>OU744725.1:4463750-5865000 GCA_916613615.1 Steromphala cineraria
TTGTTTGATGATTGTTGATAGCATTTACCATATTTATTGAAAAAGTCACATTTACAATTTTCACATCAGCCTGTCATGTATTTTCATCACTAGTGCTTGGACTTCACTCTGATACTATAGACCCGATATTCATTGCATTCCAGAGACTATTGCCTTGCATGGTTGCTGTGTTTGAGCAGGGCAGTTTTCTTATACAGTCAGCAAACTATATATTATCAACAGACCTAGATACATTTGATATATATGCATTCTTATAGACATTATTTCATATATTTAATTTTAGGATTTTGCAGAGTGTCAACGTATTTTAATGTGTCAGAATGACAATTCTTGTGGTTTTCATTTATGATATATATTTTACAACTGTTTCTTTCGTTACAAGCCGTGTGTCACAACTTATGCACCCTCTGGTCCCCAGAGTCTCGATACAGCGCTGTACGTGTGTTTTGTCCACGGGATGGACTGGGTGAACTGATATGAATCTCTTGTACTAGATATTCAACGGTTTAGTTAGCACATTTAAGGTTGAACCATTCAGCTAAATGGATAGGCTTCCTGGCATTGACGGAAATGAGGATTTCTCTTTTTAACATTAAACTATCACACGGATTTGTGTCAAGTATCAATCACAAAGTACTTTATTGCGCGGCACTACGGTCCAATTAAATGCGTAACGTTGTACTGCGAAATGTAATTCTTATTTTTCAATGAATCGCAAAGCATAAGTCAAGTTTGGATCAGTGTTAAAATACTCGTGTGAATTAACAAAAGTCATTCAAACTGAACAGCATATTGACAACGAGAACATTTCTTCTCACTACTCGTAAAACACTCGAATCCGAAAAGTCGTAAGTATTGTGCGAAGAGTAGAAATGAGCTATACTCGAGTTTTCTCTCGCCAAGTTTGTCAACACGAGTTAAAGTTAATGGTTAGTAAAGTAAAGGAAGAGATCTACAAGTACCAATTACTTGCTTGAAAGTAGAAAAAAGAGAGCTTAAAGTGATTATTCCCTCGCGTCTGAGTGGAGTATGGTAGGTCCCCAGAGAGCAAGAAGCAAGCAGCTGGTCTGTGCTAGAATATGCTAAAAGGTTAACATATTCCCTTGGCACAACTGCCCATCATAGCTTGGTTCAACTATCATGTAATTCGTGAGAGTGAGTAAGACAAAATGTAATGTGTGCTTAATGAGATTTTAGATTTTAATGACTTCTTCAATCTAATAAATTTTGGTAGAAAATTGTACGGTGTTATGTTTTCTATTATAGTTCGACTTGAAAGTGAATTACTAAACTGTAATCTGAAGTTCTGATGAGTTAGCTATTGGCATTCTCACTATTCGTCTCAAATGTACTATGTTTGGTTTAATGCTTCAAATGGGAGTACATTAGCACAAAGGAACACGTTCACGACCTGCAATTAAACTTTAAAAACCTTATTGATGGCTATTTAGATATAGTTTATACACAGTGAAATGTACTTGTACAAAATAAAATGTGTTGAACATTTATATTTCTTAAAACAAATATGATCATAACATTTGCATTTCGCAATTGAAATCATCATCAATTCAAAACCTGTAAACACGTAAATCATGCACTATGAGTAACGGTTATAGGACGCATTAATTAAGTCCATATAAAGTAATTGATTGTCTTTGGGTACTCCACTGTAAATAACAAGTTCACAGTTAAAACGTGTCATTAATCGGTGTTAAAATAATTCGCCTCTCACATTAAATCTCCAAAAATTAGATATACGTTCGAAGGACAGTCAGCGAGGAATTCCGTCGAAATATTATCAGTCATTACTTACGGTAACTGATTTATTGCGAAATCCCCAATCAAGAGACACTTTGATACCATGTTTCAGCTGCACGTACTATATGGCTTGTAACTCTGAAAACACACTTTAAGTACTACCAAGCACCAGGTTGACAATACATTTTAAAAAGTGCAATCAGTTTAAAGTTTTTTCAATCCTCTATAGAAATTGTCTCGGGAGCAAAAAGTTATCATGGCGAGCGCAGTTTGCTTTATCTTGCAACACTTGGTGTACAGAGCTCGTGATGTACGCTATCAATTTACGTTTTTCGCTCGGGTAGGCCAGGTCGTTTTCCTGTCTATTATGTGCGGATCAAAAGACAGCGCCCAGTCTGATGCTCCCTGACACATCGCAATTGATTACAATTCAGTTTAGGGAGAAATTAGACCTTATTCTTCCCGTAAAAAGGAAATAAAAGTGAAAGCATAGTGGTACTGCGCAAGACGTCCTTTTTCAAGTTCCGGCTGCCTTTCTGTTGGTCGTGAATTAGACTGTTAATATGTGTGTTTCAAAGAATTCCAGTAGTGGCCTACGTATCAGCAGTCTGGTTACAATTGGCCTAATTCTGAGGAATAACGTTTCAAAAGAGGGGATGTCGGAGTAAACTGGGCACCTCGATGAATAATCGCAATCTTATTTTATTTGATAACTGTGTCACACTTTGTCGACACTTAAAAATATTTACGATTTTATGTTTCAATCGCTTCTTGAAAGCGGACTTCTAAACTTAAAAACTTCTACAGGGTTACACTGAACAGGAAGACGATCCATTGGTAGTAGCTAGTGAACGTTTTGATTATGGAGTGTACCCATTACACTGACTATACCGGACTGTATCGGGATTTATGGAAGATATCGAGTAGCCCTTGGCGCAATGTGTTTAGTTTTGCCATAAAGTATAGTCTTAGAACTGTAATTTTATAGTTAAAGAACGAGGCCGATTAGTAATTCAGTGCAGAAGTATACCTTCTAGCAAAACACACGATGGTCAGGGCTACTGTACTAATTTTCCAGTTTATCAATTTTAACTCGTTTCAGTTATTATTCCTCCAAACTTTTTAAACCACATTCAGCAGCGAATTGAAAACCATGGCCTTCACGGTTCGTGACGGACTTCTTAAATCCTAGTTAAAATTTCAGAAAGTTTCTTAACGCTATCCCCCACCTATTGGGGCAAACAAAGAGTATTCGCAGGAGCTTGAATATATGACAAATAATGTTAAAACATTGGGCATTGCTAGCCTCCAAAGCCGCTGGAGAACAAGTCATTATTCACGAAGAATCATCTGTGTGTTGCAACTCCTACTGTCAGCGAAGTAAAGTTACTGCTATCACAGTAGAATCATGACCATCTGATGCACTGATCCCATCTCTCTCACTCTGAGTAAAACCCGTTAACATTTTCGCCTCAATGAGTTAGCACTCTGCAAATGAATTTTCTCATTTAAACCAGGAATGGGCGATTAACATCAGCTAAGCAGATATTAAACATTATTTATTTGCAGCAGAAAAAGTCATAATTTTAAGTCAATTTTCAAAGACACTGACATCAAACGATGTTTGTAAAAATGGAACTCATACATTTGAGGAAATGCAAAGTTATAAATGTAAACCATTAGCGTTGATGTCTTTTGTTCATGTCTCAAGTTCGTAAGTCGAGCGCCATGCTGTTCTGCACAGTTCACGCCGATATGAGGAGTAAATCAGATTCCTACTTGGTGCCCTCCGACGTTTATCAGTGTCCCTTTATTAGGATTAGTGTCAAAATGTGTATTGCTTATAATCACATTACTTCAGCGAGACCAAGATATGATATATTGGATTCTGGAAGCAATTTGCCAGCAGCATGTTTCGCTGTCATATTTCCTGCTAATTCCTCTATATGGTCGACAGCTACCAGTTATGATTACCAAGCAAACCCAATCAGTACCACTGCCACAAGCAAAGAAACTTCCCGAACCCCAAACATGTCAATTTCATTTCTGAAATATACAACACAGACCCAGGATATTGAAGGGATACACACTACATTAGTTAAAGAATTGGCAATGAAGCCGACATACAGTCTTTGAAACAATGCTCTCACATGACTCATCTCAATACTGTTAGTTTGTTGATGTCAAGCACTGTCTTCTTGGATCCACATTAAAGCTTAATATGTTTTAGTTAGTACATTGTAGCAACAGACCAAAAATCGAACTGATGTAATTAAAAGACATAATTCACTGCTCGGCACCCTGCGAACTGATAGTTTTTTCTACAGAGTGCACCAAGGTAGTGTCCGAGGCTGAAGAGGTCTGCTCGTCAGTCCGCGGCGGTGTAATGGGGACCATACATCAACCTGTTATGGGAAGTCGTAACATTACGGCCCGGTCGGTATGGTGGTACGAAATACAGACAGGAGTTGAGATTAAAGTTGAAGTCACTCTGTGCATCAAACTAGGTCAGACCTGGGGGAACAAGGACAAACTGCAAACATTCAAACTGATTTGGTGAACGCACATACCGCTCTGAAATAGCTTTAAATATGAAATGGTGGACACACGCCATGTTTAATAGCTGAACAACAGCAGTTTGTAACCTCACTATGCATCTACATTAGGATAGCTTTCAGTGTCGGCGTATATGCAATAGCTAATAAACGTTAGTCACCATGTAGTGTTATGTCTGGCTTTACTTTGTTCTCCAGAATAAATATAATCGAAATTACAACTCATGTGTTTCTTCTGTTCAAGTTTGTGTAATGTATTTCAATAAAAACGCTTTTCGTAACATACAACTGATTGTGTAATGACGTATTGTGGTTCTCACTTATTAATAAACTACAAAGGTCAATGATGATTCTGCAGGCTGAACCCTGACATACTATCTCCCGATAGATAGAGGTCCGACGTTTGTTCATCTCTCCTGTCTCCCAATAGATAGAGGTCCGACGTTTGTTCATCTCTCATGTCTCTCAATAGAAACACATGGCTGTTTCACACATAACCGCCGTCGTTAGCGCAAACCACTTGTTGTTCATACATAGATTTCAAGTAAAAAAAATCTTCGATAATCAAGAGTAAATCTTCTTATAAAGCGCTTACTCTGTATTGTCGATAATGTTGTTATCAAGAGAGTAAAGATAGATTGTAGGGGTACGATAAGTTTTTTGATAAATAATGAGACATTTGTTGTTTAAATCATTCTATTTTCAAATATTCTACACAGAATATTATTCTTTAACGTTCTAGTTCTCTATACAAACCATGCTTATGCTTCTACAAGTCTCAAAACAAAACCTTCAAGCTGGAAACGAGTTTCGTTTTTCATACTTCCCTTTTCACCTTAAACCCACGTGTTTGATAGCTGAAATATTGTTCAAAACACATTAAACACCAACTCATCCACACACTCACCTTAAACCACTATATTTGGTACATCAATATCTGATTGATGTCTCAACTAGCATCTGATAACGTTCATCATACTTTAAACAATACACATTGTAAACACATGTTTTAGAATTTTGAACCCGCTGATGATTCTTTTCGCTATTTGATGCACTACTGTAACGTGTATATCAACCTTTACGTACCACACTGTGTTACACAATTTCAATATTTATAGCCACAAGCACAGGAAAGTTTCTGGCTATATTTCCACTAGAAATGTCATCTGTGTAATCCGTCCAATCAGTAAACTTAGCGGTGGTCGCCGTGCTGACATCCCTTGGGGTACTCGTTGATTTGAAAAATAAACTTTTGAAAGGGGCGTGTATAAGACCAACTATTATAAGGAAACACAAGCAAACCACTGCTATATATACGATGCTTTACTTGAATACCAAATACCAACATAACACATACATAAATACTGTACACGCGAATGTCCTTTTTCATTTTTAGGTCAAACTGTAAAAATAAGAACTTATCTATAGCATGAATAAAATGCACGTTTAAATATTTATACCGATAACTTGTTTCCTCTGTTCCCGTGCATAATGTTATCAAATTGATCTTGAAATATTTTGTGATTAATGTTGTTTCAAGACCGGAATATTCAAATTGATGGATGATTTATTGCAGCAAAATGTGCATCTTTAATGACCCAAACACAAATTGCAGATAATCGAGAGCCGATCACACATGCCATATTACCATGCACGTCATTATTTCATTAGCGTTGTTCTTTAAAGGGTTGCTTATTAATGAATAACATGACACGAGTAAAATCGTGAATAACATTTAATAAGATATTTAACAATGATTATATGAAAACCATCGAACCAATATTACAGTCGCGATAGGTCTGAGGATGGTTGTGTGCAGAAACTGTAGGTCGATTAATTTCAATATTTTTCTTTGTTCTTTCGGGAAATTTCACGCTCCTCGTTTCAACGATAATGCCTTTCCCAAGAGATAACACCAAAAGAATGTAATCATTCGAAATATTGATTTAAAACATAAACATGAAATGAAATTTGCTTACTTCAAAGATATTGGTTGTGACATGAGTTGCCATCAGTCAATGTTAAGCTATGCTGATAAAAGAAAGAACCGCCGGCATACACTCAATTGCTCTTTACTGGAGATTAGTTATTTACAAAACGTAGCCTCTTTTTATACCAGTGCACTTTTTGTGCCACAAATTGAGTAATCCTGACTCGATGCAAGTAAAGTAATTCGTTAAAATTATATATTTCGTTCACTTTTTAGGTCAGTGCGATACGCACACACTTCATAGAATGGATAACTTGAAGCGAAACAGGAGTTTTTATATTTAAGATGGTATTTGTTTTGAGACTTGCGAGACTCAGTGCAGTAGTTTTTTCCGTAAAAACCATTTGTGTTACCTCGGTGGTGAGATACTTAAAATATTTTTCATATAGTTAATAAAGAACTACAAGCTAGTATGTACGATCGAATGTTTTCAAAAGAGACATCCGTGTTGCAGCTATACTTTAAAATGAATATATCAACTTACAGCGGGGCTTCCTAATTGAATCTAACCAGCAAGTCGCATCATTCTTTTGAAGAAACAGATTTGTTACAGCACGCGCCAAGCGTTTATTCCGCCTCTTTTCAAAATAAAGGATTATTTTTAAAGACAATAGCGCCCATCATTCATGACATTTCTTTGCGTTGCACCATATCGATTCTGTCAGTCGTCCTAGAACCAAATCCTTCCTTCAATTAGCGCTGCAAAAATGATTCTTGCGATATACACGGTTTTTTTCTAACAATCCGGGGAGCATTTGAGAATAGTTCTTTAGAATAAGTGATGCTGATGTATGCAGACGAATCGAGACGTCAACACCAAACTCAACGTCATAGAGATACACAAATATGGAAACTTATCTATCCTTGGAAAGGACGAATGGCCCTATGTCTGTATGTAATAAAATATTAATGACGGTCGTAGTTTTTAAGATGTCTTCTTATGTTCGCTTAAGAGCTGATTGATGTCAAATCTGACTTTTGATAAATGATTTACTGTATGTAACTACAATTTCATGATTATCGTCGAGATATACGTCGTCGTTTTGATATGACATCAATAACGTTAGTTGAGTTAGGAGAGATTCATTGTGAGACTACAGCAAGTGTTGTGACTGGGTATAGACGGGAGACCTTGATGTGTTGAGCTCAACCTGAGACTGTTTCCTCAACCTGAGTCCTGGGAGACGTACAAGACAGAAAAGTATTTACTCTGAAAGTGAAATATCTCGGGAATGCCAACTCTGGGTTTATTGATCCCGCACGCTTTCTGATTGCGCCGTTGGAAAATAAAATTGGAGAAATTTTCGCTACATTAATGCATGAAGAGAGGAGAAGTGATAATAGAAAAATTGCCCCCGTAAAAAGTGCATGAAAGAAATCAATAGCGATTATTACCGCTCTTCAAAGCAGTCGTTTATTGTTTTACCAGACAAAATGGGCTGCACATAACCAGCGCTTCAGTTGTAGTCAAAGGGAGGTAACTGTGGATGTCCACATGGTTCCGTTGAGCTTTGTGACTTCTTGTGCGGTGAGATAATGGCTCTCGGTGATGGACGCTCTCGTTCTAAAGTGAAAAAAGGCTAAAAACGAAAATACATTAGGAATTGCGTCAGTGCGTGTCAGCAGGACAATGTATCATTGAGTTCTGATTCACAACAGAGGATGCAATTCGACTTAAACCAAGTTTGGGAAGAACAATAAAAAACCAAGAGAAAAGAAATGCTTAAATAGCGTCACTTCAAAATTTACCTTTTAATATAGAATGGCCTTTTCGATTTGATTTATAACGACACAAAAAAACTGACATTTTTCTTTTTACTTTTGTATTAAAACAAAAGGTTAGAATATTGACATCTGACATTTGGTGAAAACATAATGTAGTTTGATTCCTGTTGAGTATAAAAGAATTAATTAGTTCGGTGTTTTTACCCTCCGGCATATTGGGTAGGTCAGATGTATAAGTTTTCCAGTAAATGAATCACACAATAGTATCGTTGTCAATTAACATTCGTCACTAAGAGTCAGAACACGCATGAAGGATTATTGATAAATCTGTTAACAGCTTATAAGTCTATGGTATATATGTATGAAAGTAAGCCTTAAACCGACTGTTCTTCATGATCTTAACTTTTTGTCTGATTAAAAAAAGCCCATTAAAACTCCTATCTATAATAAAACATTCAACGTGAAAGCATTTTAAATTAATTTCTAAAATATTTTTTCAAAATTATAACATTCAAAATGCACTTCTAGAATGTCTTTTCTCAAAAGGCAACATTCGAAATGAGAAATGAGATCATTTCACTGAATTACTACATCATGGTGTTCCAAAAACAAAAACGTTTAAAATCTATGAATTACTGGAATGGTTCTCTCTAAAATGATTCCATATCAAGTACTCGACTTACTAACTCTTATAACTATTCGAAGTGCGAAATAAACGTTTCTTTAAAAACAAGTTGATTTTTCTCAACATGACATCTTTTCAATGAAGGATAGAGTTTATTGTCTAAACATAACAACATGTTCAGGCAGCACTGAATTGATTGTCTAAATCGTGGAACATTAAACAAAACTGAGATGAGTAATCCTGACTGGAAAGATTACCTGAAAAAAGTTCCATGAGGCACTTGACTGTCTACGTCTGTTTGACAATACCCACAAGAGGTGATGGAGTGACGTACTGTAACTGACACTTACTCTAAGAAAGAATGGACTGGCTAGGTTTACTCGGCAACATTTCCGTGAGGTGATGGATATAAAACGTGTACAAGACAATACACGCTCCCGGAGGTGATGGAATAAAGACGTTTACCTGACAGTAAGTTGATAAAGTGATGAACTAAAAAAAACCCTAAAGACTAAAGAAGTTTAGCTGACGATAAGATGATAAAGTGATTGACTAAATAAGTTTACCTGACAGTAAGTTGATACAGTTATGGAATAAAGACGTTTAGCTGACAGTAAGTTGATATAGGGATGGACTAAAAAAGTTTACCTGACAGTAGCTTGATAAAGTGATGGACAAACGAAGTTTACCTGACAGTAAGTTGATAAAGTGATGAACTAAAGAAGTTTACCTTACAGTAAGTTAATTAAGTGGTGGAATAAAGAAGGTTACCTGACAGTAAATTGATAAAGTGATGGACTAAAGAAGTGTAACTGACAGTAAGTTGATAAAGTGACGGGCTTAAAATGTTTGCCTGACAGTAAGTTAATAAAGTGATAAACTAAAGAAGTTTACATTACAGTAAGTTAATAAAGTGGTGGAATAAAGACGTTTACCTGACAGTAAGTTGATACAATGATGGAATAAAGACGTTTAGCTGACAGTATGTTGATAAAGTGATAAACTAAAGAAGTTTACCTTACAGTTAGTTGATAAAGTAATGGAATAAAGATGGTTACCTAACAGTATGTTGATAAAGTGATAAACTAAAGAAGCTTACCTTACAGTAAGTTGATAAAGTGATAAACTAAAGAAGTTTACCTTACATTAAGTTGATAAAGTGATGAACTAAAGAAGCTTACCTTACAGTAAGTTGATAAAGTGATGGACTAACGAAGTTTACCTGACAGTAAGTTGATAAAGTGATGGACTAACGAAGTTTACCTGACAGTTAGTTAATTAAGTGGTGGAATAAAGAAGTTTACCTAACAGTAAGTTGATAAAGTGATGAACTAAAGAAGTTTACCTAACAGTAAATTGATACAGTGATGGACTAAAGAAGTGTAACTGACAGTAAGTTGATAAAGTGACGGGCGAAAGAAGTGTAACTGACAGTAAGTTGATAAAGTGACGGGCTAAAAATGTTTGCCTGACAGTAAGTTGATAAAGTGATAAACTAAAGAAGTTTACCTGACAGTAAGATGATAAAGTGATGGAGTAAAGAAGTTTACTTTACATCAAGTTGATAAAGTTATGGACTAAAGAGGTTTACCTTACAGTAAGTTGATAAAGTGATGAACTAAAGAAGTTTACCTGACAGTAAGTTGATAAAGTTATGGACTAAAGACGTTTACCTGACAGTAAGTTGATAAAGTGATGAACTAAAGAAGTTTACCTGACAGTAAGTTGATAAAGTTATGGACTGAAGACGTTTAGCTGACAGTAAGTTGATAAAGTGATAAACTAAAGAAGTTTACCTGACAGTAAGTTGTTATAGTTATGGACTAAAGAAGTTTACCTTACATTAAGTTGATAAAGTGATGAACTAAGTAAGTTTACCTGACAGTAAGTTGATAAGGTTATGGACTAAAGACGTTTACCTGACAGTAAGTTGATAAAGTGATAAACTAAAGAAGTTTACCTTACATTAAGTTGATAAAGTGATGGACTAAAGAAGTTTACCTGACAGTAAGTTGATAAAGTGATGGACTAACGAAGTTCACCTGACAGTAAGTTGATAAAGTGATAAACTAAAGAAGTTTACCTGACAGTAAGTTGATAAAGTTATGGACTGAAGACGTTTAACTGACAGTAAGTTGATAAAGTGATGGACTAACGAAGTTTACCTGACAGTAAGTTGATAAAGTTATGGACTAACGAAGTTTACCTGACAGTAAGTTGATAAAGTGATAAACTAAAGAAGTTTACCTGACAGTTAGTTGATATAGTTATGGACTAAAGAAGTTTACCTTACATTAAGTTGATAAAGTGATGAACTAAAGAAGTTTACCTGACAGTAAGTTGATAAGGTTATGGACTAAAGACGTTTACCTGACAGTAAGTTGATAAAGTTATGGACTAACGAAGTTTACCTGACAGTAAGTTGATAAAGTGATAAACTAAAGAAGTTTACCTGACAGTTAGTTGATATAGTTATGGACTAAAGAAGTTTACCTTACATTAAGTTGATAAAGTGATGAACTAAAAAAGTAACTCAAGACTAAAGAAGTGTACACGACAGTAAGTTGATAAAGTGATAAACTAAAGAAGTTTACCTTACATTAAGTTGATAAAGTGATGGACTAAAGAAGTTTACCTGACAGTAAGTTGATAAAGTGATGGACTAACGAAGTTCACCTGACAGTAAGTTGATAAAGTGATAAACTAAAGAAGTTTACCTGACAGTAAGTTGATAAAGTTATGGACTGAAGACGTTTAACTGACAGTAAGTTGATAAAGTGATGGACTAACGAAGTTTACCTGACAGTAAGTTGATAAAGTTATGGACTAACGAAGTTTACCTGACAGTAAGTTGATAAAGTGATAAACTAAAGAAGTTTACCTGACAGTTAGTTGATATAGTTATGGACTAAAGAAGTTTACCTTACATTAAGTTGATAAAGTGATGAACTAAAGAAGTTTACCTGACAGTAAGTTGATAAGGTTATGGACTAAAGACGTTTACCTGACAGTAAGTTGATAAAGTTATGGACTAACGAAGTTTACCTGACAGTAAGTTGAAAAAGTGATAAACTAAAGAAGTTTTCCTGACAGTTAGTTGATATAGTTATGGACTAAAGAAGTTTACCTTACATTAAGTTGATAAAGTGATGAACTAAAAAAGTAACTCAAGACTAAAGAAGTGTACACGACAGTAAGTTGATAAAGTGATAAACTAAAGAAGTTTACCTTACAGTAAGTTGATAAAGTGATAAACTAAAAAAGTAACTCAAGACTAAAGAAGTTTACCTGACAGTAAGTTGATAAAGTTATGGACTAACGAAGTTTACCTGACAGTAAGTTGATAAAGTGATAAACTAAAGAAGTTTACCTGACAGTAAGTTGATAAAGTTATGGACTGAAGACGTTTAACTGACAGTAAGTTGATAAAGTGATGGACTAAAGAAGTTTACCTTACAGTAAGTTGATAAAGTTATGGACTAAAGAAGTTTACCTGACAGTAAGTTGATAAAGTGATGGACTAAAGAAGCTTACCTTACAGTAAGTTGATAAAGTTATGGACTAAAGAAGTTTACCTGACAGTAAGTTGATAAAGTCATGACTAAAGAAGCTTACCTTACAGTAAGTTGATAAAGTGATGGACTAAAGAAGTTTACCTTACATTAAGTTGATAAAGTGATGGACTAAAGAAGTTTACCTTACAGTAAGTTGATAAAGTGATGGACTAAAGAAGTTTACCTTACATTAAGTTGATAAAGTGATGGACTAAAGAAGTTTACCTTACAGTAAGTTGATAAAGTTATGGACTAAAGAAGTTTACCTTACATTAAGTTGATAAAGTGATGGACTAAAGAAGTTTACCTTACAGTAAGTTGATAAAGTGATGGACTAAAGAAGTTTACCTGACAGTAAGTTGATAAAGTCATGACTAAAGAAGCTTACCTTACAGTAAGTTGATAAAGTGTTGGACTAAAGAAGTTTACCTTACAGTAAGTTGATAAAGTGATGGACTAAAGAAGCTTACCTTACATTAAGTTGATAAAGTGATGGACTAAAGAAGTTTACCTTACAGTAAGTTGATAAAGTTATGGACTAAAGAAGTTTACCTTACAGTAAGTTGATAAAGTGATGGACTAAAGAAGTTTACCTGACAGTAAGTTGATAAAGTCATGACTAAAGAAGCTTACCTTACATTAAGTTGATAAAGTGATGGACTAAAGAAGCTTACGTGACAGTAAGTTGATAAAGTGATGGACTTAAGAAGTTTACCTTACATTAAGTTGATAAAGTTATGGACTAAAGAAGTTTACCTTACAGTAAGTTGATAAAGTGATGGACTAAAGAAGTTTACCTTACATTAAGTTGATAAAGTTATGGACTAAAGAAGTTTACCTTACAGTAAGTTGATAAAGTGATGGACTAAAGAAGTTTACCTTACATTAAGTTGATAAAGTTATGGACTAAAGAAGCTTACCTTACAGTAAGTTGATAAAGTGATGGACTAAAGAAGTTTACCTTACATTAAGTTGATAAAGTGATGGACTAAAGAAGTTTACCTACAGTAAGTTGATAAAGTTATGGACTAAAGAAGTTTACCTTACATTAAGTTGATAAAGTGATGGACTAAAGAAGTTTACCTTACAGTAAGTTGATAAAGTGATGGACTAAAGAAGTTTACCTGACAGTAAGTTGATAAAGTCATGACTAAAGAAGCTTACCTTACAGTAAGTTGATAAAGTGATGGACTAAAGAAGTTTACCTTACAGTAAGTTGATAAAGTTATGGACTAAAGAAGCTTACCTTACAGTAAGTTGATAAAGTTATGAACTAAAGAAGTTTACCTGACAGTAAGTTGATAAAGTTATGGACTAAAGAAGTTTACCTTACAGTAAGTTGATAAAGTGATGGACTAAAGAAGTTTACCTGACAGTAAGTTGATAAAGTTATGGACTAAAGAAGCTTACCTTACAGTAAGTTGATAAAGTTATGAACTAAAGAAGTTTACCTGACAGTAAGTTGATAAAGTTATGGACTAAAGAAGTTTACCTTACAGTAAGTTGATAAAGTGATGGACTAAAGAAGTTTACCTGACAGTAAGTTGATAAAGTGATGGACTAAAGAAGTTTACCTTACATTAAGTTGATAAAGTTATGGACTAAAGAAGCTTACCTTACAGTAAGTTGATAAAGTGATGGACTAAAGAAGTTTACCTTACAGTAAGTTGATAAAGTGGTGGAATAAATAGAGGATATCTGTCTTTTCTTGACTAATACCATGTTTATCTCATCGAGTGAGGTAGAAAGGTTATATTTTCACGAGTGGCGCAGCCACGAGTGAAAATATTTAACTTTTCTACCTCACGAGATGAGATAAACATGGTATTTGTCAAGAATTGACAGATATTCTATTTATAATATGATGAAATCCTTCTAATTACGCCAAAAAAGGCCAATTCCATGTTGAGCGGCCGCTTGGAAGATCCCGTCTCCGCGGTAACAGTGTGACGTCATAGGAGAATTCATGACGTCAGACGATTGTTACCTGACGTCAAACTCTTGAACTTGACGTCACTAGAGTGGTGATAAAGTTTATCACCACTCAATAGAGTGACAATAAAGGTTATCGCCACTGTAGCCAGATAGAGGGTTTATTTCACTGATAGAACAGAGTATCTCACCTTCAATCATATAATAAAGACGTTTACCTGACAGTAAGTTGATAAAGTGATGGACTAAAGAAGCTTACCTTACATTAAGTTGATAAAGTGATGGACTAAAGAAGTTTACCTTACAGTAAGTTGATAAAGTTATGGACTAAAGAAGTTTACCTTACAGTAAGTTGATAAAGTGATGGACTAAAGAAGTTTACCTGACAGTAAGTTGATAAAGTCATGACTAAAGAAGCTTACCTTACATTAAGTTGATAAAGTGATGGACTAAAGAAGCTTACGTGACAGTAAGTTGATACAGTGATGGACTAAAGAAGTTTACCTTACATTAAGTTGATAAAGTTATGGACTAAAGAAGCTTACCTTACAGTAAGTTGATAAAGTGATGGACTAAAGAAGTTTACCTTACATTAAGTTGATAAAGTGATGGACTAAAGAAGTTTACCTTACAGTAAGTTGATAAAGTTATGGACTAAAGAAGTTTACCTTACATTAAGTTGATAAAGTGATGGACTAAAGAAGTTTACCTTACAGTAAGTTGATAAAGTGATGGACTAAAGAAGTTTACCTGACAGTAAGTTGATAAAGTCATGACTAAAGAAGCTTACCTTACAGTAAGTTGATAAAGTGATGGACTAAAGAAGTTTACCTTACATTAAGTTGATAAAGTGATGGACTAAAGAAGTTTACCTTACAGTAAGTTGATAAAGTTATGGACTAAAGAAGTTTACCTTACAGTAAGTTGATAAAGTGATGGACTAAAGAAGTTTACCTGACAGTAAGTTGATAAAGTCATGACTAAAGAAGCTTACCTTACATTAAGTTGATAAAGTGATGGACTAAAGAAGCTTACGTGACAGTAAGTTGATAAAGTGATCGACTAAAGAAGTTTACCTTACATTAAGTTGATAAAGTTATGGACTAAAGAAGTTTACCTTACAGTAAGTTGATAAAGTGATGGACTAAAGAAGTTTACCTTACATTAAGTTGATAAAGTTATGGACTAAAGAAGCTTACCTTACAGTAAGTTGATAAAGTGATGGACTAAAGAAGTTTACCTTACAGTAAGTTGATAAAGTGGTGGAATAAATAGAGGATATCTGTCTTTTCTTGACTAATACCATGTTTATCTCATCGAGTGAGGTAGAAAGGTTATATTTTCACGAGTGGCGCAGCCACGAGTGAAAATATTTAACTTTTCTACCTCACGAGATGAGATAAACATGGTATTAGTCAAGAATTGACAGATATTCTATTTATTATATGATGAAATCCTTCTAATTACGTCAAAAAAGGCCAATTCCATGTTGAGCGGCCGCTTGGAAGATCCCGTCTCCGCGGTAACAGTGTGACGTCATAGGAGAATTCATGACGTCAGACCATTGTTACCTGACGTCAAACTCTTGAACTTGACGTCACTAGAGTGGTGATAAAGTTTATCACCACTCAGTAGAGTGACAATAAAGGTTATCGCCACTGTAGCCAGATAGAGGGTTTATTTCACTGATAGAACAGAGTATCTCACCTCAATCATATAATAAAGACGTTTACCTGACAGTAAGTTGATAAAGTGATGGACTAAAGAAGCTTACCTTACAGTAAGTTGATAAAGTTATGAACTAAAGAAGTTTACCTTACATTAAGTTGATAAAGTGGTGGAATAAAGACGTTTACCTGACAGTAAGTTGATAAAGTGATGGACTAAAGAAGTTTACCTTACAGTAAGTTGATAAAGTTATGAACTAAATAAGTTTACCTTACATTAAGTTGATAAAGTGATGGACTAAAGAAGCTTACCTTACAGTAAGTTGATAAAGTTATGGACTAAAGAAGTTTACCTTACAGTAAGTTGATAAAGTGATGGACTAAAGAAGCTTACCTTACAGTAAGTTGATAAAGTTATGAACTAAAGAAGCTTACCTTACAGTAAGTTGATAAAGTTATGGACTAAAGAAGTTTACCTGACAGTAAGTTGATAAAGTGATGGACTAAAGAAGTTTACCTTACATTAAGTTGATAAAGTTATGGACTAAAGAAGTTTACCTTACAGTAAGTTGATAAAGTTATGAACTAAAGAAGTTTACCTTACATTAAGTTGATAAAGTGGTGGAATAAAGACGTTTACCTGACAGTAAGTTGATAAAGTGATGGACTAAAGAAGCTTACCTTACAGTAAGTTGATAAAGTTATGGACTAAAGAAGTTCACCTGACAGTAACTTCATGAAGTGATGGAGTGAGTCTTTCTTATAATGTTTCCATGAGATGATGGACTGAACAATACATGAGAACAGTTCCATGAGGTTATGGTCCGAAAAGAAGTTCTGAGAACAGTTCCATTAAGTGATAAACTGACTATTCTACCTGACAACAACTCCAACAGGTGATGGAGTGACAAAGTGTAACAATGGCTCCATGAGGCAATGGACTGAGTAAGTCTACCTGACAAAAGTTCCATGAGGTTATGGACTTCAAGATTACCTGAGAACAATTCAACTGAACAGATAACCCGACTCCAAGAGGTGACAACAGTTCCATGAGGTCATAGATATCAAAACGTCTACAAGACAATGGCTCCAGGAGATGAAGGACTGAGTAAGTCTACCTGTCTACAGTTCCATGCCGGTCGGTGTGTGATGGCAGGTGAGCCAGATGAAGACCTCTGTGTTGATATACAGACAGGTAAGATAAATAAACGAGGCGCACACCTCCGACTTCTACAGTTGAAGTGCAGGGAGGGTAAGACTATAATGAGGTCCTACCTTGCACAGAAAATAATCGTCTCCTCACTTGTAGGTTAATTAGCTGTAATATGAGACGAGGTTTATTTTCACATTTGGTAACACTCTGCCATGTCGTGATACCTGTCTGCTGCCATGTTAATAAACGTTTGGGAGAATGCACTAGATATTTCATCCAATGTATATAATTGTGTTTTGCCTAATATACCTGGACAGGTTTTGTGTATTCAGTAGGAGATATAATGTTAGAGTTCGTATTATTCAGAGGATAGCATTCATAACATCATTACATATAGCACACGTGTATTGGATTCTCATATTGTGCTAATGGAAATTGCTTCCATGCGACTTATCTTGATGAGTTGGGTAAAAGGAAACAGTTAACTTTCATGTCATATTTTATTAAATCAATGTGTTAACCAACAAATGGAAAAATGTCAAAAAGTACCTTAACATTCATCATTTAAACGTTATTATTTAGATAGAGATGAAAATACAAGTTTTCAAGATAAACACTTCTAGAGAGTGAAGAGTGAACTAGAAGAAATGTATTGCGACTCATATAACAATTTTGTATCTGTTTACAATAAATAACTGTAATCAAGAAATATCTCAAAATGTATATCTATTTCAATGTTCTTCAATTTTTATGAAAATATATAGCAGTATCTCCATCCATGTTCTTTGTCAAACCGATCCAGTTTCCATTGACCTATACGTGTTGAATCTGTTCGTGTATCAGCTTGTAAATGTTTCTAGATTGTAGGAAGGTGAGCACGCTTTCATCAAGGGGGGATGGTTAAGCATCAATGAATACATCAATGAAATGTAATTGTTATCACAGAGGCAATAAAGTCTGCTTTCACATCAATCTAGGAGACATTTAAGACAAAATGCTTGGTATTATCTCTGGCAACAAAGTGGAGGTTAATGTGGATGAGGGCAGACTGTTACAGAGTTAATTAACTTACAGCCTCATTGATGTCTTACTTGAAAGTCTTCTTTAAAGCAATTACCGGAGTAAAAAGTATCGATTTGAACAAACTACTTCTATTTCTTGAGGGCGTTTTAATTAGGACTTTAAACAGCTAATGGAGGTTCTCAAGATAAGCCCGACTCATTCTGACTTGTGAGTGAGAAATGAGTTAACGGACAGGTGGATTCCATTCACAATACACAAACATGATATTCTGATTGAATTGGTCATCCGCTTTAATGTCCAATACATTTATGGTAGCTATTTATCTATAGAGATAATTTGAAAATATTGTATGCTGTTTGACTGCAAACACAATTGTTTTGAATTTATTATGAATAATCTCGTACATTATTATACAAGCAAAGAGAGAGAGAGAGAGAGAGAGAGAGAGAGAGAGAGAGAGAGAGAGAGAGAGAGAGAGAGAGAGAGAGAGAGAGAGAGAGAGAGAGAGAGAGATTCTGTTTATTGAGAGAGAGATTTTGTTTATTCAAGTCTCACTTTCTTTACATTGCCATTATAATATAAAAACATGTTCACCATTTGTATGAAAGTACAGAAACCACCGGTTAGGTTATGAGAGACTATAGAAATTATTAAAAACAACGTACGTACACAATTTAAACATTATACATTATACAGAGTCCATCATGAGGCGGAAGGTTAAACATTTAAAAAGCAAAATCTGTTGTTCAGCTTTGTGCTCGCCACAACAACTGAGTCAACCGTTATACGATATCGTTTTACTATTCGGTGTAATCGAAATAGTTGCGGATTTTAGATTAAAATGCTGTTGGAGCGTATTAAACAGTGTCCACAGGGCAGATATAGTCTCATCAAACGACAGGCTTATCAAAAGACATTTGTTTGAATGTTGTATTAAATCTTCGACGCCAACCTCATAGAGATACCTCATGTCATGTTGATCCAACTGCTGTTGTAATGCGTTCAGATTGCGGGATAGAAAGGGAGAATTTTGATTTGATATCATCACGCTTTTCACAAGTAACCATTTTAGCGACCGTTTCTTGGAAAAGGCCCCTCAATACGAGGTGTGTTTTCAATAGATTAAATGTCCTAACAGATTAGTAAGGCAGAGTGATATTGACTTCTTTATTGCATGAATGCGAATATACCAACACCGCTATCAAGCACATGATAACGTTACGGTGAATTTTTGAAAACGGTATTTGTATCGACATAGAAACGTGGCATTGCTGCAATCAAGAACATTACTAATCCATAGAACTCTTCCTTATACATTGAGAAAACTTCAAAATTCCTCTCATAGAAGTCACACTAGACTGCCCTCCTCATTCAAGATGAGATATCTATGTTCCTGGTGGAATAGGTAATGATACATGACGACAATGTAAATTCAGGACTCGTGTTGATGTAAACTGGTTTCAGAACCAGGTTCCGGTTTCTTGCCAGGCCTATTACTCAAAGCGAAATGTCGGAAAGTTGCAAAGATAAGCATTGTTTGTCAATACCAAGCATGTTCTCTAAGATCCGAACCGCACTCAGCTGGTCTAATGATAATGATCCTTGATGTGCAGAATGCATTTGCATGCATAAACATGTTACCCTGTTCTCCTCAATCCGCATTCTTACAACTTAGAAAAACATCTTCCCATAGTCAGCACCACATCCTATGCATGTATGGTTTGAATATTTTTGTATTATCAATTATTGAAAACAAAAAAAACATTCACATTTGCTAACAAGCGTGTTCAGCTATATATGTATCACTAAGGAAGTGAATAAACGATGAGTGAAACAACATTTCTTCTTTTAATGATATGATAAAAAATAGACAGTGTAAAAGAAAAGTTGTTTGACTCATAAAGATAGTAAACAATGTAGTATTGTAACAATATTACAGCTTTTTAAACTTTGAGATCACCCAATTAGAAAAGCAAATATTCTAAATGGTTGTTTAGCTTACGGCACTCGACAATGCAGAATATGCGAGATATCCAACATGGTCCTGTACCCACGAGGGATCTAGGGTACGACTGCACTTGTGGCGTGCACGTCAGAGAGGAAGCACCAAGCCAGGACACCGGACACCCCCGTGGGATCTGGAATTAGATCGGTTCTGTTTCCTCTCTCTCCCCCGGGTGGAATTTCTTGTCTTGCTATTAAGATGACAAACATCCCAGCTAAAAGTATCTTTCCTGTTGTTTTTGGACATTCTCAACTAAATATACATTTCTGTAATGGTTAACGCAGGATGCGAAAATTTCCTGTTACATGGGTAATGATCCTGTTTCTTGATCAGGTGATACTTTCAATGGGGACTGAAGGTAATTCACAATGTCTCAATGGAAAACGTACCCTGTTGTACACTTTATCATTGACTTAGATAACACCATCATATGTGTGCAATAAGGAAAGTACACAGTTAATGTTGGATTTGTGACGAATAGCACAAATGTGTTCTAATTGTACAATTCTTTGGTTTGAGACATACTGGTGATTGCATGTTTATCTAAGTTTTGAATACTAATCGGATACTACAGTTGAGTGAGTATTTTAAAGATGGGCGGAAGTGGTCTATGGCTCTCTGCATTCATAACGAAGGGACTGAAATTTAATAAAGATTCGTACAGTAATCTGCCTTAAACGGTTTTTAAAATAAACTGCCTGCATAGCCCCGGCGAAAAGAACCTGTGGTCACTGAAGCGTGTCTGCGCTTCTATGACGCGTCGGCAGTGCTATCGTTTCACGTAATGATCATTGTTCAACGTGTCTAAGCACGTGGTTATATACCCTCCAAAAAAAGAAACGTTTATGTAATTTTTCAAAAAAGTTTTCATAACACACACAGCTTGAAATGTAGTGTTATAACTTGTTTACTTTTAAAAGGCAGGACAATGAGCCATCTGACGTTCTGCAAGTGAATTCTAGTGCTCATGCTCGAAAAACTCATTTATAAATACCAATCTGGATTTCAGCCTGGACATTCAACTGTACATCAATTAGTAGAAATATATCACCAGATTTGCGAATCATTAGATAAAAAGGAACATTATTGTATGGTGTTTTGCGATATATCAAAAGCTTTCGACAGAGTCTGGCATAAAGGTTTAATGTTGAAACTTGAAAAATATGGTATAATGGGGCAATTACTGGGGTGGCTGGCAAGTTACATAAGTAATCGGAGTCAAAGCGTGTTTGTAAATGGATCTATATCAACGCCAAGAACACTGCAAGCTGGTATACCACAGGGATCAGTATTGGGCCCATTCTTATTTATTGTTTACATTAATGACATAGCAGATGAATTAGATTGCTTAACGCGCCTCTTTGCTGATGACTCATCCCTTGGCTACTCTTCCACAGATCGTATTGTTATTGGGAATAAATTAAATGCTAATTTGTCTAAGCTAAACATCTGGGGTAAACAATGGCTAATCAAGTACAACCCAGATAAAACTGAAGCCGTCCTATTCTCACTACAAAACGAAGATGAAAAGTTACATCTTAAGTTTGACGGCGTTGAAGTTAGAATGGTTAATGCACATAAACACCTTGGCATAACATTATCAAGTAACGGGAAATGGGCGAATCATATAGATAATATTAATAAAAGTGTAGCAAAGATGGTGACCTCATTGCGTAAATTGAAGTATGTATTATGTCGGGAAACACTTAATAGAATATATGTTATGTTCATAAGACCCCATCTAGAATATGCATGCGAAGTGTGGGACGGATGTAATCAAGAACAAATAAATAAACTTGAACAGATTCAATTACAAGCAGCAAGAATTATTACTGGCCTGCCAAAATATACTTCACTTAAATTTCTTTATTTTGAAACTGGTTGGGAAACTCTACAAGAACGTAGGAGAATACGGAAACTAGGTCTAATGTACAAGATTCAAAATCAAATTGCTCCTCAATACCTTGCTGATATTTTCCCACAGAACGTCGGTTCAAAAACTAACTACAATTTAAGAAACTCTCAACACACTTGCATACCATTCTCGAGACTTAAGCATTCAACGGAATCTTTCTTCCCTTCAACAATAATTGCATGGAACAATTTACCACATAATGCACGTACTGCACAAAATATTTCTGCTTTTAAAACATGTATTACTAAGAAATATGTCAATGCACCTGGATATTTTTCATGCGGAAAAAGAAATTTGAACATTTTACATACAAAGTTACGATATGATGTAAGTTCTTTAAATTTTGATTTGTATAAATTTGGAATGAAAGATGATCCTAATTGCAGCTGTGGTTATATAGAAAACTCTAATCACTATTTTTTTAATTGTTCACTATATGTACACCAGAGAGAGAAACTCTTGACATCTTTGAAGCGCATAGTTGACCCATCATGTATTCCAGTTAATCTTAAGCTTATATTAGTGGGAAGTGCAGACTTGTCAATTTAACAAAATGAAAATATATTTAAATCTGTTCAATCATTCATTCATGAGACCAAACGATTTGTATAATAATAATAATATTTTGTGTGTAAATACTTCTTTCTTTTCTTGCTATTTATTTTTCTTCTTTTCTTTTCTGTTTAGTGTCTGTCATCTTTTTGTGTAAAAATGTAATCATATATTGTAAATACCATGGAGAGGGTGTTCTAAGTTGGACAACTTGTTCCCAATCCTATTCTTGTGAATAAAATATGTTTAAATCAATCACTCAAATTGTAGTCAATTATCTGATGCAAGTGACGTTCATGGACGTTGTTGAAGTTGTGAGTTGCCCCTCAAATTCACCAGAACCACCAATTACCAGATGTTTGTGTGCTGAATATTGCAGCCAACACAATCACACTGTATCAACCAAAACTGTTACCAACTGTAACCAATCCAAAGTTATTTCGACACTTTGTTATTTACGAATGTGTGAGCTTTTTCTGAACCAAAGTCTTCTAAAGTTTCTTATGTTCAAGATCTTGATTTTTACACACCACTTTATTGTTTTCTTTAATGCAACCAAAAAACAGGGGCGATAACTGGCTTCCTTTCTCGAATATCCACTTCATGCAAACCCTTTCATAAAGATTGGTGGTCTTATAACCCAAACCAGGGATGTTATGAGTAATCTGCATCGCTGTTGCAAGAGAATGAAGAAAATTTGTTACCCGGATGTAAAGATTGTGGGTTTTGGTGGCAACTCTTTGACGCACACTTCTTTAGCTCTTGGCGGAAGTGACCTGTAGGAACGAACCAATAATGCGCACTATGGCGATGATGAATAAGCTGATGCGAGACTACTGTGTGTCATGAATGTTTTATTTCAATATCAAGTTCAAGGATGATTTTATTTCGACACTTTGTCACTGCATAATGATAACCTTAATTCCATGTAAAATTGAAACAACAAAATTTGAGACAATGAGTGTCTTTGGTTGGTTAAAGGTACCACATGTTCCAGCCTTTACTATAACGTTAAATCCGTTTTCTCAATGATGTTTTTCAAAAAACATCTTCAAACTAGTTTTGAATAAAAACAAACGTTTTAAATTGTCGATTTTGTGCCGTAAATCATCATATATCAATGACAGGAAATATAACCATAATATTGTTTTATTTGTTTTTAACAAACATTTTCAAAATCACCTATGCGTTTGTTTTGTGGGAGACTATATAAACAGTTACTATTGTTTATCTAAAATACCTGTCAAATGTTTTAGCGAATTTTGCATAACATTCATTAAATATCATTTCCGACGATGACAATTAGAAAATCTTTTTAAGTTTTACTGAACAAATCACAAGATTTTTGTCTCTGTTTTTTTAACCTGGTCATTTGAAAGGGAAAGAAAGCGAATACAGCGAATGACATTAACTAGTGGTGGGTGTCTTTATGATATTATGTACCGTTTGGATTCGTATTGAAAATGTTGGTATCGTCACATTCACAAAAGCGAATCCTACTGTACTGTATACTTTTGCTTCTGCAATGATTGCCGTTACCCTTGTTTCTAGGTCCAGTTTATAGTCTTACTTTCAACACAATGCATGGGCACAATGCTGTTGATCGAAGTCCCACTTCCTTCCATCTCGATAAAACATTCCAATAATTCATTACTATAAAATCGATTGTGGACAATCCTCGAAACATTTACTATGCATTATCGATTAGGCTTAATTCTTACAATAATTACAATAATACCAACCAACTTAAAAATCACCAACAAAATGCTAATTATTCCTGTATGTACATAAATGATACTCCATTTTGTGTACTTGTAAGTATCCTGGTATAGGAAAGATATACACTGGTTGCACTCACTAAATACATAAGCTCTTTCTGTTCCTTCGACCCTGAGATCTGATATGTTTACTGGTTCCGATAACAGACAACCCAAACACAGTGAGTGCTGGAGATTGTGAGTGTCCCTGTGAGACAGAGGATCAGAGAGGGAGAGCGAGAGACTGGAGTCTCCTTTGATGTTGGCGGGAGATAAAGTAGCAGACAGGGGCTGTGAAGTATTTGTTGTATCAACTACCTGACCACAACATATCAGCAACGTGATCAGGAAATTGAGACGTTTATTAACTTCTGGTTCTTGTTATGTTAGGATGCTGTGTAGTATTGACACAAACACTTCGTGTGAACAAATAAATACTATATGATATTTTGGTATCGTTATTGGAGCAACAAGGATATGATCACGTCTTCGACTAGAATATGTTACGATAGTTACAGCAATAAATTGATTTTATTATCGCTACTTTAAAACGAACGGCAATCTTCAGTGTATTTCAACTTGGAATATTGAGTGTTATAAATATATGATAAGTAAATATCGCTTAAACAGATTTGAAATTCTATATCAAAAGAAGTCTGTAATAACGTACATACCATTAAGATTTTTATTCTTCATTTTAGTCTTACACAAGATAAAAATAGCAATAATATGAAAACACTTGGTTTGGAACAAGGTAATATTTCGTTCATGATTGTTCATACCCCTTATATATAATATAATCATCGTTGTGACAATTGTGAAAATTGAATATGGACTACCATTGCTGATGGATACAATAGGTAAGGAATGGTGTTTTTATTTATTACTTCTGGTTTAGTTTGGAAATGATGTTGGTGCTGAAAAAAGCTTTCATTGATTAATGTACTTGCCTTGTATCAATACTGATGGTGTTACCATCATTCACATGTTGAGATTGTACTAGGACTATTGAATACAGTATACAGTACGACTTGCGAAGCTAACAAGAAAACCCGAATATAGAGCCACAAGCTCTGTAGCCTATCAGACGTAAAAGAATATATACAGCTGCATACCATAAGTTTGTTCACCTGCTTGTTTTCTTGGTGCAAATATCATGTAATTTTGGTTTCGTTTTGACGTTCATAAAATAACTCCAGGACCAATTACAGAAGATAATCAATTGTCCATGTGTCAAATAACCATTCCCAAAACATATTTCGGGACCTTCTTGTCACTGATGCTGAATGTCGATATTTGGCATTGTTTGATAGATGGGGTAATATTTGTGAAATGCGGACTTTCTTAAATTCGATTAAAATCATCCATGTAAACTTTGTAGGAAAACAATCAGCACAGTTACATGTACGTTGCATTAGCGCAAAGGAACACATAAGAATGAGATCTAAATCTGTTAATCACTTATGAAGGATTTTGTAGAGCAAAATATAAATCAGTGTTTTGTTTGACCCCTGGTCACTTCAATGATCGCCAAATTTGTTACAGCTATCTGCTAGGTATTACATACGACTATGTCAACGCAAACTGAATCATAACTAATGCAGTGAAATTTCATCATTATCGGTTTCGTTTTCACAATGATATGATGTCTCAAAGACGTTACAAATTACATAGCACTAGAATACGAAGGTAAGTGAACAAACTTAAGATACTCAGCTGTAGCATAATATCAGATCGAAGATCGAAGGTTAATAACTTATTATAACAATTTGATAGTCAATGTTCAGATTTCAAGATGTCACGTTATATAACAGCAAATTTGTCATAATAGCTTTTACTGACTTACTTATATGGCTCGAATGTAGTGACTTGTTGCCACAAATACACATAAATCGTCCACACGAAAAAATCTAGCAACCATCAGTCTTGTACGACATACCCTCCTTACCCTCTGCTGTCCCCATATATCCCTCACACATCACACTGAGTTCCTGTCACAACGACTTGTTCAATTATTTAATAACATAAGACTGGTAAGCTAGTCTGTGTAATCTAACACAAACAGGATGTTCTAGAGTCGACTCACCCTCAGGTCACAGTGTAGCTCATTGCACTGACTACCAGCACAAGCGTCTATGAAACAGTTGACTGTTTTTAATTGTGTTTCTACTGTGTTACAGGCAGGAACCTGGACTAGTTCAATTGCCGAAAAATTATATTTTACAAACTTTCTAAAGGGTTTCAGCCCTTAATTGTTGCATACCGGACGTTGAAATAACGAATCCTCGTCCCCTTTCCCAAAACGGAATTCGAAGGGCCGTCTGAGGACCAAAGGTACAGGCAATGAACAGTTCAGTGCGAGAATGTGAAAGGATTACAGACGCCGCCCGTCGGACCTGATGGTCTTAGTGAGCTGAAATATTGAATCCAATAATGTGCTGTTAGTAGAATCTCGACACCTTGATGTTAAATTCCGTATTGCTTGACTTTAAGACTAATCCAGCATTACAAGATATATCCCTTAAGGATTCCTGTCTGCCAATTGTTACTGAAGGTCATGCACTGGTTCTGTATCGTCCTAAATTTCAAAACACGATTAATAATTGCGACTGAAACAGAGGTATATCATGTCTTCAAAGGTAAACTAACCAAAGGTTCAAGTCATACACAATATCAGTTCATGGTTCTGAAAAATGAAAACGTCGATATTTAATTACTCTTATTAAAGATGTAATTTATCAAAACATGTGTTTACAATAATTCTTAAACCATAATCTATATATTGTTTTAATATGTATATATCTCATAAGCCGTTTATTGGCTGGACCTACAATTTTTAACCTTTAATGTCTTATGAAATGTATTAACTTGTTGAATTGTGGCGGGACACATTGATAAACATTTATTCTTCTTCTCCTGTAATAGGAGAGTCCAAAACCGGTTGGATTATTTAAAGGCTTCCTACAATTAAGGTGCGTTAATAAGTAATGCTCATCATGGTATAATATGTTGATGATATCTTTCATTAATTTTACATAGTTGTTTCATATAATTATGATACATTTTGTAATTTTTAAGTCAAATTCCAAAAAGAACAAGACAACTTGAACAAACCTCCCAGTCAATCTTGAAGATTCTTTGACAGAATTATTTTGTGTTTTTACTCTGTAAGAAATTAGATAACGGTTCTTTCGTTACTCAGTCCATGTGTTACATGTATTTAATAATATTGATAATGCTACATCCTTGCTGTCTCTAGTTGATAGTATATTAGCATGTTTAAGAAATTACTGATGTATACTGTTATATATTTTGCAATGTGATGTGGACTTTCGTTTGCGTTTGTAAACGTTAATTCATAAGAGGGACTACAACTACTTAAAAACAACAAAACACTCATCAATGTATTATGTATTCAATGTATTTTTCTTTTGGCTTATGTAACATTTTGGACGATAGGAGCAATTCTTTAAACATACATGACATCAACAACCGCATTTTATTTATTTAAATACCAAGCCCAGATTTCCTGAGAAAAATATTACAACAGTATTTTAGAAAACAAGATTGTATTATAGGAAGTTGAATAGTTTTTGATAGCGACTCACAACATTACCCAGGATCCTGACGGAAACCCGACTTGAATGGGGTGTCAGCATGGACCTTAGAACTCTCCTGGCGTGAAGATTACAAAACAAGGTGGAAATGAAATTTGTAACATGAACATATGGAAAGATGTAAAGACGTCATGACAACAGTCTTTTATCATAATGTACACTGAACTGATGAGGTGCTTGAGAGAGAGAGAGAAAATGTCGATAAATATTTATGGTGGATAGATCCGCACTGCAATATACTCAACAATACTTAATCGGGAATTGTTTTGCTGAAATAGAAAAGAAGTGTCAATACAATACACTCTTTCTACAAACGTGATAAAAATTTACAAAATGAATCTCACCCTTCCTCCATACCCTACATGTATGAGATGCATAAGAAGAGAGAAGCATTGCATAAGTCACCAGCAGCAGCAGAAGCAGAAGCAGCAGCAGCAACAGCAGCAGAAGCAGTTGGGAACATGGATAGCTAGCACACTATATACTGGAGTCAGATAGAGATGTGTAGCAGTGATATACCTTCACACTCACATGTCATTCCAACATGGAGGTACTCATCTTCCTACGCAGAGCCTAAAAGGCCAGTTTCCAAACTGTCATTTTATGCCTTGCTGCAGAGACTTTACTTTTCTGTGCTGCTATAGTGCCCCTACAGACTAGAGAGCAAGCACAGAAAACTCAAGGCTATGCAGCAAGGCATAAAATGACAGTTTGGAAACTGGCCTTTTAGGCTCTGCGTAGGAAGATGGGAGGTACTATAAGGAGACAGGTTTATTGTATAACTGAGGAGGTTCTAATTCAATAGTAATTTTATCATATTGACTATCCACTGCTTCTTAATTCTCACTTTGGATTGAATATCAGATGTAGAGTGAATACAGATTACCAAAAAAAGACTTTCCGATACACATGCATACCAATAAAACTGATTACAAAAACTACATCAAGAGATGTTATCAGCTAGATGGTATTCGCACTACATCTGTCATTTCAGGATACAGCTTATATATCTAATGCTGTAATTGAATACATCATTTCTCCTTTTCGAAAAATGTTTCACTTGTGTTGTTGTAGATGAATGATACAAAGCAAACTATCTGTTATGTGTGGTCATGATTAAAGAATGAATACGATTACTGCTTGAATAGCCAATTTCATTCCCTTCCTTGATGAAAAACTTGACATGTAGTGTACAGTGTACATCTAGAGATCCTTGTTCAAAGAATGACAACTAAAAACGGATATCTAGAATTTAGGGATAACTAAGCACATCTCAGACTAATGACAAGATAGTCAAAGAATATAGAGCAATGGATTATCAATGCAACTGATTTGCGAATATATTAAACGATTTCACATACAACTCAATTCAACCATTGATTGTCTCTGTCAAATACTGCGCTAAGCCTATCTAAAGCCATACTTGCTGCTAGGTATATAAAAAATCACTACCCCTTAATATATGGTTTACGACAGTAATGGCATACGTATCGGGTACCTCTTTAGAATTAAAATACCTACTTCAGCAGTTATTTTCTTTCATTAAAAAAGAACGCAGGCTTCGGTTGTATTCGAAGCGAGATGGAATTGTTGGCACAGCACAGTTCCCTTGGAAGCATAACATCTCGATTAAAAAAATCTTGAAATTTATAGTCTAACTTTCTCCCAACCATCTCTACATTGGAAGACTATTTTACAGAGAGAGAGAGTTATATCATGTTCCACATGCGTATATACAAAGCTTTATACACGCATTTGTACAAAAATAGGTTTCGATAACGTTCTGCTTCATGATACCATACTGAAGTGTTATAAAGGTTCCACTTCGTGAATGTTTCTGCAAAGACTTTCGCGAATCGCTCGTGAGCATAGAAGTCACCTTGTTTGTAAACAATCGCTGAAGCCGATAACAGGGGCACAATAACGTGTGACTGTAAATAAGGCACTTTAAGTGGGGTTGTCTCCCCTTTGATTGAGAGTTTCGATCAAATGGCCTCCGGATGCGTGATCGTCTGTTTCATAATATTTCTGGCACTTCGGGTACTCTTGTCTCATCACTCAGACGCAACACTTGCAAAATTACAAAAAGTATTACAACACTTCCTCATGTCATGCGTACACCTCTTTTCCGCCCACTGAATTGTGTCCATATCCGGTTAGAGGCATAAACTGAAGGCCGTTATCGGTAATTTCTTTATCGTGTTTCTTCGCTGGTTTTTTGGATCCGAAGCATCTGACTGCAAATCTGAATTCTTCAGCCATCTCCGAGCAAAGCGTTTGCTGAAATGTGAAATAGAATAAGATTAGTATCCTAATTCCTCAGCACTCTCTGTTCAAAGCAATTGCCAAAATGCGGACTATAATATGATTATTAAGGATATGATTCACATGAGTACTGCATGTTGAAAAAGTCGTTATTTGCATCATTTCGTGATGCGTGCAGTCACAACACCTGAAGATTTCGGTTTCAGAATTGGATAAATACATAGAGCATCCACCAACACAATAACATCGATAAGAAATCGACACGAACACGATTAATAAATGGCCAAATCATTTTAATACTTTGGTTAAATTAAGCATACTTATATAAGCATTGATTCTTGTCACATCTTCAAAAGCTAAGCATGTAATTTTTCCTAAACGTGTATGACGAACCTAAACAGTCGCTACTATACGGTGTATGAAACAAATGTCCCAAGATTTGATAAATGGAATGAAATCGATTTACTTGTTCGAAAGATACGTTATCATTTAATTTATATAGTTGACCCTTAATATTAAAGTTATCGTTTCCTTCTTCGTCGATTCCGATGACAAGTTATATTTTAAATCCTCGAAAATCACGTCGAGTTGATCAATTTCAATTGACAACCGGGGTCGTGCCAATACAACCTATTCAACTTTCGGATGATTGTGAGTTATTTTAACAGCAAAATCCAAAATAGAACAGATTAGTTGACCAGATATCAAAATTAATTGATTTATGAAAAATAGACCAAAGACACATCAAAACTGTTCCTGCTTTACCTTTGTTCTATAATGATAACTTTAGTACTACAGAAAAAGAAATTCAACACAACAAATGGCTTAATTATTATCCTTCCCATATAAAACAATGTTGACATTTCTGTAGCTTTAAAGAACTAAATTCATCACCCCCTTTTTTTGCATATGAAATTGGGTGCTCTTGGTATATTTTGATTAATTTGATTTATTGACAACACCAAATATAGCAATTGCTTTATATTGATAAAAGAACTTAAAATAAGTAATATGTAAAAATAATGGAAATATGAGGAAACATTTACTGACATTTACCTAAAAATTAACAATCGATATTGGCATGATAAGAGGCTAGCACATTGAATATTCAGTAATTTTTCATCAATAATTGAGAAAATGTCTGCATTTAAAAATATATGAGTAAATTTAAGATTCTTTGAGTTGAAGCTGTTGTCATACACTTCTACTATCTTGAGATTAGCCATTATCTTTAACAGTTGCCAAATTGTTTTTTTAGAAGTTGTCTTAAATTTGATGGATTCATAATTTGTAAGGTTCATTTTACGACGAACTTTTGCTCTAAGGTCGTTTACTTCAAGGTCATCAGTCAAAATAATTATAATTGTCACATTGCAAAAAAATCTTGACTTTCATTTTCAACCATAAGGTATATGTACATGTAACTTGGATTTTAACGAAAGAAACCCAAGAAAACCCAAGCCGTTGTAAAAACAGTTATCCAAAGACAGTCAAACGTAAGTCGAGTGAAGTTTTCGTTTCTACGCTGCTTGATGATTGATCGTTCCATTAAAAATCCCCAATCGTTTGCCCGACAATTTGTATTGTATATTATCAGACTTTTATTTCTGTTTCAAAATGGGGGTGCTTAATTAAGTTATTTTGTGTATGCTACATGTATGTGTCAAACGTTTCAATAAGCCAGTTACAACTGCATATAATACAACTCCCTAAATCCTTATTGATCCACAAAAGTAGTTTTTTACCTGATCCTTTCTTGCATTTTTCCTGGCTTTCCAGATGAACTCACAGAGCGAGATGATGAATCCCGCCCCGACACCGCCCATCAACACTACAAACACGCCTCCTACATTGGCCACGCCCAGTTCTGCCGCTTTGCTTTTTGATTTGTCGCCGTCATCCACGCACTTTCCACCACCATTCTTCTCCTTCCACCACCGGGCGTGTATTGTATGTATAAACTGTTCCTCCTGTAGTTTCAGGATTGTCTCTGTGATGGCGTCTCTGTATTGAGATTCTGTAAACAAATATTTAAATAAATGTAACAAATAAATGATTTTCTGTTGACATCAATCGAACAATGTGTTAGATTCCAAATGACAGACAAACAGGCAGACAGACATTTTTTAGAAACAGGCATCCGGTCCAAAATACACATCATACTAGTTATTTGCATAATATATTTGCTTTATAATAAAGTTTCATTAAGATTCTAAATATCTCCTAAAACCTATTTGTACTTTGACGCACAGAATATGCTTGCTCCTATTTTGCAAATGATAACAAAAAATCCCTTAACGCAAGGGATGAATCTTTATGCCAATACCAAATATGACATAAGGCAAAACAAAAGATGAAGCTATCCATCCTGTTCATTTAGAACCTGAACATGAAGAATCTACTTGGATGAAGGACATCACATGCTGAACCTACCTGGAGGTGTGGCGATGCCATATCCTTTAGAGTCGAGTAGTCCGCCGACCTGCATGAGGTCGCAGTTCCTCTGTATATTGTACTCGACTGATGTAGACTCGCCGAGGTAGGCGTACCCTCCCGCCAGTACCCGGTCGACGCCCTCCTGCCCGCTCTTCACGAACACGTTCTCGTCACTCGTATTCATGAAGTTCCACATCCTCTTGAACGTCTCAATCTTAGAGTTCTGAAACAGTATTGACATAATTTGTTTTACTGGTTATCCCGAAATATTATAATAATGGTATGCTGATAAGATATGGACGATCCATATCACGCATACGAAGCATACTCAAGGCTACAAACATCATAACACTAACTATGCAATGAAGACATATGTATACATGTTTCCTAAGTTACCAAAATTACTATACTACTGTACCCTAGTTGACATACGTGTTACTCTAGTTACCAATATTATTATTCTCCTCAAACTAAAGATGATATATAAGTTGTTAAAGGTACCAACCTTACCATCCTGCTATAATTAAAGATAATATATATGTTGCTCAAGGTACCAACCTTATTATCCTGCTCAAACTTAAGATGATATATGTTGCTCAAGGTACCAACCTTATTATCCTGCTCAAATAAAAGATGATATATATGTTGCTCAAGGTACCAATAGTCCGCCACTACTCTTATCCAATAGTCATGTATTACTCAAGGCTGCCAACATTATAAGCCGGACATATTTGTTTCTAAAATTACCAATAAAATCCTGCGCTAAGGTACATGTGACCACCACAGGTTCCTGCCAAGTACCCATGCTGATGACAGCTTCAGGTTTCGTACACAGTATGAAATATCGTGTTTTGACCTATATTTTCAAGTTACAAATTCATCACATGAGACATTAAACCTTAGAAAAATATTTGCTCATTAGAAAATGAAATAAAATAAAATATCACGAAGCAATATTACACTTTTGCAAAACTTAGTATATTGAAGACATCAGACTCCTATTCTCCTGAAGGAATGATGTAAATAAATACTGCCAACACCGAACCGTAACAACACTAATTGGATTCTGCATCACCTGAACCCCCTCCAGTACTTAATGAGACTCACCTTACAGGTAACACTGCCACTAATTAGAACGGTCGGATATCGACAATAGGTTTATATATCAGATGATTTGAGGTAACGTGGACCATCTGATGTGCCTCAAGACATATAGACAATCAATAATGAATGTTAATGGTGTGTTTGTTCACACTTTTTTCAACAGAGCAACAAATTATTTGGTATTTTTTCACTATTCAATTTTATGTAAAAACTCAGATAAGATATCACTACTTCAAGATTTATAAATCTTCAAAGTTTCATTGTAAACCTAAATGCACGAAGCAGAAATATGATAAATAATTTCTTGAACTAAGCATTGCTATAATATTCATCCACGAAATACCTGTTGACTTTATTTCATCAGCTTAATTGGTACTCACTGTTTACAAAAACATTGTAAAACAGGAAGACATGATATCCACTGTCGTCAACGTCGTTTTAACCAGAACTCGATTAAGAAGACTTTTGTGGCCTTACATTTATTTAATAGAGGTACTTGACCATATATCTGATGAAAAATAACTTTTAAAAAGTTTTTCATGACCGCTTTAAGCTTCAGCTCCATTGTATAATATCAACGTGTTCAGAAACAGTCGTTTCTTATTTACTTGTCAGATTAAACACCTAAAATGTATCCATGAACCTTGCATCATAATCCGACATCCAGCATCACAATCGTCATTGTCGTCGTCTTCAGCATCACCACCGTCGACAAAATCAAAACGACAACGACCATGACTAATATGATAAGCACGTAGACTCACCATGAAGAAGGCCATGGTTGATCCGCCCTCCTGCGGCCCGTATTTGATTATAGTCTGTTTAGCGAGATCCTCGGCACTCTCTATCGGTGAGACCATACGCTCCACGGTGAGGAAAGCAGCCAGGTTAGCCGTGTAAGAGCTGATCATGATGAGGGTGAAGAACCACCACATACCCGCCACCAGTCGGGTGGAGATGGCCCGCGGAGCGATCTCACAACCTGGGCAAATTGAGTCGAACATTCTTATTAAGCATTCGGAAGATGGTTTAGTATTACAAGACAAATCTTTGAGGGATGGCAACAACGTATTTATTTAATATTACGTTTCTGGTATCGGCTATTCATTGTCAATTCTTCATGGGGATACAGGCAGCCGAAGAAGGGACTGTCATCCTAGATATTTGTTTGTTTTTATTCATAGGATTAAAGCATTGTTAGATTTTGTACACATGGTAACTATAACGGTTCAAAAAACAACCGTAGGTAAATGTTTCTCTTGCGTTATGATAGTGAACCATTTAAAAGAATTAAAGTCAGCTCATACGGTTAGGAATTTTAATTCCTTATTGATATTTCTTTTGAAATTATCCTTTAAGACTATTTTCAGAGATAGAGTTGTGGGTTAGTTTTGATTCATTCATATATATTTTCTTATCATAAAAAACACCGATTAAGAACAATGTTTTTGAAATATCACACCACAAGAGTTTTCTTTAAATTCAATTTCACGAGCGCACTGAAATATGAATTTTCAGTTTAGATGCATTCAATAACATTTCCAATTCAATTTAAAAACAAGTCTGTTTTTACAATAGAATCAATTTCAGTTTTGTGTTGAGAAATAATATGGAGGCTTATTGAGATAACCCTGATGATAAAACTGACAAACGTGAGATGAGGAAACGATCGATTTAACGTTGAACCTATTTCAACACCATGACTGCCTGTTAATTTAGGATTTAGATATGTCCAATCATCTGAATTTAACTCTTGAAAGTCCACAAAATAAATATGTCATACCACCTCAATGTATTAAATTGAATGTGAAGTATAATATTTTAACTTCCTGTATTAGAGAGCCGAGAGCCGAGAGCCGAGAGCCGAGAGCCGAGAGCCGAGAGCCGAGAGCCGAGCATGAACCAGAGATAATTGATCATGTGGAGTTTGTGAAAACGTGAAAAATTAGTAAGACATGTTTGACTACTTAAAATTAAATTGATATATACATTGCAGTATGATAGATTGAATACCTGACAGGAGGCTGATAAGCTGGGTGACCATGAACGTAAAGGTCTACCTAACTTACTCGATGGTTCACAAGAGATTACTGAACCTATTCTAAGCCTGTTGAGCTACTTAACCAAAAACGTATTAGTTTGCCTTGCAGCATAATAAGCCCAACTATGAACCAGAGATTATTGATAATGAACTGGCGAAAGCCTGATGAGTTTGTAACATAGAAGTAATATATGATGAATGTGTTAAATGTTCTACCTTGCTGCATGAGAGAGCCGATGGTAAACCAGAGACTGTTGAGAATGGTGAACTGGTTCTCCACAACATCAGCGTCAGGGTTGCAGGGGTGGGGGTTGCACCATTCGTAGGGGCTGAAGCGGGCGATGACGAAGAGCATGAAGCTAACACACAGGTAGGCGGCGATCATGTAGACCCACACCTCCACTGAGAGGGGGGACAGGAAGGAGAAGAGCTGGGGCGCCTTGGGGGCGGGCTTCTTGTACAAGATGGTGATACCCAGTGTGATGAAGGGCTTCGTGAAGTCGATAACCTGCTCTCGCTCGTGGGTGATGGACATCCCGCCCAGACCAAGGTCTGCTTTCTGTTGGAGGATAATAATGATATAATATAATGATTCCAATTTCTTAATGTCATAATGTTGATAGTAAAATCGATGAAAGATAGTGCAAAGTTAACATTCTGAATATCATTTAATCTATCAAACGGAAAGACATTGGGGACGCCTTTTTCAAATACGTCATATCGGTCTTTTGTGCATGGTACCTATACACCCTTGCAAGAGATGAATGCTGTCTATATCTGATGAGACTTTAAAATTTCTAAGATTCATAACCTCTACCAAAGTGTTTTCGCGAAGGATTCACCATGTGTCAATCAAGTGGTTTGGATCACTTTAACACTGAGCAATTACAGTATTATACAGACAGTTATACAACCTACCCTATCAATGAGTTCCCTGACGATGCCAGACCACTCCCCGTTCTTGAACTTTCCATACCCGTCCACCACCCTGATGGTGTAGTTAAACTTCCGTCTCACTGAGATCTCGTCCAGCAAGTCCACACAGAATCCCTCGTACGTCACCCGGCCATCGTCGTGTTTGATCTCCATCACGTAGGGCTCCTCCTGTACATGGATACAGTGAGCTAGATTAAACTTTACTCTATGTACTTTATAAAACATTACTTTGTCATGTTTTCATCCATATCTTTTATAATTCTTGCTGCTTTTGATGTTATATGTTAACTCTAAAGTTGCTAATTGTGTGAAAAGTGTCTTCTTTATTCTCAGGTCTAGGATAACGGTTTTGTAAGATATTTGGAAAATTTGTTACGTTACGAAGCTCATTACTTTAGTCAATAGCCGCAAGGCATAAGTGGTATGATAAAAGGTTTCTGTATTTCTAAATGATCGTGGTTCGAACGCAGATCGCTCCAGGAGATGCCAGTTTCGATTATCAAATCCAGGTGCAGTATACGCAGAGGATGAAATACAATTTGGAGCAGGGCTTAATTCAGACAGTGATTAACACTGGAGCTGGTTATGTCTTGTTTGGACTATTGCATTTGGTTAGTTTGGGAACAAATAATGTTCTCATGTTGTTGCTGGAAATGAATGGTCGAATCAACATATATTATTAGAAATAAATTAGCGATTAACCGGGCCCTGATGATCTCTCCACCAGGCATACAATGAATTAAAAAAAAGTTGACTGGTAACTTTAAATCCGCATTTCTGAGTTAATGTGATATTAGTGTGCCGTAAAGAGTCATGAAGCATGGTTTGGGACATGTGTGGCCCAATCACGTTGGTTTGGGAGTGAAGTGAACTGTCATGGGACATGTAGTGGGACTGCTTCGACTTCAACAAAACAATGACGTCCTTGACAAGACCTTTCGGAGGTCAGAATATTCATTATTGCGGCTTATTGGGGACTTTTCTTTAAAGAGAGTTTCCATTGAGATTTCATTGTATTATAGTAAAATGTGCTAACTGCTAAGCTAGAAACGTTCAACAGTATAATTGAAAACATAGGAACACAAAGCATATGACATTTACTTAAACTTACAACAACAGCGACAACTTCAACAGTTTTGTTCTTGAGTGAATCCTCGACGTCCTTCCTGCGTTCACTATCGCTCTTGGTCATGTTGACGCCGATATGTCTGTTCCATACCCCGGTCTGGAGTGAGAGATCAACACATCTATCTTACCTCAACCATATCAACTAAAAAGACTTTTCGATATATATAGATTCTATAATTTAGTGCCGTAGCAAAGACTCTCACATTCAATTTGTATTTATAGTAACGTTATTTATCGATGCAATCTAGCTAATTGAAGACAAGAAGCCTTAAAGAAAAATAGCAAAGATTTGCATTTGAACATAATCACACACGAAAGAACATCAGCTTAAATCCAAGTTCTTGACAGTCACGTGATTAGCCTGAAACTTCTTGTAAGTGATTGTCAATCATGACAACACGCACTTTCTGTTTGAGAATACAAATGATGAAAGTTAAACATCCTCTTAGCTAAACGCGAGTGAAGTCGTGAGAGCTCAACACGCAAACAACAAATAAATACGATAATCTGACAATGATTCCATCAACTACTTTAACAAAACCCTTTCTTAATACAAAATATATTTCGCAATGATAGCGACAAGATTTTAAAATATTTTCGTTCGATTAAAATATCTTTGGAAAAAAATGTACGTATGGATAAAATCGATAGCTTTTTCAGTACCTTTTTTAAGCCATTAAGTGTAAGTTCTAGGATATCCAATGAGAAGTCCCGTCTCTCTCCGTTGACAAAGCGGATAGGTCCAGATAAACCCTCAAAGTTCAACTGGGGATGGAAAAAATACATAAATCTATCGGAAAGAAGTTGACGGACCTTCTCAAGGTTAAACACAAGTCTAGCAAAATGAAAAAATCTTAAACTTCTCAGCTGCAGAAGATGTTTGAAGCTGTCGAGATCTTAAAAAGTGGAAATGTGTTAACGCGACAGGATGAGCACGCGACCACAACCTTAAAAAGTCCCTGAAGGACAGGAGAGTGTAATTGAACAATATTGATTTACATTCCTCGAGTCTGGAGTTGTCTCCCTTTGAACATACTTGTTGTCAGGAGAAGATAGTGTAGGAAATGTGAGCTTCTCCGGGCTAAACATAATGCTGCATTAGACAAAACAATTGCAAGCCCTGCACTAAACCTGTATGTGTTTCCTAATGTGTCTCTAAAAGGAAAGAGACTGCAAAAAATGAGCTCGGCTAAATCACAAATTATTTCTGACCTTTCGGGTCTAAGTGTAACTGTAAATTAACTTCCTCAAAATTGAAAACTGTTTTTAGCTAACCTAGCACTTCACATTCACTTTAACAGTTATTATCCAATAAAAATGACGTTTTTAGCGCATTGCTTATTCTAGTGTTGGTTCCCGCACAAATTGGGCTTGCTGTGTTACTTGTTCGCTTGAGAAGATTTAAAGTTAGTTAGATAGCACTCTGAAGAAACTTTCCTTCTTTTCCCTGCTATATTGAAGTGATCGCCAGTAACCGTATTAAAAGTGAAACTTTAATGTGGACACTTTTTCAATCCAGAATTGAATTAAACTGAGATGAACAATTTTCGAAACTTATCCATCAATTTGTCTCAATTGTACTGTATGGCTCTATTTATACCCTGGGAATCGTTGAGAATTGCCAAAGTTTACACATCTTAACTATGCCTCTTCTCAAATTTGATAACGAAATATCATCAGCATTACCACATTAACAAGACGTGTCCGTTTACCAAGGAAAAAACATCTCGGGCTAAATCGAATTCACAGCATGTAGACTGATCAGTAAATCCATTTCAAATTAATTCTGGTCACCAACTAACAAAGACCCCTAGACGGTTCACCGAGGCGACCATGCTGATGCAATTTGTAGGCCTGGCGACAAGAAAGAAACTTCTATTCTAATCAGCTTTACACAGTCTTAGTTTTGCAGCGACGTCTATTGACTTTCTGTTTTAATCACAGACCTAAAACACAGAGTGCAGTCTAGACGGACCAGTACACACATACAGGGAGCTGAAGGGAGTTGATACCCCTCTGTCTGTGGACGTCTCAGTACCTGGAGGGACTCACTACCTCCAGATGAGTGTCTGGTCCACTCGACAGTCACCAATATCTCCACTGCTACCATAATACCTAGAGCACTCTTGACGGGATGGGAACTATATTTGATCAATCGATTATAATTTCATTTGTCATCTACTGTCAAATATAACGCATCATTCAGAGACTCCTACTGAATCTCGTCTAACGAACAGATAGATATATGTTAGCTACTGTAATTACTATGTTGTATTCGTTCTGAGATAGCATTTTCTTGAACTATTAGATATCGTGAACTGTTTGTCATTATTTACGGGGAAATATTGGTTGACCTTATTAATAAAGTCAGTTCAGTAGAATGGACGTAATAACATATATCTTCCTCTCTACTAAGAATAGCGGCTCCTTATCAGACAGGGATGGTTGGAAATAAATCAGGACGTACAAAGTGCGAGTTTATGATTGTTCTGGAGGAGTTTATGGCGGTTCTCTCCTGGTTGAGTCCATCCATCATGTGGCGTGTGTGCTGTGTGTACACACTGAGAGACGAGCCGGACAATATGTCTGCACTTTTATACAGCATTCAGCACTAACATGCACATAAGAACCCCTGTCTCGACGTCTTGCGTTTGCTCTCTGATTACATGCGACTTGTGGGTGATGAATTGGAAGATTCTGGTGTGTACTTGGTGGTATATATACATCATTTGGGTTTGTTGGATAATAAAGGTTGAAGGCAATTGTACTCAACAATGAGTAAAATGAGAAAAAAAGACAATAAAGGATATAAACGCTATTAAAAAGACTAGCATTTGTTATTACTGATATAATCTGATATATATAATAAAAGTAACATAAAACTGTTTCTCAGGCTTTTTATCAGTTTTGAATTTGCTATTTATTCTGGAGGGTAACGTCTATTTTATGAACAAAGTCGTCCACCTTATGGGAAAATATTCACACAAGAAAGTCGTTTTATTTTTAAAGTCATGAGGTAAACCAGAAACACGCACCGATTTCATGAAGTTGAGCAAACTATTTCCATAAGGCAGTGTCTGTTTAGTGTCACACGAGAGCAGAGTCTGGGTGACGTCCTGAGCCTGGGACAACTCGTGCAGAGCCAGGGTGAACAGGATCACAGCGTCGTAGGCCAGGGCTGTCTCCGTCTGAAATACACCAGTTGTCAACCTTGTAGTCTTGGGCAATTAGCATTAATGTGAGGACAGGCTGTTGGAAATACAATGTTAGGAAAGTAGATTGATTAACGCTAGTATATATTTTGAAATGTGGAATTGAATATCAGATGGATGGAACAAGCCTATATTTACCATCATTGGTTTGTTATGATATCACGCCTCTCACTCTAACTCGTATTACTTTGTAATATAATGTAACTGGCAAATATAACATTCATGAAAAGTCATATTATATACACATAAAATCTAAAATGATACTACACCTAAGTTCGTATATGAGTATCTGTCTTCATTTAACATTTACATCGACCTTTAGTTTTCTATTCATATTTCAGCGAAGCACCGTGACTGGAGGGCGAGAGAAATATCGAGGCACATGTTGGTAGCTAGGTGAGCTCCTCGATGGTGTAGGTGGGAGCTCTGATATATTTGCTTTTATACTACATACATGAAGAATAGATTCTGTGTCAGGATAAGTCAATATTACCAACAACATACAGTTGATAAAGGGTTTTTTCAAAGTCTCTGAATGGTGTTTTGCCCAGTTGATTAACTCGAGCTAAGACGGTGATTAAGGCAATCTAGACCAGCAATATACCGGAGACATCGCGAGATTAATCACAGCTCGTTATACAGAATCAACACATAAAATCTAAAACTGTCTAAGACAACATTGATCTATCTTTCAGTCAGAATGAAATATGACAAACATCACAAAGTTGAACAGGAAGTGTAATGAATTTCATACATCACACTCATAAAAATAAATCGATAAAGACACTAGAAGAGAAAACGCAAGAATATATCGAACACGATGAGATTGGCAACTAATTATGGAGATGAAAATGAAGCACTAGCTAATCTGAATAAGGAGAGAAATTCATCCTGGACACATTGTGTGGCATATGACATACAAAATGTGCTGTACAAGGCGACGAGTAGGGAATAGATGGATTTGCTCTGCATGTGGTTGAGTGGGGAAATACTGAATAGAAATAAGAAGGGGATGATGAATTGTGGGTGGTATATTACAGTCATAAATAAAAGGCCTATATATCTTTTAATGTGACACTACAAATGTGGCAAAGAATCACTATCTTCTAAGTGCTGTACAGAGATGAATATGTTTGACCGAAGTGTTCTCTACACAGTTGATAGGTATAAGGTGTGTGCATGAGTCTCCGTTAAGCAGTGCTCGACAATAGTTGACTGCTCAATCCTTACCAGCTGACTGAATCTATCGTGTCCCTTGCATTTGGATAGAAAATAGAAAGTTATCAAGGATGATTGTTGTATAAAAGCTTTGTAATCTCACATAGAAGTAGCAATTATTGAAAATAGGTTGTATGATTGATCCTCAAAAAAATGACATTACAATTCTACTATTACATCAGCTTAGATCCTTAAAATACGAGCGGAAACAAATATACAAAATGATCAGAACTTAACAAGATCCAAAATAAGATGTTTATGATAATGGTGGCCGATGAAACAACGCATCTTCATAACTAAAACAATCATGAATTAAATGATGATAATGATGATGAAAATAATGTTTATGACGCTGATGCTACCGCTGCTGATAATGATGATGGCAGCCATGCATATATTGAATGAAACTGTAACTATATCAGGTTACTGAGTACAACACAATGCACAAGAAGGAAGGACCACGACGATGACATACCGCTACATCGTTAGTTTCATTCCCCTGAGAGCGGAGGGCAGCAAGAAACACATGTTAGAGTTCACTGGACTACACATAGTATGTAAGTATGTAGATAATACACATCTTTACAAAGAGACACGTATATGCTATAAGTGAAATATTAAATTGATATATATATATACCTTGTAACCAGTTGCGAGCCTAGGATCATGACAACCGTGTGTGTGTATTAATGAACATCTTATAAATTGAGACTTTGTCAGAAACATTTATGTAAAATGTTAAATCGATGGCACATCAAACTTCAAACATTAAAGCTCAATTAAAGGAGGAACAAATATAACATTTCCCCTTTGAAAAGAACTATTTGGACATCTTTTCCCTGAGTTTGCAGACACTATGTTCCTTTCTTAATTTGTGCTAAGCAACCTTAATGACATACGTTGATCACTGGAATACAAATTACGTCAACAATAAAAATTCACGATGATTTTCATAAGACACATGTAGGATGTTTTGTCAAGGGGTTAACTAGTAATTCCGTGTCTAGTCTGGTATCGAGACAGAGCATGGTTATCTCAATTCAAGAAAAGGTTGGCGGGTCTAGCTGCCTAAACTCTTGGGTAAGTATCGTTATAGGACTATGTGTGTGTCAATGGGACGCCCATACACGTGCAAAGAATAAGGTACTAAAGGTAGATATACCTGGATCTCCGAGTAACCCTTGAGCGGTGAGTGACCGGATCTCCGAGCCTTGTAGAGCCAGTCTGTGCGCACATCTATCACTTCCTTCCGGTCCGGGTCGATGAGTCTGAGTGAGGTGATGTTGGCCCCGTCATGCTTGTAGTCCTCTAGATCCACCAGGCCCAGATCCTGTAGGATGGAGGGGCAGTCAGTTCATGTTTATCATCATTCCTGCTACATAAGCTTGTTGGTATACACTTATCTCCTTCAAATAACCATATATCTATGTAGCTTAGTCCCGAGTGGTCATCTACCACTATAGATGCCCTGTTTCTCAGCCCATGACAAGTCGTTATTAGGGGAGTTTTGCATTCATTTATCCGCCATTGCTCGATGTGAATCATTTCAAAATCTGGCTGTACATAGAGCCATAAGAGCTCCAGACTTTGCCTTGATGAATATCAGGATATGGTTGATGGGAGTGAAAACATATTCGCTGATGTAGAAGTATGAGCCCTGACTACTTTCCTATCATCTACATTGCGTCATAGTAGTTAGACAAACAGTATTTTGAGTGGTTTCAAGATATCCGTGTCTAGAAGATGTTCCATGTCCCATGACGAGACATCATTGGTAAAGTCCTAGGATCGCAAAGTCTATGTACACGGACTTGAGTTTTCAATGATAGTCATTGCAATTATGAATGTTTGAACATCTCAAAGTAAGGCTCAATGTAAGTGAAAGTGAGTGGATAAACAATTACCTCTTGAGGATACCTATATTTCCATTAATCTACCATTAATCAGGAATAATACTTGGCAAACTACAGATCGTTTACATTTAGTCTATGTCTATATCGTCAGACAGAAATGTGTCCAAGTTCATGAGACAGTCTTGTACTTCAGATCTTCCAGTCATTAGCCTCATCAAACAAGACCAAATGTTGTGTGATTTAGTTCAGATTACAAAGGTCGAGCTGATCAAAACACCTGAGCTAAAGTTACTCAAGGAACCCTAACAGATGGCCATCGGTGAAGTCCGTCATATTACCTGACTCTTCTACTATTAAATCCTCTTAACCAGATAAAAGAAACAGAAAGAATTTTAGTTTATTTTACGTATACATAATATCGAATGATGTTCTCTTAAGAAATGAGTGTTATGGTAAACTTTATAAAATAAAGACATTTTATCCTTATTTGCCCTGCTCAATGAGCTACACTTACCAGCGTTGTGAAGAAGTAATGATAATACTGGGATAACATCTGAACCTTCAAGGCCTGGAATGAACAACAGGCAAAAATCAACAATTGAACCTTTCTTAAAGTGTAGATGCTTAAATGTAGTAACAAAGACACACTGACATTATTTCACAGAATTCACATAAGTTACCTACATCATGGAGGAAGTGACAACCCTTTATTGTTCAAAATGTCGGAATATCGCAAATGTAACTTTTTCTGAATAATTTTACAACCATTCTGATAATTTACAAGAAATTGTTGTCATAGCAGATGTTTGTTATCAAAGTTCACATTAAAGTAAAAAATTTGCAAATAATATATTTCTCTTCTCACTTAAAGTTATTTCGAAAAGTCAAAATTGAGTTACAAAACTTTACGTGAATGGCAAACTTCCAGTATTTTTTGCGACCCTATTATTCGATAGAAAGAAAAACAAGATTGCTTTTGGGGCTTCATCAACACTCACAGCATGCAGGACTTTCTTGACCGTGGTCAGCTTGCAGTCGATGACCATCCGGAACTGTCCCTTCTCTTTGAGTTCTTTGAACATGTTGACATAATCATTATTTATTGGTTCCAACTTTCTAACAGTTATCTGTGCTGTTCCCATTTCCGGCGCCTTCAGCACTTCCTGTAAGCGGGTTAGACCTGCAACACATGAGAAGAAGGTGCAGCTAGCAGCTCTCAGGGGATATCTGTAAACATCACTTGGCTTTGATCAATCAATAAAATGTCCTCATGATGTTTTCATTTCTTTTAAAACGAATTTGAATGAATGCTTCCTTTTTGCAACCGTCATTAATTCTCGCAGACTATTACAGATTATCTTTTCCTTTCCTAAAAAAATACATCTTTCAACTCAACTGCAACCAAACCGATGATTAAAATTCCAAACGATATTTGTGTTTTTTAAACAAAATTATTGCCTTGATCAATATGCATTGAAACAGTTCCATTTTTCAAACGACTGGATTGCGTTTCAGATATGTTACTTTTATTCAATTAACCTGCATGAAACGAAATAATCGGACAAAACATTTTACACGGTTATCATAAAATGCCTGTTAATGTCTTTGTAAGTTAATGATATAGTTTTGTCTGCCTCCTTCCGCTGAAAGATGATGCAGGATTTGACAGTCATATTATCTCTTGTCTGAACTGGATGCAAGATTTTTTCCCAACGAATATTTAATGAAATTGTGTAGTTGGCTCCATTCGGTTTCATTGCAGTATATTGCACCAATTTCAATTTGCAAATATATGGTTGTTCATCTGTACCCAAATAAAATCACAACCCGAATTGGTTCAAGGGACCGTGACATTAGTTGTCTGCGGAAGCGCAAAGGAAACACTGTGTCTAACCGCATACAAAGGAACATGTAGTTCGTTCACTTTGATTGAATCGGTTTTGAGACTTTAATCAAGGATTTGTCTTAGCCACATATTTTGGAATCTGAAATCAAGTAAGTCAATGTGACATGATAATATCGGACTACTAATTCGTAAAAAAAGATTGAATTAGGAACTATGGCCTGTTTCCTTATAACCAGTATTGATCGCTATGAGCAACATTAACAATTTAAACATTATGAAATCCGATGTGATCAAAGTCCTTGCAATATTGATTTTGTCTCAAACTTTCAATTCAACTTTCAAATTAAGATTATTATGAAGATCATAACCACAACTCTGTCTCCTTGATCAGAAAGTTGTGTTATGGTAATACTGATGACAGCATGCGCTCATTAATGGAAGTATGTCACATTTTCTCTCATATTGTACTATCAATTTATGTACTCCAAATTTCCAAATACTCTACACTAAATCCTTTGTTGGAATTTTTATTAGACAAAACTTATATCTGTTTTCTGTCCACCTGTTTTCGAACTATAACCCACTTAAAGATATTTGCATAAGATAACACATGTCATGGTATCAACATATACTTTTTGTGCATGCCCAGGGACATGAATTTAAATTTACAGAGAAATATTGTCAACTTCAATGCTGAGAAATGCACCTCAATTTGTTTTAACTCAACACCATTTATTCAATTAAGTCCTATTGCATTCTAAATTACAATGGATAGCGCTTGTCCAAAATATATATATATGCATGCTATGTATTTCTAGTTTTATTTGATATGTAATCACCTTCGTTGTTCTCATAGAGGACGGTGAACTTGTTCCAGCCCCAGTGCCTCACCATGTCCCTATAGGCCTGGCTGAGGGTCAGGTAGTGGGGGAAGAGGCTGATGGAGTAGTAGTCACGTGCATCCCGGGGGTCCCAGTGCCACTGCAGGTGCGGGATCTCGAATGCGTTACACATGGACTGGACATGCGCGGCGGAGAGAGCGGAGACTGGACCGAAGATTCCTACTATACCCTTCTCCACCATCTGACAAACTGCAACATGAGAAACAAGCTTGAGTGGGCTGGGAGACTCTACACTGTATGTAGCCTCCAGGTGTAGCAATACACGTGCATCTACTTACCTTCCCTGCAGGTCCCTATTTAATAAAGGGTACGTATATCTGACAAAAACCTGCTTGCACAAAAATAATGACTTGACATGCATGTAAAAATGTTAATTGCAAATGATATATAGCAACATTATGGTTGTCCAATTTTGTCAACAGCGTGTACAATGTTTCAAAGAGTTATTAATCATGGTAATTACATAACTAAACGTCTCCATGAATATGGATATGTAACAACTAACAAGCCACGGCATAAGAAAAGAATGTCATATTTCAGTAGAGAACAATAACCTCATAATCAGTTGGAGTGATATGATTAGGAAGAAATGTATTGTGTAATGTATGTGTTTCTAATAACAAATAAACCTTGCTTGTCATCAGACAAAATAATCACTGCTCGTTCTGCGCACTAGTCAATAGAAGCGCCCAGCCGTGGAGATATTGTACGGGCGCTTCAAAGCGGAATATTCCAATCTCCCATTTTGATTTCCTTGACATGTAGCGGCAATGATATCATGTGACTGAATGAAATGGTTTACTGCAGCCGTTGAAGATAATGAATTAAATAGACTGTTTATAAACGTAATACTTAAACATAACATAGTTAAGATTAGACCAAAAGATTCACTTATAGAGTACGCTCAATCTTTTTTACAGCAAAATATATATTAGATAGAACGTCGGCACCGTGTTACATAAACAAAGCAATATAAGACAGCATTGGTCGCAGCGAGTCGCGGGGCGCGTGATATTTAGCCAGGTTTATTTCAAAGCCGGAGAAAAAAATCGTCTTGCGCTGTTAATTCCAAGGCGGTTTGCATACAGTGCCAATGCATCACGCTCAAAGGAATAAAGAACATTTATAAAGATGTCTCTTGAGGCGAAGTTTAGAAATTCAATTATATGATCTTCTAAACTTGCCACCGACTCGCTGGTACCGGTATAAAAAGGCGGCTTGTCTCCGAACACTGACAGGACTTGACGTGCTGCCAGGGGCCTCGGTTAGCCTTCACTTCTCTGGGATATACACTGGCCAAAAGAACACTACCGTGGCAGGAAGGGCTGAGCGGGAGTCCAAAAACTCGCCGACAATTCGATCATTAACATCACCCTGCATTGTAGCGTGATACTGAACTGTTTTTATCCTTTATGCGATTTCCATAATTCAATCAAATTATTCAAGAAGAGCTAAAACATAAACGCTGATTTGATAAAGTATGCAATACGTAGAAAAGCATTGCTAACTTTGGGTAAAAAAAGTTGTAAGTTATGGGAGAAATTCTTTGTTTGACAGGTAATTGCAAATAATTCACAAATTAATATTTATTGTACAAAGCCGCGACGGAGTGCGTGGATAGACAGGGAAATTTGAAGGAATTACAAACAGGTCGGAGCGAGGTTGTTGAAGACGTTAGCTCCCTGGTGAATGAAAGGAGCCAGTGTTGCCAGATAATGCAGAATGCTGCACACGTGACGCACTTGAGGAACACAAACACCCTGTGAAGATGGTGTCATCTTATTGAAGATGTCATGTGCAAGTGGAGGGAAAGGAACGCTGCGAGATTGCAGTACTGGGAGCTCGCTGGAGAGTTGAGCAGCTCCTGTGCTGGTACTTGACCTGCAGCCAGCGTGTACTGCATACATGCAGACTTTCACACTTATACACTCGTACATACATGCCTTTGTGTAATCAGCGCCAGATGGCTGTACAAATTGATTTCATGTCATGTCGACAGAAAACAGGTTGTCTGTTAACACAGCAATGATAATTGTGAAGATCAATCGATACGACAAGCACATCTCCATCCTTGTTTGTGGTTTGAACATGAGGGTCCCGTAATGAGAAGTGGCCAGCCCAATTACAATCCAACAATTGATGTGTTTCCATATGAGCGCTCAGTCTGGCAGGTGTAATAGCTGGTAACTACAACTAGACCATTTCCTTCCTTCCGTCCAGGGTGCAGTCATCCACTGATTACAACTAGATGGTGTATCACTATGGCTATGATTGTCATATGAACATGCAGAAAATAATCTGAATGTAGAATTTAGAATAAGACATAAAATGTTTAGAATTTCCGTGTGAGTTCAAGATCAAACTTAAAAAATCTATCGGGGATTTCGTCTTTTGTTTTTCGAGGTCTCTTGTTTTCTTGTAATAACCCTAGTCTGTCTAACAGCCCCTGAAACAAAATATCTTTAAAGACCCACACAAGTCTATATTATTATAGCAAGACTGACATTTAGTCTATAATAACCCCTAAGGAGGTTTTACATTGAAGTCATGGGATTATATAAACATGTAAGATTTACTCGGGGTAAGAAGGGTTTCATATTTCAATGTACTTAAACCCTAAAGTAAGCATAAATGTGATAATGTTAGATTTGTTCATGCCAAACACGGATATGTATATTTTGAAATGAAAAGGGGTACCTGCTTTGCTATGGACTATTTTTTGGGTGCTGGAAAGTATATAGGTATAAATAACTCAGCGATCACACAGACTGTAGAATAAACATGGAAGTTTTACGTTTTGGTCGCAAAAGTATGAACTCAAATTTGAAAGCAAACTGTGACTAATATTTATGAAACCCATGAATGATATATTGGTATCTAACTCGTGATAACTCGTTAAATACTAAACCACTCCCTCGAATCGTCGTCTAGTATTTCTATATATATCAAACAATATTATTTTGACCTCACATAGATAAATTGGAATTTTATCGTTGTGTTAAAGGGTAAAAGTACACGGTAAAATTTTCTGAAATAGGAATCATTGCGGATTCATAGACTCTATGCTCATATAACAATCCATAAAATCCAAATGTTCAGTTGATACATAGCTGATGTTGAAGAAGCCCACCCAAGCTATTTGCAATGACATACATGTTAAACGATATCAAAAAGAAATGCAAAACAGGTAATCCCGAGTTTAATCTATTAAGTAATAAATGCCAAGCTAAATTGGGAAATTGCCTAGGAGGACTACACGTTTTCCGAAGCCACTGACTTCGATTAATTCACACCTCATTAAGTTATTTCAAATATTAACTTTAGAAAAAGCCTAGTTGGATTCAATACAATTTGATTTGTTCATTCCGTGTTGACAGCGGAAAAATAGAAACTGTCGAGCGTGTGATTTGAAATCTTTAACTGTGTACCCAATTTGTTTAGGCGCTCTCGACTTTGGCCGAGCTCTGCGGCAATGAATAACAGTGTAGCTTGTGAAGGAGCTGGACAAACAGTTCACCAACATGTCTATCTTCTGGTTTAACGCCGCAGTGCAAACATAGAGCCTTGTTAGTGTCCCTAAGTAGGTATTTTTAAGCCATTCCAAGTTCAGATCTTGGCATTAATCAGAAAGAAGGGTGGATAACGTTCAAATGCGAGATGAGTTTAGCAATTACACTGACAATCTGTGAGAATTGAAGAATCAGGCCCATGCTTCTGGTGCTTTGTATACATGTCTGCGTGAATGTGACTAATGTTCACTTTGGGTAATGATGAGGCCCCTTTGCCGATGCAGGCAAAGCAATAAGGGTAATTCACTTAGATCTCTGGACCCCGGTCATTGTTAGTGGGATGAATGCTATCTGCTGTTTGGCCAATCTATAACCAAGCTCCAGCCAAACCAGAGACAAACAACGTGCTTGCCATCCAATTCCGACCGAAGCAGTTTGCGTAGGGACTGGTCGAAGACAGGAGCACTTCCGAGTGTTGGCATGTCAGCTACAGCAATCTCTAATCAATCCCAAATCACACTACATCCTCAACGTGAAATGATAGAATATCCCTTAAATGCCTTCAGATCTAATGTGCTTTTCTTATTTAAAACCTTTTCTTTTGTTTGATCACCGTTTCTGACCATCAGTTATTGAAACCGGTTTGTGAGGAAAACTGAATATATTTGAAGGATCGCCTATCATTTGTGTATCTGATATGATGGTCTAAAGTTTTTATTCTGGAATGAAACGTTTGCATTTTTATTTCTGTTATTGGAGCAGTTTCAGAATACAGAAAAAACTTCATGTGATGTAATTTTTCAACTATTTAAAAACAAATTGACAGTTATCAATGACCGTTACAAAATTAAAAAACTATTTTAATACATTGACATTGTGACCGCCGTTACCACTAGCGGAGAATAAGATGGCTGATGTCAAGTGTACGGGTCGATGGTTTCAACAAGAGCTCTGTGATTAGTTATTGCATAAGCGTGTGCCAAATTAGCGTAATTACTAGATAAGCCGTTTACCAAATCTGCTGTAAACCACGAAGCTTGGGCCTGGAGGCTTGCATCGTCTTCAATTAAAGCTTTCACGCCTTTAGTAAAACTGTCACATCTCATAAGTGGACAAGGCGAGATTTCTTCGATTTTATATTAGTGAAAGTTAAGAGATGTTCCCCTCCAAAGTCCTTTCATACATTCATTACCAGGCCAATACTTCTACGCAATGGCTATTGATTATTGAAAGTGCACATTGAACACAATCTGAAAATCACGAGAATCCTTTTTCGGAATTTGGGGAGAAAATCGAGTTTTGGTCTTGTTCAAACACTCTTGGGCAAGGTGGAATATTCTTCAAATAGGTTACGAAAAGACCAAAGAGCACAAGGGGATGTGTATCGAACCGGAGCGGACGAAGGCGCTGGCAGCACGGTCCAGTCTGTGTGGACACGCGGGAACATCAACTAGTGTCAACTGTCTCACTGAATATGTCAGTCGGAAGGTCAAGCAATCTGCACGCTCAATTATGGCAACAATGACCACCATAGTGATTTGTTAGCTTCAATATGTCGTCCACAGATACGGACAATCGTTCTGCGTCAGCCGGACGCTGTAATTTCAGGGGTAATTATGGAGGGGTTTAATAATATTAGTAAACGAGGGCAGAGAATACGTCGTTATTTATGCACTGAGAACGTGATGTCGAGAGTACACTCAATGTTTAATTCTAACATCGCTGACTAAAGAGCCGACCGGAAGGACTCTAACCCAATGATCATGTGCACAGTTGGTAATACGTCTACTGCTAATTGTCACTAACTTATCTCCGAGTATTCTGATTTGTTAAACAGTTATCAAACTTTGAGGTAAATTATCATAGTGCCTGAAAATGATGAACTAGTAAATACATGCGTTGAGTGCCGATATTTTAGCGAATCCTGTCGGTGGTGTATGTGTTTACCTGCATATTGTCAAGGGTATTCCAGCCCCAGAGTATTCAGAAGCAATCTCTACCGGATGAAGGATTACATTCGTATTCAAGTGCGTCTAGACAACAAGTAAAAAGCCAGGCCAGCCAATTCAATCAGATAGGAAGTAAATCGAAGATCCTACATCTCTATGGACAGCTCCTTCTAAGGAGTAAGGTTAATCCTTTACACTGCACATTCTCGTTTGACATTTACTAAGCTTCCTACGACAGGTAATCTAACTTCAGGTTTTCTTCAGTGATGTCCCCCGATGGCTGGGCATACTTATATGTTGGTTTAAGCATAAAGCAGTGTTTTGTCCCCTGAAGATCAATCTCTCCCCATAGAGGTAGATCAAGTCATAAAATGTTGATCCAACCTCTGTTCCATAACGACCAATTCCCTGGTTTCCGACAGTTTCCCTTATAAAAAGCACCGTTACCATTTGCTAAAAGTAAACACTTCTTGCATGGAAAGGATGGTAAGGTGAAAATGTCATTGCAGTGATTCAATAGCCTTTGACGACTTTTGAACAACGTCACTTATTGTACAAATAATGTTGATTGAATCAAATCAACCTTCCCTCTTTCTAGCACACAATCTCGGCTAATTCAAACAGAGGCTAGATCGACATTGTATGATTTGATCTACCTGATTTGGGAACGAATGCTGTAGATTGGCAGCTTACCCTTCCTCTGTGCACTAAAACTGTCCTGTTCCAGCACCTCCTGTTCGTCCACCACAACGATGGTGTTGCCCAGCACGTCATTCCTCAGGTTGATCTTCTCCACCGCCCACTCGAACGCTTGCCTCTGTCCATCGTGCGCCTGCTCGAATAACGCACCTGCAATTAGATAGGACAACATATAAGGGTTATGATTTTCATGGAACTGTTTTGCTCTGAACAAACGTATATTACTCATGAAATTAAAGACTGTCAGACAAACACAACAACAAAATTTTGTTGCTCAAAAACGCGCAAATCATTTACGAATTAATTCAAATGAGGAAAAGAAAATCGAACTCAGGTGTCTTCTGTTAAGAAATTTATCAACAGAAGGAATTTGTCAGCATCTAGAATCATTCTTCGTCAGATTTGGAAACTCAGCAAGATAATTGCATCCTGGAAATTCATTTATGACGTCATAAAAGAACGAGTAGGATCGGTTTGATATTGATGCCGTTTACATCTTGATGCCATGTCATTGTTAGTCATTTACGTTCCTTATGAATGTTAAAGAACCCAAGGATGTACTGTTGGCAATAACTTTCCGATTTGACAATTTTTGAAAATCTTGGATTGGTATCGTAGAAGTTGGTGTGATGACCAAGAAAGACAATTCTTATGAATGATCAACTTCTCTTTTCTTTGAAAGCGACATTTTGACATAGTTTCCATTCCATGCCTTACATCGACAATACAATCTTTGTCGAAACGTTCCTTTCAAAGTATAAAGAAGCTGTTCTTCCATACAAATCGTTATTAATGTTCAGTTTGGATGACACATTTTCTACATATGCATCATATTCCATTCTAGATAACGACATACAATATCACACTATTACAAATTATGGAGAATAGGTAACAATAATGTTGTTCGTCTTTTCCAACATTTCTAACATGAAAATTAACTTATCTAAAACGCTTACATGTTTTGAAATAGCGTATGACCCGAATTTTGTAAGAAATGTCCAAAATTACCATTTATTCTCTGTACTTGAGACAGTTTTGTAACCAGGCCAAGAGACTAAAGTGAAAGATAAAGGTTCTGGACAACAATATCCATCATTGGAAGACGCGAGGAGGAATACATGATCTCTTTAACTTTCAAATGACCCTAACTTTGACGGATATCCCGCGAGGGATGACACAAACGTTAGAAGCTTTAGCAGACACGCATTATTTCCAATGACAGATTCGAGCAATAAATCATAATTATCATCTACAGAGGATGCCATGACAATAAATGTCTAAATCTTCAATGACAGGCACCATTATTTCGGCGGACTGGAGTCTCTTGTTTCTTTATCATCATTTGCTACTGGGGAAAGTTCAACTCAAATGGTGCTTAAGGGCCACTGGATCACCCGTCTTGACTCTCTGTGATTCATTATGTACGCTTGTGGGTTACACAATACCATTTTATACCGAGCCTGTCGCGTCGAGCCCTTGCAAAAAGAGATTCTTTAATTTGTTTAGTGCTCCAATGCAAAGGCAGAATACAAATAGTTGGTTTCAGGATTTATCGCATATATATACGCATTTGGACTCAACACATTTAAGTTCATAAAACAATCACAAAGAGACTACGTGGTCGAAAATGAACATTTACTTATAAATAGAAACCCATAAGAAAAACGAATGCTTTAAGTTACTTAACTGTAAAACTGTTATAAATCTCATTGCAAAGGAATATTAGGTCGTTTGTTCTTTTTTAAGTAAACACATTTCACCTTATTTTATTCCTTCATCATTTCGAGTATTGACGTACCAGATATTTCCCAAAGCACTCTCGTAACTTTAAAAACCTTGAAATACCATCATTTGTAAGATACGTTTATATAGAAACCGTAATTGAGATATATGGAACTTGGCCAAGGTTAGCTATAAAAGCTTTTATTTGAACAGCAATCTGAGAGTATCTGAACCTGATGTGAATAATCTCCCCCCTTGTTAGCCTGCTCTTGACTTGGCCTACAAGATGCGCACTCACTAGACTAGTATATAATACCTTCTGAGAGTAAGAAGCCTAATAACACAACAAAAGATAGTTCTTGCACGCAATTTAACAGCGGTTATATTCTGTATCCTTTGAGACGATAGTACATTCCGAGACTCTGCAGCATATAAAATCATCACGGAGTTGCTTAAAAACATACATGGAGTAGGATAAAAATAACTCTTAAAATAACGTTTTTAAGCCAAAGTTACAGGGGTTGTAATGTGTATCGTACCCCTCACGAATAAAGCTCTCACCCCACTAGATGTTTCTAAAATATACCAGTAATATGTAATTTCACGACGCCTAACCAGACTTCACCTAGTACATGTCAGGAATGTCACATCCTTTCACACCTCGACAATTCACCCCATACAAGATACATTCTAGTACACGATGGGCGTATGATGTGACAACCCCCTACAATATTCATTCTATTAAACTGTATGAGTTTGGTGCTCCTCAAAAAACTTCAAGATACATTCTAGCACATGCCGTGACAATACACTCTACAGGATGCATTCTAGAAGAAGTTGTTTCTACTTCCTAGTGAATTAGGGTCTGGTCATATCTTAATTGAGAATGACCATGTCATTTATACTTTAAGTAACACAGTTTCCAATATTCAGGAATCCATTTGTACAGCTAGATGAACTGTGGTAATGTGGTTGAAGGAACTCAACAATCAACACAACACAATGTATAGCACCTCGATTCGAACCCTGGCGCTTCCAGGTGACATGCTAGCATGCTTACCACTACATCACTACTTCTATTTGTAGTAGAACTGGTGATGATTTTTTTTTATATAAAGTTACGCCATGTTGGTGTGTGTGTTTACAAATACATGGTTTTTGTCGTCAACTCGAAATCAGAAAATTCGCCAAGTATTTGTAACATACTAGTCGATTCACCAACTCAATCAAATAAAGTCAAATTAACATTGATAACATACTGGACATGAAAGCAAAAAAAGAAACAGTTTTACGAGGACATTTTTTGTAAGTTCCAAGTAGACAAAGCCTCATCTAACAGTGCTTGGCTTCGCCATCTGTCATTCTCCATATGATTCTTACTTGACGACAATTAATATAGTATACAAATCCATGTGGTTGCGCCCGATGATTGAGCATCTCATACCTTACAATTTGACTAACAAGTCTATGTTATATTTAAAATAATTACTGCACCTTCATTTAAGTTATTTTATTTCTTTAGGCTATACATTTCATATAAACTGCCGTTGAAACTTTACCACCTTTTGATTAAATAACAAAAAGGAAAGAGGTTGAAACAAGTACGTATTCACATTTATAAACAACCAATCAATAACAAGTAAAGGGTGATATCAATTTTTCACTTGATTAATCTCAAGTGAGAAGGTGTAAAAATTATAACTCTCCAGACGTTCGAACTTTATGAGTAATTTCGCTAAAGTTATAAATTGTGTTACTTTTGTAACAGGTATGAGCAACCGGTGTCATCATTTCCAAAAGTAACCTGTGTAACGAACAAATTCAAAGGTCAAATGACGTCACCTGTCAGCAGTTTCAACCTTCACATTAAATCGCCATCGACGCTTGTCCATACATTTGAAAATTTGGATGGAGTCTAGCATGCAATAGATAACACATTTTGAGCTTAACAATCGCAGATAAATCCCTTTTTTTGCATGTCAATCTCGATGTTCTTACTTCGAATGAAATTTGCCATTTGTCAATGTTTTGTGACCAATAACTATCCTTTAGGCAGTCGAAGAGCTCTGATTACACCTGACCAATCTCTCCTAGAGCAGGTGAATATAATAACAAGCCGACTTTTGATGTGCACTATCCCATACGTCACTTAGAGGCAACGTTTGCGGTGGTCTAACGTAACCGATATAAGCCTTCATGCAGTGAAGAAACAACTTCTTTTTTTTCTGGGTTGTCAAAAATCGTCACAACTTTTTCTTAATTGTGGAATGACGTTACCAATAGAAGTGAAAGAACATTGGTGGTTCTTGTAATGAGGGTAGTAGTTTTCACTCATTTTTATCAATTTTCAGAGGGGTTTTGTCGATATTTTGCTGTGCCTTTAACCACTTTGTTGTGACTTTTCTATTAAAGGGGGTGACCAAAAGTCCTTATCAACAGTTATAATACTTTTGCGTCACGTGACCAAGCACCAGCACCAAGGTCACGTGACCTTTTTTGGCAATTTCACAAAAATGCACGGGTATTCCTCTATGAAATGTTTTAAGCAAAAAGGTTCGGTTTCAACTATGTCACTGCAAATTCAACTGATAGCATGTGTGTGTATTTTATCCAGGCAAAATGTTTGAGAACAGAATAGCACGAGCCTCAGTATCGTAAAATGTTCACAGCTTTTGAAACCAGTTCCCTGGAGCTTATCATAGTTTAAAACACCCGGTTGAGGCACGGCGTACAACTTTCATAATCTTAGCAATAGACAATGATTGCCATTATACAATTCACACTTTCGAAGAACACTTTAGCTAATAACAAACCTAAACCTTCTTCAATTTGTAAAATTTGCAACACACATACGAGAAAATAATTGGAAAATGAGTTGAACTATGTAACCATTATAACATCAAGAATTAAACATTTAGTCGCACATAAAAATATCAGAAAGAAAACCAAATTTGACACAATAACATTGACGTGCATAAATACCTTGTAGCCATTGAGGAAGAAACGACTTTTGATAATACGTTTGTGTTCGAATTAAACATTCGCAATAAATACACGTTTTCTTCTATTTGATGAAATCTTTACGAGTACAATTGTTTGCGATGGTTGATCATCTCTTGAGATCACACCTACGCGACCGGAATGAGTGACATTCAACCATCAATTTAAAGGAAAGAAAAAACATCAAATTGGATTTCAAGGCAAGAGATAACCCCCAAAGGGCTCGGTACAGATAAGAGGCACATGTATCTGACAAATGTAGACATCTTTACATATATTGCTTACAGTAATTGGAATGTCTCTGAACCATATTTATTGCTATATGTTTATATAACAAAATAGGCTCGAAACAAAAAAAGACAGAATGATGAGAGATAACAAAGTTAGAATAGATTACCAATCGTTGAGGACATTATTCGGGCATAACAATGTTTACAATTACTGTAACCTAATTAGTTCGCGATATTCCTGTGGTCATTAAAGACCAAAAGCTAGTTAAGTCTACATGACAGAATGATTTATAAAATGCCAGTATCACTGAAGTAAAGAGATTAATGTAAAATCATTAGACACTTATTACTGTATGTGAACTTTGGTCGTCAGCGTTCTGTGATAAATCTGCCGATATACAAACTGCCCTGTCTTGGATTGAAGACCAGTATAGCAAAAGCCATTTAAAGCTCATCAAGTTGTATCGGCAATAAGAGTTGATTGAAGGGAAATGAGGACAAGAGACTAATTCCCTCCATTTATCGAGACGAAGCGCTCCACAATGCCAGTCGTTTGTGGAGACGTACCGTTACACGTGGCTTAAGTATGCACGTTAATTTGACTCGTTTGAGGAGACGAGTTGATGCGACGCTAGCTCCTAATTGTGCCCTGTCAGTGGGACTCCTCACAGCGAAGCAGGAGAGATCGATGGCAGATAAACCACCAATCTTTGATGCCAATGTCAACTTTGCTTAAGCACCCACATAATTAGGGGATATACTGAGGTGCACGCTTTGTGAATAAATGGGACAAATTTTATAGCTCAGAGCTGGAGAGAAATTGACGATGTACATGGAGTGTGCTTTATCGTATACTGGGCAGACTCATCGTAGAAAGACGTCCTATGTGGCTACTGAAAAAACAAGACTCAACTTAATCATTTGAAATGATGTTGTATTTAAGTCTAAGATATATAAAATCAGTATACATAGATTTTCCTATATAGGTAGATAGGTAGATGGTAGTTTGAAAACTGAGGTTACTGAATAAGACTTAATTTTAAACATAACCTACTGTCATATCATTGTTGTCAATGTAGCTTATTTGAAAAATAATCTTTTCCCGAATATATGTTGGTGTATGACATGAATCAATGACAGTCTCTCTACTTTTTCCAACAGCGCAGTCACAAACAACTTCAGAGGTTCATTTGGACCTTAGTCAAGGAAAATCTCTTTTGAAGCACGCAGAGCCATATGAAGCAATAACAGTCATGTTAAGGAGACCGCCGCAAATATCACACGATTAACTTGAAGTGCTCTAATTACTGCTGAACTTATACACCAGTCGGCCATATTGATTTTCATGTCCTCGACTGTTAATAAATATTCCACATGGACGCTTGTATATTACCAGTTTGAGCGAAAGGTCGGGGAGGTGAGGAGAGAGGTGTTAATTTATTGACATGTCGTGATCAGAACTTCTGGAGAAGGCCTTGGAGAAGGCACTTGCTGGAGGAATTAGGAGACATTCAAATCCCAGTTAATACAGCCTTCTCTTATAATGACCACCGGATATGACTCGCCCATCTCATAGCGTGCAACTGAAGGAATGACATCTTGCTGTTTCATCAACTCAAACTTCGTCAAGTCTCTTAGGAATGTAATTACACATTCATATTCAGCTTTTGTTCTTCTTGTAGAAGACAGAACGATCGTAAATGGGATAAATTAATTATAGCGACGATTTAATGATATATAGTTTTGCAATCTGCCTGGGCGGAAACCTTCATATTTCGACAACCTGCTTGATGAGGCCACTGAAAATCCCTCCAAAAAATACAGTATATATTATTTTCCCTGATGCCATTATAAGGTGTTTGGCAGCGAGAATATGTATTTATGAATCGGTGTGTATTTTTGTAGGATATGATTTTTTAGACGTCGAACTCCCCAAATAATGAAGTATTAGGAGATGTCGAACTCCCCAAATCAAGAAGTGGCACCAGACACCGAACTGTCAGAATGAAGAAGTGGCACCAGACGTCGAACTCTCAGAATAAAGAAGTGGCACGAGACGTCGAACACTCCAAACGTCGAACTCCCAAAATAATGAAATAACAGGAGACGTCGAACTCTCAGAATAAAGAAGCGGCACGAGATGTCGAACTCTCAGAAATAAAGATGCGGCACGAGACGTCGAACTCTCAGAAATAAGGGATGTGGCACGAGATGTCGAACTCTCAGAAATAAAGATGCGGCACGAGACGTCAAACTCTCAGAAATAAGGGATGTGGCACGAGACGTCGAACACTCAAAAAAAAGGAAAAAGCACGAGGCGACGATTTCTCAGAATAAAGAAGTGGCACCAGACGTCGAACCCTCAAAATAAAGAACTGGCATGAGACGTCGAACTCTCAGAATAAAAAAGTGACACCAGGCGTCGAACTCTCAGAATAAAGAAGTGGCACGATACGTCGAACTCTCAGAAATAAAGATGTCGCACGAGACGTCGAATACTCAAAAAAAAGGAAAAAGCACGAGGCGTGGATTTCTCAGAATAAAGAAGTGGCACCAGACGTCGAACCATCAAAATAAAGAAGTGACATGAGACGTCGAACTCTCAGAATAAAGAAGTGGCACGAGACGTCGATTTCTCAGAATAAAGAACGGTACCAAACGTTGAACTCTCAGAATAAAGAAACGGTACCAAACGTCGAAACCTTTAAAATATAGAAGTGGTACGTCCTACTCTAAGAACAAAGAAGTGGTAATCAATACAATTTGTACTTGAAGTTTCCAAATCGTAAATGCCAAAGAAGAAACAAGAATATAGTGATTCATTGAACAACCTTCAATAATGTAAAATGATACAAGACGGTGTTTTAATTGCATGTCAGTAATTGGAAAATTGCTAATTGATATGTAATCATATAATAATACATTATGAAGTCATTTAAAAAATGGTTGTGAACGCTTACTTTCCAGTACATGTTCAGACCTCGAGTTTCATAACTTTTACAATTGTTCGAACTCATTTAATGTACTTTGATTACCTTTTAAAATATTTGGTAAATACATTGAAGCCTTGCAGAAGAACATCTAAAAATCATTAGGACTGGAATTTGTTTTTTGGACTGGTGCTTAATATGTTGCAGTGCGTAAATCATAACTTTGACATGTTAAATGGTCCTTTTGAGCCTATGCAGTAAGTCCTGGTTCGAATAAATAAACATGTTGGATGTCCAAATTCTAATTTGATATGGATAAATGATATCCACCATATAACGAAATCTAATTGCACCAGGAAAACAGAAATGTTCTGACAACTTATCCGTATTGATTTCCACATCAGGAGTTAATGAAGATATAGATCTATCTGGCCCGAAAGTCAGCCACATGTAAAAATGATTCGATTAGCAGTCCGATCAACAGTCAACCGGTCTAGTGAGCCAGTCTCATGTACGATTAACTCGGTTTGCTGGTATAAAATCAAAGTATTAAGAGTACTGTGTTCCAACAAGAAAGGTAAATGTGCTCTAAGCTTCTTTTGATTACAGTTCATGTTGACTCGCTACAATGCTAGAGATCCGCATGATAGAACCAGTAAGAAACCATCCTAGAGATTCATCAAATATGTTAATTCAAACCAGAGGAAAAAGAGCAATGCTATCTGATGTCCTTGCACATATGGTTAATGTTATTTCAGAGGCAGTCTGAAATACACAAAATACAAGTGGAATTGATGACAGAAACTTCCTTATTTATATCCCCCGTCCCATCTGCATGAATCTGGATCCCGGGGAGAGCATGTTGTTACCGACTGTTGCCACTGCATATATACACATACTTCATGAATACAATATGCGGCCCGGACATCTGTCTTTGGTTGGATACAGCCCGCGCCACATGACGGAGGAAACTGATTTGGAAATGAAGGTTGAAGAAACGTTATACAACGAGATTACAAACAGATCTAAGCGATCTTGCCTTTTGTACTTTTTATCTTCTACCTTTGCTATTCACGGTTTCCTTTTTAAAAAGATATCATATAATTGACATTCACAAAAGGTTATTTGATGATATTGGACGCGCGTGGGCTTCCACTAAAACCCTCCTGACACAAGGGAACAAATTGGACTATGAATCAGCAATATGTGCATAGATCAGCTTAATCGTAGTAAGAAACTTTGACCAGTGTTTCATGCCATTGTCTGAAAGCAGAATACCAATATATCCCAGAGCTAGGGAAAGTCTTTTTATGTTCGAACCCGCAATACCGGGCTGAATTGTAATTACGGTGAAACACCAGTTTACGATACTTAAGACGGAAATTATACTAGAGATACGTCGCTGCAATCCCGGAGGAAAAATGAAAAGCTTGTTTCACATCTCATGAAAGCATTTGGCAAAGCAGGGAGACCGTTATCAGTCGGATGGTCCGAGCAGCAGCCCCATACAGACACTGGATGGACGCGAGACAGAGAGAGAAGAGACAATCAGCGCCTTCATCTCGCGCGGGACTTCATATCTCCTGCATATTCATGGTCTTACGCCTGTCTCCATATATGGATCTCCACATATTCTCCAGCTTTACATAGCTTCAATTTAGATAAGACGCACTGTAAGTGTAAGCTTGGTCCTTATATACCACTGGCTATCTATATGTTATCTGACATCACTTTATAACGTGTATTTGGCGGAGGCTGGCAAGGCGCCGTTAGCTTAATCGGCGTCTATAGATAGGTTGAGAGCGTCTTAGTGTTGTAGAGTAGCCAGCCGTGAACGAGGCGTGGTGGGGCTTTAATATTTAACGATAGCAAAGACAGCATTGTTCCCTGATAACTTTCGATTTGACCGAATTGACTTAAGGTTATATAGTGTTAGGCAAATCATGGCTATAGTCGCTACAACATTACAATGATTGACCATCGTGTCTGATGATATATAGACTAATGACTCTGTTAGATTACTTCTTTTAGAATTTCTTTGGGGGATATTTCTCAAGCAAATGACATTGAGGTATAGGTATATATATAGGTATATTTAGAAATCTTGATGCTTAAACGGGATCATACATTTGTCAATAAGCATTATATGTTGAAATGTTTAAGTCCTTAGAAATACAATCCAAAGTGACGAAAGACAGCGTCATCGAATGAAATAGCACGAGCAAGTATCCGATATAAAACTACAATATCAATCTACCAACGTTCAAGAAATTGCAGCCGTGAAGCAATGTTATCTGGTGGATAATATTGGACGTAAGAGTATCGACAAAGTTTAGTGGAAAGGCCAGCAGAAAAGCAGTTTCTTAACAATGCCGTTTACTCCGCACAAAGCGCCTTCCAAACTGCTCGGAGATCACGTACATTTCTTTCATCGTCAATCATGCATTTTGATTCCATATCAACAACCAACAATGATAACTGTTCAGATGTCATGATACGATCTTTAAAAAGATCAATTTGTTTGGTTGTCCATCACTTCTTTCTAATAAACTTCTTAATAAAAAATTGCCAACTGACTCTCATAAGACGATGTATGATTTATAAGGGTTCATACAAAAATATTGAAGAATTGGATATTTGGCAAACAACGTGCTTTGTTAAACGTTTTTGTGTCTCAAAACTGGACTGGACAAACTGTGTTTGGAGTAGCACTTATGTTGACCCGGAAATTATATAAGAGTTCTTTCCCTTGCTGCTACTTACTTCCCCCATATACAGAAATATAAGTGCTGATTCCAATTTACATTATATTCAAACAACCTCTAAAAATGAATTCAAATCTCACGAGATTATATTCTTCAAAGACTTATGGGAGATCAGACTTAGTCCGTGTGGTCATAAAATAAGAATTTGTCAAACGTTTTTCGTCAGCTTGTGACAATAATGTTAATTTGAGATTTTGAGATCCCCCATTACAAATGTTTAAAAAACGTATTTTTATTGAAGGGACGGGGCACTCTGTCAAAGATTGTCAATGTCAATGATATGTTTATAATTTAATAATAATGACATACATGTGCAAATGTATATATCATGGTTTAGGGCAGTAACCAGAGATAAAAGCAACACGAATATTGAAAACATAAATTATTCTTATTATTTCAATGATATTTTAGGGGCCTATGTTTTGATTGAAATTGCGTGCCTTTTATACCTATTTATTTTACGCCCATGACTGATTGAAAACAAGCAAACATAATATATGAACGGTAACAGATGTGAGAAACCCGATATTGTTGACAGCTCTGCAATTGTTCTGGAATGAAATAGGTGAATCGTACGTTCGAGAACTACTTCATAGCGAGTGTATTTGGTAATTAATACATATACACATTCTGGCAAACAATATCAGCGTTAGAGAACACAACTCGACTGAAAAGGGTATGAGTCTTGACTCAGTAGCTTCTGCCTGTTCTTGTGCTTGGACATCACTTTACAACACCATATTAACTGGACAAATTAATATAGGGATATTTAAATTTTACCATTAATTTCATTAAAATAACAGAAACATATGTCTCTCTATCAATTTCAACTTTAACTAGTTTGTCCAGTATATGACTTAATACAATCAATATCAATTTCATCTATCATGCCAGTATGTACTTCTTGTGGAACAGAGACGATAGTTGAACTACTCAAACAGATACGATAGTTGAACTACTCACCGATCCTCAGTCTGTCCGGTAAGTCTCCCGACACTAGGTGAAGAACATAAAGTAAAAGCACTCCAAATGAAGCTGTGGTTGCATACATTCCGAACTGTTTCCTTACTTAACGAAAGTATATTCGTTAAGTGTTATGGGCACTTGGTGTTATCCTCCGTTCAGTCACACCACACAAGTCGCATTGCTCCAATCTCCTCGTACCTCTGAAAAAACAGAATATTCATAATTATTTATGTGGATTCCATTGAATAGCAGAACAAATATAATCTGTTATTATTGATTTATCATGACAGGTGTATCCCTCATACTATATCATTGTTTTAATTAGAGTTTGTCCATGTGAATAAACACCGTTTGTTTTGACAATCCTGTGTAATCATATAAACAAATGATATTGTCTACCAGCACTTTACACCATATAAAAACATTCAAAAGCACGGGATCACACTTCCCTCATATCATTAGTAATATTGTTTTACTTACTTGACAACTTTATCAAGCGTATATATGTTACTATATGTAAAGACGTTCTTGATGCATGTTCCGTTTAATAAGGTCATTGTGAAAGACGATATGTATCAGTGTGTGGCAATGTTTGCCGCCGTCGGTCGGATCAGAGAACATTAACATTAAACAACATGAGCAATAAAGTAAAGCCAGACATCTCGAGGGATGCTGTTTATAACCCTTGTTGGGAGATATGATGCAAGCTTCAAACAGTTATGTTTTCTCCCAATCAGCTCTCGTGTGTACATGACTGTGTCGCTATACCAACAGATAGGGGATTAACAACAACACCAATGGATAAGTTATTGACGGCTTTAAACGGTATGATTAATAGGCGAATAAGAAAACAGTAAAACCCTGTATTCGGAAAACAGAAGACATGGTATAAACACTATTCATTGTCGCAAACAATCGCATTCATCTATTACCTTAGTGTAATGTACAAAGGTTGATATACAGAACTAACAAATCTGAAGTTCACAATTATACAATTTCTGCAAAGTTTTGGGACCATCGCTCTGTATTCTTATTTCTAAGCAAACAACTAAGAGAATTCTTACTGTACCTGAGGTATCACATGAATAAGTCTATATTGGAATCCATGTGAACACCTACACAGGGTACACGACCACGATTCCTTCCTCTCTATACTAGGTATAGCGCTGTGTGAAGCCACGCATGTCTCGTCGATCTGAACCCCGATACAACACAAATAGGCCTGATGATCTGACACCTGTACCTATATTAGAAGGCTTTGTTCCAAGTTGGCTTAGTTACTTCCATTGTCTCTCTGTTTGAGATTGCCCCAATACATCGACATGACCAGATATGTCTGGCTTCCCTGTGACTCGCTCAATACCTCTGTAGACACAGGCCTCGACATACAGCCAGCCTGTGCTATTTTCCAACTTGTGTCATGGACTAGCACACATCTATAAAGCTTTTAACAGTTTGATTTCACAGTTATTGATTTACTTAGGCGCTTGTTTAAGTTGACGTTATGATAAGGTGTGAATATTAATATATTATTGATAACTTGTCTTTTGTCCAACGAAGTAAATGTGCAACTTTTGCATGTTTGCCTCAAATATGTAACTGCATCTCTGCCCTACCAAGTGGAATATAAAACCCATCTTTGACTCAACAAGTATAGTCTGTTATCCTGACCCTAAAGCAGAACAAATTAGAGGAGCCCTCTTAAGTCTGGAAAATTGGCAAGTCTAGATGCTTCAGCTTTAGGAAAATATGTATTGTTTTTTATATATTTTTAAAGTAAAAAAATAAATATAAAATTAGTGAAGATCTCTTTTTTTCAGGGACTAATTGTTAGTCTACAACAAGGAGGATATGCTAGTTTTACATCATAATTTAAGAGCTTGCTTCTGTCGTCTTGCGCTAGTGAACTTATCATTGTTAAATAAGGGCAAGCCGTTATTATGCATGAAGGATACACTATCCCTTGCTCGTCTGTCTATAAACTAGCATGACAGTTGTAGCAATACAATGACGCTCCTGAGTTCAAATAGTGATTGGGTATCGGATCGTCGAGAATTAGAAACAGATCACTCATCTGAATATGCACAAAAAAGAATTGCAAAGACACTTATTGATTTAATAAAATAATCATCTTCAGCTCTGGGAACCAATCTTACTGCATGAGGATCTTCGCCTTCAAATTAGGAGAGTTGGGTGTTGGAACGCACCGACAGGGGACAACTCAATGATATTAGGGGCAGCTAGACCTGGTGTGTTTGCAGCTAATTACAGCAGGTGTCAACTGCAACTAGATTACTGAAGCGAAGCGCCTTATCAGTGCACGCTCACTTTTCTTCCTGCGACAACAAATAACCAATGTCAAGTCGGCATTTCACACATAAAGTCGTTTATATTTTCGTGTATATCATATATTTATTTCCCTGATATTGATTTTCTACAATATGTTTGTACTACAACATAGTCTGATATCTATATGTCAGAATGAATTGCGAAATAATAGCTAAACAACGCCATACCAAAAAAAACTACAAAAATAAAGTTATTGTTCAAGTTTTTAACCTCTATCTTCGACAGATGGCCCTTAAATTATAAAGTTTGGTGGATATGTTGGAATCGTCAAATACACATTGTCTAATTCGGGAATGGTTGGAAATGTCTCTGTTTTCTTACGATAATGATAAATGATTTCGCATATTCAAACAATCAACGTCTTATGACAGGACATTTACTTCAACATATCCGAATATCGAAATATTGTATTCAATTGAAAGATTTCACTGATATGAAAATACAGCAAAGGTACAGATACTCCTAGTTAAAAACTAAAAAAAAACTAAACCAAATTAGAGAATCATTCGGCAATGATAACTTTTACAAATAGTCCTTGCACGTTTCAGCGATAACTTGTCTGTCAATCATCAAACCACCAGTTGCAACATTTACAAATGTTCAACCTATACAAACACAAAATTATCTTTTCGGAAACTGCTTTTGAGTTTTGGATATATTGCGAGGAATACCTGTTATAAATCATATTTCAGCATATACGCCCTCATTATCTAGAATGGGAGAGTTTTCTTCACTTCATCAACCACATGTTGTCAACAGACTTTTCATCAGTCACATTCGAAGGATTTACACCGAAATAGGATATATATTCACATTTGATGCTAATGTTGGTACACAAACGTGATAAACAGCAGATAACACAGCAAAAACCAATTTTTTTATGACACATTGACAATACATCGTGCATGTTGACAGGAAGCCCGACACCTGTAACAGTATTTATTTGAGTTATTGGCCAGATAGATTCCGCAACACATTCTTTGATCCAGCAGATAATCACGTGAACATTAGATGTCCTTATAGTGCATGGTGCACATATATTAAAAAGCTCATTATCATCACACTGAATTCGATTTGAGAAAGATACCATCTTAACAATGACTATTATTAATGATACAATATTACATTAATGTCAGAAAAATAAACCAATTTGATACTAACTGAGATAAAACAATGCATGATGGATTAACAAGTCAGACCCTGTCTGGAGTCCAGAGGGTAGATGTGGGATCCAGAGATAGGTCTGGGCAGTGGATGGACGGAGGGTCTGACTTCTGCCCACATGAACCCCAGGAGGTCAAATAAACCAACTCGTCATCTTCCCAGTCTATCTACAGTCGGTACAGGTGAAGTGAACCAGCACACCAGTAGAAAGACGGATGTGTCTATTCATGAGAACCGATAGGACGGACTAGAAAACTTCATACCACAACCATCGGGACTGATGCGATACTAAGCATTAGCATTTTAACTATGAATTGGAATTTGATACATGAATCCCGTTTCCAAACAATACATTTTCGGAAAACAACCCCTTAAAATGAATTGTAGGTGACATAAACGCTGGTGTTGTAAAGCAAAAAGACAATAGCCATTGGGATTTAATTTTATGAAATATTCATCTTTGTTATAAGTAAACATCATTTTCCAAAAATCTACTTAAAACAATGGACTAGCATCCGCAGCAATGATTTGTGAATGAAATGTATGGAGGATGTTGTGAAGCATGAGGACAAACTCAATCATATTCAGCCTAGCCAGACCGACCTAGCCCTGATGATCTCTCCCTGCAGTGCAGTTCCTGCTGATACGGCTCCAGGGGCCTCCAGCAACATTTAGCAACCACGAGACAATAAATTTGTGTTAGTCGAGCGAAATGATCAGAAATGCAATATTTTAAATATTTGCCTTAAGCAGCTTAAAGACCAAGTCACATTGGCTTTTACTGAACATTGGCAATCCTTTTGGGAATATTGGCTACAATAGCCTACGGCGTGGTGAAACATTGACCAAGTCTTTACGTTTAAGAAGCGGTTATATCAGAAGAGCCAGTGTAGTGGAATACCCAACCTCTGCTTATTAAATCAAGCACATCCTCTTAATTACTTCTATGACATTGAACTTCAAAGGCGTTTTTACAAGAATTCCACACGTACCAGATTCAATATCAGCGTCTGGGGACGTAATTAAACCTGCGTGGATAAACACACATTTAACTGCCAGTGCGCTTCAATGCGCCCAATGGGTACATAATAAGGACCTCTTTCCGCCCTACGTATCACGTGCATTTGAAGATAGTTAATAATCATCCGTTTATAAGCTCGTCTTTATCATCACGTTTCCTCAATCTGTTCTTTCGAATCTGCTTTTGTTAAAATCCGATTGTAATTGTCTAAATGCATTACGAACAGGCTTAGGAGACGCATCGACATCAATACGTTAAGTTGTGACATTAATCTGAGTCATAATCAGGAATACAGTGAGTCTATGATGGTCAGAAAATTATTGATTACATTACACTCACCCAGCGACTCTCGTTAACTCTATACTCCCATTTCAAGCCAATTATAATGTAAAATTAAAATCTGAAGCCCGATAGTAAACACAGGTAATAAGATGACACAATTATCCTTTGGGCTTTATCCTAATTCATAAACAAACAAATGTATGTATTCCAAGTAAGGCAAGCAAAACAAAAACTCTCAATGATATACTTTGATAATGCCTTATTAGCACACCAACAAGTACTTAGTGTGGATGAATCAAGTCACAAGACGGCTCAGATATCTCTGCAGAGCTGTTGGAACTTCAACAGGAGCTGTGATACTAACAGTAGCAGCGATATCAACAGTGTAGTTATAGCACAGTGTAGGGAGCGGATCGATAATAGAAACACAAGCAGAACCCACATCCAGCATCATTCACATACTCACAGAGATAAGCTGATCAATGATTATATCATTGATTTGAACTAGAATGTAATAACGATGCCCTTCTTAATTTAATTTTTTCAGTGGTCATGAATCTACATTGTTATACACACCCCTCAAACATCAGTGCAAAATGTTGCATCACTTGAATGCCTAAGTCACGGACTGTAGTTAGCAGCTGTCACTGAACGCATGCAATTTGAAAACGTTCACACTTGTATTTCAACACGTCACACCTGTATTGTACGAATTCACCAAGCGTTTTATATTTGTTCAGGGTAACGGCACATGTAAAATATTGATCAATAGAGACCTCGCCCATTACCTTAAAGAGTGTCAGACTGCCTTCAGTAGATAGTTGTATGGGGAACCTGTTGATGCTCATAGGGCTGGTTCACAGCACTAAGTGTATCAGATAATCTCATTAAAGAGGGCCAAATGTTAATAGCAGGGCTTCCACATTCACTGCTTAGCGCGAATCCTGGCTCTGACGTCACGGCTGCTGATGGCATTTCCATTCCTGTGATATCGTACATTGTTCCTCTCACACAGCAATTCACTTCAACAAGAAGCGGACTAAACGACAGTATTATTATCTCGAGACACTGCTTTAATATTGCGATATTTCCAATAAATTAAAACTTTTAACTCTCCATTAGACAGAAAATCATGCATCAATTTGCATTAAGCTAAATATTTCGTGACGACAGATTTCATAATCAGTAATTGGTTCAAGTAAATTTGCATTACCCTGATGCTCATTTAACGTCCATCTGAGCAGAAAACCTTCACAATTTTCCATTAAGCATTGTTTCATGTATAATATAAACATTTTCAATATATCTTTGTTTTCCCCCTTGTTAACTTACAAAATTTATGATTGAATCGCAAATGAAATTAGAACGTTCCGTCACTAAAATCCACATTCCCTCAAAGAACCTTTAATTCAGTTTATTTTTAAATCTTATTTATCAAAATTAAAATAAATATTGCTTATATTTGACGCTCATCAGATTCATTACAATACAAAATACGAATCTACGTCAGCTATCAATAATCTACCAACACGCAATACCATCACGAGTAACACGATCGGTCCCAGACGTAGCGCAGAAGTATCAACTTAACTAATTAGTTTAGTAACATAAAGATGTCATGTAATCATCAACACAGATTACCGACGTGCGAATTAAGTGAGATTAATATTTACTCATTATTGTTGTTTCAAAAAAAATTCTCATTATGATGAATATATTTACGTATGTAAAAGTTTCATTATTGCGATGTTACATTCCAATTTGGTAAATTTGCTATGAATTTGGAATGAAACTGTTTTCTGCAGAATTCTGAAAAGAAAAAAACAGGGAAACATTCATGAAATGATGTAGTCAAGACGTTAAGAACACGAGCATAGAAATAAAACACCAGAATGTCAGTCGTGTGGACTTATTGCGATAATCCAAGGAGATATGATAATAAATCTACCAGTAAGGAGAACTAGATGGAAGAATCTGATCAGGTCACTTTATCGCTTACCCAAATATTTCCACTTCCGAAGGCAGAGAATTCAAATGTTTGATTATAACGTGATCAAGCACTTCCCTGCAAGGACACTTAGTCAACGCCTAATTAAGAGATAAGGAGATAACTATATTCCCTGAGCGTCATTCCCCGCTGCAAATGTATCATGGTGTAAGATTTGAAGTGCGGATGAAACTGCAAATGTTAACTTTAAATAACTATAAAGGGCAATATAAAAATAAGTTGATATGTTATGTGACACGATGCAATTCGCTCGATAACGACTCTCCAGTGACGTCGGCAATACGTCTTAGAATCGATGTCAACTGAGGGAGGCGAGCACATTCGGCTGTACAGAATAAAAGAGGAAGGAAACTGTACAATGGTTATGCAATGGGAGAAGACATGAAAACAAGGAACCAAAGATACCATGTATACATTTAGATGTAGATGTATGGGCAGAAAACCCTTCAAAGTGTTATGTTTACAAAATCAGTCCAAACTTATAACCGGTCGTAAAATAAAGCTTTAGATCACGATTCATAACATCAATCATATTCAGGATAAGATATTTACCTTGCAATACATTGCAATAAGTTTCATTGGTTAACAGCATCAGAAAATATTTAGAAAGAAATAATGCGTCACTTTACAAACTGCTCAGGAAATTACAATGCAACATAACAGGGGAAAATCAAAATATAGTATTCCAAGGACATAAACATTACTGCATTTCATTCGTAGGTCGGATACACACATGACGTTATCAGACATTAACCATGTTGCGAAACAAATGGAAACTGTCTGAATGATGAAAGTCTCTGTTCCAGAAACCATGCTGTAACTCTCCACCGAGTCGTTATCTCTTATCTAGTATTTTAATTCTTAACATATGAAAAAACTACACAATGTTACAAAATGCAAAGTTTCAGTAACATGCCATTTACGGAAATTAGGTTCTTTCCGTAAACGAGAATATATATTTATAGAGAATAACACATAGCACTAACTTAACAGGTGCTTAAAAGGTTCAACAGTTGAACGGTTTTAATCTATAATCGGAAAGAGTGCTATGTTCTGCATGTGACAGTATTACATACCGGTTGTGATCAGAACAAATATATGCTCATATATATCATCATATTGACATACATTCATAAAGCGTAATGCAATGTGGGTAAGGGTACATAAAACACGATGAAATGTACACACCAACATCTACAGGTTCGAATAGGCGACGAAGGGTTACCTCTAAAACATAAAACATGGATACAAACGAGTTGGAAAACTGTTTTTTAGAAAAAACATTTTGTGGATGTCAACGAGTCTGTAGGTCTGAACAATAAAGGTCATATGTCGAGAGATGTAACAGTGCTATGAGAACTGTGTTCTTCTTGATGTATCTCACTTATATAATTTTTAAACTAGCTACAAGACGGGTAAGTAAGCAGACTTGAGTGTTCCTCTGCCTCGTGAAGAAGTCGATTACTGTGAGGGTAGGATTAGCACGTTAGAGAGAGCTCGTGTGGGGAGGCATCTACTGGCTAATCATTGTGTTCCCTCACTGAAGAGTCTCCTGCATTATTAATCACTGGAAGGCTCACATTGTGCTCCTAACGAACGCATTAGAGTGTGAAAACTTACTTTGATTAGTGCTCTGACATGGTTTTATTCGCTACAAACTTGCACAAAGAAATTCTGCAGTTGGTGTAAGTCGATATCTGAGAGGCGATTAGTATTATGTCAGAGCTTGTCTTTCCATCTCAATACGAGATTTAAGTGTAAATACAGCCTCACCATTACCTAATCATGAGCTACAACATGCCAGCAAAGAAGGTCATAAATCTGTACAGCTCGTACTACATGTTAGTGCCAACAGACTTGGCATAGTCACAACAGTCGGGTTGTGTCAGTAGTAATATAGCTTGTAGGAAGGAGCATTGCTAACTTCTACCCATGCAGTAACTAACAGACAACAGCTACCACAGCTGGCAGCACGCCGACTCTCTGAGACGTGATATGTGCTTGAAGTCACCAGGATGTACAGACACACAGACAGATTAGTCCAGGAGTCTGAGGCGTTGAACAGGACGTTACGTGTGGGAGACAAAGTGTCCAGGCTTCGGAACGACGGGGAACTGGAGGCAGTGTGTACAGATTGGCCGGTGATAACGAGCAGGGCATGACAGGGAGAGACTCGGTGCGATATGTACATATCAGATGGCTGTAAAACAGTTGGCGAGGACAAAGATCACGCACAGAAGCGTAACAGCGCTATCAATTTACAATGAGATCCATTCATGCTTTGCTGTTTACGGGAGGCTAATAAAAGACCAACTTGCCGCTATGCAAGACACTTGTACAATCAATACAGGCTTGTTTAAACTGATCTGATTATTGAGGACGGATCCTCTCAATGACTTATTCCTATCATATCTTAATTCTATATACCGCGTTCAGCTTATATCAATATTTTATCACTATAGAACGATTAAGTCTGTATAAAAATGGTTAATAAAGTAGAAATTTCCTAAGCATTATTTACACTTATGTCAATACAACCGAAGTTATTGGAGCTTCCCTCCGATAAATAGGTAAGTGCTATATAACCCGTCGGTAAAGATGAGTCATAAACAAGTTCTAGCACTTTGCCTTTATGACCAGCAGGCCTGATTCGGATTTGAAAGAAAATATCCATCTCCTATCTATATTTGTTCGAACCGGAAAATATACACTTTGGCACTAAGAAGGTTATAATTGATGTGAATATATGTAGAATAGACGACTATTTGTTTGCACCATAAAGACTAGTGTAAACATTTTGTCTGTTGCCATTGAGATAAGGCAGAAGTGAAGCAACTTGGGAGTTTATGACGTCATCGCCTTCAGCGGGAAATTGACGGAGCTATTGAGAAAATTCGGTTGTCCATGGTCTGTGCGTACAGTGTATGTGACATTTCCATATATAGGAGGGGATGTGTTGGTAGGTGCAGAGTGAAGCACGTGAACATAGCGACCTGGTCACTGGGTGTACGACAGGGGCACCTGCTTTCATAGAGAATGTCGACACACTGATAAACCCTTAAGTAAAAATATATAAAAGGAGCCTTCTTAAGCCTATAAAATATTGGCATGTCTAGATGCCTCAGCTTTAGAATTTAGAAAAGAACTACAGCTACAGATTTGCGCTATATGAGCTATAGTTCTACATCATCTGCAATATCAAAGTATACGTTTAGTCCAGGTTTCGACATGTACATTAAAAGTCTATTATTCCTCCAAAAGTTTATACAATCATCAATGATGTAGTTATATCACTGACATGAAGACGCGAAAAAACATACGATATAAAAAGCGACAGTTGAATGGTTACATGTACATTTGGATACGAATTTGACGCAGATAAGCTATTAGTTTAATCATGATTTAATTGGCCTTGTACATATCCTGGTACATCCTTGAGTGAAAGGTCAATGGAGTTTATATCTGTTGCTGTACATGATCAACAATGTTTCCCGATGTGAACAGGTCCCTTTGCAGAATGAACGTATGTACACCATCAGCTGATCCTTGACGAGAACAGCTAGAGATTCGGATCTGCAGTTGTACATAACTTCTAATCATAGTTCCATCATATTTGGATATATTTGGTAATTCGTAATTTCGAATATTGGAAAAAAAAACAATTTACTTAATGGAATATACGTTTAAATTAATGTGTACACATGACAAATTCATACTTAAAACTAGGAACAGATAAATGTTATACTATTCACATTCTGACCTTCCAATGCAAGGAGAGAAGTGCGCTTAAATCAAGGAACATAATCATGAGTGAAATATCCAGTAAACATATTTTCGGCAAAAGTATTAAATATTGTTTAAAATTATTAATATACAATATTTCTAAATAGCAGTTTCCTACGATAGTCATGAGATTTAGACGTTGCCTGGTGTAATGAGAAGAAAAGTAAGTCGAACTTCAGTTAACATGAAATAACATATTTGCAAGTTCGACATTAATGAAAGTTATATTTGCAGTAGCTACTGATGAGTCAAGTTATATGTGTCGAGATCTGCTGATGCAGCACTATCCTCCGTCTTCTCCTCGGCTCTATACCACTTCTAACCGCACTCACATTCTCCTTGGCACACAACTCTCTACTAATGTGGTCAAAGAGAAAATTGAGTTATTTAATCAAGTATATTGGTTTCTTTGTCCCTGAGCTTCTTATGTTGCAGCACATATTCCTTCAAGTGCAATCTTCAACTCGGATTACCCAGTGGTCTCATTAGCGGTTTTAAAAACTCTGAGCTGTCTAGATGAAGGGGAGGCGACTTTACATTCATGGAGTCTTGACGTTGATATAAGTAATGACAGGGGTCTTTGATCACATGCATTTGAATACAATTAACAGGATACAGGAAGTCCACAGAGTAGATGGAAAAGTCAGCACGAAAGAATGGATTTCATGTAATAAGGGTTCTTTGCTACATTTCATTTTTTAAAGGAGATAAATGGTTACAATTATCGTGAAACTTAATAAAATGTGGTGATATGTTCGAGAACATTATTAACAGTGAACCTATTTTTTCGACATTAGAGCCATCTGGATTTCGTTAGTATGATCAATATTTAAGAAAAAAACCTCTTAGAACTTCATAAAGAATGCAAAGAATATCATTGGCGGTCCAAGGAGTTTAAGCAATTGTCTGCTCGGGGAGAAAGGTTCAGCATTCTCAATGGAAGCGGCTGCGATTTCTTCCGTACACGGTTTGTTCTCGATGGGAGCAAATTCTGTTAGGCGAGTCTCACGTATTTGGACTTAGCCTCGGTAGCAGCGTGATCGGCCTTCAATGTATTGTATATACGGGGCTAGGCTTGGGTATACATACAACTCACAAGTCTTTTTAACACGGATTATTCTCTTCAAGCCAATTGCAGGCCAGTATGTCGTGGTGTATTGATCGATCTTAAGCAGCATGTAAAAACGTGAGCGGTTAAAACGGATAGATAATGTAATTTACCAGCCACTGAATAGATAATTCGCCCCCTGTTTGTCGTTGCTTTTCTGATTTACGGGAGTTTCTTTCCATGTGATGATTAATTTCATTTGAATGTTAGCGTCTCCCCATGGCAAAACATCAAGTCCAGTCAAAGCATCAAAGCAGCTTTCTTATCTGGCTAGTGATGTAGTCAGGGGATGCTGGTCCATATCTATCTGACAGTATAACGTATAGTTCCAGAGGTCCAGACATTTGCCTCAACTCTCGGCCTCCATATCACATCAGATGCCATGTTTACCCCAAAACAAATTGTTCCAAGATATGATATTCATTATTTATATATCCCATTCTTCAGCGCTGCTTTGATGTGTTCCTTCACTTTAAACTATCGTGATTTCTCAGATGCTGATGAATTCAGTACTCACACGACAATGACCGAATCACGAATATCTTAGAGCCTCTGTACGGTATACAAAACATGTGTACAATAACATTAACGTAGATGCCAAATGGAGGTCACCGTCACATTCATGATCAACAGCTTTGGGTTTGATGTTGCTACAATTCGTATATGGCGTGAATGCCAGAGTAATGCTAGCCTCATTATAATGTAATGGGTGACCGGGGGTCGGTATCAATCAAATACCCCACCCAAGAGACCATCTATATGCAAACGTACGGGATCAGGTCAGGGACAGACTAGTAGTTATTTCATTTGGACAAAAACACAGCTCCTCACTAAGAGTGCAACTCTAAATTGTATACGAATTTACATAAGGCAGTGAATCATAATTGGTAAACAGACTTAAGCACAGTACATACCGCGTAACGAACCAATACAGAAGTGCGAGATTAAATACAGAGAGCATCCTTTTGTCAATGATCATACCGTATACAAGATATTCTAAATAAGATGATTTAAAACTCAGAAGCGTTTAATGAAATCTTTCGGAATCAACGACGTATAATCGTCCCCGTCGCCACTAGACGCAGGCTGGCATCATGCTGCGGCAGTGGCGTGTGTACTGATCATATGCAGCGTGTGTTCAGCATAGTCTACCATGCATCAAGCTGCATCAATATATTCACCAAAGGGTAATATATTAATAAAAATTGCAATGACTCGTTAATGTATTTGAAGAATATATAATTATTGCCGCCATTTGACATTTGACGAGTGAAATGTGTTGGTGTGACCCACAACGTGACACAGTAAATGGTGTTCAGCTTCAAGATAATAGCATGAGCCTGTTCCTATATGGTGGTTCGCTGGATCAACATGTACCCTTTTGCATTTGAATCATAGAATTAAATCTTGGCAAAAACATGTTCATTAGCTGTCCTTGAAAAATACTCCTAACTCGAAACAACAGATATTTTCCGTGGATCATTTCAAATGTTGACTTGAATATAAGGTATTTTGTATAAAACATTGTTTTAGTACTCACTGGTTTTCATGGATAAATGTCTTACATTTCGATGACGTCATTGTGAAACAATACATTATTTAATTTCGGGCAATGCAAGTCCTCAAATAAGATTCTGAAGGAAAACAAACACCTTACTCTAAGTATATCTTTCCAATACCCCTCATTTTACAGCGGCGTCCAGGAATGAATATGTGATATGGCATTTTCAAACCCGAACTAACACAAAGTACCAGTAGATCCTATCAATACAAACAGCTAAAGAGTGGCTTTTCTTAGAACAGATCTTATCATTTAGGAGATTTGCACGATATATCTTCAAAATATCATATCTATCAATACCATTGTCGTTTTTAAGCAAAACGTTTTGAGAATTAAGTATGATAAAGAAAGTTTTGTCATACACACGAGTGTCGCTAAGGTTCATGGGGGATGATATATGTTGTGTAACACACTCTCTTTTCACACTAGTATATGCTGCTGCACCTAATGTTCTGGACACTGGTCAATCCATGATAAATGGAGAACTTTAAGAAAATATATATGGTGTGTTTAAATATGTTGAAATAAACTTTTTATATTCAAAACGACTCGTGATAGCAGAAACCAGTGAAGTACGCCATAATATCATTCAATTTCCCAATGATTTGCATTGCGGGATTAAAGAAAGTTAATAACATATTATTTGTGGTTGACAGGACAAGTTAAAGGTGTGAGTGGCAGAGTGTTGACTGGGGCTAGAGCTGGGGTGAGGCAAGGTAGCACTTGGAGCTGGTATAAGTAATCAAGCGTGTATCGACTATCTGCCACCATCTCTGTGGGCCAGTGTTTCTACAGCAGGACCAGAGAGATCCTGGAGGGGGCAGACTCATCTCTACACCCTGTCCAGCAGCCATCAATATTTCATCACAGCTATATTACCCTTACATGCATCAACCTCATACAAGAAGGAGGCTATAGATAAAGGAAATATAACGAGTTTATTTATCCACCTTTATGACAACTGTTGCAACGTATATGTAGTATAATGTGATGGAATGACGCAAATGTTATCAAATGTCATCATGAAGTATACCGGCATCTAATTAAAACGTACTGAACAACCGTTTATATGGCTAAATATAAGTTTGTATAATTACTTCTGCAGTTAATCATAGACACGAAGTTATTCGAAACGGTTTTTGAAAAGTCACATATATGATAATTGTTTAAGTATTCATCTCTACTGTATGTTCATCGTTCATCATTTCATACATTCTTGTGTGGATGACAGCTTGTGTCGTTATGGTTACATGTACAGTGTGGACATTATAACTGGTTAAGTACCTGAAATGACAAAACGAAGGTTATAAATATTGCCTTGAACAACATACCTTGAATACGATAAATGAAACAAGCGAGTGTTCCTCTCCTCCAAGAATGGTAGTAGAAACAACAGTAGGCAGGCTATTGATACATCTCCAGGCTACGAAACAAGGTTAATTCCTGACTCCCAGCCATCCGTTAGTATAGTGTGTCCGGTACTCACTCCACCTTAGATCATTGAGAGATGAACCCAGCTGGACAGAGATTGCAGTGTGTGTCCTCTCTACACAACATGAGATGTACCTTCCTGGACCACCATAGATCCATAATAAAGAGCATTTGCAGTCATTTCCGCTCTCCCTGTTCGCTGTTCTAATGGAGATAAGGTCGCTTGGACGGTGAGAACAGCACTAGAAGCTTCACAGTTTATGTCCAGTAGGCTCAGTCTAGATCCACAACACGTCTCCAACCTCGATTCTTCTTGTCAGTGCCGGCCACATTCCTATAGATCTCTGAGAGAATCCTACACGCTTGGAATGACGGTAGTGTTTCATAGGGATGCTGCTACTACGTACAACACAACATACAGCACGCTCGCTGGGAACAGATGCAGAGAATGCATGCATACGTACAATTGTGTCCGTACCACTCGCTTTGTAATTATTGTTGTTGTTCTGGGACTAATAATAGTCGGGGAGCGTCGTTAATAACAGAGGCTAACTGCAGATAACAAAAGGCCTTGTGCTAACTGATTAAATAATTGTTACCGTTCCTCCGTAGGCCACAGGGGAATTGAGGATAGGGCTCATTTTGTCAGAAAGAATAATTGGAAAATGACGCTATCATATTCCTTATTACTGAAGTGTGGCTGAGTGACTATGTAGAGACTGACGACAGCTAGTGTATGAGAATGTGTCAGCTCCACGTCACAGTCTCGCCTGGTGAAAGCAGAGCAAGGTCTGCCAGATCTACGGCAATCTACCTGATAGGAATACTGCCAGCATCAATGTACATGATAACGTGGCCCCTGCCAAGCCATGTGCGTATATTGTGATGAACAATGCATCTACGTCATGTCAGTTCCCAAGGGTTCTTGTCGACAATTCAGGCTCCTATATCAATTAAGAAAAATAGCAAGTTTTTTAGTTATTCTTAAAACGTTTTTGTCTGTGATAATTTCCAAATATTCAAAATGCTCAATTTGTTAAAATAATCTTGAAGCGAAATTGAAAATTATGTTTCTATCCTAGTGCAGAGTCCTTTAAAATAATATGTAGTATTATCTTTGGAATAAGGTGTAAGTGACTAAATCTGAATACTGATACTGATACTGATACTGATACTCTACGGTTCCGCTATGCCCGTCTGATATTGGCTCAATTGTTCCATGTATTTATTTATACCTACGTCATTGTGTATTCTGGTAACACTATAAAGGAGATATATACAACGCAAAAAGTTTGATGACCTTACTGTTTGCTGTAACAGCTGTTGCTATCACCAGTAATGGTAATTATATGAACACATTTCAAAACTATTTCAATTCATTCAAAATGCAAACCATAATGAGAAATCGACATTTACCGACATCCATCGTAACATTTCAAATTCAATTTGTAAAACATTTCCAATAAAACATATGAGGTGATATATGAAGACGAGTAATTATTTTAGCTGGGAATCACGTTGCAACTACGCATATTCTGCGCCAGTACACTTGCACTACCACTGACAATTTACATGCAGTTTCTGACACGTTAATGTTGGAATTTCGTAAATGTTATCATCCAAAATTTTTACTAGCTGTTCAAGACGTTCAGAAAAATGTAACAACACTATGGACTACAATGTATTGGTTAAACTATTGACGCGTCGCCTGAGGATATGTTACCAAACCAAACCATGTACACGTATTTGTGCTTACTACGTCATATTATGGTCATATCAATAAACTTGCATAATGACGGTGACTTGGCTGGAACTAGACTGTTAAACAGCAATAATCGCAAATGTATAAGGGACCCGGTGGAATGTTCATTTTGATTGTCTTTGTGATATTTAACAATCTACTTATCACTATTAAAGGATCTAGAAATCACCAATGTTAATCCGGTTTTTCGTCTTGTTAATAAGTTTGTTTTATCATTTTCCTGCAACATTTATTAGTGGACGATATAGACGATTATTGGGTTCACCGTAGTAAGTGCACTTATTTCTGTGTAATTGAATTGGCGGTATCACATAGATGGCTCCAGCACTGCATGTACTTATACCCCACATAACAGATTAATGGCCTACTTTGCTGAGAACAACCAGGGAATACGAATGCAGTGAACCACAGGGATAGTATAATCTGTGCGTCCTTCCTGTAACACTCACTTCTCAAAGGGCAATTACTCAATTATACAAATCATAAGGGACAATAAAAACATTTTAGATTGCAAAATTAGGGAACACTTTGCTTTATATTTTTGTTAGTGTCATTTTACACTATAAATACATTATATGAGATCAGAAGTTCGTATCAAACATATTGTTCCCAAGAATGAAAGCTAGTTAGATAGTAAAATCCCCCCTTTCTTTAACTTAACATGTTGTATATTGCAAACAGTTTCATGAATTATAGTTTTTTGGTATTCAAAATGTTGCTAATAGTCAGAAATGATAATGCATATAAGCCCAATACATACAAAAGCAAAACATTTGTTTTGTGATTTTAGGAACACATAACGTTATGTAATGACGATATTCGTTAACTACAACAAATGTTTTTTCTAATAGTATTAAATACTATTATAACATGAGACTAATAAACATTTATCCATGTGTTATTAATGATTACGCTAAAACGCGTCTATCTGTTAAACATTTATTCATAAAAACAAAAACTTGCAGTAACGGTTATCAGTGCATTCTTTGCAAACTTAATATGACTCATTTTAAAAAAAGTGTTCTTCGACTTATGCAGATCATTGCCAAGATTTAGTAGAAAACTTCTAAAAACAGGAACATGAATATGGCATAAAGGGTGAATGTATATAAAGTCGTCACAACGTCGGTAAACGCTCGAGATGATTCCTGATTGTGTGGCTGGGACATGAAACATTGCATCCCCCGACCTTTACGTGCAGCGTTACTTCGCTTACCCAAATCCATTTTCTGTTCATAAACTGAAAGAAAAGCATGCATAAATATGTTGACCCAGGAGAAGTCTACAGCCAATTGAAAACCTGTCTCGAGCCTCAAGAGCTTTACACTTCTTTTATCGCTTCTTTCAGCTTTGTGAAATTGTTATCTTAAAATACGTCTTTTGGAAGACTTCAAGAGAACTGTCGCTTCCAGTTAATGTCACTGAGGACTCAGCTGAATAAGTTTGAAAACTGTTATCTGCCCGGTCCTGAAAAAATCTTATCATGTAAAGTCGTACATTACATTCTTGCTGTGATTTATGAAGCAATTCAGAGAATTTGCATGAAGAAGAACTTAACTTCATTGATCTTGCAGATCAATTTCTAGCGTGATAGATACTGTTTTCTCAACTTATTGACCAAAGTGAAACTTCACCTTTCAGAAATGATACCATTTCGACACTTAAAACTGCATTATTATTGTTTTATATTCAGATTGAGTCAGTTTTCACTGATGGAACTGAATGATTTTTTTGGGCATAAACTTAAAGTGCAGCTTTATGATATATTTCTGCATATCAGTGGAACTTATCACATTCTATTGTCTGGAGCTATATGACTATGAGTAACTGAAATCGAACACAAACTTAGATTATGTTTTAACATAGCAACTTATTACCTCATCATTTTGACACACAAGTTGATTTATTCAGAACAACTCTGAATACGTGGTCATAAAAGCAACTTTTTCAGTAGATTACCATATAAAACAACTATAGGCCAGTAACTATGATTTCACCAACCAAATTAATTCTCTGATGTATATTACTAGAGACATACATAAACCTCGGAGTGAAATAATAACGCGAGCTCGTGACAATAAACCACAGCAAAACAGATGTAATAAATCAAAGAGCATTCCGCCGCCGTGCCTATGACGACGTTCACTTTTTATGCATTAGTCATTTTCTGTAAGCATGTCGATTTATATCATCATAAAGTTGATATTGTGAAGCACCTCGGCAGGAGCCCGAGCTCGCTCCTTGTGTTCTGGCATGTTCAAGTAAGTTCCATCACCTCGCAGCGTGAAGCCCGTACAACACGACCAGACCAGGGCACCTGTGGAGCCTCTGCTACTTACAGCTGTTGCTCATCATCATGATAATACATGCTCGCTCTATTAGTACCAGGCAAACTTTCTCATCGCATAGTTTGAACATGAATAATGGAAAAGACAAAAGGTGATTGATGAAAGAAAAAAGATCATTTGAAAAAAGTTTCCTTTTGTCATTGTTACGTTTGAGTGCACTTCATATCCTTGCGGCACAAGGACAAAACTGTTCTTTAAAATACAATAATCCTTTATATATATGCAATCAACTGAAAATGCAGCAATTTCAAATTATAAAACTTCATAGAATTTCTTTATTGGTTCATATGATGTTGCTGAAAAAACTTCCAGAACAAAGTCCAGAACGGCTCCACTGAAACAAATCATGAAACGTTGACGTCCACTTGATTTAATAATACGTCATCCTGTCTATCATCCAGTCAAAGACGACAGTAAATTTCCCCACTGTATACGTATGTCTCAATATTTCAAACCAACATGACGTGAACTTTGATATTTCACGGTTCTCCATAACAAGCGACGTAGATTACATAGATGGGTTATCAGCGGGCTGCGAGACTACCTCACAACTCTATGTGCGACTGGCGACAGAAACTGGCAGATAGCCCTGTAACCTATAACATGAAATCCCTGATAATCCAACCCTTGTGTGACACACAGTGCTGGGTCGTGGGACTCTATTGATCAGCAGCGAGACTCTCAGTAAAAGACGTTAAAGTATTTAAATCCACACATCAACGTACACAAGATCAATGGGGATATATATGAAAGCCTCGAGGTGCTAGAGTCTGAGTTGCAGGAGCTCTAGGTCACAGGAATAGAAGACCGAGCACACAGATGTAAGAGAGAACAGTTTACATAATCATCACATAAGACCGTCCTATCGACATGAAAGACGGGAAAATAAACTCCAGACGTTCAAGATTACATCATAGAGGTGCTTGTCTCTCTCTCTCGTGCTCCAACAGTTCCCGTGTTATAGCAAATGTGAGAACTATTAAACAAACAAGTTCAACAACGCTGTTAAGCAAACAAAGCACATTAATATAAAAAAATAGATAGCTATAATTCAAATGGATTCCGTCAATAAAACTTTCCAAAGTTTTATAGACGTTTGAAAGAAAAAGCGTATCCGATAAGTCCAAATTGTTACCAATACCGGGCGAAGTATCGACCAAGCCTTATCAGACAGGCCGGGGTGAGCACTGACAAATTGGGTTAGAGAGGAGGGAGCGAGGCACATCAGCTGCTACTACAGAACAAGCTCGGATCACTCAGCACGTGGCCTGTACGACTTGTTCCTTATCTCGTGAGATAAGACACGAGATTCGAGATGCTAGTAGGTGTAGCATCACTCCCAGAGTCGTTAACTTGTCACTCCACATATGTTGATTACTAAACTTTAATTAAGCTCAATTTTAAACATGTGTAAGTCATAATGTGAAACATGAGACTATCAACATATAATCAAATATCAAATTACATGTGAACGTTAATTTGAATATAAATTCATCCTGGGCCCAATGCTAAATGCTGCACGTGGATTTATTTATGACAGAAACATTTGAAATCATATTCATGATATTCAATTAAAAATGCTAAAACGATGTAACAGAAAAGACTCAAATATACATGTCTCAAATGTAAATTCTCAAAATCCGTATATACGTACATGCAAGTAATGTCACGCTGCAAGGTCGATGCTATATCTGGAAGTAATCTTTGAAGATGGTATTGGTCGCTGGCGAGTGTGCGTCTTCTATATAAAAGTTTCAGTAGGGTTTATTGGTTACTGCGATCAAAGGGACATAACCACCACAGGCTACCAACACAATCAATATTAGTGACACTGCAGGAACTTGGCTCTCCTCAACGAATTGTCAGGTCAAATGGCATTTACCTGCTTTCAAACACAGATCGAAATGTTTTCCCTTGATACATCACACTAAAATATGATTAGGCATTCGATAGAGAAAACACATGTCTTAAAGTGCTAATCGACCGGGCTCATATGCAAAAAATCTGGTAAGGACATACACGCTTAGTTTGAGTTTCAAGGGTGTTTTTCTAAGGAAACGTACATCTCGTAGGGGAATTTGATGGCCTAATTTCGAAATCGTTAAGGTGCAACATCAACATAGGCTATTGACAGACACACGATGGTTTTTGCCAAACAGGTGTTACAACTGGTATCGCCTCCGATAATATCAGAATGTTGGCAAGCGTTGCGTGATCTATCATCACGTGTATGAAGACCTCAAAATAGACAAGCTATCAGACAGTAGACTCACTGCATATTCCCCGGTTTGCATCCGAAATGTTTCCCGTATATTTCTTTGATTGTGTAGATCTGTGTGGAACCCTAGGGTGGCATATCCTGCCGTCTGGATTCAGTCGTGAAGCCCATATTATCCAAATACCATCATGAGCTCACATAGCAGGCCGTCTTAATGAATGTATGAATAATCTAAATAAATATTATGCTTTACTGCGGGCGGCTGTTTTGACGTTATTGTGTAACATGTTGTGGAGGACTAGCCCATGCATGGTACAGAGCTGCAACTACTGGAGATGCGTGCGTCCATCTCTTGTGACTTGCTGATTTTACCCTCGAAATGTCGACGTGAATGTCAAATCGACTCTAGGGAGGCCTCTATCAAATTCACTTACACTAATCGTTTTTACATAATTTTCTTTCATTATTTTTCCATTGCCATTTTATATCTTTTCTTCGAAAGGTGTTCAGGGAAATTCGAAATCATTCATCACATATTCAATCATACAGGCCGAGAAAGTGAGATCACTTATGTCTATACCTCTCATGTCTATCTTCAAGGCGGCATAGGGAAATATATCATCACGTTGAAAGCTAAAAGCTCTATTCTAGGAATTCGGCCATACCAAGCAACAACTCTTATGAAGGTCTTCACGATTTATTCCACACTTTAAAACCATCAAAGAGAAAATCCGCGCTAACCGCATTGTATGCCATTTTGTTTCTTCGAACTTATAATCATGTCAATCGGACTGCTTAACTACAGCATCAAAACAGGTTCAGTTCAAATGAAGTTTGGATCAAAGTGATTTTCACGAATATTTTCTTAAAAAAGCTTTGTTATGTAAAACAATATTTAACGTAATAATAAAGGAGACTCAAAGTCACACCCATCCTACTTCATCAGCGAATTTGAATCAGGAGAGCTCATTCAAATACCCTGATCTCTATACGGCCAAATGCCTAGTATCAGTAAGTGTATTAACAGCCGATGAAAACGCAATAGAAGCACCACCCGGTACACAAGTTCGATGAGTCCGAGCTGTTTGTTTCTAACAACTTGCATTGTATTTATAGAAAGAAAAAAACATGCATAACTGGGCGCCGCCGAAGCGGTACATTAGGTTAAATAGAGATCAGATTAATAACAAGCTCTGCGGGTTCAAATGTAGCAAATGAGGCAAGACATGAATTCTTGATATTCAAACAAACGTTATTCTTTGACGTAAACATAGCTTCGGAACTGGAATAGAACAACATTTTCACCTCTCGATTCTCGTGGACTTCTCATTTTCTGTCTTTCATTAAACTATATATTTATAATTCTAGATTTAATGTAAGTCTAGTGGATACATTTCAGATGAAAAGATTACAATATTTCGGCAGTTTGAACTTATAACGTTTCATATAAAAACATATAGTTCTTGCAATCTCCCCGCTATAACAACACTACGTCATACTGTTTGCGCATTAAGAATGATGTATATTTGTATAATGAAGCATCTGTTGCTTTCGGACCACCTACTGTGATATACATAGAACAAACAAATCCCTGCTCCACACGTGTGCGCTTATTTACTTTAGGAAAATTGCATAAAATACTCATTGTCGAAAGAGTTCGCAAAAACCATCCTTTGAGCGCGTTATGAAAATTAATCATCTTTTTAACTCAAAGAGCCGGAATTCCGTGTAACGCTAGCAGCCGAGGCCGCTTCTCCACGTGTATGTTTATCTTGGAGTCGCTTCTCATCTGATAGCGCATATCCGGACTAATTGTTCCTTGTACCTATCTCGTGTTCCCCACTCCAGATGTACGTGCATGCTTAATGTACAGCACGTGCATTACGTGCCGCCTGCCTGTCACAACTGCTTCATTGCATCACGTGTGCGTAATGCTCGTTTATTAATGTGAAAAGAAAGAGTTGAAATATAAGTGTACGAGATCGACCGCCTGATTGTAGTTGTGTAAAACAACAATCAAGATAAACTAGTCATTACCTGAGATATGCAGCGACATCGGCGTTAATTAATCTTTGAATATGTGTACAATCCTGTTGAAGTACTGATTGACATGTCGATTGTCATCTTAACAGAGGTAAGAAGCTTTGAAGGAACAATTACAGCTGGATAGAAACTTCTTAAGGAGGTTGTCAATCTGCCATGCAGAGCGTGCATCACGTCAGAAGGAACTGCGAGGGAGATTAGAAGCTACTTGTTCCAACACAGAACTATTTCCTATCGCCTGATGGAACAGTAGCGGAGAGACACGCGCTGGAAGGTCACATCCGTCAAGCAGATGAGGACTTGGATATTGCGTCTTTAGCTTTCAGTGATCACAATACGGAAACATCCGATTCTGAGAATACGAGTATTTCAAGACAGTCAATTATCCTTACAGAAATACTTATACTTTGAAAAATATTTTTATCAAAGTAGCAAATCGTTATCTTCATTACGTCTAGCTCGGGGTTCCTTATCGAGAGACCTTTCTAATTTCATATACTCAAACATGTAGATAACTACAAGGAATTTACAACGCCCTTACCCATCATGAATGCAACTATTGTTAATGCAATTTATCTCGCAGGAAAATTAAGTTCTCGCTTATCTGTCATGTTTCTTGCAATCTCGACGATAGAGTGGTATTCGTGTCTACCTATTTGTCACATTATACTTCTGTGCAATCTTCTAGTTTATCGACTAAAGTAAATCTAATCATGCAGCACGATAACTCTTACTCTCTAGAGACCAAACATTGACTAATATATAAACACAATGATCAAAAATATTATGCACTTTTGAAAAATATTTTCATGGGTCTCTGGCAAGAGAATCATGATGGGAAATTTTCTGGTGGATCGAAGCACGATTGCGTCTGTTTGGATAAGTCAGCTTGTACGTTACCAAGGAATTTGAATGAAGTTTATCGCTCTCATCACTATGCAGCTGAACACATCAAAATATTCAAGAATTTTACAGCCGCCAGCAAGATAAATTGCTTCCATAAAAAGATATTTTCTAGAAATTAGAGCGCATTCCATCAGTGCCAGTCGAAGAATACATCTTGGTTGATCTCCTGGGAGTAACAAGCAGCTTCCTTAAAACAATTCATCAGGCAGGACCTCCCACTGCTGAAGAAACATGCTCCACTTACAATGTGGAACTTGTGCAATCCTGCTGGTAATAGCACCATTTGTACTCACTACTCCTCAATATTCAAGCGAAATCCTTCTTGGATTAAATGAATACGCAGATGTTAAATAGGTAGGATCTCAGAGTAGGCAGTTGAATTAACGTTAGTTATTCTCTGCTCTCCTGGCGGCATTTCTATAGAATTTAATGGAGATGAATGAGCAAACACTGTAAAGGTAATACATATACATATAAAGCACAGCCCGTGTATTACAATAAGCGTGTACTCACGGGGCGGATGCAGCTATTCCAGTGTTCTCCTCAAGCCACTAGTCACTTCACTCAGCATCTGCACGTACTTCCAACCCTGCAACACGTCATGTGGAAAATAAGAAAATATGTCTAAATATTAGCTTCTTATTTATTGGAAAATAACTAGGGTTATCTATACTTTGACAAACACTCAATGATATGTACACATGGCGTTACGAGCTCTTGCGTAATACGCACGTGGCCTCCTGGTTTTGAAAGTTTAGGCCTATAAGGTTTCGCTTGATAGGGCTAATTGCAAAACCCGGCGTGTAAACAGGCAGACTATGAACAATCATTTATTTACTAGTTTAGATTAAATCAGCTGGAAAGAAAAATAAGTTGAAGCAGAAACCGTTTCGCCATTTCGGCTGGCGTTTTGCTTAAGAGTTAAGTATATTATGAATACGTACGGTCTATCATAACTTGCATGTTGTATGATATGTTATATCTCCATAGAACTATATATACAACTCATGTAAACTCTACGACTAGTTTGACACGGTAGAATGTACAGTGTGAAGTTTAACAAGTTTTAAACTAAACTTAAAACACACAATTTCACTTGTGAAATTTCGTAACCTTATGCATGTGTGTGAGTTTATGACAGTAAGTTTGTAATAAAGTAACATGCTCAGCAGAAAGTTGGAGTTATATTTTGTTTATTATAAAGAAAATTTTGGCAGATGTTCATGAAGAGTCTTATGCTTGTGAAGTTAGACATGTGCAAGGTCCCTTTAATGGTGCACGCTTTGTGTAAACGATCATGGCCCCAGTTCTCACTTTCCTTGTAAAAACTGTGCGGCATATTTTGTGAAAAAGTGTCAGTCACTCGTACTTAACAGCTGATGTGGTTCCTACATTAACAACCGTGTTTTGTTAGTACAAGCACCGATGCTTTACAAACAACCTATCTTGGTTCCAATATTTGTTTTGCGGATGTGTTTTGAATCACCATCTCAGTTCCCCATTTAAAACCGAATTAAAACGTTATAACAGGGTCGACGCGCAAGACAAAAACACCGATACGAACAGGAATAGCGAGTCAGGGAGGATTTATGGCCCTAAATTGACGCATCCAAGCAAGTCCTTCGGAGTTTTTATTCACGGGGTGGTAAGAGAGAGGCAGGTTTAGGATTACAACGCTTATCTCTTTAGATCGCTGCAAGTGAAGAATACAAACTTGCCCCAGCATTCTCCAGTTCTTGGGATACAGGAAAACATCAATGTCAGTTTGACCCGATCTCTATCAACCGACTCTAGCTCCCTCTTCGTAAAACCATTTAACGCTTCATTCTGGCCTCCATTAAGAAGAAGGTCATTAGCCATTGCTCAACAATATCAACGAATTCTCAAAAGACATGAAACTTAACTGATAAATCCATTTGTAATGCGTCAAAGTGTATCGGATCTAGCAGCATATGAAGTAAACATAACCTTCGCTGAAATTCCTCCGCTGAGATTTCAAAAGAATGATCAAGAAGTGAAAATATAATGATGAGGAGATTGTCCTTTGGCTTGTGACAAATTGAATGAATTCTCTGACGGAGCTTCTTTTACCACTGTGGTGCTACCTTAATGGAGTCTAGAATTGGAAGCATACATCAAGGGGATATTGTGTTATTGATAATGAATTAAGAACATCAACACTTTACACTTGCTTCTGTTGTCATTTGCTGTGATTCAAATGCAATTAGTTGGATCTTTAAATTGCATGAAATTACCAACTTTGTTTTCACGTCATTAAAGGGGCAGTAGCACGTTTTTTGATAATTTTACATTTTAAATATTTCACTTATAATTGTAAGTAAATGCTAAATGTATCATATTGACAGTGTCAACAATCTTATTACACAAGCCAATCACCCATAGTCAGAGGACAAAATATGAGGCTTCACATAAAAATTTTGTGTGAACACCTTTAATTCATTTATGTAAGAAAAATGAATCGCATGGCTGAACTTTACGTTATATATTTGAATTATTACTGCTTCATTTAGTTTGAATACATTGTCTTTCAATTGGAACCATTTATTTTCATTTTCCTGACATCACCTTATATTCCCCCTAAAAACGTGCTACTGCCCCTTTAAATAATTTACAGGAAGTAAATCACAGTTAATTGCCTGTTAATATTCATTTTGATATAAGCATAATAATATACAAAAGTGGTGGTTGTGTATACAGTTCCTTCGTAAATAAAGTAAACAGATATAAGAAGATAAATCTTAATGTATCAGTAAATATTGATCTATTGAGTTTCCCTCTATCTGCTTTTTTTATCCTGACAAATGGAGGATCTGCGACTAACCAGAAGGTCGTAACAGCAGTGTGCTGTTGTGCTTGGCTCCAATCATCTGCAGGGTGTTGACATGCTCGTACAAATAGCACATTGTTACCCACTAAGTCAATTAGTCCAGTTTTCACTCTCTTTCCACGAGCCATGTAAATATAGGGTAAGCTGGTGATAAATGGCCCACTCTGCTGTGGGAATCAAATCAAATTAAGATTTTTCCTACCTTTAGATTTGAAAGTAACAATTCAGAGCTACCTATTTCTGGCAAACGTAACATCAAGCATTGATTTTTCAACATAAAACCACGCGACCTGAAATAAGATTAAAGATTTCGAGATGTAATTTGCTTTAGCACAGATGTTTAAGTGTTTTAAAAAGTTTAAATTGCTGACATTTTCTCTTGGAAGGCAGCTTTGGACTGTTATAGTTTGCCTGGAGTAACATCAGGGAATGGAGGGACTGATTGAGACTAGCTAATCGGTATTCGTGTTGCGTTATCGATTTAACGTGATCATTAGGAGCGCCATACGAAGATTAAACAAACCTTACGACATTCTCTTGCTCTTCTCACAATTACAGAAATCCGTTATCATGTTGACATTTTATTTTCATATTTAGTGAAATAATAAATAAATCTGCAATAGTATGCATAAGGGAGATGATAGGATAAGACAATATTCGGAATGACTAAAAGCCTGATCTACCAAATTCATTTATTCTCAAAAACGCCACCAACGGTTGTACATGAGCATAGAAATAGAGCACAGACATATACACAGTTTTCAAGATGAACAGAGGAAATTTTCATTTAGCGAATAACAAGAGATTGAAGATGGGTATAAGCATTGAATAAAACATTCCATACTGAATCGGTCTTACAGTCATAATCTTCAGCCCATAAACTATTGTTTTATTTTAATGCTTATGTTAATTCCATACTTACTCATTGGTCTTGTGTATTGACAACGTCTAGACTCGCTTAACGGGGACCTTCAGTGTTTACCTCGGCTCCAACTTATACACAGGCATAAAGCAGGTCCGTATCATTTTACCCATTCCTCCAAGCCTTGATGGCCGAGAGCGAGATGACGTGAATGGTAGAATAATGGTTTCAGGACCAGGGTACACCAGAACGGAGCTGGGACAACCTTTATGTTCCTTTTATAACAACCCATTAACTTTGCAGTTAGTATATGTCGCAAATCAAGGGTAGTTTGCATTGGTCTGTTGTCTTACGAAGGTGATGGGTTTAAATTCGTGTAGGAACTGGATTTCCATTCTTGTTCAAGAAAGAAATCTTTATATTCGAATGTAATTATTACGCGTGTCAATACGAGGTCGCCTCGGGCTTCGACGTTATTCTAACACCCTGCAGAGTAACCGGATAGACATAAAATGACATAGACGTGCTAGTCAATGTTATTGTTGTAAGTCCGGTTGTAACATCCGCAAGACTAACCTCCAAGCTAATATTCAGAACAAATGTAGTATCTATGAAGATAACAGTGATGTTTGCATTCTCTCCCCACAGAGGTAGATCAAATAATACATGCTGGTCGGACCTTTGTTTGAATGAAACCAGGTTCCTCTAGTGACGGGAAAACCATTTTTAAACGTTTTGGCCAATGAAAACGCTTCTTGCATGGAACAAATGGTTCTTGTCACAAGGCCTTTGCCATGCATTCTCTCCCCACAGACGCAGATCAAGTCAAGAACTGTTGATACAGCCTCTGTTATATTACGCCAAGTTTGTTGGATAGAATGGCATATGCCTGATTGGATGCAATCAAAGTTAGTTGTGCAATCAGCGACGCTGTTCTAAAATCATCATTTTGACTACAAAATCATGGCAAAAGCATTGTAATATGAACCACTCTTTCCATGCGAGAAACGTTGTAATTTGCTAAAGAAATGCAAATGGATTGTGATGCAATATATTTCCGCTAGGGGAAACTGCCGGAACCCACATATTTCGGCGTTATAGAACAGAGGCTGTATTAACAGTTTTTGACTTGATGTGCCTCTGTGGGGAGAGAATGTTTGCCATGATTCAACAGCCAAACGTTTGAATTCTAAACAACGTGGCTGTTAATCAAGTAATTTGATTGTATCCAATTGGACTTCTCTCTTTCAAGCCCACAAACTCGACTTATTGAAACAGTGGTTGGGTCAGCATGTTATGACTTGATCTACCTCTTTAGGGAGAGAAAATGTAGGTTACTACATTCAAACTAAAATTATTCCAACGTGATAACAACACCTGGTTATAAAACATGCATGTCTTCTATGTCATGAATGTTTTAATCCTTCAATAACCTCTCCAAATTCCTTAAATGTATGAAGTCTTATGCGTTTTGAAGACGTTAAATGTCTTTGAGTCTTTCTGCTGTACTTGATGACCTTTAATGAGTAGCAGTAGTAACAAGAACCGGAGACACAATCAAGTTCAAACACGGAATGCTGCACTATTTCCCAAATCCTGGTATATTTCCCGACACTAAGAACCCTCCTGTTGTAAAATATTCAAACAAAGATTTTAAAATGTTTATTTGCAGATGCTATGACTTATTATTTAACGGGTGATTGAATTAATGTATCTGATAAGATATAATTCTAAAAAGTTGATAATGTTTTTGTATGGAAATAATGTATTTTAATGAAATTTTTATAACACTTTCACAACTTACGATAACGATTATCTCACAATTCAGATATAAAGCAAACTTTTATGACTTTAATTTGAATCAGGGAAAAATATGGAGAGTCGAATTTATTTTACAAAGATGCAAACTAACCCTTCCGGTTTAAAAATTTCCCTGACAGAATTACGATGAAGAATATCCGGATCTCAAAAACGATACAACAGTTATCATTTAGAAGGAAATGGACAGTATAGAGTGTACTCATATATCGCACTCGCATATTGGACCTCTAGTATCTAACATCCTTCTGAAGGACAAAAAAATTCCCAACACATTCCACGATGAAGACGTCCTTAAAAATATGTAGAGTATACTGTACCCTTCGTTACGAGCAGAGTTTAGGCTCGTTCATCATCGTTTATACAGATTCACTACAGTGTCGAGATTAAATCGAGTCTTTTATTCAGCATATAAAACTTTCCTAAAGCAAATTACCTGTCAGGTGTATCCATGTAAAAAAGAATCATTTAAAGCGAAACCATTTTCACCATGTATCAATCAGATGATTCAGGTGTTTCAGAAGTTCAGTTATTAATCTCGAAAATATTGGCGATATAAGAACAAATTTTCAAATACAAGTGTCAAGGGGTTCTTTTCAAAAATTAGCGTTAGCTGAGATTTACCGGAACTTTCAAATGAGGGTAAGCAATTTACTCAGGATCTCATTAGTGAGATGAGATGTATATCATTGTCGTCAACATAAAGCTCATAGTGTTTCATAAGTTTTTTCCTCTTTGTATTTTTTTCTAATTCTATAATGGCAAGAGAACTGGTGTGGGCCAAATAAGTACAAAATCATTCTCATCGCCACCACTGTGTCGTTCATTTTTTCACAGCTGAGCTGCACTGATCTCTGATTAGTGTAGACGCCTGGTTGCCTGCATGTTGCTCGTGGCCCATGTTTTTGCGCACTGTGATTGTTTGGGACAGTTGGTATCCTTTGACAATTAGAGGCGCAATACGAATGTTTTAACAAAAGGCCCAAATAATGGAAATCACAGCATTGGTGTTATCATGAAAGGGCATCAACTCTTACAAATTGAAGCATCTTCAGCCGTCTTTACAGAGAATAATCAATATTGAGAATTTTTATATTTTATTCTTTGACGAAACAAACAAATAACTTTAGATTTGCATAAACAGTGTTGTATATAAAATACAAAAACTGTGAATGGAGCACGTTCACCTCGGTCTGATGGAGTCACTTCATGTCTGTGCACAGTACACGAGAGGATGCGGAGAGTCTTGTAGGCAGGGATCTGAGAGCTCGAGGCGCTTTACAGACATGCTTTCAAACTCAACATTGAATAAAAACAAACATTTCACAGTGATAGAAATCGGATAAATTAGTAGGATAGCGCAAGGGCAGAAGACATGAAGGGTTTCCCCTTGTTGAGTGATGGGAGCCGACGCCAGCTTGTTAACACACGTTAGGGGGGCTGTACAAAGACAGGCTATCAGATAAGACCTGCGATGAACACGGATCTGGTTTAATCCGCCACCTCAAGGAGTCCCGTGTATCGGAGTACTGATACTGACTCGAAACGTGAGGTGTGAGTTTCACACATATCGTATGGGTTACACTTGAGAGCTAATATTCTTCAACTTGGGAAATATTAAGAACTACATGTATAAGTGATTGACGTTGAAGAAAGCTACTGATAAATGTCATTAAGGATACAGAAATTACAAAAATAAAGAAGTGATTCGTTTAACTTGGACTAGTATTGTTCCAGATGTACGATAGTATAAAACTCCTCAATGTATTAGTTGTCGAAAAAAAACATGATGTACGCCGTACACGTTGATAAATACAACAAATAACAGTTTGTAGAAGCTCCTGGTTAATTCATTTGTTCGATCTGGAGAAAATAACAATAAAACAATTTTTAATTTATTGTTTAGTATCCTTTTAACATTAACTTAAAGTATGTAAAATGCCATTCAATTTATCAGTTGGTGTCCGATACAAGCCGAACATAAGTGACTCTATGGACGATGATTTTATTGATTTACATCTTTTATATGTTTCTCTTTGACAAACACGTTTAAGGTATTTCAAAGGTTTGAATTTAATAAATCGTTCATCACAGAAAACATAACTCTTTTAACTGTTTAATTTGTTTGTGAGTCTCAAATATAATACAGATTAATACACAGGAATTCCTTTCAACAATAGGATATTATTTCTTTACATCCAGTTAGCAATCTTCAACAGCATCTCCAAGGGCTATATTTCCTTAGAGAAAATTGTCAATTCAAAAGGTTAAAATAGGAATATCCTTTGATGTAGAGCGGCGTGTAGCCTGATGTCCAGGCTGGATTGACAGTTACACATGTTTGGAACCAGTATCAAGGCTTTCACTCATAGAAATTGACACCAAGTTGAATCCACTTCTGACTAAACGACTCCTAATAACAAACTTCAAAAAATTGATTGAATGTATTTACCAGAGTCCGCTTTTTGATGAAAAATGTAACAAGAAATAACATCTATTGAAACCATTCATCCCTACAGCAAGCACACCAGCCGTGGTGATAGGGCTCTGCCTCCATACTGGAGTGAAGGTTCTCATGACAGCACTACAAGTTACATCTCGCACTAAAGCCTTGATGACGTGAAATCAATTAAGTATCATCAGAAGATTTCACCCTGAAAACGATACGAGTCCCCCCGAAATAAAATAAAATGATTGATGTTTTTAGAAGATTCCTTGAAAAGGATTCGTAAACAATAATTCTGACTTTACGCAAAAATAAAAAACCTAAGAAGTGATTACTGCAAATCAATATTTGCAGCCTGGTTCATGAAAATAGCCGATGAGAGGAGAATAACGTGATCTCGTTTGACATCAAAAGTTTGCGACTGACATGGATGATGACAGAATAATTAAGGACTCACCAGGCCCAATACAGCAGTGAATACAACCGATTACCAGGCGAATACCCTGTGTTCCGTGAAAAGATATTGAGGGGACAATTTAGTAAGCAAATTATTGTTTTCCTTTTAAGAAACATCGTATATTTCTACACAGTCAATAAACAATATACACCTATCAAAACTTGCAATCTATTAGTGAAAAGAAAAGATTCGTCGAGAAAATACTTTCCGTCGATGATTCCGTTTGACCTTTCAATGTCCACGAAGACAACATATATAAATCTAAGGTGATAGTTTGAGGACTTGATAGATTTTCTGTAACGTTTTGGAATGTGAAACACAGCGTTATATGAGCCAATTAAAGGGATATGTGTCCGTATATAGAGATGTGACGTCAGAAGGACTCTTAACCTGATGCTCTATACGTAGTATGTATAGCCAGAGTTTATAGCATCCAACAGAAATACCAAACAGCCATCTCATTTCTCGTGTACTTGCTTTACCATTTTCATGACAATCGCTCGTCGCATAGTATATGTATCCTATTGCTTTATATCAAAAACTACCATGGGCGCTATCTTAATTTTACGAACACATTTACGAATGGTTACCATAGAAACAATGAATTTATGACAGTTTATTATATTCTAATATCATATTATTGCAAACAATTTCAATACTTCTGCTGAGAAATATGAAAGGTCGTCCCTGACTCATAAGTGTCCTTTATAGTCGATAACGATAAGCAAGACTTGAAGAAATAAGCCTTATCTGAAACAATACACCAAAACCGACCTTCCCTCGTTTACATTCGATGTGATTGATTAACATTTCCAATGTTGTTGTCACTACTAACGCATAGTCTTCATAGCTTTAATTGAATCTGAATTTATGGCTCTCCAGTCTTAGAAGGAACGTTTTTCTTTGTGGTTTTTAATTTCGACGTCAGGCATGATATACGTTATTTCCCCTTGTTAACCAAAGACGCCACACGTTTCTAAAGGACTCAATGTAGCATCTTTGAAGCGCTTTAAACCTCGTTTGTCCTGCCATAAAATGCGGCCAGCGTGGTAACATGGGAGCGCCCTGGAAACAATATACATCAAAGCATTCACATTTTCGATAAACCATGCTGATATTCTCAAAGGATCATTTGTGTGCCAAACCTATTCAGTCGGTGTTTAGTAATACAGGGCCATGTACGATCGTCTTGATGTTGGATCCCGTGTGATGTAATAAAGAAATAACCATGCATGCATACATGAATCATCACAGAGCACCAGCGGCTACGGTTAATGCTTATTCTCCTGGATAGAAACACTAGATGTTAAATTGTAGTTCACTTTGAAGCAACACAGTAGATTAGGGTCGATGTTCAAATGTCTGGGCCCTCTTACATCTTCATGTAATGTTAAAACATTGAAGTTAATGAGCCTTACCAAAGGTTGTTTTCTATGAAAGGTGCCACAAGGTATTTTGTCGAACGAACTTCGCGGAGCTTATGAGACATGAAATTAGCCCGAGTCTTCAGCCAACATACGTAGATGTTACATAAGAATTGTTTGGAAACGGATTAGCGTTGGAAATAGATGCATAATTTGTTTCATCTTCGTTGTCCTGGGGCTCACTTCTCTGATACTCTTCACATGCAAACCCTGTTTGTTGTGTTTAGGAAACTTTGAGCTTAGCTTTCTGCTCTTGAAGCTTGATACAAAACGAATGACGAATGAAAACTATTAACATTCGAGAGTTTGAATTACTTGCGTGAGTATTCCTGTGACGCAATTAATGTAGATGGACGAGTCTATTCAAAACGGGTTATTCAAGTCAAACGTCGGAGTTTGGTGTCCTGATACAATTATGCTAGTTGAAACTTAATGTAACATGAGTAAGAGGAATCAAAGACACTGACTCTCATTTTGGTAATACTCTCACAATCATGTAAAGAAGCTTTGTAAGGTAAATGATTGTCCTGTCACATAATATCGAGGTTGAGTAACCAACAAGTATGTTCCTGAAAACATCATACATATAACGCAGGTATAGTCTCAATTCCCTGTGTGATACATAGAGATTATTAACCGAGTGTGTTTCCGTATCATTAATATCATATAATAGGAATAAATTTTTTATTATGCGAGCCTTTGGCGAGCATAATACATATTTTTTCACAGTGATAGAAACGTATCCTTTAATCTTTGAACATTTTCAGTCTGATTTCCAATGCACGAGTAAACATTGTATTTTTAATAACACAAAATGTGTAAGAACCAGTTGTCAACGTCGCTACAACAGGGGAAGTAACTCTAACTGCATTTTGAGAAGCTGCATTGTCATTGTTGTTACGCCAGTTCAGTTACGGTATCCTTAGACTAAACGTCGACTATTTGCGAAGGTGAGGTTGTTGCGTTTGTAACTACGCTACTAGATAATCTGTACTATCACTAGAATATGATTTGTTTATGCTGATAAGTTGGTTACCGACACGACCAAAGCGATCTAGGCCTATGTTATGCACGAAAATTGAAGCACCTATTTTTTCGATAGCCGATATTGTTAGCTGCATATCGTTCTATTTTTAAACGCACAATGAAAACAACTTGGGATCCACAACTTGAAATGCTTCGATAACCAAGCTATATCTAAAATACGAATGCGTGATACGTTTTGACAGATTTTGTTTACGATATTTTATTCGATTAAAAAAAACATCACCTGAAAACTCCCGACGACGTTATCAATGTTTAGAGACCGGTTTAGGACTCGCATGACATGCATGGAGTTTTGAGAAAATAGTTCGGGTTTTGACCTCATTTGCATTGTTATCAGGGATCTGATAACATGATTACAAGATGGGTTTATTGCACAGATAACACTGCCCATTATATGATAATTTGAGATATTGAAATAACTTGAACAACCATCTAACCGCTAGTGAACATCAACAGCCAAGAAAACAAAACCTCTGCAACTTGTACGGGGAAAGCAAAAGAGTGTAAAACTAGGTCATTCACAATGAACAAGATAAGGAAGCCATCCACGGATCACTTCGAGTTGAACGCACTAGCAGTAAGAAACGGAAACCTGGCCGTTACCCGAAGTGCACGAGATGTTTGTAGCTGACAGGAAGTGAGGAATGATTCTGCGCACTGCAACAGACGAGCTCCTACAAAGAATTGGTCGACTAATCACCAGTGACAGCAGTGAATGAGATACACTGCAAATGATGTAACATGACTATCTTCAAATGGATTTATGGTTTCGAGAGTTATTGGGTTTCCAGAGTCCGCCACGGGCAGCAGCAATCTGTTGTATGTAGCGAATACTTAACATCCTCATAGCCATATCAGTGTCACAGTTCTTATAGTTTGAGACGTTTATAGCAAAGTATCGGATGAACTGAACATGACTCGGAATTGAACTTGAGTTGCATGACGGGATGCATGTACATATGAACAAAACGGTCGTTTCTGCTTGAACAGCTTTTAAAAGAAATGATATCTATTTTTTTACGAAGCAAAGTTCACTAGTGATACTAGATCATCAATAACATGTCCCTAACAAAAGTTTGCATATAAAACAACGATTATCCAAAAGAAGATGTTAACAGTTTCTGCAGTAGCCAAGCCGAGCGATCACTTCAAGTCTGAATAGTGTTAACGAGCTGCCTCTCACATGGCAATTTACAGATCTTTTTAGAAAGTCGTGAAATTAGATTGCAGGGATGAGAAAGTGGAGATATATCAAGTTGTTTCTATTAAGTTAGAGAGGCGGGCCCGGGAGAGGAACATGCATCAAGAAGACTTGATAGCTCGGAGGAGTCTAGCTGCACGATCTCTCCACTGATCGGTAGGAGAGTCAGGTTTCATTGCACTCTGATTGCACATGCAGATTGTGCCTGGAATGACAACTCATTCAAAGTGCGGATCTCTTTAGTTGAAATGTAAAACACAATCGAACATTTTGTTAAAATCCAATAACAAAACTTATAAACCAATTTTGAATCAATACCCTGCAATTGAAGCTAATTATTCTGTCATGAAAGTGGAAATGAATTCGGTAGTGCGTCTAATATTTCCCTGTCTTTTTCAGAGTACATGCAATTCATTCTTGGCGTCGTTGGATCTGCAATTAAATCCATTAATAACCTTTGTAATAACCGTGCAGGGGGAATAACGAAACGCCCCCTTTTTATTGGTTACATGGACACTTTTATTATACAGAACGAAAATTCCCATTGTTGAAAACTAGATCCTCGTTAAACAATGAATATTGTGATGTTTTAACATCAAATGACTGTATAACACAGGTCATTGTGATATTCTGTGCTATCGGTATAAATATGTCAGGGTAACGTTTTTATTTCGAAACTTAGATTACGTTGTTGAAATAGTATTAAGTTCTTTAAAATCCGTACCAATGTAAGATTGGCAAGAGATATGTCACTTCTTTTCTAGTGGAGACGTTGCCATCTTGAGGTCCAACTTGACAGCTTCACAACATCACTAGTAAACCAGTTTACCGACAAGGCTACTTGTGTAATTACCTCCCTTGTCTAGTTCACAATCTACACCAGCGCCACCTGTCAACCTGACTATCCTCCTGTCTCAATGGACATCACTTGACCCGTATGCACTTGACTCCTTTCCACTAGCATACAAGGGTGCACTATGACAATTGGCTAGTACAGAGCCTGAAATGAACGGAATGGGAAACTTTACTTGAGGGAACAGAAAGTAAAAATTTACCTATGAGCTGACACTTAGAACTTCCAGAAACTCTCCAGTCACGATTTAAAAAAATATTATTATCACAAAGTGTTTGATACCATCTGAACCTAGTAAGAATACAAAGTGATTGCAAAATGCAAAATTTGTTCTTTCTAACACGTAGCGAGGCATCAATACAATTTTAGATACAAAATCATTCACAATGACTAACTGCATCTGTGAGCGTACACGGGACTGACAGCATACTTATAGATGTTTTATGTACGTCGTCAACAAGCTTTGATCAGTACACTATGAATGTTCATAACTTCAAAAAGATGTAATAAAAATATTCCTATGAGATCAGAGTTCCCGTTTAAATATTCCGCAATGTATTCCATTTCTTTGTGGCTGTTGCACAATGGACGCAGTGACTGAGCTAATGTCTCAATCAAAGAGCGTAAGCGCAAAACAGCCCATGGCTGAGTGAGCGCAGAGTCCCCCTCATGTAGACATGTGCTCGTTTGAAAGATGTTAGACGAATCAAAGTAAGCTCAGATCCATAAAACTATTTCGGAAGTGTAAGCTTTCCCGCACAGAGTAAATCACAACTGTTGTGCCCAAAGGTTTGCTTTGGTGGGAAGTGCGGGTCAGCACGAGGGATGTTGATGGATACGACAGGCGTATGCTTCGTTTTGTGCTCCATTAGCACCAGATTGTGTGACAGCGGAGTAGACCATATACATGAAACATAAGCGCTGGCCATGTTGAGAAACAGCTCCTCGGAGGGAGTGGTGTGGTGTGGTAAGGATATCATTGACGTTGATTGATTTGTCAGACATCACTTGGATTCAGGTTCACTCGCAGAGTCATAGTTTACTGAGTTATAAAACAAACCAAAATCACAGCAGAAACAATCAAACGTTTGTTTACTGCACCTGAAACTGATACAGCTTTGTTTGAATAAATAGTCTGCACGTGTCAACAGATCGCATACACACACTTAAATTGTGAAATTCACCTGCAAGTATCGCAGTTAGGGGCAGTAGCACGTTTTTTGATAATTTAATATTTTTAAATTTTCACTAATAAGTGTACGTTAATGCTAAATGCATTATGTTGATAGTATCAAAAATCTCATAACACATACCAATTATACGTAGTAAGAGGACATAGTATGAAGATTCACCTAAAATCCATTGGCGGCTATTTTGTGTGAACACCTTTTATTCATTTTGTGTTAGAAAAAAGAATTGCATGGCTAAACTTTACAATATATATTTGGATTATTACTGCTCCATTTAGTTGAAATGCATTGTCTTTCAATTGAAATCATTAATTTTCATTTTCCTGACATCACCTTATATTCCCCCTGAAAACGTGCTATACTGCCCCTTTAAATAGTCATAAATAGCTGTTCATCCCAAAATGTCATATTTCTTCTGAACATAAATCAAGAAAACATACGTCATAGAAAGGTTTTTGTTTTGGGGTAATCAGATTTCCTTAACAGTCACTCACCATAATATGTTTACAGTTTATTACCGTTTTATATAAAGCAAACTGTAACAAAGAGCGACTTCATAAAGCGATTATAGACGTCAACAGCATGTCGTCAATAATAAGATATACTTGATCTTCATAAATGAGGTCTGGACTAGGTTGTTGGAGCAAAAGGTTGTCAATGAGCTTGTTAGTCGTCTTCTAATCTCTGATATACCCTGGTGACATGTAGCTCCAGTATGTAATTATGTATTGGCCGGTGAGAGAGAGAGAGAGACCGACGGTTGTCAATCTGTCCCCGGGGTGTGCTAGTCTCGTCCACATATCCGATAGGCACGATCTAATGAGCGGAGGATACAGGTCTTCATATACCCACGGCAAGAATCAGTGCTGATTACCTTCAGCAGCATATCTTAGACTAGCCTCACGCTCAGACTTTGGGTCATAATATTTTGAAATTGACATAGTCTATTGAAAAGCGAGTACAGATTTGGAGAGGACTTCTGAAATAGCTAATTCACTGAGGTTCTATTCTTTAATTTGATAAATTGATCGCTTGAGAATATTTTTTTTCAGTCAGTAATTATCAGTCGTATCTTTTATATTTTGTTTCTCACTTTCACTTTCCTCTCAAGAAGTCGAATTGCGCGTGGAAGACAATCTATATACGATATTTAACATGTTCATCTGGTATCTTCATATGTTTTTTATATAACATATAATGTGCTGGCTGAAGCTTAATCATTAACAAAACCATAGCACACTTGCTTAGTTGGGGTTTAGCTATACATGATAACCACATTTTTTATCAAAATGGTCTGATCTTTAATTATTTAGTAGATTCACATTAGGAGAACATTTATACCAGACAAGTAATTCAGGTTGTCATGGGAAGAAAGGATTTAGGAATTTAGTACATAAAATACCAATACATTTTTATAAGTTAGATGCTCTGAGGTTAAGGTGAATAACATTTCAACTTGCTGAACTTGTTTGAATTCAACTTTTCCGTCATTCATCAAAATTATCTTATTGAGTTTTAATTATGTGCAGGAGTGAAAAGACTGGATGGCTGTGATGTTGCTTTAAATGCAGAAAAAAACAAATTTCACTTTGAGATTTTACAAATAAAGACTGGTAATCTAACATCATTTCCCGAATAATATCTTCCGATGCAAAATCTGTATTTTACCTCATTGCAAGAAAAGGATTATGTAAGCTTACCCCTGGCTTCAATCGATACTTTAGAAACCCAAAAGAAGTTGAATTCAACGAGCTGCGCCACAGTCGCATGAAAACGATGAATGGACGAGTTTAACCACATTTTACTTTTAAACCAACATAAGAATAATTATTAAGTGACGACCCCAACCAACGAACAAATATCTATGCTTTACACTGTTGTGATTCATTGACAAAACTGAAATTCCTAACCATGTCATCTACAATATCAATTGAAGAATAGAAATGCAGGAAATATTTTTAGAATCAAAGCTTCGTTTCACATCTCGACTCTTGACTACCAAAATAACCATAGCGCTTAAGTTCGGATCCAATAGTATTACACACATAATTATAACCATACAGATACGCTGTATATAGCATTGTAAGTAATAAGCGAAAACAACAAAACAACAAACTATTGGAATGCCGTGCTTAATCAAGTGATTACATAATAGGAATAGGAGTCGGCGAAGGCCACTTCTTTGAGAACTATTAACTCAACATCGGTTGATTTTAATTGTTAACAACAGCACATATGATTTCACAGGTGTCTGACAGAAACGATCCATATTAACATTCAATCATTGAAAAAAAAGATAGATAGAACTGTAGCTTATCAGTGTTTCATGAATGTCAGAACTTAGTCGAAAAAATAACGTTTGCATTTTGGAAGAAGAAGAAGTTTAAATTTCGCAATTAAAAATTGAGCTTTATGCTGTAGGGAAAATGCAAACACTTAGACTCTCAAATTTAATGTAATAAATATAATGAAAAGGAGACTGAAATTAAAATTGTGCTCTCAAGTTGTGAATAGACTTACTTAGGCTTTTATCTCATTTAAGGGTCTTGCTGATAGACTTTGAAAATGCCTGCCATGCCCAAATCTAAAAACACGGTTCTTTCAACAAGTTGAAATTTAACAGAAAATGGGACAAAAATTTACATTTCTTTCAGTCATATCAGAGACGGCAGCTAGTGATCAAACTGACTAATTACAGTTATAAAGAAAGGATAAAAATTTATCTGCTCCAACACAAATTTCTTACATGTATATATATTTCATTTTCCTATCGTCACCAATACACCGAACTATATTTGTCAACAGTCTCGTAGATCGGACGTTTGAGCACTGGTACAAATCAACTTCTTTCGAAAATACAAATAATCATTTCGTTTCGCTAACAAAAAGACACATTATAATGAAAATTGATCAAAACTGACAAGCAAAGGATGTATTTGTCAACTTAATTTAACAGATGAACAATGTTGTAAATCTCAGATTAACTGAAAAGCATTGGAGCACTTTTGTAAAATTTAACTCGAAACAAAATCAATACCACAAAATACAAAACTTTTGATAATGTTGCCATTTGCCTTTGAGTCATTATTAGATTTCAAATTTCCCAATTCCACAGAACCTTTAAAACGACAAAGGGATGTATTAGTCTTTGATGTAAATGTGGTAACCATATCCAATGATTGGGCACGATTACGTTAAATCTGTTGATGCCGCCACTCGCTAACATCAATTGCACTGTTATCTATCAACTTTTTCTGCCATCGTAATACGATTTGCTGCTGTCATAAGACAATAAACTGTCAGGTATGCCAATTGACGTCATGTGCTATCAATATTAAAGTAGGCAAAGGAACATGGCACATGGACGTAACGCATATCTCTTTGGTCCTTTGTGAATATTGATTTTGACCATAAAAACGTAGTATTAAAATGGTGAAATCTATATCGAAAAACCTAAATGTGTTTATATATTTAGAACATTGCATTGCGGAAAATGAATTAATTAAAAAATCATGATTATGAAAGTTATGCAATTTTTAACGGGTATGTTGAAGAACATTATGCCGCATTATGCCATCTTACTACTCTAGACCATTAAGACTTTAATTTTATTGAAGCTTAAAGGGGCAGGAGCACGTTTTTAGGGGAAGCATAAGGTGATGTTAGGAAAATGAAAATTATTTAAAACTAAATGGAGCAGTAATAATTCAAATGTATAATGTAAAGTTTAGCCATGCGATTCCTTTTTCTTGCACAAAATGAATTAATGGTGTTCATATAAAATGGCCGCCAATGGATTTTATGTAAATCTTCATACTGTGTCCTCTGACTATGGATGACTGGCTTCTGTAATGAGATTTTTAACACTATCAAAATAATACATTTAGCATTAACTTACAAGTATCAGTGAAACATTTGAAATATAAAATTATAAAAAAACGAGCTACTGCCCCTTTAAAGGTATTATGTATATATATTGCTGTATCAAACCGTGCACATTAACGCAATGTACTATTTACTGAAGAAGATATTGGTTGGATTGTGGTTGAAGAAAATAACGAACCTTGAACGATTCCTGATAGATAGACTAAAAATTAGTCTATGACATATTCAATATAATTACTGTACTTTCATTTATATTATTTCATGTCTTGAGGCTTGTGTATTCAGTCAATCTAGACTTGCAGAATGTAAACCTAGACTGTATAAAGGCTCCTATATAATACACAGTCATGAAGCAGGACTATCTAGTAGACAACCATAACATTTACCAAGTGTGGTTCACATAGTTAAAAGTTTTCCATCTGGTTGTAGATCCCATTAGAAAGGCAGTAAATACCTCAGGTTCGTAATGAAGTTCCCCTGTGTCTTACAGAGTTGAATGGGCAACTCAGGAGCAAGCACATCCCCTGCCACCCGCGACGGTGAACTGCTTGTTATACCACAGACAACATTAGTTGCCTAGCTCTTTATTGGCTCTGTCATGTTTGTTAGCGGCAAGCCATTCCAGCTTTCCTATTAAGAAATCAGCAGGCGAGGAATTTGCACAAGAAAATTCATTATCTTTATGTATCTGGCTTTTTCAAAACCGTATGCATTACTCAGAATTAAACTAATTGACTTATTCTGCATTAAAGTGCAAGCAGTTCAAATTCAAAGACTTTACAAAGTTATTAGTTGCATATGGCCTCAGTTATTTCTAATGTACTTTACTTGACCTTTGCTTTACGAGTCGACCACAAGCATGGCATGCAGACCATGCACGTGAACTGGAAATACAAACAAAGGAGGACTGAAGATTCCACGGGGCACAGCGGGTTCCAAGCGTCCAGCACGCGTAGGTCAAAACATCACTTGCGGTTGTCGTTAAGTACGTCATGTGGTTGTCGTGATTGAAAGCATACGAAGCAAGGTCTTTGTTATCAAATATAACCCCATCTGCGCTGGACAGCTCTTCAGAATAGATTACCATCGCATTTTCTCAGCTTCGCCTAATTTTGGAAGATCCTCACACAGGAAATAGAACCAAAATACAAATGGCTGACATTCTCTATTTCTCCTAATGTATTGTGTCAAATAAATACGCGTAGAGTTGTTATACACAGCAGGGACATGTCTAGGACCGACTTTCAACTATTAATACAATCAGGAAGTTTCCCTTTCAAGCTGCAGGCCATCTAATGACAGCTCGCCACCAGCATTTGTTTCGTGTTAGAGGATCTGCTCTGAAGTGCTCTGATGGGAAACAGGAGCCTCTAAAACAAACCCACAGTTCACAGTGTGCTAGCCCCGGGGCGTTACTTCTTGTAGTAAAGGTAGCTCATCCAGTGGAATCATCTAGAAGCAGGCTTCAACCATTTTGTAAATGAAGGAGCAATCTGTTATATAATGCTGAAGGACCGCCACATTCTCCGTATTTGCGTATTTGTAGCAACGACGGAAAAGGTGCGACGTCGGAACTAGTCACATAAGATGAACGTCTGATGAACCAATACAGGATAGGTAGCTAATACTCTCATATGCTGTTTTGTACTACAATAATCTTCCTCTAGAATGTTGAACACATTGTCTGTTAAATAGCGAATGATTGAAGTGACACACGGAATAAGAATCTAACCGCTGTATATCAAATGAGATTAAGTTAATGATATCCTTTCTAGCTGTGAAGACGTCAAGTTTGTTAAAATTGTACGGATCATCATTCAACGTGAACTTGTTAAGACTTTCATACTATCAAATCAAAACCATCTTGATGACCCTTACGGAATATCGATCATCATTCAAACTGCCCAGGCCTTTCATTTACAAGAATATGACCCTTTTATAAACCCCGAATCATGCACAAAGATCTGAATCTCACAAATACACATCACGTTAATTCAATAATCGTAAGATTGGCAGTGAGATATCTCTAGCAGCCCCTTGCTGATTCCCAGTTAACTCTATGAGTGGGAGATTGTTAACATCGGGATAAATAGCCCGAGCGGACAGTGGTGTGACACACATACAAGTATTGGTTCCAACAGTGGTCAATACCAGGGATGAAAATGGCTCAAGACTAAAATGGTCTCACTTCTCCCGAAACTCGGTAAAATGTTGATAATCCCTGATAAACACACGACCCAATTGGCGTTACAATATCAGTTTGTAGGCCACTACCGGTCTGTCCCGGGTCAGAGGTCATATGGATATTGGTTATCGATCCAGCGGTTGAAGGCGAAATAGAAATAGAAGTGCCTCTAGACCTAATTGATAATGGTAAAGTTTCTCGGTGGTCGAAATGCAAGGATTACACACCGTCATTACAGACTTGCCGTGCTAATGTCCACAAGCTCTTTGACAGCTTATGGATAATTATTTGATTACGGCGAGAATCCCAGCTACATGCAGCTCACAATCACTTAAGGCCAACTTTCATGGCAGTTTCAGTAGCAAGGTTCTCAATACGACGTCAGCTGAAGTAGCTTCTATTGGAGAGAGAACTCCACAGTGCAGTGAATCCGTCCAAATAGTGCTAATTAATCGATGTGACCACAACCTATTATTGTCCGACTTTGTTTCGATTTCCTTTGCACGAAGGGCAGTATGGATGCTAGGGTCAGAACAAGAAATAGCACCTTTCGTGGCCCCTTTTATGTTTCAGGCCAACGCCAACAAATAAACAAGCAAAACTCGAGATGCTGTGTACATGTTCTTTTGACTTTTGATTAAAGTCGTCAAACATCAAACTAAATCCACATTATCCTTACAATTTTGAAATGTATATGTCATCTTTGCAAAAAAAAGCCGTACATACCCAACAGTATGCCCTGGAGTTTATAAATGTTACCAATTAAGAGCATTTTGTTGAAGTTTATGTTAAGGTCTTAACCTTTTACAGGCTTTGATCTGAACAATGTTAGCAAAGTATTAGCTTGAACTTAGCGAGAAATCTGGATAGGCAATAACTTCCTAGGGGAAACTCCTGAAATTCAATCATTGTGGTCAAACGCAGCTGCCTGCACGTTATATACTGCTATTGATGAAGACAATATGTGAATGGATGCCAATAAGGATATGTCCTTTATCTATCGTCACTGTGGTATGCTGAGCCAACATCAAACGTTTAAACAGTGATAATTCAATGATGTTGTCCTCCTCTTTGGTTTCAATAATAATAATCACATTGATTTGTTAGTAGCCATTCTCGTCCCTTTCCTACTGGCGGCGGGATTACAACGTGAGTTCAATCGAGTTAAAACAGATACACTCAAGTGCAGAATGTCAACTTTGTCACGGTTACGTTTCACTGGTACAAACAATTAATTCCTACATGGATTATTGTCAGTTTTGTTGGATAACGTCTTCATCGGAAGCTGATGTAATATATGAGTATAAACCATAACAATTTTTTACAATATAATACATAGAGGATACCAGTAACTGATGCAAAACATGATTTTTTTACAATAAAGATTATTACTATGATGAGAGGAGTGTCTCCTGTAACATGTATCATCATGTGTAAGCATGAAACATAGTATTTGTATGACAAATAAACATACTGAATGAGAATGATCGGGAGGGGGAGTTTTATTTTAAGAAAACAACTGTTCATTGCAAGCCAACTTTGAACAACCAAATCATTGCTAACGAATTTCAAATAAATAACATTTCTCTTTTCCAGCAATATTCCCAAGTTGTTTTTCCGAAAGTTGTCGAACACCGTCATGCAAACAATGATGAAAGGGTTAATGATGGTGATTATGAATTATGAATTATGATTTTAGTTATACAGTAATTTAATTTAAAATGTTGTGCCTGAAATAGACCTCTATTGAACAAGATGAATTGTTTTCCCTTTCTCGAGAATATTTTTGTGTGAATGATTTGGTATACAGAAATAGTCGAAAAAAACTGCACGTATTTACATATGACGGTTGCTAAAAGGCTAAAACAGTAGTTTCATAATACATGCAATAACATTTGACGTTTATGTTTTTTTCTAAAAGACACCTTAAAACCAAACGTTTTCATGCCTTGTAATCTGGCTTTCACAAGTTCATAATGATTGCATATAACGGAAATCGTCTTCATACAGATGTCATTGAATTTCATATCATAGTTGTTCTTTACAGAATCACTATTCTCGTTCGGAATCAGGTTGCTGACTTAGTTAGGGCTTAACGCCTATTGAAGGGACCCGGGATGGCACTATTTTCATCAACGTCTCCCAGAAAGAGAGAGGCACATCTTCAGCCGAATCAATATATGATTATACAGGTAAATCGCCTCTAACCCATCTGTGGAGCAAATATTGAGAGACGATCTCCAAATGTCCCCACTCAATCAACTCTGCTTCCTAGCAAACACATTGATGCCAGGGGAGTATTATCCAAAATGCCGTCCCCTTAAAAATGTCCCACTAAGTATCAAAGACGGCATTAGGCAAAGATGGTGCAGAAAAGATAATTACACATTCAACCGGCGTTCCCATAGACATCTACACAGAAGATCATTAGGTCTACCATGGCAGCGGCTCAATCACAGCCTTCATATACATAGCACTAAATCTCTTTCGTGCTCTGGACGGACAGAATTTGTCTTCCTTCATAGATCCACGACGATACATTTGAATATTTCCGATTGGATCCTGCTTGATTCATCATTATTCATGGTATATTTTCTTGAGGACCTTTGAACAAATATGACTTCAAATCAAGCAACATTTAATTTAAAAGCAAAGATTAGATATTTGACATTTGAATTTTGAACTTCAGAAACAGTATAATGCCTGTTGAGATCTTGTAAGCGCCAGGTTCTCTTCATATGACCACGTTGTGCCTTTTGAAATGACGTTCTGCTGTTAAAAAGAGATTTCCGATGGGAAATTTATCAATAGATAAGCTAGTTACAAGGAAGCCACGTCACATGCGTTTGAATCCTGGGCGTATTGAGTATCAACATTTAAAACTCTTATTGAGTGGGTTCTATCATTTCAGCTTTTCCACCAAAGCTACAGACTGAGGTTTATTGCTACGAAAATTATCTGTCCCAATGTTACGTCACGATTTTATTATTGTCCATGTCCATAGCTGTAGTAGGACAACATGTGCAAACTGTGCAACATGAAATTCATTAAGGATAACATCTATATTAAAGACATGACACCTGTTTCGAATTCCGTACAACTTAGAAAAACGACAGCGATTTTATCAAAGCAATCACTAAGATAGTTCGGCAATATATCTCCCAGGCAAATAATCATGACATTAAAAGAGCTCAGGAGTTATCGTTCTTGATTATAAGTCTCACGCATCGCCACACACTAATAACTGGGACTATTTATGAGATATAACAGATCATGATCTAAAAATATAAATATTTGCACATATGCCAGAGCACGAGTGGAATCTGGCAAAGTGTTCATGCCAAACCGTCTTCTTATATCTCAAATCCTGGGTAAAATGGAAAACATCTGGGATAACTCTAATATTTACGTAACGGGGAAACGTTGGGAAGTAATATCTTCAAAGGCAATATTCATGCTGACATTTAATAAAGCTAGCTTGCAGGTAAAACCACTCATGATGAAGACGAAGCAATTGAATTAGCCTGTAACCTTGGCAGCGAGCGAGCAGCTAGTAGATAGTCCCATCGTGGCCGGTTCAAGCACGTGGTTCCAATTTCACTAGGTATCCAGTTTCTTGCCGCACCGCTCAAGCATGTCCTTCACTACGAGAACAAGTAACAACTTTACAGACTACCGAATCAGGTCGTTCCGACATACATCAAGCTTCTGATCATCGTAAAAGTCCAAACTTTATTAGTCCGCATCTGTGCTGTGAATTAGTCTATACTTGATATGCGCGCTGGGCTATGTAGAGCTGACCTCGTAAAAGGCGAATAGGTCCCCCGGAAACAGTTTCTACCATCACTTATCACCCTTCCTTCAACAAGTGGCTGGTACCAATACATGAAACAGCGATTCAAGGAATCGACTTCATGCTGCTCGCGTGATACAGAGGAGTACCGGCACAGCGTCTTCTGTTTTAAGCAAAGTTGTATAATTTCAAGAATTATCGAGTTCTGACAGAAAAAGAGTCGGTGAATGACAAACTGGTGCTTTGATACAATCTCGTCGTTAAGCCAAGGAAGCGAAAATACGATTAATAAAGTAATTATTTTGTCATTACGCAAGTTACATTTAGAAATAATCAATTGCAATTCGAACTGTCTGTCAAACTTCTGAAAAGGATATCGTCAGGCATAAAAACCTGGAGCTAGGGATGAAGAACTTGTACAATTCTCCACTGATGCATCAAAGAAGCGGCATTGACAGATTGTTATTCAAGACGCAAAAACACTAGTGACACAAGCGATTGTGCAGAGTCTGTTTGGTGTGAGTCTCGTCCGGTCCATCGATGTTTGTTTATTTCCCTATGACGACAACGAATTAAAGTCCGATCCCTTCTTATTAATTACTTTCTGAATAAGCAAAACTTCTGTCAATATTAGACTTGGTTTAGGTGGCGGCCACGAATCTTCTCAAAAGTTGCCTAATATTGACAAAGGTGGATTACCAAGATAAATCGAAGCGGGCGACCCCGTGTGTGGAGGTAAAACAGTCTCCCAGTGAGGGTAAACGTGTATGACAGTGTACGTACTTCCTTTCTTCACATGGTTGAGATTGTCTACAGAAAATTACTTACCGTTCTCCGCCCTTTAAACGCTGCTAAATCCACAAGTTGTAAAAAGAAAGGGTTCCAGTAGTCCAACTGAAGACACGACTGTCCTCATCAACTATGGTCGGTGTGTACGTCCCCTGACTGTGTTATGGTAAGGTGTGTGTCTGTGGAAGCGCTCAGCCTGGAGTTTGGAAACTGTAGAACGTCCGTGTTGGCTGACACTCACTCACTCCTCCGCGGCTCTGCACTCCCATCTCGCGCTCTGTGTCACGTGACTAGAGCGTTAGGCTAGGGGAGGAAGCGTCGGTAGTGATGAGATCAATAAGAGTCGTTCAAAGAAAGAGGACATCTTGAACAATTTACAATGGATTATCTACTCGAAATCATCTGTCCCTGAATGGCAATGAAAGTTCTTCGTGGCAATGCCGCTGAATGTCAATGAGTTACCGTATGGCTATCCTGGGAGATGTCAAGACCATTCAGACCACAGATACGGACGGACCAACCATTAGCCGTTTATATCCAACCCGTCAAACCACCAAACTTCTTCAATGAAATTTTCAAATTTATGAAAGCAACGAAAATAGCAAAACGGCAATTGACACTTTATCTGAAGAGCTACAAATCTGTGAATTATCGAATTATTGATTAAAGTCTAGCGAAGCAACATCATTTTGACAGGGACAGTAAAATTACAATTTTTAAGATCCCCAAATCACTATTAATATTCTTAGCAAGCAAACAAGTGAAGAAGAGAACAAACGATAATAACCATCATCAAATTTCATTGGCAAGTAACACATTTTATAAAAAGGCTTAGTTTTGTCACAAATGGCAAAAGGCTCAAATTTTCCTGTAATATCAAAATAACGTTTCTTTATTATTTAATGATTTGTATTAGCGGCATGAAAAGAGCAATAGCTCTAAATGAAAATAGGAAATAAGATCCGTCTTAGATATTTGTGCATTGTCTTTTAATATGAACACATGCAGTGCGTCAATATTAACAGTAACAGTTAAACATGGAAGAGAGACGATGGCAGCAGCCACTCAGTCAGTCACATGGCAGCAGTGTAAGGTGAGACAGCTATGACGCGGATTGCTACTACATGTATCCAGCCACTGGCTCAGCGGGAAACATTTACACGACCAGGGCACGCGTTTACAATGTTTGAGAGATCACCCGACACTTTAGATACCTTATCTCCCCCTAATGAACTCCCGTTTATGTCCGTAATTGGGAGCTTCTCTTATTTATTGGACTGTGTTGACAACAGTCGATGGCGTTTGTTGGGCGATGGAAAGCGTTGAGGTATAAATAGCGATAGGTGTTGAGTTCCTGCAAGAGAATAGGTGGAATTATTGGTATGTCGGTCCGTGGAGAAGATAACCCACGTAGAGAGATCTCCATAACGTCCTCTGACCCACAGCCTTTTACAGTTATCAGACAAACTGATCAAGACATTTATCTCGATAATTCATCGAGCCTTTTGAACAAATAAATATATCATTTGCGAGATTTGATATTTATATAAAAGCTTTCATGGACATTATGGACATTCGTTTAACAATTAGCCATGGCAAAATCAGGATTATTTTCAAAGCGTTTTGATTTCAAGCAAAATGATCCATATGTAGTCATCACAAATCAAGTTAGTTTTGCTACTCTTGACCAGTCCTTGGTATCTCGCAACATGCCTTTTATTATGTAGATTCAATACAAACATATAAACAGAGTTACCAAAGTGTCCTCGTTAGATTCCTTAGATGTTAACATAACCGGGAAAATCGGGGTTCTGTGTTTTGATTATTTACTTCAGTAACCTAATTTATTTGAAAAGATTTGCTCTGAGTCGTCCATCTGTCGGTTAATCACACCCTTCTGTAAGAAGTTAATCATGCCCCATACCATTTATGCTAGTTTCCCCAGGACTTTGTAAACATGTCAACTTCCATCGCAAAATGTGCTGTTTGGGGCTTAGTTTACGTTTTTACGGTTTTCATGGCAATATGACTAATAGATTGTGCCAATAAGCTTTATTTTATTTAAAACATCAGGCCAACTAGATCCTTCGAAGTAACTGTCCGTTTTTATAGATTTATTAGTTTTTTTTGCGGTTTCCGTAGAAACTATGGTTAGTTCAATATGACGGGAGCATAATCTCCCAAGCTATAAATGATACTTGCTGCAATGAAACAAATATCATGGTCATCCCTTAATAAATAACACCCTATGCCCCACGTAGAAATATTAAAAATAGCATGACAAGCCTATAGGAGGTACACCTTGAAATGTTTCCATGAAGGCAACGGAAAAAAATTGCTCATGTTTTTTAAAGTTACATATATGTTCAAATTGTAGAATTAGGATTTATTCAGACAAAATTTGGATAGACCAAAAATAGCTTGAAAATGCCCATAACAACATAGATGAAAAGACTCCACTTCAGTCTCGATCGCTCCTACACAAATTATACTTCCATACAAATGTCAAATGTATTCAAGTTTCTATTCTTACGTTGATAAGTTGTACGCAGAAGAATAACCATGGCAACCCAGAGAAGGCGGTGTCCTGTAGCGTCCTCGGACCCGATACTCTTCTGAAATACGGGTGTGAGTTACCATGGTGGGTACAGGATTCCTATAGGTAGTAGAGACTGACCTTAATGACAGGTGCGAGTTACCATGGTGGGTACAGGATTCCTATAGGTAGTAGAGACTGACCTTAATGACAGGTGCGAGTTACCATGGTGGGTACAGGATGCCTATAGGTAGTAGAGACTGACCTTAATGACAGTTGCAAGTTACCATGGTGGGTACAGGATGCCTATAGGTAGTACTCACCTTAATGACAGGTGCGAGTTACCATGGTGGGTACAGGATGCCTATAGGTAGTAGAGACTGACCTTAATGACAGGTGCGAGTTACCATGGTGGGTACAGGATTCCTATAGGTAGTACTCACCAGCTTCATTAATTAGATTTCCTTTGAAGTTGTGTTTGCTATTCAGTTTCCTTCCCTGTGGTCTTTTCCCAAGTCAACGTGTAACTCTTAATGACAGTAAACGATTACTAATGTCAAGTCGCTATCGCTCTAGACAACGTGTAACTCTTAACGACAGTACTCGAGTAACAAAGTCCAATCACCTCCTATTCACGATGTTAACTATGCTATCCCTCATTGTACTAATGTATTTATAGTTCCACCTTATATCGGGGTACCAACAGAAAGGAAACAAGAACGATAGACAATATTCTTGATGATGCTACGTGTATAATCTGGTAGTCGTTAACTATTACACCCCTCCCCCTATTGCTGAACAAGAACCGTTAACAGATCGTTACAAGAATTCTGACTAAAGTTTTAATCGTAGCGAAAATTAGACACTTTTCAAGGAGTTACTTCCTTTCTTACTTTATCAACAAACAATATTTTGAAAGTGAAGTCAATGAATATATCTATAAAAACATTTTCCCTCATAGTGACATTTGACATGAAAATAGAATCGAATCTTTAAACGACAATTTGATTACATTATATAATCCATTAGTTATTTTCAAATTTGAATGTACAGAAGGAAAATGTATATTGCATTTTCGATGTTTTCTATGGACAACAACATATATGATTTTGTTTCAGTGTCAAATTATAATTATAATACTAAATGATAATATCACGCTGAAAAAATAGAAATAGTTTGTTGCCAGTAATTACCTTTGATAACTTTATTTCATTTAAATCTTGAAATCGGAAAAAAAGAGATAATATTCAATGACAAAAAGGCTAGCATTACTTGCACTTGGTAAAACTCCTCTGTGCTGTAGCTCTGAATCGAAGCAAATCCTATCTCACAGAGTATCAGGGAGAAAGTGACAGCAGTTCAACTGTGAGACTCTTGAAGGAGTGTCAGCTGTCACAGGGTGTCTACATCGTCTCTCTTGCTGGTAGAGTTGAACAACACGTCGCCATAGATCAACTGTACACGTGTCATGTAAGAAAGTCATGGACTGAATCTAACGAATGTGTAGTGTAACGGGACTATGTCGTAGTAGTTACCATTCTATATCGTATTCTAATTCTGTTGTGTGCTGCTTTTCCTAGAATTGAATAATCGATATTTCATGAGCGAAACATTTACCTTACAGAGGATAATGATATTGGCATAACAGATTTGTGCTAGGGTCAATTATAAGCTGCTGAATCTCTGAAAGATAGACGAAATGATAATAATATATATAAATTTCATGGTATGCAAACATTAAATAGATTTAGCAATTCTTATGGAAATCAAGATATGTTTTCGCATCAGAAGAAGATGACGGACCACAGCTTTTCATCCTCTCAGTTCAAGCAGGCAGTTCAAGTCATAAAAATTACTCATCCTCTTCCCACAGAGGCAGTTTAAGTCATGAAATTTCTCATCCTCTGCTCTAATTCGCCGGAATCCGTGGGTTCTGGCAGTGTCCGATGGCGGAACTTTGATTGCCTCCAATCAGGCATCTCACATTCTAGACTATAAACTCGAAGAATTAGAACAGAGGCTGTAAATAATGTACATGTCAACATTTCATGACTTAGAGAGGCAGTTCAAGTCATGAAATTACTCATCCTCTCCCCACAGAGACAGTTTAAGTCATGAAATTTCTCATCCTCTGCTCTAATTCGCCGGAATCCGTGGGTTCTGGCAGTGTCCCATGGCGGAACTTTGATTGCCTCCACTCAGGCATCTCACATTCTAGACTATAAACTCGAAGAATTAGAACAGAGGCTGTAAATACTGTACATGTCAACATTTCATGACTTGGAAGTATTCTTAGACAATTCATTACACAAAGTCATAGACACAATCATTAAGTAAATGTGAACGCAGTATAAGGATGAGAAATCAGTTTCCATTACGACAAAACTTTAAATGTAGTTTCGTATTTTAATCAAAAGAGTTCATTTCAAATCATTAAGTTAAGTTGATAATCGTATAATCGATAATCAGTCTTATAGTAGTAAATAATGCATTTATTAAGAGTGAAAATATATGTTTATGTTTATATTGAATTAATGAGGAAATGAGTTCCTTCTGTTAACTCTGTTGCATAGCTTGAATATATTGATATTTGCAATAGGGTTTTGTGTGCTTTTAATATATGTTATAATAAACAGTTGACGCATCATCGCATTTTGATTCAAATAACACACAAGTTCTTTCAAATTACACTATAGATGCATGTAGCTTGTATGACGATTTTGATGAGTCTCTAGAGAGGTGTTAAACTCGGCATGTCTGACCTCAACTTTGAATACTCTGGAGGCAAATAAAAAGCTTTAGGTACTGGGTTGCTAAGATAGAAGATGTTTAATGCTTATTGGGATTATCTGCACCAATGAAACCATCATTGGAATGGCTCCAAACTTTATATGCAAAGGTATTTTATTTGAAAAAAGTTTATTTTTATAGGCTCTATTAGTCCGTCAGCCAGACCCTAAAATAAAAAATTACATTAAAGGACTGAGAGCTCAATTCGAAAATGAAAATGTAGCAAACTCTCGTTTTTTATGTTATTTAATATGTTTATTTGTTGATCATTTCATTTCAGGGCCTAAATGTAAGACTCAGGCTCCATGTACTACATGACTTTTCACTTCCCCATCAATCACTTTAATGAACGGGCAGTTCATAATCTAAAGGGATTAGTTTTTCATGTACAACAAGCATTGGGATATGATTTTACGAACGTCATTTGGTATTTGGAAGGTTAGTTGAAGACATCGGATAGGCGGTATTAATGTATTGTCAGTACACTAGCCGGTCAACCCTTTCCTACTATATGATGTTAATGAGAGTTAAGATAACCAGACTTTAACTTATACCCAGAGATCAGGCCCTCAGAGAAATTAACACCAAGAAAGCAACATTCCAAAACTTGTTTGACATTCTAATAATCATATGTTCTGAAAACTTTCAACTACTTGTAAAATCTTTGACCAGCATTAGTGTTTCTAGACACTGATTTATTTTATTATTATGATGGGAAAAGTTTCATAACAAAATTCGAATGATCAATGAACATGTAGTGCTTTCTTATAATTTATTATAGAGCATCTAAATATTGATTACCTCAAGTGGATACTAAGACATGACAAGTAAATTTGACGGCAGGTGGGGCAAGAAAACTAAATCCATCAATCTTATTTACCACCTTGCACGGCCAATACATGCTTAAAAGGAAACAACATTATAACTATTCTACCTCCTTGTATACCAGTAAACTTATTATCATTATTAGCCTAAACTAATAACAAGCAATATGTCTTTAGTAAGAACAGGTTCGAGTGTTGCAGGGAAATCTATGTAGAGACATTTTAATTTTTGCAAATCCAATTTAAAACTCATCAAGCGCTCTGGAGGTTTCAAAGAGTGTAATAATGATTGATGAATGGTGAACTATAACTTAACCTCTCTCAGCTCAACTAAGCTTTCCTTATTACAAAAGCTACTATTGAAGAAAACAGTTCCCACACTAAATACAATATGTAAACCTAGATGCAACAAATATTTCTAATGAAATATTCTGATTCTGAAACACAACAAGCGATGGAATTGTATTTCTTGTTTGTAACATCTACTTGTGATAAAAATTATGTGTCAGAAATTTAATGGCATATGACAAAATAATTACAGCTCCAAATTTAACTAGAAATAAAATGCTATTAACTTTTTCAAACCTTCTTCCATTAGCCATGTTTGCTATGGGTTACTTCAAGTTGCAAACTGTGTCGGTGACTTAAATCTGTTGCTTTGAATTGTTTTTTTACCTAATTTGTTTATACGGTTTTTTCGTTATTGTAAGTCACACGTAGCAATGACTATTTACAAAATCACACATGTTATCATTTACTTATTTGTTACGTCTAGTATTGTTTCCATGAAACACGCCTTTGTATGTGCCATTAAAGAAGGAGTGATGACGTCAAACAATACCTTCTGATAACTGATAACAACTATATTTACATACTAGTTTTTGCAGACTGCAGGATCACCAGAATCGATGAAAGACTGTTCTAGAACTAGAGACGTGTCTCGACATCAGTCGGGAGGTTGTTTTTTGCAGAGGTGGACAAATTACTCTAAACTGAATTTGGGGACAATAACTATGTATAGGATAACGTTATTTACAGAGTGCTATAGAAATATTTACTATATCAACTCCAACATTCTATGTCCTCTTTTAACAGATCTTATTTTTGCAGTTATAACATATTGTTTTTCTTGCATTTAGGTTCTTTTAAACAAACTACTTAATGGGTGATATTGACATGAAAATATTTTGCCACTAGAGAACATGCCACCAATATGTTGAAAGAGTACACGATTAAGTTTAATTAAGTGTTTTGAAAACACTAAAGCTCAAACATATCATATAACCAAACAGATGGAGACATCAAATCTTGCTGTGTATATTCCGTTTCTATATGAGCGCAGCTTCACCTATACAGATCCACCACAAGTAGATACACTGTTTGAGTTTATGATGTATAAAGAGAAAAACCTGAAACACACATTGCTGAATCGACAGTTAAACTCTCGTGTATCCAATTCATCCGCATGTTTCAAATGAATGTCTCAATGGTCATATGACAATGTGATTTCGTGATTCAATGTATATCTAAAATAAATCATGTTGTTCAGATGTGTCGCACAACAAATTTAAACCTCATGTTTTAATAACACTGAAGATCAAGGCACTCCATTTTAGCAAATTAGGTATCTATTCTGCCTTGACAAAATCGATGGAAAACATTCAAGCAATGTGGAGCTTATCTGTTTACATGAATTGTAAGAGATACTTCAACATTATGTTACTTGATCCACATAGAATGTCTCTGTCAAAATACAGAGGACATCGAAGAATCATTATAATTAGAGTACGAGTTTTCTACAGGTGAAATGTCAAATGTCAATCAACAATATTTTGTGCTGTTCAAAATGGTCTTGGTGTTTTCTGCATAACATAAAAATAATTCTGTAAACTACGGGATCGAAAAAACCTATTGCAATTATAATTGACATTATGATGAAATATTCTAAATTAGTATTCACATCATAAAGAATACACTGAAGTATCTAAAATAATTAAGCTGATTTTAATTATCCTGCAATATAAGTTTACATTGTATTATTTGCATTATTTGCAATCATTAATAGTGGAAAGATGCGACCATAAAATGTTTTTGAGAAATGGATGTTATTCCTAACCAATATCATTTACATAAGAATGAGATTTAAAGATGTGAACTCATGGAAGTTGTAATATTTTCTCACTCTGTAGGCCGTCAAGAAAATAATAATGCGTACTTCCTGAAGCCCTAGATCCTATCGTGAGTGTAACATTCCCTCGGTATCAATATGCATTTTTTTGTTTTATTTCCAAACAATATTTCATTAAAGAAACATCTTCTTGACAACTTCATCGTTTCATGTATCTAAGATATCAAAAAGTCTTTTTATACTTCACACTCTCTCCCCACAGAGGCAGATCAAGTCATGAAATGTTGATACATCCTCTGTTTTAACTCGCCGAGTTTGTCGTATAGAATGTAAGATGCCTTATTGGAGGCAATCCGAGTTAGTTGTGCATTCAGCGACGCTGAAATCATCATTTTTTTTACTAAATCATGGCAAAAGCATTGCGCTATTAACCACCCTCTTCATGCGAGAAGCGTTGTCATTTGATAAATAAATTCAAATGGATTGTGGTGCAATTTTTTCGCCATGGGATACTGCTAGAACTCGCGGATTTCGGCGAGTTAGAACAGAGGCTCTATCAATATTTCATGACTTGGTCTGCCTCTGTGGGGAGAGAATGGATATCTCAGTGTTCCGTGCGTGAATTGATTAGAGAAGAAAAATAAGCATAAGTGGAACTACCATTGAGAACATTAACTTCGATATATCATTTACACAATGGCTTCTGGCTATCTTGTGTACCTTAATCGCAATCATGTCAATGATAAATCATCTTTCAATGGCAAGGTGAAAACGTACATGCATCGAGTTAAACTCCTGATTCCTACCTTGACTTCAAGTTATAAATAACTTGTGAAATAAAGCAGCGACCATGGGTTACGCCCTTTACCAGCTCCTTCAAACATAGCCAATGAAACCGCGCTTTACATTCAGAATAATGTCAGATAATAGACACTGTTATAAAGAATATTCCAAATGAAATCTTATCAAACTTAAGTCCGCTGGATCGTTTACAGTTTTATTTTATTTAGGAGCAATAATGTACAGAATTTGAATGACTCAAATCAAGTTTTTCTCTCCAGGCATGTACATTGTACGCATTTTGTTTTTGAAATTATAATATTTTTTAGAGTATTGATTTTTTCACATCAAACTTTAGTTTATTTCAATGTTAACTGAAAATACAAATACACACGGCATATTTCTATAGTAGTCTACATTTGGATAATCGGATAATGTGAACAATGATCACCGCTTAATTTTGTAGGCCTATAAGTTGTGAACGATTTGAATTTCCATCCAACACAGGATAAAACCTATTGCTTCAAAATATTTAAAAAACATGTTATTTACAGCAGTCATGTTTTTATATCTATTTTAACTGTGCTGATATTTTACAAGTAACGTAATAATCCTCATGTATAAACACAAATGTTTAAATAATGTGTTCATCTTTCTGTGTTTTACATAAGAACATGATGGTTTAAACATCACTTTTGTATAAGTTTGAGCATCAATCTTTATTTAAAATGTCAAACTGGTCAGATCAAACCCACTCCCGACAATTTCGATTATTATGTTATTTTTTCTGTGCAAGTTATAACTCAAACCTAAGGTCAAAGTATTCAAATTTACATTATTTATCATCTCTCGAGAATATATCAATTGATCATACACGAAGCAAAATACTTTACTGCATGGAATTTTCACAAGCATTTGAGGCATGGGTATTTCTCATAAACTATATTTCACAAGGCTTTTCAACCAGCATGTTTCCCCCCCCCCCAAAAAAAGAAGTATATGAGCAAAACCCATGCCACAAGTGCTTGCGTGAATTTCTGAGCAAAAGAATCTGAGAAATTGTACTCAAAAGTTGAACAATTTATTTTCAAAAGCATGTCTTCTTCTAGTGAGTTCTTGTTAGTGAGCTGATAACGCTATTCCTGAGTTAATGTTTTAACATTTTCATTGTTAACACCATCGTTGTAGCATTCTAAGATATGAGAAATCATTTCACCTTACCCAAATTGAGAACTGAAATGTACCGACAAGGCAGATGCAACTCTTTGGAACAAGCTGCCAATAAAACTGAGAGAAGCTGCATCAATCGGCAGCTTTGAAAAAGGACTCAAAACATATTTTTTTCAACATTGCTTTTAATCAGTGATGTTTTCTCCCCGCGGAACGCCTTAGTGTGATCTAGACTATTTCACAAATGGCCTCATAGAAATGTGCCTTATTATTGTTATAGTTATTATTTCAAGTTATTGATAATGGCCAAATTTCTGAATCTATGTTAACATGTGGTTGTCTTGCAGGTCAACAATAAGGTTTTACAATTTGATTACACCAGTTTAGCAAGAAAACTTATGGTAATTAGTTATGGTAATATCTGTACAATATGTCAATGAGCATCACAAAGATATACAATTTTTATGAATCAAATTATTGTCATTATCAAATCATTATTGTTAAGTTTTGCATGTATCATGTCATGCTCTGTTGGATGTAAGAAGAATTCCCTTTTGGGTAATAAAGTGTTATCCTATCTTAACATAATTTTTTTCTTACCTTTACTTTTAGTATCAGTACGTCTTCACGATAGAAAATATGAATATCTAATTTTTGGTTTTGATATGTTTTTAATATCACGTTATTCACACAGTAAACGCACCATTGCATTTTAATTTAAAATACACCCAAGTCATTCAAGTTCACACTATAAATGCGCACATCTTACATGAAGTTTTTGATGAGTCTATAGAGAGATGTTAAACGCGACATGTCTGACCTTAAACAGGAAATACTCTAGAGGCAGATAAAAAGCAATAGGTACTGGGTTCATAAAATGTATAATGTTCACTGAAATTATGTGCACCAATGCGACACCCATTGGATTGCTTCAACGGTTTATTTTTAAAGGTATTTTAAATGAAAAACGTACTTGGTTGCTCTGATGTTAAAATGTTAACTGGGATTGTTTACAATGTATTTTATTTGAAAGTAAAGGTTTATGTACTGCATGTGCTTTTCATGTATCGATGAATTCAATAAGGGACAGTTGATGAGGGATAAGCTCTTACAATCATTTTTTTGAAAAGCTTTTGTCAAACAATAAAGCAATTGTCTGTAAAATAAAAGAGTCATTTTTGCAAGGCATATAATTATGCACCTCAGTTCATTAATCACATCAATTTAATCCTGACTTTTGTTGCAATGTTTGATGGCATAGCATTAACGTTCACTGCTGGTATGTTCTAATGATAGTTGGACTATAACAGTATTTCAAATACACAAATAGAAAACGTGATGGCAAAATTCTTTGACATCGGCAAATCAAAACAATTCTTTCAAAATAATTCCTAACTTCAAAAAAACCTTTAAGCAGCATTGATATTTCAAGGTTTGTCCTGTGAATGTGAGACAATGACTTTTTAAAATAGGTTTGTAGCTATATAAAGAGAAATTGTAAATTATATTCAGATGATCAATGGACAAAACAAACTCGTGGATTCTTGGGTTGACAACTAGCCATGGTGCCATGACACTATTATTTCATTTGATGGTGAGAGGGACAGGAAAACTAAATCTGTTAATCTTGTTTACTATACTTAGCATTAACTCGGGGACTTACTAGACACTGCTTCCACATTCCCGGAGACCACTGGAGACCTCCAGGACTGACTTGAACTACAACTGACACATTGCACGGTTATAATGGGCATTAAAGGAAAAAGATTCATTGCAGTTCCACCAGTTTGTAAACAATCAACTTCTGATAAATATTAGCATAAACGAATTATCAAAAGTATCATCATTAGAAAGAACAGGTTTAATTGTTGCAGGACAAACTTCTTACAGAAAATTATATTGTTGCATTAGTAGTTTAAAATTCATCACACATTCTTTGGGTTAAGATTTCGGCAGAGTATAATATAATGATTGATGATTGATTAATACCAAACCATTCAACGACGTTTTTGTGGTCGATGGTTTTCCTTGGTGCATGAAATCTACATTTGTCGAAAAGGAGTACCGCAGTTAAGAAAATGTGACCAAGGAAGATTCGACTAGAAAGATATAGATACCTTTAAATGGCAACCTAAAAGATTGAAACATAATTTTAAAAAATTCATCCATTTGTTGGAAGTTCAGAGGCATATAAAAAATAATCTTTGCTTTTAATTAATGTTTCAATTAAAGATGAGAAACTGTCCAAATTCTTTTCAGATGCCATTTATGTGATTGATTTCTGGTTTTACCAACTGCATCAGTGGCCTACATGTAAATTGTAACATGTTGCTTTGAAAACGGTTGTTAGTTTGTTAAAATGATTTATCGAGTGGCAAGTAAATCAATCACATGCAGTGATGGCTCATTTAAAAAAAAATTGCATGCTATCATTCACTCCTCAGTAACACCAAGTACTCTTAATCATAGCATACCATCTTTTTTGGCATTTGTGATATCCAGATAATTTTGATTTATTAAATTTATTATATAAGCTTTTATATCCAATATCAGGCATGAAGTGCTTAATAACTTTCAAGGTGTAACTTAATTTCTTACTTCATCAACAAACAAAATTTTGTATGTGAAATCAATGAATATGTCCAATAAAAAATTGTGGTCACAAGGTGACTTGAAAATAGAATAGAATGCTGAAACGACAATTTGATTTAATTATATAATCCATTTGTTATTTTTTAATTTGATCGTTTAGAAAGAAAATGTAAGTTGCATTTTCGATGTTTTCATTGGATTGTTTTCAGGGTCAAACTATGATTATAATTCTCTATGATAATATCATGCTGAAAAATTGGAACAGTGTTGCCAGTAATTAACTTTGACATCTTTAGGTTGCATTTTATATTTTGATCTTGAAATGGACAAAAACCCATAATATTCAATGACAACAAGGCTATCGTTATAATCTGACAATCTGTACTTGGTAAAACACCTCTGTGCTGTAGCTCTGAATGCTAGCAACTCCTATCTCACAGAGTATCAGGGAGAAAGTGACAGCAGTCCAACTGTGAGACTCTTGAAGGAGTGTCAGCTGTCACAGGGTGTCTACATCGTCTCTCTTGCTGGTAGAGTTGAACAACACGTCGCCATAGATCAACTGTACACGTGTCATGTAAGAAAGTCATGGACTGAATCTAACGAATGTGTAGTGTAACGATCCTATGTCGTAGTAGTTACCATTATCGTATTCTAATTCTGCGTTGTGCTGCTATTCCTAGAATTGAATAATCGATAAATCATGAGTGAAACATTTACCGTACAAGGGATAATTATAATGGCATAACAGATTTGTGCTAGGTTCGAACGCTTTTAATGTGGAAATTAGAGCGTACAAAATTCAATCATAAGCTGCTGAATCTCTGAAAGATAGTCAAAATGGGTTTTGTTCATATAATGATAATAATATATATAAATTTCATGGTATCCAAACATTAAATAAATTTAGCAATTCTTGTGAAAATCAAGATATGTTTTCGCATCAGAAGAAGATGACGGACCACAGCTTTTCATTCTCTTCCCACAGACGCAGATTAAGTCATGAAATGTTACTCTTATTCGCCGAAAGCCGTGGGTTCTGGCAGATTCCCCTGGCGGTAAAAAATGCACTACAATCCATTTGGATATCTTTATCAAATGACAATACTTCTAAATTGGATGATATGCAAACATTTGATGAATTTGGCAATTCGTGTGGTTGAAGGAAATCAAGATATGTTTTCGCATCAGAAGAAGATGACGGACCACAGCTTTTCATCCTCTCCCTTCAGAGGCAGATCAAGTCATGAAATTACTCATCCTCTGCTCTAAATCCGTGGGTTCTGGCAGTTTCCCATGGCGGAACTTTGATTGCCTCCAATCAGGCATCTACATTCTAGAACACAAACTAGAAAAATTAGAACAGATTCTCAAATATTGTACATGTCAAAATTTCATGACTTGGAAGTGTTCTCAGACGAGGTATTACACAAAGTCATAGACACAATCATTATGTAAATGTGAACGCAGTATACATGTAAGGATGAGAAACCAGTTTCCATTATGAGGAAACTTCAAATGTAGTTTCGTATTATACTTATAGAGCTCATTTATATCATTAAGTTCAGTTGATGATCGTATAATTGAAAATCTGTCTTATAGCAGTAAATAATATATTTAATAGTGAAAATATATGTAAGTTTTATTCATATTGAATTTATGAGGAAATGTGTTCCTTCTGTTAACTCTGTTGCACAGGTCGAAGATATTGATATTTGCAAAAGGGTTTTATGTGCTTTTAATATATGTTATAATAAACAGTTTACGCATCATCGCATTTTGATTCAAATAACACACCAGTTCTTTCAAATTACACCATAGATGCATGTATCTTGTATGAAGATTTTGATGAGTCTGTAGAGCGGTGTTAAACTCGACATGTCTGTAGAGAGGTGTTAAACTCGACATGTCTGACCTCTACCTGGAACACTCTGGAGGCAAATAAAAAGCTTTAGGTACTGAGTTGCTAAGATATAAGATGTTTAATGCTCACTGGGATTATCTGCACCAATGAAACCATCATTGGAATAGCTACAAAATTTTTATGCAAAGGTATTTTATTTGAAAAAAGTTTAATTTTTATAGGCTCTATTAGTCCGTCAGCCAGACCCTATTAAGAAATGTATATTAGAGGACTGAGAGCTCAATTCGAAAATAAAAATGTAGAAAACTCTCGTTTTTATTTTATTTAATCAATCAATCAATCTTTATTCGGTACTTAAAAGGCCTCAGGCCTATAGTACATTCTTGTAGGCTCCATTAGTCCGTCAGCCAGACACTAAAATAAAAAAGCCTAAGCAAGTACATAAGAAGACTGAGAGCTCAATTTGAAAATGAAAATGTAGAAAACTCTCGTTTTTATGTAATGAAATATGTATTTTTGTTGACCATTTCATTTAAGAGGCCAAGTGTAAGACTTAGGCTCCATATACTACATGACTTTTCACTTTCCCATCAATCACTTAACTTAACGGACAGTTCATAATTTAAAGGGATTAGTTTTTCATGTACAACAGGAATTGCGATATAATTTTACAAACGTCATTTGGAATTTGGAAAGTTAGTTGAAGACATCGGATAGGCGGTATTAATGTATTGTCAGTACACTCGCCGGTCAACCCTTTCCTACTATATGATGTTGATGAAAGTTAAGATAACCAGACTTTAACTTATACCCAGAGATCTGGCCCTCAGAGAAATTATCACCAAGAAAGCAACATTCCAAAACCTGTTTGACATTCTGAAAATCTTTTTTTTTTCTGAAAACAACTTATTAAAACCATTGACCAGCATCAGACACTGGTTTATTTTACTATTATGATGGGAAAACTTTCATAACAAAATTCGAATGATCAATGAGCATATAGTGCTTTCTGAGCATTTAAATATTGATTACTTCAAGTGGATACTTAGACATGACAAGTTCATTTGATGGCAGGTGGGGCAAGAAAACTTCATCCATTAGTCCTCTTTACCACCTTGCACGGCCAATACATGCATAAAAGGAAACAACAGTATAACTATTCTACCTCCTTGTTTACCAGTAAACTTATTATCATTATTAACATTATTATTAAAACTAAAAAAAAGCAAGATGTCATTGTCACAACTTCATTTATTCATTTTCTTAATTGTATTTATGGGCGGGAAACGAGCCTAAAGCAAGGCTAGTAGTAAGTTGTGGTTACGCCCGTTGCACGTGCAGAGCGTGTGGGACAGACCCGAGAGTGAGCATGCGAGTCTGTGGTGTGCATTTGGAGAACGACTATCAACGGAGCTGGTCGTTATATATCACAGGTCGTATGGACGTGAGTACCTAATTTATCTGCTTTTATATACATGTTCCTAAAACAGTTATTGAGCATGAAATGATTGAATTAATTTACAAGTGTTTGTCACAGGTTTATAGATTAACTGACTTGTCTAGGTAAATGCATAGAATTATAAAATATTCATGTAATTATGAGGTTTGTTCAAGCTATTGTTGTATAGTGGTTTTAGTTGTTTCGATACTTTGAACAATTACAGCTATCTCCCTGGGCCGACGTGGATGCCAGTGAGACTAAGAGGGACTGAGAGTGACTGGCTAGTGCACTCAGAGCCTGGCAACTCGCCGTTGTGAACTAGCGAAGTCGTCCCTAGTGTCGTTTGGACTGGAGAGTTCTGTGTGTCCAAGTGGAGGGCAGTGTATGGACAGCCAGTGGTCTACCTTGAAGACGTGGTAGTCCTGGATCCATGACGTCATGTGACGTCATATCTCCGCCGGAGGTTGGGTACCGGTGTGGTGGGCATAGAGTTGTATGTATGTCCTGTGTGTAGAGTGTGGTCAGTCGTGAGACCACAGCAGTGTGACCCCGTGGAACTGGGGTTAGTCGTCCGAGAGTTATGGACGAGAGGATGGAGGCCTCGGTGAGGTCTTATCTGCAGTAAGTCAGACGTGACTTAATCTCGTGTTGAAAGCAACACATGAACTCATTCCAAGCAGCATGACTTGGCGTCTCGTGTTGAAAGCAACACACTTTGAACTTTGAACTCTTAACCTAGACCACACGGGTCTAATCCCAGTTATCATATTTATTTGTCTAATCAATCACCAAAGTACTGTTTAATTTGATAATGTAATGTTGTATTAGTGTATTGATGTATTGTTAGCTTGCAAGTGGTTCGAGCGTGGAATGGAAGGACCTATGGTTGAGTTGGTGGTGCAGGTACGTGTGAGGTGAGTGTTATGCAGCAGTAAGTGTGATTGTAGTTATTGGGAGAGTGGTGCAGTAGTGTGGCGTGAAAGTGTATGTTGTAAGTACGAATATTGTGACCTGAGATGCTTTTGATTTTTGTTTGATCGTGTACAGTGTGGGTTTGTACTGTTTTTGTGGGAAGTATTAAACTTTAAAACAAAACCGTCTTTTGTTGTGAGCTTTGCCTTGAGGTAACCCAGTGTTTGTGACATTTAATGGTGGAGAATCAGGGTAGACAAATAAGGTCATACAGCGCTGGTTTATCTCATGGAAAAGCTCACCCGGTAAGTTTACCTTTAGTTCGTTTTTTTCCCGCGATTGGACTGTGGCCAAAAGTGAGGTGAGTACATTTACGTTCAGTGAGTAATTGTAATTACATTCTGTAGTAATCAATGTATTCAACAACTCTTCAGAACATGGACGTGGACAAGTTCATCGCTAGTGGGGAGACCATTGGACTGGAAGGAGTCGAGCTTAAGAAGTTTGTGACTGAACAAATATCTGCATGGAGGGAACAGGCCAGGATAGAGCGTGAGGAGCGACAGAGGGAACGCGAGGCAGAACGCCAGAAGCGGGAAATGGAACACAAAGAAAGGTTAGAAACAATTGCTATTGAGAAAGCTAAGTTGGAATATAATAAAGCCATTTTAGAAGGAGAGAAAGTAAGCATCCCTGACACTTCCCATGTGACTAGGCCTAAAATTAAAATGCCATACTTCGAGGATGGAAAAGAAGATATGGATGCGTATCTTAGAAGGTTTGAGCGTGTGGTAGAAACTCAAGGATTGCACAAAAATGATTGGTCTACACATTTGTCAGTTCTGTTAAAGGGCAGAGCATTAGAGGTGTATGTCAGGCTTACAACAGAGCAGTCGAAGAACTATGACCTTGTTAAAGCAGCCCTTTTGAAAAGGTACGACTTGACAGAAGACGGCTTTAGACGTAAGTTCCGTACATCCAAGGTAGAACCAGGGGAATCGTATGGGCAATTTCTACAAAGGTTAAGGAATTATCTAACCCGTTGGATACAGCTGAGTGACACATTGAATAGTTTTGAAGGCTTGGTTGACTTGTTGCTTAAGGAACAGATTTTGAACTCCTCTGATCATAACCTGACTTTGTTTTTAAGGGAACGTGCTCCTAAAACAGCAGATGATATGGCAGGACTTGCAGAACAGTACCAGGAAGCGAGACATGGACATGGGCAGGAAGGAAGGAAGCCGTGGAAACCCAGAGACAACAGAGGGATGCAAGGCAACAGTAACCCACAGGAGACTTTGGATAAGCAGACGGCGGGAGGAAATGCTAGACAGTCCAGGAGTCCGATACCACAAACACAACGTGAGTGTCATTATTGTCATCAGAAAGGACACATAGCTAGATTTTGTCCGGGCAGAACAAACCAGAATAGAGGGTACAAAGGGAATGTTGGTAGTTGCACAACAGAACAAGAGGATACAGAGACATCACCAAAAGAGTACATGGTTGGTTATCACAAGGGGAATGTTGTGAGGATTCTTAGAGATACTGGATGTGTATCCCCTGTTGCTATTCTGAAACGCGACTTGTTGCCTGAGAACTTAGTGTCTGCTAGAGAAAGTGTTTATAGAACCGTGGACGGGGTTGCCAGGCCAGCTATGTTTTGTAAGGTGTTTCTACATACTCCATATTACACTGGTGAAACAGAAGCCATAGTCTTTGATAATCCTTTATGTGATATTATCGTAGGGAATCTACCAGGTGCAAGAGAACGCAGTGACCCAGACCCAAGTTGGAAGGACTTGCAAGTGAAACTAGTAGCTGCAGTGGAGACCAGGTCGCAGATACAGAAAGCCAAAGGGATACAGCCCCTCAAAACTCTGCAAGTGGATGACGTCACTGTTAATGCTGACGTCATGAGGAGAGCACAGGAGGAAGATGACAGTCTGTTAAAGGTCAAGAAGTTTGCTAGAGACAAGGTCAACAGGAATTTTAAAGGTAATGAGACCACATTTGTTTATAAAAATGGATTACTAATGCGTCAGTTCTCTTCTCCAAGGTTGGAAAATGGAAAACTCTTTACCCAGCTGGTGGTGCCGAAGCAGTACAGGGAACATGTGATGAAGGTGGGACATGAATCCGTGATGGCAGGCCATCTTGCAGCGAAAAAGAGTTTGGACAGAATACAACGCCAATTCTACTGGCCAGGTATCCAAAATGACATCAGACGTTTCTGCACATCATGCGACATGTGCCAAAGAACAGTACATAAGGGTAAGGTTCATAAAGTTCCTCTAGGACGTATGCCGTTGATTGATACCCCTTTCGATAGAGTGGCTGTTGATCTTGTTGGTCCACTTGACCCTGTAACGGATAGGAAGAACCGTTATATACTTACCTTGGTTGACTATGCAACGAGATACCCTGAAGCTGTTCCTTTAGCAAGCATAGACACTGAGACAGTAGCAGAAGCTCTTGTGTCGATCTTCAGTAGAGTGGGAGTGCCACGAGAGATACTCACGGACATGGGGACACAATTTACGTCTGACTTAATGAAAGAAGTGGGACGTCTACTCTCCCTTAGACAGTTGACAACAACACCATACCACCCAATGTGCAACGGGTTAGTAGAAAGGTTTAATGGGACACTTAAGTCAATGCTGAAAAAGATGTGTAGTGAACGCCCAAAGGATTGGGACAGATATATCATGCCTTTGTTATTTGCTTACAGGGAGGTGCCACAGGAGAGCTTGGGCTTCTCGCCTTTTGAGTTGCTCTATGGGCGAACAGTAAGAGGACCCATGCTGATCCTGAGAGAGCTATGGACACAAGAAATCCCAGATAGTGAGGTGAGGACTACTTACCATTATGTCTTGGATCTGAAAGAGAGATTACAGGAAACTTGTGAGTTGGCCAGAAGTATGCTTAGCAAATCGTCCAGTAGATACAGAAAGTACTACAACACAAAAGCAAAGGATCGCACTTTCGTAAGTGGAGATAAAGTGTTGTTGTTGTTGCCTTCGCATTCTAATAAGCTTCTCATGCAGTGGAAGGGGCCATTTGAAGTTGTCTCCAGACAAGGAGTTGCTGACTACAGAGTTCGCATGGGAGAGAAAACGAAGACATTCCACGCCAACCTATTGAAGAAGTATGTGGAAAGGACAGGCGATGCTGACAATGAAGAGGATCCAGCACAGATACAGGAAAATGTACCAGGAGTATGTGCCATGGTCATTGAAGGTGAGGCAGAGATCGTTGACATTCACACAGAATCACATATTGAACCACCTCCATTGCAGCAAACCGAGACTTATCAAGACGTCCACGTATCACCGGAGTTGCAGCAGGATCGTAAGCAGTGTATCCATAGGATGCTGCAGGACTACGCTGATGTACTGAGTGACTTACCTGGTCGTACAAACCTGGAAGAGATAAGTTTGAAGTTAACCACCACAGAACCAGTAAGAGCTAAGGTGTACCCAGTGCCATACAATCTTAGAGATGTTGTTGCAAGTGAAGTTGAACAAATGCTCAAGATGGACGTAATTGAACCATCCAAGTCATCTTACACTAGCCCAATAATTCTGTTAAAGAAAAGAGATTCAACTTACCGCTTTATTTCTGATTTTCGCCAGCTTAACAAAGTTTCAGTGTTTGACGCAGAACCAATCCCAAACACAGAAGATTTGTTTGCCAAGTTGAGTAAAGCTAGGTTTTACAGTAAGTTGGACTTAACCAAAGGTTACTGGCAATGTTCTGTTTCAGAGGAAAGTCGTGAGATGACGGCATTCGTGACACCACAAGGTCTCTTTCAATGGAAGGTCATGCCATTTGGTTTAGTTAATGCGCCCGCAGTATTCAGCAGGATGATGAGGAAGCTCTTGGATGGATTGGACGACGTCATCAACTACATAGACGATATTCTGATCTACAGCGAGACGTGGGAAGATCATATCAGGACGATACAACAAGTACTTGAAAGACTAAAGGATGCAGGTTTGACAGCAAAACCAAGTAAATGCTTCTTTGGATACGAGTCTCTAGAATTTCTGGGACATGTTGTTGGAACGGGGAATCTGAAGCCAGAAAGTGGTAAAGTGGACAAAATCTTGAACATGTCTAGACCTGTAAACAAAAAGCAGTTGCGGTCGTTTTTGGGGTTGATTGGCTACTACAGAAAGTTTATCCCAAATTTTGCAGCTGTAGCAGCTCCACTAACGGATATGACGAGGAAGGGGACTCCGAATCAGTTGGTGTGGATGGAGAGACAAGTCCAAGCATTGGAGTCACTGAAGCAACTGATGGCAACTGCTCCCATACTACGGTTACCAGACCAGGATAAGCCTTACATATTGAGGACAGATGCTTCTGACAGCGGACTAGGAGCTGTACTCCTGCAGGAGCATGATGGAGAGAAGTATCCTGTCAAGTATCTGAGTAGGAAGTTGCATAAGCATGAACAACACTACGCTACCATAGAGAAGGAATGCTTAGCCATCGTCTGGGCTGTGGACAAGCTGAAAGTGTACTTGTATGGAAAGGAATTCCAGTTAGAAACTGACCACAAACCGTTGGTTTGGCTCAACCAAACAAAGATAAACAACTGCAGGATTATGCGCTGGGCCCTACTTCTACAACCCTTCAGGTTTGTGTTACGCAGTATTGCTGGTGCCGAGAATGTCGGGGCAGACCTGATGAGTAGGTGTGGAGCTGACTGTAAGTATGACTAACACTGAGTTCAGAAGTAACCAATGAGTCATGAATCAAGTGGTGAGTTAAGGTGAGTACAGACTTTGAATGAAGAATGAATGTAATTGTCAGTTGTGAGTGAGGTTTATGACATATCATAAACTTAGGTGGGGCGTATTGTCACAACTTCATTTATTCATTTTCTAAATTGTATTTATGGGCGGGAAACGAGCCTAAAGCAAGGCTAGTAGTAAGTTGTGGTTACGCCCGTTGCACGTGCAGAGCGTGTGGGACAGACCCGAGAGTGAGCATGCGAGTCTGTGGTGTGCATTTGGAGAACGACTGTCAACGGAGCTGGTCGTTATATATCACAGGTCGTATGGACGTGAGTACCTAATTTATCTGCTTTTATATACATGTTCCTAAAGCAGTTATTGAGCATGAAATGATTGAATTAATTTACAAGTGTTTGTCACAGGTTTATAGATTAACTGACTTGTCTAGGTAAATGCATAGAATTATAAAATATTCATGTAATTATGAGGTTTGTTCAAGCTATTGTTGTATAGTGGTTTTAGTTGTTTCGATACTTTGAACAATTACAGCTATCTCCCTGGGCCGACGTGGATGCCAGTGAGACTAAGAGGGACTGAGAGTGACTGGCTAGTGCACTCAGAGCCTGGCAACTCGCCGTTGTGAACTAGCGAAGTCGTCCCTAGTGTCGTTTGGACTGGAGAGTTCTGTGTGTCCAAGTGGAGGGCAGTGTATGGACAGCCAGTGGTCTACCTTGAAGACGTGGTAGTCCTGGATCCATGACGTCATGTGACGTCATATCTCCGCCGGAGGTTGGGTACCGGTGTGGTGGGCATAGAGTTGTATGTATGTCCTGTGTGTAGAGTGTGGTCAGTCGTGAGACCACAGCAGTGTGACCCCGTGGAACTGGGGTTAGTCGTCCGAGAGTTATGGACGAGAGGATGGAGGCCTCGGTGAGGTCTTATCTGCAGTAAGTCAGACGTGACTTAATCTCGTGTTGAAAGCAACACATGAACTCATTCCAAGCAGCATGACTTGGCGTCTCGTGTTGAAAGCAACACACTTTGAACTTTGAACTCTTAACCTAGACCACACGGGTCTAATCCCAGTTATCATATTTATTTGTCTAATCAATCACCAAAGTACTGTTTAATTTGATAATGTAATGTTGTATTAGTGTATTGATGTATTGTTAGCTTGCAAGTGGTTCGAGCGTGGAATGGAAGGACCTATGGTTGAGTTGGTGGTGCAGGTACGTGTGAGGTGAGTGTTATGCAGCAGTAAGTGTGATTGTAGTTATTGGGAGAGTGGTGCAGTAGTGTGGCGTGAAAGTGTATGTTGTAAGTACGAATATTGTGACCTGAGATGCTTTTGATTTTTGTTTGATCGTGTACAGTGTGGGTTTGTACTGTTTTTGTGGGAAGTATTAAACTTTAAAACAAAACCGTCTTTTGTTGTGAGCTTTGCCTTGAGGTAACCCAGTGTTTGTGACAGTCATTAGTAAGAACATGTCCGATTGTTGCAGGACAAACTATGTAGAGACATTTTCATTTTTGCAAATGGAATTTAAAACTCATCAAGCGGTCTGGAGGTTTCAAAGAGTGTAATTATGATTGATGAATGATGAACTGTAACTTAACCACTCTCAGCTCAACTTAGTTTTCGTTGTTACAAAAGCTACTGTTGGAGAAAACAGTTACCACACTAAATACAATATGTTAATCTAGATGCAACTACTATTTTCTAATGAATTATTTTGCTTCTGAAACACACCAAACGATGGAAATGTATGTTGGGTTTGTATCACCCACTTGTGATACAAATTATGTGTCCGAAATTTAATGGCATACATGTATGACAAAATAATTACAGCTCCAAATGTAATCACAAATAAAATGCTATTACCTTTTTCAAACCTTCTTTTATTAGCCATGTTTGTTACAGGTTATTTCAAGTTGCAAAATGTGTCGGTGGCTTCAATCTGTTGCTTTGAATCCGGTTTTTACTTGCTTTATTTAAACAGTTTATTGGTGTCATGTAAGTCATACTAGCAATGACTATTTACAGAATCACACATGTTATCATTTACTTATTTGTTACGTCTAGTATTGTTTCCATGGAACACGTCTTTGCATGTGCCACTAACGAAGATGTGATGACGTCAAACAATACATTCTGATTATTGATAACAACTAGATTTACATACAAGTCTTTTTCAGACTGCAGGATCGCCAGAATCGGTGAAAGACCTGTCTCGACATCAGTCGGGAAGTTGTTTTTTGTTGTGTTGTGTGGGGAGGTGGACAAATTACTCTAACTGAATTTAGGGACAAAAACTATGTGTCGTATAACGTTATTTACAGAGTGCTATGGACATATTAACTATATCAACTCTAACATTCTTTGTCCTCTTTTAACAGATATTATTTTTGTAGTTATAACATATTGTCTTTCTTGCATTTAGGTTCTTTTATACAAACTACTTAATGGGTGATATTGGCACGAAGATATTTTGCCTCAAGAGAACATGCCACCAATATGTTGGAAGAGTACACGATTTGAGTTTAATTAAGTGTTTAGAAAACACTAAAGCTCAAACCTATCATATAACCAAACAGATGAAGACATACAATCTTGCTGTGTACATTCCGTTTCTTTATGAGTGCAGCATCACCTACAGATCCACCACAAGTAAATCCACTGTTTGAGTCTACGATAAACACGCTCCCATTTTATGATGTATAAAGAGAAAAGCTTGAAACACACATGGCTGAATCGACAGTTAAACTCTCGTGTATCCAATTCATCAGCATGTTTCAAATGAAAGTCTCAATGGTCATATGACAATGTGATTTCGTGATTCAATGTATATCTAAAATAAATCATGTTGTTCAGATGTGTCGCACAAAAAAATTAAACCTAATGGTTTACAAACACTGAAGATCAAGGCACTCCATTTTAGCAAATAAGGTATCTATTCTACCTTGACAAAATCAATGGAAAACATTCAAGCAATGTTGAGCTTATCTGTTTACATGATTTGTAAGAGATACTTCAACATTATGTTACTTGATCCACATATAATGTCTCTGTCAAGATACAGAGGACATCGAAGAATCATTATAATTAGAGTACGAGTTTTCTACAGGTGAAATGTCAAATGTTAATCAACAATATTTTGTGCTGTTCAAAATGGTCTTGGTGTTTTCAGCATAACATAAATATAATTCTGTAAACTACAGGATAGAAAAAACCTATTGCAATTATAATTGACATTATGATGAAATATTCTAAATAATTATTCACATCATAAAGAATACACTGAAGTATCTCAAATAATTAAGCTGATTTTAATTATCCTGCGATATAAGTTTACATTGTATTATTTGCATTATTTGCAATCATTAATAATGGAAAGATGCGACCATAAAATGTTTTTGAGAAATTGGTGAGTGAGTGAGTTGGTGTTTAACGTGTTTTGAACAATATTTCAGTTATTAAACACGTGGATGTTGCCATCCAAAAGAAAGTAGACAGATCAGAGAGAAAGAGATTGACAGGATGAGGGAAAAGACGGAATGTCTATTCCTAATCTATATCATTTACATAAGAATGAGATTTAAAGATGTGAACACATGGAAGTTGTAATAATTTCTCACTCTGTAGGCCATCAAGACAATAATAATGCGTACTTCCTAAAGCCCTAGATCCTATCGTGAGTGTAACATTCCCTCGGTATCAATATGCATTTTTTATATTTCCAAACAATATTTCATTAAAGAAACATCTTCTTGACAGCTTCATAGTTTCATGTTTCTAAGATATCAAAAAGTCTTTTGATACTTCACACTCTCTCCCCAAAGAGGCAGATCAAGTCATGAAATGTTGATACATCCTCTGTTTTAACTCGCCGAGTTTGTCGTATAGAATGTAAGATGCCTAATTGGAGGCAATCCGAGTTAGTTGTGCATTCAGCGACGCTGAACTCATCATTTTGTCTACTAAATCATGGCAAAAGCATTGTGCTATTAACCACCCATTTCGATGCGAGAAGCGTTGTCATTTGATAAATAAATTCAAATGGATTGTGGTGCAATTTTTTCGCCAGGGGATACTGCTAGAACTCGCGGATTTCGGCGAGTTAGAACAGAGGCTCTATCTATATTTCATGACTTGGTCTGCCTCTGTGGAGACAGAATGGATATTTCAGTGTTCCGTGCGTGAATTGATTAGAAAAGAAAGAAAAGCATAACCAGAACTACCATTGAGAACATTAACCTCGATATATCATTTACACAATGGCTTCTGCTTCTCTTGTTTACCTTAATCGCTATCATGTCCATGATGAATCATCTTCCAATGGCAAGGTGAAAACCTACATGTATCAGTTTAACTCTCTGAATCCTACCTTGACTTCAAGTTATAAATAACCTGTGAAATGAAGCAGCAACCATGGGTTACGCCCTTTACCAGATCCTTAAAAAATAACCAATGAAATCGCCCTTTACATTCAGAATAATATCGAAATGATAATAGACACTGTAATAAAGAATATTCAAAATGAAATCTTATCAAATCAAGTCCGCTGGATCGTTTACTGTCTTATTTTACTTAGGAGCAATAATGTACAGAATTTGAATGACTCAAATCAAGTTTTCTCTCCCTTGTAATAGGCATGTACATTGTACACATTTTGTTTTTGAAATAAGAATATTTTTTAGAGTATTGATTTTTTCACATCAAACTTTAGTTTATTTCAATGTTAACTGAAAATACAAATACACGAGGCATATTTCTATAGTAGTCTACATTTGGATGATAGGATAATGTGCACCGCTTAAGTTTGTAGGCCTATGTAGGTGGTGAAAGAATTGAATTTCCATCAAACACAGGATAAAACCTATTGCTTCAAAATATTTAAAAAACATGTTATTTACAGCAGTCATGTTTTTACATCTATTTTACTGTGCTGCTATTTTACAAGTAACGTAATAATCCTCATGCATAAACACAAATGTCTAAATAATCTGTTCATCATTCTGTGTTTTACATAAGAACATGATAGTTTAAACATCCCTTTTGTATAATATTGAACATCAATCCTTATTTAAAATGTCAAACTGGTTAGATCAAACCCACTCCCGACGATTTCGATTATTATGTTATTTTTCTGTGCAAGTAATAATTCAAACCTAAGGCCAAAGTATTCAAATTTACATTATTTTTCATCTCTCCAGAATATTTCAATTGATCATACACGAAGCAAAATACTTTCCTGCATGGAATTTTCGCAGGCATTTGAGGCATGGATATTTCTCATGAACTATATTTCACAGGGCTTTTCAACCAGCATGTTGATCCCCGAAAAAAAAAAATAGTATATGAGCAAAACCCATGCCACAAGTGCTTGCATGAATTTCTGAGCAAAAGAATCTGAGAAATTGTACTCAAAAGTTGAAGAAATTATTTTCAAAAGCATGTCTACTGTTAGTGAGTTCTTATTAGTGAGCTGATAACGCTATTCCTGAGTTAATGTTTTAACATTTTCATTGTTAACACCATCGTTGTAGCATTCTAAGATATGAGAAACCATTTCACCGCACCCAAATTGAGAACTGAAATGTACCGACAAAGCAGCTGCAACTCTTTGGAACAAGCTGCCAATAAATCTGAGAGAAGCTGCATCAATCGGCAGCTTTAAAAAAGGACTCAAAACATATTTTTTCAACATTGCTTTTAATCAGTGATGTGTTCTCCTCGCGAAGCGCCTTAGTGTGATCTAGACTATTTCAAAAATGGCCTCATAGAAATGTGCCTTATTATTGTTATAGTTATTATTTCAAGTTATTGAAAATGGCGAAATTTCTGAATCTATGTTGACATGTGGTTGTCTTGCAGGTCAACAATAAGGTTTTACAATTTGATTACACCAGTTTAGCAAGAAAACTTATGGTAATTAGTTATGGTAATATCTGTACAATATGTCAATGAGCATCACACAGATATACAATTTTTATGAATCAAATGAATATTTGCGCCACTGAATCTCTCTTCTGCAAAATAATTTATTTTATAATATATCTGTGTATTCAATATATGTATGTGCATTGTTGTTTGTATCTAAGTATTATCCTTTGTTAGTATTTAATCATTATTGTTAAGTTTTGCATGTATCATGTCATGCTCTGTTGGATGTAAGAAGAATTCCCTTTTGGGTAATAAAGTGTTATCCTATCTTATCATATTTTTGTCTTACCTTTACTTTTAGTATCAGTACGCCTTCACGATGGAAAATATGAATATCTACTTTTGGATTTTGATATGTTTTTAATATCATGTTATACACACAGTACATGCACCATTGCATTTTAATATAAAAAACACCCAGTTTATTCAAGCTCACACTATAAATGCGCGACATGTCTGACCTTAAACAGGAAACACTCTGGAGGCAGATAAAAAGCAAAAGGTGCTGGGTTGCTAAATGTATAATGTTTACTGAAATTATGTGCACCAATGCGACACCCATTGGACTGCTCCAACAGTTTATATTTAAAGGTATTTCAAATAATACTCAATCAATCAATCATTTATTCAGTAGAAAGGCCTGCGGCCCACGTACAGAATTATACATAGTACATATAAACGATGAAAAACGTACTTGGTTGCTCTGATGTTTAATGTCTACTGGGATTGTTTTAATGTATTTTATTTGAAAATAAAGTTTTATGTACTGCATGTGCTATTCATGTATCTATGAATTCAATAAGGGACAGTTGATTAGGTATAAGCTCTCACAATAATCTTTTTGAATTTTTTTTGTCAAACAATAAAGCAATTGTCTGTAACTCCAAAAAAAAGAGTAATTTTTGCAAGGCACATAATTGTGCACCTCAGTACATTAATCACATTAATCCTGACTGTTGTAGCAATGTTTGAGGGCATAGCATTTACTTTACTTTTATCAAAACTCGTACCCGTTGAAGTACTTACAACTCTAGGGTATTTGACCACATCGGACGAGTTGTATGAATCTTCCATCAATACACAAGCTGGTCTAATCCTTCATTGCTGGTATGTTCTAATGACAGTTGGACTATAACCGTATTTCAAATACACAGATAGAAAGCATGATGGCAAAATTGTTTGACATCGCCAAATCAAAACAATTCTTTCAAAATAATTCAAAAAGATCTTTAAGCAGCATTGATATTTCAAAGTTTGTCCTGTGAATGTGAGACAATAACTTGATTTTTTAATATTGTAGCTATATAGAGTGAAATTGTAAATTATATTTATCAAATGATCAATGGACGAAACAAACTCGTGGATTCTTGGGTTGACAACTTACCATTGGTGCCATGACATTATAATTTCATTTGATGGTGAGAGGGACAAGAAAACTATATCTGTTAATCTTGTTTACTATATTTAGCATTAACTCGGGAACTTACTAGACACTGCTTCCACATTGCTGGAGACCACTGGAGACCTCCAGAACTGACTGGAACTGCTACTGACACATTGCACGGTTATAATGAGCATTAAAGGAAAAGGATTCATTGCAGTTCCACCAATTTGTCCATTTGTCAACTTCTGATAAATATTAGCATAAACAAACTATCAAAAGTATCATCATTAGAAAGAACAGGTTTAATTGTTGCAGGACAAACTTCTTACAGAAAATTATATTGCTGAATTAGTAGTTTAAAATTCATCACACACTCTTGGGGTTAAGATTTCGGTAGAGTATAATATAATGATTGATGATTGATTAATACCAAACCATTCAACAACGTTTTTGTGGTCGATGGTTTTCCTTGGTGCATGAAATCTACATTTGTCGAAAAGGAGTACCTCAGTTAATAAAATGTGACCAAGGAAGATTCGACTAGAAAGATATAGATACCTTTAAATGGCAACCTAAAAGATTGAATCATAATAAAAAGAATTTCATCCATTTGTTGGAATTTCAGAGGCATATAAAAAATAATCTTTGCTTTTAATTAATATTTCAATTAAAGATGAGAAACTGTCCAAATTTTTTCAGATGCCATTTATGTGAATGATTTCTGGTTTTACCAACTGCATCGGTGGCCTACATGTAAATTGTAACATGTTGCTTTGAAAACGGTTTTTATTTGTTAAAATGATTTATCGAGTGGCAAGTAAATCAATCACATGCAGTGATGGCTCATTTAAAAAAAATTGCATGCTATCATTCACTCCTCAGTTACACCAAGTACTCTTAATCATAGCATACCATCTTTTTTGGCATTTGTGATATCCAGATAATTGTGATTTATTAAATTTATTATTTACGCTTTTATATCCAATATCAGGCATGAAGTGCTTAATAACTTTCAAGGTGTAACTTAATTTCTTACTTCATCAACAAACAAAATTTTGTTTGTGAAATCAATGAATATGTCCAATAAAAAATTGTGGTCACAAGGTGACATGAAAATAGAATAGAATGCTGAAACGACAATTTGATTTAATAATATAATCCATTTGTTATTTTTTAATTTGATCGTTTAGAAAGAAAATGTAAGTTGCATTTTCGATGTTTTCATTGGATTGTTTTCAGTATCAAACTATGATTATAATTCTATATGATGATATTACGCTGAACAATTGGAACAGTGTTGCCAGTAATTAACTTTGACAAGTTTAGGTTGCATTTTTCATTTTAATTTCGAAATGGAAAAAGTACCCCATAATATTCAATAACAAAAAGGCTATCATTATAATCTGACAATCTGTACTTGGTAAAACACCTCTGTGCTGTAGCTCTGAATGCTAGCAACTCCTATCTCACAGAGTATCAGGGAGAAAGTGACAGCAGTTCAACTGTGAGACTCTTGAAGGAGTGTCAGCTGTCACAGGGTGTCTACATCGTCTCTCTTGCTGGTAGAGTTGAACAACACGTCGCCATAGATCAACTGTACACGTGTTATGTAAGAAAGTCATGGACTGAATCTAACGAATGTGTAGTGTAACGGGACTATGTCGTAGTAGTTACCATTATCGTATTCTAATTCTGCGGTGTGCTACTTTTCCTAGAATTGTATAATCGATAAATCATGAGTGAAACATTTATCGTAAAGAGTATAATTATAATGGCATAACAGATTTGTGCTTTTAATGTGGAAATTGGAGCATACAAAATTCAATCATAACCTTCCAAATCTCTGAACGATAGACACAATGGGTTCTGTATAATACTTCGAAATCGGATGATATGCAAACTTTTGATAAAATTAGCAATTCATGTGGTTGAAGGAAATAAAGATATGTTTTCGCATCAGAAGAAGATGAGGGACCACAACTTTGCATCCTCTCCCCACAGAGGCAGATCAACTCATGAAATTACTCATCCTCTCCTCACAGAGGCAGATCAACTCATGAAATTACTCATCCTCTCCCCACAGAGGCAGATCAAGTCATGAACTTACTCATCCTCTGCTCAAAATCCGTGGGTTCTGGCAGTTTCCCATGGCGGAACTTTGATTGCCTCCAATCAGGCATCTACATTTTAGACCACAAACTCGAAGAATTAGAACAGAGACTGTAAATACAGTACATGTCAACATTTCATGACTTGGAAGTGTTCTCAGACCAGGTATTACACAAAGTCATAGACACAATCATTATGTAAATGTGAACGCAGTATAAGGATGACAAACCAGTTTCTATTATGAGGAAACTGCAAATGTAGTTTCGTATTATGCTTAAAAGAGTGCTTTTATGCTTCAAATTACACTATAGATGCATGTTTCTTGTATGAAGATTTTGATGAGTCTGTAGAGAGGTGTTTAACTCGACATGTCTGACCTCAACCTGAAATACTCTGGAGGCAAATAAAAAGCTTTAAGTACTGAGTTGCTAAGATATAAGATGTTTAATGTTTATTGGGATTATCTGCACCAATGAAACCGTCATTGGAATAGCTCCAAACTTTATATGCAAAGGTATTTTATTTGGAAAAATTTTAATCTTTATATAGGCTCTATTAGTCCGTCAGCCACACCCTTAAATAAAAAAAAGTACATTAGAGGACTGAGAGCTCAATTTGAAAATGAAAATGTAGAAAACTCTCGTTTTTATTTTATTCAATATGTTTATTTGTTGACCATTTCATTTCGGAGTCTAAGTATAAGACTTAGGCTCCATATACTACATGACTTTTCACTTGCCCATCAATCACTTAATTTAACGGACAGTTCATAATTTAAAGGGATTAGTTTTTCATGTACAACAGGAATTGCGATATAATTTTACAAACGTCATTTGGAATTTGGAAGGTTAGTTGAAGACATCGGATAGGCAGTATTAATGTATTGTCAGTACACTAGCCGGTCAACCCTTTCCTACTATATGATGTTGATGAAAGTTAAGATAACCAGACTTTAACTTATACCCAGAGATCTGGCCCTCAGAGAAATTAACACCAAGAAAGCAACATTCCAAAACCTGTTTGACATTCTGAAAATCTTTTTTTTTCTGAAAACAACTTATTAAAACCATTGACCAGCATAAGTGTTTCAAGACACTGGTTTATTTTACTATTGTGATGGGAAAACTTTCATAACAAAATTCGAATGATCAATGAACATATAGTGCTTTCTGATAATTTATTATAGAGCATTTCAATATTGATTACTTCAAGTGGATACTTAGACATGACAAGTTCGTTTGATGACAGGTGGTTCAAGAAAACTAAATCCATTAATCCTCTTTACCACCTTGCACGGCCAATACATGCATAAAAGCGCTTAATCGGCAGCTTGGGTTAGACCAGGGTAATAATTCAGGGAGCGCCTTGAGCATGCATTCGGTGTGGATATGTGCGCTATATAAATACCCTAATTATTATTATAAAAGGAAACAACAGTATAACTATTCTACTTCCTTGTATACCAGTAAACTTATTATCATTATTAACATTATTATTAAAACTAAAAAAAAGCAAGATGTCATTAGTAAGAACATGTCCGATTGTTGCAGGGCAAACTACGTAGAGACATTTTCATTTTTGCAAATGCAATTTAAAACTCATCAAGCGCTCTGGAGGTTTCAAAGAGTGTAATAATGATTGATGAATGATGAACTGTATCTTAACCACTCTTAGCTCAACTTAGTTTTCGTTGTTACAAAAGCTACTGTTGGAGAAAACAGTTACCACACTAAATACAATATGTTAATCTAGATGCAACTACTATTTTCTCATGAATTATTTTGTTCTGAAACACACCAAACTATGGAAATGTATGTTGGGTTTGTATCATCCACTTGTGATACAAATTATGTGTCCGAAATTTAATGGCATATTACAACATAATTACAGCTCCAAATGTAATCACAAATAAAATGCTATTACCTTTTTCATACCTTCTTTTATTAGCCATGTTTGTTACAGGTTACTTCAAGTTGCAAAATGTGTCGGTGGCTTCAATCTGTTGCTTTGAATCCGGTTTTTACTTGCTTTATTTATACGGTTTATTGGTGTCATGTAAGTCACACGTAGCAATGACTATTTCCAAAATCACACATGTTATCATTTACTTATTTGTTATGTCTAGTGTTGTTTCCATGGAACACATCTTTGCATGTGTCATAAACGAAGATGTGATGACGTCAAACAATACCTTCTGATAATTGATAACAACTAGATTTACATACAACCAGAATCGGTGAAAGACTATTCTATAACTGGAGACCTGTCTCGACATCAGTCGGGAAGTTGTTTTTTGTTGTGTTGTGTCAGGATAAATTACTCTAACTGAATTTAGAGACAAAAACTATGTGTCGTATTACGTTATTTGCAGAGTGCTAAAGAAATATTAACTATATCAACTCTAGCATTCTATGTCCTCTTTTAACAGATATTATTTTTGTTGTTATAACATCTTGTTTTTCTTGCATTTAGGTTCTTTTAAACAAACTACTTAATGGGTGTTATTGACATGAAAATATTTTGCCTCAAGAGAACATGCCACCAAAATGTTGGAAGAGTACACGATTAAGTTTAATTAAGTGTTTAGAAAACACTGAAGCTCAAACCTATCATATAACCAAACAGATGGAGACATAAAATCTTGTTGTGTACTTTCCGTTTCTATACAGATTCACCACAAGTAGATACACTGTTTGAGTCTACGATAAACACGCTGCCATTTATGATGTATAAAGAGAAATGCTTGAAACACACATGGCTGAATCGAAGTTAAAGTCTCGTGAATCTTATTCATCTGCATTTTCAAATGAATGTCTCAATGGCCATATGACAATGTGATTTCTTCATTCAATGTATATCTAAAATAAATCATGTTGTTCAGATGTGTCGCACAAAAAAAATTATACCTCATGTTTTAATAACAAGAAGATCAAGGCCACCATTTAAGCAAATTAGCTAACTATTCTGCCTTGACAAAATCAATGGAAAACATTCAAGCAATGTGGAGCTTATCTGTTTACATGAATTGTAAGAGATACTTCAACATTATGTTACTTGATCCACATAGAATGTCTCTGTCAAGATACAGAGGACATCGAAGAATCATTATAACTAGAGTACGAGTTTTCTACAGGTGAAATGTCAAATATCAATCAACAATATTTTGTGCTGTTCAAAATGGTCTTGGTGTTTTCTGCATAACATAAAAATAATTCTGTAAACTACGGGATAGAAAAAATATATTGCAATTATAATTGACATTATGATGAAATATTCTAAATAATTATTCACATCATAAAGAATACACTGAAGTATCTAAAATAATTAAGCTGATTTTAATTATCCTGCGATATAAGTTTACATTGTATTATTTGCATTATTTGCAATCATTAATAGTGGAAAGATGCGACCATAAAATGTTTTTGAGAAATGGATGTCTATTCCTAATCAATATCATTTACATAAGAATGAGATTTTAAAGATGTGAACACATGGAAGTTGTAATATTTTCTCACTCTGTAGGCCGTCAAGAAAATAATAATGCGTACTTCCTAAAGCCCTAGATCCTATCGTGAGTGTAACATTCCATCGGTATCAATATGCATTTTTTTTATATTTCCAAACAATATTTCATAAAAGAAACATCTTCATGACAACTTCATCGTTTCATGTTTCTAAGATATCAAAAAGTCTTTTGATACTTCACACTCTCTCCCCACAGAGGCAGATCAAGTCATGAAATGTTGATACATCCTCTGTTTTAACTCGTCGTATAGAATGTAAGATGCCTAATTGGAGTCAATCGGATAGACTAAATTTCAGTCTCTGAAATGAAAATACATGTTAAATGCAGCTTTCTACTATTAAAATTGAAAGGAGCCCACTGAAGCTGTTCATTTTCAGAAACTGCAGAGAGCTAGACTTGCTACAATAATATAGACTTGTGTGGGTCTTTAATGATATTTTGTTTCAGGGGCTGCTAGACAGACTAGCAATCCGAGTGAGTTGTGCATTCAGCAACGCTGAAATCATCATTTTGTCATCATTAAATCATGGCAAAAGCATACTGCTATTAACCACCCTTTCCATGCCAGAAGCGTTGTCATTTGATAAAAAAATTCAAATGGATTGTGGTGCAATTTTTCCGCCAGGGGATACTGCTAGAACACACGGATTTCGGCGAGTTAGAACAGAGGCTCTATTAACATTTCATGACTTGGTCTGCCTCTGTGGAGACAGAATGGATATACTAGTGTTCCGTGCGTGAATTGATTAGAAAAGAAAGATAAGCATAACCAGAACTACCATTGAGAACATTAACTTCGATATATCATTTACACAATGGCTTCTGCTTCTCTTGTTTACCTTCATCGCCATCATTTCCATGATGAATCATCGTTCAATGGCAAGGTGAAAACCATCATGTATCGAGTTAAACTCTCTGATTCCTTCCTTGACATCAAGTTATAAATAACCTGTGAAATGAAGAAGCAACCATGGGTTACGCCCTTTACCAGCTCCTTCAAACATAGCGATTGAAATCGCCCTTTGCATTCAGAACTATTTCGAAATAATAATAGACACTGCAATTAAGAATATTCCAAATGAAATCTTATCAAATCAAGTCCGCTGGATCGTTTATTGTTTCAAGTTTTTCTCCCTTGTGATAGGCACTGTACACATTTTGTTTTTTAAATTAGAATATTTTTTAAAGTGCATTCATTTTTTCACAACAAACTTTAGTTTATTTCAATGTAATCTGAAAATACAATAACACGAGGCATATTCCTATAGTAGTCTACATTTGGATAATCGAATAATGTGAACAATGATCACCTCTAAAGTTTGTATTTATAACATCATTTTGTAGGCCTATAAGTGGTGAACGAATGGAATTTCCATCCAACACAGGATAAAACCTATTGCTTTTTTTAAAAAACCTTAACATGTTATTTACAGCAGTCAATGTTTTTACGTCTATTTTACTGTGCTGCTATTTTACAAGTAACGTAATAATCCTCATGTTTTAACACAAATGTTTGAATAATCTGTTCATCGTTCTGTGTTTTACATAAGAACATGATAGTTTAAACATCCCTTTTGTATAAGTTTGAACATCAATCCTTATTTGAAATGTCAAACTGGTCAGATCTAACCCACTCCCGACGATTTCGATTATTATGTTATTTTTCTGTGCAAGTAATAATTCAAACCTAAGGCCAAAGTATTCAAATTTATCTTATTTATCATCTCTCCAGAATACATCAATTGATCATACACGAAGCAAAATACTTTCCTGCATGGAATTTTAACAGGCATTTGAGGCATGGGTATATCTCATAAACTATATTTCACAAGGCTTTTCAACCAGCATGTTTTCCCCGAAACAAAAAAGAATATAAGCAAAACCCATGCCACAAGTGCTTGCGTGAATTTCCTAGCAAAAGAATCTGTAAAATTGTATGTAAGACTTGGTGAAATCACCAAAATGGAGGTAAATTTCTGTCTCACGATAAGGGATCGGCAAGCGTGCTAGCTCGAGTACTCCAGTCAAAGAAGACACAACACAGGAATTAGTTTGATGACATGTATTCAGATAAGAAACTTTATGATGGTTGGTGCAAGTCTTGTCTGTACATCCAAGGGGGTACCTATAAACAATGGAGAGATGGTACAACTGATGTGATCCCTTGGGTGGTCAGACAAAAAGAGCTAAATGAATATATTGAAATATAAATTATTTCACTTTGATAAATGTGGTATGATGGATGTGATGAAAACTATTTATAGGATGAATGTGTGATGTAATAGATAAATACATGCATTTTGGCAAGCAGCATCAGCACTCGCACCCTCCCAATGAGTATTTATATTTAATTACATTTAATACCATAATTCTACCCAGAAGTAATCATCACATCCTTCCACAGAAGGAAATGTTGCCACCTGATGTAAGTTACAAGTCACATTATTATACAAGGGGCCAAAGATATACATACATCTATGTATAAACCAAACAATACCGGTATATGGGGAAATTATTAACCATGATAGGACACCTGGCCTATACTTTAATGGAGAATAATAAAGATGGGTTATGACTAGCTGTTGGTTGTACATACCAGACCATTGAGGCTGGTTCCAACAATGTACAAACACCCATTAGGTAGAATAAACATAAACTACCCAAATAAACGTTACCTTACTTGAGTAAAAAGTAATGTATTCAAAATGCAATACTAGGATATTACATACTTAAATTTTACTTAAGTTGAAGGTAAAGGGAAGGCCCATGTGCACAACACATATGGTATCAATAAGAACAACAGTGACTTCACATCCATGGGCAACATTAAAAGGATAACCAATGTTGATAGAGGTTTTATCATTGGGAAAAAACCTCACATATGATAAACAGATTACGATAACAATGATTTGAAATGTGAGGAAAAACAATGATTGTTAATGCTTAGCCAATAACATTGCCATTTGATGCATGAGCACATATGACATGCATATATAGGATAAAATAACTCAATTGATCCTAAGAAACAAGGCAGTGGGATAAATGCTACAGTGTAGAGAAATATCTTAGCAGACGACACAGCTTTAGTGTTTACATCTGGAGCCGCCATCTTGAACCATGGTCAGTGCATACTTAGGGGGGTTAATTAATGCCATGTGTGGAGGCTGAGACAAAGGGATGACTCTACACTGAATGAATTAGGGGATAGACATATCAACTTTATGTTTTTAAAGCACTGCACTTATGATAGATATTCAAAAGTATTGAATTTGGAAAAGAAAATTTGGATCTTTAATTAGCAGTGAGCTAATTAAATGGAATTTGCACTCTCAAAAGTTAATGAAGTTAGCAATAAATATTAAATGCTATTTGCAAATTATATATGCAGCAATACTGGTAAAAGCATTAAGAGCAAATAAGCATTATAAAATAAAAGATTAGCATAAAAGCACAATGAGAGGCTATTGTTCCAAATGATGCAGTTACCTATAAACAATGGAGAGATGGTACAACTGATGTGATCCCTTGGGTGGTCAGACAAAAAGAGGCTGACTTTTAGCTTAAACTTTCCCTCCTGATTTAGGAATGATCACATGATCTCTTACCATTGGTCAGTTTGGAACCACTTGTATGGAACCAATTACCTAGCAACAACCTAACTAGGGGCCTGCTTGATTATGGACCACAACAATTATCTCCCTTAGAGCATTCTAATTAGTAAAAGGACAGTAAATACTGGCACCTCTAGGGATTAAAATCCTGGCCGTTACACTCTCCCCTCCTTTAAAAAAGAAATTTATCAAGGGAAACATGAGGGAAATTTCTGCTGTACATCAAATACCAATATACTCCAATGTCACAAGTATGAAACATCCTCGGATAATGATCTAAATTGTAACAGTCAGTTCACAACTTCCAAGAGCGCCACAGATTTGATGAAGTTCAATCTGATTGACAACCAGGACTCTCCAGGCTGGCGACATATTACAGTCTGTATTATTGGAGCAGACCATTGTGTTAAAGCCCTGAGAGCGTATAACATCATGTTAAGCCTCTAGTAGGTAAGATGTCGATACTGTCTATTCCTCCATGATCAGCCATGTGAAAACTCATGGTCATGTACAACAAGTCCACAAACGTCAAGATGCCTTCTCGGATCAACTCAGGCCTTGAGTTCATACACAGCGAAATAGGCTTTAGTTCAAGGAATAATGTTGAAACTTGACACCTCTAAGAGCTAATCTCACAAGGCTTGACCTGGATTCTTTAAATGTCATTCTACTATTGGCTTAAATGTTCATATCCTTTTCGGGGGTCCACTTAACACTCCAAAGGCAGGTCCATTGCCGAGTTCACCAACCGGAACATGAGGATCCAGGACCCTGCCGTTGATGTAGTTTTCCCAAGGAGTGAATGTTGGATGCATTCTGTCATTGAAAGGGTTGCATCAGGAAGTTGATCAGCTGCTGAGAAGACATCTGTTGAATCTTCAATATGAGGTCCTTCCTCCTCACATAGTCCTCAGTTATCTGGAACAGGCGTTGGCATTGGCTTGGTACTGCTGCATCTCAATCAAAGTCTTCCGTATGGGACGACATCTGGTAGCTGCAGACCTGTCGCTGTTACCGGCCAGATTCCGTACTGAAGCATAAATTTGAAGACGGAAGCACACATATCCAATCATAATAAACAAGCATAGTTATGGCAAATCATTAACAAAATGTTTTCAATATTTTGATGATAATCAAATGAAGCACTTTTCAGTTTTAGGAAATATTTTGTAAATTATCTTAAGCTATTTCCTGGAAGCAAGAAAAGAAGACCTGACAAAAAGGATCATCACCTAGGCAAAACTGGAAGCATTGTGACGGCAGTTTGTGTTTATGAGGCTGATGAGAGTACTTATCTTTTGGATCTGACTGCTTATGCACAGGTTCAACCGAGCATCCTCCTTTGCCACTGCATCATTGAAGTTAGCTTCCACAGCATCCTTGACGACAGGCAGCATCCCATGGTTCCCCTCAGCTGGTGAATCCGCTGGATTGGATAGGTCAGTTGTGTCTGGAAGATCGGTCTGTCCTCCATCTACCCAGTCTTCTCCAGTGATATGCAGCGGTGGTACATCCCTACTTTTTTCAGATTCTGAGGGATCAGCTTCAGTTTCCACTGCACCTGATTCCCGGACGAGGGTTCCAGCAGTGGGCACATCTGACTGAGAGCCCGGAACCACATGAATTGTAGGGATGTCGTTGAGAGATGGTTGAGTTGGCTGATTACTTGCTAAATGAACTTCAGTTTTACCCACAGAGCTGGAGCTAGAGGACCACCCGCTGTCTTCACTGTCAGATTGCCGTGTTTCAATTATGTTGGCTGCACGTTTCGCTGCTTGCCTTTTCTGACGTTTGATTCTTCTTTCATCTCTTTTCTTCAACCTCTGCCAAACCAGCAGTGGATCTGGATCATTCTGACAATCTTCTCTTACATGACTGTACATGCCACAGTTGTGACAGAACTGCCAGGTGTTTTTCCTCTTGGTCTTCCTTGTTGCCGGGGAGGTTGACTCAGATGACTGGGGATTATGAGATTCTTCACCAACATGCTCTTTATCACTGGATGGTTCTGTCATGTACGAAACTGATTGTTTCACCCCCTTCTGTGGGTCGAGGCATGAGGAGTGATTGTTGCTGGCAGCCCATGAAGCTTCGTCGTTAGCATCAGAGCTGCTGACTGCCGAGGGCTGGGATCCAACAACAGTCTCCCCAGAGGCCGCCACAGCAGGTGGGGGTACTGATTGAGTTGGTTCTATTTCTTTAGTACTGGATACTTTAAACTGAGAATCTACTCTAAACACATCATACTCCTCAGACCCGATGGTAATTGAATCCAACACAATAGATAACATTCCAGGGGTGTAGAACTCTAGGATGGCTAGCTGATCATCCATATCAGGGAAAAGGAAAACACGCACTTGACCATACTCTATGAGGAGTTCATCTTGCACAACCTGTTCTGTTATATCCAGGGGCAGTCCATTGATTGCAACTGAGCAGTAAGGGTCTACCTTAAGGGATTCCATTGCTTGATATAATTGGGTTTGGTATGACATGATGGGTATGATGGTGGTGATTCTGCTGTGGTTTTTGAGTGTCACTTTGACCTTTGAGAAGTACCTGAGCACTAAAGCACTATGCCCCACGTTGGGCGCCAATGTAAGACTTGGTGAAATCACCAAAATGGAGGTAAATTTCTGTCTCACGATAAGGGATCGGCAAGCGTGCTAGCTCGAGTACTCCAGTCAAAGAAGACACAACACAGGAATTAGTTTGATGACATGTATTCAGATAAGAAACTTTATGATGGTTGGTGCAAGTCTTGTCTGTACATCCAAGGGGGTACCTATAAACAATGGAGAGATGGTACAACTGATGTGATCCCTTGGGTGGTCAGACAAAAAGAGCTAAATGAATATATTGAAATATAAATTATTTCACTTTGATAAATGTGGTATGATGGATGTGATGAAAACTATTTATAGGATGAATGTGTGATGTAATAGATAAATACATGCATTTTGGCAAGCAGCATCAGCACTCGCACCCTCCCAATGAGTATTTATATTTAATTACATTTAATACCATAATTCTACCCAGAAGTAATCATCACATCCTTCCACAGAAGGAAATGTTGCCACCTGATGTAAGTTACAAGTCACATTATTATACAAGGGGCCAAAGATATACATACATCTATGTATAAACCAAACAATACCGGTATATGGGGAAATTATTAACCATGATAGGACACCTGGCCTATACTTTAATGGAGAATAATAAAGATGGGTTATGACTAGCTGTTGGTTGTACATACCAGACCATTGAGGCTGGTTCCAACAATGTACAAACACCCATTAGGTAGAATAAACATAAACTACCCAAATAAACGTTACCTTACTTGAGTAAAAAGTAATGTATTCAAAATGCAATACTAGGATATTACATACTTAAATTTTACTTAAGTTGAAGGTAAAGGGAAGGCCCATGTGCACAACACATATGGTATCAATAAGAACAACAGTGACTTCACATCCATGGGCAACATTAAAAGGATAACCAATGTTGATAGAGGTTTTATCATTGGGAAAAAACCTCACATATGATAAACAGATTACGATAACAATGATTTGAAATGTGAGGAAAAACAATGATTGTTAATGCTTAGCCAATAACATTGCCATTTGATGCATGAGCACATATGACATGCATATATAGGATAAAATAACTCAATTGATCCTAAGAAACAAGGCAGTGGGATAAATGCTACAGTGTAGAGAAATATCTTAGCAGACGACACAGCTTTAGTGTTTACATCTGGAGCCGCCATCTTGAACCATGGTCAGTGCATACTTAGGGGGGTTAATTAATGCCATGTGTGGAGGCTGAGACAAAGGGATGACTCTACACTGAATGAATTAGGGGATAGACATATCAACTTTATGTTTTTAAAGCACTGCACTTATGATAGATATTCAAAAGTATTGAATTTGGAAAAGAAAATTTGGATCTTTAATTAGCAGTGAGCTAATTAAATGGAATTTGCACTCTCAAAAGTTAATGAAGTTAGCAATAAATATTAAATGCTATTTGCAAATTATATATGCAGCAATACTGGTAAAAGCATTAAGAGCAAATAAGCATTATAAAATAAAAGATTAGCATAAAAGCACAATGAGAGGCTATTGTTCCAAATGATGCAGTTACCTATAAACAATGGAGAGATGGTACAACTGATGTGATCCCTTGGGTGGTCAGACAAAAAGAGGCTGACTTTTAGCTTAAACTTTCCCTCCTGATTTAGGAATGATCACATGATCTCTTACCATTGGTCAGTTTGGAACCACTTGTATGGAACCAATTACCTAGCAACAACCTAACTAGGGGCCTGCTTGATTATGGACCACAACAATTATCTCCCTTAGAGCATTCTAATTAGTAAAAGGACAGTAAATACTGGCACCTCTAGGGATTAAAATCCTGGCCGTTACATGTACTCAAAAGTTGAACAATTTATTTTCAAAAGCATGTCTTCTTCTAGTGAGTTCTTATTAGTGAGCTGATAACGCTATTCCTGAGTTAATGTTTTAACATTTTCATTGTTAACACCATCGTTGTAGCATTCTAAGATATGATAAACCAGTTTACCCTACCCAAATTGAGAACTGAAATGTACCGACAAGGCAGCTGCAACTCTTTGGAACAAGCTGCCAATAAAACTGAGAGAAGCTGCATCAATCGGCAGCTTTAAAAAAGGACTCAAAACATATTTTTTTCAACATTGCTTTTAATCAATGATGTGTTCTCCCCACGGAACGCCTTAGTGTGATCTAGACTATTTCAAAAATGGCCTCATAGAAATGTGCCTTATTATTGTTATAGTTATTATTTCAAGTTATTGATAATGGCGAAATTTCTGAATCTATGTTGACATGTGGTTGTCTTGCAGGTCAACAATAAGGTTTTACAATGTGATTACACCAGTTTAGCAAAAAAACTTATGGTAATTAGTTATGGTAATATCTGTACAATATGTCAATGAGCATCACACAGATATACAATTTTTATGAATCAAATGAATATTTGCGCCACTGAATCTCTCTTCTGCAAAATAATTTATTTTATAATATATCTGTGTATTCAATATATGTATGTGCATTGTTGTTTGTATCTAAGTATTATCCTTCCTTAGTATTTAATCATTATTGTTAAGTTTTGCATGTATCATGTCATGCTCTGTTGAATGTAAGAAGAATTCCCTTTTGGGTAATAAAGTGTTATCCTATCTTATCATATTTTTTGTCTTACCTTTACTTTTAGTATCAGTACGCCTTCACGATAGAAAATATGAATATCTACTTTTGGGTTTTGATATGTTTTTAATATCACGTTATTCACACAGTAAACGCACCATTGCATTTTAATTTAAAATACACCCAAGTCATTCAAGTTCACACTATAAATGCGCACATCTTACATGAAGTTTTTGATGAGTCTATAGAGAGATGTTAAACGCGACATGTCTGACCTTAAACAGGAAATACTCTAGAGGCAAATAAAAAGCAATAGGTACTGGGTTGATAAAATGTATAATGTTCACTGAAATTATGTGCACCAATGCGACACCAATTGGATTGCTTCAACGGTTTATTTTTAAAGGTATTTTAAATGAAAAATGTACTTGGTTGCTCTGATGTTAAAATGTTTACTGGGATTGTTTACAATGTATTTTATTTGAAAGTAAAGGTTTATGTACTTCATGTGCTTTTCATGTATCGATGAATTCAATAAGGGACAGTTGATGAGGGATAAGCTCTTACAATAATTTTTTGGAAAATCTTTTGTCAAACAATAAAGCAATTGTCTGTAACATAAAAGAGTCATTTTTGCAAGGCATATAATTATGCACCTCAGTTCATTAATCACATCAATTTAATCCTGACTTTTGTTGCAATGTTTGATGGCATAGCATTTACGTTCACTGCTGGTATGTTCTAATGATAGTGGGACTATAACAGTATTTCAAATACACAGATAGAAAACATGATGACAAAATTCTTTGACATCGGCAAATCAAAACAATTCTTTCAAAATATTTCCTAACTTCAAAAAAACCTTTAAGCAGCATTGATAATTCAAGGTTTGTCCTGTGAATGTGAGACAATGACTTTTTAAAATAATGTTGTAGCTATATAAAGAGAAATTGTAAATTATATTCAGATGATCAATGAACAAAACAAACTCGTGGATTCTTGGGTTGACAACTTACCATTGGTGCCATGACATTATTAATTCATTTGATGGCGAGAGGGACATGAAAACTAAATCTGTTAATCTTGTTTACTATACTTAGAATTAACTCGGGGACTGACTAGACACTACTTCCACATTGCTGGAGACCACTGGAGACCTCCAGGACATACTGGAACTGCAACTGACACATTGCATGGTTTCCCTATGCATTAAAAGGAAAAGATTCATTGCAGTTCCACCAATTTGTAAACAGTGAACTTATGATAAATATTATCATAAACGGACTATCAAAATTATAATCATTGGAAAGAACAGGTTTAATTGTTGCAGGAAAAACCTCTTACAGAAAATTATATTGTTGCATTAGTTATTTAAAAGTCAACACACGCTTTTGAGGTTAAGATTTCAGTAGAGTGTATTATAATAATGATTGATGATTATTTAATACCATTACCCTCAGTTTTGTGTTCGACAGTTTTTTTAGTGTATAAAATCTACATTTGTGTAAAGGGAGTACCACAGTTATCAAAATGTGATCAATGAAGATTCGACTGGAACTTTTTTCGAAGCTCTGAATGACAACCAAGGAGATTGAAACATAATACAAAATTTGTCATCCATTTATTGGAATTTCAGAGGCATATGTAAACATAATCTTAGCTAATAATTAATGTTTAGATTAAATGAGAAAAATTGTCTGAATTCCTTTCAGATGCCATGTATTTGATTGATTTCTGGTATTACCAACTGCATCAGTGGCTTACATATAAATTGTAACATGTTGCTTTGAAAAGATAGGGAGGGAGATAACTGACAGCCTTGTTGTACATCTGTCATACATCTAAAGAAATTGCTTTTACCATCCATAAGTGTAATACATCATTGAACATTCGAATTCATTATCATTATAAAGTTAAAGGTTTTGCAATGTATATTGTTTATCCACATCTTAATAACTATTTGCGGTCTAAAAACTACATATATGAAAACCTAGATGGCGTCTAGTACCAGCATTAACCTAGTAAAGTGTTAACTGACCATTTTACCCGAATAGCTCTCAAGCTGCCATGCTCACAAGCTGCCAAGGGGAAAATTTTTAGCTACGTTATGAGACGACTATTCACTGATGCCACACTCACATTTCACTGGCTTATTATTCTCTTGTTTGATATCAGATGAGTGTCATCGTTATTGATTCCCCCACAATTGAGGTTTTAATGGTGCTGCTTTTATTAGCCATCTGCAAATGTCAACTCGTCGTTATGTATATAACTGATGATATTTCTTTTTATTCCCCACATGGCAATGTTGTTATATGGTATCGTACTCACATGAAGTTGTAATTACCAACTCTAACAGTATTTTCTATGAAATCTATCACCATCTCTGTATGTGTGATGAGAAAACAATGACTTAACATGCATGTAGAGAAATTCATCAATATCAATTTTTACGTTCTTTTTACTAATTTTGCTTAATATTCACCAGTTCACAGTCTGCAAGAAATCATATCCGTTTATATATATTTTCGTTGTAAATGAGCACACGGTTTTCATATTTTATTGTTTATTTCACATGAATGTCAACTGTTGATATTAGGACTGAGCTGAATTAACATGTGTTGGGTGTATGATTTTTCTTCATATCTTTTTATCACATATATACCATCGTTTTTTTCAGTTGTGTAGTATGGAACTAAGAATTAATGCTCAATGTAGGAATGACCCCATTTGAAAAACATATCTATGAAAGAGAAGGAAAAAGATCTTATAACATACTTTGTTTGTAAAGGTGAAGATGACAGCAGATCTACTCTCTAGGATAAGTTTAAGATACTCGGAAGAAGGTTCAAGGAGTACCAGGTGTCATTGTTTGTCTGAATTGCTAAAATGTTTGGTGATCAGATATTTGTACACTTTGTGCATCATGTTTTTACAAAGTCATTATTTTGATAAAAGAAAAAGAACAACATTTTAGTTAATCGCCAATCAGACCAAGCCGGTAGACGTAAAAGCTGTTGTTTGAACGTGGACTGATTTTGTTATTGATTGGGTTTAGGCTTAAAATGTCTTTGTAAGATACGAATGGCGATTTTTGAAATTTAAGTCCGGATTCTGCATTTGTAATATCCAGTATGACAGCTTTCATAGCATTTTAGTTTTTTATCTTAAGAAACAAATTACATAACAAGAACAACTTATTTCAATTTATCAAGCACATAAGTTATTTGCTCTTCATTGACGTCTTTGTAAGATTATGCTTTTGAGAGAGTATCAACTGAATACGTTTTCCCTCGATTATCAGAAATGAATAACATATTTCAAAGATACAAATATTCTGTTATTTTCCTTGCATATGCACATTTGCCAAATGACTGACGGTCTTCACATGAGATTAGCATCCGGAATTAGGTGAAGCAACTTTAAACTGACATGCTAACTGTGTGTGTTCAAATAGTACTTTCTGAATTGGGATTGCAAATAGATTTGCATGCAAGTATATTTTTTCAGATTGCAGCATGGTCACAGGAATGCAAATAGAGAAGAAAACTATAACTACAACTAGAGACGTGTTTGATCATAATCACAGCAGATTGGTATGCAGAGGTAGACAAAAGTCGTACTCTAAATTGTGGACTCTACATGTTTACGAAATGTCCTGTGACTCGACATCATCTTTACATGGGGGTCAGCAAAGATTTTGATAGTACAATTATGCTGAGTTGATGAAGATGTTTTTTCAAACATCCTGTTTTAAAAGATTATTAAATAACTTATTGACGTTGTTTGTTTTTCATCATAATACAATATTTCACAATATCTATAAGAAAGTAAAAGGATTTCAAAAACTTGATATCAAGATGAAGACATATGACCTTGGAATCATTACAACAATAAGTTGGTGGGATACAACTTTCAGTTTCATACACACAGATAAATGTTGTGAAAAGACCAAAGCTCAAACCTATCATATAACTACCAGATGGAGACATAAGATGTTTGTTGGGTACACAACCCTGTTTTATGGGCGCAGAATATCCAACAGAACCATCATAAGTAGAAAACCCGTCTGATTGAACGATAAACATACTGCCTTTTATATTGTACTTTGAGAGGTGCTTGAACACATGGTTGGCTTTACAATTGTTAAGTCGCCCTCGGGCTATGAATATATTTTCACAGAACCCAATTTATCTGAAATGTTTCTCTTAAGTGTGTCAATCGTCATATGACCAGTGGACTACTCAAGTTAATGTAATGTATATATTGCATAATTGTGTCAATGAAAACAACTGAAAATAGACCCTACATTTGCATTACAACGGGAAATTAACTTACACTTTTTCAGATGATCAGTCACCTTTTACTCTTTTAAGGAAAAATTACTTATTAGTATCTAACAAAAACACTTACGCCTTGACAATTGCAAATGAAAAACATGCGCGTCTGATGGAAGGTATGAATATTTGCTTTATGGGTTTTATGTGTTTTGATATAATCCACACAGTTTACGCACCATCGCATTTTAATTCAAATAACATCTAAGATATTCAAAATTACACTTTAGATGCTGCATCTCGCATGAATATTTTGATGAGTCTGTAGAGAGGTGTTAAACTCGTCATGTCTGACCTCAACTTGGAAGTATTCCTGCTTCAAATAAAAAGCATTACGCACTTGGTTGTGAAAATGTTTAATGTTTCCAGGATTGAATTGGAAGTGCAGTGATAAAACGGTCATCCGTTCTAAAGTTGAATATGTAAGTCATCTTATGTTTGATGTAATGCGCCTTTCATGTATCTTTCATAATTAAAATGAACAACATTTTCAATAATCCTTTTCTGACAATAATTTCTATAACTTCTACGAAAAAAGAGAATTTTTTATGCAATATTAACTGATCATATTATGTCATGCACCTCGTGTCACCACTCACAATTTTCACTGGCATGGCGTTTTCAATATCAAATTCCAGTTCTACACTACCGATTTATGTACAATAAGCCTTTCATTGTGAATGCCATTTGACGCTAATTGACGTCATTAGACAGCGGCATGAATGCACTGTTGTTACAATAGCCTGTTTTATTCTGACCCTACTGGAATATCGTTATGATATTCAGAGTGTAACTGGACACCTTTGAAAGCATTTTCCCAAAACTTGTTTGACATCGCTAAATCAATTAGCAAATATCAAATACCCATTGACATAAGTTCAGCAACCCCTAGTTTAAATATGTCCGAGTGAAAAATTGTAATGCACAATTGATTTTCAAGCAGTATAACTAAAAATCTAGTATTGTTGTATCAAGTTATAGGTGAAGTGAAGTGACCAAACTTTTATTAACAACCCTCTTACAAGAGTCACTAGTTATGGTCATATTGACCTTCAAAATAGAAAATTCCATTAAACTTGCTTTGTAGCAAATTCCGTTTAGTTTTAACTGTGATTATCCCTTTAAACAAAAAGATTTAGTAGAACCAGATAGATGTCCGTAACTGTAATGAATGTAGCTTGCAATTGTTTGTTGAAATGTGTTGAAAAGGGAGAGAAATTGCAATTGCCTGATAGGTCTTTATTAGGTATAGGTGTTTCATACAGTAAATGTAAACTAAGAAACGAAAATGTTGCTATTGATACATGAAACCTCGAGTTAATTATAACGTTTCGGCACAAGGACGATAGTTAATTTTATTAATATATCAGTACCATTTGAATTTCAGTAATATTTTCATAAATTGTAAATGTAAAAAGGTTTTCTAAACAATCTACCTTTTAACTACTGTATTATTACGCTTGACCACCATTAATACTTTAATGTTTGTCCTGTGATGGTGAGGCCCTAGTGTTATATTTGTTAAATATATGATCATATAAACAGAGAATTAGAAAGAGAAGACATTAAAATGATCAATGAACATGAAATTCGTTCTGATACTTACTTGGACAGAAGAAAATTACAATTACTTACCATGGGTACTATCACATGACAATTTCATTTGAAGGCAAGAGGGAAAAGAAAGCTAAATCTGTAAATCTTGTTTACCATGTTTGGATTCAACTCGGGACTGACTAGACACTGCTTCCACATTGCTAGAGACCACTGGAGACCTCCAGGACTGACTAGAACTGAACCTGACACATTGCACAGTCAAGTATTAATGGATAACAGGTAAAATCAATACAATAGTTGGTGTCAATTTATCAATTAATCAATATAAGCATAAACAAACTACACAAAACAACATCGTTAGAAAGCACAGATTCACTAACCATTCCCAGTTAAGATTCTTGTTTGTCAACAAATGCATGAAAGTCGTTTTAACAGTTCCATCTCCATGTCTCTTTCTCAACTTATGATCAATTCTAGCATAAACAAACTATGAAATACATCATCACTAAAAGGTGGTCACGGTTCCAATTGGTTTAGGAAAGACTACATAGAGCCAATTATATTTTTGCATTTGTAATTCACAACTCCTCAGCGCTCTGAAGGTTTCAATTCAAGGAGAGTGTTACAATGATTGATCATTGGCGAAAGTGCTTATTACATAACAATTCTCAATTTTCGTTTGTCGATACTTGTTGTATTTGTTTTTTACTGAAGCTTAATGTAACGAAGAAGGTTATAACAGTAAATGAAAGTATTTTATTGTTCACAGATTCGATAATGTAAATGTCAACACGAAACACAGGTAACATAGCACATGTCTGTGTCAATAATTTGAGATGCACATAAAATGTTGAAATATATCAGCAGCAGAGCTCAAAATTAAATGTCAAACGAAACGCTATAAACGTTTTCAAACCTTGTTTGTGATTGATTACTACAGCTTAACTGTGTTGCTTTGTACGTGTTTATACTTGTTAAAATGATTTATTTTGTGCCATGTAAATCACATTCAAACATCTCTCATGTTGTCATTAAGTCCTCTGAAACGTCAAATATTGTTGCCAGGCAACACTTGTTTGCATGTGTAATAAACGAATAAAACAAAGCAGTGTATAACTCTATCATACCATCTCTGTTTATAACTCGTAGTCATTCAAATGTTTAACATAAAAAATTCTTAGTATTATGGTTGTGAAGAAGATTTTGATCAAACGCAGATAATTTTTTTACTGCGAACAGAAAACCGTCAAACTTAGTTTGCTTTTTACGCAAGCCTAAACATTATAATCCATCTCATTCCTATAATTGTGCCACTGCCCAGCTCTTAAATCATAAGCTTTCTTGTGAGTCGACTTCTAACCAATGCTTTACTCAAATTTCATTTTTTTTATTCTCGTTGTTTGATATCAGATGAGTGTCATCGTATTGATTTCCCTACGATCAGAGTTTTAATGGTGCTGCCTCTATTAGTCATCTGCAAATGTCAACTCGTCGTTGAGTATTTAACTGATGATATTTCTGGCAGTGTTGCTAACTGCTATCGTACTCACATCAAGTTGATAAAGCTGTATGAATATTGTTTTAAATACTGTTACAATATCAGTATATCAGTTATTAGAAATCGATGACGCAACACAAAGCCATTCATCACCTTAAATTTAATTTTAAAAGTCATATTCCAATTTAATAACACAATTTTATCATTTGTTCATATTTTAGAAAACCTATCTACCTGTCCATTAACAGCTATAAGAAAATGATGAAGTAATCATGTCAAATTAGAAATGGCTTAATTTCTCAAGAATAAAGAAAATGATGGTATCTACAGATTACCATTTTTTATCATTTTATCGTTCATTTCACAATTGTCAAGGATTGGAACTACTTTTGCGTTGAACTGATGAAACGCAGTTTGTTTTGGAATATACTTCAAGATCATTATTTCACAGAATAAAAATAATATATACTATTGTTAATTTCATTCTGTTTATATTGAGCTATAAATAATTTTTTATTGTACAGGGAATGAACTCAATTTATGAAAAGATTTATGACCTAAAAATGATGTGACTACAGAAGAACAATATTAGACATTGTTGTCAAGGTAGAGACGATAGCAGATCTTCTCTCAATGAGAATAGGTATCAGATGAAGAAGAACAAGTTATCATGGATAGTCAACTTCTTTATTAACACTAACACCGTTATCAAGTATCATTTGCTTGATACCGGTGTAAGTATCTACACCAAAACGTCGCATTTCATGCAATAAAGAAGTTGACTATCCATAATAACTTGTTCTTCTTCATCAACCAGCTTCTAAATGCCTCTCAAAGAAGACATCAGATGCTCGGAGGAGGAATCTAGGATCAACACAAGATCAATAGACTAGAACTTGAGACGTTGCTGGTTGTCATTCAGCTGATTACGTATGTAGAGCTGGACAAATTACTGTTTCTTCATGAGGGAATCGTTACTATGTAAACTATATCTTTATGTCATTTGAGTTCAGATGTTGAATATAGAAATCTTATAGGAGATATTGACAGTGTTATTTTGAGATCGAGTTCAGAAATGTGGTTACTAGAACATTCCATGTTTTATGTCAACAATTTCTTCGAAATAACTCTTTTACATTATTTTAATTTAGACTAGATACGACATCTATATAAGAGGTGGATATACAAAGTTTGCTTTATTAGACCATTACAAACATAAGTTTGGAGGGTACTAAATTAAGTTTGAAACACAAAGTTGTTGTGAAATGATTAAGTAACAATAGAGTCATCAGATGTTTGTGAAGTCAAATACCTTGCCTTAAGAGCACAGTGTAAGCAACAGAACCATCATAAGCATATAAACTGTTTGATTGTATGGTAAACATACTGCCATTTTATGATCTTTACAGAGAGGAATCTCTCCACTTGCTGCTTTTAGCCTTGTTATGTCGCCTTGAGGTTAAATGTATTTATTCACGTTTACCTACAGATAAATCCTGTATGCTGCTCGCCAAAAATTAAGAACACTGTAAGAACGTACTATCAATTAAAGACGCATACTACAATAATACAGGGCGTTATATTGAACTCTAGCTGAAAACTTCAAACAAATGATTATGACCGTTTGTCTCTGTATAACAACTAAAGATTCACAGTTGATTTACACAAGTTTGTTTCATAACTATTGAACTGAGTGCAAATACCATGTAACAATGTTGTTCACATGAGTTCGACATGGTCATGACTTTTTGAGATGATAATTGAAAAACATTTTCCTATTACTTACCTATAAATGAAAAATACTCAGAGTACTACAGGCACACATTTGGCAGTGGTGTCTGCAACACTGGTTTCCAAATTGACAAAACTCAAATTTGACCATTATCTTATAAAATTGCAATTTCCGGATTTTTGGGGGGTTGCAAAAGAGAATAGACCCTAAAGATTATGACTATTGACTTTTAATTTGACCAGGATATGCATGGTAACCAAAACGATGATAATACATATGGATTCTATACAATGATGGCAAACTTGATTGATATCGCTACATCAAAACAATTCTTTCAAAATAATTCCCAACTTCAAAAAGACCTTTTAGCAGCATTGATATTTCAAGGTTTGTCCTGTGAATGTGAGACAATGACTTTATTTTTTAATTTTGTAGCTATATAAAGAGAAATTGTAATTTATATTCAGATGGACAAAACAAACTCGTGGATTCTTGGGTTGACAACTTACCATTGGTACCATGACATTATTATTTCATTTGATGGTGAGAGGGACATGAAAACTTAATCTGTCAATCTTGTTTACTATACTTAGCATTAACTCGGGAACTGACTAGACACAGCTTCCACATTGCTGGAGACCACTGGAGACCTCCAGGACGGACTGGAATTGAACCTGACACATTGCACGGTTATTATATGCATTAAAGGAAAAAGATTCATTGCAGTTCAACCAGTTTGTAAACAGTGAACTAATGATAAATATTAGCATAAACGAACTATCAAAATTATCATCATTAGAAAGAACAGTTTTAATTGTTGCAGGAAAAACTTCTTACAGAAAATTATATTGTTGCATTAGTAATTTAAAACTCATCACACTTGGGGTTAAGATTTCAGTAGAGTGTTGTATAATAAAAATTGATGATTATTTAATACCATTAAACTCAGTTTTGTGTTCGACAGTTTTTTTAGTGTATAAAATCTACATTTGTGTAAAGGGAGTACCACAGTTATCAAAATGTGATCAATGAAGATTCGACTGGAACTTTTTTCGAGGCTCTGAATGACAACCAAGGAGATTGAAACATAATACAAAATTGTTCATCCATTTGTTGGCATTTCAGAGGCATATGAAAACATAATCTTAGCTTATAATTAATGTTTAAATTAAATGAGAAAAAAATTCTGAATGCCTTTCAGATGCCATGTATGTGATTGATTTCTGGTATTACCAACTGCATCAGTGGCTTACATATAAATTGTAACATGTTGCTTTGAAAAGATAGGGAGGGAGATAACTGACAGCCTTGTGTACATCTGTCATACATCTAAAGAAATTCGTTTTACCATCCATCATTATACATGTAATACATCATTGAACATTCGAAATCATAATCATTATCAAGTTAAAGGTTTTGCAATGTATATTGTTTATCCACATCTCAATAACTATTTGCGGTCTGAAAACTACAAATATGAAAACTTAGATGGCCTCTAGTACAAGCATTAACCTAGTTAAGTGATACCTGACCATTTTACTCGAATACCTCTCAAGCTGCCATGTGGGAAAATTTTAGCTATGTTATGAGACGACTATTCACTGATGCCACATTTCACTGGCTTGTTGTTTGATATCAGATGAGTGTCATCGTTATTGATTCCACCACAATTGAGGTTTTAATGGTGCTGCTCTTATTAGCCTTCTGCAAATGTTCACTCGTCCTTATGTATATAACTGATTATATTTCTTTTCATTCCCCACATGGCAATGTTGTTATATGGTATCGTACTCACATGAAGTTGTAAATACCTACTATAACAGTAAGAGTTTTTTCTATGAAACTTATCACCATATCTGTAATGAGAAAACAATGACTTAACTATCATGTAGAAAAAATCATCAATATCAATTTTTTCGTTCTTTTTACAAATTTGGCTTCAAATACACCAGTTCACAGTCTGCAAGAAATCATATCCATTTTTTCCATATATATTCGTTGTAGGCGAGCACAGGATTTTCACATTTTATTGTTTATTTCACATGAATGTCAACCGTCAATATTAGGACTGCGCTGAATTAACATGTGTTGGGTGTATGATGTCTCTTCATATATTTTTATCACATATATACCATCTTTTTTTAGTTGTTTTGTATGGAACTGAGAGTTAATGCTCAATGTAGGAATGACCCCATTTGAAAAATATATATATGAAATAGAAGGAAAAGGATCTTATAACATACTTGTTTGTAAAGGTGACTATGACAGCAGATCTACTCTCGAGGATAAGTTAGAGATACTCGGAAGGAGTACCAGGTGTCATTGTTTGTCTGAATTGCTGACATTTTTGGTGATCAGATATTTTTACACTTTGTGCATCATGTTTTTACAAAGTCATTATTTTGATAAAAGAAAAAAAAAAACATTTTAGTTAATCGCCAATCAGACCAAGCAGTTAGACGTAAAAGCTGTTGTTTGAACGTCGACTGATTTTGTTATTGATTGGGTTTTGGCATTAAATGTCTTTGTAAGAAAGAATGGAGGTTTTTAAAATTTAAGTCTGGATTCTGCATTCTTGACAATTTTCATGGCATTTTAGTTTGTATCTAAAGAAACAAATTACGTAACAAGAACAACGTTTTTCAATTCATCAGCACATAAGTTATTTGCTTTTCATTGATATCTTTGTAAGATTATGCTTTTGAGAGAGTATCAACTGAATACGTTTCCCTGCGATTATCAGAAATGAATAACATATTTCAAATATATGAATATTTTAGTATTGTCCGTGCATGTATATGCACATTTGCCAAATGACTGACGGTCTTCACCAGGATGAGATTAGCATCCGGAATTAGGGTAAGCAACTCTAAAGTGACATGCTAACTGTGTGTTTTCAAAAAGTATTTCTGAATTGGGATTGCAAATAGATTTGCATGCAAGTATATTTTTTTAGATTGCAGCATGGTCACAGGAATGCAAATAGAGAAGAAAACTATAACTACAACTAGAGACGTGTTTGATCATAATCACAGCAGATTGGTATGCAGAGGGAGACAAAAGTCGTACTATAAATTGTGGACAATACATGAATACGAAATGTCCTGTGACTCGACATCATCTTTACATGGGGGTCAGCAAAGATTTGGATAGTATAATTATGCTGAGTTGATGAAGATGGTTTTTCAAACATCCTGTTATAAAAGACTATTAAATAACTTATTGACGTTGTTTGTTTTTCATCATAATACAATATTTCACAAAGTCAATAAGAAAGTAAATGGATCTTCAAAAACTTGATATCAAGACGAAGACATTTAACCTTGGAATCATTACAACAATAAGTTGGTGGGATACAACTTTCAGTTTCATGCACACAGATAAATGTTGTGAAAATACCAAAGCTCAAACCTATCATATAACTAACAGATGGAGACATAAGATGTTTGTTGGGTACATACCCCTGTTTTATGGGCGCAGAATATCCAACAGCACCAGCATTAGTAGATAAACCGTCTGATTGAACGATAAACATACTGCCTTTTATATTGTACTTTGAGAGGTGCTTGAACACACATGGTTGGCTCTACAATTGTTAAGTCGCTATGAATATATTTTCACAGAACCTAATTATCTGAAATGTTTCTCTTAAGTGTGTCAATCGTCATATGACCAGTACACTACTCAAGTTAATGTAATGTATATATTACATCATTTTGTAAATTAAAGAAACTGAAAACAGACCCAACATTTGCATTACACTGGGAAATTAAAATTGCACTTTTGCAGATGATCAGTTACTTTTTACTCTTTTAGAAAACAACACTCAAGTTTCTTATTTGTATCTAACAACAACACTTACACTTTGCCTTGACAAATGCAAATGAAAAACGTAAAAGTAATGTGTACAACTAATGTCGAAAGTTGAGAATGGATTACTTTCATGTTCAGCTTAAATCCTGAATGTGACATGTTATGTAATTGAAAACATATATATAGTTTTTAAAAATACTTTAGTAGGAGTCTATTGGTGTTGTGTATTTTTTAACTTTTGAATTTAGTTTTTCATATATTGTATTATTGAAGTTGCGTTTCTTTGTGTTGCGCGTCTGATTGAAAGTATGAATATTTGCTTTTTTTGTGTGTGTTTTGATATGATATAATCCACACAGTTTACGCACCATCACATTTTAATTCAAATAACATCTAAGATATTCAAAATTACACTATAGATGCTGCATCTAACATGAAGATTTTGATGAGTCTGTAGAGAGGTGTTAAACTCTGACCTCAACTTGGAATACTCTGGAGGCAAATGAAAAGCTTTAGGCACTTGGTTGTGAACATGTTTAATGTTTACTGGATTGAATTGGAAGTGCAGTGATAAAACGGTCATCCGTTCTAAAGTCGATAACTTACAAATATCTACGAAAAAAGAGACATGTTTATATAATTTTAACTAATACTATTATGTCATGCACCTCGTGTCACCACTCTTATATTAATCTACTCCTGTCTGTTGCAACAATTGTCCCTGGCGCGGCGTTTTCAATATAAATTTACCGATTTATATACAATAAGCCATTTGACGCTAATTGACATTATTAGACAGCGGTATAAATGCACTGTCAGTACAATAGCCTGTCTTATTCTGACCCTACTGTAATATCGTTATGATATTTTGAGTGTAAATGAACTATATAACACCTTTGAAAGCATTTTCCCAAAACTTGTTTGATATCGGCAAATCAATTAGAAATATCAAATACCCATTGACATAACTTAAGCAGCTCCTTGCTTAAATGTGTCTGAGTATTAGATTGTTTTGCATGATAGATTTTCAAACAGTATAACGAGAAGGAATTTAATCAAGGTTTATGTGTTTCATGCAGTAAATGTCAACTAAGAAACCAAAATGTTGCTATTGATACATGAAACCTCGAGTTCAGTATAACGTTTCGGCACAAGGACGATATTTAATTTTATATTTAAAAGTACCATTTGAATTTCAGTCATATTTTCATAAATTGTAAATGTGAAAAGGTCTTCTCAACAATCTACCTTTCAACTACTGTATTATTACGCTTGATCACCATTAATGCTTTAATGTTTCTCCTGTGACGGTTAGGCACTACTGTTATTTTTGTTAAATATATGATCATATAAACAGAGAATTAGAAAGAGAAGACATTAAAATGATCAATGAACATGAAATTCGTTCTGATATTTTCTTGGATAGAAAATTACAACTACTTATCGTGGGTACTATCACATGACAATTTCATTTGAAGGCGAGAGGGACAATAATGTTAAATCTGTTAATCTTGTTTACCATACTTGGAATTAACTCGGGGACTGACTAGACACTGCTTTCACATTGCTGGAGACCACTGGAGACCTCCAGGACTGACTGGAATTCAACCTGACACATTGCACAGTCAAGTATTAATGCAAGGAAAAATCATTACAATAGCTTTATTTGCGTGTCAATTTATCATTTAATCAATAAAAGCATAAACAAACTATCAAACTCAGCATCATTAGAAAGCACAAATTCACTAACTATTCTCAGTTGAGATTCTCGTTGGTCAACAAAATGCATGAAAGCCCTTTTAACAGTTCCATCTCAATGTCTATTTCTCACATTATGATCAATATCAGCATAAACAGACTATGAAATACATCATCACTACATGGAGGTCACGGGTCCAATTGGCTTACGAAAGACTACATAGAGACAATTATATTTTTGCATTTGTAATTCATAACTCCTCAGTGCTCTGGAGGTTTCAATTCAAGGAGAGTGTTACAATGATTGATCATTGGCGAATGTGCTAATTACATAACAATTCTCAATTTTCGTTTGTCGATACTTGTTGTATTTGGTTTTTTACTAAGCTTAATGTGACGAAGACAGGAAAGTATTTTATTGTATATAGATTCGATTCTGTAAATGTCAACACGAAACACAAGATACATAGCACATGTCTGTGTCAATAATTTGAGATGCACATAAAATGTTGAAATATATCAGCAGCAGAGCTCAAAATTAAATGTCAAACGAAACGCTATAAACGTTTTGAAACCGTTTTTCAGATGCCTTGTTTGTGATTGATTACTAGAGCTTAACTGTGTTGCTTTGTGCTTTGTGTTTTACTTGTTAAAATGATTTATTTGGTGTCATGTAAATCACATGCAGCAATGGCACATTCAAACATCTCTCATGTTGCCATTAAGTCCTCTGTTACGTCAAGTACTGTTGCCAGGCAACACTTGTTTGCATGTGCAATACACATAGAAAACAAAGCAGTGTATAACTCTATCGTACCATCTCTGTTTATAACTCGTAGTCATTCAAAAATGTTTTACATCAAGAATTCTTAGTGTTATAGTTTGAAGAGGATTTTGATAGAACACAGATAATTATTTACTGCGAAGAGAAAACCGTCAAAATTAGTTTGCTTCGTAAAGGGTAAAGATTATAATCCATCTAATTACTATCATTGTGCCACTGCCTAGCTTTTAAATCAGAAGCTTTCTTGTGAGTCGACTTCTAACCAATGCTTTACTCAAATTTCATTTGTTTTGCATTCTCGTTGTTTGATATCAGATGAGTGTCGTCGTATTGATTGCCCTTCTATCGGAGTTTTAATGGTGCGACCTCTATTAGCCTTCTGCAAATGTCAACTCGTCGTCGAGTATTTAACTGATGATATTTCTTCTCTTCTCCCACATGGCAGTGTTGCTAACTGCTATGGTACTCACATCAAGTTGACAAAGCTGTATGAATATTGTTTTAAATACTGTTACAACCTCAATATATCAGTTATTAGAAATCGATGACCCAACACAAAGCCATCACCTTCATCACCTTAAATTTGATTTTAAAAGTCATTTTCCAATTTAATAACACAATTTTATTATTTGTTCATATTTAAGAAAACATATCTACCTGTCTATTAGTTGCTTTAAATGATGGGAATCGGACGAACTGAATTCATGATCTTAATTTAGAAAGATATCACAATAAGCACACAAAAGACTTGAAATTTATGTAACATTTACAATCAATTACCATAATACACATGCCAGGAATGACGAATTTAAACAAAAACGTAAAGGGGCCTAATTGAAGAAATCATGTCAAATGAGAAATGGCTTAATTTCTCAAGAATAAAGAAATGCAGATGAACGAATTTTATTATTTTATCGTTCATTTTACAATTGTCAAGGATTGGAACTACTTTTGCGTTGAACTGATGAAACATCATTATATCACACATTAAAATAATATATGCTATCGTTAATTTCATTCTGTTTTTTATTGAGCTATGAATCATTATTTACTGTACAAGGAATTAACTCATTTTATTAACAGATTTATGACATAAAAAGATCACTGTCTATATCATAATGAGAATAGATTCCTGAAATAGATTTAGCAATACAAAAACTCACATTCTTACTCTATATTTTCAAACATTACTTCAAGTAACATTACTACTCAAAAACTTTATTTTGACCAGATTGTAGGATAGTCACAAAATCAATAGACTAGAGCTACAACTGGAGACGTAGTTGGTTGTCATTCAGCTGATTGTGTATGTAGAGCTGGACAAATTACTGTTACTTCATAAGGGAATCGTTACTATGTAAACTATATCTTTATGTCATTTGAGTCCAGATGTTCAGGACAGAAAGTGCTATTTTGAGATCGAGCTCAGAAATGTGGTAACTCCAACATTCCATGTTTAATTTCGAAATAACGATTTTGCGTTTTTTTAGTTTAGACTATATAGGAGGTGGATATAAAAAGTTTGCTTTATAGAACATTACAAACATAAGTTTGGAGGGTACTAAATTAGGTTTGAAACACAAAGTTGTTGGGAAAGGATTAAAGCTTAAACCTATCATAGAGTCATCAGATGTTTGTGAAGTCAAATCCCTTGCTTAAAGAGCACAGTGTAAGCAACAGAACCATCACATGCAGATAAATTTTAAAACATACTGTAAAACAGGTAAACATACTGCCCTATTACGATCTTTACAGAGAGGAGTCTCTCCACTCGCTGCTGCTAACATTGTTATGTCACCTTTTTGTTAAAGTTAATTCTTGGAAGGCTTTTATTCGCCTACATATAAATCCTGTATTTTACAGCTGCTCACCAATACTTAAGAACACTGTCCGACCGTGCTATCATTAAAAGAGGCATACGACAATTTTACAACGCATTATGTTGAACCTTAGCTGAAAACAATTGATTAAGACGGTTGGCCTCTGTATACAACTAAAATACACACGTGATTTACACAGGTTTGTTTCATTACTAAGGGAATAAGGGCAAATGATTTGTAATAATGTTGTTCACATGAGTTCGACTCCATGCTCCATCATTGTCATGACTTGAGTTTATAAATTATAAACATGTTCCCATCACTTACCTACAGATGATACTCAGAGAACTACAGGGTCGCATTTGGCAGCCGTGTCTGCAACACTGGGTTCCAAATTGCCAAAACTCATATTTGATCATTATCTTATAAAATTGCAATGTCTGAACGTTTTGGGTTACAAACGAGAGGTATATATTGACTTTTGACCAAGAAATGGTAACCACCTTTAAATTAAAAAAACGATGATATTACATATGGTTTCTTATACAGTTATACTTTTGTTCAGCAGCTGTATTTGTATAATAAGGGATCGATTTAAAAGTAATCAAAGAAATAATTCGTTAACTTGAAAACATCATTTTTGCAGTATAAATTAATATTGGTTTGTTTGTTTTTCTATTTAATATATTTCTATATTGAAATAGATGCGAACATAAAATGTTTTTGAGAAGTGCATACCCGTCCATATTTTTTACCCATTTACATTTTGAAGCATTTAATCGCGGGGATGTTTGCACTGTTTTTACAACATATCGGCTATCAATATTATGAAAATGTTTACACTTTTGAAAGGTCAAAATCATACCGTGAATGTAATATTGTCTCTTTATTACAGTTCATTTTTTTGTAATCGTTCATACGATGTTTCACTTAAGATACATCTTTTTGCATTTTGACAATGACATTTTGGTTTCTAGATCAGTAGATAATAATGTCCATTATGACAACGATGCCTTTACAGCGCTTTGGTGTGTTTCCTGAATCTTTACTTCACCCAATTCTTAAAATATATACTATACCCATATTATGGCACAGTCATTGAAAAAACTACAAAACTATTTTGATCATTTTTTATGTTTGTTTCTTATCATTTTTTTTCAACATCTTCATAAAAGACACGACGGTTTAAGCGTCCACAGTTTAACAAAAGCAGTTTGAAACAATCGAAAGATAAAAGTTCTGTGAAGACTTCGCAGATGCTGAATGTACTTGACACGAAACATACGAAATACACAATCGCTGTCATGTGTGCAAATTATCAATGAAAACGAATCAGTTGACTTGTAAAACAGCTATCTGTATGTATCGACCCTTGTGCTGAAAGAACTATGCAATATACTTACTACTTATCAAGTATGTGGGTTGAAGAAACATTGGTCAGGACGTCATATTTACATACCTACGGTCCTAAAGTATCACTTCTTGTCACAACTATAGTCACGATGGGCATTGTGATGGGCAAGGTTTCAATACAATATTTGGTCACGGACTTCCGGTCTTGTTTGCTTGCTGTTCAGGACAACCATACGGTCTTGCAATGTGATAACATCAATTTCTAAAAGAAAATTCATTCTCTGCTAGGAAACCAGTTTGATGAATTTGATGAATGAACTGAATTTTGTGTCAATAAAATCGCGCTAAATTATAGGAAATTCAATGTAAATGAATTCAGGATGGACTGTGCATTGATCTCAAATATAGCTAATATTTCTCAGCCGTCAAATGTAAAACAAATCAGTGTTTTGTATGGATTAAGGGATTATGTGGTCAATAATTGCCTTACTCTTACATCTTTGGAGTCCACAATATGTTTTCTTCGTACCAATCTGAGATGCATCTTTCGACGATTAAAAGCCAAATTCATTGACAAACAATTCCATTGGAACACCTCACAGAGCCATTTTCCAGAAATACGATAACCCTTACTTTTTTCATTCCTCGACGTTACATATTTAGCTGATACTTCTAAATATATCGCTACTTATGACAATCACAACTTTCCGATATAAACCTTTTGGAATATACTGTCTCTATTTTTAAGCCATATGACTGTTTGTAGGTTCCGAAATAAAAATTTTGATAATTATTTAGGGATTTGTTGCACGTACAACATGTTTTCAAGTTTTAACACAAACGTTCTACAGAACCGTAAAGTGGCAATCGATTTAATTATAAAAATGGAATAATCATAAGGGTTAAAGTGTTGAAGAATTATGACTTCTTGTTCTTAACTTTTGTATCGCAATTATCAATCTTTAATTGGATTTTAGAATTTACAAAACACGTGCTTTTAAGATTATATGTTCGCGTGATCAACGCACCTTATCCAAAATTTGAACATGACCGTAGTGCGATGACTACTACTTTATGAGTAGAAAGCTAGCTTTAAAGCATGGTAGTGACATTTTTTAGAGCTAAGTTTATCAGAAACAAATATTCTTATTATTCTTACTGTAATTTAATAACTATTCTTATTATCAGTACAAATTTAAACTAAAATTGTAAACAAATATATAAACACTAAAAGAACAAACGTATAATCCGTTATCATGCCATCGTTTGCAGGAATGGCTACCTTACAGTACCTTTACAATCTGTTTATGTATGATGATGGGTTTCCTCTAGTCATTAATCATTTTATAGTCTTCAATTACCCCCTAGCGTTCCATTAAGGTTAATGGCACCGAAGATGACGGAAAGAGGATGATCAACATCAATACAGGATTAAGCCAATAACTGTATTCCCTCTCCTGTTATGTATCCTCGTAAACAGTGTAAACGATGTTGTAAAGAATGTTCTTGACATTGTGTATGAGCATCCTAAAATGTAAATAATCTGTCACTTGATTTATGGGATTGGGACAGCGTAGTGGTTAGTTCGTTCAGCTACGGATCAAGAGGATCGGTTTTCGAATCTCGCAAAGGGCTCGGCAACTTTGTCTGTAGTAGAATACTGTCCTGCGTGTAGTAAGGTTTGGGTACAATGCTACACTGACCTTTGACGCAGTGTACCCATGGTTTGCTAATTCCTATCAATGCTCGCAGGTTTCACAGCAGTGCTTAGCCATAACACAAGTGTTGCGGACTTTCCCCCTGTAATAATACAAGCAACCATGATAAGAGTGATAATTTTCAAAGGTCGTTCACCCTTATCCTCACCCTCTTTCGGTAATCTTCTATATTGAAATGATTAATGTTTAATGTTTTTGGATATTGGATTTGGTAATCGTCAACATTTTGGACTGAATATTCATAAAAGATGAATATATTAACATATTGTTTTTTTAACATATTGTTACAATCATCGATCAATGGAGTAAGCACGAATGCATGGAAAACCTGATGCGATATATATTTTCACCTACAATAAAAATTGAGATGAATCAAAAGATATATATCATAAACAAATTATATACGAATTTATACATATTATTTATGCGGTTTATTTATGAATTCGCTATACAATGTTAAATTACCCGAAACATAAACGCAAGTTGCATCAGTTTAGTCTGCAAAATATAAAATATGAAATGTAAACTTTTTGTCATGAAATGACGTTGTCAATTGTTATCTGTTCAACAGTGTAACTTTCACTTTTTTAAATCAGTATACCGTTACAAACTTATTTATTCAGTTTCCTAATTTCATTATCATTTCTGAAGAGTTCCACACGAAGTCATTTTCATTGGAAGGTTTTTTAATTATAGATAAGACTAGACAGTAATTGTAAATATCGCCCATGCCTGCAATGTACATTTTCAGGATCAGTAAGCAATGTAAATTAAAATTTCATAAAAACGAAAGTTGATATAGAGGGGAAAATGGTTCCCAGTAGATGAAGAGATGAAAAATATTATCAAAATAAAATGAGTCCTTTTCTCTTATATAATTACTTTCTCTATCACCAAGGAACGTATGCTACTGTGATTGAACTTAACCGCCCACAATATCATTATAATCTGATTACACTAGTCCTTATCAGAAAAATAAAACAAAATCTACGATCGCAAATGTGACATAAAGGTTAACTTACATTAGTTCTAAAAGCATAAACATACAAAAGCTTTGTCTTTAATTCTATAAGAAATAAAGAAGGGAGAGAGAGTATTTATGTTCTTCAGTGGCAAGCAAAGATAACATTCAAGAACTTACAAAAAAAATTACAACAGATATATATTTACATATAATCATTTGAATCATCGTATTTGCAAATCAGATTGTTATCCATGTACATACAGTGAAAAGCGTAACAAAATAGTTCCCCATACTAAATGATCTAATACGTTATAAAAGTCATGTTCTGCTCCAAAGAGAAATGATAACATATCTTCACCATCTTGCATTTCAAACATTACGTAGGTTTCAACATAAAGCTTGTAAATTAAGTATGTAAAAACGTCATTTCGTTGTTCTAATAAGTTTTCACAGTGAATAAGTATATGAAAATTATAGTCAAAAGTTACAGAGGGCACTCTTGATATTTTACCTCGTGATGATATCTTGACACAAAGTTGCAAGGCTGATTTATTATCAGGGTGTTTATATGCTAGTTGCCAGAGAATATGATTAGAGAGTTTAGTATGAATTGTTACATACAATGACATGCGATATAGAGTTTGGGAAATCAAATCAAGACTTGTGCAATCAGATTATTATGGGTTTGGGATCGCCACAATTCTTATTCATAACTTTGTATACATTGGTGTTTACAATTCTTCACAAAACATGTTTTGGAGGAAAAACATCTTGAACATATATTTATCAACAAATGAGTTGAAAATATATTTTGATTAGATATTGATAAAAGATCGTAACATATGTTGTTTGATTTGCATGGAGATGTAGGTGCTGCACAGAAAAGACTTTGCGAAGTTATCACACCCAATGTTACATAACCGCCCAAGAAATGAGGGCTTTCATTCTTGTCAATATAGCCAATGAGTGAGTGCCAATTTGAAAATATGTAAACAAACATCATTCTCAATCTTAGAATGTATAACATGTATTATGAAATGTATAATGAGCTAGTGGCCTCGTTACGAAATAAGCTCTCTCTCTATTGCCAATGAGTGACCAAATTTGCAATGGTGGGTATTTATGATGATCGTTTATGAAGACCTTGTACTAGTCGAGCAAAATACCTTAGTATTAGAAAATACGTTGACCTGTGATATTTGGATATACTTCACAGTCATAAAGTCGAGTTTTAAGAACAATTCCAAGCCAAACCTTAGTACATGTGAATGGATGAAAACCTTTATCATTATATCTAAGTGAGTTAACATTCGGTCTTGCTTTCTGAGAACATTTGTTACTTGTAGCTTTTGTTGAAAGGGTACTCGTAAAGAGTACACCTCCATATATGATATATTCTGATAAGGGGATTTGGGTATCGTCATGCTTACAGTGAAGATTTACATCGTACCATTGTCTTTTGCTAAAAATGATAATGGTACTTTTTGATTGCTTGCTCGACTTAGTAGTTTTTTTATTTTACCCCTTGATATGGTACAATGATGTAGACGTTTCCAAACATTACCTCTTATGCCAAGTTCATGAAGGTTGTAAAATAAGCCACCGTGCCAATTTCTTTTTCATTGTCCAGGAACACTGCATAAACGGGGGAGTCTCTATTATTATATTATTGTATACTTTCCGTGAGAGCAAACACAGACATTTTGGCGCCATGCTCTTTTCTAAAACCAAAAGTAATTTATCAGGAAACCTTTGATTTGTTTTCGCTAAACAAATTCAATTCGTTTAAGTAAGAGGTTTTCAAATAATTTTCCAAGTCAAGATGTCAATGTACTGTAATACCTCTGTAGTTTCGTCGGTCTGATTTGTCCTTTTAAAAAAAATACCATTCTCATTCTGTGTTCATATGTAACATAATGAGATTCAATCATGTGATTGAACAGTTTACATGCATCAGCAATAAAGACATCATCTGCAAGTATGATATATTCATTTGTTATTTTATCAGGACCAGGGGATTTATTTTACGTAGGGTTTTAACAATATCATTCACCTTATAAAAGGTTTCGGATTCATGAGGTTGAGCTCATCAGCGAAGTATTGACCCCATATTTTACAAATTACAGAAACTTTTGAGACTACCTATCTCTTGTATTCATGTGTAGATATATCTGTCCCCCCTCCTTTTTTAAGTTTAACGTATGTGAAAGCATTACAAATACAAAAGCGTTGTCTTCCATTCTATAAATAATTGAGAAGTGAGTTTGATATACAACAATCCTCTTATATGAAATGCTTTCAGTATTTTATGTTTTTGTAGCAGAAAATGGGATATTTAAGCTTTTACTGCAGATTTAAGAAAAAGGTTTTGTTGCTTATGATTGAAGCTGAACGATTTTCAACATAAACTCCAGCTACGTTACTGGATTAAACACTGCACTAAGGCAAAGTACCAAATAAATCTACACCTTTTCTTTCAGTAACTAGTTCACATCCGTAGACTGAATAATTGGATGTTTTAGGCCCCATGATCCCTTTGTTTGCGGCATATATTTTTGAACGATGTAATAGCACAAAACATTCCATAGCTTAGCAGAGGCGAACATAAAATGTTCAGCGAGTGTATCTCAACATCGTCCGTTGTGTAGGAATGTGCTTTTGACCTATACGAGCCCATGTATGCTTGTTATGTGTTGTCACGTGACCGACTAGCCGTCTTCAGACGATGTACAAAGGAGAATACCCTCAACACGTGCTGGGAGAGTCAACACATTCTGCCTTTTACTCTCTGGTCTGCTCGTCCCATCATCCTCTCCTAATCGTATCAGGTCTAAGATCTCAACCTGCTTCACGTTCTGTTTCCACCAGGTTATTTAAGGTTTATTTTATCCTTATACGACATAAATATTGTTAGTGTTCATTTGATTGGAATTTAAGATTTCTACTTATGCTTTATTCTCCTTTGAGCTTTAGATTTACACACATATTATTTTTCCTAGCGTAATTTATTTTCTAGTATAACGCTTCTTGTTAATGGTGAAATCATCAAACTTCATTGACAGAGATCAGAAACAGGAACCAGCGATTTGAAATACTTGTAAAAACTCCTTACTATACTTGTTGATTAGTGCGGAATTATACATTTTTGTCAACTGAACCATTGTAGAACTTAAATGATTATGCCATGGTTTAAGCAATTTATACTTGTGTGATATTTCTTAAATATATGGTCAATGTCCTTCTTGTTATGATTTGCTTAATTGAAAACTAGTTCAGGTAACAAGCAACGGGATCATTTAGACACACATTTCGTACGATCTGTATCCTAAAAAGTCTTGCGTCTATGGACGTTACACGATCCTAAATGTCTGATAACTTCCAAGATACCTGTTTGATTGATATGTAGGTCAGATTGCATGTGTAATCGCAGAAGCGATCAAGCGCTGCACCGTTTTGATTCTCGAAACATCCGGTTGAATATGTAAACATCTCCATCAAGTCCTCTTTTTCTACAGCTGTCTGATTACTTTCTGAAAACTTCCTGTTTTACTTATTTCGTTCGTTTTTCTTGCGTTCTTTCAGTGTTTGCGTTTTTACCGCTTAGTTGTAGCCCAACTGGCGATTGTCGATTGTTGTTTGTGAATCATTTATATAAAGAACGAGTGTGTCATTACAAACATTTGTAAAGAATGTGAAATGTGAAATATGCAACATCACGATGCATGCATTTTAAGTAAAAGAAAAACACAAAAATATCGAAATGAAGTTTGCTAACTTATTTTCTGCCAGTTCTGCCAATTTTCGATTCAAAGTTTGGTTTGTATTCTTTGAAAAGATTAAAGACCTTATAGACCTTACAAGTCATTTTTACAAAAGCCTGCTGTCACATTACCTGTATTCGAAAGATTTTCTAATTTAAATATATTTATAGTAATCAAAGTATTCACTATGATGCCTTTTTCAAAACAAGCCTTGCCGTAAAGATTTTTCTATTAAACAAGACCCTTGTTTCAACACATGTGGTTCGTAGTACTTGTTTGAGATCTTTGTGTTAATAACTGTTTATGTACATGTTTTAAACAAAGTGAACAATTGTGCAGTAATGATTGAATAGAAAAGTCAACATTCTTGCAAAATTTCTTGTATTATCTTAAATTTAAGTTTTTGGTTTCATATGATATATGGTTCTTTAACAATATTTCACATCTATTGACGCAAAAACATTAAAACCACACGTGACATTATGTTAAATTCAATTTGTGAAGTTGGTAATCATGGAACTAGAGCGGGATGTTCCACTTGTAGCATTAGCTGTAGCATTGTCACTGAAACGTGTTTTGTAAAATATTCATTGCAACAGACATCGCAATGTGTTGGTCATGGACTATTATATATATTTTAAGGAATTAATTTCCCAGATGGATACTGCAAATTACAAATATAGATAAAACGACAAAGCATATGGTCTTGCTTTACCCTGCTTCAACAGAGCAAGGGAAGAACATTCTTAGACACCACTTTGAACCTTTTGAAAATTTTAGATGATAAGGCCCAATCCCAATCTGACCCAAAATAAGTTAGATTCATAAAGCTTTTTTTTTATTTCGTAACATGAACAACTGACGACCAAGTTGTATTTTCTTTTGAAGAGAATATTAGGCAATTTACTGTTTTGTTAAATTGTCCCTCAGGCTAAATGTTGCTTCTCGACATCTTAAGACATGGAACGTTGATATAGTCAAATTCTTAGATAAGTTGTCATTATCAATATGGGATATTATAAACATTGGTCAACAAAATCGATCGCATGCATTTTCCTTAGATGCAAGTTGATGTAATGCAAGAACATAATCCATGATATGTTTCTTTCGATAACAGACAAGCCTCCATCTTACCCCACAGAGGAAGATCAAGTCATGTTGATTTAGCCTCTGTTCTATTACGCCGAAATCCATTGGTTCCGGCAGTTTCCCCTGGCGGAAAAAAACCCGCATCACAATCAATTTGAATTTCTTTATCAAATGACAACGTTTCTCGCATGGAAAGGGTGGTTCATAGCACAATGCTTTTGCCTTGATTCAGTAGATTTAAGAACAGCGTCGCTGATTGCACAACTAACTTTGATTGCCTCCAATCAGGCATCTCCCATTCTATCCCACAAAGTCGGCGTTATATAACAGAGGCTAAATCAGCATGACTTGATATGCCTCTGTGGGGAGAGAATGACAAGCCGCACTTTCTACCTCTCCCTACTGAATGTACTTAATGTATCTTATAAACTATTACACCCAGTCTTGCTTCTCTCATAGAATTCAATATGAAGAAACCCATATGGACTTATGATAATATGTCGACACAGGTGTTTTGGAAGAGTTCATTGTGACTATAAAATGGTGAAATGTCTCAAGTTTTCATAGCTTGGGGAGGATTTGGATTTCCGTATTTATTTTGTTTTATTGAACATTCCAAACATCATTTTATCTAATATAATTCCATTTCAATCTTCATGTATAAATATAAAACACGAGTGGGGTTTGTATCAGATCTCTTGTTCGTGGATGATCTTCATAGTATCATATCACACTGCATGTCTGAATAGATTATCTATAACTTTGATAAGATAATAAGCCTTCACTTAGTAGAAAAAAAACCCATTACATTGTATGAATAAAACATTACAGCAAGATACTTCAACACCCGATATTGTGAGAATTACCCTAGGGGTTTGTTCATATTAAGGTTTTTGTATCAATAAGCTAAATTATAAAGAAATCATTGGACTCTGATCAATGTGTTAACGTCTCCAACACTGCAATGGTTTGAAAACGTTAGCATCTTCTCCGGCAATCAACTTGTCAAACCTAATGACTGTTATCGGATTAGGTTGTCTGTACTCAAAAGCCACAATACCGAAGCATTACTTGTTTTATTGAAAGGTTAAATCTATAAAAGCGTATTACTTTACAACATACAGGTTTACAATCCACTTGTGATATAACTAATTTATGTGAGTCTCTCATATACTTTCAACTGTTCAGAGCCTGGCAAATGCCTTCAATGTGGTCTAGACTACGTCTTGATCACACAATTAGGAATGACAGATTTAACACTTTGCTGAATAAAATCCTCAGCTTTGACAGTAATGCTCTTTAATCGGGGACATTGCTCGTTATTGTCCAGACAGTAACTCATAGACGTACTGACTTTAGACCAATTGATCCTTGTTCATTTCTTTTCATCTACCAAGGTCTCTAACCATGTCTCGCTCATGTTCATATATCAAATTCACATCATTCATTTTACTGTCTTATTCATAATTTATTGTTTTTATAAAAATACATCCAAATCAAACAAAATTTTATTTCTGGTAACATTTTGAATACAAATGACATAAGCCCCTTCAATTTGATACTGTACCAGTATAGAGAAAACCCAAACTTCGTAGAACGGATTCAGTGGTTTTAAGACAGCATCCATTGTACATTTATTGTTCCATTTCAACACATTTAGGCTTATTTATTCGTGTTTATGTTTGTGTATGTAGGTTGATCTCCATAGATCTTCAGATAGATCAGTGTAAGCATGAATGAAAATTAATGGTTCCAACTGAAAGACAATGCATTTAAACAAAATGGAGCAGTAATAATTCAAATATATAATGTAAAGTTTAGCCATGTGATTCCCTTTTCTTATACAATATGAATTTAAGGTGTTCACTCAGAATGGCCGCCCATGGATTTAAGGTGGATCTTCATACTTTGTCCTCTGACTATGGATTTCCTCTGACTATGGATGATTGGTTTGTGTTATAAAATTGTTGACACTATCAAAATAATACTTTTATCATAAACTTATTATTATCAGTGAAATTATAAAAATATGAAATATTAAAAAACTGCCCCTTTTAAATATATTTGATACATTTGATTTGCAGTTATTAGCTAATGGTCAATAGAATAGGTTGCGTAAAAATGATTTATTATGATATTGTGCAGCTTTGATAAATGTTCCCTTCAACTCATGAGTGTCTTTCAGATAATTATTCCATTTTACAATGACAAAAATGTAAGAAAAATTAAATGAACCATATGTTTTCATTGCCAATTGTTCAAAATTTATATGATAAATATTTTTCCATTGCGTGTAAATGGTTGACTTGATAATTTACCATATTCATATTGTTTTTATTTTTCGACTGTTTATTACGAAAGTCATGGATCAGACTAAAAGTGCAAATGTATATAAGGAACCTAAATAAATACATACTCAAAATAGTTTCAGTGATTATATTTCTGCTTATATAACATATTGGTTATTATCAGTTGAAATGGAACGACTGTCTTATCTGTGTACACAAACCTTACTTTTTCATTACATAGACAATTGTGATATATCTTTGGAAAGTATCAACACCGATCAAATCTGCAAGGAAATGCTTCAGAAAGGTTTTAACATATTTCATTTAAGTAAGTGGTGTGTCCGCATCGGTATATGTCACTGATTAGAAACAATAAGCATTTAAATCATATTTAAGAGACAGTTGGTGGGAATCACAACTTATAACGTTTGGCATGTATTGAGACAACAAAGTGAAGTTATTTATGGTTCAATGTCCTATATTCAACACTACTGAATGGTTCATGGATTGAGATGATTATCAAAAGAAGTGGGAGTTCAGAGTATAGTGGTGTAAGTCACTTATGCTAACCATTTGGAGAATTACACTAAAATCCTGTAAACGCTATGGATTGAGCAAAATTAGTTTACAAATGACTTACTGTCTGGAGAATAACAAGCCAATATCCGCGCTAAGGAGTCTGGCTGTTTCAGCGGCTGATGTTATTTGCTGTAAACATCACAAGTAGTTGAAGTAACCGATCTGTCATTGTTAAACTGTTTGATAGAGAGACAGTGTGCTTAGTCATGATCTCTCTTCTTGCTTGAAATTCTTGTTCGTAATAGAATTATTGAACTAAGGGTATCAAAAACCTCCAAAAAGAAGTAACAATCATTTTTAGTTGTTTGTATTATAAATCAGAGATTTATAGTATTAAGTTTTTAAAAGTCCCTTTGATGATAAAACTTAAAAATTCATAAAGCACTTATCTTGTATAAACACTTTCAATGTTCAATGAGTTGATAATTTAAAAGGAATAATAGAAAACTATTATAACGTATTTATAGCTGACCTTGTTATGTTAGATTATAATTTTACATCTGTTTTACATGAGTTATTTACAGACTCCTGATACATTAAGAGAGTCATTACAGATCAGTTCTATCAATGTGTTCTATTACTGCATTGTGAACTTTTAATCATATAGGGATTATACGACTGCTTGTGTCTGGACAATTCTCAGCCAATAAGCAGGTTTGTTTCTGAGAAAAAGAAGCCAGGACAAATAATTTATATGTTTGGTGCTCAAAGAGTGCTGCAGAATTATGACCCACATTTTAACGTACGTGTAGTGTGTTGTATGTGTGTTGTAACAGGCTTGTCTCAGCCTGGGACACTAACAACTTATGTTATAAGTTTTGATGATACATATTGTTTATGCATATTTCCCCCAATAAAGTCTGCAAAATTGAACACAACAAACGATAATTAATATTTAGTATAAACGTTATCCATCAACATACCTTTAACCTTTGGTAGGACTGGAAATGTCAGTTAATGCACTCTTGTTTTCGGCAATCAGGAAATGATCATTGATGAAATTTAATTGTAAAAGATGAAATTCTTGCACAGAAGAAATTCAAAATCAACCTAAATCTAAGATCTAATTTACATTCTACTATGAAAGAAAAAAATGTTCCTAAAATTCAGACATGAAGTTGAATAACGACAATGTTTATCACATATTTTAAAGAAGTTGATGGTTCTGCGTGTCAAGTGGGAAAACATGTTTTCAAATAATCAATATGTTATTCACATAATAAATATGTATTTTCCATTGTAAGGCTGCATGATGTACCATTTATGTACGACTCTATAGATTCCCTGGTCGCCTCTCTTTCGATAACACCTTATCCCACTTAGCAAAAATGTTTTTATTTTAAAAATATCAAAAATAAAGGACAATATCTACAACGTAAAAAGTGTTGTACCCCCAAATAAAAGTAAAGTCATTTGACACATTCCAAAGCCCGGTTGATGTTGTTTCTAGTCATAAATCTGCTATGTAGTGGGTTTGATTTGTTCATGTTCGCTGCACATACACTTTGCTCTCAAAGATATCCGAAATTTGCAATATGGGTTTGTCATCACTTTCTTTTTATGAAAACATTGGTACAAGCCGTTTAAGCAACTGTAACCTAGAATGCCGGATGCTAGAATGTCAGAGACTGCCAAGTGGCAGATTATTGGTCTTCTTGGAGCGGGTCTTTCGCTCAAAGATATTTCAAGATGAAGTTGACGTCATTACTCTACAATACGTCGTTTAGCCAGAAAACATGCACGAACCAATGACGTACAACCTCAGGCAGACCACGTTGAAAGGGGATAGATCATTGCTACGACTTGTAAGAAACTATCCCTTCCTTCCATTACCCTAAAACGCCAATAGCTTCCACACCGTTTGTTCAGTCACCAAACTGTCAGAAATCATCTCAAAGCTTCTGGATCGAAGTCATGAAACGCAATATTTATATGCATAGAAAAGATATAAATTCAAATTTCTTAGCAAACACCTCGTTTATATGATCACAGTATATGCTGATGACAAAAAAGGAGAACAATGCAAAAGAAGTATTAAGTAAGAACGCGTTTGACAGTCTCCTGAAAAATTACAAATTCGTGTTCAAAACAAGGGTCCATTAAAGTGTTTGCATCGCCCAAACGCAAAACGATCGGACTGTGACGAGGTCCGCAAAGACTTCAATGTGCCTTATGCACTTTACAAAAAACATTTTGAGCAAAAAGGTCATCACCATGATGAGGGTGTTTTCAATTGAAATTGCGTGATGGTCAGACATAAGCAAAACAATCTTGAAAGAGAAAGCATTATTGTTAAAGGAAGCAGATTTACTCGCTTTAACTGTAAGGATGTATCTGTGCAACATTCCCCTTAGTGGAACTATCGTGTCGCCGCGTACTTTTAGTGGTTCTTAATTTATTAAAATATCATGAAGAAATATAAGTTTGACCAATAACGTCTTTGATATCTCTTTCTTTCTGTAAATTTGGCAACATACATGTATTACAATTGATTATTGTCCGAACAAAAGGAACAACATCCGTTTTTATGTTCACCAGCCTTACTCGTGCTTAACAAGGATTAGCTTCTATATCTTAGGAAATATTAAAACCAAATAATTTTACCAGTATGCTTAATCTAAGTTTTTCATATAAAATTTGAATAAAGGGCGGATGAACGCAATTATGGAAGAGCCCCTGTACATGCAATGAACTGTTACTCCTTTATGACTAGATATGTTTGAGACAGTTGCTATTTATTACGGCGTTAGGCATTTGTGAGGCCATGAAAATGAAAAAATTATTGTGGCCCCAGTGGATGATATTCAATAGTACTGAATTCAGATGATTTTCAATGGTTTTGTTGTGTTTTTTCCCCCCATTTTTTTTTCAATGTGTATACAATGTGTTTATGTGTTTACATCCAGTCATGTAATGTCATATGTATGTACAAATACACATTTTTCAAAAACAATACACCCTAAATCATTTGTTAAAAAGGTTTGGAAATGCTGACCAGAAAGTATAGAATTTGGCATAGTTGTAGTTTGAAAAAGCTATTGTCTTACTTGTCTGATAATAATCAATGATTTTCTATTGAAGGGCTTTGAAATGTAATTGTGTGTTTGCTTTACTTGAATTGTATATGTATTGTTTTGTCACCAGAGCAACAGCATTTAAAGGATTATTGTTTGCCCCTTTAAAGCCAAAAATAATATTTTCATTTGTAACACTTATCCTGCCATCTGCAACTGTACCAAGCCATTCTGCCAACCAATTCCATAATTTAGTTACATAGTTACACTCACATAGTAAATGTACAATATTATCTTTTTCTATTTCACAAAAAAAGCAGAAAGGGGATTCAGAATATCCAAACTTGTACAAGTAACTCCTTGTTGCCCGAATATTATGTAATATTCTAAATTGAAGCCATTTCAAATTAACATTAACCTACATCTATATGCCAAGTTATAATTGATATTTTCTTTAACATACACTGTAAAAATGGTGTTTAGGATCTAAACATAATGCTAAGCGCGTATCTTGTCCTGTTTTATACGCGTTTAGCTTGCTAAACATGTTTAAATATTACAAAGTGTTTAGGAAAGTGTATAATAGCTAAACGCGTTTAGCATCTAAACATGTTTAGATATGTGTTTAGCATCTAAACGTGTTTAGGTATGTGTTTAGCATCTTTTACACACGTTTACATCTAAACATGTTTAGCTACCTAAGTGCTTAGATATGTGTTTAGCATCTATACATTTTAACAGGACAAGATACGCGCTCATAATTGTGTTTAGCATGTCAGAATATACCTGAACCAACATTTGAATAAGCTTAAAAAAAAACTCAAATGGCATTTTCAATGATTTTTATTTGATATGCATAAAATGGGAAGGTTAACAAATTGTAAATTCACATTGACATCTATACACTGTACATAGACAATGTCGGCAGTTCCAACTGTAGCAGAACTTCCACCCTCGATTGGTTCCAGTCTTGAAGCCTCATGTTCCCCTTTGTTAAGTTAGAGTCCATCAACTGAAATTTGAAAATAAATTAGTGCATCGGTAGAAAGTTACATTAGAATGTTTTACGTTTATTGAATTTCATATTCTATGCAAATGAAATAATTATAGATGTATAGGAACATTCAGTTTGGTTGAATTTAGGTCCAATTCTCATTTTGTTAGTACATAATAATATAAGCAAGCTATATTTTACATTAAATAGCTTCAGTGTCAATAAACAAATCAACCATTCATATAAATAATAATTATATCATTTTGGACAAGATGTCAATATGATGGCATGACCACTGTGAATTTTTAATATGACAAGCAGCACTCTTTGATCATTGGAGATCTTTGGATATCTACAACAGACTGTATAACAATCATGCCACATATCAATCACACTTTTCAGGCCTGATGATAACAAATACATGCCATACAGTAAAATCTTTGTGAAAACATCAACTTACTTTAACAATGGAAAACAAGCCAGGCAGGATGTTCTTTGATTTTGAAGAAATTTTCATCTTTGATTCTAAACATCCAACAATTTCAGAGTTGAATTGTTTGTATCCAGTTCTCCATGATCCTGCAAAAGACAATGCCAAATGAGAATGATTCAAATAAATAATGACACAGACTCGCAGACACTCTCTATATAGCCACATTATAAGCACTGCATGTTTTGCATCACAGAATTAAGCTTGATATCTGAGCAAAGCATGTCAGTATTCATCATTATAATCAAAATTTACATCAATACCAAATTATTCACTAAGTAGCAGAACAAGCAAAGATTCCTGTTCATATAATCAATTTACATTATCATTATTATAATTATATCATCCTAACATATTATAAAAATACAGTATCGTGGGTAATAGTTTAGTTGCTCGTTTCAGTGGACTATCAGTCATGGTATACTAGTTTCAGTACTAATTTCAATAGTTTCAACAAATGCTTGTAGGTTGCAGTGTAACAAATTAAATGATTTTAAAGATGTAATAACTGTTAGCATTTCATTTTTAAACAGATATTAGACCTTCCTCATATTATTGGTATTTTACTGATATATTCCTATGGATTTAGACATTACTCATACCAGAGGCCAGGAGTTTTTCAAAGTCGGTGAGAAATTCTCAACCATCTCTTCCTCCTTTCCCGGCTGTGCTTTCATAAGGAAGAATTCTTTCTCCACCTGTTAAACACAAATAAAGAAATTCATAAAACACCATAAATCATTCTTGAAATCCCCGATAAGAGTTTAAAAGAATTATTTTTCACTAAGGATGGGCTTACAATTGCTTTCTATTGTCAGTATACATTAAGTCTCTGAATCCAACCTTTTCATTTTGTTTTGCCATTTTAATTCAGACTTCCATAAACCGGTAATCATATTTTGCATTTCAAAGTTATTCTTTTAAGTTTCAAATGGCAGAAATTATAATTCATATGTTATACTCCCTCTAATAATATATGATCAATAAATTTGTAATGATGGGGGGGGGGGGGGGGGGGGGGGGATCTATGGCCTGTAGGAAATTAGAACAAATATTCGTGGGGACTTGTAGAATTAGTTAATGATTTTAGCTTATTGCTGATATATTATTTGAATTGTTGCTTTAAATATGTGTTGCCGAGAGTTATGTCCCTTGGTTTCTCGAAATACCATATTTCTGAATATAATATTTATCTGAAAAGCTCCTTTATACGTTGAGTTTCGAATAATACTAGAATATAACACTACTAACTACTTTAGATTACGATCACGATTACGATCTATTTAAATTTCCGAAACACGATGGTGTTCCATTCGATAGTTCTGGGAAGATCACAAATCATAACAAAGGAAACCAGGATAATACGTTGATTCAAACTTACCTTCAAATACTTTGACGTTTTCACCTGATACGTTCCTTTCCTTCAGTAACGACGACACATCTTTTACCGATGTATTTTCATCCATCGTGAATGATTGTTAGTACCCCCACGAACAATAACAAGTTCAGAAAAAAATGGCGGCAATATTTCCCGGCATGCTACTGCCATGACTGCTGCATCCGGTATTTCTATTCAGGTCGCTTTGCTTCGTTGCGTTGCGCTGTGATAAATCTTGCGACTTCGAAGTTATACAGTTGTTATTTTACAAAATCATTTTTATTTTGGTTAGTATTATCAATTAAGTTATTTATCAATAGCTGAAAGTGATTTGTCATTGCGTCTTATTTAGTTTATATGTCTGCACAAACATGATATAATAAAAGTTCATATGTTCATATCCCATTTGACAAATCCGACATCATGCTTCAGATCATAACATTTATCAATAATTGATACGAATGTAAGAGTAATGTGAATCATATATTAAACGAAATAAGATAGGGATATTAGAATATTTATGAATAATATTTCAATAATTAGTAAAAACTATGTATTCTTATAGTATGAATAATAAGTATGCAAAGGAATTGCACATTAATCTTTTTTCAACCGTTTATGTGTATTTAATACTCATGTACTGAGTATAATCATAAGCATGAAAGTAACCAATGTTGGCTGTTTCATTAATATTTATAGAGACCAAAGGTTTTTTTCTAAACATGTTTACAAATGTGCTTAAAATCAAAACGTGTTTAGTCATAGATCTTAATGTACCCCTAAACATGTTTAGAAATGTGTTCAAAAGCTAAACATGTTTAAATATCAGGCGTAATATTCTCCTTGTGTTTAGCTTTTACACACAATCCTAAACACGTATAGCTTTAAACATGTAAAGATAGTGTTTAAATGCTAAACGCCGTTTTTACAGTATATAGTTATCTTTGAAAATGTTCTCCCATCTCACTGAACTTTGTGTTTGAATGTTTCTTGCATTTAATAATATTTGATAAAAATATTTATTTGCTTTTTCTTTACTGTGCAACAAACTTATATTGAATGGTTGATTCTGGCCATACAGCCTAGCAACCTTTTCACGGGAATTTGATTTAAAAAACATTTTAATTGCATTTCGCATCGATAGAAAATATAGAAAATTTATATAAATATCATAGAATGTTCTGAATTCTTCATAAGTAAAAAATTTCCCATTTTCTTTAATAAAATTGTTAACATAATATGATACCTTTAATATCCTGACATTTTTTGTTAACAATGAATTGTTTATCAATAGTAATATTATAATTGTACCAAACTGACTGGGTCAAAAAATCTGTTGCATCATTTATATTGGTATAACACTTTTTCAAGCAACATGACCATGCACGCGAAACATCCTTCCAAAACATATTCCTACAAGAGGAATAATATGTGTAATTATATAATTAGCATCAGCAAGAAATATCCTCTGAACATTATTAATACAGTGTGATGAATGATCATACCATTTTTATTGGTTTCAATCCTTTTAACCCAAACTAGTTTCTGTACAGCTATTGTATATTTGATATTTGGAACATTTATCCCTCCATATTTGAGAGGAAGGGTCATAACTTCTCTTTTCACTTATCTTTTTTGCCTTGCCATATACATTCGAATTGTTTTTTCTGAAAATCACCTATCGTCTTATCTGGTGGATTTGGTAAGGCTGCAAGGAGGTGATGAAGTTTAGGTAAAAGAAGTGATTTGAGTACAACGTTTCTACCCTTAGGAGTTAGTGTTTTCATTGACCACATATTCATTTCATTTTTAATACTTTCTAATTTGTCACTATAATTTATTTCCACAATGATTTTCAATGTTAGTTAAACTATAGAAATCGGGTTAAACGATCTTTTTCAGTTAATGATGTTAGTCCCTAATACTAATCAGCATCATATAGAAGAATTACACTCAAATCCTGTAATCGCTATGGATTGAGCAAGATTAGTTTACAAATGACTTACTGTTTGGACAATAACGGGCCAATATCCGCGCTGAGAAGTCTAGCTGTTTCAGCGGCTGATGTTATTTGCTGGACACATCAGAAGTAGTTGAAGCGATCGATCTGTCATTGTTAAACTGTTTGATAGAGACAGGGTGCTAGGTCATGATCTCTCTTCTTTCATGAGATGTCTGTTTCTTATAGCATTATCAAACACAAATGTATGGTAACTTAATTAAAAATTATTTTGATAAACAACCCAGACGTCTGTTTAACTGTATAAACTCTTTCTTAGGGTTAAATGAAATGGTATGTTCCAAAAAGAATAATCATCTGGTATTCCAATGGCTTATGCAGTATCATGCTTATGGTTACATATTCTATATGTATTCTTTAAAGAACTCTGATCCTTTTACCTTAGAAAACCGAAAGAAGAGGAACAATGTGTTTTATACTTTAGACTATGACATGAATATATTTGAATACATAATGCTTGTGTTTGGACAATATCGGACCAATTAGTAGGCTAATGTTCAGCTCAGGATTTGTTCCCTTGTCTAAGTGCTTGATTGCCAGTTAGTGCAACAGTAGCACGACCCAGGTCGCAGTTGGTATGGTCTGTTATCTGTTTCTGAGCGACAATTACCAAACATTTGATGTGCATTGATTTTTTACATTTAATTAGTTAGGTAATTTGACAGACTACATTTGAATATTAGAACCTATCTGACCTCTGGTAGAACGGGAAGTAGCTATTCTTTGCATCCTTGTTTTAAGCGATGAAGTAATTACTATAAATACAACTTTATTGTAAAATATGAAACACAGGAGTATTAGAATCAGCAGAAATAAATATTTTAATTTGCATTTTGCACAATGAATATTTAAATTCAGCTCTAAAATTGGGTCCTCAAGCTTCATTATTATAAAACTTCATTATATAAATTATTAGAATAAGTTATTGTTCTCTGTGTGTCAACTAAATTGAAATAATGCTTTCTTGGTATGATTAAATGTACCACTTATGTATGGCTGTTAAGATTCCATCAGTGACAACTGTAAGCAAAGATGTTAATGTTTTCAGAATAAATTTACAATCCAGCGGAATTATGAAATTAACATTTAACAGTGAGACATGAAGACGTGATAAGTATAAACATACCCTAAATGCTACAGAATTTGTTTTATTTACATCACTGTGAAATTAACAGAAATCATATCGATCTTCACTAAAAGGGGATCAATGTGCAAGCTTTTTATCCGTGAAATAGAATCATTGATTTTCCCCAGCGCAATTGCCTACATATTTTATTGAGTGCACAAAAACGTGTTGAATTGTGCTGGCACTCTTGATAAAAAACTTTATACAAGATGTGTCCGTACTTCCCCCTTGTTCATGTACCCATTTGTACAGCTGAGTGAACTGACTGCAATGTGGGTAACGTGCCTTGCCCAAGGACACAACCCAGTACATGGCCCAGGTCAAAAGGTTTTGGTGTCTCCCCGGGATTCGAACCTGGCTGTTGGCGTGAGAGGCAAGCACGCTAACGACTACACCATTGTGCTCATTTTATCATTTTAGAACATTGTGAGACGTATCAATCTAACAATTTTTATTCTTATGAATTGGTATTGTAAAATGAAATTATTGAATTGTATATACTAGTTTGATAGGGAAAAGTTTGGAAGAAGTTACGAGAGGAATATATCATGGAATTCCCAAATATTGAGTTGAATTGTTGAAAATCAGCGAATAAAACATGAAGTTAAAGTAACAGATTGATATACGAGTTTTGAAACATAAGCCACTTATTATTATTTTAGATGTCAAATAAATGAAATTATGGTTATTTTGAACGGAAGTTAAAATGTTTGTGAACAATGCTTTTCATACAATTTCTTTATTCATTGAGATACACATAAACAATAAATGTTTTTGTTCCTCATAAACTACTGGTCCATTGTCATATTTTCACATTACCATACATGTATATGAGAGATTAATATCAACTATTAGAACATAGTCTTGCTTCTAAAAAAATCATCAGAGGTGCTGAAGCAAGCAAACGATTTTTAAGAAAGTGAGCACGAAGTGTTTTGAGAGAAATCATAGCCTGGCTTGCATGTAAGTGCAGTTGACCTGAGAGATCCTATCAATATCAGTAACGTGATGATGTACAAATGGAAAGAGTCGAAAACACTCTCCGGTCCTGTTGATATTGTAAACAAGTGCTTGCTTGTATGTTCAGTCATCTACACAGATCCTGTTTCTAAACCTATTGCTGGTTTGAGGTATAAACGAAAATTCTCGATGGTAAATTTTTCACAAGCGATTCTATTTGGGTCCCTTATTTTTCACTCTTTGCTCAGTCACAGCAAAATGTTTGTTTGATTGCTAACCTTGTCAAATGTAAAAAAAATAAAATGATAAAACCCATTGATATATAACACTCAACACTAATAAAGATTAAGTAGTCATCATTCAACTACTGAAGCTGTTTGTAAATATGTGTAATCAATATCTAATTCATAATGGACAAGTATTCAGTAAAATGTCTTATGGGTAGTTGAAGAATATTTCTTGTCACACAGAATGATACTTTGCAACGAGCTTTTCAAAATGAATAAGAAGGGTTCATTTGATCTTCTAAGTAAGTATTGACTTGTTGAGTTTCAGAAATAATTTTGAACATAATGAAAGCAGATTGATACCAGTATTTTGTTGTCAAGAACAATAAAAACCTAGACGCATAAAGCCAAATGGTGTAATAGTTAACTGGGCATGTCACTTTGATCAATATTGACTGGGTGTATTTGTTTGCCATTGGTATAATTATAAGATGGCAGTAAAGACATCATCAAGCAATCAGAGAATCATCTCCCTTATTCATAGCTCTGATTTACTGCTAGATAGTGGACAAGTACATTCTGTAATATATCAGATAAGTGGCTGCTTGAATTCCATACATACAACAGATTAATGTTCTGGTATGGCATTTCAGCCATATACGGAATATTATATGTCCTCTCTGAAATCACTGTATCAATATTCTTACCTACATCAAAGGACACAAATAGATCGTGTTAGGTGTTAACCACTAAAACATCAAAGACAGGATATATATTAAAATCTTTACAGAAATGTTTATGAACGAGTAGGCCCTGTAGTGATTTCGTATTTCCCAGTTATGAAAATAGACTTTATGCTGCAATGTTGGAAGGAAGAATACTTTTAACTTCTTATCACCGCCATTTTAGATTTTCTGCGATATATTTAACTTATTTATGTAAACACTGGATTGAATGTAATTCATGTACTATTTCGCTGCTCTAAGGCTGAATGGGCAACCTTCAATATTCTAGTTGTAAGTTTAATGTTTGATTTTATGTTTGCATTGCTTCTGAAACTATGAGAGATGATTACGGATCGCATACAGCATACTTTTACCCTGATGTCATAAGATGAATATAATTTGACTGTAGGAGGATATGTAATACCTGTTTTAAAACTAATAGAGGGGTTTTTTTTCAGCGTTTCTTGTGTCAACAGCATGTACTTAGTCTATGTTTTACATGTCACATGTGTTGTTGTTTATAATGAATTCAAGATTGAAATGATTCTTGAAAAAAAAAGAGTTTATTTACAAGGTTTGCTTTATGAGTTAAACATGTGTTCATTAACATCATACAAGCATAGTCAACATATGACTTACTGTATCAACGATAAGATGCGTATATGCCCGCTAAGGAGTCTGGCTGTTCAAGTAGCGAATTCCATTTGTTGGGAACATCACAAGTTGTTGATTTATCAATCTGTTATTGTTTGAGTGATTGTGAGACAGCATGCTTGGTCACGATTTAAGGTACTGCTTAAAGGGGCAGTAGCACGTTTTTTGATAATTGTATATTTTAATTATTTCACTGATAATTGTAAGTTAATGCTAAATGTATTATATTGACAGTGTCAACAATGTCATTACACAAGCCAATCACCAAAAGTCAGAGGACAAAGTATGAGGATTCACATAAAATCCATTGGCGGCCATTTTGTTGTGAACACCTTTAATTCATTTTGCGTAAGATAAAGGAATCGCATGGCTTGACTTTACGTTATATATTTGAATTATTACTGCTTCATTTAGTTTTAATACATTATCTCTCAATTGGAACCATTTATTTTCATTTTCCTTACTTTACCTGATATTACCCCTAAAAACGTGCTACAACCCCTTTAATATGTCCGCTTATTGACCGCAGTAAATAAGCATCGGTTCAAAAATAACTCAAACTATTTTAAATACATGTAGTAACATGTCAAGGAGTTCAAGGTAAACCATAACTCTATTTGCACTATTTACAAGATTCGTTTAATCTTAAAAATAGCATCAGTTAACTCTTTTGCATTACTATTAGGATTGTTCTGCTGAACACTCAACCTCTGTCTGGACAGTATCGAGCCAATAAGCAGGTTAAAGAGTCTAGAAGAGGATAAGTAGTTGCCATATTGACTGTAGTCAGTGTGAAAGGGTGCAGAGCTCCTGATGTTCAGGTCAGAATTAGTTCTGTAGTTTTAGTGTTTGATTGCTGCAGTCACCTGACCCAGGTCACTTGGTTCGTCTTTATTTCATCTGTTTCTGAAATTTTTTATCTGTAAATGAGACAATTAACACATGATATGTACTGTCTATTGTCATGACTTGGGTAATCATGTTATTTGTTTAATTCTTTTTTTAGTAATGACCGACAGGTGGCAATGCATATTCTTGAATTTGAATGTGATAATAACATAAAAATATCATAATTTTTGGAAGAAATGGGATACAAAACATTTGGTCATGGTCCTAGTTCTTGCTTGTGTCTGCTTATTCAAAGGATATTTGTTTGGGTCTATCAACAATATTCCATCATATTGCTTACCGAAATTTAAAACAAATACGTAAAGTAATAAAAAAATTATAATTAGTTTGACAAAATAGAAACACTTGACAACTTACAGTAGAAATTATCAAGGCATGCAATGTCTGCGACTCTGCAATGAAATTGTCAATAAATAGAAAATCTGCTAATTATTAAATGAAATAAGAAAAAAAAACTATTTCTTCATTTTCAGGCCCAAATTGAACTTTCAAGTTTTCTTATAGACAGACAACAGTGTGGTTAGACCCATGTTAAATCTTTCAGATGCTTGGGGATTATCAATCGTTATGACATAGCATGACAGGTCATGCATTAAAAACTGATCCATTCAACTCGTTAATCGGAACTTGATCAATGTATATGAAAATGACAAGCCCAATCAAATACTTACTTTATTCAACATTTTTTTAATTCATCTGAACATGTAAACTGCAGTTAAAATCATTACTGATTTTGCATTGGGTAACTTAGATTGTGACCAAACCAGATGCTTCAACTCTGTTATCTGTGTTTGCGTTACAGAAAAGATACATTGCTCTCCTTAAAACAAAAAAAATCAATTTAAAAACATTTGAGCATCCGGAAAACGCCTTCACTGGTCACGAAGTTGATAACATCGTGCTTTGAGATATCTATTATTCCAAAAGTTATCATCATCGAGTCATTAAGAATATTTTTCACCAACCACATATTTTGTAAATCTCTTCTATTGTCACATGACTTTCTTTTTAGAAATCATTACGAAATTATACTTCATGAATAATATGAAATCCCAAAAAAAATTTCATGATGTGAATTTTCTTGCATTTCATGTTCATTCCAGATAATATATCTAACTCATGCAATCGTCAATAAAGACAGAAATTCTGAATGTGTAAGACAAGAAACCTAGTCAAGTAGGGAAAATCAGGTGATGGACCAAGTAGAGAAACTGTTTCTATATGATGATAGACACATTTGATCCTGCTAACCCCTTAATGTCTAGATATTTGCACTTAAACAATGAATATGTTCGGTACAGTAAAATATATGACTGTTTTTGCATGATGATTGATGATGATTCTGCTCTACAACTCATTTACAGTTCCATATAGATGAATGTTTTCATTGTCTAATTATTTACTTATATGAATTGAAAGTTTGATTATATGTGCAAAGTTGAATTGATGGTTTACAGTATTTTACTGTTCAGTACAAACGTCATGAATGAGGCTTACAGTAAGGAACATGCTCAAAACAATATGTTTGAGTTTATTTCTGCTTTTATCAAAATATAACCATATGACAATCAATCAAGACTTCCTTTTGTACGTACATCGTCCATGAAAATTATAATAAATTCATAGAAAATATATAACCTTACATTTCTGCCAGTGTGCTGTAGATATGTTTTCAAAATTATATATTGTAATAAGTGGACTGTCCGAATTGATACATTTCACTGTATATGAACAATTAGCATTTATATGATATTTGAGAGACATTGTTGCAAATCACAATTTATGACATTTGGCATCTATGTAGACATCAAAGGGAAGTTATCCAGGCCTCAATGGCATCTATTCAATAGTACCGTACTGAATGGTTCATGAATTGAGATGATTTTCAATAGATGTAAGTGAATTAGAATAACATTAAACCATCTTTCTCAGTAAATGGTGTAAGTCACTGATGCTAATCATTAGGAGAATTACTGAACAATGTTGCAATCACCATGGATTGGTATATAAATGACTTACTGTCTGGACAATAACAAGCCAATATCCGCGCTAAGGAGTCTGGCTGTTTCAGCGGCTAGTGGTACTTGCTGGAAACATCACAAGTAGCAAAGTGATCGATCAGTCGTTGTTTAACTGTCTGATTATGTGAAACAGTGTTTGGTCATGATCTCTGTTCTTGCTTGATAGTCCTGTTTGTAATAAGAGTATAAAAAAAATCATATAATATCAAAAATCATATGTATATAGTTTATTTGGTATAATAAAGCAGAATATTTTACGATGTGTGTTATGTATAAAACATATCAAAGGGTTAATTGAATAAGTATTTCTGCAGAAAGTAAACATTAAATATTCCAGCAGACTCTTGATAAGCAATAAGATTATTTTTACCTTTCAAATGCAGAGGAAAATGGACACTGTACTGCTACCTGTAAATCATTAAGGGAATATACCAAGATACAGCTAGACTGCTTGTGTCTGGACAACATCGAGCCAATAAGCAGATTTAGTGGTCTGAAGAACGGAAGGTAGGACTAATATCAACCACACAGTCGGTGTGAAGAACAACTAATGTTCAGGTCAGGATAAGTTCCCTTGCTTAAGTGCTTGATTGCCAACTGAGTGTTGCAGTAACATGATCCAGGTCAGATCCGTGTGGTCTGGTTGATCTGTTTCAGAGCTTCTCTGTCTGAGCCTGGGACAATAACCAGATATGTGATAGACTTTGTTTATTCAATTAGTTAGTCTATTTGACAGACTATCGTTGCATCTTGTGACTTAACTGACCTCTTGTAGAACTGGATGTAACTGTTAATGTGTTCTTGGCCTAAGGAACGACGTTTTGAGTGTAAATGAAATTTTATTGTAAAATATGAAAGAATTGCTCAGGAGAATCAGGTGAAAGGTTATATGCAGTTTTGCAATAAATAGTTTCGATTCAGCTCTTAAATTGGAACATCAAGCTTTATAATTATCAATATTCATTATATTTAATATCCTGTACTAATGGTCTGGGTAATGGGAAGTCTGAGTTATGGGTTGTATACAGTAATTTAGTAGGTCAGGGACGCACAATTGATGGTACATGTATTAGTGAACTAAGATCACGTTTTTCTTGCTTTTTGGAGAAGCTAAAGGCGTAATAGAGGTAATAGAAATGTTTTTGAAGTAACATGATGATGTACAAAAGGAAAACTCTCTCGGGCCATGTTGATACTGTAAACATGTGCTCACGATATTGTTCAGTCATAATTTCTTATCTCAACCTGATCCAAATATGCTAGAAACCTCACTGATTAATCAATGTCATTTTTTTTGCACTAAATGCTCATTTTAACAGAGTAACATTTTCTGTATATAAATGTATCTAACAATCATGTCCCTATATGCTGTAACATAAACTACTCATTACCATTTATAATACCGATCAACTCTAGACATAATTGTTACACGTATAAATGTTGCATCATCAACTGTGGATATTGCAAAGATTACTGGGGATGCTTACGTACATATGTACATATATTTGCCAATAAGAGATTGCTATTTAGTCTACATGTTTAGTCTCAATAACTCCTTCTGTGCGCTAAAAACCACCCTGTTGTGTTTCCTTTCTGAAACAACAACAAAAACGTATTGAAGTATCCTGTCAAAATAGCCCTTATTTTTTGCACTCCAGGACTGTTATCGCTTTTCTTAATGCTAAACTATGGAATGTTTTCACCAGCGATTCTATCTGGATGCCCTGTTTTCACTCCTTGCTCAGGCAGAGTACGATATTCTGTGTTAAATGCTTCACCTGACAAAGTTAAAAATAGATATACTGATTATTTGCTCATTTCTTTTATGATTTCTATTATGAATAGCATGCAAGGACATACCCTGAATATCCCTTGCATAATTGTTTATACCCCTGGATAAAGACTACTTAGTTACAGGTACTGAAGCTTTCTGTGAAAATGTGTAATCAATATCATATTCAGAATGAAAAAGTAAATTGTTTTAAAGATAAGTTGAAGAATATCAAGTTGTCACACAGAATGTCAAATCGAAACAAACTTTTCATTCGATCTTTAATTAAGTTTAACTACAAATTTGTTGCATTTGTTTTTACTTGTCTGCAACTTAGAGGATTGAGATAGAAAATGTATAACACCTCCAAAATCAAAAAAAAAACATGGAGGATTTGCGTTGGAGTGGCGTTGTTTTGAGTGCTGCGCCACTCGTGAAAATACTGTTCTATCCAGTCACTCGATGAGAGATAAGTGACATCACAATCAAAACAAAGATATTCTGTTTATTATATGCCTCTTTGGTCGAAAATGTAATAATTTATGTCAAAAATATCTTGACTCTAGAGTTTTCTAGCGACGTCATACCATTGTTTATGATATGATTGATGGTGAGATACACTGTCTATCAGTGAAATAAACCCTCTATCTGGCTACACTGGCGATAACCTTTAACATCACTCTACAGAGTGGTGATAAACTTTATCACCACTCGAGTGATGTCAAGTTCAAGAGTTTGACGTCATGAATTCTCATATGACGTCACACTGTTACCGCGGTGACGGGCTCTTCAAAGCGTCCGCTCAACATGAAACTGGCCTTGCTTAGAAGGATTTCATCATAAAATGAATAGAATATCTGTCAATTCTTGACAAATACCATGTTTATATCATCTCGTGAGGTAGAAAAATTAAATATTTTCTACCTCACTCAATGAGATAAATATATCATTAGTCAAGAAAAGTCAAATATTGATGGTAACTTAGCGACGGCGATGACGTCGGGTTGAATGTAGAAGTGACGTCAAACCATTGTACATATGACGTCATCAGCTCTGTGATATTTTCACTGACTTGAAAAAGTGATATCACACTCAGTGGCGGGAACACTTTTCTAGAACTGAGAAAACTCTGTCACTCACCGCTTAACATATAATAAAAGTCAATATTATGTGTGGTAAATTAACAATTTTAATTTACTTTGAATTTTAATTTCAAGTAGAGCTTTCCCCTGATATGAAATACACATTCACTACACTAACTGCTAACGGCTGAACGGTCTACCTCCATGGAAAGTTCCATATTTTATATCAGAGGTCGCATACGCATACGTTTCGCTTCTTAACATAACAAGTATATATACATTGATTGTATGAAGATATTGTGAGTGGTAAAAAGTGAATATAATTTTTTCAATGGTCTCTTTGTTAACAGAAGCCACTTATTCACTTTTTATGGGTTGTATACAGTAATTTAGTAGTATTTTCACTTCATCACCTTTTCATGTAAACGATGTCTTTGTTTGTCGTGATCTATAATTAGTTCAAGACTATATGATTCTTGAAAAAAAAAATCCTTTATTATATACTCATTTAAACTTAAAAAAGAACGAAAATGAGTGCAATACTGATAATGTCTTCAAATTCCATTTCGCACAACAAATTCCGTATTGCGTGGCTGTCGGTTCTCCTTTTGTCAAGCTTTGGCGACTTTCCAAATTTTCCCTATGTAACAATAATTTTCCTAAACGAAATATTGTAATTAATATATCCCTATACATTGGTAATGAACCTATTTCTTATATGATATTAAAGAATCATATAGAGAGAAACTAGTATTATCCTTAATGAAAATAATTGCAAAACACTGAAAGGAAATCTTGAACTAAATTCTGAAACACATCCCTAGCACAACGTCGTCATTATGACGTCACAACTGTTAACATTAAGACATCATTGCAATAGCGACGCCCACGGTCAAAAGCATGAATTTACATTACCCAGGACAAAAGTTACTACTGAATCACTTTTATGATTTTATTTTCACATTTGAGATACTCGACTTTTATTACATTTAATTTTCCAGAGAAATGAAAAAGTAATAAGATAACTGAGGTCTCAAATCATCAGTCGACCTGGTCGGTTCATTCCCTTGCTTGCTTTATGTATCAATGCGCAGTAACTCGTCTCTGAAAATGTACACAATTCAATATCACCTGCAAACAAAGATACAAAGAGAGTATATAATAAATACAGATGGTCATATGTGTGAATTTTGGGTCGTTTGTATTGAACTCAAAGATGTCATAGACACGAAGGAACAACGAGTTTGTTTTTATGAAATCAAGGTTTGCTATATGATTTAATGAATTTGATTTACATGATCTAGTAAGAGTAAGGTGCATCCTTATAATCATAGAAGTGGCGCAAGAAATAAGGACGTTTGGATTGAGCAAGGGTAGTATACAAATTACTTACTGTCTGGACAATGACGAGCCAACATCAGCCAACATCCGCAAAATGAGTTTGACTGTTCCAGGAGCGGATTTCATTTGTTGGGAACATCACAAGTTGTTGATTTATCAATCTGTCATTGTTTCATTGAGTGATTGTGAGACAGCATGCATGGTCACGATTTAAGTTCCTGCTTGATATGTCCACTTCTTAGGACAGAAGATACCATCAGTACAAAAATAACTAAAAACTATTTGATATCTTTCATTTCAATGGAAGAATATGTGGTAAATTATATATATACTTACACTATTTGTTAGATAGGTACAGCATTGAAAAATATCATCAGCTACTTCTTTGGCATTTCTATTGGGATTGTGCTGTACACTCAACCACTGTCTGGACAGTATCGAGCAAATAAGCAGGTAAAGAGTCTGGAAGAGGACAAGTAGTCGGAATATTGACTGTAGTCAGTGTGAAAGTGTGCAGAGCTACTGATGTTCAGGTCAGAATTAGTTCTGTAGTTTTAGTGTTTGATTGCTGCAGTAATCTGACCCAGGTCACCTGGTTTGTCTTTGTTCGATATGTTTAGGATCACTTCTGTCTGCGACTGAGACAATTAATACATGATATGTACTGTCTATTGTTATGACTTGGGTGCTCATGTAATTTTTTTTAATTCTTTTTGTTGGTAGGGATTGACAGGTGCCAGTGCATATTCTTTCATTTGAATATGATAATAACTGAACAAATATTATAATTTTTGGAAGAAATTGGATACAAAACATTTGGTCATGGTCAAAGTTCTTGCTAGGGTCTTGCTATTTGTTTGGGTCTATTAACAATATTCCATCATATTGCATACCGAAATTTAAAACAAATATGTAAAGTAATACAAATTGTTATAACTACATGTAGTTCCACAAAATAGAAACACCATGTTCGTCAATAAAGACAGAAATTCTGAATGTGTAAGACAAGAAACCTAGTCAAGTTTGGAAAATCAGGTGATGGACCAAGTAGAGGAACTGTTTCTATTTCTATGATGATAGATATATTTGATCCTGCTAACCCCTTTATGTATAGAAATTTGCACTTAAACAATGAATATGTTCGGTACATTAAAAAATATGACTGTTTTTTTATATTGTACCGCTTTGATGATTCTGCTCTACAACTCATTTAGAGTGCCATATAGATGAATGTTTTCATTGTCCAATTTTCATATTATGAATTGAAAGTTTGATTATATGTGCAAAGTTAAATTGATGGTTTACCGTAATTTACTGTTCAGTACAAACGTCATGGATGAGGCTAACAGGTCACATTAACGTAAGGAACATGCTCAAAACAATATGTTTGAGTTTATTTCTGTTTTTATCAAAATATAGCTGTAGATATGTTTTCAAAATTATATATTGTAATAAGTGGACTGTCCGAATTGATACATTTCACTGTATATGAACAATAAGCATTTATATGATATTTGAGAGACATTGTTGCAAATCACAACTTATGACATTTGGCTTCTTTGGAGACATCCAAGGGAAGTTATCCAGGCCTCAATGGCATCTATTCAATAATACCGTACTGAATGGTTTATGAATTGAGATGATTTTCAATAGATGTAAGTGAATTAGAATAACATTAAACCATCTTTCTCAGTAAATGGTGTAAGTCACTGATGCTAATCATTAGGAGAATTACTGAACAAGGTTGCAATCACCATGGATTGGTATATAAATGACTTACTGTCTGGACAATAACAAGCCAATATCCGCGCTAAGGAGTCTGGCTGTTTCAGCGGCTAGTGGTACTTGCTGGAAACATCACAAATAGCGAAGTGATCGTTCAGTCGTTGTTTAACTGTCTGATTATGTGAAACAGTGTTTGTTCATGATCTCTGTTCCTGCTTGATAGTCCTGTTTGTAATAATATCATTGATAAAGAGTATAAAAAAATCATATAATATCAAAATTCATATGTATATAGTTTATTTGGTATAATAAAGCAGAATATTTTACTATGTGTGTTATGTATAACAAATATCAAAGGGTTAATTGAATAAGTATTTCTGCAGAAAGTTAACATTAAATATTCCAACTAGTTTTGCAAGGCCATGTTTGAGTATAATATCATGTTCCAATCTTTCCTGTTTGACTTCTTAGCTCTTGATTAAATACGAGAATTATCAAGGATCAGCTAAGCAATAAGAATATTTTTACCTTTCAAATGCAGAAGAAAATGGACACTGTACTGCTACCTGTAAATCATTAAGGGAATATACCAAGATACAGACTGCTTGTGTCTGGACAACATCGAACCAATAAGCAGATTTAGTGGTCTGAAGAACGGAAGGTAGGACTAATATCAACCACACAGTCGTTGTGAAGAACAACTAATGTCCAGGTCAGGATAAGTTCCCTTGCTTAAGTGCTTGATTGCCAACTGAGTGTTGCAGTAACATGATCCAGGTCAGATCCGTGTGGTCTGGTTGATCTGTTTCAGAGCTTCTCTGTCTGAGCCAGGGACAATTACCACATATGTGATAGACTTTGTATATTCAATTAGTTAGTCTATTTTACAGACTATCGTTGCATATGCATCTTGTGACTTAACTGACCTCTTGTAGAACGGGAATTAGCTGTTCATGTATTCTTGTTTTCAGGAACCAGGGTTTGCGCATAAATACAATTTAAATGTCAATAAGAGTTGCTCTGAAATGAGAACAAGAATCAGATAAAAGGTCATATGCATGTTTACAAAGAATAGATTCGATTCAGCACTTAAATTGGGATATTTAGTTATATAATTATCAATATTCATTATATTCATTATATTCATTTACTAATGGTCTTGATAAAGGGATGACTGATTGATGGGTTGTAAACAATAATCAAGACGGTCAGAGATGCACGGTCGGGGGTACATGTATTAGTGAGCCAAGCTCACGTTTTGGATTTTTGGAGAAGCTGAAGGCACCTATTATTAAAAGACAGTTCACGTCATAGAGATAATAGAAATGTCTTTGAAATAACGTTGTAATATACAAAAGGAAAACATTCTCGGGCGCTGGTCATACATTCCTTTTCTCAAGCTTATGTTGGTTTTAAGTATAAATACTTATGCTCCCACCTGATCTTAATATGCTAGAAACTTCACTGATTAATCATTATCATCTTTTGCACTAAATTTTAATTTCAACAGAGTAAAAATATATGTATATAATTGTTACATGTATATAAGTTGTAGCAGCAACTGTGAATATTGCAAGGATTACTGAGGATGCATACGTATACATGCATATATATTTGCCAATAAGAGATTGATATTAAGTCTAAATAACCTTTTAGTGTTATGTTATGTTTCCTTGTTGAAACAACAACAAAAACGTATAGGAGTATCCTGTCAAAATAGCCCTTATCTTTTGCACTTCAGAACTGTTATCGCTTTTATTAATGCTAAACTATGGAATGTTTTCACCAGCGATGCTATCTGGATTCCCTGTTTTCTCTCTTTGCTCAGTCAGAGTAAGATATTGTGTTAAATGCTTCACCTGACAAAGAAAAAAATAGATATACTGATTATTTGCTTATTTCTTTTATGATTTCTATTATGATGAGCATGCAAGGACATACATTGTATATCTCTTGCATAAATTTTTATATCCCTTGATAAACACCATTCAACACTAATTAGTTTCAGGCACTGATGCTTTATGTGAATATGTGTAATCAATGTCATATTCAGAATGGAAAAGTAAATTGTTTTAAAGATTAGTTAAAGAATATGAAGTTGTTGCACAGAATGTCAATTCGATCTTTAATTAAGTTTAACTCTAAATTTGATGATTTTTTTCGACTTGTCTGCTACTAAAAGAATTGAGATAGAAAATTTAAACCGATACCTCCAAAATCTAAAAAAAACCATGGAGGATATGTTTTGTTTTGAGTGTGATATCACTTATCTCAAATCGAATAACACGGGTAGAGCCAGTATTTTCACGAGTGGCGCAGCCACGAGTGATAATATAGGCTTTACCCCGTCACGAGATGAGAGATAAGTGATTTCAAAATATATCCTCCATGTTTTTTTTTAGATTTTGGAGGTATTAATGAACCTATTTCTACTGTGATATTAAAGAATCATATCTATATATAGAGAGAAACTAGTATTATCCTTAATACAAATAATTGCAAAACACTGAAAGGAAATCTTGAACTAAAATCTGAAACAAATCCCTAGCACTACGTCGTCATGATGACGTCACAACTGTCAACATTAAGACATCATTGCAAAAGCGACGCCCACGGTCGGAATCATGAATTTATATTTCCCAGGACCATAGTTACTATCGAATCACTTTTATGATTTTATTTTCACATTTGAGAAAATCACCTTTTGTTACGTTTAACTTTTCAGAGAAAAGAACAAGATGTGTTTGTGAAACACGAATGCCCCCGGATGCATCCTGCTCGCTGTGTCAAGGTCAAGGTAACAAGGTCAAATGTCATGGTGTCATCTGAAAGGTCTCATCACAAGGGATCCATATGTCAAGTATCAAAGACCTAGCTCTGACCAATCAAAAGTTATGACCAAGGTTAAAGTTTGTGTGGACAAACGGACAGACGGACAGGTGAAAAACATTAAACCCCCGGAATCTCCAATTCGGGGGCATAAACAGTAATAAGACAATTGAGGTCTCAAATCATAAGTCGACCTGCTCGGTTCATCCCCTTCCTTACTTTATGTATCAATGCGCAGTAACTCGTCTCTGAAAATTTACACAATTCAATATCACCTGCAAAAAAAAAGATACAAAGAGAGTATATAATAAATACAGATGGTGTGAATTTGGGTCGTTTGTATTGAACTCAAAGATGTCATAGACGCTAAGGAACAACGAGTTTGTTTTTATGAAATCAAACGTTGATATATGATTTAATGAATTTGATTTAAATGATCTAGTTAGAGTAAGGTGCATCCTTATAATCGTAGAAGTGGGGCAAGAAATAAGGACATTTGGATTGAGCAAGGGTAGTATACAAATGACTTACTGTCTGGACAATGATGAGCCAACATCCGCAAAATGAGTCTGACTGTTCCAGGAGCGGATTTCATTTGTTGGGAACATCACAAGTTGTTGATTTATCAATCTGTCATTGTTTCATTGGGTGATTGTGAGACAGCATGCATGGTCACGATTTAAGTTCCTGCTTGATATGTCCGCTTGTTAGGACAGAAGATACCATCAGTACAAAAATAACTCAAAACTATTTGATATATTTCATTTCAATGGAAGAATATGTGGTAAATTATATATATACTTACATTATTTGTTTGATAGGTACAGCATTGAAAAATATCATCAGCTACTTCTTTGGCATTTCTATTGGGATTGTGCTGTACACCCAACCTCTGTCTGGACAGTATCGAGCCAATAAGCAGGTAAAGAGTCTAGAAGAGGACAAGTAGTCTGAATATTGACTGTAGTCAGTGTGAAAGGGTGCAGAGCTCCTGATGTTCATGTCCGAATTAGTTCTGTAGTTTTAGTGTTTGATTGCTGCAGTAACCTGACCCAGGTCACTTGGTTCGTCTTTGCTGCATCTGTTTAGGAACATTTGTGTCTGCGATTGAGACAATTAACACATGATGTGAACTGACTATTTAGATTGTGTTCGTGCAGAATGTTAAGACTTGGATGATCCTGTCATTTGTTTAACTCTCTTATTGAAAGGGATTAATAGGTTGCAAGACATTTTTTTCAATTTGAATATGATATCATAATTTTAGGTTTAATTGGAATACAAAACATTTGGTCATGATCTTGTTCGTGTCTGTTTATGCAAATGATGTTTGTTGCAGTCTATAAAAATTATCCTTCATTTTGCTTAACGAAATTTAAAACAAATATGTAAAGTAATAAAAGTTGTTATAACTAATTTGACAAAATAGACACACTTGAAAAACTTTCAGTAGAAATTATCAAGGCATGCAAAATCCGAAAAAAAGATGAAAAGGAGCAAATTAATTTCTTCATTTTCAGGCCCAAATTGAACTCTCAAGTCTTCTTATAGACTTACTTGGATTTTTGTCTATTTCAAGGGTCTGTCTGACAGACAACAGTGTGGTTTGAACCATGTAAAATCTTTCAGATGCTTGGTGTGAATACAAACTTGTTGATTATCGATGGTTATGAAATATCTTTACAGGTCATGCATTCAACTCGTTAATCGGAACTTGATCAATGTATATGAAAAAGACAAGCTCCATCAAATACTTACTTTATTCAAATTTTTTTTTATTCATCTGAACATGTAAACTGCCGTTAAAATCATTACTGATTTTGCATTGGGTAACTGAGATTGTGACCAAACCAGATGCTTCTACTCTGTTATCTGTGTTACAGGAATGATACATTGCTCTCCTTAAAACAAAAAAGTCAGTTTAAAAAACATTGAGCATCCGGAAAACGCCTTCACTGGTCACGAAGTTGATAACATCATGCTTTAAAATAACTATTCTTCCGAAAATTATCATCCTAGAGTCATTAGGATTATTTTTCACCAACCAAGTATTTTATAAATATCTTTTCTTGTCAAACGACTTATAAATCATTACGAAATTATACTTCATGTATAATATGAAATCCATAAAACAATTTCATGATGTGAATTTTCTTGCATTTCATGTTCATTTCAGATAATATATCTAACTCATGCAGCCGTCAATAAAGACAGAAATTCTGAATGTGTAAGACAAGAAATCTAGTCAAGTTGGGAAAATCAGGTGATGGACCAAGTAGAGAAACTGTTTCTATTTCTATGATGATAGATACATTTGATCCTGCTAACCCCTTTATGTCTAGATATTTGCACTTAAACAACGAATATGTTCGGTACATTAAAATATATGACTGTTTTTGATATTGTACCGCTTTGATGATTCTGCTCTACAACTCATTTAGAGTGCCATATAGATGAATGTTTTCATTGTCCAATTTTCATATTATGAATTGAAAGTTTGATTATATGTGCAAAGTTGATTTGATGGTTTACCGTAATTTACTGTTCAGTACAAACGTCATGGATGAGGCTTACAGGTCACATTAACGTAAGGAACATGCTCAAAACAATATGTTTGAGTTTCTGTTTTTATCAAAATATTACAATATGACAATCGATCATTGTTAAATGAAATGGAAAGACATCCCTTTGTACGTACATCGTCCATGAAAATGATAATAAATTCATAGAAAATATATAACCTAACATTTCTGCCAGTGTGCTGTAGATATGTTTTCAAAATTATATATTTTAATAAGTGGACTTGATTACATTTCACTTTACACCCCTTGGGCGGTAATATCCTTTCTTTTTTTCAATTGGTTTCAAGTTGTGACTACGTTTAGGATAACATACAAGTAACCGTGCATTCGTGAAAAAGAATGTACGAGCCGCGAAGCGGCGAGTTCATTGTTTTTCTCGAATGGACGGTTACTCGTATGTTATCTGACTTAAAATACAGCCTAGGTTTTTATACCATTCAACATTGGCTTTTTGTGATAAATACTCAAATGTAACAGAAATTCAAACAAACAAAAGGCATAGTTCAATAAAAAAGTTCCTTAAAAACCTTTGAGATGCCCAAATCTGATAAACCAGTACATTCTGAATGCACGTGTAAATTGTGCGCATCATAACCTCCGTGCTAGAACATTCTTAATGTATGTGCGACCAAACTATATAGCCAGTACATTCTTAATGCACGTGCAAATGGTTCTAGACGTTCGTAATCGTATAAAAGGGACGTTGTAATTGTTATACCTTGACATTATGTGCGGTAATTTGGTGTTTTTGGAGGGACTAAACGTCCGAGTATCTTCAATTTGATGATATTTATCAGACGATGATGTTTCAACACAAGCCACACAGAAAGGGACAAATCGTTTTCATGCACATGTATGTACGGCGAAGTCTAAATTATTTCATCGAATGACGACCGAATATCATCCAAATGTCCAAATGAATGTGAAGGAGTGCCAAAGAGTAAAACCAAACTGACCTGTTGAAAACGATAAGTTTTATTTTTATCTATTATACTGATGATTAACGTTAGTGTTATGTTTTATTTGATAAAAATAAGTCTCTTTACAAGAAAGTTATTCAAGATGATTTTTATTTTCATGTTCAATATTATCCAAATTCTAAGTTTTCTTAACATATATTTAGGATATTCTAAAGGGACTGAACTACTTGAATGCTGTCACTCTACTTTTGTTAAATTTTCAACCAAACTAAACAAGGTTAATAATTTTGTTTGTTTTCCAGATTTTCCAAGAGAACTAAGGCGGAAACTATGGACTGTACAAACATGCGAAAATGGACGAAGTAGGAAAACATACAATTGCCATGAAAAGAGACGTTCTTTCGAGAAAACATTAAAAGAAATAACTGCAGAAGATAAGATTGTGATTCTCAGGAGATTCATCCGAAAAGTGAACGATAGTATTACTCGGAATTTTGACATCAACAACAGTGTGAAATGTTGTTAGATTGGATATCTCAAGTATTCTACATAAAGAAGGAAACTATTATTTTGACCAGGAATATACTTGTGAGAGAGAATCATTAGAAGATACGGAAAAACCGCCGAATCTTCTTGAAATCAATTTCGCCCAACAACGACAGACTAACACAAAATACCACGATTGAGGCTGACGATGGATACCAGAGGCACTGCGATATACATAAAAGATGTATTTAGAGAACAACGCTTGACAAGGTTACATTTTCAATGGAAATTGTCCAAGTTGTGTCAAACATGAGTTCAATAAAATTGCTTAACATCAACGTGTCATTTTGTTTTTCAATGAAAATGGAATACAATGTTACGTAATCATGAGAACTAATAATGAGAACGTCGAAGGGACCGTCTCACAAATCTTTACTTCCCATTTAGTTGCAGTAGATTCCTGAAGGATAATATACGATTGACACAATGGAGTGACGTCACTGCTGTATGTTAACTTCTTATAGGTATTTACCCTTTACACCCCTTGGGAAGTTATTGCCTTTATTTTAGTTGAATGTAATATGCCGTGAGCTCCATCCGCGTAGGTTGGTTATCTCAAAACCACCATGGTCGGTTATGAGATTGTAAACAATCGCAAACATTTGGACTTGTAAAATTTAGATTTTTATTCAAACAAGAAAGTTAGATTTATGAACAATGACAGTGGGATTCGAACCGGGGACCTCTATGTTGTTAAGCAGCGCTCTTACCTACCGAGCTACCAAGGATCCATGGCAGTTGATGTAAATTTTTGTTTGTCATGTTTGGTTTTTTATTTTCCCATATAAATATATATCATTATTGTAATAAAATAGTTTTTAATGTAAGGAATCAAGTTTTTAGTTCTAAAACCATAAGCAGGGGGTCTTATAAGTAGTCTAAAATAGTATTCTTATCAAGACATATCAAACCCGCAAAATGGATCACTATAAAGTTTTTCAATTATTTGTATATAAACCAATTAAGTTGAAACACGGTAATAAAATAGTTTTTATTGTAAGAAATCAAGCGTTTATTTCTAAAACCCTAATCTGAGGGTATTTTAAATATTTTTTCTTATCAATGATATAAGTAAACTGTATATAAACAAATTAAGTTGAAACCATTGCAGGAGTCTTCCGCGGGAGTGTAAGTCAAATAATAACCCGTTTGCCTCGGGTTATGGAAATAACCTCTGCTCGGGCTACGCCCACGCAAGGTTATTTTCTTTAACCCCTCGGCACCGGGTTATTATTTACTACGTATATGAACAATAAGCATTTATATGATATTTGAGAGACAATGTTGCAAATCACAATTGATGACATTTGGCATCTATGGAGACATCCAAGGGAAGTTATCCAGGGCTCAATGGCATCTATTCAATAGTACTGTACTGAATGGTTCATGAATTGAGATGATTTTCAATAGATGTAAGTGAATTAGAATAACATTAAACCATCTTTCTCAGTAAATGGTGTAAGTCACTGATGCTAATCATCAGGAGAATTACTGAACAATGTTGCAATCACCATGGATTGGTATATAAATGACTTACTGTCTGGACAATAACAAGCCAATATCCGCGCTAAGGAGTCTGGCTGTTTCAGCGGCTAGTGGTACTTGCTGGAAACATCACAAGTAGCGAAGTGATCGATCAGTCGTTGTTTAACTGTCTGATTGTGTTTTGAAACAGTGTTTGGTCATGATCTCTGTTCTTGCTTGATAGTCCTGTTTGTAATAATATCATTGATCAAGAGTATAAAAAAATCATATAATATCAAAATTCATATGTAGATAGTTTATTTGGTGTAATAAAGCAGAATATTTTACGATGTGTGTTATGTATAAAAAATATCAATTGTTAATTGAATAAGTATTTCTGCAGAAAGTAAACATTAAATATTCCAACTAGTTTTGCAAGGCCATGTTTGAGTATGATATTATGTTCCCATCTTTCCTGTTTTACTTCTTAGCAGACTCTTGATTAAATACGAGAATTATCAAGGATCAGCTAAGCAATAAGAATATTTTTACCTTTCAAGTGCAGAAGAAAATGGACACTGTGTTGTCAGCTTTAAATCATCAAGGGAATATACCAAGATACAGACTGCTTGTGTCTGGACAACATCGAACCAATAAGCAGATTTAGTGGTCTGAAGAACGGAAGGTAGGACTAATATCAACCACACAGTCGTTGTGAAGAACAACTAATGTTCAGGTCAGGATAAGTCCCCTTGTTTAAGTGCTTGATTGCCAACTGAGTGTTGCAGTAACATGATCCAGGTCAGATCCGTGTGGTCTGGTTGATCTGTTCCAGAGCTTCTCTGTCTGAGCCTAGGACAATTACCACATATGTGATAGACTTTGTTTATTCAATTAGTTAGTCTACGTGACAGACTATCGTTGCATCTTGTGACTTAATATAACTGACCTCTTGTAGAACGGGATGTAGCTGTTAATGTGTTCTTGTTTTAAGGAACAAGGTTTTGAGTGTAAATGAAATTTTATTGTAAAATATGAAAGAATTGCTTAGGAGAATCAGGTGAAAGGTTATATGCAGTTTTGCTATAAATAGTTTCGATTCAGCTCTTAAATTGGAACATCAAGCTTTATAATTATCAATATTCATTATATTTAATATCCTGTACTAATGGTCTGGGTAAGTCTGAGTTATGGGTTGTATACAGTAATTTAGTAGGTCAGGGATGCACAGTTGATGGTACATGTTTTAGTGAACTAAGATCACTTTTTTCTTGCTTTTTGGAGAAGCTAAAGGCGTAATAGAGGTAATAGAATTGTTTTTGAAGTAACATGATGATGTACAAAAGGAAAACTCTCTCGGGCCATGTTGATACTGTAAACATGTGCTCACGATATTGTTCAGTCATAATTTCTTTTCTCAACCTGATTCCAATATGCTAGAAACCTCACTGATTAATAAATATCATGTTTTGCACTAAATGCTCATTTTAACAGAGTTACCTTATCTGTATGTAAATGTATATTATGATAATGTCCCTATATACCGTTGTATTTTACATAAACTACTCATTAACATTTATAATACACATCAACTCTAGATATAATTGTTACACGTATAAATGTATCATCAACTGTGTATATTGCAAAGATTACTGAGGATGCTAACGTACATATGTACATATATTTGTCAATAAGAGATTGCTATTTAGTCTACATGTTTAGTCTAAATAACTTCTTCTGTGTGCTTATCCACTCCTTTTTGAAACAACAACAAAAACGTATCGGAATATCCTGTCAAAATAGCCCTTATTTTTTGCACTCCAGGACTGTTATCACTTTTATCACCATAACTATGAAATGTTTTCACCAGCGATTTTATCTGGATTCCCTGTTTTCACTCTTTGCTCAGGCAAAGTAAGCTATTGTTTGTTAAATGTTTCACCTGATAAAAATAAAAATAGATATACTGATTATTTGCTCATTTCTTTTATGATTTCTATTATGATTAGCATACAAGGACATACCTTGAATATCCCTTGCATAATTGTTTATACCCCTGGATAAACACTACTTAGTTGCAGGTACTGAAGCTTTCTGTGAATATGTGTAATCAATATCATATTCAGAATGGAAAAGTAAATTGTTTTAGAGATTAGTTGAAGAATATCAAGTTGTCACACAGAATGTCAATTCGAAACAAACTCTTCATTCGATCTTTAATTAAGTTTAACTTTAAATTTGTTGCATTTTTTTTAACTTGTCTGCAACTAAGAGGATTGAGATAGAAAATGTACAACACCTCCAAACTCTAAAAAAAACATGGAGGATATCGTTTGTTTTGAGTGCTGCGCCACTCGTGAAAATACTGTTCTATCCCGTCACCCGATGAGAGATAAGTGACATCACAATCAAAACAAAAGATATTCTGTTTATTATATGCCTCTGTGGTCGAAAATGTGGTAATTTATGTCAAAAATAATAGTTTTCTGTTGACGTAATACCATTGATTATAATATGGTTGAGGGTGAGATAATCTGTTCTATCAGTGAAATAAACCCTCTATCTGGCAACAGTGGCGATAACCTTTTACATCACTCTTCAGAGTGGTGATAAACTTAATCACCATTCGAGTGATGTCAAGTTCAAGAGTTTGACGTCATGAATTCTCATATGTTGTCACACTGTTACCGCGGTGACGGGCTCTTCCAAGCGGCCGCTCAACATGAACATGGCATTGCTAGAAGGATTTCATCATAAAATAAATAGAATATCTGTCAATTCCTGACAAATACCATGTTTATCTCATCTCGTGAGGTAGAAAAGTTAAATATTTTCACTCCTTGCTGCGCCACTCGTGAAAATATAAACTTTCTACCTCACTCAATGACATAAATATATTATTAGCCAAGAAAAGACAGATATCGTCTATTGATGGTAACTTAGCGATGGCGATGACCTCGGGTTGATTGTAGAAGTGACGTCAAACCATTGTACATATGACTTCATCAGTGGCGAGAGCACTTTTCAAGAACTGATAATAACTGATATATCATAAGTTGAGGATATGATGAGAGATAAGTGATATCACACTTAAAACAAAATATATTCTGTTTATTATATGTCTCTGTGGTCGAAAATGTGATAATTTACGTTCAAAAGGTCTTGACTCGAGAGTTTTCTGGCGACGTCATACCATTGTTGATCGTAACTTAGCGACGGCGATGACGTCGCGTTGATTGTAGAAGTGACGTCAAACCATTGTTCTCATGACGTCATCCTCTTTGTGATATTTTCACTGACTTGAAAAAGTGATATCGCACTCAGTGGCGAGAACACTTTTCTAGAACTGAGAAAACTCAGTCTCTCGCCGCTTGTCATATAACAAAAGTCAATATTATGTGTGGTAAATTAACAAGTTTAATTTAGTTTGAATTTTAATTTCATGTAGAGCTCCCCCCTGATATGAAATACACATTCACTACACTAACGGCTGAACGGTCTACCATATTTTATATCAGAGGTCGCATACGCATACGACATACTTTTCGCTTCATAACATAACAAGTATATATACACTGATTGTATGAAGATATTGTGAGTGGTAAAAAGTGAATATAATTTTTTCAATGGTCTCTGTGTAACAGAAGCCACTTATTCCATGTTTTTCATGTAAACGATGTCTTTGTTTGTCGTGATCTATAAATAGTTCAAGACTAAATGATTCTTGAAAAAACATTTCCTTTATTATATACTCATTTAAACTTAAAAAAGAACGAAAATGAGTGCAATACTGAAAATGTCTTCAAATTCCATTTCGCACAACAAATTCCATATTGCATGGCTGCCGGTTCTCCTTTTGTCAAGCTTTGGCGATTTTCCAAATTTTCCCTATGTAACAATAATTATCTTAAACGAAATATTGTAATTAATATATCTCAATACATTGGTAATGAACCTATTTCTAATATGATATTAAAGAATCATATAGAGAGAAACTAATATTATCCTTAATGAAAATAATTGCAAAACACTGAAAGGAAATCTTGAACTAAATTCTGAAACACATCCCTAGCACTACGTCGTCATTATGACGTCACAACTGTTAACATAAGAAAACCATTGCAATAGCGACGCCCACGGTCGTCAGCATGAATTTATATTTCCCAGGACCATAGTTACTATTGAATCACTGTTATGATTTTATTTTCACATTTGAGAAAATCTCCTTTTATTACGATTAACTTTTCAGAGAAATGAAAAAATAATAAGATAATTGAGGTCTCAAATCATAAGTCGACCTGCTCGGTTCATCCCCTTCCTTGCTTTATGTATCAATGCGCAGTAACTCGTCTCTGAAAATGTACACAATTCAATATCACTTGCAAAAAAAGACACAAAGAGAGTATATAATAAATACAGATGGTCTTATGTGTGAATTTGGGTCGTTTGTATTGAACTCAAAGATGTCATAGACCCAAAGGAACAACGAGTTTGTTTTTATGAAATCAAGGTTTGCTATATGATTGAATGAATTTGATTTACATGATCTGGTTAGAGTAATGTGCATCCTTATAATCGTAGAAGTGGCGCAAGAAATAAGGACGTTTGGATTGAGCAAGGGTAGTATACAAATGACTTACTGTCTGGACAATGACGAGCCAACATCCGCAAAATGAGTCTTACTGTTCCAGGAGCGGATTTCATTTGTTGGGAACATCACAAGTTGTTGATTTATCAATCTGTCATTGTTTCATTGAGTGATTGTGAGACAGCATGCATGGTCACGATATAAGTTCCTGCTTGATATGTCCGCTTGTTAGGACAGAAGATACCATCAGTACAAAAATAACTCAAACTATTTGATATATTTCATTTCAATGGAAGAATATGTGGTAAATTATATATATACTTACACTATTTGTAAGATAGGTACAGCATTGAAAAATATCATCAGCTACTTCTTTGGCATTTCTATTGGGATTGTGCTGTACACTCAACCTCTGTCTGGACAGTACCGAGTCAATAAGCAGGCAAAGAGTCTAGATAAGGATAAGGAGTCGGAATATTGACTGTAGTCAGTGTGAAAGGGTGCAGAGCTACTGATGTTCAGGTCAAAATTAGTTCTGTAGTTTTAGTGTTTGATTGCTGCAATAGTCTGAACCAGGTCACCTGGTTCGTGTTTGCTTCATCTGTTGAGGAACATTTGTGTCTGCGACTGAAATAATTAATACATGATATATATTGTCTATTATTAATTTCCGCTTTGTGCTCTGCGTGATTTTGTCGTTTGTTGACTCTCATGTGTTGTACTTGACAGGTGGCTACGTAAATATTCTTCCAACTTATAATAGTGTTTCATGTATACCTTAAAAGTGATTTCATAACTTGTTGCCTTATGCCTTAAACTCGTTGCTTCATCATGTGTTGATTATTTTAGTAATATTTTTTATGAACCATTTCTGTATGTAGGTTTGCGAACGTCACATTCTTTCTTGTCTGTCTGCATATTGTATGGACAGATATTTAAATAACCAAAGAAATGCTTGTTTGGCGATCCCGGCACTTTTGTCAATAAATACATTTGAGTCAAAAAACATAGAGCCATTGGCTCTGTAGCTCATCAGGCTTTATCATCAATTATGCTGTAGAGTGTGGCCAATGTGATTCCCCCTTTGTAGAGGCCACAGGGTCACCAATCATAAAATTAAGTATATAGGCGACAAGTTTCAGTTTTCTAGACCTTATACTTCAGAAGAAGATGAAAATAGATTTGAAGGAAGTTCCTGTTGCCTTTATTAGGGGCAACAGGGTCACCAAAGGTACAATTCATCATCCTCACTAGTCAAGGAGTCTGTACACAAAGTTTTAGCTTTCTAGGCCTTATGCTTCTGGAGAAGAAGATGAAATAGGTTTTTAGGGTGTGGCCCCTGTGGCCTTTATTAGGGGTCACAGGGCCACCAAGGCTACAATTTATAATCTTCACTGGTCAAGGAGTCTGTACACAAAGTTTCAGCTTTCTAGGCCTCATGGCTCTGGAGAAGAAGATGAAAATAGGTTTTTAGGGTGTGGCCCCTGTGGCCCTTATTAGGGGTAACAGGGTCACCAAAGCTACAATTTATAATCCTCACTCTTCAAAGAGGCTATACACAAAGTATCAGCTTTCTAGGCCTCATGGTTCTGGAGAAGAAGATGAAAATAGGTTTTTAGGGCGTGGCCCCTGTGGCCCTTATTAGGGGTCACAGGGCCACCAAAGCTACAATTTATAATCCTCAGTAGCCAAGGAGTCTGTACACAAAGTTTCAGCTTTCTAGGCCTTATGGTTCTGGAGAAGAAGATGAAAATAGGTTTTTAGGGCGTGGCCCCTGTGGCCCTTTTTAGGGGTCACAGGGCCACCAAAGCTACAATTTATAATCCTCACTAGCCAAGGAGTCTGTACACAAAGTTTAGGCCTTATGGTTCTGGAGAAGAAGTCGAAATTCCACAAAGTTTACGGACGGACGGACGGACGCCGGACACCATGCCATGCCATAAGCCCATCGTACCTTACAGGCCAGATGAGCTAAAAACCACTTAAATTTGCATTGTTTCAAATTCATATTGTTTTTTTATGAAATGTTTTAAGACAGAGGCATTAAGTTTGATTATTTCATGAAAATGCAGTTTATGCTGAGTGTTGACTTCCTGTAACTGTGTGTTTCTATCATATAACTTTCAACAATCTATATGACATAAGTGTTTACTAATTTTATTATTTTATCATACAGTTTAGGAATTGAGAGACATCAAATATGAAACAATGAGAGAGAGTGTATTTTCTGATTGCAAAGCTAAATTTATTTTGAATCGATAATGGATCAATAGGTAACCATGTGGGTACATACATCAAGGTCCGTGTGTATGAGTATGTATGACAGGATTGGTCTATCTGTTTAGGTATGTAGCAATTTATATTCACGTATGATTAACTTTTTGTCTGTCGGTCTCTGTATGTCTGAATAAATAAATGGGTGTCATATCTAGATCAGACTGTAGGTTAGGGGGCACGATATGGAAATGTGTGTTTGTATTTTTGGTGGATGTGTCCTTATCATCTAAAACTGTGTTTCACAGGTGATTGCTTGTGGAAGATCAAACAATATCTCCTAGGAGATATCGCTTCGACAGTAGATTTTTGACAATGCCCTGTAAACACAAGTAAATGAGACCACAAACAATTGTGCATCATCAGTAATGAAATCACAATGCTATGACGTCATAAACACAACGTCACAATGCTATGACGTCATGAACGCAACGACGGCACAATTCTATGACATTATTGTATAGTAGTTGGGCTATGCACTGTTCAAAGTTGTGCGGTTTTTAATGCAGATGTGATGAAAAATGATTTTGGATAATAAAAGTAAAATATCCTCGGCAAGCTTCGGATATGTGTTACTTTTATCAACTTGTGTTGATATATTTGATATCAGAAGACACTTTGGTGAGATTTTCTATGTATGGTCGTATGAAATTATGTGTAGGCCTATATGCAGTAAACAGTTTTTGTGTTTTTAAAACTATTTGAGTTGTCATGTTCGTACTCGATTTTTGTTAAATAACATTGATTATACTATCGTAAATGAATATTTTAGGTTATTAAATTGGACCACATGACACGGTTATAAACTATGATTATAATATTTTGTGGGGGGGGGGGGGAATTCTATGTAAATGCAAAGACTATTTTTAGCTTTTGATTGTAGAATTTTGTATCGGATATTATTTGCGTAAATCAACTTGGATTGAATGTTTTTCTTAAAAAAGTAAGGAGTAAAAATAAATAATTTTAGGGGCATGTATTTCAATAAATGTGCTTATTTCACAAACATGCTCAACATATATAAATTCGGTTGATGCAATCAAGTCTTTTCTATAAGATTCAAAATGGTTTCATAATTCAAATTAACAAACTGATAATTTTCGCCAATAAAATTCGGTGAATCACAAAACAATTTGCTAAAAAAAGAATATCAATATCAAACAGCATTTGCAAAACTTAAAAAAATTGATGTTCGGAGAATGTTTCCGTTAAAATTAGCATTTGTTGCTGAAAGGGCATTTTAATACATGCGTGTATTGTGCGAACATGCCATGATGTGGTATTTGCTTAGGGGAAGGCATCAAACCTTTCAACATTTCAAACGACGTTTATGATCTCAATTTAACAAGGAATTTTGTTTTCGTCAATTTTATTGCCCGTTTGCTTTGACAAGAAAGTGTATACATGCTATTGCCTGTTATTGCCATATTATTTTGATAAAAGTAAGAGTAGTTTCTACGACGTTTCATCAATCCGTAATGATTGTGCAAAGCCTGTATAAAGTGCACATTTGTATTGGTATCCGTTGGATCAGTCACGCATGCTGTGATAACATTAAATTAAAGTGACACAGAGTATCTTTCTTAAAATTTTATTTGGTTTTGATAATCTTCAAAATATCTAATATGCTGATTGAAGTTTATATCTCATCACTGGACTTGCAAATATAACCATTTTTGCATAATATCTCTAACATGCTTGATTTTATGGAAAAATCAAGAAAACATCTCAAATACGTTTAATATTCGAAATTATGCAGCCAATTAATCTACCTATTAGTTATAATACCTAATAAACATTATCGAATCGAATATATCTTATGACAAGGTTTCAAAATTATGTTTGGCGAATTTGTGCGCGCCACTCGAGCCACATTGTCCGGTTTTCGATCAAAATCCCGACTTTGAATGGCCGTATTTTCGCTCTAATGTACTGATTGACCTTTAACTTGTCATTTTCAGTAACAGTTAGTGGTTCCCGATGTATTAACATCGATTTCAAAATTTGACATATGTGATCCTGTCAACATACTCTGTGTCTCTTTAATTAGGATATACATACTGTATGTTTATCTCCATTCTACAATAATATCGATTTAGAATTGAACTATGTTCTTTCGCATTGCAATTGACTCAGGTGTGGTGTGTCATGATGTCCGTGAACGATTTCCACGGAGCGAGATTCACACAGTGTTGACGGATTTGGTTATATCGAATGATGTTACAAATAGAAGGCCTCGGAGATTACCGAATAATATCCGAATACTGCAAAGGAAGCTCACTCTATTCATTAGACGTTTTATCATTTCGTAACGGTTGTTAGCGTTATGTTAAGTTCTGCATAGTTTAACAAACTTGACGTCGGTATAATTGCATTGGTGTTGTAAATAAATTTAAGGTAAGTTTATACCACATTTCGATTCATATTCGTATGAAATTCTGGCCGGTTAAACTTTTTCGTTGTCGTCTAACGCTACAGAATGATGGACAGTGCGAACGGGAAATCTGAACTGTTGTCAGTGTCGTGTATTTTACCGGTTTTGACAAACTGCAAGCGTTTAGCTCTTGGGAAGTTTGAATAAATTATATAAATAATATACATACCACGCAAAAACAGCAATATTTCAGAACTACTTGTTGCTAGGCAACAAATGAATTCTTGCGCATTAGACGAAGTAAACCGAGCACCGTATAACCAAATTATACGCCCTCAGATTTGTCAAAGCAGAAACGAGTATTTTGCACATTTTTGGTAGAATATCAATTTGTACTTGGATATGGTCAAGTCACGAAACTCTTAATCCTAACTTGAAAAATATCTTTGTGACATGTATTTGATGTAAGTTGTTTTATTCATTTGCTTTAATCTCAAACAAAAACATTAGCATGTTTACTGACGTCCAAAAGAAACTTTACAATTGCATAACTGAAATATCGAAACAATCTGATATTGATGTCATCTGTTTGCAATGACTCAGTGAAACTTTTTTACTTTTAAATGAGCAATTTTCATGAAGTTTTGCCAAAAAGGTCATTACACATGACAATTGCCCTGGTGCGAAGTCTCGAAACAAGAATGTTTATAACTGTCCATTTCGAATGATGGTTATACCAAAAGTGAAAAAATACAGCCATTGGCTCTGTAGCTCATCAGGCTTTACATTTGATTTTGAGTTAGGGGGTCGCCAATGTGGTTCCCCCCTTATTGGCCACCACAGGGTCACAATATCTACAATGATTAATCCTCTCTAGTCAAGGAGTCTGTACACAAAGTTTCAACTTGATAGGCCATATTCTTCTAGAAAAGAAGATGAAAATATGTTTTTAGAGCGTGGCTCCGGTGGACCTGTAACAGATAATCAACAATATTCCAAGTGCAGCGTCACAAGACGAATCTCTTTTTCAAACTGCTATGTTAACTTTCCACAAGGGGATAATTGTTGTTATGTTTTACCAGTAGTCAAGGATTCAGCAATTAAACTGTGAAATAGATATAAATAATTACCAAATATTTTCACAATTAAATGAAGTTAAGAAAAGCTTTCCTCACTACACATATACTTCGCAAATATTCCGAGATATCACATTGAACATAAACTGTTATCTTGACCGAACAATTAAGGAATGCCATTTTCAGTTTCCAAAACCAACACATTAACATCGGAAAGGAAATGAAGGTCATTATAATGTTTCGGATAAATTTATGATTGAGGGAACATGCCTGATTCGAATTTGCAAAAACCGTTTTGGACTTGAAACATACATGTAGATCTAAAGACTATATAAATAACGATTTTTGGGAACTGTGGGCAAGATTGTACGGCAAAAATTAATACTTTATCAGACTGCTATTGACTTTTAGGTTGATATCACATTGAAAATTTGCAAGTGTGAATTTCGAAAAAATCTTGTAAACTATGTTTGTTGACAATTCACAAACCTAGGCATTTTCTTAAATATACCTGCTTTGCGCAAGGAATATTGATCTTGTAGAAATGTTTTGATTGAGTTTAGTATCAGCAATCTGTTTAGAAGATTGAGGGTTTAAGTATATTTAACGAAGTTACAACAATATTGTGACAAATTATGGTGTGACAACAAACCTATACATCATCATATTGATACCTCACTCTAAAACTCTTGTAAAACATTTAACAAATCCCAACGGTTGCTTCAATGACTTGCTGCTGAATAATAAAACACTGTGGTAAGGTGCTCCACTGTTCAATTAAAATGTTTGCCATATATTAACTTCTATTTTTAAGACTTAAGTGAACTATTTGCACATATTTACGGTCCTTACTAGTAATCAAAGGTGCTAAAGGCGAATAAATAATAAATTACAGGAAAGTCACAATTCGAAGATACAGACATAATATGTTTTGAAAAACATCAAATTCCTTCATCTTGTACCTTTTATGTATGTACTACTTTTTATGTTGGTAACGTGCTCCCGCGTGATGATGTACGAATAGCCAGCACGGAAACACTCTCAAGTCATGTTGATATTGTAAACATGGACTCACTTTAATCTTCTTAATGGCGGATCCAGGATGGGGGTCTGAGTCTGCACCTATCCACAGAAAGTTCCAGATATAGTACATATTAAGATACATATACGATAAAAAAACTTGTAAGCGCTCTCGGCTTCGGCTCAAAATGAACGGGGTTTTAATCCAACCAGGGACTCAGCAATTTTACAGCCGGGAACTGGTAATTGTTGCGTTGGGAAGCTTCAACAATTGACTTCACATTTCTGACTTTAACCTTCAAGAAATTTGAATGCAATAAGACGTTGCAACCCTTCATTAGTACAGCTCTCAACGCCATTGGTTAAGCCGCCAGTTCCAAAGACAATCCGATGAATCGTTTCGCATCGATGATACGACGTTGCAACGCCTGCATTGAGAAATGTTAGTGTTGTGTCTTCTACAAGTGACTCCTATCCCATTAGACAGGGCACTGGCTGCATACTTCAATGCATCGGCTTAGAGGGAATATATTTAAGTAGATACTTCCACGTAGATACTAACTCAGACTTAAAGTAAAGACCAATCCACTCATCGTACTAACTAAATAATCAAGGTTCATTACTCGCAAACAATAAGTGTTCATGTTATGATCTGAAAAATGTGACCGCAAAAGTGTTATAACTTGCTTTCAAGTATCTTACTTAATAACATTCGAACGATTAATTTCAAGTTAAAGAGTGAAACAAGCTGTCCGCTCCCTACCCCGTGTAGCGAGTGTATAACATGCCTACCTTTACAACCACGTTCAACGTATTGCAGGTCAATGAAAACAACTAGAGACCCTTAAGACAGACCTAGCAATGATTAATACTTTAAGCAGCGACGTATTCCTCCGGTCCCCAATAAATTAAAAATACAAGGAAACCACCACAAGAAAAGGTCCAAAAGAGGCACAAGAGAATTATACTTATTGATTCAAATGTAAAATGGTAAGATATCAAAATAAACATGAACCTATTAACAAATTTTCTTATGAAAACTATGAATAAATATTTTCCCAAGAGATGATTTCACGTATCAACTATGTAATATGAAATGACAGTAAAGTTGGCAACTCAACAAACAAATTTTCCCAATTCCTTTGACAAGAGCGTTGTTGCATGTTGTTTCACATATCAAATTTAAAGCAAAATAACATGCTTAAAGACAAAGTTTGTTCTTTAAAGACGGGCGTTCATTCTTCTCTTTTGGCTACACCAAATGTTTTAGTTATTTACATTTCACTGCATGATATAAATACATTATCACCGTCATTAAATCTACTTGTTTTCATATATTATGCATACCTTAACATATTCACCTATACAAGATTAACTAGTACAGTACATGTAAACAAGGGTATGTAATAACAACTGTCAATTTAAACTTTAAAATATTCAACAAGCTCTGTTTATGCCTTACATGAGCGAACATGTTAAGCATTCGAAACTGGAAAGCATTCCGGTTGAAATATTTGAGTTTTGTTTGAAGTTTAGTTTCGCATTATTGAGTAAGCGACATTAAGACGATAATCAGGTGGTAACAGTGAGAGTCAGATAATGATACTGAGATGTCACCTTTCTTACACTTCAGGGGGATATTAGTTGGTCTTGGTTGGGTAAATTTTCGTCTGTACTGTCGCTTCTTGCCACCCACAATAGGATCAGTTGAGCAGTTAATTAAAACACACTATAAAGAGCAGAAGACCATGGGGTAGACGATACCGCCTGTGTAATTGCAGCTTCTTTCTGGAAAATAGCGAGCCAACAAGCAGGTACAAGAGAAGAGAAAGGATTTATCTCGACTACTGTCAGTGAACAAAGGTGCAGAACTACTAATGTTCAGGTCAGGATTAGTGTCTTAGTTTGAGTGTTTGATTGTCGACTGAGTGCTGTAGTAACATAACCCCGGTCACATAGTTCGAGGTCAGAATGAACTGGTTCCAAGGTTATAAAACAATCTCCATTCAACTTCGTTCTTGATTCGCTTAGTTTACTCCAAGATCAATTAAGAAGCAGATTTAGTTTATGTTATCAAACGTCTTGAGTCATTCTCTCACCACAACATAAATGAAAATATGCTGAGTATACTCAACTGCATTATCTCCCCACAGAGGCAGATCAAGTGATGACATTTTGATCGAAACTGTGTTCGTATTCGCCGAGTTTGTGGGGTAGAATTGTAGATACCTGATTGGAGGCAATCAAAGTTAGTTGTGCAATCAGCGATGCTGTTCCAAAAATCATGAATTTGACTACTGAATCATGACAAAGACACTGGATTTGAACCACACTTCTCATGTCATTTGCATAAAAAATAAAATGGAGTGTAGTGTAATGTTTTTTTCCGCCAGGGGAAACTGCCGGAACCAATGGATTTGGTCTAATAAGAACAGAGGCTCGATCAACATTTCATGACTTGATCTGCCTCTGTGGGGAGATAAAGCAGTTGAGTATACTCAGCCAATTTTAATTTATGTTGTTATTGATTCTTTGGAAGATTATTGAGTTAACGACATAGATTTATGGATAGTTAATCCTATAAAGAAAGTGCATGACAAATAAAGTATATTTATTTTGAGAGGAGTGTGAGAATAATATGTTGTTTATTCATTAACCAATTTATCAAAAGTAGTAACTACATTTTTGATTAAATGTTGATACAATATATTTTAATAACTATTATGAAAATCGCACAGAAAAATTAAATAACAATACAAATTTACATAATTCCATGATAAGGGTGAGACTTTTTTCTCGATGAATTTAATGAAAACGAATAAAAGGTAGTAATTTAGTGAAATGTCATGAAACATCCTCTTGGATATGTCATGTACTAATAATTTCAATTATTAATAGTGTATACTTGTGTATATAAAGAACGGTATTATTAAAGTATCCCTTACTTCAATGCTTAAGGCCAATTGTTTAGTTATGCGCTTCATATTTTGTTGATAAAAAGACCATTGTAGAATGAATGTAGGGTGCACATGACAATTTAAGGGAATAGAGATTGCGTTATATGGACTGAGTTAAAAACGCTAGTATCTCATGGAACGGCTTTATGATACACAAGAGATGTAATGAACTGGATATATTAAATTTTGTTGAAAAGTTGATATTCATAACAACTTGAACCGGTGTCTTGGGAATGAACTCGTGTGGAAAGATAATAAAAGCACAAGTTGATATTCAAACTGCTTCGTCCCAAGACGAATCTCTTACATGAACTGCTCGGAGCCCTTGAGGTAAAACCTCAATCCATCATAATGATCCATCACTTCAATTTTAACACCAGTTTTAAAACATATTAAATTCATTCTCTCAGAAGATCTTTGGACAGAGAGAGCAGGTATCGCTGTTTTTTATCTGTACGTGGCCCTTTTATTCATTCGTAACCGGAACGTGAATCAAGGGTGTAATGAATTAATGAATTTAGATATTCTTAAAAGGGATGCGTTATTGCTTAGCTTGTACATGGTCCTTTTATTCATTCTTAACAATATTACAGGGATCACTTTGGACAGGGATTTTGGGATATTTACCCATTGATGTATCAAGATATCCCATTATCAATACTAATGAGGGGAGAAAGTCTAATTGCAAAATTCAAAACTATTATTTTTCTTCTCAAACATCCCATTTCCTTCTCTGAAAATCCCTTTATATGAGGCCAAGGGAAGATTTTTCTCCCTTTCATACTTTGAACCAGGGTGATCCTTGATATTATTAACGTGAACCAAGGGTGTAATGAATTAATGAATTTGGATTTTCTTCAAATGGTTCATAAAGCAATAATAAGATATGCCTGTGAATGATCTTTTAGATGCATGCTAAAAAAACTACGAACTAGAATTTGTATTCTTGACGTGACTCATTGAGCACTAATTTTCACGTATATGACTTGTGAGTATACGCGGGATGAGCTTCAGTATCTGTACAAATCCTATATTAGTTTTTCATGGATTGAATAGTTGATGATTTCAAAAAACAGGAAAAAGTAACTTCTTACAAAAGCAAATTATAGCATTTTATCAACATTCAATATAATAGATGATTTTTACAGCTATTGAACAAAAAATTGTTACATTGTTCATAATTATCTAAATTCACTATTTTTGAAATGTTGTGGTTTCCTGTCTATTTCAAGCTAATTACTTATGGTAAAGTATAAATGCTTCAAGTTTCAAAACAAACACATTTATTTCGGACGGGTAATGAGAACCAGTGTTGCTATTTTGGATATGTTTATTCTATAGTGACTTTGATTGATACGTTTATTAATTGAAACTTCTGTAAATAGGTGCTTGTACACAACATGTTTGGGGTAAAAAAATACTTTTATTTGCTATAAATTTATTTGGAGAAGTTAACATCAGATTATTTAGGTCAACTCTCCGTCTTGAATAAAGGGCATCTAAGCACAGGCCGCTGGGTCATTAAAAGTCCCAAATCGTTCCTTTAGTATAGGACAAACGTATATGAAGTATAAGTAAGTCAATTACAGTACCTTACAACGACTGTAATTTTTAGAACTGAAAAGAAACACTTGTAAAAATATGTTCCCATTTTTGCCTTACGAAAGTTTTTTCGAAACAAAATTGTCAAGCATGCCAATGGAAGATTTCTGTTTGAAATACTTGATTGTATCTGTGAATTAAGGAAAGCATTATTGTGTGATGGACCTTAAGATGATAGTCAGAAATGATTCTGGGATGTGGCTTTTCTCACACTCCCAATTATGTTCTTGGTAGAGCAACAATTCATCAATAAAGTCGCATCTTTCCACCCACAATAGGATAAGTTGTGCAGATTGTTAATACAAAATATAAAGAAAAGAGAATATAAGAGAAGGATGTAATTGGATATCAACATAGGTAAACCTGATAGTCTATTGTGATAGATCTTGAGTAAGTGCAGCTTCTGTCTGAGAAATAGGGAGCTAATAAGCAGGTTAAAGAGCTTAAAGAAGGGAAAAAGGACTTTATATCGATCAGTGTCAGTGTTAAAGGAGTTCAGAACTACATTTCTTCAGGTCCGGTCTACTACTTTAGTTTGAGTGCTTGATTGTCGGCTGAGAGCTATAGTAACATAACCCAGGTCACATAGTTCGAGATACGGTTGAATGACCCTGTCTGAACCAATTTTCTCTTGTGAAACAAACATTGTCTATTCAATTAAATAAAATAAAACTTTGACGTAAATGATGTGGAGTTCATGTTTAATTTGATTCAGCTGTTGATGATTTATCCTTCCTTTTTAGTATTGTGAATTGGTGAATTATATGACTTTTGTATAAAAGTATATTTTGTTAATCGTACGATCGTGTCATTTTTTTTCATAGAAAAGACCTTTGTAGAAAGTACAAATTAAAAAATGGAAATGAGGGTACTTTACTTAAAGAGTATAAGATCAATATCACATGACGAAACGCCTTTATGATACAAGAAAATGTAGTGGTATTGATTGATATTCAAATTTGGTTGAATAGCTGATACACAAAACAACTTGAACCGGTGTCCTGGGAATAAACTCGTGTGGAAAGATAATTAAAGCACAAGTTGATATTCAAACTGCTTCGTCCCAAGACGAATCACTTACATGAACTGCTTGGAGCCCACGAGTTAAAATGCCCATCCATCATAATGAGCCATTATTTCAATTTTAACACAAGCTTTACAAAATATTACATTAATTCATTCAAAAGAGCCTGGGGCAGAGAGGGCAGCCCCGATAGCTTTATAACAGAGATATTTGTGAGCTTTTACATGGTCCTTTTTCCTATTTTAACAACAATGTGAATGCCAACCAAAAACGGAATAAAGTTTTAATGATTTTGGAAATTTGTTCCCATGGTTCATAAACCAAAAATAATATCTGCCATGAATATTCTTTTGGACCCATGCTTGCAAATAATGCATTGCGCTAATTACCCGTTTTGTGTAAACAGTTTGAATTTATGTACTGTGTGATCTGTCCAACATTAAATCAGCATAACTAACATCGTTCTTCAAACGTACGATTTTCAATATACATCTGTGTCAAAGAGGTTTCCAGTCTAATGCTTTCATAACACGCTTCAATTTCAAGCTAATTACACGTGGTAAAGTATGAATGCTTCAAGTTCCAAAATCAACACATTTGCATGGGAGCGATAATGAGAACCAGTATGTATGTTTTTGCTTTTTTGACTGTGACTGAAAAGTGTATTAATTGAGACTTCTGCAAATACCTCTTTGAACGCCTAATTGTGGAGGGTAAAACAGATATTTTACAAACCTTTTATCTAAGAAAGTAATCAACAGATTATTGAAGTTTTTCAAAAGAGGAAAAATTAGGACAACACATATTAAGAACTTGGTATTATTTTAACTGAATCTTTAAATGTGTACGATTTGTTAAATATGTTGGTTATAATTAGAACTTGTAAGTCGGTAAATGTAAACACTACCATTCAACACACTGTTTACTATGTGGCACTCCAAGTGTTATCAATTGTCAATAGACATATATTAAACAACGCAGATATTTCTCTTGGGAACTACATGTTATCGTGATTTTGTTTAAGAAAACAAGATTCGAATGTGCAGTTTACATTTTCAATTCGTGATTATAGGAAATATAAAAAATATTCTTTTTTATTGCTCTGCCAATACAATAAATACTGAATAAACGGTTGTAACATTCGAATAATCAATTAATAACTATTTCTTTTTGCAAAATTGCTAGAATTTTAATCAAAAGGGAATAGTAGAAACTGTTGGTGTTGCTGGCAGTAGAATTAAATCTTGAAATAAACTTTACGTTAATAAAAACTGTTAAAAATCCCTAATCTTTACGATCTATTCTTAGATCTTATTGTTCTTGTTAATGATAATTGCAATCACAACCGTTTACATGATACGTTTAGCGAAATAACTGCTATCACTGTTGAATTTATACGATACATAACATATATTGTATGGAATGCAGTTTTTATAGAGTTTGTATTGCCTTGCTTTGTTAGAAACACAATCATTTTTTGACATTTGTTAATATAGAACTTATCTAGATAGTATCTAGTTTATAACTAAGTATTGTTAGTATATACATGTATAAGTTAGCCGTCATATATACAAAAATGTTTGAATATATGTGTCAGGGTTTTTTTTCAAGTGTTTTATCTTTAAGATTACTGTCATCGATTGAAATATGATGATAACATGCAGTTTTTACATTGATAAACCGTGTTTCATTCTAAATGATTTTTTCTAGTTCATTAAAAGGGACAGTAAAGCGCACAAACAATGACGAAGTATTGCATCATAACAAACGTTTCTTTTTCAACATGAATATGGCAGGTTAAAGAACTAATCCGAGTCTGTTTTTGGGTATCGAAAATATGTTGAGTTTTCAATGAATTGACTATTATGTATAGAACAAACACATTTTTGATGAATTGGGAACTCGTAAGAAGTTTGCAAATAGATAAGGTTGATGTTTTTGGGGTGTTTTTTCTTCTTACAAGAAACGAAATATACAATTTGACGTCATTTACAAATACAAATACAATGGATTAAAAGAAAAACAGAATAAAGACAGATGTATAGATTTAGTATAGATGTACAGTGGACATTGACATGGTGCAGAAATTAAGAGGAATCACGGCAGATGACCAAGACATGGCCAGGTAGATAGGCTGACACATTGAAGCTTTCTAATATTGATGTCTATGACAATTTGTTGCCCATTAAATGTGGATTCCTGTGCGACCTAGATGATGATGGTTCTGTAAGTCTACCATCAAACACAGACATCTTACCCTGAACAGAGCATCACAGACTGCACCTCTTCACCCTGACGGTCAATCAATAATTGTTTCATCTTCCCATTTACACTCTTTAATTTGGGCATGGGTTCGATATTCACCAGACATTAACTGTGTGTACATCTGCATTAGATCCATGGACCGTTAAAGATAGTCTATATGCAAGTTAGAAGAGTAAACGATTATATTGTTTCGAAACTTTATCATTTTGTTTATAATAATCATCTTACTTCCACAATAGCAGTAGAAGTTGTAGTAATAGTCGTTTGCAGGGTGCTACAGTTTTAGCATTTACATCTATTGGTTACTTTCAGTAGTACTGAATAATTGTTTTTAAAAACTAAATCAGTCTAAAATAATGAATATCAAAGCTAAAGGGAAATAGTTTAATCTGAATCCTTTATCCTGAACAGAAGGAAGGTAGAATCTAAAGGCCCGTATTTCAATGTAAAGAATATTTAGTTATCTGAGGTTATGCTGAAAATGATTTGTTGTACGAATTTTTTAACATACTCTGATGCTGATTACAAGCATATAAAAGGGAAACGGCGTTGGAAATATGAATTATATACGTTATTATGATGAAGGAAATGTGTTTATTTTAATATTTTCCCATCTTTGACAACACAACCAGAGTTAAAGAAAATAAAACTGATATAAATTAATTTACCAAATATCAGAAAGATTTTTAATTCTAGGATGTTCCGGTAGTTACAGCGAGTGTCTCGGGTGAATCAAAGTATAGATATAGAGGACGAATGCTCTGCCCAAAGACGAATCTCTTTTCTGAACTGTAAGGACCCCTAAAGAATAAATATCCAACAATCATAACGATCCATCACCCTTTTTTTATTTTGCAATTATCTTTCACACATTAAATCAATTCACCCAAAAGAAACAAAGCACTGAGATCAGGTCAATTCGATTTATTTCAAAGATATTTTCTGACTTAAACTTGCATGGATTGACTTCCGTTTTTTCTCTCTTTTTATTCCATTTCCTTAATATTAACATGATCAGCTGGCGATGATAAACTCATGATTTTTGTTATATGTTGCAGATGGTTCACAAATCATTGATATTTGTTGAGTCGGGGCTATCTCTCTGGCGTTTGTCTCTCTTACAAATATACAGGTAGGCAAAACATCTACAATGTTGAATAAAATAAGTGAGTGAGTGAGTGAGTGAGTTATTGTTTAGCGCCGCTTGGGCAATATTGCAGCCATTAGCGGCGAGTGAATAAAATAAAAGATTGCAATTATTTCTTTCTATCGTCTTCAGCTTAATCCTCTACAAACAAATGCAAACTGTTCTTGCAGAAGTTATTGAAACAAAAATTATATAACATATGAAGTTTATCAGTATGATAAAATATTTAATCTATAAAAAACATATAACAAAGTATAGCTACACGCATACTCGTATACAAAGCTTTAATATTTTCTGTTCAAATGGGACATAATGAAAACCAAACTGCGGTTATGCTTACATCAATGCCAACAAATTTGAGATAATGGCTGAAATAAGAAAAAAACTTTTATTTGTGATTGTTTATTAGAGTATCTTGAAAATTGTTTGTTATGATATTAATAGCGGAGGTCATTTGCAGAGCAATTTGCAACTGTTATTTCCGAAATATCAAGTCAATAGTCAAATCAAGCATACATCTTGACAACCATCAAGGAAATTTTAGTAAAATTTGAAAGGATTAATTTTCTCTGACAACTATCGATTATCTCTGTTTAAGTATTGCGTGTAAACAAATTCAATTAACACACATCAAAATAAAAAAAATCGTTAGTTTTTCTCAATTATTTCTGTTTAAAGATGTTGTTTCTTCTATGTGTGTATCTTATTAGATAAAATAGGTTACAACAAACTAAGTAACCCATACTATATGCTTTCCTTAATTAGACATCAGTAAAGATGGGCGACTTATATGCCCAAGGGTTCGTACACTTGTGTCAATTCAGAAAGGATAAAAAAATGCCACATTGTTATTTCAATTCATCAAAAGATTTTTTTTCTTGAGGATCTAATGTTCTTGTTGATCTCTGTTGTAACACATTCACTGATCAATATAAAATCAATATATATGTAATGGTATAGTATAAGGTATATGGGTAACAAAAGAATGCTGTAACTCTTTCTATTTGTAACTCAGCAAATAAAACATAAAAAATAAGACAGTTCATCATTTAGAAACTAACCCTAGCATTATTCGTTCTTATTAAGCTTGTTAGGTTATCCCTAACGGTTAAGTCACTAAAACATTAATGATGTTAATCTATTATATACCTTCAAATATCTTCATACTAAAACCATCGATATCATAATACACAGTGAGTACAACGACAAAAACAATCTGAGCCTCAGTGTAATTAGATCGTGTTCCTGGAACATGGATGAAAGAATGATAAAATCCCGCCTATAAAGTGGAACACTTAACTTATTCTTTAAAGCAAAATGTTTCATAATTATTAAAAATAAGGATATTTATTTTATATCTTTTGACAGCCATTTAACGCGTTGAAGATTTCTAGCTGTCAAAAAGGTCACAACCTTTGTAAACTATATGTTATGATTAGTTGATTTGATCGGCTCACATGTCCATCATAATAAAGCCATTTACACTGTTTTGACAGTTATGACATTCACCATTGATGAAGCGACATGTGAGAGACGAGATTCAATAACTATCATGACTATGTACATCAGGCCCTAAGTCCCTAGATTATCCCATAATGTCTATATCTTTGTGACAGTGTCAATCACTTTAACTCGAAAATAAGGATGGCGTATTTTGGGCACTCTTTGTAGAGAATGTAAAGCAAATGTATTTCATAACTCAAACTCGCAGAAGAGCAAGTAATTACATTTCGTGGATGATGTATGACATAACAACTTGTTAATTTAAACTTGTTTTAAACCTGATTAATGTCACAAATAGTCATTATGTGAATGATCAATAACCTGTTAAATGGTGTACTTTATATTGGCCTGTAGCAAAAGATAAACGTGGGTTGGGAGTTATCAATCATGTTTTATCTAATAGGCAATGATTGCTTAGTTGATATCATAAATTCCACAAAAGGACTCCAAATGCATCATAATTTCAGAAACGATACACAGTTGAGTTGATAAATAATTAATAAAAGCAGTGTAAATACCATCACAACATTGTCAAATATATACATTTTTAAAGACTCACGACATATATACTAATCAGCAGTAATGCCTCCTACAAAATAGATAAAAAGTTAACATGACGCATCAACATTTAAGCAACCATAAGTTAGGAAGTTACTTAGTGGTCTGAAATTTCGCTTCATCATCTTAAATCATTACGTGAGAAGAGATGTTTCCTTAAAGCTCCTTCAGTTTTCAATTGCAGCTAAATAGCCTAGAGGTAAAAGTTAGTTAATAGCAACAAGCACTCAAAGATTGAAATGGATAGAGTTGTTAAAACTAGCGGTTCACTGCCCTCCTTTCAGTTTGCAATCATCGTTAATGTACTTCCAAATTAATTTCAATCTATTTTATTTTGCGGTATTATGTATTATAATGAATCATTTGAAATTGTCTCAATAGTTTTTCAAAGAATTTTGCAACATCAGAGATAGTATTGGGTTTTCAGTGACTTATTCCATTTTAGTATACACCTTTACATGGAAATGAGTTACAATTTATTCAATCAAAACGTCATCAAATCATCGTCTTTCCTAGAAAGAGTATATAATTACATTGGTCCCAAACTGTATACTAACGGCAGTATCATTATGTTTATTAATAATCATCTTACTTCCCCAATAACAGTAGTTGTAGTAGTCGTTTTCAGAGTGCCTTGATTTTAGCATTTAAATTTCTTTGCTACTTTCAGTAGTACTGAATTCCATATTATGTTTTGTAACTCAATTTATCTCATAATGTTTTTGTTTTTTTAAATTTAAACGCTGGTCCAAGTACTGTAATGAATAGTAGAGCTAAAGGGAAATACTCTAATCTGTAACTTTTATCATATTCATTATCATGAAGAAGCGAAAAGAGAAGGTTTATTGGTTACTATGACAAATTGTGAACAGCAGCATTCAAGGTCATTTGTCACAATGTCTTAAGGTGCCAGTGTCAATCGGGTTTACTTCTATGAGCATTTTAAACAACATGTATGTTGGAGTTTTTTTATAGGAGATATCAAAACAACTCAACTAAAAGTTGTTCAGAGCACAGTACAGCCATATTTACATGAATACGATTTCTTAAATAAATAACGGTTTCACACAAAGAGTTTAACTCTTTACTGCTTGCAATATTGCCATGCCTCAACCCCTTTCCTGCTTGCCTGACAAGCACCTGCACTGCCCCTTACTGCTCGCAAATTTTGAAAAAAAATCAAAAAATTAAAATTCAATTAATTCAACTGTTTAAGAAATGTTCATGCCCTTGAATGACCCTTTTGTCAATTTAGAGGTAATTTTTTGCAATTTTGATATTCAAATTGCTCATTACTATTCATTAATTAAAAGGTACAATTCTGCAAAGCGGAAAAAACATAACATCAGTCATAAAAAAGTATAAACCATAGGTAATATATTGATAATGATTTTATTTAATCTCTTTTATGAATTTTATCAATATGGTCACCAAAATTCCACATATATTCCTGAAGAAAATGACACTTATTAGGATAAATTTGATGTTAAACCAATAATTCAGGGGCGATAATCCGGGTCAACTCAAATCAACAAGTTCAATCAGAAGGTGATCTTCAGTTTTCTCAAAGTAAATCACAATATGAAAGATATCATAACAATAATGTTGGGCACTTTTACATTATATACAATTCTAAATCATCAATTTCACCAAATTCAAAAGTCTACTGCAATCATGGCAATTTAAATTCTAGACCTGAGTATGTTAAATAATGTTTTTGAAGATGAAAATAACCAGAGTTTCATTTTTTCATTATTAGCAAAAATTCATTATATCTATGACACTTGATGATCAAGATATCTTTCAAGTGAAATTAAACAAACTTACAAACTCCAGTTTAGTGAAAATCATTCAACAACTTGTCTTTCTTTGACAATTCTATCTCAAAATTAAAAATTGTCCAGGATTATCTCCCTTGGCAATGAAATCTGTAGACCTCTTTCATGTCATAAAAGAAATGATAGTCAACCAGAATTGAACCTGATTTCCTTATTTAAATGTTAACAAATAACAAAAATATGAACTTTACTAGATCCAATGAAACAAAATCCCTTTACTGGCTTATGATGAGAGCTCATTGTGATGTACTGATATATGTGTTTTTGGCAGATTCTATTACAGACCTTACCTATATTATTTGTTTACATAAGTAATACAAACAAGGGCCGATCAACACATTTACTTTCAAATAACAAAATTTTGTCTTTTAAAATATTGAATCCCACATTTACAAAAACATTTTCAAGTTCCTTTCTTGTTTTGCTGATTAAGTTTCCTTAAATTTAGATATGGTTATCTTGGTCAAATCGTTGAATTAAATTTGTTTTACTGTATAATAAAAACCGGATCATAACATTAGTCATCACAGACATGGAATATGAACTTTTCAAATTTAATCCAGTGCACTGGTAAAAAAAAAATTCACCATTCATGCCATCAGGATATTTATACCTATTTGACACTACATGAAAAAGTATACAGGATATTATTAATGACTCATAATCTTGCATATTCCTAAAAGTTATAACTATGAATTATCAACTGGCTTGAACTGAACCTGCATTTACATAACTAAATCACAAATATTAATAAAACCCACAACAGCATAAATTGTTGTTAGATTGTGTCAAAGATTTTGATGGCTCCATATTGTTCACATTATACCTGAATCAAACAGGTGTGGTTATTTTCTGTGTTTTTTCTTCTTAAGTTGACTCCATAAATCTTCTGAGTTAGATAACTCAGCACTTGACTGCATGTGGAATATCACAGACTGTTCTCAACTCCAGCAGTGGTCACAAACTCTCCATCCTGGATAAGCTTCCACTTTGAATAGTTCCTGCAATAGAAAGTATAAATAAATGATATTGACTGCTCAACACAAATAATGAATAATAATCAGATTTAATATACATGCACTTTCCATTTGACTGATATATTGAAACATTAGGCTTTGTACTGAATGATTCAATTAAATCCAAAATAAACAGTGAAATCTCAAATCAATTGAGTATTTTCACAGGTCATAGTATGGCATGCATATTGTGATACAACAATTGTTTTTGTCAGCAAATGACTGTCACAGTTTTCATAACTGTTTGGTGAGAACACAATTAATAACTTTACTTATATCTGCTATCATGATAAAGAGTTTTGTTGGATTTATTCACAAAATTCTACAACAATTTATGCATCCATAATACTTACAGGAAAAATGTTATTCCAATCAAATTATGAAAGATACTTGGTGAATTTGTTCTATGAAATTTTCTCTAAAGCAACTGTGAAATTTCTGTTTTTCTCATCAAATTATTGCTTTCTTAAAATTGGACAGTTGGCCCTCCATGCATCACAAAGCTTGCAATATTAGAGTGAGTTATTGTATATCATCTCTTAGGAAATATTGCATGTATTTGTAAGGATTTAGTTGTATCTATCATATTCTTATCCCTAGTTAAATTCAGCTAATAAAATCACAATGACAGCAATATAAATACATATATATGTTTGTGATTTTTTACAGACAGAAAAGAAACTTAAAATAGCAACAGAATTGAACAAGCACAAAGTTCACCTTTGTTGAGCTTGAACAATCAAATTGCAGCCCAGGCAGTTTTGGTTGATCCTTCCTCTGGAAATTTATTCACTGCAAAAAAAATAAGATTTCAATATATATTCATAAACAATATAAATATACATACTAGTATGATATTTTAAAGCTTTGGAGTATAACATGAACAATCATGGGTAATTGATGAAAATAATACTGGCTCAGTTTGATAAAATTGAAAAAGAGTTTCATGAAAGGAATATTTTATCACAACAATCTTTCACTTTAAAAACATGCACATTTTGCTTCTTCTTTAAAGTTTAATAAAACTTCATAGTTTTCTTTCATTTATGTTTTTTGTTTTGGTAATCATTTTGTAGATTCTTGAGTTAGTACCAGTTTGCATGCTCATGTTTTGTCTCACTTTCCAACATATAACAATAAATATGTTCAATAAAATAATTTGATTTTGATATTCTGAAAATTCAAAACTCAAACATTTATAAGGGCAATGATATCACAGCGAATAATAACACATTTAAATGATCTCCTTAGATCTATATTAATAAAATCATGTCATAATTACATAACTTGTTGCAATAAATAAGTTATAATTCTTTCAAAAAAATGAATGACAGGTGAAGAAAATCTAGAGTCATTTGTCTGATAAGAATCATTTTATTCTGTCAACTCACATTCAATACGTGATTACGCATCATTGACTTAAACTGACGCATTTGGTTGATTGAAGACAGATTAAATCATAAATGCATGCAGGACCGAATGACTCAAAATGTGTTGATATTTTTACAGGGATAAATTAACTTCCCTTCATTCGACTGTATAACAGTTATAATAAAATTATTTACAGAAAGGTTGATATTCACTGTCACCAAATGAAGTGTTTTGTCTGATGGCTAGTGTCGATTTGATTGTCCTGTTGACGGCGACGACATGATTCTCGTTTTCGACAAACCGGGTCCACTTCCGGGTCGCTCACACCGGTAACAATATTACTGTCAAGTATGCTATTGGCCAAAATAACTACAAATTTATTTAGAAAAGGTTTCGGTCACCTAATCAAAATACTCCTTAACGGGAAATGTAAATTTTCTTAACCTGGACGAAATAAAATTTCAGGGGCAACGTGACCACTCGTCAGTTAGCGATCGCTCGTCCCTGACTGGCTGGAATGACCTTTGTTTTCCGGTGATCACCGATTTTGCCGACAATATTTTTATCTCAAGAGTTTCATTATTTTAAAATTATTGTTTGATATTGAATATGGACAGGAATAACAAAACATACCCTGAAGTATGCATTTCAAACACAATTTGCGAATATTTCAGCAGGATAAGTTTGAAATATTGCATCTTTTCCGATGGTTAGAAAAGGCGTAGAATCGCGTAGAAAAGCAGTCAAGGACAGAAGCGTAGAATCGCGTATATAAGCAGTATAGGGTTAAAGAGAACAATTTGAGATGACATAAGGTGGTCAATTATTTCAAACAATACTCTCAATCATTTACATAAGATAAATGATACACAAATAAATTATGTGAATAATTTAGATCACTATTACGAAATAAAACAAGTGTTTGCCACTAATGGCGATAGAATTGTCGCATTTCAAAAGTGGTCAAAGTGCTGTTGTGACCTTGAAAATAAGGTCAAGGTCACCCAAAGTAACTGGTGTCTGCATAAATCCCCAATGTAGTCTCAAACCAAACTTGAAGACATTTGGTGCAGTGGTTTATGAGATATCAAGTAAAGAGTTTCAAAAGTGGCCAAAGTGGTGACCAAAAGTGGCCAAAGTGGTGACCTAGAAATTAAGGCCTAGGTCACCCAAAGTGACTTGTGTCTGTGTAATCCCTCAATGTAGGCTGTGACCAAATTTGAGGACATTTCATGAATTGGTTCATAAGACATAAGATGTTTCAAAAGTGTTCAAGGAACTGTGTTGACCTTGAAAATTAAGGTCAAGGTCATCCAAAGTATTTGATATCTGCCTAGTCCCACAATGTAGGCTGTGACTAAATTTGAAGACATTTTGTAAAAAGGTTCAGGAGATATTGTGTAAACAAGAGTTTCAAAAGTGGACAAAATATTGTCAAGGTCACCTAAAGTGACTGGTGTCTTTGTAATCCTCCAATGTAGGCTGTGACTAAATTTGAAGACATTAGGTGCAGCAGTTCATGAGCTTTTGCGTTAACAAGTGTTTTAAGAGTGAACAAATTGCCGTTGTGACCTTGAAAATAAGATCAAGGTCACCAAAAGTAACTGGTGTCTGCGTAATCCCCCAAGTGAGGCTGTGACCAAATTTGAAAACCTTGGGTGTAACAGTTCATGAGCCATCGCGTCACCGAAATTACTGGTGTCTGCGTAATTGCCTAAGGTAGGGTGTGACCAAATTTGAAGACCTTGGGTGTAACAGTTCATGAGCCATCGCGTTAACAAGAGTTTCAAAAGTGGTCAAAGTGCCGTTGTGACCTTGAAAAAAAGATCAAGGTCACCGAAGATGACTGGTGTCTTCGTAATTTCCTAAGGTAGGGTGTGACCAAATTTGAAGACCTTGGGTGCAATGGTTCATGAGCTATCGCGCTAACAAGAGTTTCAAAAGTGGTCAAAGTGCCGTTGTGACCTTGAAAATAAGATCAAGGTCACCAAAAGTGACTTGTGTCTGCGTAATCCCCCAAGTGAGGCTGTGACCAAATTTAAGACTTTGGGTGCAACGGTTCTTTAGATATCGCGTTAACAAAGATCCGGAAGTACGTACGGACGGACGGACGGACGGACGGACGCCGCTGAATACAATGTCCCCCGTTCCGCGTTGCGGCGGGGGACAACAATGTTCCTAAAGTCGGTCATCAAATCAACTTCTGGTAGGGTCACCAAAGTTGGACAGGTCAACAGATAGAAGCCTGACGTAAAGTGAATGCTTCTAAAATCTGCTTTCCAGCTCTTCCCTCATCTTTTCAATCCCTTTCTTCCTGATCTGCGTTCATTCTTTCGGATGGCAACATCAACGTGTTACAAAGCTGCAAACCTGCTGACAGCACACTAAACGCTAACTCACTTACTCAAAAAATCGAAAGCACAACATAAAAATGGCGATGCAACTGTAAACAGTTTGAATTGTCGAGTATTGTATTCAGCATATTGATTTTAAATGTGATGACATTTCTTGCTTTAGGGATACTTTCAATTATTCATGAATAACTGTTCATTTCATCTTGACGTTTCATTCAGAAAAAAATCCCTGGTTCAGTTGACCTGAAGCTACTAAGCCTGATTAAATGTCAAGAACTGTGTCTTGGTTAATGGGCAACTGACTGACAGAGAGTAAGAAAGAGGGTTAGGAAAACTGTTAAAAGTCCAGTGTGGCTCAAACTATCTTTTGATCAAATTTGTCATTGAATGCATGTATAATCATATGAGGTTGTGTCATGATGATCAGTTTTTAGAATATTGTTGAAAATTATGCGTTTTTAGTAGAATATGTTATTATGATGATCATTATTGAATATCACGAATGCGGAGAGTTATTTATTTTGTGTTATCCAATGGACAACACATTCTGATTCGATAGAAAACTAAGCACATATGTCATCTTTCTTACATTACAATGACATACATGTACCTCCTAATGCATTTGCTTATACAAGTTACTTTTCACTTTTTTTATCATTATTATGTTGAATAAGAATAAAAGTTATCAGCTACGAGGACGGTCATAATGGGGTTCATATTTTTCAATTGATGGTCAAGGGCAAAATATCTCTTTTTCTCTGTGACGTCAAAGCATTTTTATTGCGTGACTTCACAGAGAAATAGAGATATTTTGCCCTCGCAAATAAAAATGCTTTGACATCACGGATCCCTAAAACTGTATGACGTTACCTTTCTATGTGCGCCTATCCCTGTCGTAAAGACTGTGTTTGGAAGCATATAACTTTCTTTAATATTGCAACTTTGGTAGTACAACAGAATAATAATTATATTTAGGCATTTATGTCGTAAACAGAGTATGTTATATACACTTTAATAATATCCTTTATATTTGATAGCATACATGCACATTGATATATTGTATGAAATCTTCTAACGATGAAAGGATAACATGCTGTCTGGAGATTATGTTAGATTATGATACTCTATTTTTAATAGAAAACAATACATAGATAAGCTGTAGAAGACCACATTTCTTTATTTCAAAAGGGGGTATCAATCAGGAATAATGCAATCAATAGTAAAACGTATATGGTTCCCAAAAAGAACATTAATTAAAAATAACATAAGAAGCTACCCAATCAAAACTTCTTTGTATCTTGTGAATGAATCAAGATCTTTCCATCAGCACTCAGCAGATCATCTTAATCCTTATGGTAGGAGACCATTTTATTTAGAGCTACTACAGTATTCGAATATGCTAAATAACCAATACCTTATTTCAGAATCAAATCTCTCACCAATACCAGTAAGTTGTGTTGTTGTTTGGACATATTTTGTCGGTTCATAACTTTTACAAGGACCTGAAACAATTTATTATTATTGGCAAAAAGATGTATTTCACATATTTGTTATATTGTTTTGATTAATCTATTGATAGTTCATTGGGCATAGTTTTTTAGTAACTTTGAAGGATGAGCGTCTTCAAACCCGATTTTGTTCATTATAAAATACGGTCATGCATATATATTAAACAGCTTATTAACCGGACACTTTGCAAGGCTACATGTAAGATAATTATAACAGTGATCTTTACAACAGTCAATTAACTATGCTTAGACGAGGTCGCAATTTACCAGGAAACTACACAGATGGATTGACAGTGGGATAATGCGGCACAGTTTAGTGTTTGCATCCAATTTCATACTTTGATTAATTCGAGGTGAAGAGTGCAATCCTGATTTCCATGCTTGGTCGCAAATATATTTTGACATGGAATAAACAAACTACATTATTACTAATAGTGGTAAGGCCTGATGTCAGATTTGCGTTAAATCTCCATTTGGATTCTTCAGATTTATTTTGTTGAAATCTTATATTGACATGTATACATGTATCAATAAATGTAACTCCACAATTTGACGATAATTTACAAGATATTCAATATAAAACATTGCATCTCTGTGAAGATGAAGAGTGATACCGGCCATAGTAAATATCGTCAACAAATTGGCACAACAATGTAATCAAAATGCTTTGCAGTTTACAGGATGAATGCAGTGATGGGTTATTTAGTTTATTCTCGCTTACAACTGAAATGTCAAGAACGCTTGTAATGCTATCTTCAAACTCCTCGGAGATCTTCATACTTACACCCAATCAACACACACAATTAGGCGGGGTACGAGCTGTTGTAAGAAACAGACCAATGTTATCCGGATTCCAAAAAGACTGCTATTGTTATAATGGTGAAGGCAATGTGTTTATATTATGTTTACACGTTTGACAACACAACAAGTATTGAAGAAAATAGAACTAATGTAAATTAAGCTACATAATATCAGAAAGATTTTAGCTTCCCCTAACATTCTAGGATGTTTCAGTAGTTACAGCGATCAAGCATTAGCATGAGCAAGTGTATCAGGAGAATAAATGTAGATATGGAGAGTAAGAGAACAAGTAATCTGTCCAAAGAAGAATCTCTTTTCTGAACTGTAAGGAGCCCTTAAGGATGAATATCCATCCATCATAACGATCCATCACCCTTTTTGATCATTACCATATTAAATCAATTCACCCAAAAGAAACACAAGCACTGAGATCAAGTCAATTCGATTTATTTCAAAGATGTTTTCTGACCTAAACATGCATGGATTGACTTCCGTTGTTTTTCACTCTCTTTTTATTAAATTTCCGTGATATTAACATATCCCTTGCGATGATAAAATTATGATTTGTGTTATATGTTCAGTCAGGATTTATCTCTCTGGAGTTTATTTCTCTTACAAATTTACAGGTAGGAAATCATCTACTATATTGAATAAAATAAATGATTGCAATTATTTATTTCTATCGGCTTTAGCTATATTACCAGCAAACAAAAATACTAACTGCTATTGCAGAAGTTATGGACACTGAATCTACATGAAATATGAAGTTTATCCCTATACATAAATATTGTGTGTTGCTGACGGTATAGAAACATATAACGAAGCATAGCTAAAAGCATACTCGTATACAAATATTACATACGTTCTGTTCAAAGGGTTTTCATAATAAAATTCGATTTCGGCTGAAATAAAATCCAGTAACAAACAAATTATTGTTTATTAGATTATCAATTAGATATAGATTAGAGGAGGAATATGCATCTGACATTTCCAAAATTACACGTCAATAATGAAATCAAGCATTCATATTTACAACCATGGAGGTAATTTTAGTAAGTTTTCAAAGGACTGATTTTTTACGAAAAATATCGTTTATGTCCGTTTATGGATAAAAAAAATGCCACATTGTTTATTTCAGTTCATCAAGAAAACAATTCTTGCAATTGGAGATCTAATGTTCTTGTTCATCTCTGATGTACCGCATTCACTGTAAAAAAATAGCAAAATATATGTAATAGTATAGTATAAGGTATAAGAGTAACATAAGAATGAAGTAACTCAATCTATTTGTGCCTCAGCAAATAAAACCAGTCACAGGATTTGCTCGTTAGTGTCCAGACAGTACGTCATTTATAAACTAACCCTAGCATTATTCGCTCTTATTAATCTTGTTAGGTTAAATTATTATCACTTTAATGATGTTAATAATGGTTCCACACACATGATATTAAAAGTGATAACTGACTTAGGTACAAAAGAAAAGAGGCTACAGTCAGTATGAGTGACTTTATGGCATCATCTAATGTACACCTTCAAATATCTTCATACTAAAACCATTGATATTATAATACACAGTGAGTACAATGACAAAAACAATCTGAGCCTCAGTGTAATTTGATCGTGTCCCTGGACTAATGAAACGTAGTAATAAGATCAAACAATACTACTTAAGCCTCTGCTGATCATTATGTAGTGGGTGGTCTAAAACTGGTCTGCAGTGGTACTAACGATTACAACATAGCAAATGAGATGTTTTTCCTTCAACTTCTCAATCACAGTTATGCATTACCAAGCAAACAAGGTGAATGAATCCTTGTTTAAATTTGCAAAAGTTATCAAATGATCACATATACACTAAAATCAATCGTTTTATTCTTGCTTTAAAAACACATATTTCGATACCTTATCTTAACATGGTGGTTTGGGTGCTTCAGTGACTTAGAACTAAGCCAGCTGCAGCTTAGATGTTCATGGTTTGTTCACAAAAGCTTGTTAGGACGACGGGTTGTTCAACCAAATTTGAACAATTCTAAAACGTGATGTTAATGCCCACTGTGCCTTTCCTTCCTGTCCCTAAAGCCGGGTGGGAGAGCTTGTATTCAAACAGACATTTGATTGGTATTTTATAACTTGAGATACCTCTCTATGGACTGAATGGTGTAGCATTATGAAATGACATGAAAGTACACAATACTTATGAAGAGAAATATATTGATGACAACTTCTTTGTTCATGGTATGCAATGTTTCTTCGATCCTGTCTCTGCTCGTCCCCTGGAAGACCGGGGTTTAATTCACGGTCGCGTCATACTTAAAGACCTTAAAGATGTTAAAAAGGTGGGAGTTGCCTTGTGCATATGTACACATATGTACATGTAGTGAGGATAATAAAGTGTTACTATTATAAACGTCTCATACCATGAATAAAGCAGTTGTCATCCATATATTCATCTTAAATTAATCACAATCATCAAATGTGGCTATGTATTATCATTGCTTCTATGGATTCAATGTTAAAATCGCAGCTGGCTTAATAGAGAACAAATATGTTTATTTTGACATTCCATATTAAGTAGTTTACTTTTATTTGATATTTACACTTAGATTCAAAGTGAAGAAAAAAGCTTTTGTTAAGCGGTTGTTCATTTTACAGAAACATGCCAGCTTTAAACGTTCCATTGTGTTGAAAAATGTAAATGTAAATTATCCTATTCCTTGCAACAACCATCCATTTTGTGCTTTAAAGGCGATATCGTTTCACAATATTCACTTTTCTCATTATTACATCCAATTAACCTGGTAACCAGTTTTAACAGGAAATCGGTCACTTTTGTGCCTGACCCCCACAGTGATAGCTGTCGCCAAATTCGGACATAACACTACTTTATGTAGCTCAGATACACTCGTTAAATATACTCATAGCAGGATTAAGATATCGTTTTGTCATTAGTAGTTGATGTCACCAATCATACGTTTCCTCCTCACAACTATAACACAGCCGACTTTAGAAAACTTTCCAAGTACTTTTTCTCGATAAAGATGAAGATGTGAGACTGTTTTCGACTGTAATTTTCTTACATGTTTAAATTGCAGTCTGAACTGAACTGAAATGATCCCTGTTTTCTAATTTTGAGGTTTGTATTTCTCAAGGATACGGTTGTATTCAATGTGATTGAATATTGCATATGCTTTGTACTAATATCTATCTATGCATACAGACATTTCAATTTTCACAAAAGTATATTTGTCATAATGATACAAAAAGATGTATTTTGTGACTTTGAGATGTGTCAGATCTATTTAAGGTATTGAAATATGTGTTTTTAAAGCAAGAATAAAACGATTGATTTTCATGTATATGTGATCATTTGATAACTTTTTGCAAATTTAAACAAGGATTCATTCACAGTGTTTGCTCGGTAATGCATAACTGTGATTGAGAAGTTGAAGGAAAAAAATCCCATTTGCTATGTTGTAATCGTTAGTACCACTACAGACCAGTTTTAGATCACCAACTACATAATGATCAGCAGAGGCTTAAGTAGTATGGTTTCGATCTTATTACGTGCTGTTATTGCCCACCATGCCTTTCCTTCCGGCTATCCCTAAAGCCGGGTGGGAGACCTTGTATTTAAACAGACGTTTTATTAGTATCTTATGACTTGAGATACCTGTCCATAGACTGAATGGTACAGCATGATGAAATGACATGAAAGTACACAATACTTATGAAGAGAAATATATGGATGACAACTTCTTTGTTCATGGTATGCGATGTTTCGCCGAACCTGTCTCTGCTCGTCCCCTGGAAGACCGGGGTTTAATTCACGGTCGCGTCATACTTAAAGACCTTAAAGATGTTAAAAAGGTGGGAGTTGCCTTGTGCATATGTACACATATGTACATGTAGTGAGGATAATAAAGTGTTACAATTATAAACGTCTCATACCATGAATAAAGCAGTTGTCATCCATATATTCATCTTAAATTAATCACAATCATCAAATGTGGCTATGTATTATCATTGCTTCTATGGATTCAATGTTAAAATCGTTGCTGGCTTAATAGAGAACAAATATGTTTATTTTGACACTCCATATTAAGTTGTTTACTTTTATTTGATATTTACACTTAGATTCAAAGTGAGGAAAAACCTTTGTTAAGCAGTTGTACATAATATTATTACAGAAACATGCAAGCTTTAAACGTTCCATTGTGTTAAAAATGTAAATGTAAATAATCATATTCCTTGCAACAACCATCCATTTTGTGCTTTAAAGGCGATATCGTTTCACAATATTCACTTTTCTCATTATTACATCCAATTAACCTAGTTACCAGTTTTAACAGGAAATCGGTCACTGTTGTGCCTGATTCCCACAATGATAGCTGTCTCCTTATTCTGAAATAGTCATAGCAGGATTGAGATATCTTTTTGTCATTAGTAGTTGTCACCAATTATAGGTTTCCTCCTCACAACTATAACACAGCAGACTGTAGAAAACTTTCCAAGTACTTTATCTCGATAAAGATGAAGATGTAAGACTGTTTTCGACTGTTATTCTACTACATGTTTAAATTGCAGTCAGGACTTATTTTTACCATATCATCTTTCAATTCCTATGAGAGAGAGAGAGATTCTTTATATCCTCCAGTAAAAACCGAAGATTACAAAATCAGAATACAATTACATTATTAATTGATATGTGCAATATTTACATAGTAGGGAATTTAAAAGTTACAAAGTTACAGATTATTCATTCAGTGTAACAGTTTAGGAGATATGGTCTAAGCTCATAAGCATATAGTGAAAAGCGTAAAAGTATACTTTCATACAATGAGGAATCTTTCAATGAATAATAAAATTGGTTTTTTTGCTCCGAAGAGAAATGAAAGCATGTCTACTTCTTCTTGCATTTCAAAAATGACATAAGTTTCAACGTCAAAGATGTCTAGTAGAAAAGTAAAGAAATCGTTTCTTTGTTGTATTAATTTTTCCCAGTAGAGGAGTATGTGAAAATCATAATCAAAAGTGTTATTATTACAAAGAGCGCATTCTTTTGAAATTTTACCTCTTGACGAAATTTTGACACAGAATTGGAAGTTATGTTTATATTCAGGGTATTTATATGCAAGTTGCCATAGTACATGGTAGGACAGTGTAGTATGAATTAATGTATAAAATGACATGTTTGATCGATATGCAGATTGCGAACGCCAAAGTTGCTCTTCATAATTATGTACAGTACTATTTACAATTCTTCTTCAAACATGTTTAGGAGGAAATATACCTTGAGCAATGTATTTTTGTACATAGTTATAAAGACTAAATTTTATCAGATATTGATATGAGATCACCACAAATGTTGTTGGTTTTAGGAACTTTGATAGGAAATATGTGTTTTGAAAAATTATTACAATTGATGTTACATAATCGTCCAAGAAATAAAAGTTTGCATTTATCTATATATCCAATGAGTGACCATAAACCCAAATTTGCAATAGTAGATATTGAGGATGATCTCTTATCAAGACCTTGTACAAGTCTAGAAAAATACCTTTGCGTTTGTTCAAATAAATCTGCCTGCTGGCCTTTGATGTTTGGTAATAGTTCACATCCATAGAGACTGGTTTTTAGAATCATTCTGAGCCATATTTTCACACATGTGAATGGATGTAATCCAGAATTATTCAATCCAACAGATCTGAGGGAGTTCACATTCTGTCTTGCTTTTTGACAAGATTTTTCGCATCTGGTTTTTGTTAAGAGATTGCAAGTAAAGAGTATACCTCCATAAACAGTAGAATCTGAGTGAGGAATTGCAGTGTTACCAAGGCTACATTGGAAGTTTGTAAGATGGGATTTGTTTTTACTAAAAACCATGATGTTACTTTTTGAGGGATTATATGTTAAGCGCCATTTAGAGGCGTATTTAAATACAATATCAAGTGATGCCTGCAGGCCTTTAGGAGATGTGCTTACGAGTGTAGTATCGTCAGCAAGCAAGACAGACGGAACGTCTATTCCAAAGACACGAATACCACAGTTGGCTAGTCTTAATGACACATTCAAATCATTTATAAAAACGAGAAAAAACCAAGAGGAGATAACTCTTCCCTGTCCAACACCTTGTTTGATGAGGTAGTTTTCTGATCTTTCGCCCTGATACGAGACAAATGATTCACTATTGGTATAGCAGTGATGAAGTAATTTCCAGGTATTACCCTTACTAGAGTTACGTCCCTTGAACTGAGTGGACGCACCGAAACGCGGTCCTCCAAATTTCACGAAAATTGCACTAAGAAACATCAACTTACAACCTACAGTATTAGGTATGTACAATTGTTAAGCAAGGAAAGACGGAGAAAACGCAAAACCACTATGGGGATATCACTTATGTTGTGGAGAGCGAGAATTGGCGTATTCATCCATCCACGAGGCCACCGACAAGTCGGCCATATTGAAACGAGATATTCGCCATGGACGAAGTGGTCCCAGTTCAACAAGGTGGGCTATCGGCTTTTGGCAACAACGTTGGTTCTTGCTGCAATTTATCAATTAGCATGTATACAGAACATTCTCCTACTTTCGGGTGATATAGAAGTGAATCCCGGTCCACCGAAACAAGACTTGTCTACAAACAAAGCAGTGCGAGAGGAACTATATAAATCCCTGAAGGATGACCTCTTGACTGAGATTTTACGAGAGATTCGTACATTCCGCTCTGATTTATCCAGGGACATACGCGATATCAGATCTGACACTCGCAAACTATCCGCCAGCTTTGCCGCTGTACAAGAAGATGTAGATAACATAAAATGTAACCAAGAAGTACTTCGCCTTGATTTAGACGCAGTGAACGAGCGTTTAAATGACATGCAGCATAGCGACTATCCCAGTGCCACAACCAATGAGAGAATTGACACCCTAGAACAAAACATTGACAGGATAGAACAACTCAACCGCCGACAGAATGCTCTTCTTTATGGCATTCCGTAGCCTGAAGAGGAGAATACAGCCCCTATCAAGGAGACAGTCTGTGAAACATTGAACTCTGCATCCAGTACCGACACCACGTTCTTTACGACCGATGTGGAACATGCTCGTAGAATCGGAAAACCTGGAATGAACCACACACGCCCCATCCTTGTTCGCTTCTGTACCATGGATTGTAAACTGAAAGCCATCTCCCTGCGTGCTAAACTAAAGGAATCTGGTCTCGGTATATCCAACGATCTTACCAAGCTCCAGAGGAAAACCCTGCAGGATCTGCGACGTGACAACAAACGAGGGTATTTCCGGCGAGGCGTACTTGTGGTGGATAACGTACCCCCAGAGCGGGCCAGGAATGCTTCTACCATGAACCAACAGAGATCCCCCCAGGAACAACCCTCAAACAGTGACACAAATAGATAGGGGTGTGGTCGGAGCCCTAAACACTCTCAAACTGTCATAAATGCATTTAAGTTTAAGTTTGTCTTTTGGAATGTGTCAGGTCTAAACCAAAAGCTACAGGACTCTAGTTTTGTTTCTTTTATAACATGCTACGATTGCATAGGTCTGCTAGAAACTTGGATATCCGAGTGCAGCATAGATTTTGATTGTCATTTTCCAGATTATCACAAATATTGTCTCAAAGCTGAAAAATTTTCAGATTTTGGTCGACTTTCAGGCGGAGTAATTGTTCTTATCCGTGAAAAATTATTCCCATTTGTAAAGGGGCATGTTATATCCTCTAATACAATTTATATCATTTTTGACAAGTCGCTTTATAATAGCAACAAAGATGTGATTATAGCGTGTGTTTATATCAACCCTGAGGGATCAACTTGGTATCAAAACAAACAATCTAAATCTGGTATCACTATTTTGTTTGACTCATTGTTGGATGTTTTAGAGACCTATGGGAACTGTGATATCATGCTAGGTGGTGACTTTAACTCCAGAACAGGAACCGATACTGATGATTTGGATTGTGATTTGTCTGAGAGACTAGAAATCAATGATGTCTATGATGATGAGAAATGTGTGCCTGTTAATCGTGCCTCGCGTGATGTTACTATTAATGCGTTTGGTAAATAGTTATTACACTTGTGTGGAACACTTGATCTTCATATTTGTAATGGCCGCTGCGGCTCTGATACTGACATTGGTGACTATACATTTATAAGCCATACGGGCACCAGTGTGGTCGATTACATTATCATGTCCCCTAGTTTGTTTACAAAATGCACTACGTTTGACATAATGTCAAGGTCGGACTCGGATCACCTCCCACTATCGTGTGCATTTCAGTCACGTGACCTGTCTGGAGCCGATAGCATGCGTGCTGCACGAGATTCACCGCCTGCCTACCGTTATGTTTGGAAGGATGATGACGCCGAGCTATTCAGAGACGCGCTCACGTCTCCGACTGCCGTTATCAACTTTGACAACTGTATGGACTCCATTCTCTCGGGTGACTTAGAGGGTGCATTGTCTATGTTCACTGACATGTTGTGTAGGGCAGCTGATCCCATGAAACGTAAATGCCATCATTCTGACGTACAACAACCTTGGTTCGATAAAGAATGTCAATTCCTCCGTTCTGAGAAACAGCGACTTCTCAAAGTGTTTCGTATAAACAGTCAGAATGAAGCCCTGGTTGAGTATATTCATGCCAGAAATAAATTTTCAAACACAATAAGAGCGAAGAAGAAGTGTTACCAAGATAATATTATAGATTGTATCTCTAGAAACCTGAACAATTGTAAATTATTCTGGTCTAATGTTAAGAAATTGTCTGGACGACGTAAAAAACCAAAGCCAAACATTGATATAAATGAATGGTTCTTGTATTTCAGAAATGTGTTTTCCACTGATGTTGTCAATGATGAACATGCTCATAATAGTGAATCTGATGATGCCACTCAGAATATCCTTGACTCTCCTATTACTCAAGATGAGATCTCAAATGCTATTGATAGGCTTAAGAACAACAAAGTAGCGGGTAATGATTACTTAATTGCCGAGATGTTTAAGGGAGCGAGTGACATAGTAGTACCGTTTATGTTTAATGCCATGTTTGATGCAGCGTTCTTCTCCAGTTCTTGGTCACTCGGTCATATTGTCCCAGTGTTTAAGAAAGGCGATGCTAATTGTCCTGGTAATTATAGGGGTATTACATTATTAAGTGTCTTCAGCAAACTATATATATCTGTCATTAATGCAAGGCTTCAATTTTGGTCAGACGCATACGATAAGGTGGGTGAGTCCCAGGCTGGATTCAGGCGTGGATATTCCACAGTGGATAATATATTTGTTTTACATTCAATTATTGAGCGTTATTTATCTAAAAAGAAAGGTAAGATATATGCTTTATTTGTAGATTTTTCTAAGGCGTTTGATTCAATAAATAGGTCAAAGTTATGGACAGTCTTAAACTCAAACGGTGTATCTCCTAAAATGTTTAAGTGTATCCAATCTATTTATCATCAGGTTTATGCTTCTGTCAAGTTTGATAATAGCTTTTCTGATAAGTTTTGGTGTGGTCTTGGACTAAGACAGGGCTGTGTCCTCAGTCCACTATTGTTCAGTCTTTTCATTAACGATTTGGCTTTGGCAGTTGAGGCAGAATGTGATCACGGTATACAGCTGCATCCTGATATAATCCAAGTTTTCTTACTCTTATTCGCTGATGATGTTGTTCTTATTTCAGACTCTATAGTAGGGCTACAGAGGCGCATTGACACCCTTGAAAAATACTGTGAGAATTATTCGTTAGATGTTAATATGGATAAAACTAGAGTTGTCGTCTTTAAAGGAGGTGGTGGCGTTCAATCAAAACATGAAAGATGGCTTTATAAGGGCCTCTTGTTGCAATGTCTTCCTTCGTACAAGTATCTTGGGGTAGTTTTCTCAAAAACATTATCATGGTCAAGACATATTGATAATGTTATTTTGCAGGCAAAGCGAGCTCTCTTTGATATACTTCGTTCCTTTTCCAATATTAAACCTTTGCCTTTAGGGCAATTTTTCAATGTTTTTGACTCCAAAGTTCTCCCAATCTTGACGTATGGTTCTGAAATTTGGGGATTGTCGCAGGCTTGCAAGGCTATCGAATCAGTTCATGTTCTGGCGTGTAAACGAGTCTTGGGTGTAAAGTCGGCAACGTCAAATGAGGTCGTGAGAGGTGAATGTGGCAGGTATCCACTCTATATTACAGTCTATATTCGTTGTGTCAAATTTTGGATAAAACTTATTAGCATGCCAAATTCTCGTTTTCCAAAAAAGAGCTATGATATGTTATTACAACTTTCGACAAACGGCAAGAAAAATTGGGTCTCTCAAATAAAATATCTTCTTTATACGTATGGTTTCGGATACATCTGGGAAAGACAAGAAGTTGATAACGTTTCTTCGTTTATTGCCGAATTTTCCCTCAGACTTAAATATTGCTATGAACAGGATTGGCATGATAATATTGGTAATAGTAGTAAATATTATACATACTCTATGTTCAAGAATGTTTTCCAATCTGAGTTTTATCTTACTGCTATAACTATAAATAAATTTAGAATTGCACTTTCTCAATTTCGCTGTAGCTCACATAAATTAGCCATTGAGTCTGGAAGGTATTTTGATATTCCAGTGAATGATAGACTTTGTAAAGTATGTAACTCGGGGCTTGTTGAGACTGAGTACCATTTTCTGCTGATTTGTGAAGCGTATCATGATCTTCGTCAGCGATATATACCCTTGAAATATTATAAATTTCCATCATTACCATTGTTTAATATACTACTATCCTCTCAACAGGAATCTGTTATAAGAAACTTAGCATGCTATATTTTCCATGCGTCAAATCTCCGATTGACCATGATTATATAATTGTTTAAATGTATGCAATTATGATTGAAAATCAATGGACCTTGTTGTACATAGGGCCGATGGCCCACACCTTTGTACTGAATAAAGAAATATATATAATACCTAGTTCATATAATTTATAAAATAAGCCGTCATGCCATATTCTATCAAAAGCTTTTGCGTTGTCAAGAAAAGCTGCAAAGACAGGGGAGTCCCGGTGATTATAATACTGAATGCTTTTTCATGAGAGAAAAAACAGACATTATGGCTCTGTGTTCCTTTTGAAATCCAAATTGTAATTTGTCAGGAAAGTCAGGTTTAGATTTAGATAATTTATATTCGATTCGCCTGAGCAAAAGTTCTCAAATAATTTGCCAAAGCAAGACGTAAGTGTAATACCCCTGTAGTTTCTTGGGTCAGATTTATCAACTTCTCAATCACAGTTATGCATTACCAAGCAAACAATGTGATTGTATGCTTGTTCAAATTTGCAAAGGTTATCAAATGATCACATATACACTGAAATCAATTGTTTTATTCTCGTTTTAAAAACACATATTTAGATACCTCATCTTATCATCTTTCAATTCCTATGTGCCACTTTGTATATAGGTGATGCAAATGTTCCGTGCTTTCTAATTTTTAGGTTTGTTTCTCTCAAGGATACGGTTGTATTCAATGTGATTGAATATTGCATATCCTTTGTACCTATATCTATCTATGCATACAGACATTTCAATTTTCACAAAAGTTTATTTGTCATAATGATACAAAAAGATGTCTTTTGTGACTTTGAGATGTGTCAGATTTATTTGGTGGTGACTCAAAAGCTTCCACCTTATTGACATACCCACTATGTATAACCGTACACCGGAACTAGCGAGGTGTACGGTGGAGAAATGTTGCTAGCGAGGAGCCGAAATCGAAAGTTAGGTAATATTTTACTTCATAACTTTCAAATAATCAACATCATGTGGTAATTTTAGCACACATACTTAGTAAAATGTATGTTCTTGTCATTCTGTATCCAAGGGACAGTAACAGTTGCGAGTAATGCTGTTGTTAGTAACATATTTGCTATCTCTGACTATGAACAGGATATGACATTAAATAGTTATATCTCGGAAAGCTATTGACATGATAATAACATAGAAAAAGTTGATTAAACGGCGATGATTGCTTTTTAAGTGATCCCGTTTGCGATCACGCTCCTGGCTAGCAACATTTCTCCGCCGTACACCTCGCTAGTTCCGGTGTACGGTTATACACAGTGATACCATCAGTGTGAAAATTCCAGAGCACTTCATCTCAATCATTTTCACATGAGGACATCCTAGACATTCATGATTATAGATCACACGATGGTTTCATATTATCTGAATGCATAGACAGTCATGAAGCAATCTAGATTCTGTCACCTTCTTAATAGGCCTAATCAGAATATCTCCAGAAATAACACTGCATGGTCACAAGGTGAATATATGCTGAAACATGCACTCAACAGTTCAGTGTTTGTCGTCATTTCACGAATGTAATTGAGGGGTTGTTTTGAAAGAAAGTACTAGAGCTATAACAATTCTTCATTATGCCTATATGTTTTCTTTAATATGAATAACCTTTGATGCTTCGTTTTTCCTGCATAGTTTGAATCGAATTGGTTGGAATCCTGCTATTGAACTTTAACTATAAATGTACAAGAATGTGAACATCTGCAGTAAGGGGGATGCAAAGTATAACAATTTTATACTTGATGACTTTCTATATGGAAGGTAGTTTCAATGCAATGTATAGAATAAGAGTGATCCAAACTCATTTCACAATTTTAGCGTTTGATGTAAGCGTAAATCAGAGTAAACACTTGTCGCTATTCAATTCTATTATGTAATCTTCAGTTTTGTATATTGTGATGAACTCAGACAATGAGATCAATTATCATTTACAGATCTTTTCCCTTGTGATTTAATAACATAAATAAATAGGTGAAAAAACCTGTGTGATACATATCCCATTTTCGCAAGCAGAATAAAATAGGTTAGTAGATATTTACATGAAAAGGAATCGAAAGGAGTCACCTAAAATGCCAGAATCAGATTACAAGTACAGCAACAATGTCTCTTATTCTTCTTTCAAGCAAGATATAGGTTATGAAAATTATATCCATACAGAATATAAAGAATTTATGAACAAATAAAATAACATTCACTTACAGGGACATTGCATCGAATGTTATTGCAAAAAATACACTTTAAAAATATCACTGTTACAGGTATATTGATCTAAGTTTTTAGCAACAACCCAGCATATCTTTTAATTTTATGCACAAAAAAAAAATAGAAAGAATAATAAAATCCCGCCTGTAAATTCGGACATTCAGTTATTCTTTCAAGCAAAATGTTTCATAATTATTCAAAATAAGGATATCTTTTTTTTCTTATCATTTGACAGTCATGTTACGTGTTGAAGATTACTAGCTGTCAAAACGGTCACAACCTTCGTAACTATGTGTTATGATTAGCTGATTTGATCTACTCACATGTCCATCATAATAAAGCCATTTACACTGTCTTGACAGCTGTGTCACTCATCACTACAGAACCGACAGCAGCGAGACTGAGGTCTATTGATGATAGTGTGATGAAACGGGAACTCTAAGAAGTTCACAAGGAGATAAGTTGCTTTTGTTTTGATTATGACATAAAAAGAACGTAAAATTTGACAAATACAAATAGAATGGATTAAGAGAAAGAAGGAATAAAGTAAATAGTATAAATGGACAGATGACATTGACTTGGAGCAGAAATGATGAGGAACCAGGAAAAATTAATCATAACAACTTGTTGCCCATTAAAGGCGGCATCCTGTGCAACTTAGATGATGATCGTTATATAAGTCTTCCATCAAACACTGACAGCTACACAGATATCTTACCCTGGACAGAGCGTCACAGACTGCACCTCTTCACCCTGACGGTCAATCAATAATTGTTTCATCTTCCCATTTACACTCTTTAGTTTGGGCATGAGCTCGATATTCACCAGACATTAACTCTGTGTACATCTGCATTTAATCAATGGACCGTTAAAGGCTGTTTAGTTAGAAAGATCTTAAGAGTTAAAGATTACATTGTTTCCAAACTGTATACTAACGGCAATATCATTATGTTTATTATAATGAACTTACTTCCCCAATAACAGTAGTAGTTGTAGAAGTTGTTTTCAGAGTGCCATTATTTAAGCATTTACATATATTTGTTACTTTCAGTAGTACTGAATTCCATATAACCTTTTTTAACTCAATTGAACTCACAATGTGGGTTGTTGTTTTTAAATTGCAACAATTGAATAAAAGTATTTTGTACTGTAATGAATAGTAGAGTTAAAGGGAAATACAATGACCTGTAACTATTATCATAAACATTAAGAATGAAAGAAGAATGTAATGGCCCGTATTTCAATGTAAATTATATTTTTTAATAAACTATCTTCGTTTGGTTATCTGGGGTTATGCTGAAAAATGATTATGGTTAGTTCTTGATGAGTGATGATTTTCTGTTTACTCCATTTGACCCTTCTTTGTGACCATAAATTAAGTTTTCGACATATGTTTTCATATGACTTGATGAAATGATTAAGTGTAGCGCTCATGCACCAATGAAGGCTTCCATTGGTCAGGTTTTCAATTATACCTCAATGAAAGTGACAATGTTTTAAATTCGTACATTTTACAAGGTTATTGCACTGAAAATATTTTGAATTTTCGAATTTCAAGACAAACTGTTTATAGCCAAATGCCTCACCAACAAAATGTGTAAGGTTAAATTTTGTACTACAAGTATTAGCTTCTCCAAAAGTGCATGGGATCGAATTTTCCATTTAAGTGTAAAAAATCAAGATGGTGCCGAAATGTGATATTTACTATTTTGTCCATCTTGTTGTTGCCTATGTTGTGATCTTTTTCGATGGCAACATCAACGTGTAAAATTGCTGACACACGTTAAAGCCTATCTCACTCACTCAACAAATTGAAAGCACAATATAAAAATTGAGATGAAATTGTAAACAGTTTGAATCGTTAGGTATTGTATTCAGTATATGAATTGTAAATTGGATGACATTTCTTGCTTACGGGATACTTTTAATTATTCATGAACAACTGTTCATTCCATCTTGGCGCTTCACTCACAAAAACCACTGTTTCAGCTGACCTGAAGCAAATAAGCCTGATTAAATGTCAAGAACTGTGTCTTGCTGAATGGGCAATTGACTGACACAGTGTTAGAAAGAAGGTAAAGAAAACTGTTAAAAGTCCAGTTTGGCTCAAAATGTCTTAAATATTTAACTCACTTTGATCAAATTTGTCATTTAATGCATGTATAATCATAAGGGGTTGTGTCATGATTAACAGTTTTTAGAATATTATTGTAAAATAATGCTTTTTCTGGTTTATTATGTTATGAAGATGATCATTATTGAATATCACAAATGCGGAGAGTTATTTATTTTGTGTTATCCAATGGACAACACATTCTGATTCGATAGAAAATTAAGCACATCTGTTTTTTTTCTTACATCAACACTGTGACATATGCCTTCATTCAAGTACTTTTTCATTTTTTCACAAACGTTCTTATTAGCTACGAAGGCACTTCATATTTTCCATAGGATGCCCTCGGACAAAATATTTCTGTTTCGTTGTGACGTCAGGCAACAAAAATTGCTTTGACGTCACAGATCCCTACAAGTATTTGATGTTATCTTTCCGATGCCGACTTGAGAGCCTGTGTTTGTAAGCATATTACTTTATTAACTTTTTGCGACTTCGGTAGTAAAACAGAATAATAATTTTATTCAGGCATGTTAATTCTAAACATCGTATTCCATATAAACTCAAATGTTAACCTCTAGATTTGATAGCAAACATTGATATATTTTTATCAAATCTTCTTAGAATGAAAGGATAACATGCTGTCTGGAGATTATGATAGATTGTGATACTTTACCTTTTAATTGGAAAACAGTGCATAGGAAAGATGTTGTAGAACAAATTTCTTTATTGCAAACAAATTATTTCAAAAGGGGGTATTAATCAAGAATAAATCAATCAACAGTTTAGGTATAAAAGGTATATGGTTCAAAAAAAGAAAATGTAATTAAAATTAACATAAGAATAAAAACTTCTTTGAATCCTGTGAATGGATTGATATCAACTTCTGTTGTTGTTTGAACAATTTTTGTCGGTTTAATGTCAAAATGATGTATTTTACTTATTTGGTATATTATATTATGGTTAATCTATTGATAGTTCTTTTTGCATAGTTTTTTTTATACATTTAAAGGATCAGTCTCTCCAAACTGATTTTCTTCATTGTGAAATACGGCCATGTATATACTTAACATCTTATTAACCAGACACTTTGCAAGACGATAAGTAGGATATTTATAACAGTGATCTTTACAGCAGTGAATTAACTATGCTTAGACGAGGTCGCAATTTACCAGGAAACTACACAGATGGATTGACAGTAGGATAATGCGACACAGTTTAGTGTTTGCATCCAATTTCATACTTTGATTAATTCGAGGTGAAGAGTGCAATCCTGATTTCCATGCTTTGGTCGCAAATAAATTTTGACATGGAATAAACAACTACAATATTACTAATAGGGGTTAGGCCTGATGTCAGATTTGCATTAAATCTTCCATTTGGATTCTTCAGATATATTTTGTTGATATCTTATATTGATATGTATACATGTAGCAATAAATATAACTCCACAATTTGACGATAATTTACAAGATATTCAATATAAAACATTGCATCTCTGTGAAGATGAAAAGTGATACCGGCCATAGTAAATATCGTCAACAGATTGCCACAACAATGTATTCTTAATGCTTTGCAGTTTACAGGATGAATGCAGTGATGAGTTCAAGAACTAAATTGTTTAGTTAATTCTAGCTCACAACCAACATATCAAGAACGCTTGTCATGTTACCTTCAAACTTATCGGAGATCTTCATACCTACACTTAATCAACACACAATAAGGCAGGGAACGGATTGTTTTAAGAAACAGACCAATGTTAACCGGATTTTAAAAAGAATGCTAGAAGCCAGATGATGTTTGAATCATTCTAAAATCATTCCTTTCTCCCAAATCTGTCCATCCTTCAGGATCGCATCTCCCACGGCTTAAAACGCTAAACCTAAGGTCCCTCACTCACTAATATTTATTACTCAATGAAATTCAGGGTAAACCTGTGTTTCCTTCAGACATCTTGATGGAGGAACAACAATTTCATACCTGCAGGGTTGTTCAATTGTTGTCCCTCTATCACGTTGCCTTTTCTCAGGAGGATGTTGTGCTCTTTGTTGATAGATATGCCATATGTTTTGTACACAGTTTTAGTCATATGGGTGAGGTGAGGTGATTTAGAGTTTAACGCCGCTTTCAAGAGTATTTCACGTATATCACGACTGCTAATGTTGTTACAGGGAGAAAGCCCGCAATTCTGTTGTAAATTTTATTGCAGTGAAACCTGCGAGCATCTAGCGAAACATGGGTTGTATTTCGCTGAAATTCAGTGTAGCATTAAACCAAAACCTTAAGCCCCTGTCACACTTCAGCGTAAACTCACTGCGTACGAGTTGCGTATGGCAATTTCTTTCATACGCAGCAATACGCAGCCATTCGCAGGACACGCAACTCATACTCACCTTTGTTGTGTTAAGGTCGTTTCTTGTTCGTCCTCATGCGCTTATACCAGTTTCATACGCTTGATAGTTTTGGACATGCTCAAAACTATGCTGCGTATGGTTAACACGCAATGCATCGGTTTTGCATCAGTCGAGAGCGGTACATATACGTTAGGTAATCGTGATGAGTATGCACTTCAGACGCAGTGAGAATTGATGTCCCGAACCAACGCACTGATAGCGCATAGATAACGTACACAAAACGACCTTCAAACAAATGTAGCACGAATGAAGAACGATCTTAAACCGAATGATAACAATGGAAAAATGCATTGTCCAGTTTTTCCTAATGAGTAACGTACGACAAGCGTTCATAGCGTACAACGTGAATTTGACATAGATTCCATAACGAAAGGGTTGGTGAGCATAATACCTCTATGATACTATTTGATATATTTTTTTGTTTTTCCTTCTTTTATATAGCACTATAATATTGTAGTTTTAAAGAATTAAGAGTCGAAACTATCCAACTATGATAACAACCGCATTAAAATACACATTAAAATTAATTAACCATTTGTTTTAGAATTTCATTCAATCATTTATTAAAAGTAACAAAACGTTGAGGATAGAAACCCAATGAATGAAATATTTGTTCTACTAATTCTATTAAATCAAAGATGAGAAAAGATATATATAAAAATAGAAAGCATTACATTCTCATTTAAACAAAATCATAAAGAAGATAATTATTTGTTTTTATGTCTTCATTGTAAACTTCTCAGTTGCAAACGATTTCAGACTACCAAATATACGCTTAGACGAAACGTGGCACTAATTAATTGTTTATATAGGAGTTATCAGGGATAATCTTTCAGTCAAGTGTCTAGGTAATCAAACATTTTGAATAAATGTTTTACAAATGTAAGTTATCCTGGAAAAAGGCAGGTCCGGACCAAAAGCGACAGGATGAAACCGATACTATTGTTTCAGCAAGACATAACGAGTAAAAAAATCAAAGAGGGTAGAGAGAGCATGTAACAGAAAAGATCCGACCTAAGCTTGAATGGGGAGAAGAATTGTTTTTTTTCTGATATCTAAGTTCAAACAATTTCAATACCTCAATCGAGGGGTATGAATTTGTACAGAAATGAACAAGTATCAGGCGAAACATTCGGGCTGTCATTTAAGTAGGAACACCAATAACTCACATGTGAGAAATGCATTCAGTAAACTTAACTTTATTCAGTACATTTTTGTTGAAATGAATTGTCTTGCAGTTGGTAACAAAGCTTTTCGTTTTCGCGAGATCCCTTTGTATTAACATATTACCTACGAAAACGTACTACAAACAAGAAAGGATTGAAAATTATGTGAAGACGCAACGGCTCGGAAGATGCTCGCTTTGTATGCGCAGGGCACGCGGTAGACATAGGTTGTGTGCGTCTTGAGTATGGTTTGTATGCGCTCTGCATATGCAATCATCTGCCACAATAAAGTGGGGATACGCAAATCCTATGCATCTCCAACGCACCCCCAAAGCAAAGAAACCGCAAAGTTCGTAAATCAGTAGTTCGATGTGCGGTAGAAGTAAGGCAAAATACGGTAAATTTTTTAGCGTACTGGTTGCGTATGAAAATATTTCCATACGCAGCTCAAACGCACTTGCTATACACTTAAGTGTGACAGGGCCCTTACTGCGTGTAGAACAACTCTCTACTGCAGGCAATATTGCCAAGCCCCTGGAGCCAAATCACAGACCTCTTGCTCCGAAGCCGAACGCGCTAACCAATGCGCTATTTGTCCCCTATAGTCATTGACAATAAATGTTAAAAGCATACACTGTATACTGAACCTTTTAACATCATTTTTGTTAAGAAAATCAAATTAACTTCTCTTTTCTGCTCAGAATCATGTCAAGAAGAAATATGGATATGACCCTTTACTTTTTTTAAATAGTAACATATAGTCAGGGAGCCAAGCGACATATTTTCAGAAAAAAGTGATCGCTCTGCTATATTTTGTTTGACCTCATATAAGCTTTAAGGACACATTGAAGTGTCAGAAAAATGATGTTGGCAAGCCGATCGCTCTTGCAAGAATTTTTCAGAGAGCCGTTTCCATGGCAACCATCCAAAATACCGAAAAGTCAATGAAAATCACTAAAAGTGCCATATCTCCGTTAGTTTGGAACATAAAAGGTCACTTTATGATTCAAATTGAAGGTCTATGTTGCATCTTTTTGTTAAATTATCTAGTTTGCACCAAACGTCATTTGCATATTCATGAATACTGATTAGGCTGTGATTCAGTTGGAGTTTTACGGATAGATGTTAGTTCTTTTCAATAACACACATCTTATGACTGCAGTAGGTCTAATTTTACACCCTTGTGCAAACGTCAATGAAGATCTTTTGTAGATAATATTAATGTTTCAGTTTATCTTCTTGTTACCGTCAAATGTTGTTGCAGAAACCCCATAACGATTGCTTTTCAACCTTTACGGTAAAGGTTGCTTCATATTCTGTTAACATTCCTATAAATGGGGCTTCTTTTATGGTAATAAGTTGAGTTTTGATAAAAAAATATACATGCACTTTTTAAAAGAATAATAACTTGGTTAGCAGTGCATTATCTTAATTTGATAATGATCAAAAAGATGGCAATAATCTAATAAAGTGATTAAATTAAGTGATTTTGAAAAACCCAAGGAATATGTTGATGATCAACGTCATTGTTGAAGACAATGGAGATGTCTCGGTATACGTTCTTGTGACATAATAAAGCAATTTATACACCAATTACACGTATATAATCTAATATAATAATATATAACAATAAACATGATAAAAATGACATTAAATAATTAAATACGCTAACCTGACACACGTGCACTGACCAGTACATCAATTTAACTGTCCTCTCAGAACTTAAACTGGCATAATCTGTTTTCTGTGCTTTTGTTATTATATTTATGTTCAAACTAAGAACAAACATGGATTTTCAGTTGAGTAATAATTTTAAAATGAATGGTTATTACAATGATTATTACAAAATTACAATTGTTATTACAAAATAAAATGAAAAAATCCACAATCATAAGGTTGTTAAGTTACATTCATTCAAGTTCATTTTAGTTGAATAATCAGGTAGACAAGTAGTTTTATTGACTTCCACATTTTGGACAGTAGCAACATTTTGTGTAGACTGTTTTCAAGCATGTGGGTGGGTGGAGGGTTACAGCAATTAGAAATTAGATATAATACATTTTGGTGTGATAGTAATTGGGTAATGCAACTTTGTATGCAAAGTATGAGTATTAAAATCGCTGAAAATGTTACAGGATTCATTGGCTGTTTTATGCAGGACAGTGGTTTTGAGGTAGATAAGCTTATGAGTGACTCAATGACTGGAATGCTATTGGATGCTTTTGAGACAGAATAAAACACCTACCCATCTCTCAGGTGCAGTCAATTCACAGGACCAAGGTGTGGTGAAATTAATATATATTGATAGGACACTACAGCATCTTGGAGAACAGGTTGTTATCTAGTCCCATCTCTTTGTTTAAAAAAATGTCAGAAATGCTAGTATAGATTTGAATTTGCCAATGTTGCACTGAAAATGATTGCAAGTTTTAACTGACTCAAACATGAGTGTGAAAATGGATACCACAATTTGGGCGGCCTTTATTATGAAAGTGTGGTCGAACCTTCTTACAGTATGTTCATATGTATTGTGAAGCAGGAAAGTGTCAAATAGTTTCATCTACAGGGACAGGTAAAGAATTTCAGATTGACTGGTAAAATACGTAAATGTAAAAATTTTATACAGAAACATGATGTATAATGGATTTGTCTGAATATGAATGAAGAGTAAATATAAATGTTTTATTGCAGATATTTGTAAAGGAAGTAGTTTGGATAATTTTGTAATGGTGGACAAACAAAGTTGTTAGCGACATTGTTTTCATTAGAAAACATGCTGAATACTATACTCATTCAAAGAAATATGGGTTCAAGTGAAATTTTGCGTAGGGTTCGTGTACACGAAATGTAGCGCCTACACATAATGGAATGTCTATTGTCATGAATGTGTTCTTTAAAGTCACAGATCTTCACGTAAAACAGAAAAAATGCTCATGGACTGTCATATTCCTATGGTCAAAAGAAATGTTGGGAAAAAAGGTCTTTTTCCTAGTTAGACATGAGCATTACACGCAACCGAAACAATGCACGTGACACTAAAGAAGCATGTGGATGTAGACAGGGTTTTTGTACCATTGTCCTTCTTCAGTTTGTCAGTGGTAAAATGCAATGACCATTGAACATGTTTGACCGAGCCAGGACAATAGGGTTTACAGTTAAGGAATGCAACAATCGTAAGCGTCATTGCCCAGACAAATCGAAACCATCAGTGTTACGCCAACGTCACAGAACAGCACGAGAAGCATGGTGCAGGGCTCATCTGAGATGGAATCGTCACCAGGGCAGTCGTTAAGAGTACTCTTTTCTGACGAGTGTTGGTTAACATTGCAGTTGAATGATGGACATGCAAGGGCGTTGCCGTCTGTAAACATGACAGATTTTGTGGAGGCTCCGTTATGGTGTGGGGTGCCTTCAGTCGTCATCAAAGGACCCCTTTTTATATGGTTTGGGGTACAGGGATGAGATCCTTGGACCCCTGGTTGTTCCAACAATTAACGCCCTTGGACCTCAATGAGTATATCAGAATGATAACACAAAAACACGTGTTGTGACGGATTGCCACTAACAGAGAGGTGTCTTTAGGATGAAACGGCCTACATATTCCCCTGATCTTGCCCCGTTAGAGCATGTTTCGGATATCCATTGAAGGCATGTCCGTCAGGATCACCAACTGCCAGTTAACGCTAATAAGCTCTCACATTCCTGGAGTTGCAAGCTAAACCTTTAGCATCACTGGGAACTCTTGTCAGAACCATGAGGTCCAATTGGAGTGGGTGTGTCAGAAATCATGGTGGATTAACTCACTACGGATTGTGTGACTTTCCATATTGACCCTCAGTTATTAAGTGTTCCCGTATTCTTTTAATGAGTATAGTAAAGATTATGCAAACCAGATTTTTACTATAATAAATAAATATATAAGTCAATGTTTTATAATGAACAAATAACCTTTGGAAAAACCAAAAGGTAAGCTCCATTGTTATGAATGTAAAAGCAAACAGAACATGAAGAAAACTAAACCAGACTGGTAGCTAACCAAAACATTATCTGCAAGTTTCTCCAAGGATGTTTCATTGTGACATGAAAATATATGGAAACTAAAAACATAATACAATCAATCTACGAAAGATCTTCATTGTTATTTGCACAATTTAACCTATCAAAGTCATAAGATGTATGTTATTTGAAAGATAACTCACCACTATCCGTAATACCAAGAAAATCGAGTTTAATCACAGCCTCATTATTATTAATGAATATGCAAATTATGTATGATGCTAACTAGATCCTTTGGCACATGGAGTAATTGAAATCCGTTAATTTGAATTATAAGGCAACCTTCTATGTTCAAAACTAACGGAGATATGGCACTTTTAGTGATTTACATTGAAATTTTTGGAATTGTTATGGTTGCCATGGAAACAGCTCCATAAAATATTCTTGCAAGAGCGATCGGCTTGCCAACATCACTTTTCTGACACTTACATATGTACTGAATATAGCAGAGTGTGTCAGGTCAAACCTCTTTTTTCGATCGTACAGACTTTGGCTCCCTGACTAATATTTGACACCGAAAAACAGGAGTAAAGATAAACACGTAACATTTAATATATTTGGACAGTTATTGACATCTTATCTGTAGATAAATAATTTTGTTATTTTAAGTTACAGTTTCTATTTTTCCTAAACATTGTCATCTAAAAGATAAGAGTTAATATTTATATACTTTTAACATTTTGGTCCACATAGTCAATTAAACATATGCAACAATACATTGATGCTAATTACAAGCGTATAAAACGAAAACGGCGTTGGAAACATGAATGCCAAATTCTGGTTTTAGAAACCAATATGATAATTGCATCGTCTTGAGCAATCTGCATGTCTCTGGAAACATTTTGGCAGTCCACTTCCGGTCAAAATGTTCATGGTCGTACAGTAAACTCAATGGCGCCTAAACCACGTGACCTACGAAGTCGTCATGATTGACTTTTTTCAGCTTTAGGTCATTGCGCATCTTATGAGACTACTTGCAAGTCTCTAGCTACATCTTGCCCATGTGAAACATTTTGAAATCCAAATTTCTATTTTTGAAGCTCTGTCATAACCGGAAATGACTGTTCGCGATCGATTTAATTGTTGATTCTCGTACACATAATGCATGTCTAGCTCTCATGCTAAAATCATAAAATTCCATGGCTAGGTCTTTGAGCTATGAGCACTTGAAGTTTGCGATTTTTCGTTTTTGGTCAAATTTGAAAGGTCACAGTGACCTTAGTATTAGGGTTAGGACGTTGATTTGAGGAACCTGTAGAGAACTATCATTCTGCTACATAATGTGTAAATGTCAGCTCTCTAGTGCAAGTATCTTCAGATGAGAAGATTGTCAAAGGCGGTATGGGTCGAAAATGGTCGAAAACGGAAAAAATTGCACTAAAAGCAAAATATTTTTCATGATTGACTTTTTTGTTCTGCAGGTCAATGCGCATCTTCTAGTGAAATTTCAATTTTGCCCATATCGAAATTGTAAGGGCTGTAAACCGGAAACGGAAGTAGATATCCGGAAACGGATTTCGATTGTATAGAGTTTAGCACAGAGACTATCAGTTCAGAAAGTTTCATGCAATTTGCTTCAGTAGTTTTGGAGCAATCGCGAAGACAAAATCGTGGAAAATAATAATAATAATCAGGATAATAACAATAGGTCTTCCAGACTTTCGTCTGAAAACCTAATAAAGGTAACGAATATCAGAAATATTTTTAATCTCGCCTAGAATACTAGGATGTTCCAGTAGATACAGCGATAAAGCATTAGCATGAGTAACTGTCTTGGGAGAATCAATGTACAGATATGGAGGGTAAGAGAACAAGGGCACTGTCCAAAGACGAATCTCTGTTCTGAACTGTAAGGAGCCCTTAAGGATGAATATCCATCCATCATAACGATCCATCACCAATTTTAATCTTTAACACATTAAATCAATTCTCCCTAAAGAAACAAAAGCACTGAGATCAGGTCAATTCGATTTATTTCAAAGATATTTTCTGACCTAAACATGCATGGATTGACTTCCATTTTTATTTCCATTCCTTAATATTAACATATACCTGGCGATGATAAAATTATGATTTGCGTTATATGTTGCAGATGGTTCACAAATCATTGATATTGGTTGCTTCGGGGTTTATCTCTCTGGAGTTTATCTTTTATTATAGGAAAAACAGATACTTTTTTGAATACAATAAATCATTGCGTTATTTCTTTCTATCGTGCTCAGTTTTATTATTTCCAAACAAATGCAAAATGTTATGAAAACAGAAACTATATGAAATATATCAGTAAACATAAAATATTGTGTGATGCTGACAACCTATATAAAAACAGATAACAAAGTATAGCTACAAGCATACGTTTTTTATACGTTCTGTTCAAATGGGTTTCGTAATAAAAACCAAAATTCGGTTATGCTTACATAAATGCCAAAAGATAATTGCTTAAATAAAAGTCTGTAACAAAAAACTTTGCTTTGTGATCGTTTATTAGATTATCTTGAAAATTGGTTGGTATACTATTAATAGCGGAGGTTATGAGGAATATGCAACTGACAATTCTGAAATATCACGTCAACAGTGAAATCAAGCATTCATATTTACAACCATGGGGGTAATTTTAGTAAGACTGTAAAGGATTGATTTTCTCCGAAACATATCGTTTATGTCTCTTTATGTATTTTTTTGTAAACAAATGTGATTAATAAAATAAAACAAAAATCGAAATCGTTATTTTTTTACCAATTATTTTGTTTTCAAGATGCTTTTTCTTCAATTTAGATTCAATAGGTTACAACAAACTAAGTAACCCATATTATATTTCTCCCTTGTTTATATATCAGTGAAAATAGGATGAGACGCTTGCCGCAGGGTTCGTACACATGTGTCATTTCAGAAAGGATAATAAAAATGCCATATTGTTTATTTCAGTTCAACAAAGGATTGTTTTTCTTGAATATCTAATCTTATTGTTCATCTCTGTTGTAACACATTCACTGTTAAAATAATATTATATGTAAATGTATAGTATAAGGTATATGAGTAACATAAGAATGAAGTAACTCAATCTATTTGTGCCTCAGCAAATAAAACCAGTCACAGGACTAGCTCGTTAGTGTCCAGACAGTACGTAATTTATAAACTAACCCTAGCAGTATTCGCTCTTAATAATCTTGTGATGTTATCCCTAACGGTTAAATCACTATCACTTGAATAGTGGTAATAATGGTTCCAGACACCTGATATTAAAAAGTGATAACCGACTTAGGTACAAAAGAAAAGAGGCTACAATCAGTATGAGTGACACTACACCTTCAAATATCTTCATACTAAAACCATTGATATTATAGTACATAGTGAGTACAACGACAAAAACAATCTGAGCCTCAGTGTAATTTGATCGTGTCCCTGGACTAATGAAACACTTAACAGTGTGGTCTGACCACATATCACATTGGATCTCAAAATTAGCTGGCCTCAGACGATTCTTATCTTAGTAGATTAAAAAAAAACTACCTAAGCCGCTGCTGATCATTATGTAGTGGGCGGTCTTGTGACTAACGATTTCAACATCGCAATTGAGATGTTTTTGCCTTCAACTTCTCAATCAAAGTTATTCATTAGCAAGCAAACATTGTGAATGGATCTTTGTTCTAGTTTGCAAAAGTAATCAAATGATCAAATATATACTTTTAATCAATCGTTTTATTCTTGCTTTAAAACACGTATTTCGATACCTTATCGTGTTGGTTTTGGTGCTTCAGCGACCCTGGTTCAAAGAGTAGAGTCATTTTCAAAACGGTCTCCTCGAGCCATAATTGTATTGGCGAATAGAGATGACGATTATTCTTTATTTGTTTCAATTATTGTTTAACTGGTATAATTCTCAAAAGAGCTACTCCACGATTTGTCACCAAACAATATACTAGCTTTGATACGTAACGTTATACCATAATTGAAGATATAACTTCCCTTCTCATATTTTCATCCGAAATGGTAAATATATGATAAATATCTATTGTTAAGATAATCTTAATCCAGTCAATTAAATTCGAAGAAGCCGAAATCAGACGTTCAATTGACATAAATGGAGTTTGAAAATACCAAACATGATCACTTGTCATCATCATTCTTGTTGAAAAGTTTCCAAAATTACATTTGAGTGATTGATGCGTGTCATTGTCCCGTTGTCGATCATAATTGCGACTTTATTAGTTTCTGTTGTCACTTTACAACGTTGATTAGCTTTGAAATAATACCTTTCTGAAAAGATTGTACTTTGCTTTCATAAGTCACTATTGATAAAGTTTGGATAACTTGACCCCAGCAACTCATGGAATGATTCTTTTACGCTTACATTGTTTTACTCATTTTGAACAGTTACATTTATAGAATGATGATTTCCTAGTTAGACAAATTAACATGCAACACTATAGGAATTTCTTGCATTATGGATTTGGTTCAAACCAGGAGACGAACTTTGTAACTAAAGATCATTTATGTGCACTTAGTTCTGCAATCAAGCATTTACGTCAAGACGCGCACCCCTTCACACTGACAGGACGGAGACTTTTAGCATCACCACCGTTTGTTCAGACGTTTTAATCTGTCAAATGGCTAGATATATAACTCTCTTTATTTACTTTTCTATTGATGGAATATTCTGTTACTATGCAAATTAAACAGCGACGCATTTGCTTAAATCAGCATTAGCAAGAGTAATAGTACTTATTTCAGTATGACTGGTCTGATATAAACCAATCTCTCTCGACATAGCTTGATCAAGCCATAAATTGTTGATCCAACCTCTGTTAGGGTTGAAGTTTTTTGGGCCTGTTACGAATGAAGCCAGATTGGATTAAATCAAATTGCTATGTGCAATCAATGACGCTGTTCATGCCTTATCATTTTGGTTACTGAATCATGGAAATACCCTCCTATGTGAGAAGTGTTTTATTGGCTGAAAATTCTCAAAAAGTTCGGCAAAGCTGTCGGAAACCAGAAATCTGGATCTGGATCAGAATTTCATGGCCTTATCTGCCTCTGTTGGGAGAAACTGGATTCAAACAGACGTTTGATTATTATTTTATGACTTCAGATAAGGTATCCCAACAGAGTCGATGTACTGAGGACAATAAAGTGTTTATCATTATAAACGTCTCATAATGATTAGAGCAGTTGTCATCCAAATAGTCCTCTTCAATTTATCCCATTCATCAAATGTGGCTTTCTCGTATCATTGCTTCTATTGATTCAATATTAAAATCGAACCCGGCTTAATAGAGATCCAAAATGCTTATTTTGACACTCCTTATTAAGGCCAGGTGTATTAGTTGGTTACTTTACTTGATATTTACACTTAGATTCAAAGTAATGAAAAAACTTTTGTTAAGCAGTTGTACATCTTACAGAAACATGCAAGCTTTGAACGTTTCATTGTGTTGAAAATGTAGATGTAAATAATCTGTTTCCATGCAACATCGATCCATTGTGTGCTTTAAAGGTGATATCGTTTCACAATATTCACTTTTTTATTATTACATCCAATTAACCTAGTAACCAGCTTTAACAGTTAATCGGTCACTGCTTTACCTGATTCCCACAATGATAGCTGTCTCCTTATTCTGACATAACACGGCTTTATGTAGCTCAGATACACTCCTTAAATATGTTCATAGCAGGATTGAGATATATTTTTGTCACTAATAGTTAGCGTGCTCATCACCAATCAAACGTTTTCTCCTCACAACTTTAACATATGGGACAATGATGCAAACAGACTGTTTTCGACTATAATTCTACTGAATGTTTAAATTGCATTTCTTTACCATTTTTACCATATCATCTGTCAATTTATTTGTGCCACTTTGTATTTAGGTGATGCAAAATGTTCCGTTTTTCCTTATTTTGAGGCTTGTATTTTCCAACGATTCATATTCATTGTGATTGAATATTGCATATGCTTTGTAATAATATCTCTCTATGTATAGAGACATTTCATTTTTCCAAACGTATATCAGGCATCTTGATAAAAAGAGATTTAATTTCGACTTTGATGTAGTGAGTGAGTTATAAAACAATATGCATTTTCTTTAGTTGCAAATAGTGCTATTTGATGGTCAATATTTCAACCATTAGCGGCAACACTTTGTAGTGCATCGTTTTAAAGGTTACAAGGTTACACGAATGACTTTTGAGATGATGTGTCGGGTTTGTTTTGTGGTGACTCAAAAGATGTCCGCCTTATTGACATACCATCAATGTGAAAATTCCAAAGCCCTTCATCTCAATCATTTTCACATGAGGACACCTCAGACATTCATGATTATAGTACACACGTTGGTTTCTTATTATCTCAATACATTGACAGTCATGAAACAATCTAGATTATGTCACCTTCTAAGGCACAATCATAATATCTCCAGAAATAACACTGCATGGTCACAAGGTGAATACTTGCTGAAATATGCACTCAGCAGAATAGTGTAAATCCTCATTCCACGAAGAAATTGAATAAAACACATTAAGCAAATTCACAAAATTGAAATGTTTATTTCAGACCCTACAAATACAACATTTTATAATGAATGGTCGATACTGACGCAACATTTGTAGCACATCCAGCAACAACCAGCTCTCCCTCGCCGCACCCCCCCCCCCCCCCCCCCCACCATCCATCTCATCATTTTAAAACTTCTTTTCTTTGTATGTAGAATAATCCTTTTTTTCCCCCAAAAAGCATGTAACCGTTAAGTCTTTTTAATATTAATCCCGATTACTGATATGAATGTGGAATATAACCCCACCGACCCCTAGTCACGTGAGTCATGTACGGGGTTTCCTGTATGAAATCGTGACGGGTTTGCTTCTCGTAATGAAAAAAATAAAAAATTGAGGGATTGTTTTGAAAGAAAGTACTAAAGCTATAACACTTATTCATTATATCTATATGTTTTCCTTATATATGAATAACATTAGATTCTTTGTCTCTCCTGCATGGTTTGAATTGTACTATATTATTATATTATTTATCAATTAAAAAATGTTACGTTGTTGTTTGGATCACAATATATGCAACAATGCAAATTCCTGAAAATTACAAGAAATTGTACTTTTAAAGATAATGTAATCCCAATTGCGTATTTGAAAAACAATTTTTTGCAAGGTGCATTTTGAGCATCGGAGAGCTTTCGGTGCAGTCAATGCTGGTGGGATTGCCTGAATCTGACATTGTGGGTTCGAATCCTGCTAGGGACTTCTTCCTATAAATGTACAAGAATTTGAACAACTGCAGTAAGTGGGATGCAAAGTATAACACATTCATACTTGTTCACTTTCTATATGGAATGTATTTTAAATGCAAAGTAAAGAATAATAGTGATCTAAACTTATTTCACAATGTTATTGTTTGATGTTAGCGTAAATAAGATGCAACACTTGACAATTGATTTCTTGTGATATTCAATTATACTATGTTTTATATAGTGTGGTGTACTAAGGCAAATCTAAATTTCATTTTCATTCAAACTTTTCTTATTAACGAATATAGTAGACATATTTCTAAAACATAATTATATTTGAATAGCATTTCTTGTTTTAGGGGTGATTTGAATTATATATGACCATGAACACTTAATCGTAATGGCACCTCACTCAGAGAAAGTCAAAGAATTCATTTAACCTGGAGCTAACAAACCTGAATATATGGCACATATAGTCATTATGTGAATGAACAATAACCTGTAAAACGGTGTACTTTATATTTGCCTGGAGCTGAAAATCAATACGGGTGCAAGTTATCAATCATGTTTTATCCAATGGACAATGATAGTTATTGCGTCACATGTATACACATTTCATTACAAAGTTTAGGAGATTAGGTATCGTTGAAATAATGATCGGTGATATATGTGATCCAGGATGTCTTTTATGGTTTCTAATCATAAATGTATTTCTCCATATTCATAATATTTTCAGAAACGGTACAATGTTGATACATTATTAATAATAGGAACGTGAATACCATTTCAACATTGACAAATGTACTATTTTTAAAAGACTTATATACTTACATGTAAGTTACTTAATAGTCTATAGTTTCGCGGCGTCGTCATGTTGTATTCTGATCATTTTTAATCATTACGTGAGAAGAGATTTTTCCTGAAAGCTCCTTCAGTTTTCAATTGAAGCTAAATAGCGTAGAGGTAAAAGTTAGGTAATAGCAACAAAGCACTCACAGATGTCACTGCTCTCCTTTCAATTTGCAATCATCGTGAATGTACCACAACCGCAATAACCCATAAATTACCTAATAGGATTTAACTTATCTTATGATAATGACAGTAGTAATATACGTGTTCAAAACTGACCCAGAAGAGTATTTAATTAGCAGATTTTTTTCCATGCTACAAGATTGCTAATTTCTAGTTGTTTCAACAATTATACAACTATAATGACTTTTCCTACATGTCACTCTTTACAACTCAATGTACAATGTCTTGACAGTTTGGTAACACATCAATGATAAAGCGACAGCAGAGAGACAGGTCTACTGATGATTCTGTCAAACTTAGTACATTAGGTTGAAGGTCATAAGATCATTCACACAATATTAGTATACCAGCTTCCACATTCACCAAATCTATACTCAAAGTTATCAAAGGAACATTATGTATTTTATGACACAAACCGTATCTTACTGAAAGTTAAACAATGAATGTGATACAGTTTCTCTGTTGAGTTTTAATGTGAGAAACAAGGCAGTGGTCAAAAATTAAAGACACATGATGCTAGATGGTTCAGGTTCCAGACATGTGATTTGCTTTTAAAGTGTTATACTCCTGGTAGTGAATAGCTTGATACATATATATTCCTATAATTACAAAATGGATTTGTTACACTAATTTCCGGGATTCTGATTGGATGAGAGCGCTCAAAAACTTGCTGCCATTTCTCGATAAATGCAGAAAAATTTGCAACCATACCATGTGCATTCATTCCTTGTGACGTCACAATCACCTGACGCAATAGTCCGGTTTTGACAGATGCGAGTTACGTCCTGTTGGAAAGACTGATATAACATATCTTATCACTTCCCACCTGCGTTTGTAACAAGTAAATACATTCTTCTCCCAAACACATTCCATACATTCACCGGAAAGACTACATGTTAATAACTACGAGTCCTCAAGCTTGTTCGCTCCGAGCGTCTCGCAAACGGCGGACATTTTGAACGTCGTGTGATATGCTAATTAGGGTTATTCCGAAAATGCGGATTCCGGTTAAGACGAATTTCGATTGCATGGGTGTCAATGGTTGCGAAAACGAAATTAAATCTTCGGCCGTTTTAGTTTATGGAGTTCTCAATTTTGATTCAACTTTGTATTGTTTCGTGTAACAAACCACAATTTCACGATATTGATGACAGATTTTTAAAAAATAATTAGGAAAAACTTTGTTAAAATGTTGATTTTGTAATTATAAGGATTGTTTTACATGTTTTGTGCCTCTATCGATGTATAACAGCAACAAATTTTGTATAAAATCGCTGCGCTACGCTACGCGATTTTATACAATTTGTTGCTGTTATACATCGATAGAGGCACAAAACATGTAAAACAATCCTTAAATAAACATGTGACGAAAATGTCTAAAATTCCATTACAACCAATTTATCAAAAATCCCCAATGTTTAAAAATCAGAAGTTCAAAGCATTGAGTATTAACAAAACCTCACATAGTTTCATTTTTAGCTGCATATATGTACTGTTCTCGTAGATATTAGATATCACTTGGTTGCCCTTTTAATTCTTGTTAGTTGTATTCTATTTGAACACTTTTAGTACATATTGTAACGACAAGTTTCTCGGAGACACTAAGAAAACAAAAAGTGAATATATAGATTAATTATAAATGATATTTTCAATTCTATCCAATTTATGATTAAGACACTAAGAAAACAAAATGTGAATATATACATTAATTAAATATGATATTTTCAATTCTATCCAATTTATGATTAAGTTTGAACATATTTAAGGGGAAAGTAATTGTTTTTGTTTAATTGTTCAAATTTGATTGAAATACCTAAAGATATTTCCATATTGAATACATTCACAGAATTATTCAACTATTTTAACTTCGTATCAGAATCATTTGAACAGCAACTTTTATTTTTGAACATCTCTCTTTAAAGACGTTTGAGAGCTCTCGTTCGGATTTGAAAAGGAGACAAGCACACACACCAATGGTTGCTTAGACCCTTTATCTACACTGTTGAGAAGGACGTAAATTAAATGTGCTAGTTCTCATGAATATCTTGTGAAATTGAAGGACACACTCCATGCTTCTATTTCAGATTTGTGTCATGCTTTCTAAAATCATTTACATTGAAACTACAAAGGAAACTTAAAGTGAGTGCTATTGTAAAATTGACAAATATACCATTTCTGTAGAGTCGCAAAAATGCAACTTACATTAAAGATATAAAGCTAATAGATTAGAAGATGTGGTTGAACTTATCCAGTCAACAATTTAGTGTCGAGCGAGTTCAATGAGACTTTTTGTGATTCAAAACTCTTAAGATGATCTTCAAGTATAAATGAAGAAGACATTATATTGATGTTTACTTAAGATTTCAGTTTAAATTAACTATCGAAGGTTCAGTTTCTTCAAATAAAATTAAAATTGAATCACTGTTATGAAAAGATTTTAAATTTTTTATGTAGCGAACTTCCCCATATCGTTGATAGATAAATTGATAAATATCCACTATCTCCAACACTGCTTACATTGTTCACCAAGGCTATGATCTGACGGTGATCACCAAAAGAAGGCACATAGCAAAGGTTAAATGAGGTCAGATTTAGTAAGAAACAGGAAAGATGCATTGACAGTACAATAATGCGACGCTAGTTAAGTGTTTGCATCCAATTTCACACTTGAATTATTTTGGTGTGAAAAGTGCGCTGAAAGGCTCATGATAAGGTCGCCTATACATGTGAGCTGGAAATTGATTTCAACATACCGATATGAGATATTCTAGTTGTGAGTTTATTCTGATTTAACATTTAGTGAGCAATGAATTACAAGAAAGAAAATATAGTATGCAGATATACAAAGATGACAAATTCTTCAGCGTATCAACTATTTGACAATTGAATATTGATATAGTGTATAGAATATAGTGATATTCAAAAATGGATACCTTACGATGTGTCAAACTATAATTTTGATTGTGATCAATATATCAAATTGAAATACAACTTAACTTACATCATGATTCAATGGGGGTAAATATTAGGAAAAACATATATAATTAAATTTACATTTTCGTGAGTAGAGCAACGATTTGAGTTATTTATTGGACATGAGTTTCATACATCCTCATGACAGTTACTGGTATCATATATATGGAGAACATTAAAACAGTGATTAAATTCTTACAAAAACATTGACAGTCATGGTTACCTTGCAAGTAAATAGCATCAAACAGTGTCTTAGGGGAATATCCGTACATATCTTTAGGGTAACAGAATAAAAGAGAACAAATGTTGTGTGCAAATCTCTTTTCTGAACTGCAAAGAGCCCTGAAGAATACATCTCAATCAATCATAACGATCCATCATTTATTTAAAAAATCTTTGAACATTTAATAATTCAAACACAAGAACGAAAAGCAATGGGATCTGTTGAAATCATTTTATTTCCTGAATGTTTTCAAATCTAACCATGCATGTATTGGCTGAAGTTTTTTTTCATTTTTGATTAATTTAACTTAATATTAACTTGATCCCAGGTGTTTCTATTTCTCTATTCCTTGGAGATTGCTCATACATCAAATATTGGATTATCACTCTAGAAAAATATCTTCATACTTTAGCGTCACAAAAAAGAATTACATTTACTTTTTTAAGCTTGTGCTTTATCTTAATCATTACGGTTATGACATTTTAGAAAGCAATTTCAACATAAATATTTAAAAAAATTATTGTTCCATTTAATAATCAGATAACATACACATAACAAATAGGTTATATCCTACAATCAGGTTGTAAACAGCAACATGTTGTCAAATGTACATGTCGTTTTTCTGTTTTTTTGTTTTCTTTGCTGCTTCAAGAATGTTTGGGTGATGTATTTCAATAAATAGCTCTTTCGAAGGATAATCCAAACACCAAGAGAATTAAATGTAATACAATCTCCATTATTTTTTTGATGAAGGTAGGTGAATATTGTTAGCTAGTTTATGTTTCTGTATTCAATATTATATTATAATATCATAGTACAATTAAATGAAGGCAATTTGCAATGAATTGTATAAAACTGTTTTCACAGTGCAGCAATGGAAAGGATCTAAAAGACAAAATAGTAAGCCAAATAGTCACTTCAAGAGTTCCAAAAGAATAATTAAGGAATATTATATTCCACATAATTTTACTTTTTTCAAACCACACCATCAAATCACAAGCATATAATGTTTAAGCATTCACCCTGACAGTATTGTTTTTTAATCCGGCTCTCCTTAATCGGAAGCGCTGTTCATACCTATGGTTTTGGAATATATAATTCTATTGGTATCTAGTAGTATCGGCAGCAAAGAAATGAACTTAACTTGTAGTCGTGGTACCAGTGCTTTTAAAGGTTATCGTCCAGTTTTATATAATGAATGTACTAATTGTAACTCCAAGAGCCAATCTCTGTTTTGAATGTAAATTGACCATCAAAGAGCTGACACACCAACATGCAGTTCATAGCTCATGTAGTTATTTGAGTATGTCGATAACACTAGAGGTTCAGTTATCATGGAATTCATGTGAAAATAATGAAGATTGAATACCCGTTTAGCCCTACAGTGACATAGTGCATGCGGAACATATCATTCTGTTAGTAACAAATTGAAGTGTCAGTATGTTCCTCGTCACTCGACGGTCTTATCTTGTTCCTAATGCATGTCATTTAGTAGAGGTTTAACCTATTTGTATTCAGATGGAAACTCTTAATTCGAGTAGAGAAATAAAAGTACAAATAGAAGTTTGATGTTAAGTGTTATCTTCACCTTACCAATTCTTGTCCAAACTAAAAAAACGTAAAGTATATAGCCATAAAGATTGGTATAGGAAGTGTTTCAACATGACAATTTAACTACAATTGGTACCTGTATAATTGTTCAGTCGGTTTTATACAACCCGAAGGCAGTGTTCTGGCACTGTTTGGTCAAACATATGGCTGAAGAACCATACAGGTTTAATGTTTTTCTTAAATGAATGTCTACATGTATGTATCAAATGTTAACATTTGTGACGTCATCAGAATTTTCAAAAGAAGTTCCGACCTTGACTTTTGAATTTTTTATTGGTAGCCTTATATGACCCCTAGGATACAGAAAATGTCTGTTTGCTTTATGCCGAGAACAATATCAAGTTTTTGATGTTTATGTTTATGTTTATTTCAAAAGTAATGAAGTAGGTCTTTTGATTAAAGCTTTGCATGGAAATTCGAGTTTTCCAAGGAAATTTTTAAGGATGTAACAATAAGCTGATAGGATCACAGCATATAATCTGTATAAATAAACTGTGTGTACCGAATATGACCACTATACAACATAAGTTAACTTTGATTACACTTTGACCGATCTATTGACCTTTTACCAAGAAGCTTCTTTCTTATTGACAGGCTATCATACTAAAACACTTCATCTCTATTATTTCAACATGTTGACACACCAGACATTCACAATTACTAGTGTTTTTTATTATCCACATGCATAGTAATCACGAAGCAATCCCAACTCTGTCACCTTCTTAATAGAAGTCATAGAATATCTCTCATCTCTCTCAATAATGCTAATGCTCTGTGTGGAAACATGCTCTCAGAGTAAAAATTGGGATATACCATTACTTGAAGTGACGCATGGATACAAGTTGATTGCTTGTCAATCTGCACGGCCTGTTCAAAGCAAGTTCCCACGTTCAAGGATATTTTTGAAAAGGTGGAAATATCAAAAACAATACTGCACAAAATGACTTTTATATAAATATATAACAATGAGTAATCATTCACATTTGTCCCTGTGGTCACCATACTTAATTTACCACCTGGACAATACCGCCTACAATGTGTTCATCAAACCTTTAATAGTTTCAGATTATAAAACTCTCATGACAACAAAACAAGACTCATTTGACACTTAAGAAGTATCCAATCAATGATTTCAAGTTTTGAGTAAAAAAGTTGAGCTATCTTTTCTCCAGTACTCTCGATGATGAATATAAAGCATTAAGTGATGAACCATTTTGTTGAAAGCTGCTTCTAGTTTAATGAAACTAAACAGCCTTGAGATAAAATAAGTTAATTGCAGTCTCACATAGTGACAGATACGAGGTTCGTGCCATGTTGCATGGGCAGAATATACTTTTCCAATGTTGTTTGATCATGGAGTTATTATCTTGTTAAAAATGAAACAAAGGACAACCAAACCCGTATTTCAAGCATAGTTTAAGTATATCTTACTATGGTCTGATTGCTTCATTATTTGAAATGTTTTGTTAGTTTGTTGACATATTAACAACATCTTAAAAAAATGAAAACAATAAACCGGTGGCCTGTAACCTAGAAAGCTTTATTGAATCTATTATTCAGGGGACAACATGGCTAATCATATTCTGAGCAAATGTAATAAAATCGTTTCGCTACACAGGTACTGAAGAAGATATGAACATGCTTGAAGAACGTGACGAGTCAACAGGGTCGCATTTTCAAACTTACATGGTTTCCGAACTGCATGGAATCTCTATGCAAGCTTTTAGCTTTTTCCTCCTTGTTTTGAAGATTGAACTAGTTTGTCAGGGCTTGACCCTTATAAGGGGTCACAGTGTCAACAACCATAACCTCCATTGTTAGTGGATTGTGTACTTCACATTTCAGTTTCTTAAGGCCTTTTCGTGAGTATATGAGTTGGGTTTAGCCTGTTATCAGCATTTTTCAGCTATTTAACATATGGATGGTGCTAACGAAAAGAGAGTAGATAGATCAGGGAGAAAGGGATTAAAGGATGAGAAGGAAAGTTGCAGTCCATATGTTGATGTCCATGTAAAGAGTCTAATATACTTCAAGAGGACAATTTAAGTGATGATTATTTAACTTCTTAATTTCTTATTATGTAATTGATAATTAATAATGCAAATTTTCAAAGTAAGTATGAACATATAAAAAGATAACTCGGTTGACTTGAATATGGTGAAGAAACTTAGATTCGAAACTAAACAGATAGTGAGAGCTCACGTATGATTAACTAGTTATAAATATCAGAAAGGATTTGCTTTTCGAGGTTCCAAATAAGACACAAGTTATTTCTGGAAACTAATCAATGTTGTACCTGATTCATACAGTGTCTGATTTGGTGGACTCAAAGTTGGAGTTGTTATAATAAATATTTAAAACGAAAATGCTACAGAAATAAACAAAAATCTTACTGATACAACTTATATGTACTCTGCATTCAAATTTAATTTAATTATCTGCTTTCTTATAAAATTTTCGAAAAATAGTGATATTGAATCATGCCTTGAGACTTGGAATATGGATATCAATTGTTATTCCTAAAAAGGTTTTCCAAAGTGATTTTCCTGATATTTAAGGATATTCTGATGTACCACATTGCTTTGGGGTTCTGAGCTTGCCTTGTCAAGTTTCATGGATATTCATTGCGATAGACAATTGCATATGATTTGTAAATATACCCCTACTTTTATAGTGTCATCTATTGCAAGAAGTATATCTGGAAAAATAACACAAAGGAGATCTTTTTTTATTTCAATTATACTTATAATTAATTAATTACAACACTTAAACGATTATTATGTTACAAGAAATGTTTATAAAGCTCTGTGTAAGCAGAAACGAACGAAATGTTATAGGATTAAACAAACAAGACTTTAAAACAGTTGCAATTCTAGAGAATTTTTTTCAATCCTCAAAGAATTAAATGGAAAAAAATCAGAAGAACATAATATCGGTTCTAATGAATGGTATTAACTATGCTGTGATAATGCAAGGTAATGATTACTATGGCATTCATTTATACCCCTATTTAATGGAAATGTTCTTATTACTGTTTGTCGATGGTATGATTTTTCGACGAGTATTGTAGGGCTACAGCGTCTCATTATTGCATTACACGTAAAACACTATTGTGATTATGCAGGATTAGTTATCAATATGGAGAAAACAGAAATTACAGTTTTTAGAAACGAAGATAGGCTGTCTAAACTCATGGATATTGATTTTAAGTCTTTTTATTTTAGATATTCGATTCTAGAATTCTTCCGACTCTATTATATGGGTCGGAGGTGTGCGGATTTTAAAGTGACACAGAGTATGTTGATAGGATCACATATGTCAAATTTTGAAATCGATGTTATTACATCGGGAACCACTAACTGTTCCTGAAAATAACAAGCTAAAGGTCCATCAGAACATTAGAGCGAAAATACGGCCATTCAAAGTCGGGATTTTGATCGAAAACCGGACAATGTGGCTCGAGTGGCGCGCGCAAATTCGCCAAACGTAATTTTGAAACCTTGTCATAAGCTGACAGGAAGATATATTTGATTCGATAGTGTTTATTATGTATTGTAACTAATAGGTAGATTAGTTGGATGCATAATTTCGAATATTAAACGTATTTGAGATGTTTTCTTGATTTTTTCCATAAAATCAAGCATTTTAGAGATATTATGCATTAATGGATATATTTGCAAGTCCAGTGTTGAGATATGAACTTCAAACAGCATATTAGATATTTTGTAGCTTATCAAATCCAAATAAACTTTTAAGAAAGATACTCTGTGTCACTTTAACATTTCGAAACTATTGAGAGAATTCACTTATATACTTGCAATAAATTTCTTGGTGTGAAGTCTAATACTCCTAGCAGTATTCTATATGGAGAATGCGACAGATTTACAACTAACGTTTTTCCTAAAACTAGATTTAAAAATGTTTAGATTCATCTCCTAAATGTGCCTTCTTCAAGATACCCACGACAATTTTAGGGTATGATGATGCCGTATGATAAGAGAGGCAAGACCTATTGGGTATCAAACATTCCTATTTTATTAAATACCATTGTTTTTGGTGAGATTCGGCAGAGTCGGAATGTTCAGTTAGATACACATTTTTTTAACGTTGTGTCACAGAGACTGAAAGATATCTTGACATATGTCTCTTGCAATTTTAAATAAATGGGGTTTTTTTCTGCAGAATGGTTAAATCATATATAAATATAGAATAATATTTGAGTTCATTGAATATTAGAAACTTCTGAATTACACTTGCACGCGTCAGGTGCTTATCCCAAGATTTGGCTATAGAGATAGGAAGATATTTTAACATACCAATAGAAAATAGAATTTGTAAGTTATGTCATCTTAATTATGTGGAAGACGAATACCATTTATTTTAATTTGCCCGTTTTATGCTGACCTCAAATACTATCATTTTCATTCAAAGTGGTTAAAAATACTGATAATACTGTTCTAATGGGTAAGTTGTCAACATTTATTTATCATGGTATGTTACTAAGAAAGAACAATGTATCAACTCGTATGTATTGGTTGTATATTCTATTGTTTGATTTTTGGGGTTACTTTTCTGATTGTCTAAATTATAATTATCACGATAATATGATCCCTGCGAAGTAGGTATATGTATAGACGTGTGCTTCATTGTACATTATTTGTTTGTACTATAGGCCTGTGTATATATAAACTAACTGATTGATTATAATTACGTGCTCAAAATTTATATTTATTATATGTTTGGTGGTGAAATACTGAGATCTATGAATGAACATAAACTTATCAGTCACTAGTGACTGATATCAACAATAGCCTGACATCATCGAAAAATGCCCTGACACAATGACATCTTTAATTTGCCCTGACGTGAGGCAGTACAGTTTTATATTATCAGTCGTGGATGCACCGCTCATAAAGATATACACTTTCTTCCTCACTCAAAGAGAAAAAAATCGTATTTGTCAAGAAAGGACACATACCCTATAAATAACATCCATGCGTGAGGATGGACACAGGATAATAATCCTGAACTTTCCTAGGGAGTCACACCATTTCCTTTTGATTGTTTTTAGTGAAAGAATCAAATTAAACATATTTCAGGAACTTCATTCATCTTTTAAACTTTTATTAGACCGACAAGTTTTTTTTGATTATTCTAAATCAAAAGAAGTTCAACTTAGTCAATGTTATTTATATTTATTAGTTCTCACATCTGCCAATGTAAATTATGTTCAATGAGTAAGTCAAATTGTCGAAAAGTATTGAAATTATCTATCAACAAATAACTATGTCGTCGCCTTCAGCTTTCAGTCACAATGAATACAACGGGTTTATTTCAATCAAAATTATGTCATAGACACTGGCGGCTATGACGTGACAGTGTCAATGGCGACATCATAAGAATTTCAGTTAGCGTCGATTTGCATTTTGTTACTATAGAACGTCGCCAGTCACTTCAAATCAATATATAACTTGTATGACAGTTAGAAAAAAACCATAAAAACACCAAATTCAGTTGAGAGTAATTTAGTTAAACACTTCAAAAGGGACATTAAGCCATGTATAGGTGTGTCGGAAGTAAAACGACAGCAAATGCGTTTACAGTTTGTTTTAAAAAGATAAATCCTTTGTGAAATCCTTCATAGGGAGTTTTTTAAAGAATCTCAGTATTAACTTTATAGGTATTATATGGATAATATATACAATAATAAACTCGTGACAGCGATTGACAGACTATATGTTCCTAACTAAGCCAATCCTCAAGAAATACGAAATAAATCAAATTTGGGAAAGATAATTTATTTAGTTATTGTCAAAATACTTAGCGACAGTAAATTTATCGTGTTTGTAATTTTAATGCGTTTTAACATTTTGAGAGATGTCATATTTATTGGGTGTCTTCCGCCTAGATGACATGCCATCAATGTGGAAATCCCAGAGCACTTCATCTCAATTATTTTCCTATGATGGCACCCAAGACATTCATGACTACTGAACCCTCGCCGTGTTCGTGTTATCTGAGACTGAACGAATAGACAGTCATGAAGCAATCTAGATTCTGTCACCTTCTTAATAGGCACAATCAGAATATCTCCCGAAATAACACTGCATGGTCACAAGGTGAATATATGCTGAAACATGCACTCGACAGTTTAGCGTTAGATGTCATTTCCCGAATGTAATAGAGGGATTATTTTGAAAGAAAGTACTAGAGCTATAACTCTGTATGTGTTTCTTACTTACGAATAAACCCAGATACTTCGTCTCTTGATGCACTATTCCAAATAACTGAAATATTGTTCAAAACACGTTAAGCACCATCTCACTCACTCACTACAGTAATGAAGTTATAACCTTTATTAACTAAGTTGTGGTGAGCTGATAAGATCTGCTCACCTGTCTCTCATATTACAGGCATTTACACAGAGTTGACAGGAATGGCACTCGCCATTTAAAAAGAGGCAGTTGCGATACGAGTTGTAATGACTATCATGCCAAACAGGAGTATAGGTCCTTCGATCATTCCTAAAATTTGACATTGTCAATCACTTTAAATCACTTTAACTTCCAGTTTGCACAGTCAAATGAAAGGATAAATTCTGTAGAGAAAGATATGTCTTTGAAAACTCATAGACTCAGAGAAGAGCATTTGAGTATATTTCACGCTGAACTACTTAGGAAGATGTATGACGTCATAGAAATTTGCCTATTCAAACTTGTTCAAAAGTGTATTAGTTACAAAATAATCTTGAATTTTTGAGGCTTCATAAATGCATCAAACACTATTATGCATAATCTTATGGTACCTGCACCTGAAATATTACAGACAAGCAAATGATTTTTGTTTGTACTGAAGAAATACCTATTCATTGCTTATTGAGTGCCTTTATCAGAGTTTAAAGAGAAGCATCATCATTGCTGTCTAGATAGAAAAGGACTTTAACCATCGTATAATGCAATTCAATCAAGTGAAAAAAAACATGAACCTGATCATCTTAATATATTTTTGAAACATTCTTATTAATGAACACAGCAGACTCTCCTAAAACCGCTAAGCAGATGTAAAATTTTAAAAACTAAATTTAAGAGTTTGGTGTTTTTTAAACTGATATTCATTAAATAGCCATTCCTGCTTTAGGGCTTTTTTTAGTTATTACTGACTATCAACACTGCTAATCTTAATGACACTTCGCTCAGAAAAAAATCACAGCTGTCATTTAACCGGAAGCCAATAAACCTGATTAAAATGTCACCAATAGTCATAGTGTCAAGGACCAATAACCTGTAAAATGGTGTACTTGCTATTTGCCTATAAGATCAATACGAGTTCCAAGTTATCAGTCATGTTTTATCCAATGGACAATGATTGCATAGTTTCCATCAGAACTCCAGCAAAATGTTGCATTCTTTTTTTTGCTGTAACACTTTGTCATATTCAAGGTCTTCCCTTGTATTGAAACATTTATGGTAATTGCGCAACATGTGTTCACATTTCATTATCATTGTTTAAGATATGAGGTATGGTTGACTCAGTGAATATCTGTGATATTCATTACACTATTAGCGATATGACATATTCTGAGTAGTCTTTGGTATTTCATCATGAGTATTTTTCTTGATGAGCGTTTTTCTTTCGGAAAAGATACAAAGAAAATAGAGGGCATGTGAATATCATTACAACATTGACAAATAAACATTTTCTAAATACTTACGACACTTAAGTACTAATCAGCAATAACGCCCCCTTAAAAAGATAAAAAGTTATCATGGCTCATGTTGGCAACAGTTACAATAACTTAAGAAGTTACTGAATCAATAACTTCAAGTTTCGTGTCGTAATCTTTTTTTCTGATCATCTTAAATCATTACGTGAGAAGACCATTTATCTGATAGCTTCTTCAGTTTCTTTTGAGGTAAAAGTTAGTTATAAGCAACAAACCTACTCACATATGTTATTGGATTGAGCTGTTAAAACTATCGGTGGACTGCTGTCCTATCAACTTGCAATCATCGTTAATGTACTTTAAATAATTTTTCACTTTAGTTTAAATTCGGGATAGGATGTATTAGAATGGATCATTTGAAATTTGTTTAATAGTTTTTAAGACTTTTGCAACAAAAACAGACGGCATTTCGTTTCAGGCTAGTTATTCAACTCTATCATATACCTTGACATGGACATGATTTACAATTTACTGAAACAAAACAAAATACAAACGGTTATTTCAATAGAATATCCTAAAAGATAACACTTTATGGACATAACAAAGTTGTCAAGATCAAATGTGAAACATATGTATCTGTCCATCTCTTATATTCAATTATGTATAATGCAAGATTGACATGAAATGTGAATGACAAAATGTCAAAAGATATCAAAACAATGAATTTCATTTAGAACAATAAACAAGACGTTTCTAAGAAGCAAAGAAAATCAACGGCTAAAGAGATTAGATACAACCCATGCAAACTCAATGACAGGATAAATAACCAATATGAGATAATATTACAGTAGTATGTAAACGTGATCAAAATTGACTGAGAATAAAGTATATAATCAGTTATTTCTTATCAGTTTAATATCAAACATGATACATGTTACAGGCCAGTTTGATCATATCTTTTTCGTGATATTCCATTCATTGGAATTTCTAGCTGTCAAACCAAGCATTATACTTTGGAAACCATGCCCACATGTCAGTAATAACAGCTCAATAGACACCGACTTGACAGCTCCGTCACTCATCACTAAAGTATCCACACCAGATTGACAAGTCTACCGATGATAATGTCAAACTCTGTGCATTAGACTGGAGGTCAGAAGATCATTCACACAATATTATTATACATGTGAGCTCTTACAATAACCAAATAGTAGTTAAACACTGTACATATTGTAAATAAGTTTTTCTTAAAACACAATTTCATGTCTAAATGTCACCAAACTATGCTGATGTTTGAACTTATTTTTCAAAACCCTGACTGCCTACAATGTTAATGTATAAGAGGGATACAAATGACCTAGCTTATATCATTAAAGACAAAGTAAAGATATGTATTTGTTTAATGAATTTACAGAACCTTTCAGTCATAACATATGATGGCATTCAATCATTAACAATTTGTTGTAATTGCAGGAAAAAAGTTTAATACTTGAAACGAATCCGAGTAATTTGAACAACTGATGGCATAATTATGTATTTGTCAACTCTCATATATATATAAATTGAGAACTTAGTTTCGGATTCGGAAGGCACGAGCGCACACAGATCAATGCTTGCTCAGACTTAAGGTCCTTAATATTACGTCTTGAGACTATGGGAAAGTGATCATGAATGTCTTGTGAAAATGAATTTAAATAGTTCATGCTTTTCTTTCAGAAGTTTGTCATGCTTTCTTAAAATATGCCAATCTGTTTTGAGAATCTCATATTCAAACACTGCAAACATTGTCCACCACGAAAATATGTCGGTGACAACAACTGTAATTATCATCCAAAACTGTGTTCCACAGGAGATATCGCTTGTGGAAGATCAAGCGATATCTCCTAGGAGATATCGCTTTGACAGTAGATTTTGAACAATGCCTTGTAATCAGAAAATTCATGACATCACAAACGTTTTACATCATCAGTAATGACGTCACAATGCTATGACATCATAAACACAACGTCACAATGCTTAGACGTCATTAACACGATGACGTCACAATGCTATGACATCACTGCTTTAGGAGTTTGAGGGCTATGCAGTGTTCAAAGATGTACATGTTCATGCAAATGTGATGAAAAATGATTTTGGATGATAAATAGAATCTCACCCTCGTGTCTTCTGATATCAAAGATATCAACACTCGTTGATAAAAGTAAAATTCCTCGACAAGCCTCGGATATTTGTTACTTTTATCAACTTGTGTTGATATATTTGATATCAGAAGACACTTGGGTGGGATTCTCTATTTATTATTTAGTATTTGCCAAGATAATCTTATGATTCATTAACCACGTTGCTATGCTATTATAGGACAGTGATCGTCAAAGAAGGCCCAGAGCAAAGGTTAGGCGAGGTTAGCTTTAGGAAGAATCAGGACAGATGAGTTGACAGTTCAATAATGCAACGCCAGTTTAGTGTTTGCGTCCAATTCTATACATTAATGTGATGTGAAAAGGGCAATCGCATCAGTACGCCAAAAGGTTCATGATTAGTTCGCATATACATGTCCATATGACATGGACATTTTCTTCATCATACTGATACACAATTAATTTTTTTACACTTACAGAATCGCTCATTAATTTGGCTCTCTTTATTAGAAAGCGCTGTTCATACGGATGTTTTTGCAATTAATACATTTATTGGTAACTTGTAGTATCTACAGCAACCAAATGAAATTAAAGGGGCAGTAGCACGTTTTTTATAATTTTATATTTTGAACGTTTCACTGAAAAGTGTATGTTAATTCTAAATGTATTATTTTGATAGTGTCAAAAATCTCATAACACAAACCAATTATCCATAGACAGAGAACAAAGTATGAAGATTCACATAAAATACATGGGCGGCCATTTTGTGTGAACACCTTTAATTCATTTTGTGTAAGAAAAAGGAATCGCATGGCTAAACTCATCTTCCCACGGCAAGGTGAAAACGTATGAGCAACTCTCTTCGCGTTAGACCTTGCCTTTACAAGCTAGAAAACTGGTGATCCGGAGCAGCGACACCTATCGTGATCACGAGTTACGCCCCTTATCAGCTCTTACAAAATAGCCAATGAAATTTCGGAACAAATTCAAAATACTAACAGACGATCTTTTTGATAACTATCCGAGTGAAATTTAATTTCAAATTTCAGTCCGCATGGTTGTTTTCACGTTTTTAATGAGCAGAGAAGCAGAGAAGACAAACATTTATGTATTCACTCAAATTAATTGTTTCTCGCCCTTGTAAAACACATACAAAAGTATTTTTTCAAATCGGTTCAGTTAACATGCTGTCTTCTGATTGGACTATTCTACTTCCGTGCAGCGGGTTGAAATGCTAGCACAGAAATCACGGCCAATGATGTCAAAGGAGGAATGGGAAAGTTTAGAAACTTTTTCGTTTCGCCCGTGACGTTGTGAAGATGGGCTAAACTTTGCATTATATATTTGAATTATTACCGCTCCATTTAGTTTAAATGCATTGCCTTTCAATTGAAACCATTAATTTTCATTTTCCTGACATCACCTTATATTCCCCCTAAAAACGTGCTACTGCCCTTTAAGATGGTAGTCGTGAATTAGTATCAGTGGTATATTTGGTTATCGTCCGGAGATTTATTCATTACCTACGAGGGCTGTCATACCGAGGTTTATATTTTTCATATGTTGCCCTAGGGCAAAATATCACTTTTTCATTATGACGTCACGTTTTTAACAATGCTTTGACGTCACGGTTCAACTATGACGTCGCAATCTATACGGGCCGGCGCAGACTAGTCCGCCTATGCTTTGAAGTAGGTTTTCAGTATTTTCTTTTATTTTGAGACTACGGTAATAAACAGAATATTATATTCGTGCCCATTACATACTATGTTTACGACACTCGTGCCTAAATATCAGTATGTCCCTCGCTCTTGCTAGGGAAATACCAATATTTAGCCACTCGTGTCGTAAACATAGTATGTCATGGACACTCATATAATATCCTCTATATAATGAATGAACTGTTCTTCTCATCCATAAACACATTGTAACTCCAACATCTAATCTCTGTTTTTCGATGTAAATTGCTCATTCATAGCTCATGTAGTTCTTTGAGTGTGTCGATAACACGAGAGGGTCAGTAATCATGGAGTGTATGTGGAAATAATGAAGATGAAATACCCTACTAGCCTATAGGCCTACTTTGACACAAAGTGTATGCGAAACTTATCTTTTTCTTAGTTACAAATTGAGGTTTCTAGATCTTTCTCATCACTAGATCGTATTATCATTCCTCCTAATGCATGTCATTTAGTTTAGGTTTAACCTTTTAGTACTCAGATGAAAACTCCTAACTCGAATGAGAAATGACAGTACAAATAGAAGTTGAGAGTTAACTTCATCTTAACCTCAGATATTATTGAAATTTTGCTGTATCGTGTATTTTGTCATAATGCATGTAAGTATCTAACTATAACCTGAAGAGTAATGTATATCAGGATAGGTGGAAGTAATAATATCCCACAGACAAACAAATGTAGTTAGATGAGATCTAAAATGTCGCTTCATATAGGGCAAACTGACCAAGTTTCGGATACTACACGAGCCATTTGTTTCAATATGTTTTTAAATTGTTTTGATATATATTTCTTTCGATAAACATTTGATTATCATGTATATCGGATATATTTGTCAACGAACTTTATTGGATAGGGACAATTTACCCATTCATGAAAGAAATTAGCAAAATAATTGTTTTGAAGTAAATGTTTGGTCGAATACAGATTGTGAGAAACGCAAAAACATTATAAACTGTGTTGATTTTAAAAGAGAAACTACTATATAAAATTTTGCAATTCTTTATTAAATCTCGAAGTATATTTCTGGAAAATGACCTTGGTTCGGACAGTTTTGACAAAGGTTCGGACATTTGTATGTTTGCTTTATAGGGATTTGTAACAATTGAAATTCGACTTCAACTGCTAAGGAAACATTAAGAAACATTCAGCGAACACATATGAGAAGATAAATTACTTTGAAATTTGTTAACTATAGTGTACAAATTCTTTTGGCGTCAGTCTGTTGTGTATTGCAACGCATGAAACAACTTATTTTCTACAAATGATAACTCAAAATGCAATCTTTGAAAATATTTGGATTAGATTACCATCCGAACCTTGGTCAGTTTGCCCTGATAATAATATTGTAATAGAATAAACATAGTGTTTATTTCTAATGCATCATTTCTAATGCATCCCGAAACACACGAGCATGATCACTTATATATCATACAATGTAATTTTAATTTCCATTCGGAAAAATGCCTGATAATACTATTTTAATAGCTGACGTTGTTTTAATATGTGTAAATTAATACATGAACATCCTTTAAATACTGCTTTAGATATCTTTTTCACCACTTTACTATGTTAAATATGTACCAGATTAGATATTAAATATAAAGAACGCTTTAACATATCTTTGTCGAACTCGAACCCATGTTCGAACCCAAGTATAGAACACTTAAGTTGTGTAAATTAAGTGATTAGGTGGAACCAAACAGTTCGCTTTTGTAATTTCTTAAATTAATTTTTTTTTAGCAATGCATCATTTAAGTCCTAATTTCTATCCCCGTTACTAAAGGCGTTCACACGATTTTCGCATCAGAATTTTCAAAACAAGTTCTGACCTTGAGCTTTAAATTTGCACTTATCCCTATATGGCCCAAACGGATACCAAACAATCTGTTTGCTTAATCATGCCAGAAACACTATCCATGTTATGGCAAACAAGTTAACTTCATTACTACAGGAGTAAGTGTTTTGTTGATAGCTTAATCGAGTTTTCCATGGAAGTTCCAAAGACAATAACGTTGGGTTGATAGGATCACAGTAGAATAGAGTATTTGACAATAACTAAACTTTGACAAGACTTGGACAGATCTTTTGAGTATTGAGAAGCTTCCTGCTTTTTGAGAGACTGTCATACCAGAACGCAAGTATCTCCATTATTTTTACATGTTGACACACCAGACATCCACAATTACTGATCCTTAACAAGTTCTTCTTAATGTCAAAATGCATAGATAGGCAGAAAGCAATCTCAACTGTGTCATTTACGTAATGGAAGCGATAAAAATATCTCTCTAAATGACGCCCACGCGTTAGAGAAACCTTTCCACGAATCGCAATATGTGAAAAATCCTATAAATAATTCAAGTTAGAGAAAACTAGTATTCTTGAAATTGTTGAACCAAACAAATGACATTGAAATGTTTATAACCACGTGTGAATAGAGTTTAAAATTAATTTCATCTGTAAACATTTTAATTCGTTTCAACCTTTCCCTACATATCAATATCTCGTATTTTGCCTTTGGAAGGATTTGAATTATTTATGTTCACAGCCTATAATCAATCTAAGTGACACTTCAATGAGAGAACAGCTAGTTGCATCAACCCGAAGAATACTTATCCACATGGAATGTCCAAAGTAATCTTTTTATGAATGATCAAGTAATGTTGCAGTTATTGTTTAAAAGCCAACAAGGCAAAAGAACACATGAATAAAGTGCCATTTGAAATGCAACACAAATTTGACTTTCATTCAATAAATATAACGAGTTATCATACATATTTGTCCCTATGATTACCACATTAAAATCAGTTTTCTACTTGTTGCTACAAAAACGGTCACCATATTTAATTAATCACCTAGACAATGCCGCCTGCAATGTTTTCTTCAAACCTCTAATGGCTTCAGATTATAAAACTCTCATGACAACAAAACAAGACTCATTTGACACTAACTTAAGAAGGTTTCCAATCAATGATTTAAAAATTTTAGGAAAAAAAAGTAGATGCATCTTTTCTCCAACACTCTAGCAGATGAATGTAAAGCATTAGTTGATGAAACATTTTGGTGAAAGCTGCTTCTATTTTTAATGAAACTGAATAGCCTTGAGATAAAATCAGTTAATTACAGTGTCACATGTGACAAATACGAGCGCCATGTTGCCTGAGTATAAGATACTTTTTCGAATTTTGTTTGATCATGAAGTTATTATCTTGTTAAAAATGCTACAAAAGAAAACCAAAACCGTATTTTACGCATGATTTTAAAATATCTTATTTTGTTCTGATTGATACATCATTTGAAAATATTTTGTTTGTTTGTTTACATTTCAACAACATCGTATCAAAATGAAATAAATCAACCGGTGCCTCTGAAACGGAAGAAGGCTTCACTACATTTGTTATCCAAGGAACAACATGGTTATTCATATTCTGACCAAATAAAAACTAAATCATTTCGGTTCACAGGTACTGAAGAAGATATGAATATGCTTGAACGGGGTCGCAATATCAAACTTACATGGTTTCAAGCATGGCCCTAAAGGGTTCACAATGTCAATAATCATGAGCTTCGTTGTAAGTGGATTCTGTACTTCACATTTAAGTTTCTTAAATCCATTTCGTTATGGTCAAGATAATGGAAAGCTTTTGGGAAAGCCCCTGTGGTCTTTACTAGTCTATAATCCACAATTACCATTGGTTAAGAGATCAACACTTTTCTTTTGTGTATATTGATGTATGAATAGAATAAAGAGAGAGAGATTTTACAAAACATTACTGTTTGGACCCTTTGGTTCTTGAGGATTTTGCCATGCACAAACACATATTTCTCAAAGTTTACAAAACTGTCCTACTTTCTTTGTTCTTATCTTCTTTTAAACATGCACAATTGATTTGTTTCACAGACAAAGTGTCATAACTTCTGTTGTTATTGTTGTTTATACATCATATTGCATTGTTTTAAGGAAATTGTTAAGCCCTATCCTGAATGGCAGCTATATCTAAAACTAAGTTCACATAACACCAATTTTGACTACTTGTCAATAAATCATTCTAGGATATATCTGTGAGCAACTGGATGAAAAACTTATTTTAAATGATTATTCCATTTATTTGAAATATGAGACTTAAGTAACGGCGAATAGAAGCAATAATACAAAGTATTTACATTTATTTGATGATTGTTTAAATTTTGTATTGGCCAAGACGCAAAGGGTTTCATATGAAGACTGTCAATCTGTCTGTCTGTGACAATTTGCATTTTTACATCAAAACCGCTTAAAGATACCTTTATGAATGCAGTTCTTATTTGAAGCAAATATTCCATTGTGATTTTATATCATTAATCTGAGAAAATATGATGGTTGACTAGAAACTGGCCGAGAAACTTAACATCCGAATCTTTACTTAAGTGATGATTATTCAACTTCTTAATTCCTTATTATGTATATTCAGGAAAATCTTTCATATAATTATGAACATATCGAACGATAACTCGGTTGACTAGAAACTGGTCGACAAACTAGAAACATCCATATCTTAACAGATAGTGATACGCGTGATTAACTAGTTATAAATATCAGCTAGGATTTGCTTCCCTAGCCTCCAATTAAGAAACAAGCTCGTTCTGGCAACTGATCAATGGTGTACCTGATTCACCCAATGATAACTGTATCCTCATTTAGAGCTAGGTCTGATTTGGTGGACTCAAAGATGGAGTTGTTGGAGAAGCAAAACGAAAACGCAAGAGAAACTGACAGATATGGAATTGTTGCAACTTTAACTATTTGCATTTAATTCTGATTTTAATATCCGCTTACTTTTACAATTACAAACATTGAGTCTATGAGGAAGTTATTTTGTCCCGGGCGGATCTCCCAAGCTATACATCTACTATATATATATATGACCTAATCACTGTCGTGTACCAGGTTGGGAGGGGACTAATAGCAATGGCGGACGGGACAGGTCAACAGAGGTAGGTGTCTGCTTTCAGTGCTCCCTTCTCCTAATCGACGAGGTTTAGATGGCCACCTTTAACTGTGGTAATCAGGAATAGAATCTTAAATACATTCCCTATGAGTTTTGGTTCACAAACTGCAAGAAATGTGCGTATTTAAGATGTCAAGTTGATGTTTATCTCACTTTCATTTTCGAAGCGGAGGGGAGACTTTTAAATGATTTTTTCATGCCCTTAACGACCCTGAATCTCATACATGTTGTCGCGCATATCAGTGTTTGGTTATAATAAAGATTTCTGTGCAATTTGAACTGATTTGGTTCAGAAACTACGAAGTTATTGACAAAATAACAAATCAACATGGCAGCGGAGTGGACTCGCTGAATAATCGGCGGAGTGGACCCAGAAAGTCGGGTAGGGAGGGGACATTTTTAGATATGGAGGGGACACGTTTGGATAGGGAGGGGACATCACTTTTAAATTGAATACTGTAGTTGAGACAATACCCATGGTAATACACAAACTCCTTTGTAAAGTTAGCCAAATGAAATCCACAGAAGACGTAATCTAGTTTCATGAGCATTATCATTAACCTTTTCATTTACAAATGAGTGAAATAGAGGTTTCTCTTTTTTCGGCTGTTTTGCAGTGATTTGACAACGGCAGCAACGGTAAATTCTGCAGAAAAGAAAAGAGAAACCCTTATTTCAATCATTTGTAAACGAAAAGATTGATGATAATGCTCATGAAACTAGATTTCGTCTTCTGTTGATTTCATTTGGCTAACTTTACAAAGGAGTTTGTGTATTACCATGGGTATTGTCTCAACTACAGTATTCAATTTAAAAGTGATGTCCGCTCCCTATCCAAACGTGTCCCCTCCATATCCAAAAATGTCCCCTCCCTACCCGACTTTCTGGGTCCACTCCGCCGATTATTCGGCGAGTCCACTCCGCTGCCATGTTGATTTGTTATTTTGTCAATAACTTCGTAGTTTCTGAACCAAATCAGTTCAAATTGCACAGAAATCTTTATTTTAACCAAACACTGATATGCGCGACAACATGTATGAGATTCAGGGTCGTTAAGGGCATGAAAAAAAGCATTTAAAAGTCTCCCCTCCGCTTCGAAAATGAAAGTGAGATAAACATCAACTTGACATCTTAAATACGCACATTTCTTGCAGTTTGTGAACCAAAACTCATAGGGAATGTATTTAAGATTCTATTCCTGATTACCACAGTTAAAGGTGGCCATCTAAACCTCGTCGATTAGGAGAAGGGAGCACTGAAAGCAGACACCTACCTCTGTTGACCTGTCCCGTCCGCCATTGCTATTAGTCCCCTCCCTACCTGGTACACGACAGTGCTAATGTTTCTCGTGTATTTAACATTGTTTATGTGGATTTGTTGTGGTCATTCTTTGATAACTTGATACATGCCTGAAGAGTAATAGCTTTGAAACTTGCTTGAAGGTCCGAATCATACAAACGTTATAAGATATTAGAGTAGTATATATAACATTTTTGAACTTTCATTATGAACTGCAAAGTGTTATCTTCAATCTTGATTTTAGAATTTCTTCACATATTATTATTATCTATATCAACTTAATGTCATTATCATTTGTGGAACTTAAGCCTTATATTTGTTGTCATTTTTGGGCAATATTTTCAATTGTCATTAACGCTGCAGGGCCCATTGTAATAGTGATATAATACAGCCCAACCAAATGAATATACATTAAATAGGTAATCAAATAAACGTGGTATTGTACTAAAACACATGAACTGTTAATGTGTATCTTCTCGGTCGATGTTAATATATCATAAGCCATATGCATACTCAATAAAAAATAAACAACGCAATTACATATTGAATCAATCAAACATAATGATAAAGCAAACAACAATGGCAAGAATCAACTAAACCATGGTTTTATAACGTTTAAAGTTATAATGTGCCTTTATTGAAGTTTATTCGAACGATACAAACACAAATGACATAGTCTGATATTCTCTCCCCACAGAGGCAGATCAAGTCATGTTGATTTAGCCTCTGTTCTATTACGACGAATTTGTGGGATAGAATGGGAGATGCCTGATTGGAGGCAATCAAAATTAGTTGTGCAATCAGCGACGCTGTTCTAAAGTCATCATTTTGGCTACTGAAACAAGGCAAAGGCGTTGTGATGTGAACCACCCTTACCATGCAAGAAGCCTTGTCATTTGATAAAGAAATTCAAATGTATTGAGATGAAAGTTTTTTCCGCCATGATCTTGATGAACTATGATGAGATGAGCAGATATGACTTGTTAATTACCGTAAAGCTGCATTCCACACTGAAGAAACGACATCAGATAGCAATGTTGAATTGTTATTAACAAACAGTTCTTAAATTTATCACATATAGGTGTCACTAACAATTCCTCGAAAGGTCACAATACGTTTGCCCGTATGTCAAAGATTCTTAGGTGAAAGTGAATGTCAAGTTAAAGAGATACAATGAAGTTTTATGATGCTGTTATCCAGTTTAATCATTTTAACAGATTAAATCTTGTAATCTTGTAATCTTGTTTTATGTTGTTTGCTCTCAAGTCATTCTAATAGTTACCTGCGTCAGTTCTATAAATATAACTAGGTAAATCTTCAATCAGAGGAAAGACTTTTAGAGGTATCCGTTCATATTTATATTGTAGTCAAAAGGAATAAAGAGGAAAAATTATCAATGGTATTGGAAATGTTCACCAATACCATTTTACAAATATGAGGTATATGAGAGATATGATGAGAACACAAGTGGAAGTTATGCTTTTTAGCTATAAATGTCTCACGTTTTAAGAAAAGGTCAAAGTGCTATTTCTTTCCGTCAAAATCATTTTACTAAGAGCCAATGGTAACAATATGATTTAAATATTCATTGCCATAACCATGCCGCTTACAATAAAATCATCAAAGTGAACTTGCTTCCATATTAGAACGAAAACATTACCTAAAACACTTATCCAAAAGCCCTCAAGTGACAACATCTAAAGAAACTATCCAATCAATAATTTCAAATTTCGAGTGAAACGATTGAGGCATCTTTTCCCAAACACTCACGAAGATGAATGTAAAGCATTAGACGAAAGAGACATTTTCTTAAAGCTTCTTCATTCTCACATTGAAACTACATAACCTTGAAAAGTTGCTTAATTACAGCGCAGCACATCATCCTGTCAACTGTGATGTTGGTTGCGCATTATGGTTGCCCACTCTTTAATCATAGAACGATGTTTTTCGATACAAAATATAACAAAAGGCGAATTTATCACATGTTGTCTAGGATTTTTGTATTTAGCCGCATTTAATGTATTTGGACAATTTGTTCAGAGGCTCACACCGTCTAACACCGTAAAATACATACATGTCTGGTATATGCAATATGGTATCATGACAAACTAGATGTCAACGTAATCGTCTTCTAAAATCATTTACCAGGTTACAAGGATTGTATCTGACATGCTCATCAGCAGCAAGCAGTTAGCAAAGGTAAGGGGAACCAACATTGAACAGGAAGGAAGACATATTAATTGACGAAACAATTATCCAATACAAATTTAGTGTCTGCACCCAATTTTCAAGTTAAAACGCCTTTAACCCTAACTTTACGGTATTGAAAGAATGACAGAAAGAATAAATATACAGAATCGTCAACAAAATATAGAAAAATACAACAAAAAATCTCCTTCTGGTTCATGATACTTTAACAAAATTATTGGTTGCATTGGTAACTTCGTTTGCAACCAATAAAATCTGATGTTTCTCAACAACACATCAATACTCTTGTAACAGGGATAGTTACACCAAATGAAACTACCAGAAGCGAGGATAATAAAGACTTAAGTCTGATGTTAGTGTAATAAAAAGAACTGACGTCCAATCTATTTTTAAAAAACTCGAACATCTTTTATTTGTATAACTACATGAAGGTCTACAACCTAGGGAAGTTTCAATGTTTAAGGTATATGGCAAAGTACCGAGTGCTATATGTGTGTTTTAAGGTAAATGTTTAAAGGGGCAGTAGCACGTTTTTAGAGGGAATATAAGGTGATGTCAGAAAAATGAAAATTAATGGTTCCAATTGAAAGACAATGTATTTAAACAAATTGGAGCAGTAATAATTCAAATATAAAACGTAAAGTTTACCAATGCGATTCCTTTTTCTTACACAAATTGAATTAAAGGTGTTCACACAAAAATGGCCGCCAATGGATTTTATGTGAATCTTCATACTTTGTCCTCTGACTATGGATGATTGGCTTATGTAATGAGATTTTTGACGCTATCAAAATAATACACTTAGCATTAACTTACAATTATCAGTGAAAAATTTAAAACATAAAATTATCAAAAAACGTGCTACTGCCCCTTTAACCCGTTTTTGCTGATCTTAATCACGTTTGTTGATGATGAAGCCGTCATAAATACACTGCCGTCAAAATAAACAATATACCAGAGAGAATATTTTGATTTATAACTTATCTCATTGATTTTGTAAGATATAAGATTATATTCATAAATGAAATTCTCTTGGTCTCTTAAAATATACAAGTTGCCCGTTTCCGTATCAAGCGAGATGCTCCTTATATCAATAAAATATTCTGATAATTTGTTTCATTGTAGGAACAAGAAACTAACATATTTCCCTCAACAAAATAAACACGTTTTTGGGCGGGCAAACACTTGAAAATCGTACTATTTTTACAGATTCAAAAATAGACTCAATATTTTGACCAGCTTTTACCACGCAGATTCATAAACATAAGTCAAAATTGTACTAGTCCATCTACATTTCCCCTCGTCTTAGTGTTATATACAGGAACTTTCCGCAGCTCTTCATGCTTAATAATATACGAGTTGATCGGAAAGTAATCTCATACCTTTTCGATATGAATATTTTTTTTTAATGTCGTTTAAACTTTCTTTTGCAAATCAATGTATGATGCAACGTAGTCATAGGGAATAATTCACTTTTTTTCCTTGTGAAAACAACGAAGATCATATATATGCATTTTCTCTTCAGCATTTCACAAAACCTTTCGTACAAAAAATAATATTTATCTATTCCTTCTTTTCTGTTATACTCGGTGAAAGATTAGTATTTGAATTACCTCCTACTCTACAAATCTAAACCATTGGTTTTAAATCGAAAATACAATAGCGAAAGTTTTGTTCTTAGTCTGATAATCCGTTACTTTGGAATAAATGAAATGTTCTGCCTCCATAAGTAAACAACGACTTGGCTGAGGCTTGCTAAGGTTAAGAGAGAGGTTCAACTACCTTCATAAACCCGAAAGAACGTTTCGACTAACTTGCGCAAACTGAAAGGAATGTTTGATCTACTTGTTGAAGCTGAAAGCGAGGTTCAACTAGATTGCTCACACTGAAAGAGAGGTTTGACTTAAAAGCAGCTTGCTAAAGCTGAATGAGATGTTGAACTAATTTGCTAAAACTGAAAGAGAGGTTAAACTAGCCTGCTATAGCTGAAAGAGATGTTGAACTAATTTGCTATAGCTGAAAGAGAGGGTGAACTAATTTGCTAAAGCTGAAAGAGAGGTTGAACTAATTTGCTAAAGCTGAGCCAAAGGTTGAACTAATTTGCTAAAGCTAAACAAGAGGTTGAACTAGCTTGCTAAAGCTGAAAGAGCGGTTGAACTAATTTGCTAAAGCTGAAAGAGAGGTTCGACTGTCCAGTTATTAAGTATTCATAATGTAAAACAGTTATGTAATCCAGGGAAATATCTTTATAAAGAATTACATTATGAAATAAATCATGAAAAACTTTAAAATGAGCACGTTGTCACATGCATCAAATCAACACTTGTATTAGTAACCGCCGATTAGCTGTAATGCTAAAGGTTAATAAAGAGTTAAATTGAATTGACTGGCTTGCTCAAGCTGTAAGAAAGATTCGACTGACCCGCTAACCCTTAGGGAGAGGTTTGAATAGATTAAGCTGAGGAAGAAGACCATAATTATTTTGTGTACATATTGTTTAGTTAACACCTAAAATCTGAATACAAGTATTCAATAAACTGCTATGGTTATCAATGATCTTCTATTCAGTAACAACATATAACCTTCCATTGTCTTCATTATTTGTTGCACAAGTTTACATGATGGGAACCCATACGAGGTATCAACTGCCTCATAATGCAACACAATCCATAGGGGTAGGAACACTTAGTTACTTAAACACTTACACTAACTTAAACGTGGTTGTTCCAGACGTTCATGAGATGTTTTAGCAGAAAAGTAGGTAAGTAGATGAGTAAAGTAACACTAACATGGGAGGTTATTGGGGTTCAGCCTATGCTGAAAGCCGAACCTTATCATGTTGTGAAGCCATATTCATGCTTTGTACGAAGTGTTCTGCTTCCCCCGCAAGCAAGTAACAAGCTGCTTCAGGAAACGGATTAATGTTGTACCTGACTCACACAATGATAGCTGTCTCCTCATTTACAACTAGAGATGACTGAACAATTGTGCTGATGACAGGGAACCACTATATAAAGTATCCAAGATATTTTTATCCAAATTGTTATCAGGTTTCTTTCAGACACGTAAATAGTCTAAAATCGCCATTAAAGCATTGGAGCGAAATGTCACTGATGTTACTAATTCGGTCTTTTTAAAATTTGGGGTTATAATGAATTCATTGTGCTAACAAGCTTTTTATTTAGGTCCACTTTTTTCATCAAATTACCAAATTTACTGTTCATGGCTACTACACCCCGTAATTATTTCTTGTCATTAATACAATGACAACTTGTTAATCTAATCAAGTGTAGTTAGTTGTTAATAAGACGCATCTAAGTCAACGTGTAACAACCTTTATCATGCAATAGATAGTGTTCTCATCATAATAAGCCAGCAGACTTTATCGGTATCCTTTAGGCGTGGCTATGGGTCATACATGTAAGAGACACCGATACAAATTTCAACGGTCAAGGTCGGAACTTCTTTTGAAAATTCCGATGACATCACAAGAGTAAACATTTGAACGCCTTTAGTGACGGAGAGAGACAAAACAATGTAAATGATACATTGCATTTATTTAAGAATTGACAACACTGTATAGTATAGTTCGCTAGCCATATGAATGACCAAGAAGTGCAAAAATATGCAAACGGGGATTGAATGAAACAAACGGAACAATTTTAGGTATCCAAGACAGTTCGAGTCTCATGTTCAAACACTTCATTTTGTAAATGTCAGTGTTATTTACTGTAGGCTTGTTTAGTTAGGCAATCCACAAGATATTTCTAGTTTAGCTCTCCGTCATGTTCGTTGTGTCAACATAAGCTGCCATTGAAACTTAGCCGAAGGGAAGCAACTTTTAGTGAGATAGACTATCCGTAAGGAGATAGAACGGGAGTTCGAATTCGCCAAGGCACTTTGAAATGTTTTTTATTTGAAAATCATCGTGTTTAATGGATTTTTTAAGTTTTTAAACTTTGACAAAATAGATATAACGGTAAATACAGGCATCTATGAGGAGGAACTATATTTTGTCAATTCACCGTCACAGTCGTTACACTCTTTATTTGCTTATATCAATGCGCGCATCTTAAAAAAGAAGGTCAACTTTTCAAAAAGTAGTATCAGGCACTTTTTCCAATACAAAAATCTAAAATGACATTGTATGATAAAGAAGTTACCATTCTCGTGTTTTGGGATCGTAAATATCCTGTATTAGGAATAAACACAATGTTTTAAGCTCGCACAGTTAATTGTAGTATTTGAAGATCATTGAATGTAAGACTTTAGTTATTTCAATTGGATAAGCGTTTTCATCATTTAAATTCACTTGTTTAGCATTATTACCAACATGTTCACTTTATCTATCTGTTTTGTTTACCAGCTTAATACAGGGAAGCTGACGAGAGAGTTAACTTTATTGATTTTTAACTTGTTGATAAAGATTTTATTTCTTTATAAAACTTGCCTTTCTTAATATTAGTTGTATGTCAAAACAGGATTGTCCCTATGACTTCCCCCAGTGTTATCATGTGCTCATAAACGTCTTTACTAATCATTGAATGATTTACGAATGACAATATAAGGGTGTAAAGTCGTCATTTCACTAGGCCTAAATCACGAAAATCCTCCAATCCTAACCTTTATATTCATAACGACATGCTTTAATGTCCCTTTACTACACAGGTCAACCACAACATGCCTAGAAAACCTACCGACTATAAAGTCTATTAAATAATCTCATAAATCAGTTGAAAACCCTGCCGACCTTGGCTGAATGGTCAAGCTATATTACAGGCTGTGGAATGTCTCTCAGCCGATTTATACGACTCCGTTATTTGCAAACATTATTAAGAACACAAATCAAACTATATTGCCAGCTGCATAAACCCTAACAAAGAAGCATCAGTACATCAGTACCAAGACCTGATTTATTGAATGAATTTACATTTACGGTTTATATACAGGCATTAAATCATTTTTCTAAAGTAACCATATTACTAGTTACTGTGAGTTATGTTATGTTAGCTTTGCTTCAAATTGTTGTAGAATTGCTTTCCATTAGAAAAGGCTTCATTTTTCCCATGGCGTAATATACAATGAAAGAGAATGGTTTATTTATCCTTCGGTTTAACACATCCCCCTTACACAAACCTTTGTCCGAGAAAGCATTGAGTTAGATGTTATGTTGATTTTTAGGGACAAAGAACCTATTCTTAGGTAAGCAATTCGATAGTTGTAACTGATTAACAGAACAAAATATGATTATCAAAAGTAGCAATTATGGAAAAGGTAAACAGTTGAGCAATGCAAATTCGTTTTCCAATATCAAATAATTGAAATGTGTGAATACTATTATGGCCGCCAGCTGTTTTGGCTTTGCTACCTAATTTCATCTGGGGCTAAGGATAATCGGGTAGAGTTATACATTTATCAAAGTTTTTTTTAATAAAATAGCATTATAACAGAAAATTGTAAATTAACAATTCAACTAAGTTGGCTACCTCCCCTTTAATTTTTTACCTACTACCCTGATTGATGCACATTTGGTGAGTAGATTTTACAAATTCTATGAAAAGCCAGTCCAGACTGAATCGTCTAGTAACTTAATCTTTTAGGTTGATACAGCCACCCCCGCCCGCCACTCAAACAATATCGTTATCTTTCAATTGAATCTTCACAATTACATACAAGTCTATCGGCTATCAGTTCGTTTAAGGATAATAACGCGTAGAAACATCAACGTTCGATATGTTTCCCCTTCTCTTTGCGTTCGTCAGTCCATTGCCTTCATTCCACGAGTCAACAAATGTTTTTCAAGGACCCGACATAGATTTCATAGTGTTCTCATTCTCTGATGTCGAACGTTTACAGCGTAATTATCTTTCCCTGCTTGGCAGTAAGAGTCAAAGATTTCGCTTACACTTAAATCTGTGAATTCTTTAAAAATGAATTACGCATACAATTACCAATTTGCGATTATGTGATTGAAGGTGGTGTTATGACAATTCGATATATGCTTTGCTAAAAAAATTAAATTGAGTCTGAATTCTCTTTCTTTTTTAAACCAAAGAACATGTCGATCTGCCACCATTCAAACATTAAAATGCTCAGTCTTGAAAATCATTCCTAATACACGATTGAAACCTCTTTTTTAAAATCATAAGGTATAAGTGATTGGTAACTATGATATTGCTATAATACGTATTATTGACATAAGTTGAAGCATTGGCATTGACATGTTATTTCGCATAAGATAGACAGTTTGAAGCTGCAAAGGTTTATTTCTCTGAAGGATTCCTAATAGAATGGCGGATCATCAAATTGCTCTATTCAAAAGTCTGCTAAGCTTGAGGAGACTAGACAAAGATGAGCGCAGCTGTGTGGGGATAGGAAACTGTAAGTAATGTGTCCTTTGACGGACAAATGGTCTTTGAAGTGGAATGAGTGAAGATCATCACATTAGATTACACTGGAATGACTTCAAACAATGAACCAAGAACCGTTTGAGATTGGATGAATCAGATACGTTCAAAATAACTGGGTTCCCCTGAATAATTTGAATATAAATAAAATAAAATATATATTGTTGCAGTAATCGTTATTATGCTGTCCATTTCTTATTTGGATCAATTACAAGACAGACTAATTTCGTGGGAAATTGAATAATTTTAATAGTATTATGCAGTTTAGCATGTACGATGCATATGTTAACATCTCAAATATATATGAGTAATAACAATGTTTATTATCAATGTATCGGAAATGAATTATTACACTTTCATTTACAAAATGTTGACGTGTAAGGGTAGGATAACTGAATGAAAGTTATAGTACATAATAACATTAATTAATATATTTTTATCTTACTTTTCATTCGGATTTAATAGCGATATGTTACATGCCCGCAAGTATCACGCATATCCCTGTCTTTAAGTTGACATGAGGAATTGGCTTCATGCTCTGAAAAAGAAATGTTGGTCGATATGTATTAACAATTTAGCCAAACTTATGTAATTATTTTATATATATTGACATTCCTAAAAAGATTCCAGTCTGAAATCAGTGCAGGTTTTCTGTTAGTCTATTTGCTATGAATTATTGACTAAAGACAAATATGTTTTTATTTTATTTACATAGCAAATGTTGATAATGTCGATCCCGTTTGATTTCATCTAGTACGCGTGATACAACTCCATATCATACTGGAAGAAACTTTTTTAATAATGGATTTTGACGAAATATACAGTGCTGATACAACTGGTTTGAGAGACGAAATTACAGAAAATGTTAGAAATGAATATGAATGAATGAATACATCTTATCAGGTGCCACATTCTTGATGATTCATCAGACAGTGTTGATATTGTTACCATTCAATCTCAGTCTGAGTGGAGCTGTTCTATCTTTAATGTGTTCAACCATTCACCTTCATTCAATCTCAGTCTGAGTGGAGCTGCTCTATCTTTGATGTGTTCAACCATTCACCTTCATTCAATCTCAGTCTGAGTGGAGCTGTTATATATTTAATTTGTTCAACCATTCACCTTCATTCAATCTCAGTCTGAGTGGAGCTGCTCTATCTTTGATGTGTTCAACCATTCACCTTCATTCAATCTCAGTCTGAGTGGAGCTGTTCTATCTTTAATGTGTTCAACCATTCACCTTCATTCAATCTCAGTCTGAGTGGAGCTGCTCTATCTTTGATGTGTTCAACCATTCACCTTCATTCAATCTCAGTCTGAGTGGAGCTGCTCTATCTTTGATGTGTTCAACCATTCACCTTTATTCAATCTCAGTCTGAGTGGAGCTGCTGTATCTTTGATGTGTTCAACCATTCACCTTCATTCAATCTCAGTCTGAGTGGAGCTGCTCTATCTTTGATGTGTTCAACCATTCACCTTCATTGAATATCATGCAAATCAAGGTGAAACAGGATAAGGCGACCTCTTGCGATAAAAGTACATGTACTTGATGCAAATAATAGAGAATTGATTGTGTTCTCGTAATTTGATACAATCAAACAATTTGAATTTCTTTGAAGATATGCACATTGCGAGCTATCTCTTCAGAATATATTTCGTATATTTCTCTTATATATGTACCAGTTGTAATGACAGTACATAATACAGTACTAAACAAAATGTAAAACAATGACCTTGACATTAGGAATACAAGTCTTTACTAAGTGTACAGCAGACCTTTTTGCATTGTAATAATGGTTTGGTCGTTTCCAGTTTGTGTCCACCCCGATTACGCCCATTTTCTGGTAAACTTTAGGGCTATCACAACCCTTAATATGATCTATTAAATGATAACAAATTGTCTGTCTTATTTCAAGCTCGATTGTCAAACATCTCATAATCAGCATCATACACTTTCTCGTTTTAACAAATGATTTTTTCTTTTGTGTTCGAATATAAGTATATCATTCCATTTTCTCAATAAAAACCATTCTTTTCTCCACCAAGGACATATTTATCTTATCTAGATATTTTAAGTGACAAAAAAGCTCAAGGGTTTCACTCCCATAAGCAAAACATCCTTAACATATTTGTTACTGCATTCCGATGGGTCACAGGGTTAATGTGCAACTTAAAAACAGAACGATTCCCGTCATGGAAGTTCTGCATCATACATTATCAATGACCCAAGAGATATAGGTCAAGTTTATCGTGTCACGATATCACGGATGAGATCTTGAGATAATGATTCGATTTCATTTTTGGCACATATTCAGATAAGAAGACACAAAACTGTTTTTAAACGTTCAGTCAAAAACTATAAGACATACACTTTTTACTTTCTTGCAAATGCTTGTTTCAAGATTTAATGTTAGATTACTAAAGATATAAAGGTCTTTACAGGATGATCGCATTTGCCCACTTTATATGATATCAATTTTGAAAATTATAACTGATACATTTACATGATATAACAAAACAAAAGCCCTGAGTTCAAAGAAGAACACATATTTGCATCATAGAATATAATTGTTACTCATTGACTCGCAAATAACGTGCATTTGTCAAGAGAAATATATTAAATTTTATTCACATTCAAAAAGGCTATAAGCTATTTTCAAAAGGAGTAGAAGTTTTTGTTTAATCCAACAAGTTACTAATCTATGATCACTGTGTAAGTAATTCATGTACCTGAAACTGTTTGAGGTATGTCGGTTATGCATTTTAATTTGATTGATGCATCTTCATTATAAAAAAGATAAGTTTCACAATGGCGTTGACACAGAATCCAATTAAGTAAGCATCAGTGGTTAGTTTGAGAGAAAACGCTTACTCTGAAGTATATGTAGGAGTAGATTTTAGATTTGAAATCAGTGGTATGTCAAAATTAACCTTTGTAATTTCATAGGATTCTAAGGTTGTGGACATCCATTCATTAACTTGACATTTTGGTTTATCTTTGCTTTCAAACTCTTGAAAATGAAATGCTTTTACATTAATTTGATTAGTCTCTAAGCCAATGTGCACATAAGCTAATGTGGTTGAAGTTGTTCGAAGTGTATCGATTATCTATTCTTTTTTCATTGATAGAGCTTGAAATCATTATTATTTGGTGTTGTAAAACAATGAGAATAACTTGGCGTTAAAAATGGCGTTGAAACAGAAAACGTTTTTACCTATGAATTTCATATAGTGTGTGATAGTGAGTTATGAAACCAAACAAATTATTATCGAGAACAACTCCTCTTCTAAAATGATCTAACAACAATGATTGATAAACGATAGCCAATACTAAAACAACATTGTGCGTATTTCTTTTTTACATCATAACCTATAAACTACAGCTACTCAATAACAATTTGAATAATCTTTATATCTTGTCATGACATATAACTAAAATGTATGAGATGCTCTCAAAAAGGAATAATGTATATGTTCCTTTATGATTGAAATTATCAGCTTTATGTGGTTGATCTATAGCATGTGGTATCGAGAGAGACATCTTAGATATTGAAGATAACATTCATCTATATTTACGACTTGTGCTAAGTGAAGCAATACATAACGTATTTCCAATCACATACCACACGTAATGGGATGTCAAAAATAAATATGTTCTGTAATTCTTTCAATCATTCTATTTTTTGTATTTTCCGTCTCAATCTAGATGTTCTATTGCTATTGAAAGTGCTGTTTCAGTTGTATCATAGTCGAAATACTAAGCAGCAATGAAACGATACCCTAGAATGAAAAATTTGCTAAAATCTTTAGGGACTCTTTAATTTATCAAGCTTTTCTATATTTCCATCACAACAGACTATTTTGAACAAATGTTTCAGAGTTGTTTATTTTTGTACGAATTTGATTTTTGTTTGTTTAAAATTCCTTAACATTATTTTATGGTTGCTAAGTGTGTATGACTTATTGATCTACCTAGTGAAAGGGTCAGTAACATTTGACCCAAATATCAAAAAGTACCTTACCTTATATATACATGTACCAATATTGCATTCAGCATTCCATATGTGTTAACATTAGTGCGTAAAAACTGTAAGCGATTTAAGTGCAAATAAGTCAAAATCTTTCGAGATAATAAAAAATAATATTCAGAATCAACAAAAAATAGCTCAGTAGAATCTGTCTGCCTCCCAATGAGTTTACAGTCTAAAGGGATTAATTTGGTTTGGTTTTCTGTGTTAGTATTTAAATTTTCCAAATTGATTTTTACTTTTTCGCATATTCCAAAGATCAGAATTGGCGTATGAGTTCTGACAGTGAAGATGTCTTTGCAACAAGTCACTGTCGGAAGTACATTTTGTTAACTGTCTTAAATGATCTATAACACTGGACTGCAGCGACTTGAATCGTTACTTAATGAAAATGCGGGCCGCGTTGTCTTTGACAAACAGTTACGAAGTTAATTATTTCCCCTCCTGTCGACATTTTTTACCATAACTGGCATACATACATTACAACATTTTGGGTTTCGTTTACCTACCTGTTAACCTTTATAGTATACCTCCTGAAAGGATTAAGTTGAGTTTGATTATTTGTTATCAATAATTACAAGTTGCGTTTGCTATATATGCACTTCCTCTTAAAGTAGTCTTCTTTTGAAACTTCAACTGGCATATGTACGATTTTGATTATAGGCTTGATTAAACATTGCAGAATAACTCTGGTAATTTTCAAAATTATTAACCCACTTTTGAAAATGTTTTTATATTGAAATATATAGAAGGATTACAGCATTTCTTGCAAATAAATTCCTGCTGATGACATTTTCTTGGACTCATAAAACAAAGATAATGTGTATAACATACTTTTCCTATGATGAAGTCAGACAGGTACAACATACTTTGTTTAGGGTAGCTAAAGGTATAACAGTCCGATGAAATAGTGAACTAAGGCATACACATTAGAATACTGTTTATCATGTTAATACAATTTGTATGATAGATCTAGCACAAATATTACTAAAAATAACTAATAGGGTAGTTGATATGAACAAAATTTCATATGTCTGTCAGTTGTTGTGATACATGAGTGTGTGATTGTTCACTTGTTTAACATTGTATAACATTGTTGTATTGTTTAGCTTGACATTGTATTATAACTTGTATTAGCTTCATATTGTAAACTTAAACACTTTGTTTATTATTAGATTAATGAAATTGTAATTATCAAATACAACTGTTTGTAATATTTTGCTGGTTTGACTGGGAACAGTTTTTATTCCAAATTCATTCGTAACACAATTAAAGGTAAAGGATTTAGATGCGTCATTATAGTTAGAAGTTATATATTCCATAATGACAAAAAGTCACAAGTATGAATGTTTTGTTAAACATATGAAACATTTTTTCATATAATCATTAAGGTTGTGATGAATCACATGGGATTGGTTGTTTTCTCAGATTAGACAATGATTGTATAGAAAGGTTTTATTTTTCTATGTTTAAATAACGAAGGCGTAAGTCGTCGATGTGTAACATGTTTGGAAGTATATATTTAGTCGCAATGATGATAAAACCTATCAATCAATCAAGATGAAGAATGGAAATACTTCATTCAAACAACTTTATTTTATTCAATATGTATTTCATAGATAGACTTAAAATACTTCAGATTTTACTCGTGATAATCAATATTTGAATCAGTCTTCAGATTCCTTCGATTCACAAAATTTATAATTGTCGTTTATCAGAAGTGTGTTTACATGAATTCGGTTAGGTGATTGAAGCCTTTCAGATTGTTAACATCCATTTATTCCAGTGACCACTCGTTCATCCACGCTTTCAAGCTCTTGAAGATAAAATGTTTTACAACATTTATATTAGCGTGAAAGGGGTTTTCTTGATATGTTAATGTGACTGAAATGGTTAGCATTGTATCGCATGTGTACCTTAGTAATTGATACTGCTACAAATGGTCTTTATATTCTTTGATACAACAATTGATATAGGTTTAAAATGGTGTTTGAGATGTTCTCACACAGACACATTGTCCTTTATGACTGACACATTTTCTTTATGACTGAAATATCTGCTTTACTGTGTTGATATACATCATCTTCTATAGGGAGAGACATCTCATAGATTGAGAATAGCATCAAGTTTTCATGATAAGTGAAGCAATAAATAACAGCCTCATGTCAGTCACGTTGTACATCACAGGCATATATGTTCTGTAATTCATTCACGCTCACAATCTTTGTCCATTTCAGTTTCAATTGACAACTTGATAGCGGTTGACAATCAGCTGGGTATATTGTGTTTCCTCTTTCGTGTAAAAGGTGTAACGTTATTGTGAAGAAAAGTAGTGGTGTATGGAAGCTCGATATAGCCATCTTCCTCGCTAACAATGATCAATGAATGTGGACGCATTATCATTTATCACGTTACAAAAAGTAAAAATGTATTTACTGAATTGGCATAATTTAGTTATTACAATATTCGAATCACCAAGGTATACCATTTGAAGCAAAATTCTCGAACCTTTTGAGGACATGGTGAACATGTACAATTGTGCAAATTAGTGCATACACAGGGAAAAGAATTGATACCGTCTTTAAGGGGTGACCCATCGGCAATCAGTCATGAAAGTTTACGAATCTACATAATTACTTATTATATATGTCTTATCATGTAAACGTCTCAATTTACCTATCAGTAAAATACAATTTTAGAGGAAATAAGATTAATTACAAATTACATATTTTAAAGTGAGAGAGAAAGATACTTGTTACAGGTAATTGTGGCCTGAATGTTAACAAATGTCATGAAATCGGGTTTGAACTCAAAGTTAACAAAACGCGATTAATAATGATGAAGCTCGTCTTTGTAAACTACATTCTTTATGGAGGTTTTTGCACTCAAGACTTTGTTGAGATATTTGATGAATATTGTTAGATGTTAATATTTACATCGAAATACAAAATTCAATTTACATATCTTTTTGCAAAACACAACCTTTGCAATTTTAACTAGTATCTGTGGTACATTTTTTTATTAAATATTAAAAATGATTATCTGTACAAGACAAATACATACATTATAGGAATCAGGATTAGTCCAGCATACTAACACGATTTATTTAGTTTCGATAACATCACTAACGGAACACATTTTCCTTCCAAATACGCTCCTTCCAAAAACATATATATTGGTTTATCGATTGATTCAATTAGGGACGTGAATTTACTGCAAAAAATAAAACTTGTCAGGAAGTAGGCTTAATGAATGTAGTTCAGGTTGAAGAGTTGATCAAATCATATTTGTTTTTTACATAATAATATTAGGAATATCAGATATTGCTCCTTCTCTTCTTTAAGTATACTTGACTAAGAAATACTAAGGACAAAATTGACATATTGATTACATAAATATATGTTTATCACTTACGCAGAGCATGATACATGGGGTCTCTCTAGAAACGGAGGAAAATTAAGAGCTTATGAAAAGTGGTATATGGATGGTCTTAAACTAAATGTATCAACATATTGTAATTATCGTGGTTTAACATTTTCAAACAGATTATCTTGGTCTAAACATGTACAAAATTTAGTTATGAGAGCGAATAGAGCAAATTATTCCCCATCTGTGCTTTATAAAATCTTTGATGTCCAGCTAAAGCCAATTATATTGTATGGTTGTGAAATTTGGAGAGTAAACAGATGGGAAATTATTGAAAGATTTCATATTCGATTTTGTAAATATGTTCTTGGAGTTATAAATGTTCAAATGTTGCTGTGCTTGCTGAGTGTGGGAGAAATTATGTATATATTGACACCCTTCAAAGAGTTATCAAATACTGGTTTAAATTATTAGAGTATCATGAAATAAGATATCCAAAGCAATGTTATATAATGATGTGTAAGCTAGAAGCAGTAGTTCGTAACACGTGGGCTACTAATGTTTAAAAAATATTATTTATGTATGGTTTTGCTTATGTGTGGGAAGGTCAGGGTGTTGGCAACAAAAGTGAATTTTTACGTAATTGTGTATTCAGAATACATGATCGCTGTGTACAAAGCATATTTGCTGAAATAAATGAAAGTTCTTCTTTATATTTATACTCTACCATTAAACAAAATTTGTGTATAGAACCTACAGTTAAATCGAAAGAATCACGTCGTAGAATAACTTTGCTTAGAATAGGTGCCTTATCAATACGTAAAAATACAGGAAGAAGAGAAGGAATACCTAGATTTTAAGATTTTGTAAACTTTGTAAAGATGATGTAATTGAAGACGAATACACTTTTTATTCAAATGTCCTTGTTTCAATGAATTAAGAAATAAATATATCCCAAATGTACCTGGAAATAATCATATATGTTACATTCAAAATGTCTTACAACTTAGAAATTATTTCATCATACTCATGTTTTATAACGCTCAATGTTTTTATCATCAAATTAACTTACAATGTAGTTTCAATGTTCTCTCTTATACAATTGTGTTGTTTTGTATATATGTTGTGTACGTGGGCCTAAGACCTTTTACCGAAATAAAAGAATTGAAGGATAATTAACCTTAAATGTTCTGTTGATTGCGTTTCCATGTGCTCTGTTCTGTTATTCTTTTCTTTTAAGTTGATCCTAAAACTATAAATGTAAAAGGTCAAAACATAAAAAGTACTTCTCCTTGATGGAACATTCTTTCCTCTTAAAAACATCCAAATACAATTGGCATGGGCGTTTTTGCATATAATGTGCTTGTCTAGATCTGAATTACATTTCACTTTTGAACTGAAAAATGGTTTCTCATGCTAACACAATGTAACTGCTTGTTTATGACTGAAATAACAAGCTTTGTTAGGTTGATCTATAGCATCTGATATCGAGAGTGACAACCCATACATCTAGGATATAACTTCATGGTTAAACACTTGTGTTACGGTGTTTCGTTCCAATATCACAATAATATCAATCAGACATCACAAGCATAAATGGTATATTTATAATTCATTCACATTATATTTTCCCGATGTTTCTAGTGATAAGTTATCATTCAGAAATATACTACTCAAAAGAAGTTCAGGGTCTGCTTGACATGAACATATATGAATTACAATTTCAAAGCAGACAATGTTTTGACAACAACGATAAAACTGTGTACGATGCATCTGTACCATATACGATATTCACAAACAACGAGAACAATCATCAATTCATGGTCAAAACAAACATCTACAAAACTGTTTGCATAACCAAATAGTACTATTATGAGGTGATCATGTCTTTAGTGAGTGAGTTGGGGTTTAACATGTGAGTAATGTTTTTAGCTATTTAACATGTGGATGTTACCATCCAAAGGAGTGTAGACAGACCTGGGAGAAAGGGATCGTAATGAGGAGGACAGAAGGAAAGAGAGGCATAGTGAGAGATACAAAGCAGGTTTTAAAATGTCTCACATTTGGTCTTGCTTCAACCCGTTGACCTGTCCAGCCTGGGTCCCTAGCAGGAGCATGGAAGCTCCCGTTGGCATAGCTATCGCGGTCGCCGAAGCACACAAACCACCACATCACAACAAAGTAATGAGTCCAAAGATGGCACAGAACTTTACAAGTCCTCTGGCTTATAATACAATCCGGGTATACATAAAGCATTTTTATATTATAAAGATAGTTTTTTACTGAATTTGATTTTATCCTAACATAATTTATCCGTTTATCAACCGACTGTTGTAAAGAATTATGTCCAAACTACATGTATGTACCAAAATGGTGTAATAGATAACCTGCAAAGTATGATGTATTCGATAAAAAGATTTCGGTATATATACATTTTAAGTTTAAACATAAATAATGTTTTATATTGTATTATGGCACTTGTTGTCGCGAGCATCAGGTGTATTCTTAACAGTCCCATATACCCTTTGTTATATCAACAGCGTTCGGTTATTGTTAATAGCTGACTGTTTATTAACACATAACTCAAATTTAATGGTTTGCCTTACCCTTTGCACACATAAGTAAGTCAAACTACATTCTAAAAGTAACATCATGGAATTTTGTGGAAAATTGTTTCATAAATGAACGTACTTAAATGTGTTTGCGGATTCACCAGTGAGCAACAATTGTTGTGGTACATGTACTCTATAAATTAATTTTTATTGTATATCAGGCTTATATTGAATAATGAAAACGTTGGACAGAATTTTATATCAGATTAAGAGAAATGCCCGGCACTGACACAAAGGGGTAAAAGTTAAGAAGTCGAACTGAGTCTGTATGAATTAACTACTATTAACCGACTGTCAGTGTAGCAGAGTTATACATCAAAGTCAAGTCATATAAATAAGGTCTACGTCCCATATGGTACAACGGGACAAAGACAAGATTATCGCTTTAAAAAAAGAATTTTCAATTCTGACTATTTGTCTCTTAAGATAAAATGTTTTACACAATGCTCTTGATTTTCGTTTCTGGGAAACTTAACTGTAATACAGAAAGTTGATGAGTTCTTTGTAGGGTGCTGGTTGTGTATTTCATTGATGAGCAATAACGCTTTAAAAATATAATGATTTACAGTAAATTTGTAAACATTAGATCTATATTTTTTCTCAAACATTCCCACAATCGAATACAGCAGTTTCATCCTAATTGAGTAATGAATAAATCACAGCACTCTTGGAGAAAGCGGTAGAGTCAAATTACCTCCAACTGATTTTCTACTACTGACGAACATCAATATTTGCTGAAATCTTCAAGGACTGTTTCATATATCAAACTTAATTGCTTTTTCTATTTTTCCATGACAACAGTCCAATTTGGAGCAATGTGTCAGCGCTGTTGATTTGTGTAAGAATTTAAATGGTGTTCTTTGAATACGTCTTGCGTCTTACATTTTCCCTTTTCGCTTACACAGGACTATTGGATATACGGGTCTTTGTTATTTACGGTTTTAACGTCAATCACTTTTTACTCCAATGTTATATCATAGATCAAAATTATGTTTTATATGTCTGCACATGTTGATTAAGAGCGTTAAGAATGCCAGACATTCTGTTATACTTGTCTTTTGTTCCTACAATATTAAATGAAACGATCCACTGATATTTAGAACAATGAAAATGAGTTAACTTGACAACTGTTTAACTGTATTATTAGTTATTGTTGCCAACTAAAATGTCCTAAGATAATCCAATGGACATAATTATGTAATAAAGACATAAATTGAATACTCCAAATAAATGAAATATTTATACCTTCAGCTAATTGGGTTTCATCAGAGTTTTAAAGAGACAGTTTAAAAGTTACGTATAAATCACAGTTGCTTTCTTTAAACTGTGACGTTTCTTGAAGGACGTTTCTTTAATTTGTCACGAATGCAACAAAGATACTTTTTCATGAACACAGAAATGCTTAACTTCCATCCATTAACTTTGTCTACCGTATCAACAGATAAATTCTTGAATCCGGTTTCATCGTAAATATTTCTCTGAACGCAAACTCGCTCTAAATCGAAAAATCTATGCCAGGAATTAAATTATAGATTCCCCTCAACTTATATTTACGTGCTGACATTTGTTACTTATACCTTTTAGCATGCGGTAATTCAATTCGTAAGGGAATTTGTAAATCGTCGATGTTTTTTATACTCAATTATTGTGTAAATTACAAAAAATGTACCTCCTAATAACAACAGGGATCGGTGAACATGCACTTGCATGGTGAATAAAGACCTTCAGTGTGACAAATCATTTAAGAAGTCGACTTAATATTCGTTCGACATATTTCTACAGCGTGATAGGTAGTAAATAGTATCAAAGCATTAATCTAGAGTTACCATTGCTGACAAGGGAACAAGCCCTCATCCCACTCACCCCATTCTATATCCGCCCTTCTCTCTAACTGGTTCCTAATTATGAGGATATACAACGGTTATGACTAAGCACCATGCCATGTCATTGGGCATGTTGCACTTTACTATTAAAACAACTATAGGTTGAACATTTACATACACAAAACATAAAAATCATGTTTACATGACCTTCAACATAAAGTCAGATGTTATCATTTTCAAACTGTCAGAAATAAAATTGAATTTGAGTTGAAAGATTTTCCACATCAGTACATTGAATTGAATTTATATTCCGTTTATGTAAGACAATTTTTTGAAAACTCACAGCATATAGTTGGTGCATAGAACGGTGTTGTTTTGTTAAAACAACGTGTCGGGTGGAATTTATTTAAGCAGGAAAATACCCAATCCTACACTGCCCATTAAGTCCGATGTCGTAAGAGTTCTTCCATGGCCATAAAAAGGTCCATATCGTAATCAATTGAACATCATTTTAATGTTTTGGGTCGAAAGACGACTACAGAACCTCGACAAACTGCATCATGCTCTAGTAGAAGAATGGAAATGTATTCCAAGAGCCATTAATCAAAATATCATCAATCGATTACCAAACGGATGCGGTAGACCAAGGATTGGTACCCAAGTATTGTAAAGATATTTCTGATATAACAATTTATCTAACAAAGAAAGGGTATTTTTGTGTCCAGACAACTTTTGGCTAATAATCAAATCTCAGTTGATATGCTTATGTTTATAATTCATATTGCTTACTTTTTGTATACAGTCGTTGAATTGATGAAACGATCAATAGAACAGTATCACAGTTTTATTTGGGAGCCATCAATAGATCTTGTTTCCAGAGGTATTTTAGATGACGACCACTGTTCACTTTACAATAAGTCAGATAAGTTTCGACATTTTTCACTGTATGTATATATTCATGTAACATTTTCCATTCGTGAATAACCTACACATCCCTGTTAAAACGTATTCAATCTTGAAGCAATACCCAAACACATGTCTACTGACTCGAGGGTAAGAGAAATGTAATTGACAGTTTTATCTTCAGATCCTTTGCCTGTAGAAATACTTTCTCAGACGATGTCAGAAAAACGGATTAATATTCATAATTGGAGATGAATAGTTGTCGCAATATTACCCTAGGGATGACATGTTGTATGTTAATATTCTGAGATAGATAGACAGTCATTTTGAAGAGCTAACATAAATAAGGACAGCCGTAACTTTCTGAATACTGTAATTTATAGGATAATGACTGAAATTAGCAGATCAGTCCACTGCGAGCCCGTGGAATAGTTAAATCGAAAGACAGCTTGTTAGCTTGTAAAATATCAACAGGGAAGAAAGTGCGTGTTCAGTAAAATTATTGACTGCTGTAAATATCATGGATTATTTGAAACTTTTTTAATAAATAGGTTAAATGATAAGTGTCATGTCGTGTTAGAGGGAATTATAAATTGTGCACCAAATTTCTTTTAAAATTAATTTTGAATATGAAGTAAAACATATATAGAGACCATTTCATTGTTTTTGCTGAATATCATTTCTATCTCATCGAGTGGAGTGAGAAAGTGATATTCAAGAGTGGCGCAGCCACGAGTGAAAATGACACTTTCTCACTTCACGAGATGAGATAGAAATGATATTCGGCAAAAACAGTGACATAGTCTATTTATTATATAATTTTTAGATAATAAAACACAGTCGGAAGTTTCGCTGTTGTGATGAATGACAGTCTAGAAACTCCATTTATCCTTTCTAGGTAAAAATAGTCGGAAATATTTTTTAGAAAAACATATAATTTGTGAATGTTTATTGATATTAGATCCAAAATATGTTTTTGGTTATATCTAGGTAAATATTTACGTCTAAGGTGAAACAAAGGCTCCTTACGTATTTTGGAAAGTCAGTTTTGACGCGAACAGATACAGTGAGTAAAGCGCTATGTCGGTGTGACAGATCTCTCGCTTTGTAAATCTATTTTGCGATTTGAATGAACAATAATTAACTACAGCAACAAGATATGAACTTCAGGTGGCCATGGCTTTTGGATATCGAAGGATACATTGGCACTGCAAAATGTTAAAAGTTACATACCGAAAACATCTTAAAGAGTCGGTTTTCTTCAGTCATAACCGACGCTGTGACGCGAGGCAAGAGTTCGATTTCCTCAAAGGGAGATAATCGTGTTTCAAAGGGAGGTAATAGGTTCGGTTCCTACTTTTCTCACCGCAGTGAAAATATGGATTATATTTTCACCACTGCAGTGAAAATATGACTTTCTACTGCTTTTCTTAAAATATGGATTATATTACTGTATAACCTTATATTTCATTGCTAATTATATAATAAAATGCTTTAGCCGTGAATATTTATCAAATAATTCGATTCGGCATATGTAGGCGTTTGTGAAATTATGCTAGGTATATTTTTTCTAATTTAATCAAATTGTATAACCTAAATTTTCAAAAGATTATATATTAAGTTAAAGACTTTTTAATCCAGATGCAATCACTAGTACAAACTAAGTAATAAATATTTGTAATATGAACACCGGAAACAGCAGAAAATGTCAATGATCCCCAAGGGAAGGAAGACAGAAAATAATTGGCAGTTCATCTAAGGATGTAATCCCTCATAAGCAATATCGCAGACTGTGACAGTAAATATAGTTAAAACCTTTGATTGGTTATGACATATCATAACTATTAAACCCTCGGGAAATGATGCTTTAGACATGCCATGACCACATTGATAAATTCACAAAGAAATGTTCTTTACAACTGCAAATCAGAATGTTAAAAGGTTCCATTTGACAATTACTCAATGCTGGTTCATAGTTTAATGTTGATCGTATGTGTTTTTAATTAATCACACACTTACCTTGGTGTTACATAAAACATTGTTGAAAATTCTGGCTCTATGTTTGACAGTAGGGATGGATAATATTACGGTGCAACATTATGAATATTCTTTCCTTCAAAAGACAGGTCAACTTTGCTTGAGGTTGTGAGTTCGAACATCATATCACATTATACTAACTTTAAATTCCTCAACTTCATGGATTTAAGCTTTACTAACAATTCTTAAAATAACTAACACGACATGTCATGAAAGATCTTTTTGTTAACTTGCAAACCAGGGAAACATGAGTGATGATCGAGGCGTTTTAGTGTTGACTTTTCTATTAAAAGGGGCATTTTATTATTGTTTGACCATTGTTATTCTCATTTAATTCATCTGTCAAGAAAATATTATCATTGTATCAAAACTGGTGCAAGTTCACGATTTACTTATCTTTATCTATTCAGGGTCATAGTGAAACGTCTATTCATCCATCATTCTGATTATCAATCAGTTTTCTCTAACAATTTCTGAGAGACTAACTTTACAGGGGTGAGATCTGAAAATAAAACTGTCAAGTGGTTTCTCTTACCCTCGAGTCAGTAGACCTGCTTGTGTTGGCGTATGTCTTCCTGTTTAAAGAAGATCTTATGCTGTCTCTTTTCTCTACAATCGTTGCAGGTCGACCTTTACTGATGATCATTATTGTACGTGCAACACTGTGAAATAGACTTTGGAAATATATTTGTAAAACAAAGCCTGCATTGAAATGTATCTTTTGTACGATATATGTGCATATCTATACATTAATTGCTTATTAGATATATCAGCGACGTGCTTGTTAGGCATGAAGGCTATTTCAAAGAATTATCATACTTAAGTTGTGTTGAATATATAGAGGATGTTTAATGTTGTTTTCACAAAACGAGGTTTATTGCATTGGGTGTCATGGAAAAAAACCAGCATTTCATCGCTGATCATAAAATAAATGGGGATTATTGATTAGTCATAAATTTACTTACTCAAAGCAAAGAATTTAATTCAACTATTCACTTATATGATACTCAAAATAATTAAGGATAAGATATCTATTATTTAGAAAGAATCCACATCGAAACTGACATTATTATACTTTATCATTGTTATTGTTAAAACGTAATTTCATATTTGATAAACAAATTCATGTTGTGACCAATAATAGGTATACTCAAAATATCCCACATAAGTTTTATGTTCTCCTCCCATGATTGTTGTTTATGCATTGATGCAACATCTTAGTGTATCAAATTATTTTACTGCCTTAATAAGGTATATATGTAAACTCAATTATAACAATTTCAAATCAGGTCTACCACAAAATATATTCCTTACAATAAAATAAAATAAAAATAAAATAAATGAATGTTGATTATTTAGCAGAAATATTGTTTTTCATTTTTCCAAAATCGTATGTTTAGACTTCTACTTAAATCAACTAAATATATTCAGTTGTGAAACAATGATATAATAAATGTCCCATCACCTAAACTATTCCAATCCTTGAGCAGGAATTGCTTACAGGTAGACTTCACCGAGGACTGACAAAAGAGAATATCTAAACAAAGAACATAAACTATATTAACGTCTTTGTTCATCCATTGAAATTTGCTTACATCTTTTCTGATCAAAACAGATATTGACTTTGATTTGAAACCAATTAGAGGAAGCCAGTTTGTTTTTCAATCTTGAAGAAATACATAGAAACTTTTAAAAGTTTCATTGAATTGTATTTAATCCCAAAGGAGTTTTATCAAAGGAGACATATAAAGTAAATTATATTCTTAAGATATGCCTGGTCTTGCGTGAAAGGATTACAGAGTTTAATTTCTATATGTTGGTAACATTTTCATCTAATAAATGAACACGAACACAGTTGATGGATATTTATTTAAAATACAAGTTAATAAATAATTTTTGAAATGAAGCAAAGATCATGGTTCCTGACATTTGTTATATGTTCTATACGCTGTTTTGTACATTATATTATGTTAAAACTATAGAAAAAAACAGATTTAAAGGGGCAGTAGCACGTTTTCTGATCATTTTATATTTAAAATAATTCACCTATAATTGTAATTTAATGCTAAATTTATTATATTGACAGTGTCAACAATTTCAATACACATACCAAGCATCCACAGTCAGAGGACAAAGTATGAGGATTCACATAAAATCTATTGGCGGCTATTTTTTGTGTACATCTTTAATTCATTTTGTATAAGAAAAAGGAATCGCATGGCTAAACTTTACGTTACATATTTGAATTATCACTGCTTCATTTAGCTTGAATACATTGTCTATTAATTGGAACCATTTGTTTTCATTTTCCTGATATCACCTTATATTCCCCCTAAAAACGTGCTACTGCCCCTGTAAGATGATTATCACATAATGTCACACTATTGTGATCTTTAGGGTAATGTCATGTTCTTGCTACATATGTAGCCTTATATAACTATATGTATGTATAGCAACATGGTATCCCTATTTAATCCATTTTACCTAGATTGTGATCTGAACAGCATTTATCTTGATATGTAACTGTCTATGACTTTTCTCTTACTTCAATTATTAGACCCTCCTGTAATAAATGTAAACAAAAATTACCCGCACATAATAAATGTTCCATATACAAACTGTCAATGGGCTATGTTTTATATAGTTTGCGTTCTGCTCTGTGAACAAAATTCGAAGTTGCGTTTGTACGGAAAGGGCCAAAAATGAATATCATATCAATACTCATGTTTTCTTTTTCTACAGAATGGTTGAAGTCTACATCAAAATGTAAACTTCCAGGACAAGGAAACCAAGGATGAAATAAAATCTTATGTAGGATGAATGCATTATCAACTGTCTGCTTGTGGTGGCTTTTAGCATAGAATATTGCCTAGGGTAAACACTTTTCCCATTGGCGGGCGTTATTGCCGACTCTGTGTTCTTGGTTTCGTTTTGACTTTCTGACGAAAAAGTGAATATACATATACACAAGTAACAAGACAAAATGATACCAGGTACAGAAATAAGTTTAATTGTTATCAAGATATTATCAAACATTATTTTCTACAAGACAAAAACAGAAATACAGTTCATTACCTTCATATGAAAATGAATGAATTTAATCCGTGTTTGTTCAGATCGGTTTTATTTTAAAAGCATATTCTTTGATTTTCTCAAATGGTGAATTTCTCAAATGGTTCATTAAACTAATTGCAAAACCATATTTGACAGAACTGATGATCTCATCAAAACCGTTTTTTAGATTTGCATTAGTCAATCTATTAAAAAATATGTGACATGTTTGGAATAGTTATAACGGCAACCACAGAGTGCACGATATCAGGATATCTGTAGTTCTCTTTCTTTTAAATGGAAATCAGGGACGAATTTAAGAAGCTTAATTCGTTAAATATTTACAAGAGTTTTAGACTGCAAACAAAATTGTTGACCTTTGTGAAACCTTGAGACACAATTCAAACAGGTAACAACAACTGCATGTCGATTCGATATTAATACTGTACAACAGTAATTCCTCTAGGTCACTCGAAATATAATGGCGTTTATAAGTCTAAAAGGTGGCTACAATGTGCAAATATCTTTGCACTTTCATTCTTTGAAACTAAAATATCAGAACCCGCAAGGATTTAACCTTTCTTTACATGTTAAGATGTTACGATGCAATTGATGAAAGTGATACCGGTCCAATTCCAAGAATAGAGTTTGGGATAGAAGCAATTTCAGCTGATATTGCTTTTAAGAAATAGGTTCTTTCGTGGTGAATTCTATACACACATTTAAGGAATCACAAAGCTGATCATCATCCAGCTTTCTTACTTGCCAGATCCTTTCTCACGTCACACAATAATGTAAAGACTTCCTTAACATTCAATCGCGGTGGGAGACCAACATTCAGAATAAATATATTTTCAAAAATCTGAGTGATTATGTCATTTTCTCTGCCAATGCTTCCGGAAATCATGTGACATCTCAATTTCGCTAATGGAACAAATCAGATTTGATTAAAAATGATGAGTAACACTACTTGAGAATCACACAAGGATCGGTGTTGGAACGCCTTATATCATGAATAAAGAAGTTGCCTTACATATAATTCATTATCTCAATCCTAACATACATATGTGTGGGATTGTGTCACTATGAAACAGTGACAACTCAAATTTATTATATACTCATGTAATCTTAGGATAGTAATACAAGGGTGCAATACGGAATACGTCTTCAAATTCCGTATTGCACTCCAGAATCCGTATTGCACGCCTGCCGGTTCTACTTTTTTCAAGCTTCGGCAATTCTCGCAACTTTCCGTTCGTAACAATCATTTTCCTTATTAGAACACCGAATTTGACGTATCTCAACTGCATTTGTAACAAACCTACTTTTAAATATGATATTGAAAAATAATATAGTCAGAAACTAGTGTTATCGTTAGTAAAGAAACTGCAAAACACTATAAAATAGGAATCCTAAACAAAACTCCGAGAACATCGCCAGCGACACTTGGCCCTATGACGTCATAGCCTACAACGATTATGACGTCATTTCCATGGTGACGTCGTTTGAAAGGATCCCGTCGCTCGGAATCCTGAACTTACGTTTATCATATTCAGAACTTATAAATAATTACTTAGGATAACCTTTTATCACTGTATTTAGTTTTCACACTTGAGAAAATTGCCTCTTACGTTTAACTACGCAAAGTAATGAGAAAATAAACAGATAATTGAGGTATCAAATCATCAGTCGAGCTTGTCATAGGTAATCGCCTTCTTTGCATTATGTATCAATGCGCAGTGCGACGTCTCGAATTATTTAAGCAATTCAAAATTACTTTTAAAAAGGTTAAAAAGAGAGTATATAATAAATACAGAACGTCATACGTGTGCATTTGGGTCGTTTGTATTGAACTCGAAGATGTCATGGACGCGGAGAAACAACTCGTTCTTCAAACTCGTTGTTCCTCCGCGTCCATGACATCTACTCGTTCAATACAAACGACCCAAATGCACACGTATGACGTTCTGTATATGCATTTACTCTTCGCTAATGTATATATACTTTATATAGTGTATGTGTACTTTTGTAACGTTTCAACAATACCATGTACATGATGACATTTTGCATTCAATCCCTCTTGTTGAAAGGTTTAGCGTGTCGCGTGAGACGTTTATATTTTATCCATTACTAGATCTCAATTTACAATAAGACTGCCTAACCCTAAATACAATATGCAGTAATGGACTTCTATCTAACTTCATTATAGGAAAAGGGGAAGGATACACATACAATGTCTAGAAGTTGATGCAATTTGCCAGGTTCCTGATTGAGTGCCATTTTTTCTGAATGTCTTGTATTGCATTTTAGACAAAGCAAACACTTAAAGTTATTTATTTCACGAAATGGATAAATATGATCAATCAAATTAATCCAGATGTCATCTGATCTGTTCACATATAGTAATGTATCAAGTGTAAATGTTTGTTAGCCTTCACAGAACAGAGTTAAAAACCCAGTGTTGATCAAAAATCGTTTTAGAAACATCAAGACACATTAGAACAGACGCATGACAATTATTCCTATAGGAACGTAGGAGCAGAACACAATTGACAGTTCGGTTTTAGGGATTTAATCCCACCATGAACATCAACACATACCTGAGGTTATATTAGATACAATATATCATAGCCAATAAAATGCATAAATAGTCAGTTTTTCTGAAAGGTTATTTTATTCATCATTGCCTTTCCTTATAATCACAGGCATTTTGTTATAGTATTTAAAGTTATCGTAACGAAAACAAGTATTCAACAAGTCGTGTGTGTATTTGTAAATGTATACATGTATTTGTTCAGAACAATGGCTATGCCTTCTTCTACTGGTTGGTTTATATTCACTGATAATGAATCAATATGTTAGTGTACAAAGAGGCGACCCGGGTCTTTATATGTCCTCTCCAGGAGCATAAAGGAGCTCAGTAAGAATCCATATTATTTAGGCTTGGCTAGACAACAAGATAGAAAAAAACATAAAAGCTGCCTGTCCGATTTTATTTTAAATATTATTGTTACCAATCTTGCAATAGATATAGGATTCTGATTCTTATTCTTATTGTGAATTTCATACATTATTATGTCATGAAAAACTGACTGAACTTTTTATTATGACAATCACAAACCCAGATATTGTTTCAAATGGTTACAGTATCCGTCAAATCGTTTACTGCCTAAACATGGTTAAGATCTAAGCTGACAGCAACTTATACATTTTTGCTGTTAATGTCAATCAATTATGATTATGATTATTTAGTAAAAATACTTTATTATCCTTTTGTTTATTTTTTTCAAACATCAACTCAAATCCAATAATAACAAAATGTAATCCATATATTCTGTTGCGAATATGCACTTTCTGTTAACTAATAGAATCCATTGATGTGGATTGCCTACACATAAGTTTTACTGAGAACTGACAAAAGAGAATAACTTAACAAACATTTCATCTATTTTCCATGATCTAAGGATTCTTTATCAAGCAAATTTAATTACATCTTACCTCATCAAAACAGATATTTAGAGGAAGCCAAGTTTTGTAATCAAGAAGAAATACACAGAAGCTTTTAAAAGTAAAGGTTAAGTAAGCTTGTTTCAAATTGTTTTAATCCAAAAGGGGTTCTATCAAAGGAGACATAAAAGTGCATTACATCTTTTATATCTGATTTGCCTTGTACATTACATGTACATTACCTTGCCACATTAATGCATTTGGCCTTACTTTTTATAGTGTTTAACTTAATTATTTTCATTGTACCTTAATCCAATAAATGAAAGAAAAACAATTGATAGTGATTTAGTAAATATAAATGTAAAACAGTCTTTTTGGAAATGAAGCAAAGATTTTTACTGACAATTGGTACGGATATGTTCTTGGTTTTCTTCAGTATTCATTCTACGTTAGTTCTCAATATCTTTTGAATAACGGACTACAGATGATTATACATGTAAGTTTTTTTAACACAAGGTTTCACAACAGTTTTGTCATCAGGGTAAATTCATGTTGCTGCAACATTCCTAGTTTGATATAAATATGTGAAGGTATCGCAACACTATATGCCTTTTAAATACACCTGATGAGACTGTTCATGCATGTATCTGAATATACAATGAGTTGTCTTTTAATTCAATGTTAAATACAAAAAATGAAATATAACTGTCAAACAAAATAAACAACACATGATGATTGTTCCACACCCCAAGTTTCAATGAGCAGATTTTTTACATTTGTGAGTTCTGGTTTGTAAAACTTATTCTAAGTTGCATATCAATGGAAACGGTCAAACATTAATGTTGAAAAAAGTTGTAAAAAACTCGACAAAATCCGCCAAACCATTTGTATCAATATCTATATCAACAATCATCATTATTGGGAACAAGTGGATCAGGTCCTGGTCCTAATCCAAGAATAGAAGTTGCAATTGCAGCAATTACAATTGATACTGCTTTACATCCATTTACAGAATCTCCTAGCTGATCACCATCCAGTTCATCCGTACTTGCCACAACCTTCAGTTTCTCACGTCAGCCGATATTGTAAGAACACTCTTAACAGATAACCAAAGCAATCTCAATAATAGTTTTTTGTAAAATGTTATGAATGTGTTTTGTCTCAAATGCATACAATCAAGTAAGTGTACAATATAATAGCATAATTTTTTCGTATTTACCAAATAGAGTGTCCGGTAGTCTCTCCATTAGCGAAATAATTTCAAGATAAATATAATTTCAAAAAATATCATTTTCCCTTGTGTTGTCTGAGTTTGGCTAATGGAAGGAAACAGATTTAACAATTAGGGGCGACCTCAACACGAACCTCTGTGAAAACGTGTCATACCATGAATAAAAAAGTTGTCATCCATATATCCTTCATTAAGTACACATCTCAATCAAAAAGTACACATCAATTAGCATATGCCATTTCTGAAATACATATCACATGACTCTGTACTGCATGTTATCTAGAATTTGTATCCATGATTACATTACGCACTCACTGTCTCTTGTTAAAAGGTTTTGCGTGCAAAATCATATGTTTGTATGGATATATATCCATTAGCCACTCTCAAGTTACAATAGGACTGCCTAACCCTAAATACAATATGCAGTAATGGATTTCTGTCTAACTCCATTATAGGAAAAGGGAAAGGGTACATATACTACTTCTAGAAGTTGATGCAATTTGCCAGACTCATGATTCGGTGTCATTATATCTGTATGATGTACTGATGTGTGAGGTATTACACGAAACAAATATATATTATTCACATTATCACTGCTGTCATCAATCAATTAATCAATCAGTCTTTATGCATACTGAAATGGCAAGAGGCCTATAGAACATAACTGAACTATAGTTATAGTACATAACTGAACTAGTGTTTACATAAATGCACATTACAGAGATACAACATGATTCCTATACAACATTGCACAGTAGATGAACATGGCAAGCTTTTGTAAAATTGTTTTATTGTTATTGCTAACACGAAGTTGAAAATGTTTTGACACATGGATGGGCATTGTAGTATCGTTTGTTATATTACATCAAAGGAATTGATATCCATCGTCAAAATCATTTAAAATACAAAGTAAACTATTCTATCTTTTTATCAATAGTGTTCTATCGTCCACTCTCAATCAATAAATCATGAGATGAACATCCAAATTGTTTTAATGATTGTTTCATTTCTTAATGTTTACACGTGATAAGTAACCTTCAATAAATAAATCACATTTGAACTTGGGATATAATAACTAAAACTTTTAAAAAAATTAAGTGCAACCCATAAAAGTTGTAAAAGTTTACACAAATTAGATATATGACCTTGAATGACCAATTTTCCAATTTAGATAGCTTTCCACTTAACATACTGTTACTACTATACCCTCCGGTTATGATGTCAACTCTGCATGACCAAAATTATTCATAAAGAGAATATTATTCCCTATCAAAGTACATTGATAACAGAATCATGTGTTCTCGAACATCAAGCTTAATGAGATTATTAGTTTTAGTTTATGTAAACATTGACCAAGGTTTAAGTTTGGACAAATTCATTTTAAAATTCAAAAAATAAAATTGGACAAATAACTAAAAATATGAAAAGTGTAATTCTATCTGTAAACTGTTATACAAATTCCGTTTAAGGAATTGCTTATCTTGCTTATCTTCTCAGCGGTTTTTAAATGTCTTTTAACGTGTTTTGAAAACAAAAAAACGGCATGCGTTCATCAGATGATGTAACGCTAGTAATTGATAGATTGTTTATTTAAATTCATGTGTTGATATCCACTATAAAAAATTACAAAAAATGAAAATGGAATTAAATCTTCTTATTTATATATCCTACACTGGTTAGGTCATGTACAGTTAAAGACATAACTGACTACTCAATTTTCCTCGTTTTGCGTATTTCAGAAATAAACTTTTTTAATAATAAAAATAACAGCACGAATGACTGTCCATTTTGCATTGAACAAAGTATGTGTATTGATATCTTACCATTCAAGTCATACAAAAATGCATATTCATTCCTCATGTTTTTTTTATGTTATAACTGTTCAACATAACTGAAATAGTGTTGAGTAATTTAAACTTTAGGATTTCAAGTGTTAAGACATGCTTCTGTCAAAATTGTGGGCAAACGACATGAGATGAGACAATGTAATGTTCATCACACTAAACCTCAATCTTGAGTTGATCCTAATAAACTTAGAAGACCAGAGCTTTTAGTAAGTGAAGAGATACATAGATAGAAACAATCAATCTTTATCTTTTTTTCAACTCAAATAACGGTCATTTAAATGAACTGAGGTCAACCAGTGAAGCAATTGTTAATATCAAAGGGCCTAAAATGGCATACTTGTTTGGGTCATATTACTGTAATAAATTGTCTTCAACGTAGTGATTTATCAATATCTGTCTATAACTTGGGGTTTTGCAAAATCATACTTCAATAATCTATGATGTGATGCTTTTCTATTGATGGTTGATATTGTTGATAATACAATCGTTATATCAGTGGAAGTTCCATGTTGAAAGATACTCAAGTACTTTACAGAGAGAATTTTGAAAGTCGATGGATTTCATGAACGGAAATAACAAGCTGCATTATATTATCTAATATTGTCTTCTATCCATGAATATTCAGATTCAATTGAGCTCTCGGTTAGATCAAGACTATTATTCATTCCTTATTATAAGTATTAATCTAGTTTTCCTTACTATGTCTGAGAGTACTTCTACAGGGCATGAGATGTCAAGATGAAACTGTCTAACTTGTCTCTTACCCTCGAGCCAGTAGACATGTGTTGGCGTATTTTTATCCGTTTGATGTTCGATAGACAGTTACTGATGATAATAATTGTAGGTGAATAAAGTATCGTGCCTATATTTCTAGTCATTTAAGCAAAATTTTATCGCTGATGTTGATCCTCAACACTCTGAAATTCAGTGTAGCATTGCACCCAAACCTTACTGCGAGTAGAACAGTTCTCTCCTGCAGACAAAGTTGCCGAGCCCCAGGCGGGATTCGAACCACATACCTCTGCGCTATCTTACTTGTATGTCTATGTGTCAAATCACAGCGTTCAGATACATCAATTGTTAAAGTATAACTAATTCATTTTACTATAATATCATCAATCCAAATAATGTCCTCACAGACATTAACTTTAATTAACTAATTAGTATTAGAACCTTTGAAACATTTATAATATAGGTACAAAAATCTCTGCTCAATTGTTAAATCCTACTTTTAAGTATTGTGTAAAATGACCACCACAAATCACAGGGCACTTATATCTCAACTGTAATTAGAACAGTATAGTTAATATTATTTTGACCAGTTAGGTAGACAACTCTTTTGCTTAAAATATAACTCGACCGGAGTTTATATGTCCTAAACATTTATAATTCTAAATTTCCAAAGTCAGTTTAACTGTTTAAAAGTTGAAGATCTCTTCACCTGACTAAGTGTTGATGTACAATAAGAGGTGTTTCAGTCAACAAGACCAGTAAGTGAGGTATAACTTCTTTTGTATGCCTTATTTTCACAATATATCTTTAAATAATTTTTTCTGTCTCATCTCCCATTTATAAGGAAGGAATAGTTTACATTGAAGTTCCCTGCTCATATTGAAATAGTTGAATGTGTATATTTATTCAGAAACGGAACCTATCATTTAAAGGAGCTACATGTAAGTCACCCTGTAGATTTCAGGTTTATGTGTAATAATTTTTGAACAGTTTCACAATAAATATTTTCCAAAATGATTAGAGAACGTTCTCCTCTGCCTGAGAACGACACAAGAATCTGTGTCGAAAACGTCGCATACAATGAACAAACAATTTGTCATCCATATATTCCTCAGCATTATTGACATTAAAGTCAGGATACTTACGACGCAAATTTAGTCTGACTTCTACCCATCAACCTGTCCAGATCGGGTGAGCCTACCAGGAGAATGTAAGCTTGTGAACTTGCTAAGATCAGCCGTGAAAACAACCTCATAGTACCCGTAGCCTCTATTTTTCTGATGTTCACGAGGTAGCAAATTTACTGAAGCGAACTTTTGTAAAGACTGAGCGGTTTGTACCACCAATGAAACGACTATGCCTACTGCTTTGTACATACTGAGGACTTAATCGATATGTGGGAATTACACTACCAAACATCATCAAACATAAAAGTTCGCTGGATTCGTCATTTTTGGAGACAACGGCCAACATCAGCGCAGTATCACCCATGGCTTGCTAGTTCCAACCGATTGCTCGCAGGTTTCAATGCGACACATTGCCGCAATAGTGTTTCGGGTTTTCTTCCTGCAATAATACTCACAGCCGTGATATCAGTGAAATATTCATGAAAGAGACGTTAAACTGCAAAACACCTCGCCTTACCTCACCTCGTTAGTGGGGTTTTAATCCAAATACAGTCATGTGATAGACGTGGCATAACGGAGACAGTCTTGGAATATCAGTAAAAAAGTAGCAGTCTTAAAGAAAATAATTCACTTCAAAACTGAGTTAATGGTTGTTTGGCAAGAATTATTGACAAAATAAAACATTGAAAAATATGACTTTTTACATACACAAAACACATTTAAGAAGTGAAAATGCTCTATGATATTGGTCAGCTCTTCAGTGACCTTCACCAACAAGTGCATCTCAAATGACAACAAAGAATTAAAAGTACATATCCTATTGTGTTCATTTGAAATTAAACAAAAACCATATATCTTTGGATTGCCTTACATTTATATGCTATTTTCTGTGTTCACTAATGATGTAGATGAATCGCGTAACCGTATCTGACAGAACCAAGATTAACTAATCAAAACCTTTTTCCATTTGCTCTTGCCTACAGTCTCTTTTAAGTAAATCTGGCATGTTTGAAATAGCTTTAGGGTTCAATAATGACACCTGTCTGAGTGGAAGAGAGTACGATAATCTATCCTCAGTGTTTCTATTTTTCTATTTAATGAAAAAGAACTTGAGAAGATTGAATCAAATGTATAGCATATGGTATAGCATTCGAATTTATCCATCGCAATACAAAAAAACGCCAGCTGAAATATCGACGTCTTTAGGCGCTAAATGACCTCAACGGTGTTGATAATTAACCATACAAGTTTCCAGTTTTACGATTCTCTGTCTCCGGATAACTGTTTTCCCAACGGCTTGGTACTTTTGAGTCAAAATCCAAGTAACCTTATTATTAAAATTGAAAGTCAATATTTTTACTGACTTGACTGAATTGGTTATTTTTAGTAAATGACCTCATAGCAACACCACCGCCAATGGCTGAAATATTGCACAAGCTACGTTAAGCATTAACTCGCTCATTGAAAAAGTTATTCGTTTGAAAACTATGAACCTTCAAATCACAAAATTGTCAAAAATCAAGTTTGAAGAAAACTGCACTTAGGAAAAAACTGGCCACTGTTTAAGATAATGGATTATCCCAAGGGAGAAGTAGTGTTTTTCCAACAAGCTAAACTCAAAATAATTTCAAATTGTCTCACAGACTTTAAGATTGTATGTTTTTCTCAATAATGGATGAAAAAAGTACTGAAAATGCAATGTCCCGCTAGCCTCTTATCATGCATGATAAAGAAGGTTTTTGTGAATGAATGGCAACAATTGTTATTTCTTATTTAAAAAATCCTTAGTTTCAAGTGTAGTTTCTTCCAAATGACAAAAGTTGTATTTGACCAAATATCGAGGTTTCACAATGTTCTTATATTTTCATTTTATAGTTCTATTTAATAGTCAATAAAAAAACAAGTGTTATATCTGGAATGGTCAAATCATTAAATCTATCAACATATTCGAAGAGCACTCACTTTCCTTTTATAAAGTAGGGGGTACTTAATTCAGTTCTTTGAATATAGTATTAAAGCTTAATGTATTTCATTTACACTAAATGACTCCGAGGTACATCTACATATTGTGTGACTTTCTTGATCGATGTTGCAAATTCCTGTCTAGACAAATAGTAAATGTCTTTTAAACAATAAAAGCCACCAAATACAAAACAGTATGTTCCATTATTCAGAAACGCTAAATAAATGTTTGCCTTTCTGTTGTTTAATTTGTCATAGTTCGAAGGCAGAATTCTTAAATTCATAACAATTGAACCCATTTTTTGCGACCTTTTCTTAGTTGCGAGAACACCGCTTTCAAGAGCATTTCACTCATGCCACGGCTGCTTAAGGAATCTAAGGAACACTTGTACAGTGCCCCTATATATTTAATACCCCAGCGCATGGTTAAAGTTATATATTTTATGTAATTATCACTATCTTATTGATAGTTTGTAATCAAATACCGCGAGTGCCGCAGTTTATGTATACACAAAGAACTTAATTAAGCACCCCCCTATTTTGTAAAATGAATTTGGGTGCTCTTGGACTATTTGGATTAATTTGATGTATTGACCACTCCAGATATAACAATCGCTTTTTTATTGACTATTTAATTGAACTAAAGATCGATAATGAGCAAAAATAACGAAAATATGAGAAAAACTGAAATTTGGCCAAATATAACTATTGTCATAGGGGAAACACTACACATTAAACTTTGGATGTTATGAATCAAAAATAACAATTTTGATCCCTAGTTGACACTAGATACACAAAAACCCTTTTTATCATGCATGATAAGAGGCAAGCAAGACATTGAATTTTCAGTACTTTTTTCATCAAAAATTTATAAAATGCCTATACTCTTAAGATCTATGAGTAAATTTGAGATTCCATGAGTTGAAATTGTTGACCAAACAGTTCTCCTTCCTTTAGATAAGCCATTTTCTTTGACAGTGGCCAATTAATGTCTTTGTGCAGTTTTTTATCCTGCTTTAACGATTGACTTTTGCTATGAGGTTATTTACTAAAAAGTCATCAATTCGCTCAAGAGAATGATAATAATCACGTTGCAGCAAAAAATATTGACTTCCATTGTCAATTTTAAAGTAACTTGGATTTTGACTAAAAAATACCAAGTTTTTGTAAAACCAGTTACTCAGCGATAGTGAATGATAAGCCAAATGAAATGTTGCTTTCCACACTGCTAGATGATCGTTTTATATAAAAATCCTTATTGTTTGATTGTACATTTGCTTTGTTTATTATCAGCAGTGTTTTTTCTGTTTGAAAAAGTGGGGGTGCTTAATTAAGTTCTTTATGTATATAACACTTTGGGTATCAGAAACACAGCATGGGTCCAAAATGAAAGTCAAGAGGATGTCAAATGACACAGGTTAAAAACAATGCGGTCCTTTCTTGGCTGACTTTATTGCTTTGAAAGTGATGTCTCTGGTAATGAAAAGATTGATGAAGACTTTTCCGGGGAAAATGTGATTAAAAATTCGAATTTTAAAAATTAATCAACTTTTCCAAACTTTCAAAATCAGAAGACTAGTAGCCCAGCTCAGTTTGAGCACATTTAAGTCTAAATACGAATGAGAAAATATGGAAACTATTAATTATGTAGTGTGAGGAATCTTGATCCGAGGAAAGTAATATAATTCGCATTTATGTTTTCAAAACAGACTATTGATAATGATTTAAGTGAGATTAAAGGGAAATGTTGCATTTCTACATTAAATAATTGTCATTAGATAACTATCATCTATAGATCAATAACATTATGAATACAAATCTTCCAACTCAATCTTCTAAATGAAAGAGAAACAATACATTAAACATTAATACTTGTTGAATTGAAAAGAAACTCGAGGTAATAGTATTTAGTTACATTAATTTTGTTTGGAAGTAGGAACTGGACGAAACCAAATTTGAATAGCATGTTATGAACCTTCGGATAGAAACACTGAATTACAGAAATAGAGTGGTTGAGTGATCTCAAACTTTCTGTGAACTTAGGTTTTACAGGAGACGTTTGTCTCCTTCACGTAGATTCTACCTCTTTGTGGTAAAGGAGATTTTCCCCGTAAGGTTGTTTAACTTATATCTGTGGTCTAAGGGTCATTTGTAGAATACTTGAGGCCGAATGAGCCACTGTCTGTCAGATACAGAAGACAATTATTGATAAAGAAAACATTTCTGTTGTCAGAAGATTTTAATATCTATCACAGTGTACATGTAAATGAAATATTGTCCAATGCCCTACACATGCATTTGTTTGACACATTGTACAACAGATCAATTATCTTATTCAAATATCGTGTGTTTATTCGATGGTTACTATATATTATAGTGTAATTGATGTTGAGCAAATTGCTAACAGCGAATATGAACGGATACACAGTTTATACTTATCTGTTCAATTTATAGTCGTATGATTGATGTCTTCAGCATCTGACTGAACTAAGTCATGAATTTCAAAATAATCTATGTTAACTTTTTTTACTAACATACCTAGAACAATATGTTTTTGAAGTCGCCTTAAGAAGACGAGATAGGATAGCGATTATTGAATATTTGTTTTATTTCTAGCGTCCTCGAGGGAACCTTACACTTAAAACAATCAACACTACATATTATGTTTAATTCAATTCTAAGTATGTTGACCGACCGTAATAGCTGATTTAGGACCCCAAGTGAATTTAATAAGACATATTGATAATGTCTTTCGGTTGTCATGTCTTGTTTGGGATGGTGTGATGGCAGCTATTTCTGCCTGGAAACCGGTTTACCGTTGATTTGCAAAAAAAAAATATTTGGAGGTTCCGTGAGTGTTGATGGAAATGTACATCAACCAAGTCTATGTTTGCAAAAGGTTTAACTCGACTGCATGTCACGTGTATATCAGTCTACTTAAAGGCGATGGGGATAGTTAGAAGCCACAGGACCCTTGGTCATAAGATCGATCCTGCTGCAAATAAAAGAAAAACGTTTTGAGATTATCCCTTCACGGCACCTTCAAAGTTGCATAGTATAAAAAGGTCGGAAGCTTCATTTCATTGAAAGCTTTATAAATTCACGTTATTCTTGTCTACCTTTAAGAATGCAGAGCACGGTGAATGTTGAATATAGAAGTAAATATATTTTCTTGAAATAATTTGAGCCTGAAAAACTTAATGTGCCAAGCATTTTGAATACTCAATAATTGAATACCCGTGAAATCAATAACGCCTTGAAGTTATTCATACATTTTTCAATCAAGAATCAAGTGATTACTTATCCTTACGATTGACAAATTGACCTTTACAATTTTCTGCCAAAAACATACTGGCACAGATTAATAAGCACATATTTAGTTAAAAATTGAAATTACTTTCATAATAATCTACAATAAAGAAAATATTATAGAGTGACCTATTTTGTTTAGATCGGAAACCTGTGATAAAAGTTCAATAAAACAATTTATTATCACTTGATTGTACAGCTTGAGGCACTCAATAAGCAAATATGCTTTTAGAACACGTAAATTGCTGTCTAAATAACATGCCAATTCCATTAACTATGTCCACAAACTGAATTGAAAATCGTTTAGGTAAAGTCTGATAAAGCAGCATTGGCTTCCCCTTTAAAGGGGCAGTAGCACGTTTTTGCGGGGAATGTAAGGTGATGTCAGGAAAATGAAAATAAAGCGTTCCATCTAAAGACAATGTATTTAAAGTAAATGAAAAATCAATAAATCAAATATATAATGTAAAGTTAAGCCATGAGATTCCTTTTCTTACACAAAATGTATTAAAGGTGTTCACACAAAAATAGCTGCCAATGGATTTTATGTGAATCTTTATAATTTGATCTCTGACTATGGATGATTGGTTTGTGTAATTAGATTTTTGACACTATCAAAGGAATACATTTAGCATTAACTTACAATTATCAGTGAAAAATTGAAAATATAAAATTTTGAAAAAACGTGCTACTGCCCCTTTAAGTTTGTGGAATATTTGAATAGCTAGCAAAATAAGAATAAGGTGTTTAGGGCATAGGTGAGTTTTATATATAAGTATAAACCAGTGACAATATAATTTTCTAATCATTCTTATATAGTCATGGTAACATATACATATCAAAAGACATAAACGGTATATCCATTTAAGAAATGAAATATACACAAATTAGATATCTCAATGAAAAAAATGTCTTTATGACTTACATAAATACCTATCATTTTCATGAATGACAAACATGACATTCAAATGATATCTACTTTAATAACTCGGGGAAACAACTGTGTCTGTCTACAATTTTTCTATTGCATGATACCTCTTAGGGTCAGTAATCAGAAAATTCTTGTTGACTTCATGCGAAAATAATGAAGATGAAATGTTCTTAAATGTTCATACTGGAAGGTCTATATCCAACATGCCCTGTCTGTGATCTGATGGCAAGAGTTGTATCAAGACCCTCATTCGTCCATCATCAATCAGAGTGATAGTACCATCGATGCATACATATACAGACATGCTCACATTAGGTAAATGACCTTCTATTGGCTTGAAGACGAAAATGAAAATAGTAATAGAAATGTCTAAGCTTAGTTATGTTTTATCATCCTTATCGGCTTTATGGATACACAATCACAATTTGTTGTTTTAAACAATTACTGTTGATTACTCCCGAGAAACATTTCATGTTAATTTCAAAACATATCAATATGATGTTAAAATGATGACATTGAAACTATGTAACAAATATACGTAAATAATCTACGAATACTTTCTTCTCATTTCTTCAAATCGTATCCATCCTTGCAACATGGTACTGGACAGTGGAGATATGGCTCTGATGCACACGCCTTGTAACTAAAACCAGTAAGGGCAATTGCAATTATCGTCGCTTGTTAAACAAATTTAATATTCCGAAACTTAAGTGTTGAATTGGCCAGATAATATATTGAAAGTTAGCATTTAAATCGAATATATGGGTACGTTTTGAATAACGACAGAATATAGGAAGCAATTTGGTTGTATGTATCTATTTTCTTATCGACTTTGTACCGTCTGAAGAGGAAGTCTTTGATATACGAGGATGGGCTAAGAACAAGATATCGAACTGGAACAAAATTTGAAACACAAGATGGTTATCATACATTTATCATCGCGATTTCATGACACAATTAATTCTATAATTTTGTTGATTTATTACGAAATATAAATTAGATGTGCTAGATATTGATACAGTGTTCGGCTAAGCTATTATGTCGGAGTATGAAAATACATACATGATATGAACATACAGTAGTTTTTTTCCTTGACATATCAAAATTACCTTGGCTCAGACAGTTTTGACTTTGAATTGGACAACTATGTAGATTATTTTTTCTTAATATCATTGTTTGCTAAGAATAGTTTTCTTGGGGTAAATATTTGTTATACAGTCATTTAGAATAATTGAATCGAAAACATGTCATGAATGAATCTCAGTTTGACTCATTGAAATTATTTGATTAGCACAGTAAGATGTAATTCAATGTTTGTTTGATTCTCATTATTATCTAATTAGTAAGGTCATAAATTATTCACAGACTTTACAGACATGCGCTGACAAAACAAGAAAATAAAAACACATCAGTACCGAAACTTGAAAGGAAAATTAAACACTATCTTATATATTTCGGAAATACAATACCTATTACCGACTAAATTAACCCTTCTCGCCTACTGTAATGACAAAAACCAACTTTTCACACATGGTGAAGGAGAGAAATGCACACTTCTATGTCTACTGACCTGAGGGGAAGAGAGAAGTAATTGAGGTTTTGGTCAGACCACATGCCAGGAGATATAGTCTCCCAGACGATGTCAGACAGTTTGATGAATACTCAAGATTGGGTGAATAATTGTCCAAATATTACAGATATGATATGAATGTTAACATGTGTGCGAAAAATGTTGTTTCTTTCTTAAAATGAGGACCAAAATCTGCGATGAAAGAATAAAGTCTGTAACACCAACATTGAAATGTAAAATCAAACATCGTGACAAACCTATCATTATCATTAAAGATAACACAAATTCGTGAATTCTCTCAAATATTTTCTTCTTTTCCTTATTCTTTTATAACGGGATTTTATCTGATCTGATATTTTCCTTCTCTATCTGTATCAATCAATATCAAATGTGATATGCTACTTGTACAAAAGGTACTTTAAGGACATTCCCTAAACGTATAAACTCCAATACTTATGCGGTGTACAGTCTGAATCAAATACCAATAAAGATATGAATTGTATTGTAGACATATATTTCACGAACTATCAATGTCTAATCACTCATTAACGCCGCTAATGGCTGAAATATTGCCAAAGCGGCGTAAAACAATAACTCACTCACTCACTATGCATTTTTATAAACAAAGAATTCATTAACATAGGGTGATAGTAGTACTGTAATATCATCTGTGACCATAGTGCACCATACTGAAACTAGTTTGAGTAACTTATTTGCACTTGATACAAATTCACTTTCAATACCAAATAGCGACAAAAAAAATATCACTAGAATTTCCATAACTCCTTCCCAGTGTTAAGTTTTAAATTTCAAAGACTTTTAATCGAAAGGGTAAGGCCAAATCAATTTTATGCACAAATCTAAGAATAATTGTCACAGACAGAAACGTTAGCAAATCAAGAACAAATGTTGAGATTGTGACAGCTGAAATTGAAGTTGTGTTAAGCTGAGTGCCACCATCGTATATTTTTTCAAATATCGTAAACGATGGGATCCAAATTCGCCTAAACGGTATTCAGAGCATACGGTATCAATATCAAACATCATGGAGATGAGTTCTTCATTGAAAGCTACAAAGAAGAAAGAGAATATTCGAGCACTACGTAGAATCAAGTTTTATAAAAAAAGTCCTTTCCATCGGTTGATTTTGTTAGCAATTATGATTCTCTTATTGTATATACATATTAACGTAAAGCAAAAGGAATGGCGTTATCTCAACGATACAATTATTTGTAATATTTAACTCCAATGAAAATATGACTCCTGAATGCAAGTACTATGATATAAAGCTGATTTTTGTTATTCGGGCACCAAAAATGTATACAAGATATATTTTGTTTCCTTCTTTCACTAAATGTCTACACACATAAAGATTATAACTTGTTTCATGTAATATCTGAACATAAATTTGGCAACATTTTCTTAATCTTGAATAGAAGAAATATACCACTAACTTTTTCCCACATTTCCAATTCTAACCATGATGTAACGTGACACGTGTAGGTCCCTGAGGAGATCTGGTTGGTACATCCAATAAGTGTCAGTCACTACAGATTACAGTTGGCAATGTAATAACCATTAGTCAGACAAGCATGTCTCATCTTCATTACACTATACTAAAAGTCAACGTATAGATTAGGTAGTAATGGCTAAAAAGAGTTGTGGTTAAATAACCTGAACAGGAACTTACTTTACAGCATTTTCTTGAGTTGTTACTGGGCACCAGATAGACACGCGTCGTGTCTGGATGCTTATTTAGATCAGGGATCATTAACACCCGGATTCCCGGTATTATACTTCCCTGTTTAGAGCGATATATTGAAGCCTAACAGATTTTGATAGCTGAGAGCGGGGATTTGATTAGTTGGCATTATCGCATAGAGTTATAAAACAAAGCAAACATTTGATGTGAGGCAGGCGATTGTTGAAGAAATATGTATACAACTTAAAATCAATGTAAGGTATTGTGTCCTGTTCACATTACAGAACAAGGCAAGACTCATGCATTTGAAATTGAATAGGATTAGTATCTATTTTTATAAAAGTATATCTTCCAGAACTATAAGTCACTGTTTAGTTACCTACATGGGTAAATTTAAACATGTCATCTCAATTATTTCATAAAACATTCAATGCTGTCAAATATCATGTTAGCTGATTCAAAATAGAACAAGATAAATTTTGATCAAATGTATGGTTTATATTTGATATTTAGTGAGAGAACTTTTTAAGAGCTTATACGTTCCCATTGGTATTGATATATTATTCAATAGAATCAATCATTCAGTGTCTATTTCATATCTGGAGAAATTAAACATACACAGAATCCCTGTAGATACAAATGTTAAAACAGATGATTTAATCAACATACGAGTACGAGACAAAACATCTATCATGCAGTGACCATTTTCAAGTAGCAAAAGATGTTTTTTAATCCAGCTGTTCACCTTTAAGAAGGCTTATCTACTTTGCAAAATATGTTGGTGACCAACTCGTAGTGTAAAAATAAAATTGCATTATACAAAAGCAAATACGTATTGTTCAATATGCAAGTAAAATAAATATTAATCATAATAATAATAAATAAATAATCAAATAAATCATAATAAAGAGATACTTCTTGTTTGGTGAAGTGATACTTTTTTTTTTTTTATTTCCATTTTTTAGAGTACATAACCATCATACAATAGTAAGGGGGTACAATTAGTGATAGTGAAGTGATACTTGTTGTTTGTTTTCAAACTATATTTCAGGTTCAATTGGCTGTGTAATCATAAGCGCAGGAGGTCCGTGGTTCGAATCCCGCCAGTGGCTCAGCAACTCTGTCTGCAGTAGAGAACTGTTCTAAACGCAGTCAGGTTTGGGTGCAATGCTTCACTGAATTTCGGCGTAGTATCGCCCATGGTTCACTAGTTCCAGCAGATGCTCACAGGTTTCACCGCTATGCATAGCCACAATTGTGTTTGGGCTTTCTCCCTGCAGTAATACTTGCAGCCGCGACATAAGTGAAATACTCTTGAAAGCGGTGATAAACCAAACATCACCTCACCTCACCTTGAATATACAGGTACATATTTCCAAAAAAGTTCTTGCAGTGTGAACATTACATTTATGTCAGCATCCTAAGAGTAAATGTAAATCGTGTTCAACAGAGGATGGTATTTCAATTCTACCCATGATTAACGTAACATGTGTCCCTTGAGAGAGCCTGGTAGGTTCACCACATCAGTGTAAACCAAACAGTATTAGAGTTGACAATGCAATTTCCAGCATGCAGACATCCGAGCCGCAGCTTCGTTATATCATTCTTTAGGGTAAACAGATCTATTGGAAGTAATAGTTGAATGAATACAGCGTCTCTCTATAGCGATTAGATAATCGTAGCTGGAATGACTTTTTTAGAATGAAACATCTCATCTGACATTTTCACATCAAAACCGTCAAGTCCGGTAGATATCAAGTGCCTTTCTCTTCATCAATGACAGTGTTTAATTTTCATGACAATATATATCACAAGCAAGTAGTCTTTTGCAAACAGTTAAAGGTTTAGAATCCTGAAATCATTTCAGATCGTTCGTTCACTTTATAAGTTAACCTAATAATAGAAGGTAAATGTACTATTTTCAGACACCTTTTACTTCAAGTAACTTTGTAGGACATTTTGTCTCCCTCGGAGGTCAAAGTGTTCTGTATTGAGCTTAACCTATACCATGCAATTCTGTTGTATAATGAAAACCTGTAATGTATTCGCAAAAAGTTTTCTGTTTAAACAATAAAGTTAAAACATAATTATTGTAAAATCTGATCATCAATTTATTCATTACATATAATTTTCCCTTTTTGCACTCTATTCGCTGTTGATATGATGCACTCTATATCAGTATATCAAAGAACGAGAAATTCGACCAGGCTCAATTCAGGGTAAAAACGTCTAACGTTGCCAAACACTTTTAGACCTGCATTATACCTATTGGGAGAAAGGGCGCTCAACTTGAGTAAACATCGAGTTATCTCTAGGAATGGATAGATTGAATGTCAGTTCCAGTTGATCAGTTTTCAGCCATATCTTATGAAGGAAGACACAAAACGTATACCTACGCGTCGAAAAAATGAACTACAGTATTTGCAACATTGAGCTGTATTTGACATGGATTGAACAAATACCTTTCCTCCATGTGAAGTAAAGATATCCGCGAATATACAGAAGTGAACAAAATCACTAATGTTTGTGGGCACCGCCAGCCATGGTACAGAAAGAAGCATGTATTTGTAAATAATCAAAATTTTGTAATGTAATTTCCATTTTGAAGAAAGCTTGTTAAGGATTATCAGAATCAGAATCATGTTTATTTCAGTATCAAAGGCCACATGGCCCATGGTACAAATGTATGAGAAAATAAATACATTTGTCACATGACCAAACTTATACTAGGAAGATCTTAAGCTGAATATCTTAGAAAGATAAATAGAAGTTATTCGAAGTATATTTACATCATGTGTGTTAAGTATTTGTTGCATTGTAGCCTAGCTTTACAATATTTGTTAATGGCAGAAAATATTCATTACGAAGCAAAGAGTATCCATTACATATAAAGAAAACATGGTACTCATTTTCTAAGGATGTTCATTACCAACTGTAAACATCGACTCTACGTCTATGCATCCTATTACATCTGATTATTCATGATTACTTACATAACATTATACTCGACACTAGTGATCACATTTGCTTCTTTAATAAACCTTAAAGGGGCAGTAGCAAGTTGAAAACTTATTTCCAATTTCTCACTGATAATTGTACCTTAATTATGTACCATGTATTATGTTGATATTGTCAATATATCACTACAAAAGCCAATCATCCATAGTCAGAGAACAAAGTATTAAGAATTACATAAAATCTTTAATTAATTTTGCATAAGATAGGATGGCTGCATTTTACATTATATATGTGGATTATTCCTGCTTCATTTAGTTTAAACACATTGTCTTTAAATTGGCACCATTTATTTTATACTGACATCACCCTATATTCAACCTAAACGTGCTACTGCCCCTATAACAATGAAATGTAACTAAGATAATGATTTTGCTTGCATGATTGACACAATATTGTAGTCTCGGACATTGGCCTCAGTGTATAACAATAATAAATACCAAATCATAAATAATCAAACTCTTCAACATCCTGAGATAAATCGTACAAACTTACATAAAACATTCATTAGTAATTTGGAAATCTGAAGATGGTTTTGTATATGTGTAGAAACCATTACTAGGCCTCCACTCAATACATCAGATGGTTTAGTCTGATGAACTGTTGTTCCGTTGTCTTGAGGTTATCAAGTTGCCAATACAGTTTGATTTGTGTTCTCAATAATGTTGGCGACTGTAAGATTAGAATAATGTGGTCAGATACATCGTCTTTTATATAGCTTGCCACTATATCCAATGTAGCCGATCTCTTACTGTCAATTTGTTTTGTACCTTTTCTTATTTATAAGACGTCGTAAAATAATTAGAACTGTTGTTAAAATACACCAGACAGTTCTGTGTCATTAAGAGCTTAATTTTGGAAAATGTCAGATATAAGCTGATTCTCATCATGTTATAGATTGGTTTTATCGGAAGTTATTTATATAAATATTATTTGGCCTCAATAGATCAATAGATGATAATTACTGGTAATTTGGTCCACATAATTTGAACTTCACCCTAAGGGTAGAGAGAGAGATTAAACTAATCCAATTTTCGTTTCTTTTCCGTTCCCACTTTTTAATGTGACCGTGTAACTGTGAAAAGCCTTTGTTTCACATTTACTTGAAATACACCAGACTTTAATGCACTTAAACATTATCTAATAGGAGAATGCTCATATGATGTACAATTAAAACATAAGGAACGTTTATATGATGATAATAATGATTAAAGCCATTATGTTTTATCCAGGATCAAACGTCTTATTCGTTTTTTTCATACTTACATGAATATGTTTCAGAGTTATCACCCCTGACATACATTCCTACAAACACAAAAACTTAAACCATTAAGAAACAAGTAAAGAGGCTGCGATTGAACAAACTAGTGGTATTTTATGCTCTTTTAACCCTAAAAACTATGATGACTCTCCTGTACAGTAACATACTGTCCATGTAAGTTTGAATGAAATCGAGACACATACAACATGATTTCTATATAGCAATGTAAATTGCAGTCTCTAGTAAACCACTCTTTTTTGAAAGTATGGTAATACAGTTTCTAACCTTCAACAATTTAAAAGGAGAGAGAGTGACTCGCTTTGATTAAAGGAAAACAATATAAGGAAAGCTGTAATAAGAGTTCCATAAAACCATTTAATATAACTGATTGTAGTCTTTAAGCAAATATAGTGAGCGAAAATTGCTCTCTAAATAACATGCGAAATCCATTAAGTATGTCAACAAACTGACTTGAAAATCAGCATTGACGTCCTGTTCAAGCGAAGTTTAGTTGAACATTTATAAACTTACAAAATGGAATAAATTGATTAGGGCAGAGTTAAGTTTATAATGTGAATGTACAGTTAAACACTCTTCATTATAGTGTCACCACACCAATCGAGATGGGTTATGTCAATCCAGTTTCTTCAAAAGTAACACTAATATAAAGTCCTATTTAACTCTCAATTAAACATCAAGATTGCTTCTTTAATTTCACAATGAGATCTACTAGATACCAGGGAAATTGGAACGCCTTGGTGCATGATCAGTTGTTCAATTTCATCAAAGTTACATAAATTGTAAATAAGTACAAATGGATTAAGTGAGTTATTGTTTAACGCCGCTCTAAAACTATTTCAGTTATTGTGGCGGAAGATTTTATGAAATGAAAATGGTCGAAAAAGCAAAAAAAGAGAGAACAGGAAGGCTGTAAAAAAAGGTAAGAGTGTGTTAGATAAGTGTGTCTAATACGACATCCTCAAATAACTTAAAGTTGCTGTCGGGTAAAAGAAGATAAAGTTTTATAACCAAAATGAAGTTTGAATGCATGAAGTAAGTTGGGTTGTTGTTTATCCCTATGGGACTCCAAGCTCAGTACACATGGAAAACCTTATCAATGAAGTTAGTGGTGCTTCAAGTCAATAAACGTCATGACAGAAAGCCTATTTTTTAGAATGTTAGCTTGCTCCTATTACATTTAGGCTCAAAATACCCATTTGTTTTTCATCCATCAAACACCATTAATCGCTGTTGACAATTGTAACGCAGTAGTTTGTACAAAATGATGAAATTGATGCATTGGTATTAATGAAATATCAATCAAAATGTGAAAAAGTAATTTCATGATGTCAATAAATTTGATTGATTAATAGGTGCCGCTACAATTGATTCATGTTTTGTTTTCATGATAACATTAACACCATCTGTCTAATTTCATCATTAGAAACATGGTAATTCTTGGTAAATCGATTGCCTATTGTTTTAGTATGATTTGTTGGCATTTCGTACAATTTCTCCCAACAGAGGCAGATCAAGTCATGAAATGTTGATACAGCATCATCTGCCTCTATAGGGAGAGAATGCATTTCGTATTCAAACATATATCTTATCCATCACTTTACTCAATACCTTGGTTCATGGTCCGAATCCCGACAGGGGCTCGGCAACTTTATCTGCTGTAGAGAACTGTTGTACACGCAGTAAGGTTAGTGTGCAATGCTACACTGAATTTCAGCGCAGTACCAACGATGGTTGGCTAGTTCTAGACGAGAGATAAGTAAAATATTATTGAAAGCGGCGTTTAACCCCGAATTACCTCACCTCACTCAATACCTTATCGTGGTGTGGTGGTATGTGTGCTTCGGCGACCCTGATAGCCAACTGTAGCTTTGATGATCATCGTAGGGTCACACAACTAAATTTGAGTCGTTCCTTCCGTTTGTTCCCTCATCCTATCGATCACCTTTCTCTCGGATGACAAGATCCACGTGTTGAGTAGCTGAAATATTGATGACAATACGATATCATGGCTACTATAAAACAATAGTAGATTCGTATCATTATCCTTATGATAACAGGGTTATATTATCAGGGCGCCTTCCTCTAAAACATTGAAGAAAATTACTTTTGTATGGCTATGAAGATGCCACACAAACTTTGATAAATTGGTCCTTGCACATGATAACATAATTAATACTTAAACTTACATCTTCACAGCGTCACGGCCGCAGCGAGAAGATTTCCAATGTTCCACGTTTCGCCCTTGACATCATTGGCTACATTTCGTTTGCAAGCAGATCAGAGCACTGTGGGCCCGTCGAATAGTCAAATCAAACGACGGCTTGTTAATTTCTGCTGTATGGTAATCGTGCAGCGATACATTACCACACACCAATCGAGGACATGTTATTAAAATAAATAATTTCAAGTATTAGGTTAAGTGTCTTTGTTCACAAAACACGTCATAATCACCGCCTATCGATTTCTTATAATTCCATGCATGACTTCTGTCGACTCCAGCTCAGGGAAGAAAATGCGTGTTCAGTAAAATTATTGACTGCTGTAAATATCATGGATTATTTTTTATCTTTTTGATAAATAGGTTATATAATAAGTGTCGTGTCATGTTGTAAGGAGTTCTTAATCCTGCACCAAAATGACTTTCTTGTACATAAATTGATTTTAGATATGGTGTTAAAAATACAATGCTTTAGCCGTGATTATTTACTCTAAATAATTCGATTCAGAATATGTAGGATTTTGTGAAATTACATCACATGTATTTTTCTATTTTATTCAAATTGTATTACCTAAACTAAGACAATGTAAAATAACTTAGAAATTTAAAAACAGGTAGATTACTAAAATAAGCTTCTTTAAAATCAAACTGATTTTTAAAAAATACTTTTGTATGCTATTTACAGGGGAGACAAAACCCTTATTTGAGTGATACATTAATGTTTATTTCCCTTGCATTATTTGTGCTCACATGGAAATTGAAACAATCCAGTGGACTGAAGTTTGATATAAAATATTACTTGGATAGTCAAAGATTGTCTGTTGGTATTTTGCATGTGCTCCTTATGTTAATGACGATTTCATTGGCTATTATGGAAGGAGCTGGAAAGGGGTGATCATGATAGGTGCCGCTGTTTCATTTCACAGCTTTTCTATGCTATGAAGGCGAGATAGGCGACTAAAAGAGTAGCGTTACGTTGCCATGGGAAGATGTTGAAATGGTCTTATTACTCATAACGAATCACGTTCCAGGAGATCTATTTGAAAGATTGGGATGTTCAGGTTATGTACAATCTATCAATTTTTAGTATTAATTTTTAAAAGGAAACCTCATTCCGTCCCTTGGAGATATATTTTCATTATCTTACAATATCAGTTACAACCATTTGATTTGGGAAAATACTGAATATGTTTTACTTTTTTAAGCAAAGTTGTTATGTTCTTTCAAAAGATTATATCCCAACTTAACATCGACCAAATCCCCATACAAAAACTAATACAAACTAAGTAATATATCTTTGTAATATCAACACCGGAAACAGCAGAAAATGTCAATTGATCCCCAAGGAAAGGGAGACAGAAAATAATTGGCAGTTCCATCTAAGGATGTAATCTCCCATAAGCAATATCGCAGACTGTGACAGTAAATATAGTTAAAACCTTTGATTGGTTATGACATATCATAACAATTATACCTTCGGGAAATGATGCTTTAGTCATGCCATGTCCACATTGATAAATTCACAAAGAAATGTTATTTTCAACTGCTATGTTATATGGTTCCATTTGACAATTACTCTATGCTGGTTCATAGTTTAATGTTGATCGTACCTTGTTGTTAGATGAAACATTATTGAAAATTCTGGCGCTATGTTTGACAGTAGGGAGGGATTAGGATGTAATATTTAATATTCCCTCTTTCAAAAGACAGCACAACTTTGTTTGAGATTGTGAGGTTGAACATCATATCACATTATACTAACTCTGAATTCCTAAACTTCATGGATTTCAGCTTTATTAAAAAAAATTAAAATAACTAACACGACATGTCATGAAAGATCTTTTTGTGTCATGGATAAAACCCAGCATTTCATCGCTGATCATATGATAAATGGGGATAAATGATTAGTGATAAATTAAGTGAATCAAGCAAAGAATTTAATTCAACTATTATTCATATTTGATACTCAAAATAATTGAGGATAAGATATCTATTATTTAGAAAAAATCTACATCCAAACTGAAATTATTATTCTTTATCATTGGTATTGTTAAAACGTAATTTCATATCTGATAACAAACATTAATTTTTTTACGTATATGGTTGTTTATGTGACCAATAATAAGTATCCTCAAAATATCCCACATATGTTTATGCTCTCCTCCCCTGATTGTTGTTTATGCATTGATATGTTAAATCAACATCTTAGTGTATCAAATGGCGACCAGCATCTTTACATGTGCTCACAAGCAACATCAAGTTGTTAGCAAGAATCTATGACATTCCGGCTTGGCAACACAACACGTAACACAAACATTAAAAGCTGCGTGTCTGATTTTATTGTAAGGGTTGATTTTATTTTAATCATTCAATAGATCTACATGTTTGTTTCTGATTATTATTGGGAATTTGAAAAGTTAAATATGTGATGGAAAGGTGATCTTGCACTTCTGATAATGAACGGTCATTTACATACAGTATCAAATTATTCTACTGCCATAATATGGTAAATATGTAAACTCAATTATAACAATTTGAAATCAGGTCTACCACAAAATATATTCCTTACAATAAGATAAAATAAAAAGTAAAATAAATGAATGTTGGTTATTTAGCAGAAATATTGTTTTTCATTTTTCCAAAATCGTATATTTAGACTTCTACTTAAATCAACTCAATATATTCAGTTGTGAAACAATGATATATAATAAATGTTCCATCACCTAAAATATTCCAATCCTTGAGCAGGAATTGCTTACAGATAGACTTCACCAAGGACTGACAAAAGAGAATATCTAAACAAAGAACATAAACTATATTAACGTCTTTGTTCATCCATTGAAATTTGCTTACATCTTTTCTGATCAAAACAGATATTGACTTTGATTTGAAACCAATTAGAGGAAGCCAGTTTGTTTTTCAATCTTGAAGAAATACATAGAAACTATTTAATCCCAAAGGAGTTTTATCAAAGGAGACATATAAAGTAAATTATATTCTTAAGATATGCCTGGTCTTGCGTGAAAGGATTACAGAGTTTAATTTCTATATGTTGGTAACATTTTTCATCTAATAAATGAACAAGAAAACAGTTGATGGATATTTATTTTAAATACAAGTTAATAAATAATTTTTGAAAATGAAGCAAAGATCATGGTTCCTGACATTTGTTATATGTTCTATACGCTGTTTTGTACATTATTTTATGTTAAATCTATAAATAAAAACAGATTTAAAGGGGCAGTAGCACGTTTTCTGATAATTTTATATTTCAAATTATTCACCTTTAATTGTAATTTAATGCTTAATTTATTATATTGACAATGTCAACAATTTCACTACACAAACCAATCATCCACAGTCAGAGGACAAAGTATGAGGATTCACATAAAATCTATTAGCGGCTATTTTTTGTGTACATCTTTAATTCATTTTGTATAAGAAAAAGGAATCGCATGGCTAAACTTTACGTTATATATTTGAATTATCACTGCTTCATTTAGCTTGAATACATTGTCTATTAATTTGAACCATTTGTTTTCATTTTCCTGACATCACCTTATATTCCCCCTAAAAACGTGCTACTGCCCCTTTAAGATGATTATCATATAATGTCACAATATATATTGTGATCTTTAGGGTAATGTCATGTTGTTGCTACATATGAAGCCTTATATAACTATATGTATGTATAGCAACACGGTATCCCTGTTAAATCCATTTTACCTAGAGTGTGATCTGAACAGCATTTATCTTGATATGTAACTGTCTATGACTTTTCTCTTACTTCAATTATTAGACCCTCCTGTAACATAAATGTAAACAAAAATTACCCGCACATAATAAATGTTCCATATACAAACTGTCAATCGGCTAAGTTGTATATAGTTTGCGTTCTGCTCTGTGAACAAAATTCAAAGTTGCGTTTGTACGAAAAGGGCCAAAAATTAATATCATATCAATAATCATGTTTTCTTTTTCTACAGAATGGTTGAAGTCTACATCAAAATGTAAACTTCCAGGGCACGGAAACCAAGGATGAAATAAAATCTTGTGTAGGATGAATGCATTATCAACTGTCTGCTTGTGGTGGCTTTTAGCATAGAATATTGCCTAGGGTAAACACTTTTCCAATTGGCGGGCGTTATTGCCGACTCTGTGTTCTTGGTTACGTTTTGACTTTCTGACGAAAAAGTGAATATACATATACACAAGTAACAAGACAAAGTGATACAAGGTACAGAAATAAGTTTAATTGTTATCAAGATATTATCAAACATTATTTTCTACAAGACAAAAACAGAAATACAGTTCATTACCTTCATATGAAAATGAATGAATTTAATTCGTGTTTGTTCAGATCGGTTTTATTCTTTGATTTTCTCAAATGGTGAATTTCTCAAATGGTTCATTAAACTAATTGCAAAACCATATTTGACAGAACTGATGATCTCATCAAAACCGTTTTTGAGATTTGCATTAGTCAATCTATTAAAAAATATGTGACATGTTGGAATAGTTTTATAACGGCAACGACAGAGTGCGAGATATCAGGATATCTGTAGTTCTCTTTCTTTTAAATGGAAATCAGGGACGAATTTAAGAAGCTTAATTCGTTAAATATTTACAAGAGTTTTAGACTGCAAACAAAATTGGTGACCTTTGTGAAACCTTGAGACACAATTCAAACAGGTAACAACAACTGCATGTCGATTCGATATTAATACTGTACAACAGTAATTCCTCTAGGTCACTCGAAATATAATGGCGTTTATAAGTCTAAAAGGTGGCTACAATGTGCAAATATCTTTGCACTTTCATTCTTTGAAACTAAAATATCAGAACCCACAAGGATTTAACCTTTCTTTACATGTCAAGACGTAACGATGCAAGTGATGAAAGTGAAAATATAACTGTCAAGTGGTTTCTCTTACCCTCGAGTCAGTAGACGTGCTTGTGTTGGCGTATGTCTTCCTGTTTAAAGAAGATCTTATGCTGTCTCTTTTCTCTACAATCGTTGCAGGTCGACCTTTACTGATGATCATTATTGTATGTGCAACACTGTGAAATAGACTTATAAAATATATTTGTAAAACAAAGCCTGCATTGAAATGTGTCTTGGAGTCATTTTGAATCTATTTTGTACGATATCTGTGCATATCTATACATTAATTGCTTATTAGATATATCAGCGACGTGCTTGTTAGGCATGAAGGCTATTTCAAAGAATTATCATACTTAAGTTTTGTTGAATATATAGAGGATGTTTAATGTTGTTTTCACAAAACGAGGTTTATTGCATTGAGTGTCATGGATAAAACCCAGTATTTCATCGCTGATCATAAAATAAATGGGGATTATTGATTAGTCATAAATTTACTTAATCAAAATAATTAAGGATAAGATATCTATTATTTAGAAAGAATCCACATCGAAACTGAAATTATTATACTTTATCATTGTTATTGTTAAAACGTAATTTCATATTTGATAAACAAATTCATGTTGTGACCAATAATAGGTATACTCAAAATATCCCACATAAGTTTTATGTTCTCCTCCCCTGATTGTTGTTTATGCATTGATATGTTAAATCAACATCTTAGTGTATCAAGAGGCGACCAAGCAACATCAAGTTGTTAGCAAGAATCTATGACATTCCGGCTTGGCAACACAACACGTAACACAAACATTAAAAGCTGCGTGTCTGATTTTATTGTAAGGGTTGATTTTAATTTTATCATTCAATAGATCTACATGTTTGTTTCTGATTATTATTGGGAATTTGAAAAGTTAAACATGTGTTGAAAAGGTGATCTTGCACTTTTGATAATGACAATATAATGCCCGAACGGTCATTTACATACAGTATCAAATTATTTTACTGCCTTAATATGGTAAATATGTAAACTCAATAATAACAATTTCAAATATATTCAATACAATAAAATGAAATAAAAATAAAATAAATGAATGTTGGTTATTTAGCAGAAATATTGTTTTTCATTTTTCCAAAATCGTATGTTTAGACTTCTACTTAAATCAACTCAATATATTTAGTTGTGAAACAATGATATAATAAATTTCCCATCACCTAAAATATTCCAATCCTTGAGCAGGAATTGCTTACAGGTAGACTTCACCGAGGACTGACAAAAGAGAATATCTAAACAAAGAACATAAACTATATTAACGTCATTGTTCATCCATTGAAATTTGCTTACATCTTTTCTGATCAAAACAGATATTGACTTTGATTTGAAACCAATTAGAGGAAGCCAGTTTGTTTTTCAATCTTGAAGAAATACATAGAAACTTTTAAAAGTTTCATTGAATTGTATTTAATCCCAAAGGAGTTTTATCAAAGGAAACATTTTCATCTAATAAATGAACACGAACACAGTTGATGGATATTTATTTAAAATACAAGGTAATAATTTTTGAAATGAAGCAAAGATCATGGTTCCTGACATTTGTTATATGTTTTATACGCTGTTTTGTACATTATTTTATGTTAAATCTATAGAAAAAAACAGATTTAAGGGGCAGTAGCACGTTTTCTGATTATTTTATATTTAAAATAATTCACCTATAATTGTAATTTAATGCTAAAATTATTATATTGACAGTGTCAACAATTTCAATACACATACCAAGCATCCACAGTCAGAGGACAAAGTATGAGGATTCACATAAAATCTATTGGCGGCCATTTTTTGTGAACATCTTTAATTCATTTTGTATAAGAAAAAGGAATCGCATGGCTAAACTTTACGTTACATTTTTGAATTATCACTGCTTCATTTAGCTTGAATACATTGTCTATTAATTGGAACCATTTGTTTTCATTTTCCTGAGATCACCTTATATTCCCCCTAAAAACGTGCTACTGCCCCTTTAAGATGATTATCATATAATGTCACACTATTGTGATCTTTAGGGTAATGTCATGTTGTTGCTACATATGAAGCCTTATATAACTATATGTATGTATAGCAACACGGTATCCCTATTAAATCCATTTTACCTAGAGTGTGATCTGAACAGCATTTATCTTGATATGTAACTGTCTATGACTTTTCTCTTACTTCAATTATTAGACCTTTCTGTAACATAAATGTAAACAAAAATTACCCGCACATAATAAATGTTCCATATACAAACTGTAAATGGGCTATGTTTTATATAGTTTGTGTTCTGCTCTGTGAACAAAATTCGAAGTTGCGTTTGTACGGAAAGGGCCAAAAATGAATATCATATCAATAATCAAGTTTTCTTTTTCTACAGAATGGTTGAAGTCTACATCAAAATGTAAACTTCCAGGGCAAGGAAACCAAGGATGAAATAAAATCTTGTGTAGGAGGAATGCATTATCAACTGACTGCTTGTGGTGGCTTTTAGCATAGAATATTGCCTAGGGTAAACACGTTTCCCATTGGCGGGCGTTATTGCCGACTCTGTGTTCTTGGTTACGTTTTGACTTTCTGACGAAAAAGTGAATATACATATACACAAGTGACAAGACATAGAGATTATTAACCGAGTGTGTTTCCGTATCATTAATATCATATAATAGGAATAAAATTTGTATTATGCGAGCCTTTGGCGAGCATAATACATATATTTTTATTCCTATTATATGATATTAATGATACGGAAACAAACGAGGTTAATAATTTCTTTATCATATAATGTCATTTTGAAATAAAAGGATTTAAACGAAAATATGATACCTTCTAAAAATATGTTTGACCTAGATTTCGCGGAGTAATTGCTTTCACAATAAAGCAAGGTGAAGGTCATATTGTCGGCGATGTACAGTTGTGAACAGTCTAGAAATATTCCTTCATGAAATGATTTTTTTCACAGTGATAGAAACGTCTCCTTCAATCTATGAACATTTTCAGTCTGATTTCCAATGCACGATTAAACATTGTATTTTTTAATAACACAAAACGTGTAAGAACCAGTTGTCAACGTCGCTACAAGAGGGGAAGTAACTCTAACTGCATTTTGAAAAGCTGCATTGTCATTGTTGTTACGCAGTTCAGTTACGGTATCCTTAGACTAAACGTCGACTATTTGCGAAGGTGAGGTTGTTGCGTTTGTAACTACGCTACTAGATAATCTGTACTATCACTAGAATATGATAATGATTTGTTTATGCTGATAAGTTGGTAACCGACACGACCAAAGCGATCTAGGCCTATGTTTAGACGATCATGCTCGCCTCGGTACTAGCTCCCCTATGCTCCGCAGTTACCGGGAACGGAGGTTGACCGGAGATAGTCACGGCGAGCATACATCGTCTAGGCCTATGTTATGCACGAAAATTGAAGCACCTATTTTTTCGAAAGCCGATATTGTTAGCTGCATATCGTTTTATTTTTAAACGCACAATGAAAACAACTTGAAATGCTTCGATAACCAAGCTATTTCTAAAATACGAATGCGTGATAAGTTTTGACAGTTTTTGTTTACGATATTTTATTCGATAAAAAACCCACAAAACCTGAAAACTCCCGACGACGTTATCAATGTTTAGAGACCGGTTTAGGACTCGCATGACATGCATGGAGTTTTGAGAAAATAGTTCGGGTTTTGACCTCATTTGCATTGTTATCAGGGATCTGATAACATGATTACAAGATGGGTTTATTGCACAGATAACACTGCCCATTATATGATAAAAAGTGATACAAGGTACAGAAATAAGTTTAATTGTTATCAAGATATTATCAAACATTATTTTCTACAAGACAAAAACAGAAATACAGTTCATTACCTTCATATAAAAATGAATGAATTTAATCCGTGTTTGTTCAGATCGGTTTTATTTTAAAAGCATATTCTTTGATTTTCTCAAATGGTGAATTTCTCAAATGGTTCATTAAACTAATTGCAAAACCATTTTTGACAGAACTGATGATCTCATCAAAACCGTTTTTTAGATTTGCATTAGTCAATCTATTAAAAAATGTTTGGAATAGTTTTATAACGGCAACGACAGAGTGCGAGATATCAGGATATCTGTAGTTCTCTTTCTTTTAAATGGAAATCAGGGACGAATTTAAGAAGCTTAATTTGTTAAATATTTACAAGAGTTTTAGACTGCAAACAAAATTGGTGACCTTTGTGAAACCTTGAGACACAATTCAAACAGGTAACAACAACTGCATGTCGATTCGATTTTAATACTGTACAACAGTAATTCCTCTAGGTCACTCGAAATGTAATGGCGTTTATAAGTCTAAAAATATCTTTGCACTTTCATTCTTTGAAACTAAAATATCAGAACCCGCAAGGATTTAACCTTTCTTTATATGTTAAGATGTTACGATGCAATTGATGAAAGTGATACCAGTCCAATTCCAAGAATAGAGTTTGGGATAGAAGCAATTTCAGCTGATATTGCTTATAAGAAATAGGTTCTTTCGTCATGAATTCTATACACTCATTTAAGGAATCACAAAGCTGATCATCATCCAGCTTTCTTACTTGCCAGATCCTTTCTCACGTCACACAATAATGTAAAGACTTCCTTAACATTCAATCGCGGTGGGAGACCAACATTCAGAATAACTATATTTTCAAAAATCTGAGTGATTACGAGCTCTGCCAATGTTTCCTTAAAAATCATGTGACATCTCAATTTCGCTAATGGAACAAATCAGATTTGATTAAAAATGATGAGTAACACTACTTGAGAATCACACAAGGATCGGTGTTGGAACGCCTTATATCATGAATAAAGAAGTTGCCTTACATATAGTCCAATTCATTATCTCAATCCTAACATACATATGTGTGGGATTGTGTCACTATGAAATATATATCTTGTTTACAACAGTGACAACTCAAATGTATTTACTCTTCACTGATGTATATATACTTTATATAGTATATTTGTACTTTTGTAACGATTCGACGATACCATGTACATGATGACATTTTGCATTCAATCTCTCTTTTGTTGAAAGGTTTAGCGTGTCGCGTGAAACGTTTATATTTTATCAATTACTAGATCTCAATTTACAATAAGACTGCCTAACCCTAAATACAATATGCAGTAATGGACTTCTATCTAACTTCATTATAGGAAAAGGGATGGGATACATATACTATTTCTAGAAGTTGATGCAATTTGCCAAACTCGTGATTAAGTGCCACTTTTTCTGAATTTCCTGTATTGCATTTAAGACAAAGCAAACACCAAAAGTGATTTATTTCACGAAATGGATAAATATGATCAATCACATTAATGCAGATGTCATCTGACCTGTTCACATATAATAATGTAACAAGTGTAAATGTTTGTTAGCCTTCACAATGCGGAGTTAAAAACTCAGTGTTGATCAAAAATCGTTTTGAGAAACATTAAGACACATTAGAACAGACGCATGACCATTATTCGTATAGGAACGTAGGAGCAGAACACAATTGACAGTTCGATCTCAGGGATATAATACCACCATGAGCATCATCACATACCGGAGGTTATATTAGATACAATATCTCATAGCCAATAAAAAACATTAACTCTATTAACTGTCACGGTAATAAATTGAGATTAGCTGTTTTTCTGAAAGGTTATTATTTTCATCATTGCTTTTCCTGATAAACATAGGCATGTTGTTTTAGTATTAAAAGTTATCGTAACGAAAACAAGTATTCAACAAGTCGTGTGTGTATTTGTAAATTTATACATGTATTTGTTCAGAACAATGGCTATGCCTTCCTCTACTGGTTGGTTTATATTCACTTATATGTGAAATCAATATGTTAGTGTACAAAGAGGCGACTCGGGTTTTTATATGTCCTTTCCAGGAACATAAAGTTGCCCAGTAAGAATCCATATTATTAAGGCTTGGCTAGACAACAAGATGGAAAAAACATAAAAGCTGCCTGTCCGATTTTATTTTAAATATTATTGTTACCAATCTTGCAATAGATATAGGATTCTGATTCTTATTGTGAATTTCATACATCATTTATGCTATGAAAAACTGACTGAACTTTTTATGATGACAATCACAAACCCAGATATTGTTTCAAATGGTTACAGTATCCGTCAAATCGTTTACTGCCTAAAAATGGTTAAGATCTAAACTAACAGCAACTTATACATTTTTGCTGTTAATGTCAATCAATTATGATTATGATCATTTAGTAAAAATACTTTATTATCCTTTTTTTTTTTTTTTTCAAACATCAACTCAAATCCAATAATAATAAAATGTAATCCATATATTCTGTTGCGAATATGCTAATAGAATCCATTGATGTGGATTGCCTACACAAAAGCTTTACTGAGAACTGACAAAAGAGAATAACGTAACAAACATTTCATCTATTTTCCATGATCTAAGGATTCTTTATCAAGCAAATTTAATTACATCTTACCTCATCAAAACTGATATTTAGAGGAAGCCAAGTTTTGTAATCAAGAAGAAATACACAAATGCTTTTAAAAGTAAAGGTTAAGTAAGCTTGTTTCAAATTGTTTTAATCCAAAAGGGGTTCTATCAAAGGAGACATAAAAGTGCATTATATCTTATATATCTGATTTGCCTTGTACATTACATGTACATTACCTTGCCACATTAATGCATTTGGCCTTACTTTTTATAGTGTTTAACTTAATTATTTTCATTGTACCTTAATCCAATAAATGAAAGAAAAACAATTGATAGTGATTTAGTAAATATAAATGTAAAAAAGTCTTTTTTGAAATGAAGCAAAGATTTTTACTGACAATTGGTACGGATATGTTCTGGGTTTTCTTCAGTATTCATTCTATGTAAGTAACAAGAACCTCTGTGAAAACGTGTCATGCCATGAATAAAAAAGTTTTCATCCATATATCCTCCTTCATTATCTCAATCCAAACGTACACATCAAAAAGCATATGCCATTTCTGAAATATATATCACATGACTCTGTGCTGCATGTTATCTAGAATTTGTATCCGTGATTAAATTACGCACTCAATGTCTCTTGTTAAAAGGTTTTGCATGCAAAATCATATGTTTATTCATATACATATCCATTAGCCACTCTCAATTTACAATAAGACTGCCTAACCCTAAATACAATATGCAGTAATGGATTTCTGTCTAACTCCATTATAGGAAAATGAAAGGATACATATACTACTTCAAGAAGTTGATGCCATTTGCCAGACTCGTGATTCATTGGCAATATCTGTATCATGTATTGATGTGTGATGTATTACACGAAATAAATATATATAATATTCACATTATCACTGCTGTCATCAATCAATTAATCAATCAGGCTTCATGCATACTGAAATGGCCACAGGCCTATAGTACATAACTGAATTAGTGTTATAGTACATAACTGAACTAGTGTTTACATAAATGCACATTACAGAGATAAAACATGATTCTATACAAGATTGCATAGTAGATGAAAATGGCAAACTTTTGTAACATTGTTTTAATTTTTATTGCTAACACGAAGTTGAAAATGTTATGACACATGAATGGGCATTGTAGTATCGATATTTATATTACATCAAAGGAATTGATATCCATCGTCAAAATCATTTAAAATACAAAGTAAACTATTCTATCTTTTTATCAATAGTGTTCTATCGTCCACTCTCAATCAATAAGTCATGTGATGAACATCCAAATTGTTCTAATGATTGTTGCATTTCTTAATGTTTACACGTGATAAGTAACCTTCACTAAATAAATCACATTTGAACTTGGGATATAATAACTAAAACATTTTAAAAAATTAAGTGCAACCCATAAAAGTTGTAAAAGCTTACACAAATTAGATATATGACCTTGAATGACCAATTTTCCAATTTAGATAGCTTTCCACTTAACATATTGTTACTACTATACCCTCAGGTTATGATGTCAACTCTGCATGACCAAAATTATTCATAAAGAGAATATTATGCCCTATCAAAGTACATTGATAACAGAATCATGTGTTCTCGAACATCAATCTCAATGAGATTATTAGTTTTAGTTTATGTAAACATTGACCAAGTCATTACCAAAATAACATAAAAACTTAGATAGGTTTAAGTTTGGACAAATTCATTTTAAAATTTAAAAAATAAAATCGGTGTAACTATAAATATGAAAAGTGTAATTCTATCTGTAAACTGTTATACAAATTCCGTTTAAGGAATTGCTTATCTTCTCAGCGGTTTTTAAATGTCTTTTAACGTGTTTTGAAAGCAAAAAACGGCATGCGTTCATCAGATGATGTAACGCTAGTAATTGATAGATTGTTTATTTAAATTCATGTGTTAATATCCACTATACAAAATTACAAAAAATGTAAAATGGAATTAAATCTTCTAATTTATATATCCTACACGGGCTAGGTCATGTGCAGTTAAAGACCAAACTGACTACTCAATTTTCCTCGTTTTGCGTATTTCAGAAATAAACTTTTTTAATAATAAAAATAACAGCAAGAATGACTGTCCATTTTGCATTGAACAAAGTATGTGTATTGATAACTTACCATTCAAGTCATACAAAAATGTAAATTCATTCCTCATGTTTTGTTTATGTTATACCTGTTCAACATAACTGAAATAGTGTTGAGTAATTCAAACTTTAGGATTTCAAGTGTTAAGACATGCTTCTGTCAAAATTGTGGGCAAACGACATGAGTTGAGACAATGTAATGTTCATCACACTAAACCTCAATCTTGAGTTGATCCTTATAAACTTAGAAGACCAGAGCTTTTAGTATGTGAAGAGGGACATAGATAGAAACAATCAATCTTTATCTTTTTTTTAACTCAAATAACGTTCATTTAAATGAACTGAGGTCAACCAGTAAAGCAATTGTTAATATCAAAGCGCCTAAAATGGCATACTTGTTTGGGTCATATTACGTAATAAATTGTCTTCAACGTAGTGATTTATCAATATCTGTCTTGGGGTTTTGCAAAATCATACTTCAATAATCTATGATGTGATGCTTTTCTATTGATGGTTGATATTGTTGATAATACAATCGTTATATCAGTGAAAGTTCCATGTTGAAAGATACTCAAGTACTTTACAGAGAGAATCTTGAAAGTGGATGGATTTCACGAACGGAAATAACAAGCTGCATTACATTATCTAATATTGTCTTCTTTCCATGAATATTCAGATTCAATTGAGCTCTCGGTTAGATCAAGACTATTATTCATTCCTTATTATAAGTATTAATCTAGTTTTCCTTACTATGTCTGAGAGTACTTCTGGAGGGCATGAGATGTCAAGATGAAACTGTCTAACTTGTCTCTTACCCTCGAGCCAGTAGACATGTGTTGGCGTATTGTTATCCGTTTGATGTTCGATAGAAAGTTACTGATGATCATAATTGTAGGTTAATCAAATATCGTGCCTATATTTCTAGTCATTTGAGCAAAATTTGATGAAATGACATTAATATAAATATAACATTTTATTGCTGATGTTGATCCTCAACACTCTGAAATTCAGTGTAGCATTGCACCCAAACCTTACTGCGAGTAGAACAGTTCTCTCCTGCAGACAAAGTTGCCGAGCCCCAGGTGGGATTCGAACCACATACCTCTGCGCTATCTTAGTTGTATGTCTAAGTGTCAAATCACAGTGTTCAGGGCACTGATACATCAATTGTTAAAGTATAACTAATTCATTTTACTATAATATCATCAATCCAAATAATGTCCTCACAGACATTAACTTTAGTTAACTAATTAGTATGAGAACCTTTGAAACATTTATAATATAGGTACAAAAATCTCTGCTCAATTGTTAAATCCTACTTTTAAGTATTTGTGTAAAATGACCACCACAAATCATCGGGCACTTATATATCAACTGTAATTAGAACAGTATAGTTAGTATTATTTTGACCAGTTAGGTAGACAACTCTTTTGATTCAAATATAACTCGACCGGAGTTATAAACGAATTCGCCTTGGAGACCGAGGATTCAAACAGGATAACAATATTCTTCTGTTTATGGTCTAATAAACACAAATTAATTTCATTATATTAAAACTTGGTATAAACTAGTACACAGAGTCGCTTCTCTGCAACTGTAAGGCCCCGGGTTCGATTCCAATCTCCGTTGTTTATATGTCCTAAACATTTATAATTCTAAATTTTACAAGTAAGTTTAACTGCCAAAGTTGAAGATCTCTTCACCTGACTAAGTGTTGATGTACAATAAGAGGTGTTTCAGTCAACAAGACCAGTAAGTGAGGTATAACTTCTTTTGTATGCCTTATTTTCACAATATATCTTTAAATATTTGTTTCTGTCTCATGTCCCATTTATAAGGAAGGAATAGTTTACATTGAAGTTCCCTGCTCATATTGAAATAGTTGCATGTGTATAGTTATTCAGAAACGGAACCTATCATTTAAAGGAGCTAAGTCACCCTCAAGATTTAAGGTTTATGTGTAATAATGTTTGAACAGTTTCATAATAAATATTTTCCAAAATGATTAGAGAAAGTTCTCCTCTGCTTGAGAACGACACAAGGATCTGTGTCGAAAACGTCGCATACAATGAACAAACAAGTTGTCATCCATATATTCCTCAGCATTATTGACATTAAAGTCAGGATACTTACGACGCAAATTTAGTCTGACTTCTACCCATCAACCTGTCCAGATCGGGTGAGCCTACCAGGAGAATGTAAGCTTGTGAACTTGCTAAGATCAGCCGTGAAAACAACCTCATAGTTCAACCTCTATTTCTCGGATGTTCACGAGGGAGCAAATTACTGAAGATAACTTTTGCAAAGACTGAGCGGTTTGAACCACCAATGGTACGACTATGCCTACTGCTTTGTCCATACAGAGGACTTGGTCGATATTTGGGAATTACACTACCAAACATCATCATACATAAAAGATCGCTGGATTCGTCATTTTTGGAGACAACGACCAACTTCAGCGCAGTATCACCCATGGTTCGCTAGTTCCAACTGATGCTCGCATGGTTTCAATGCGACGCATTGCCGCAATAGTGTTTCGGGTTTTCTTCCTGCAATAATACTCACAGCCATGATATCAGTGAAATACTCTTGAAAGAGGCGTTAAACTGCAAATAACCTCGACCTACCTCACCTCGTCAATGGGGTTTTAATCCAAATACAGTCACGTGATAGACGTGGAATAACTGGGACAGTCTTTGAATATCAGTAAAAAAAGAAGAAGTCTTAAAGAAAATAATCATTTCAAAACTGAGTTAATTGTTGTTTGGCAAGAATTATTGACAAAATAAAAAATTGAAAAATATGATTTTTTACATACACAAAACACATATACAAGTTAAGAAGTGAAAATTCTCTATGCTATTGGTCAGCTCTTCAGTGACCTTCACCAACAAGTGCATCTCAAATGACAACACTGAATTAAAAGTACATATCCTATTGTGTTCATTTGAAATTAAACCAAAATCATATATCTTTGGATTGCCTTACATCTATATGCTATTTTCTGTGTTCACTAATGATGTAGATGAATCGCGTAACCGTATCTGACAGAACCAAGATTAACTAATCAAAACTTTTTTTCCATTTGCTCTTGCCTACAGTCTCTTTTAAGTAAATGTGGCATGTTTGGAATAGCTTTAGGGTTCAATAATGACACCTATCTGAGTGGAAGAGAGTACGACAATCTATCCTCAGTGTATCTATTTTTCTATTTAATGAAAAAGAACTTGAGAAGATTGAATCAAATGTATAGCATATGGTATATCATTCGAATTTATCCGTCACAATACAAAAAATCGCCAGCTGAAATATCGACGTCTTTAGGCGCTAAATGACCTCAACGGTGTTGATAATTAACCATACAAGTTTCCAGTTTTACGATTCTGTCTCCGGATAACTGTTTTCTCAACGGCTTGGTAATTTTGAGTCAAAATCCAAGTAACCTTATTATTGAAAATGAAGTCAATTTTTTTACTGACTTGACTGAATTGGTTACTTTTTAGTAAATGACCTCATAGCAACACCACCGTCAATGGCTGAAATATTGCACAAGCGACGTTACAAAGTTATTCGTTTGAAAACTTTGAACCTTCAAATCACAAAATTGTCAAAAATCAAGTTTGAAGAAGACTGCACTTAAGAAACAACTGGCCACTGTTTAAGATAATGGATATTCCCAAGGGAGAAGTAGTGTTTTTCCAACAAGCTAAACTCAAAATAATTTCAAATTGTCTCACAGACTTTAAGATTGTATGTTTTTCTCAATTATGGATGAAAATAGTACTGGAAATGCAATGTCCTGCTAGCCTCTTATCATGCATGATAAAGAAGGTTTTTGTGAATGAATGTCAACTATCGTTATTTCTTATTTATAAAATACTAAGTTTCATGTGTAGTTTCTTCCAAATGACAAAAGTTGTATTTGACCAAATATCGAGGTTTCACAATTTTCTAATATTTTCATTTTTTTACTTAATGAGTATTTATAGTTCTATTTAATAGTCAATAAAAAACAAGTGTAATATCTGCAATGGTCAATACATTAAATCTATCAAACTAATCAAAGAGCACTTACTTTCCTTTTACAAAATAGGGGGTGCTTAATTAAGTTCTTTGAATATAGTATTAAAGCTTAATGTATTTCATTTACACCAAATGACTCCGAAGTACATCTACATGTTGCGTGACTTTCTTGATCGATGTTGCAAATTCCTGTCTAGACAAACAGTAAAAGTCTTTTAAACAATAATATCCGCCACGGCTGCTTAGGGAATCTAAGGAACACTTGTACAGTGCCCCTATTTAATACCCCAGCGCATGGTTAAAGTTATGTATTTTATGTAATTAGCACTATCTTATTGATAGTTTGTAATCAAATACCGCGAGCGCCGCAGTTTATGTATAACACTTGGGTATCAGAAACAAAGCATGGGTCCAAAATGAAAGTCAGGAGGATGTCAAATGACACAGTTAAAAAACAATGCGGTCCTTTCTTGTGTGACTTTATTGCTTTGAAAGTGATGTCTCTGGTAATGAAAAGATTGATGAAGATTTTTCCGGGAAACTTTCAAAATCAGACGACTAGTAGCCCAGCTCAGTTTGAGCACATTTAAGTCTAAATACGAATGAGAAAATATGGAAACTATTAATTGTGTAGTGTGAGGAATCTTTATCCGAGGTAAGTAAAATAATTCTCATATATGTTTTCACAACGAACCATCGATAATGATTTAAGTAAATGTCGCATTTCTACATTAAATAATTGTTATTAGATAACTATCATCTATAGATTTATTACATGATGAATAAATATCTTTCAATTCAATCTTCTAAATGAAAGAGAAACAATACATTAAACATCAATAGTTGTTGAATTGCAAAGAAACTTGTTAGCTTATCGAGGTAATAGTAATTAATGAAAAAACAAATTTGAATAGCATGTTGTGAACCTTCGGGTAGAAACACTGAATTACAGAAATAGAGTGGTTGAGTGATCCCAAACTTTCTGTTAACTTATGTTTTACAAGAGACGTTTGTCTACTTCACGTAGATTCCAGGTTTTTGTGGTAAAGGAGAGTTTTCCGTAAGATTGTTTACCTGATGTCTGTGGTCTAAGGGTCATTTGTAGAATACTTGAGGCCGAATGAGCCACTGTCTGTCAAATACAGTAGACAATTATAGATAAAGAAAACATTTCTGTTGTCAGAAGATGTTATTATCTATCACGGTGTACATGTATATGAAATATTGTCCCATGGCCTACACATGCATTTGTTTGACACATTGTACAACAGATCAATTATCTTATTCAAATATCGTGTGTTTATTGGATGGTTACTATATATTATACTGTAATTGATGTTGAGCAAATTGCTAAAAGCGAATATGAACGGATACACAGTTTATGCTTATCTGTTCAATTTAAAGTCGTATGATTGATGTCTTCAGCATCTGACTGAACTAAGTCATGAATTTCGTATGTTAACGTTTTTGACTAACATACCTAGAACAATGTGTTTTTGAAGTCGCCTTAAGAATACGAGATAAGATAGTGATTATTGACTATTTGGTTCCTTTCTAGCGTCCTCGCGGATCCCTTACACTTAAAACTATCAACACTACATATTATGTTTAATTCAATTGTAAGTATTTTGACCGATCGCTACTATGAAATAGCTCATTTAGGACCCCAAGTGAATTTAATAAGACATATTGATAATGTCTTTCGGTTGTCATGTCTTGTTTGGGATGATGTGATGGCAGCTATCTCTGCCTGGAAACCGATTTACCATTGATTTGCAAAAAAATTAAATATTTGGAGGTTCCGTGAGTGTTGATGGAAATGTACATCAACCAAGTTTATGTTTGCAAAAGGTTTAACTCGACTGCATGTCACGTGTATATCAGTCTACTTAAAGGCGATGGAGATAGTTAGAAGCCACAGGACCCTTGGTCATAAGATCGATCCTGCTGCAAATAAAAGAAGAGCGTTTTGAGATTATCCCTTGATTACAGCACCTGCATAGTTACATAGTATAAAAAGGTCGGAGGCTCCACTTCATTGAAAGCTTTATTAATTCACGTTATTCTTGTCTACCTTTAGGAATGCAGACCACGGTGAATGTTGAATATAGAAGTAAATATATTTTCTTGAAATATTTTGAGCCTGAAAAACTTAAAGGGCCAAGCATTTTCATACTCAATAATTGAATACCCGTCAAGACATTTTTCAATCAAGAATCAAGTGATTAGTTATCCTTAAGATTGACAAATTGACCTTTACAATTTTCTGCAATTTTCAAAACATACTGACAAAGATTAATAAGCACATATTTAGTTAAAAATTGAAATTACTGAAAAATAATCTACAATAAAGAAAATATTATAGAGTGACCTACTTTGTTTAGATCGGAAACCTGTAATAAAAGTTCAATAAAACAATTTATCACTTGATTGTACAGCTTGAGGCACTAAATAAGCAAATATGCTTTTAGAACACGTAAATTGCTGTCTAAATAACATGCCAATTCCATTAACTATGTCCACAAACTGGATTGAAAATCGTTTAGGTAAAGTCTGATAAAACAGCATTGGATTCCCCTTTAAGTTTGTGGAAAGTTGGAATAGCTAGCAAAATAAGAATGAGGTGTTTAGAGCATAGGTGAGTTTTATATATATAAGTATAAACCACTGACAATTTTCTAATTGTTCTATCATAGTCATTGTAACATTTACATATTAAAATATATAAACGGTATATCCATTTTAAGAACAAATATACAGAAATTATATGTTTCTATGAAAAGCATTTATCTACATAAATATATTTCATTATTCAAGACATCTCCACCCATGGTTCGCTTGTTCAAGCCGATGCTCGCAGGCTTCACCGCAAAGCATAACCATATTTGTGTTGCAGGTCAGTAATCACAAATGTCTTGTTTGACTTCATGCGAAAATAATGAAGATGAAATGTTCCGAGATGTTCATACTGGCAGGTCTATATCCAACATGCCCTGTCTGTGATCTGATGGCAAGAGTTGTATTAAGACCCTTATTCGTCCATCATCAATCTGAGTGCTAGTACCATCCATGCATACATATATAGACATGCTCACATTGAGTAAATTACCTTATATTGAAAAAGGCGAAAATGACAATAGTAATAGAAATGTCTCAGCATAGTTATGTTTTATCATCTGTATCGGCTTTATAGATACACAGTCACAATTTGGTGTTTTAAACAATTACTTTTAAATGCTCACAAGAAACATTTCATGTTAATTTCAAAACAGAAGAGCTTTATTCAGTATATGTGGCCACATGACCAAAAGTACAAATCAATAAAATACATTTTTTTGCACATATACAGGCTGAGATACGTTATTGATAAATTTCAATATGATGTTAAAATGATGACATTGATACTATGAAACAAAATATGCGTATATAATCTACGAATACTTTCTTCTCATTTCTTTAAATCGTATCCATCCCTGCAACATGGTTACTGGACAGTGGAGATATGGCTCTGATGCATAAGCCTGGTAAAAGAAACCAACCAGTAAGGGCAATTGCAGCTACCGTCGCTTGTCAAAAAACATTTTTCCTCAGCTGAATAATATTCCGAAACTTAAGTGATGAATTGGCCAGATAATATATTGAAAGTTAGCTTCTTTTCAATGTTGGACATATTTGTTGCATTTAAATCGAATTCATCGGTCCGTATTTATTACGAAATACAAATTAGATGTGCTAAATATTGATAAATTGTTTAGCTAAGCTAATATTTCAGAATATGAAAATGCATACATGATATGAACATACAGTAGTGTTGGACATTACATGATTCACTTCAAAAAGAAATTCGATGTGACAAAAAGGAAAGTTAGAAGTCAAAATAAGCATAGTCTGGAAAATAGATCAAATACTAATCCAATGGTTTACACGGTTCTCAGTATATTATATTGAATGCGAACAGAAGCTATGTTAGCTAAAGGTAATTTCAATGTAACGAAAAATTGATTTAAACAGTGTTTTCTTTCAATTAAACATTATACAACATTCAGAATATATATTCAATAAGGTAAAAGGATAAGCAAACAGGCAGAAAATGCCTATATAAATGCTTCTCCTATGAATAAACATTCCAACAAACAAACAAAAAATAGAGCCATTGGCTCGCTAGCTCATCAGGCTATAAATTCAATTTATCTTAAGGGTGTGGTCATTGTGGTTTCCCCCATGGATGATTGAGGTGGCCACAGGGTCTCAAAATATACATTTTAGAATCCAAATACCTAAAGAGTACGTACAAAACATTTCAGTATTCTATGCCTTGTGCTTCTGGAGATGAATATTTTAAAAAGCCAATACGGACCACAGGGTCACCAAAGCTGTAATTATAATATTACTTTTGTCCTATTACTTGTATTACTAGTCAAGCAGTCTGTATAGATGATTTTCAGCTTTACAGGCCTTATGCTTCTTTGGAGGAAATTTAAACTAGGTTTATGGGTGTAGCCACAGGGCCACAAAAGCTATGCTACCCTCATTAGCCAAAGGGTCTGTACACAAGGTTTCAGCTCTCTAGTACTTATGCTTCAGGGGCCACAGCGTTCCGAGTTATAAATTATTATCCTCACTAGTATAGGCGTATGTACAGAGGTTTTCAGCTTTCTGGGTCGTACTTTTCTGGAGAATTTGAAAGTGCACAATGTTTACGGACGGCCGGACGCCGGACACCTTGCCATGCAATAAGCCCATTGAGCCTTTCAGGCAAGGGGAGCTAACATTTTAGAATTTCAATATGTTGAATGTTTATTGCTGAAAGGAAATGATGAAAATATTGACAAAATCATCAACTCATCAACAAAGAATGTTTTCTCAGTGTAAAATCAATGGTACAAGCAACGCAAAGAGGGAATTAGACAAAGCAAAACCGAAAATAAACAAAGATAAGTCTGCGTAGTTTCATTTTGTCATTTCATCATGACATTCCTAGGAAGCTGTTGTGAAATTTGAAAAGAAACTATGTATTTTACCCTCGTATTTTGCGGAATGGTGTTGTTAGAAGCTTGACCAAAGGAATATAATTGAATTAAATTAGCGTTTAAGGTTAAACAACATTATCAAACTTCTACGAATATGATTACTTTAAATGTGAATTGGAAAATAGTTATCGAGTTTTTGTTACTCACCAAAATAACCTATGCTCAGACAGTTTTGACTTTGAATCGGACAATTATGTAGATTATTTTTTCTTAATATCATTGTTTGCTAAAAGTGGTTTTCTTGAGGTAAATATTTGTTATACAGTCATTTAGAATATTTGAATCGAAAACACTGTCATGTCATGAATGAATCTCAGTTTGACCCAATGAAATTATTTGATTAGCACAGTAAGATGTTATTCAATGTTTGTTTGATTCTCATTACTATCTAATTAGTAAGGTCATTAATATTCACAGACATTACAGACAAGCGCTGACAAAACATGACAATACAAAACATCAATGAGTACCGAAAATTGAACGGAAAATCAAACACTATCTTATATATTTCGGAAATACAATACCTATTACCGACTACAGTTAACCCTTCTCGCCTACTGTAATGACTTATACACAAAAAATAACCAACTTTTCACACATGGTGAAGGAGAGAAATGCACACTTCTATGTCTACTGACCTGAGGGGAAGAGAGAAGTAATTGAGGTTTTGGTCAGTCCACATGCCCGGAGATATAGTCTCCCAGACGATGTCAGACAGTTTGATGAAAACTCAAGATTGGGTGAATAATTGTGCAAATATTACAGATATGTTATGAATGTTAACATGTGTGAGAAAACTGTTGTTTCTTTCTTAAAATGAGGACCAAGATCTGCGATGAAAGAATAAAGTCTGTAACACCAACATTGAAATGTATAATCAAACATCGTGACAAACCTTTCATTATTATTATTGATAACACAAACTCTTGAATTCTATCAAATATTTTCTTCTCTTTCTTATTCTTTTATAACGGGATTTTATCTGATCTGATCCTTCTCTATCTGTATCAATCAATATCAAATATGATATGCCACTTGTACAAAAGGTACTTTAAGGACATTTCCAAACAAGTAATGAAAACGTATAAACTCCAATACTTATGCGGTGTACAGTCTGAATCAAATACCAATAAAGATATGAATTGTATTGTAGACATATATTTCACGAACTATCAACGTCTTATCACTCAGTAACGCCGCTAATGGCTGAAATATTGCCCAAGCGGCGTAAAACCATAACTCACTCACTCATTATGCATTTTTATAATCAAAGTATTCATGAAGAAGGACAAAGAGTGATACTAGTACGGTAATATCATCTGTGACCATAGTGCACCATACTGAAACTAGTTTGAGTAACTTATTTGCACTTGATACAAATTCACTTTCGCAAACATATAGCGACAAAAGAATATCATTAGAATTTCCAATAACTCCTTCCCTTGGTACTTGGTTTTGAACTTCAAAGACTTTTAATCGAAAGTGTAAGGCCAAATCAATTTCATGAACAAATCTAAGAATAATGTTCACAGACAGAAACGTTAGCAAATCAAGATAATGTTGAGATTGTGACAGCTGAAATTGAAGTTGTGTAAAGCTGAGTGCCACCACTGTATATTTTTTCAAATATCTTAAACGATGGGATCCAAATTCGCCTAAACGGTATTCAGAGCATACGGTATCAATATCAAACATCATAGAGATGAGTTGATCATTACATGCTACAAAGAAGAAAGAGAATATTCGGGAACTACATAGAATCAAACCTTATAAAAAAAAGACCTTTCCATCGGTTTATTTTGTTAGCAATTATGATTCTCTTATTGTACATACATATAAACGTCAAGCAAAAGGAATGGCGTTATCTCAACGATACAATTATTTGTAATATTGAACTCCAATGAAAATATGACTCCTGAATGCAAGTACTATGATATAAAGCTGATTTTTGTTATTCGGGCACCAAAAATGTATACAAGATATATTTTGTTTCCTTCTTTCACTAAATGTCTACACACATAAAGATTATAACTTGTTTCATGTAATATCTGAACATACATTTGGCAACATTTTCTTAATCTTGAATAGAAGAAATATACCACTAACGTTTTCCTACATTTTCAATTCTACCCATGATGTAACGTGACACTTGTAGGTCCCTGAGGAGAATCTGGTTGGTACATCCAATAAGTGTCAGTCACTACAGATTACAGTTGGCAATGTAATAACCATTAATCAGACAAGCATGTCTCATCTTCATTACACTATAATAAAAGTCAACAGATAGATTAGGTAGTAATGGCTTAAAAGAGTAGTGGTTAGTTAAGCTGAACAGGAACTTACTTTACAGCATTTTCTTGAGTTGTTACTGGGCACCAGATAAGGAAGGCGTCGTGTCTGCATGCTTATTTAGATCAGGGATCTTATAACACCCGGGTTCCCGGTATTATACTTCCCTGTTTAGAGCGATATATTGAAGCCTAACACATTTTGATAGCTGAGAGCGGAGATTTGATTAGTTGGCATTATCGCTTAGAGTTATAAAACAAAGCAAACAATCGATGTGAGGTGATTGTTGAAGAAATATGTATACAACTTAAAATCAACGTAAGGTATTGTCTCCTGTTCACATTACAGAACAAGGCAAGACTCATGCATTTCAAATTGAATAAAGGATTAGTATCTATTTTTATAAAAGTATATCTTCCAGAAATATAAGAAACTGTATAGCTACCTACATGGGTAAATTTAAACATGTCATCTCAAACATTTCATAAAACATTCAATGCTGTCAAATATCATGTTAGCTGATACAAAATAGAACAAGAGAAATTTTGATCAAATGTATGGTTTATATTTGATATTTAGTGAGAACTTTTTAAGAGCTTATACGTTCCCATTGGTATTGATATATTATTCAATAGAATAAAACATTCAGTGTCTATATCATATCTTGAGAAATTACACATACACAGAATCCCTGTAGATAAGTTAAAACAGATGATTTAATCAACATACGAGTACAAGACAAAACTTCTAACATGCAGTGACCATTTTCAAGTAGCAAAAGATGTTTTTTCAATGCAGCCGTTCACCTTTAAGAAGCCTTATCTACTTTGCAAAATATGTTGGTGACCAACTCGTAGTGTAAAAATAAAACTGCATTATACAAAAGCAAATACGTTTTGTTCAATGTGCAAGTAAATCAATATAAATGTCCTTATGAGATATTTTTTAAAGGTAGAAAATAGAATTAATCATAACACTGTTTTACTTTTCTAAAATTTCCATGAATCATTAAAAAGAAATAAATCATAATAAAGAGATACTTCTTGTTTGGTTTCAAACTATATTTCAGGTTCTATTGGCTGTGCATGAAGTAATCATAATCGCAGGAGGTCCGTGATTCGAATCCCGCCAGTGGCTCAGCAACTCTGTCTGCAGTAGAGAACTGTTCTACACGCAGTCAGGTTTGAGTGCAATGCTTCACTGAATTTCGGTGTAGCATCACCCATGATTCGCTAGTTCCAGCAGGTGCTCACAGGTTTCACCGCTATGCATAGCCAAAATTGTGTTTGGGCTTTCTCCCTGCAGTAATACTAGCAGCTGCGACATAATTGAAATACTCTTGAAAGCGGCGATAAACCCTACATCACCTCACCTCACCTTGAATATACAGGTATATATTTCCCAAAAATTTCTTGCATTGTGAACATTACATTTGTGTCAGCATCCTAAGAGTAAATGTAAATCGTGTTCAACAGAGGATGGTATTTCAATTCTACCCATGATTAACGTAACACGTGTCCCTTGAGAGAGCCTGGTAGGTTCACCACATCAGTGTAAACCAAACAGTATTAGAGTTGACAATGCAATTTCCAGCAAGCAGACATCCGAGCCGCAGCTTCGTTATATCATTCTTTAGGGTAAACAGATCTATTGGAAGTAATAGTTGAATGAATACAGCGTCTCTCAATAGCGATTAGATAATCTTAGCTGGAATTGTTTTTTTTAGAATGAAACATCTCATCTGACATATCCACGTTAAGACCGCCAAGTCCTATAGATATAAAGTGCCCTTTTCTTCATCAATGACAGTGTTTAATTTTCATGACAATATAAACTAATGTCCAAAAGAAACGATACCATACAAATGGCAAGATAACTCAAACCACTGCAGATTGATACGACTAAAACATAGTTTTATCATTTCTTCAGTAGTCGACTCGCCTCTATGCAAAATTTCAAAACATTATCTTTTAATGTTTGCGAGAAACACGCATTTAAAATAAACATCGATTCGGAATCTCCTTAACTAGACGAGATAGCAGAGAGAAATTGGACACTTTTGCTTGTTTTAAAACGTTCTAGAGCAGTGACGCGTCAACGAATTTATGTCAAATAAAGTGCATTGTATCAACAAGATTGTATTCTTACCTAAATTCAATACCTTGTAAATTTTATAGTGAAATGACAAAAGTTCTGTGCATAAAACAACTTGAAATTTCGATTTAGGCACCCCATGTGCGTTTGAAGAGACACAAAATCAAAAGTATCTTTTCCTTAAGAATAAATGTGCATACTTCTTAACAAGACATATGCCTGTTAGGCACACTAAAATTCGACTCTGTCAGGTAATAGAATTTTGTTTCGGAGGACGTGGAAAACTTGGTATCGTTTCTTTTGGACACTAGTTTATATCACAATCAAGTAGTCTTTTGCAAGCAGGTAAAGGTTTAGAATCTTGAAATCATTTCAGATCGTTCGTTCACGTTATATGTTAACCTTATAAATAATAGAAGGTAAATGTACTATTTTCAGACACCTTTTGCTTGAAGTATCTTTGTAGGACATTTTGTCTCCCTCGGAGGTCAAAGTGTTCTGTATTGAGTTTAACTTATACAATGCAATTCTGTTGTATAATTAAAACCTAAATGATGTAAATGCAAAAAGTTTTCAATAAAGTTAAAACATAATTATGGTAAAATTTGATCATCAATTTATTCATTACATATCATTTTCCCTTTTTGCACTCTGTTCGCTGTTGATATGATGCACTCTGTATCAGTATATCAAAGAACAAGAAATTCGACCAAATCAATTCAGGGTAAAAACGTCTAACGTTGCCAAACACATAATTTGAGAGAGATATGAAACTAATTTCATTTTCGTTTCTTTAACACTTTTTAATGTAACCGTGTATCTGTGGAAAGCCTTGGTATCACATTTACTAGAAATACCATAGGCTTTATAGCACATAACCCCCTTAGTGCTTCATAAAAATAACGTTGACGCTTACCCCGTGCCAGATAAATTTCTGTGACGTCAACGAAAATTGATACATTTTCGTAATTCGGCTGTATCTCTTTTGTCCGGCGACATTAAATCGCCAAATTACACACACTTGTTCACAGTTTAATTTGCTAATGACAGATATAAAAAATCTGTAACTTTTTAGGTGAAAGACGACTGTCGATGCTGTCAAACAGAAAGACCGTGTTTTTACGGTAAATACAGTAAACTCCATGTTGGTATCCCGAACCTCCATTGCTTGGAAAAAGTTTCCATTTGTATAAAATGTAAATTATTTTACACTTTTCGAGAGAGAAAATGTCAGTGGTCACAGTGGTGTGTTTACTTCCTGCATGCACAAACTAGATCCGGAACTACTACAAGTTATCTTTTTGTAACCAATTTGTTGAACATTGTGTCTTGTGACGTCATTGACAAACAATGCGCGGAAAATGAACTATGCATAGCAGTCGATCGTTTGTTTTCATGACAAATGGATACTGGCTGAAATTCCAGCCACCGATAGACATTTCTCTCGTCCTTAATATGATGTAAATTTCAGATACATAAGCACGGAAATTACATTGCATTAATCAGACTTCAAACGACAACTGTTTTCGGCGAGATGGAAACTGAAAACAAGCGACTATTTGCAACTACGTACCAAAGTATCAACTGATCATTACATAATGGACAAAATACATCCATAATCAAAGATTGGCAAAAATGAATTCACAGGCATTCATTTGATATAGTTTTCTTTTGATGTTTTAAGTGAAATATATGACGCCCACTTCATACAAAATCAGGTAATTCAATCAGAAAGGTGTTACGGCAAATTTCGCCATTACTGTTTGGTCGCATTGGTTGTGAACTTTGATTATCATAGCTGCGCTGAAATAGCGTACAAAACAATTATAAACAAATGTTTTAGTATTATAGACATCTAAAGCAAAAACAATTTCATTAATTGAAGTACAAATGTATGTGTCAAGTGAAAATGTATAAAATCCAAAGTATTTTTCACACAAATGTGAAAAAAACTGAAATCTAAAAAAAAACAGTCATTACCTCGTTTTACTAAAATAAAACAAATTTACATAACACTTATATCGTACAAGTTTTAAAAAGAAATTTTAAAATCATATTTTATTTTATTTGGATTTAATAGTCTTACTTTAAACGGAATAATAAGCTTCCAGTGTCCTCAGTAATACATGTATCCGAACCGGCCGTCAAACTTGACTGACGGCCCTTCATCGTGTAAGCTCCGCCCCCTTTACGAGATGACACGATTTATTTCGCGCAAAAAATATGGCGGGAACATTGCGTAGTTGTATGTTTAGGCTTCTTAAGAATCTCAAGCCTATTCAAGTTTATTTGAATCAGTAACACTCATTTCTAAATTACAAAGAAGTTTGAAATATGAATAAACAGACCCACATCAACAGCACTTGATTGTTAGCCACGCCCCCAACGGGCCAAGGACACAGGGCAGCAAGTTGTCTCCCCTAGACCATGTTTGATAACTGTCACAAGTGTTGGTTTCAGACATGTATGTTTAAATACTTTGAAGACTTCAATGTTATTCATTTCTTATGAAATTATATGACTTGGTAAATATTGAAAAATCACATATTCAAAACATACCAGTACATGTAGGGCTTGAAAATAACTTGAGAGGTAAGATATGTTGAAGAGAATATTACCTTACAAACTCAATGATAATAAAACATGAAAAAAGGAAACAGATTCCCACCTTAATATAATGTTGATGAGAACTTTGAGATGTTTATTTTTAAATAGTTATCAAAAATACATTCTTAAAAAAGCTTTCCAGGAAAAATTATTTTTAAATGAATTCTCTTTCTTTCTGAAGAATCAAGTCACATGGAAAAAAAACTTGTTTCTCATAACTTGGGTAATTTTCACTTTTCACTTACAACATTGTCAATAATTATAGATTATCTATGAAGGATGTAAATCTTCTTGATTTTCAATTCAGATTCTTGCATAGAGCTGTATATACTAAAAAGGAATTGTTAAGAATGAATCTAGTTGATAATGATCTATGTAGCTTTTTCTCTGAGAGCATATGTCATGTTTATTGGATTGTGGTGAGACCATTAAATTATGGATTGAACTTGAAGTTTGGATGAACAACTATTTACCACAAAATATCACATTCTCTAAATACCTGATTTGGTTTGTTGCATCACAACATAATGTTTTGATGAACCAAATCATTATCTCAGCCAAAAAATATATTAATTTATGCAATATTAAGAATATTATTCCAAAATTCATTAATTACAAAAAAAATATTAAAACAGATATTTCTAGTGGAAAATTTACTATCGCAGAGAAACAATGAAATTGAAAAGTTCAAGAAACAATGGTTCTCACTCATTCCAGTCTTCAGTACATTAATGTTATAATACATTTACTATGTCTATTAATTACATATGCACTGACCTTGTAACCAATTGGAACAAAAGAAAAACAAAACAAAACAAAAATTTCACTTTTCAAACATTTCATAGGTTGGAAGCAAATCAGAGACTCAAAGGTGTCATTCTTGTTCATGAGAATGTTCTTTGATATATTCATAGATTTTTTTTTTTCATTTTCCATAATATTCATAGATTGTTAATAGGTAATGGAATCAAAGTTAAATTGTGACATAGCTAGGGAAATAAATATATGGAAGAAGAATTTAGGCAAAATTTAATTATATAGATTTTATTCAATAAATATACATCAAATGTAAATATGTAAACTATTGTTTGTTCTTTATAAGCGGATGAATAGCTCTCAAGTCCAAGTCATCACATGAACCTGTATTCAGAACAGAAGCTGATATCTGTTTGATGTCATCTACATGGACGCAGGGCTTACTGTCACCCTACAAATAGATAAATATAGTCTAATTAAAATATCAGTTTTCTCTTTCAACAATTTCAGAAAAAAATGAGATTCAAATAAGGGGAAAATTTATAGCTCTTTATATATACAGATTACTGCAATCATTATTAGGCAAGCTATATCACTGTCCTACAATTTGTCTTTAACCCCCCCTCCCTCATACATGTACCTTAATTGTTTGCTCAATGCAATATTAAAAGAACAAGGATATTATGTGCCTTTAGGGTCACTTGTTACCAATGTGCTTACTGCTTAGACAGAAATATGGACATACAGTACTACTATTATGTTATATTAAACAATCTAACCAAAAGATTATATTTAAAATATTTTGACCTTATCGTTAGTCTAATATGTGTAATGTTGTCTTCTCCCACTGCAAATCTTGAAGTATATTTACAGGTCAAATGACATGCAGTATCAAATCAAATCAGCAGTTGGTTATTTTAAGCCCTACCCAAATAAGTCAAATTCATTTGAGAAATTCTGTAAATAATTCATTTAGCTTCATATTTATTGCCAAAGAACACACATTCCTATTTTAAATACTGATAGATTTTTTCTCTTGAAAATTGTTTTTGTGATAACATGCTGAATTAACCAAAAGTCTAAACTTTTATTTGAACAAATTCTTATAATTATAAGGAAAACTAATACATAAATCATTAAATTACAAATTGAAAATGATAATGATTATTGATACAACAGATATTACAGTTTTTGAAATACAAACAACTTAACTGACTAATGAAATATTCAGAAATCTACAAAGCATATATATCCATGAAACCTAAGAACTTAAAACCAAAAGCAAAACTTTAGTTGCATATGCATATTATACTTTTTTGAAATTTTTTTAAAATACAGCATATAATCATTTCTATTTACACTGACATGTACCTGACTGACAGCATGTTTATTTTATTACAAAAGGATTCAGTATAATTAAATTATTAATTTGAATAAATTATTTTTTCACGTCAATATATGAATAAATGCATATAAAAAAAGAAAACGAATATTTAGTCAGAAGACAATTTCAATCGGGGATGGATTGTGGTACTTTGGAAAATTATTTGACAATGAATAAGAAATATTTTGATATGTCTAGATCTAGACTACATTTCAATGGCAAGGGCCCATCTCATGAATATTCATAGCACGCCGAAATTATCGATAGAATCTGTCAATATCTATGGTCAGATATCTATTAAAAATCAACAGATTTATAACAAGTATATATGTCGTCACAAAACGTAAAAAGAGGAATTCAGCATAACCAAGAAATACATAAAATACCTAGCTACTCACACATGTGAACAAGCACTGCCCCCTCCCCACGCGAGAGTTGGCATTGGATCTGAGCGCACCTGGGCGGAACGAACTGGTTTGGAAGTTCTTCTTGTCGCGAGCTTAATTTCCAGACGACAAATTGGCGCAAGTGAAGCCGTCTATCGGATCAATCCGACATATGCGCGGTTTTATATCAAATATCCCCATTTTCCCTTCACCTGTCATGCGAAATAAAAGTATTCGTAAATATTGAAATTAATACGATTCTTTTAAGTTTAATTATTCCGAATTATTGACAAAATTTGACTCGATACATGTGTAAATAAATCCATTATATTTCATCACATTCCACAGTTAGACAGCGAATGTACATATTTTCCTTACTCAAACAGCGAGACAATCCTACAGTGTTTTAAACCCAAATTGTAGAGTATTGCCCAATAATGAATTTGACCACGTCCCCGATAGTCTTACAGTTTTCTTTTCCTTTATACCTATTGTACTACAGTGAATATAAGTACTGGTAAAATTAATCTACCCCCGTTATGTGAATTACAGATACCAATCCATATGTGTTTAATAAATATATTTTATCCACACAAAAATACAATAATTATGCACTGCAAGCTTTCAAAATGAACAATGATTATGTCAAGTCGACCAGTAGACGCTCGGTACCGAACATGAACTCTTTGACAGTCTTTAGGGAATGCGAATCTAGTAGTACGTCAGTGACACTGCATCCGCCATTTTTTACATGCGAGAGAAAGATGCTCGATTCAATGTCGACTGTTTTTGGACGGCCCAAGTCTAAGGCGTCATGAAGAAGTATGATTTTGCCCAAAATAACAATGGACAGGTAACTATTTACTGGTGTTGCAATTATTTTCGCGTGACATTATGTCAATCGGAGTTTTTGAACGCGATTTTTACTTAGTATCACGAAAACTGTGCCCGGTCATTTTTCATCAGATATGAAAGTTGTTTACATGATGACTTTTAGTTACGCGCGATCTATCCGATGATTAAAACTATCATCAAAGCTTATGGAGATGTAGTTTAGATATCTAGTAACAATGTTCAGTCAATTATGTTTCAATAGCTGCAACGAAAATAACGTATCGTCTTTTTTTCGTTCAATGTACACTTTGTGACGTCAACAAAAAGTCAAACATGGCGCCAAGTTCAAATTGCTTTGTAGTTGATTTTGAGAAAATAGGTGTAACTCCAATAAAAATGTAAGAATACCTATTATTTTGGTACCAAATTAATGCTGAGAGATTTTTTAAGTCAGAAGATATTTATTTATATCTAATTATCAATTTATTAAATGTATATTTAGTTCTAAGTTGGGAATGTCGGGGAATGTACATTTATGTACACCCCAGCACCTGGTTGGCGTTTCGTGTATGTACATTTATGTTCAGGCTGGCGCTAAGGGGGTTAAACATGATCTAATAGGAGAATGCTCATATGATGTACAATTAAAACATAAGGGACGTTTATATGATGATAATAATGATTAAAGCCATTATGTTTTATCCAGGATCAAACGTCTTTTACGTTGTTTTCATACTTACATGAATATGTTTCAGAGTTATCACCCTTGACATACATTCCTACAAACACAAAAACTTAAAGCATTAAGAAACAAGTACAGAGGTCGCGATTGAACAAACTAGTGGTATTTTTATGCTATTTAACCCTAAAAACTCTGATAACTCCCCTGTACAGTAGCATACTGTCCATGTAAGTTTGAATGAAATCGAGACACATACAACATGATTTCTATATAGCAATGCAAATTGCAGTCTCTAGTAAACCACTCTTTTATGGTAATACAGTTTCTAACCTTCAGCAATTTCAAAGGAGAGAGAGTGACTCGCTTTGATAAAAGAAAACAATATAAGGAAAGCTGTAATAAGAGTTCCATAAAACCATTTATAATAACTGATTGTAGTCTTTAAGCAAATATAGTGAGCGAAAATTGCTCTTTAACTAACATGCGAAATCCATTAAGTATGTCAACAAACTGACTTGAAAATCATTTAGGTTAAGTCTTACAAAGCAGCATTGACGTCCTGTTCAAACAAAGTTTAGTTGAACATTTATAAACTTACAAAATGGAATAAATTGATTAGGGCAGAGTTAAGTTTATAATGTGAATGTACAGTTAAACACTCTTCATTATAGTGTCACCACACCAATCGAGATGGGTAATGTCAATCCAGTTTCTTCAAAAGTAACACTAATATAAAGTCCTATTTAACTCTCAATTAAACATCAAGATTGCTTCTTTAATTTCACAATGAGATCTACTAGATACCAGGGAAATTGGAATGCCTTGGTGCATGATCAGTTGTTCAATTTCATCAAAGTTACATAAATTGTATGATAAGTACAAATGGATTAAGTGAGTTATTGTTTAACGCCGCTCTAAAACTATTTCAGTTATTGTGGCGGAAGATTTTATGAAATGAAAATGGTCGAAAAAGCAAAAAAAAGAGAGAACAGGAAGGCTGTAAAAAAGGTAAGAGTGTGTTAGATAAGTGTGTCTAATACGACACCCTCAAATAACTTAAAGTTGCTATCTGGTAAAAGAAGATAAAGTTTTATAACCTAAATGAAGTTTGAATGCATGAAGTAAGTCGGGTTGTTGTTTATCCCTATGGGACTCCAAGCTCAGTACACATGGAAAACCTTATCAATGAAGTTAGTGGTGCTTCAAGTCAATAAACGTCATGACAGAAAGCCTATTTTTTAGAATGTTAGCTTGCTCCTATTACATTTAGGCTCAAAATACTCATTTGTTTTTCATCTATCAAACACCATTAATCGCTGTTGACAATTGTAATGCAGAGGTTTGTACAAAATGATGAAATTGATGCATTGGTATTAAAGAAATATCAATCAAATGTGAAAAAGTAATTTCGTGATGTCAATAGATTTGATTGATTAATAGGTGCCGCTACAATTGATTCATGTTTTGTTTTCATGATAACATTAACACCATCTGTCTAATTTCATCATTAGAAACATGGTAGTTCTTGGTGAATCGATTGCCTATTGTTTTAGTATGATTCGTTCGCATTTCGTACAATCTCTCCCAACAGAGGCAGATCAAGTCATGAAATGTTGATACAGGATTTTATGACTTGAACTGCCTCTGTGGGGGAGAGAATGCATTTCGTATTCAAACATATATGAATGTCTTATCTATCTATCAATACCTTGGTTCATGGTTCAAATCCCGCCATGGATTCTGCAACTTGGTCTGCCGTAGAGAACTGTTCTACACGCAAGAAGATTAGTGTGCAATGCTACACTGAATTTCAGCGCAGTATCAACGATGGCTGGCCAGTTCTAGACGAGATATAAGTAAAATACTATTGAAAGCGGCATTAAACCACGAATCACCTCACCAAATACCTTACCGTGGTGTGGTGGTCTGTGTGCCTCGGCGACCCTGATAACTAATTGGGGTGGTGTCTTTTTGTTGCAGAAAATGTTTACCCCGTCATTCACAAATGAACCAATTCACTTGAAGGTATAGAAGATCATATTAACGTTCATGAAGTAAACAATGTTTCGATTCGATTTTGATATAGCTTTGTAGAAAATGAAACTCGGATTTGTTACAATTGTGAACAAGTTTATGTATTTCGTTAATAAGTAAATAGAGTTATATAAGCTTAAAGTATCAGACCAATTTGCTAAGCGAACTAAACAACAGACGGTTTGTTAAAACTCGCGTAGTCTGTTAAATAAAGAACCTCAGCTCACCATGCAGTAGTGTTGCAATATCTATCACTGAAGAAATTCAAAGACCACGATCACCTTATTTATCAAAATATCTCATCATAGACTGTATCTACAATTGTTTAATAACTGTCACTGTTCTCCTACATGTATATGACCTCCAGATAATTCACATTCAGAAAGTTCTCTCAGACAGTTGGCATCATTTGTTGAGGCTGGTTCCTCTCACAGTTTCTATCGGGTTTATAACTCTTCAGGAACTCCTAGTAAAACAAATTTGAATGTTCTGGCTCTTACAACACTTTCAAATAACAGGAGCACCTATGACCTGCAAAATAAATGCAGTCTTTGTCCAACCTTTTGCTTAGGACATTTGGCAAATTCAAATTGGCTTTTGGTTTGAACAAATCTTGAAAAGATGTGGGACCTCGTCAAATGTTACAGCAGAGAGCAGTACTTTATTACTAAACACTTTTACTTAACGCTTTAGGTCAACCGGATTATGTGCTTGATGTTGTCGTTTAAAATGTTTTTCTCAAACAATGATCAAAAACAAAAGCAAAACAGCATGCAACAATTTGTGTTATTGAAATATACTGGAGTAGTAATGTTTAGTAAAAGCAAAGCAATGTTTGCCTTTCTATCTGAACATCCCGGTTGGTAGTTCTACTATTTAAATAATTATTCTAAAATTACTTGACTTTGATTATTTCTATTTAATAAAAGAAAGGTGATAATTGTTTCCAGTTTGATACCAATGAAAACGCAAACCCTCTGGACCTAGCGTTACATCACGCTTTGGTTGTTACAGAAAACTCTGTGAACAAACAGAAGAAAACATCAGAATATTGTAGCATTAATTTAGAGAGTGAGGTGTTTTAAGAATTGACACCATTTTCTTAATCATCATTGAATGTATATTTACTTTGTCCGAGTAAACTAAATTTGGATTTTCAAATAAGATTGAGCATATAGTTTTACATCAAAGTCTTCTTTTTTATATGATATGTGATATACTTTCTAAATCTGTTTGATGTTTTCAAAGGAATTTGGGGTCAGCATCTAAAATAGAGTCCATATTCAACTGACGCCATGTGTTGCAAATCAAAGGGGTTGTCATAATTTGATGAATTGACAGTATCGTTGCAAATTGCTTTGATTCCACTGTTTGTCTTATATCTTACAGTAATTGACAGTCACAATCATCAGTAATCACAGGGAGTATTGAAGAGGGTAGATTTTAACAAAAAGATATAACGATTTGAATTAATTGCATTCTTTGTAAAGTTAAATGAAAAAATTCTTCTTCCGAAACTATCCTTTCTTTCTAAATACTTATTAACTTTGTGCATTTATCATGGACTAATACTGCAAAAGATACATGATTTGGAAAAACTGGAGTTGTTTTGTGTGATTAACAAGAAAATAAATCCTAAAATCATCCCAAAATCACGATGAAAGTTATATTTGTTTCTAGTAAGAATTATATCAATCAATGTATACATATCAAAATAAATAGTACGTTTTTGAGTAAACGTCATTATTTGTACTTACCGTCGACGACTCACCGTAGCCCATTGATTGCCTATCAATTATCTCTCGACCCATAACACAGAAAAAACAACACGGGAGTACCTGCATATCCCCGCCGCGCCACCTATGGTCACGTGACCAAAACCTCATTCCAACCTACCTGGAGCCAGTGAACGCTAGAGCGAACCTACCCGCAGGAGGGGAGGCATGGGTGGGAAATAAAGATTGGTGAGTCGTCGACGGTAAGAACAAATAATGACGTTTACTCAAAAACGTACTATTATTTAACGTACTATACCGTCTCCGACTCACCGTAGCCCCGACTACCACAGGGGGTGGAGGGCTGCGAGAGCGAGGCGGCAGGAGAGCAATTACTCCCCCCACTACGTCTAACTAACGGCGGGTGCCCAGGTGCCCTGCTAAGGAGGGAAGCCCGCCCCAAACCGGAAGAAAGAACAAATGAGACACGGAGGTGCGATGCGAAGTTCATTTAGTTAGAACAACAGAACGCAAAAAGAACCTATGCAGTGCGGTGCTGAGCGAACACCCATGGCCCCATGGTCTGCCGTGGACAATTCTCGTAGGTAGTGGTAGCGAACACAATGCCGGACTTCCAGAACCAGCCCGACATGATGTCTGCTACGGCGATGTTGCTGGAAAAGCCATAGTGGCCGAGATCGCCCTGATCTCAAGAGGGTTAGCAGGAGCCGGCGGGGCTAGCTCCTTGGCTTAAAAAAGCGTCAAGGATAGCGGACCGCAGGTAGAACCCCAGGAGGCGTTTGTCTATCTCCTTCGTGCTCTGCTGTGAGTGAGATAGAACCAGTCTCCTCTTCCCCTGGCGGAGAGAACGCGTACACTCTGCGTAAATTCGAAGAGCTCGGACCGGACAGAGGAACCTACTTCCCTCGTCCGAGGGGGAGACTGCACCTGAGAGGGCGGGGATGTGGAACGCCCTGCCCCGTTTGACCGACCCCTGGTTCTTGCATACGAAAACCGGTGCGAGTCCCAGCGTGTCCTTACCCCCATCCCTCGCTCAACCCGGAGCAAATCGGCCTGAAGAGCGTGCAGCTCTGAGACCCTGGCGGCCGAAGCCATCGCCACCAGGAAGACGGTCTTGACCGTCAATCGGAGAATGAAGGACTCTGTCAGGGACTCGTAGATGTCCGAGCAAATGCTCGAGGACAATTGCTAGGGCCCGCTCGGGAGGTCTAGGTTTGAGCCGCCCGTCCTCCTGACGGACTGTTCTGATCACCTCCTTAAGGACGGAGATGTCCACCGCGGGGCCCGCTTACGTAAGACCGACATGATTGCCGCTAGATGAGTGTTAACAGAGGGAGTCTAAGTCGCCTCTCCTCCCGGAGGTACATTAAGTACTCCGCCACCTGGGGAACCATCGCTACCTTGACGTCCCAGCCCTTAACCGCACAGAATGTGACAAATGACCCCCACTGTAAGTCATACAGCTTGCGGGTGGAGACACGCTGGGCAGAGGAACCCGCGGCCAGAAGTAAGCTATTAGGATTAGCAAGATCGACCTTGACACCTCGATCTTCGTCACCACTAGAGTGAGAAGCTTGGGGGGGGGGGGGGGGGGGGGGGGAGGGGAACGTAACCGTCCATCTCCTCCCATTCGCACGACAGAGCGTCTGAGCCCCACGCCCCGGGGACGGGAGACACATAGACCGGCAGGACCTAGGACGTCCTCCACCCCCGTGATGTGCATCGCGCGAAATGACATGTGCAGCCTGTCTGTCAAGCGGAAGAGATCCAATGCTTATTGGGGGATGGTAGTAGCCACGGTCGATCCTTGCTTGTTTATCCCCCCAGCCACTGTCGAGCTGTCCGTGTGCACAAGTAGCAGAGCGGACCAGTGATGGATCCCCATCTCCACCTCGTTGATGACCCGCGTGTGCTGGGACAACGACCAGAGCACCGCCGTCTGTTCCGTTCCCAGGTGGGCCCCCCAACCCTGCGTGGAAGCGACCACGAAGAGATGTGCGGTCGCCGCGGGAGGTCTGAGTGGAACACCTGAGAAACGTTGCTTCCACCCTCCACCGGGCTAGGTGAGGGACGAGCCGCTGGGGGAGCGGGAAAGCGTGTCTGCACACTTCCTGCCTGACGTGAGGGTTAGAAACCCCTGAAGAGGTCTCGGAGCGGACCTGAGCTGAAGTGAGCCCTAAGTTTGGGTAAATTGTATACAACTCTTGTAGAGTTATCCTAAGAAATGGATAATAATCAACATCCCCAATAAATTATCTCCGATAACCAAATACTTAATAGTCTTGTTGTGTCACCGAAAGACATTGGGTTAAAGTTGTAACCCATCCCATGAATGTGAAGCTAATGTAACTTCGAGATCGTCTAGAACCAGTGAACCAACCTGGAGACAAACTTGTCCTACCCGGACACCCTGCACACAAAAAAACAAACTACCAAGCGACACGCGTCAATCACCTCTCCACTCAGGCGCTCCCCTGAGTAAAAGGAGTGAGAGACACAAGCGCGAGGTGAGCCAAGCACACAAGCGCACAATCATCCCAGACCAGCGGAGCCGCCAGAGCTCACCAACCAATCAGCGTCAATCACCTCTCTACTCAGGCGCTCCCCCTAGGGGGACGCTCCCCTGAGTAAAGAGTGAGAGACACGCCAACCAATCAGCGACAAGGCTTATTAAAATCTAAATATTTTAGATATTTAAATACGTACCTCAATTCCAAGGTGGACACGGCAAGTGAGAGCGCCTGGCGCGCCTCACCTCCTGTCCCGTGACCCTGGGCGTCAAGCGCACCACCAAGCGACACGCGTCAATCTCCTCTCCACTCAGCCGCTCCCCCTAGAGGGAAGCTCCCCTGAGTTAAGAAGGAGAGACACGAGCTCGAGGGGCCGCCAGAACACCAAGTGCACGTCCAAGGAAGCGCCTACTCGATAGTAGACGCTAGGAAGCGCCAGCCACGCTCGAAGCGTTTGGCGCTACCCTAATCCGTGAATCCGAGCGTCAAACGCACTCCCAAGCGACGTGCGTCAGTCCCCTCCCTGCTCAGGCGCTACCCCTAGAGGGAACCTCCCCTGAGTTCAGAGTGAGAGACACGAGCGCCAGGGGGCGCCCAAGCGCACGTCCAATCAAGCGCCTACTCGATAGTAGACGGTAGGGAAGCGCTCAGCCACGCGCAAAGCGTATGACGCTTGCCCAAACCGTGAACCTGAGCGTCAAGCGCACTACTAAGCGACACGCATCAGTCCCCTCCTCCCTCAGGCGCTTCCCATGGAGGGAAGCTCCCCTGAGTTGAGAGCGAGAGACACGAGCACGAGGGGGCGCCCAAGCGCACAAGCACACGTCCAAGTAAGCGCCTACTCGATAGGAGACGCTAGGAAAACACCTGCCTAATCCGTGAACCTGAGCGTCAAGCGCACTACCAAGCGACACGCAACAGTCCCCTCCTCCCTCAGGCGCTTCCCATGGAGGGAAGCTCCCCTGAGTTGAGAGCGAGAGACACGAGCGCGAGGGGGCGCCCAAGCGCACAAGCACACGTCCAAGTAAGCGCCTACTCGATAGGAGACGCTAGGAAAACGCCTGCCTAATCCGTGAACCTGAGCGTCAAGCGCACTACCAAGCGACACGCATCAGTCCCCTCCTCCCTCAGGCGCTTCCCATGGAGGGAAGCTCCCCTGAGTTGAGAGCGAGAGACACGAGCGCGAGGGGGCGCCCAAGCGCACAAGCACACGTCCAAGTAAGCGCCTACTCGATAGGAGACGCTAGGAAAACGCCTGCCTAATCCCTGAACCTGAGCGTCAAGCGCACTACCAAGCGACACGCATCAGTCCCCTCCTCCCTCAGGCGCTTCCCATGGAGGGAAGCTCCCCTGAGTTGAGAGCGAGAGACACGAGCGCTAGGGGGCGCCCAAGCGCACAAGCACACGTCCAAGTAAGCGCCTACTCGATAGGAGACGCTATGAAAACGCCTGCCTAATCCGTGAACCTGAGCGTCAAGCGCACTACCAAGCGACACGCATCAGTCCCCTCCTCCCTCGGGCGCTTTCCATGGAGGGAAGCTCCCCTGAGTTGAGAGCAAGAGACACGAGCGCGAGGGGGCGCACAAACACACGTCCAAGTAAGCGCCTACTCGATAGCAGATGCCAGGGAAGCGCACCGCCACGCGCGAAGCGTGTGGCGCTTGCCCCATCCAATGACGGACCCGAGCGACGGACCCGAGCGACAGACCGTCCCTGCCACTGCAAACAGACAGACAGGTTATTATTCAGTCTCACCTCATAAATACATATACATATGAAACAAATAAAACATACACACACATGAGCCACCCTCAACTTGGGTTAAGAGAGACTAGTCATACCGGTAAATGTACAATGGCAATGCATAAGAATCTTCCTGTAAAAACAATGCACACAGCCGCTGTGTCAACAGAACACCTTCCAAGCACAGTATTTAACCCAGAAGGATTAAAGACCCGTAGGGAAGGCAGACAGACAAAGGAGAAATTGAGAAAGAATTGAGTCGAGAAGTCCTGAACAAGTTACAGGCTCAAACACACGGGGAGCGAGACAAGACACGTCTGAACACCACTGACTCTGTAAAGTGAATGAAACGGAGCCCCGTTCATCCGCCTCGCACTCCCTCGTATCTTCCGAGGTGACGAACCCCTCCGGTGGGGAGGGGGGGTGTGGGTGAGGTGAAGGTGGACGAGGCCGACGGGTTCCCGGAGTTGCGAGCCCTACGCTTCACACCTACCGCGTCCCTCTCGCTCTTCCTTAGAGCTTCAAAGCTTCCGACGAGAGGGACTCACACTCTTCAAACCTGTCTTGCAGGGAGTAAGCGGAGGTGCATGATCAACAAAGGGAACGGGGGTCAAGTGTTCCCTACTTCCTAAGTCCACATCGCCCACAGAACCCAGGGCATATCGCTGACGATGCCCTGGTCCGTCCGCGAGGAGAACGGGGGGCTCACTCACCAATGAACCAACAAGGTTGACCCGTCATTCACCAGACGGACCAAGACGGAGCGAAGCGGAGCAACAGCGTACCCAGACGGAGGACGGACCAGTCACCCACGTCCGTCACTCGCGAGACGAACCCGCGGAGTGAAGCAAGCAGATGCGTACCAAGACGGAGGACGGACCAGTCACTCACGTCCGTCGTCCCAGACGGTGCAATTGGAGCGAGGCGAGGCCAACCGCGTACCAAGACGGAGGACGGACCAGTCACTCCCGTCCGTCACTCGCCAGACGGACCAAGGCCAAGCAAAGCGAAGCAAACGCGTACCAAGGCGGAGGACGGACCAGTCACTCCCGTCCGCCACTCGCCAGACGAACGAAGGCGGAGTGAAGCGAGGCAAACGCGTACCAAGACGGAGGACGAAGCAGTCACTCCCGTCCGCCACTCGCTAGACGAACGAAGGCGGAGTGAGGGAGGCAAACGCGTACCAAGACGGAGGATGGACCAGTTACTCCCGTCCGTCACTCACCAGATGGACCAAGGCGAAGTGAAGCGATGCCAACGCGTACCCAGGCGGAGCACGTGACGATCCACTCACCCCAGCGGAGCGAACGGCCAAGCTGACACTGCTTGCACACGTCCCACACACGAAGCCGGAGGTCAAAGGTCAGACACCCGGAGGCGTGACCTACTTAACCGAGAAGCTTGAGCAGCACGTGCAACCCAAGCGGCACAACCTGAGCAGGGTCGCGCGATACTGAGAATACCCAACAACAACAACCTCCAAATGTGGCAAATTGGAAGGAGATTAGGAGGTAAGAGAAGATACTCTTACTCCCAAGGATCGAGAAAAAAGGTCTACAAACTTAAATACTTAGACAAGGCAAGATAACTTCGAGAGAGCTCAGAGACACAACCGATCACTGAGCGACAGGAAGTTGGAATGAGGTTTTGGTCACGTGACCATAGGTGGCGCGGCGGGGATATGCAGGTACTCCCGTGTTGTTTTTTCTGTGTTATGGGTCGAGAGATAATTGATAGGCAATCAATGGGCTACGGTGAGTCGGAGACGGTAAAGTACGTTAAATAATACAAAATGAAATCCCATGTATAATGATCATGATGCAATGAAAAGAATATTTTGTGCACAAACCGAGACAGATTCAACACGTTGCAACAACATTTTCAAATAGGTACAGTGGAATTAACCAAAATATTCAAACTAATATCAAATCTGTTCTTTAAACTTTATAAAGATTTTAAATTAACATATTAAAATTGAAGTGAAAATATCTGTCATTAGAAATGATGAGTTGTTTATATCACTTGTTGTCACATGAGTGATGTAACATTTGATCGAGACATTTTTTACAATGATAAATGGCTATTTGCAACACTTTAAAAAATATATAAATTGTTGAAAAACCACCAAAAGAATGTTATTCATGTTGTACGTCCCCTAATAGATTGACAAAAATATCTACCATTTTTCAGGTTTTTTTTTTTCAATACTTACTTTTAACTACTGATAACATCTTCTGGTTTGAAGTGTTGAACCATAGCTACAACAAGCAACCGAGTAATAGAGCAATGCGAACATATGTCTACTAACTGGAGGGGTAGAGAAAAGTAATAAGTTTTATAGTCAGACCACATGCCAGGAGATATTATCTCCAAGACGTGTCAGACAGTTCGATGAATACTCATGAATTGATGAATAGTTGTCCAAATAATACAAATGTGCAAGGAATATTAACTATCATGGTAAATAAATATCCTTCCTGTGTTTAATTATTCTATGATTCAATAACATTATTGAAATATCATTATACCCAAAAAACTTTAACTTTAAATCACACAAATACACAACTCGTATAATTATGTTATCAATATCTGTAATATGGAAATATATAAAAAATATATATCTGTATACATTGTCATTTTTTTTTTTTATCGTTATTCATTTATAAATATTATTCATAAAATTGACATGAGCTATAAACATATTTATATTAATTCATTTTGTGTGAATAAACAAGCGACATAATCCGGATAAATGAAAGTTGTTATTGCTAGTTTTAATATTGATTATTCCATTCTTTCCAAATAACTAGAGGCGGTATAGCGCAGTGGTTAGCGCGTTCGGTTTCAGATACGCAGTAAGGTTTGGGTACAATGCTACACTGAATTTCAGCGCAGTACCACCCATTATTCGCTAGTTCCAGCCGATGCTCACAGGTTTCCCAAAACTACATAGCCACAATGGTGTTGCAGGCTTTCTCCCTCAAATCACCTCACCTCCAACCAACTGGTCTGCCTTTTAATCAAAAGTCACCAGTTAGGACAACAATTACCCATCAAAATCGCATATTCTGAAAAAAGCACAAACTCAATTAATATGGCCTAAAACCAAAATGATCCAAAATCTATGATTTCATCTTTTCTACTGCTAATAACTGTATCATATTGGGATATCATTTCAACGGCCAGTGAGATCCCTATTGTTAAAAAGCAGGATTTTTATCTGTGAAAGTCAAGTTGGTAACACAAATGTTGTTTTTCATATCTATGTTTATTACTCAGTCTTGTCACTGCAATCACACTTATATATGATTGAAATTAAGTAATATTACAAGTTCAGTCGTAACTTTATAAAACATCAACGTTGACGATTTTTATGTGAAGAAATTATTTTTAAAAAGTAATAATTATAGGATATCTAACGAGCTTCCACTTTCCCATATGTGTCATAACAAATTATTATGAAACCCCTTTACGAAGTACCACGTGGGTAATAAAACGTATTACGTGTGTTACGTGTCACAGGTTTATGAAATATTTATTAAGACTCTTGAAGTTTAAATAAAATTCCTGTTTATGTACACATAGCCGAAAACCCCATTCTGTTATCTTGATGAATACACACAATCAAATCTTTTATGGACAAAAAAAAGCATTTTTCAAAATAAAGCCATTGAAAAATAGCATTAGATATCTAAGAACAGTTTGTCGAAATAATAATATATTCTTAATAAAATATGATATGTTAGTCCCAAAAAATAAAGACTGATAGAAAAAAATTCAAATGCTAAAACTCAAACCACTTACTCTTCTATTACAGTGGTCTACATTAACAATTCTACCCATGATGTAACGTGACACTTGTAGGTCCCTGAGGAGAACTGCTTGGTACATCCAATAAGTGTCAGTCACTACAGATTACAGTTGGCAATGTAATTTACATTAGTCAGACAAGCATGTCTCAACTTCATTACATTATACTTACAGTCAACAGATAGATTGGATAAAAATTGTTGAAGGAAAGTAATGGGGTGTTGTTGAGTTAGATAATCTTATCTTCGAACTCTTCATCATGTAGGTCATGTGGATTTTCTTGAGTTGATGCTTGTTTGAGTTTACTTTAATTTTGTAAGCAATTGACTTAGAAGGCAACGTTGTTTCTAGATTATCCAGTAATGTCATTAACTTGACACTTTGGGAAATTATCACATAATAAAAAGACATTTTTGTATTTGTGCTCTGTTCACATCACACCTCAAGGCATCAGGTCATTGAATTGCATAATTTATGATTGATATATTATAGCAATTTTTACGGGCATGGTTTTTAAAAATATAAAAGCAACTTTCGTTTTGGATTCTTGATATAACTGAAATAATAGTTTGAGGTCACTTTGTAAGCAACCGACCTATAAGAGAGCAACGTGGTTGCTAGATTACCTAATACGTAGTAAGCGTGACACTGAGGGGGATTATCGCATGACACATATGCAACTTTAGTATTTGTGTTCTGTTCACATCACACATCTAGGCAGGCATCTGGACATGAAAAGGAGTCATTTCAGTTTTTTTATGATGGGTAACAATAAGTAGGGATAATAATTTAGGATATTGCAGGTACTTTTAGACCTAGATCAAACAAGAAGACATAGTCATCAACATCCCCCGCCAGATTTATTCTTATTTTAAATTAAGTCAGAACCTTCTCCTAAATACTCGAGTGTATTCAAAAATATCATGACAACAAACTCCGGAAAAATATTTGCGCGGTTCTGATTTTCGAACTCCATCAAGGTATTGATACCTTGAAGGCACACATCAAATTTGATGATCCTATCTGTAACAGTTTCTGAGAAAAATTGGCTCCTTTGAAGACGCCTCGAACAGAGTCCCAAAAACGTAACAAGGGCAATAACTCGGGAAAACATATTTGCGCGGTTCTGATTTTCAAACTCCATCAAGGTATTGATACCCTGAAGGCACACATCAAAATATGATGATCCTACCTTTAACGGGTTCTGAGAAAAATTGGCTCCTTTAACTCGGACGGACGGACGGACGGACGCACGGACGCACGGAGCTCAAACCTATATCCCCCTTCCACTTCGTGGCGGGGGATAATAATATTCTTGATATATAACTTAAAATGACTGTTTGAGATAAGTTTCTCACTTATATCCGCTTCTGTAAAGGTGAAACGTCTGGATTTATGTCCGAATCTCTTCTAAAAAGTAGCGAGTTCAAAATAGTTCCCAACCAAATCTGTTACTTGGTGATCAGTTTTACTTAAAGACGTATATTTCTATAACATTTTGCAATCGCATTCATCCACCTTGACCTGATATACATTCAACTTTGTCACCAATTGTTTTCGGGTCTTAGTGTATCAGCGTTTGTCAAACATATAAGGAATAGTTTGCTCCCATATACAAGGTGATATGTGCTATGGTTGTTTTGGGTTTAACACCGATCTTCAGTAAAATCAGGACTGCTAGTCTCATTACAGGGAGATATCCCGAGACACTCTGAGGCTATACATTGCAAAACCCTGCTGAAATTCAGTGTAGCATTGCACCCTATATTACCTTCTGCGTGTAGAACAGTTCTTTACTGCGGACATTTCAAAGACAAAACTTTACTTATAACATATACATGGTTGAAAGTGTTAAGTAAAAAACAAAACAGCTCTCTCATATTTAAGTGTGATAAAGCAAGTAGGTACTCAAAAATTGTGATCATTTTGTTTTTTGACTGCTAGTTCTCATGTACGGTGCAGAGCCAATCATCCTAATGCAATGTCATGGATTAATGAATATTTGTCTAATCCGGTCATTCATTTGTTTAAAAACACGTATTTACATTGCAAATATTTTTCAGTATCGAAATAACCCTTTTCCTTGATACAAAAACAAACCCCTTCTTGCTAAATTAACAAATGGACAACACATTTTTCAAATGCATTACGGAACAGTCATAAAGTGAAAAGTGCTTACAAAGAACATGATACGCATTAGAAATATCATCTTAATGGCTTTTTGGTGACATTTTTAAAAATCATCAAAAAAGACAACTATATCTTTAAAAACCTTAATTTCCTTTTACACAAATGCATATCAATAATCAAGGCAAAGTGCATGTGCACTGGGGATTATTTATAAGAGAATTTATCACCAACAAATTTCTCTCCCAACAGAGATAGATCAAGTCATGAAATGTTAATCGAGCCTCTGTTCCCATTAACCGATTTTTTTTGATAAGATTGGAGATGCCTGATTGGATGCCATCAAAGTGAGTTGTGCAATCAGAGACATTGTCCTAAAATCATAATTTTTGCCACTGAATCATGGCAAAATCATTTAAACATTGGAATCACCCTATAAATGCGAAAAGTGTTGATATTTGCTCTAAACAAATTCAAATTGATTGTGGTGCAACGTTTTTCCGCTATAACTTTAATTGCCTCCAATCAAGCATCTCCCATTCTAGACCACAAACTCGGCGAGTTAAAACAGAGGCTGTATCAACATGTCATGACTCTTTGGGGAGAGAATGGGAAACTACCGGAAACCACGGATTTTGTCTAATTCGATCTGAGAGCTTGAATCAACATTTTATTATTTGATCTACCTTTTTGGGGAGGGAATGCACCCACAACTATGTTCCACAGGTTGGAAATATCATGTTGACCGTTGATGTAGAACAATTTTCTGCCCTAATGACATGACATAATGCTCAAACGGTATCAAGAAATGACATCAAAATGCGATGAGTCATAAACATGGTGTCTTTACAAAGTTATGATGTCAATACTTTGGGAATCTTGAGGGAAGTGTAGTGTCCAGGAGTAGGCAGGACTAATAAACAAAAGCCTTGGATATTATTAGCTTTATCAACTCCTGTTGATATAGTTGATATCATAAGACATCTGGGTGAAAGTATATATATGAATTTGTCATAAAGGAAGTACAGACATAGAAATAGAGCTCTGTAGCTCATCAGGCTTCATATCCAATTATGCTGTAGAGTGTGGCCTATGTGGTCACCCTTTGTAGGGGCCACAGGGTCACCAATCCTAAAATTAAGCATATAGGCGATAAGTTGCAGTTTTCGAGGCTTTATGTTTCTGAGGAAGAAGATGAAAATAGTTTTTTAGGGTGTGGGCCTTGTTAAAATAGTATCCCCCTTGTTCATAAATACACAGTGACGGTAACACAGGCATTTCATCTAATCTACAAGCAGATATCATATCCTCCTCTGCAATATCTACTGTTGGTTCGATCACCGCCGATCGGTGATGCTAGTCTTCATGGGTAAATCGATGCAAAAACAATCCGCCCAGAACTCTCTCCCAAGTAAAGATGTCAGATATTTGCAAACACTTAAGGTTGGGATTATGTCATTAGTGATATAGGCGCTCCACGAGGTTGTCTATTGAGTTACCAACAGGAAATAAGTGAGTGGACGACATACTTCCATTTCCTTTGTTGCAAACTGATGGAAAGGATCAAAGCCGTATTTGGATAGGGTAATCACGTTTCGAATGCGAGACCATGATATGATAATACATACCTCGTCATCGTCACCACATATGATCACATCATATGATAGCACTTCAAGCTTAACTGTTTCTAGTCTTGTTGCTGTTGTAGACAGCATGGTTAGACAATCACTTCAAATTGGGGGCATAGTGAGCACGGTTTAGAAGAACTCACATACATGTGGTCTGGCTTCTGACCTTTCCAGCTTGGGTGACCTAACTAGAATGAAAGCTCCAGCTGGTGTAACTCTCGGGGTCGCCGATCACACAAACCACCACACCACGATAAGGTAATGACTCCAGTGGTGGACTCAACACTATGTGAGTTATTGTTAAGCTCCGCGTGGGCAGTATTGCAACCATTAACTGCGAACTCACCACTGAAGAAGATAAAATGATGATTCAATGTTGTATTACTGGATCTACATTTCTTGGCAGAGAATGTATTGTCACAAGCTGAATGGCTAAATCAAGCTACAATGCCACCCCTTGATCCAATACCGTATCGTAGATAGGTGGCTTAGATGCTTCAGTGAACCTGCGGGCTATGCCAGCTGGACATGACTTGTTCTCCCTGGTGTCAAACAAGCTGTCAATGTCGCCTGGTAGAAGAAGATAGGCTAGATTCTAGTCGTTCTCAAACCTAGTGTTTTCCCTCACTATGTCATTCATTCCCGTTCACCCTGATCCATCTCTTTTCGGACGGTAACATGCACGTGTTGAATACACAATAAATCAAATTTCACTCACTCACATCTCCAGTGAATACTCTGATGAGGTGATATCTGTGAGACGCTCAATAAAAGGCGTATGTTTTCTATAAAACCAAGTTCCAGTCTTGTAGTAAAGGTACTACGGAGTTTACAGTACCACCAAGTTCGTATTGATACTAACCTAAGGGGCCAGATTCGCAAGTTTCATATCTGCGTCCCGTGTTTTAGGTGTCGTTATCTATCTGCATTGACTATATGACCAAATAATACAATCTGGGAATATATATCGTACTACTCATTCAGTTTTCAGTTCAGATCAAATTATGAAGTAATGTCAAAGATAGAACTATATATATATTCCCCGCTTTGGTCCCGAGTGCTGTTACTTTGATATGTCTACATGAGTAAATCAATGCCGTAGGATTCGGCCCAGGGCTCAACAATAATAAATATATCTGATATTTACGAACACTTTAGATGGGGAATGTCATTGGTGATAAAGGGTGCTCTATTTACTGAAGAAATGGCAAGAGATCAAAGTCATATTTGGCGATGATCATTGCATTACTCTATTAATTGTACATGATCAATGAGCTTTTTTGTTGCCATGCCGTATAATATTATTTCTTTCAGTGTGCTAAGGAGTTACAGGGGTAGAATGGTAACACATGTAACGGATTTGAAATCGTCTTGTCTACCTGTGCATACTTTTAGAGCAAAAAAAAGCTGGTTATCAAATGCAAATAGTAAATATCTAATAGTAAGTATCCCATATACAGGCAATATCTAAAATATTTTGTAACATTCTTCCCAAATGTAAGATAGTAGAATATATATAGTGGCTACTAGTTCATAAATGTGTGCACTGTCCTTTGACCAGTCAATTGTAGGATTTATGTCACGGAGCTCATATGCAAGCACCAACTAAATCAAGTTAATTCTGAGTATCTATGATGACGTTCGCACATTATATTAAGGCATTCTATTTGGTTAGGATTATAGGATCAATAGTTGACCGCAAGCTTCATGTATACATATTGAATATGTCTGGAATGAAGAATTGAATCATCGCTTGATTTGTGTTTCAATTTCCAAGGGATCAAGGTGAAATTATCTATGATCGTATTATTTCTTATAGTGTGGACATACTTTAAAAGTCGGGAAGGTGAACATTGATATTGATTATTCAGCAAATCATCAAAGAAATTGATTACCATGGCAATAAATATCAATATGACGATAACAATGTCAAACAATGATCACATATATATATCTATGAAAGACCTATACTGTGTATAAGAATTTACAAAACTAAATCGGGGCGGAATAGCGCGTTCGGCTTCGGATCAATACGTCCTTGAATTGAATACTGCCAGGGGCTCGGCAACTGTTCTACACGCAGTAAGGTTCGGGTGCAAAGCTACACTGAATATCAGCGCAGCTCCACCCATGGTTTGCTAGTTCCAGCCGTTGTTCGCAGGTTTCACCGCAATACATAGCCTCAATAGTGTTGTGGGCTCTCTCCTTATATTAATACTAGCAGCCGCGTTATAAGTTAAATATTCTCGAAAGCGACGATAAACCCCATATCACCTCACCTCACCTCACCTTATTTCTAAATCGTATTCAAAAATTGTTGACGAAATAGAAACAGAGCAGTGTTGGAAACAATCACACTATTAGTTACAGGAATAGATATTCATATAGTATCCTCAGACGATAATTTCCCTGAAACTTCCGTGGATGAGAACATGGGTTGCTTGGCGGGAGGTTGACATTTATGATAAAGAATTAATATGACTGCAGGCTATAGAGCAAGAAAACTCTACAGGATCCTATGATTATACATGATACTGACAAAAACTAGTTTTCGAGTTGCGAGTGGTTGAAAGTCGGTCTCATTTGGCATGCAATTGTAGAAATCGGTCTACAAAGTTAAACAATTAACAGAAAATAGAGTTAACAAAGACACAGGATAAAAAAAATAAAAGATTTCAGAACGTTTCAAACAACGATGTATAGACATCGATATACAACACTGGAATAGTAAAATAGTAACTAAGTATTTCTTGTTAGTACCCTAAGTCACTTTTAGAACCGGAAAAATATCTTTCTAGTGGTGCATTAAGTAAAGATTTTATGCGAATGTAAATTACATTTTGATGTCGATCACATAACTTGAATATACAAAATAAAAACGTTTTTCAAAAGTAATTGTTCCATATAATGAAATAGTTGAATAGGCAAAATATGGGATTAGGAATTGTTGTGAGAATGAATATCATCTTTTGCATACATTTCCATTACATAAACGATGCTGATCAGAAGTTGTTCCAGCCATACTCGTCAGGGCTGTTGTTTATCTCAGTGATGCTAAGGTGTACTCATCGTATGAAATGATAGGATATGACGATGAGTCGACTTTAAATAATGAAAATGATGTTCAGGTGAATGACGACCACTCTGCGCCTGTTGGCACTTGTCGTGACTGCAAGGGCCTCCATCTGAATCTATCAGCTGCTTGTAAGGTTTCAGACACCATTTTATTCCACAGTAATTTAATACCGTGGGATATAGCCATCGCCCCGTCCGTCCGTAATCTTCTAGTTTTCGGATCATAACTTCAAAACCAACTCCTAGAACTTTGAAACTTGGGTTATGGATCAGTCAAAATGTATAGATGTGCCTTTTTTCACTTCTTGGGATTTATTTTTAATGCTTTATTGGTTTCCGGAGACCTCTCATTAAAACTGTGTATTTGGATCAGTCAGCGTATGAAATTGGCCCTTAATGATTTTCAACATCTTTGAATATGTATTTATACAGTTTTCAATTGAAATGGAACTTATTATTCCAAGAATTGACTTTGGATTTGTATTAATCTTAGATTTTCTGATTTATTTGGGACCTGTGGGATTGGTTATCTTTCGATGATCTTTGGAGTATGAATATCATTATTGTTACAATAGAACGTCTCAATATAGATTCAATAAACATACCATCATCTATGTTAAGGATATCATACTGAAGGTAAAACAGTTTATGAAGCAACTTCATAAAAGCACAGAGGTGATTTGTGTGACTTAACTCAAAAATTGTCAAATCAACTTCAAAATTTTTGCACCAATAAATCGCTTTTATGTGTTGTGATAAACATCTATTCCGAATTTAAACGAAATCGATTAAGAAATAACTATTGGTATGAAATGACAATTATATCGTATATGATATGATAACACGCCAAAACTATTGACAAAATATGGAATCACCATTTGCAAAGTGCATGTATTGAATGATTGATAACGAGTGAATGCAATTCTTATTTATATTCAACAAGATCGTTGCTAGCCACAAAAGCGTTTGATCGGCTCATTTAGATCTAATTGATGAATGTTCTAATACAGCATTCGCTTTGTTTATGCAAAAACATATTTGCTGACAAATGAGTCATTCTATTGTTATATGTGTTCTTCTATTGACGACTAGCGTAGCTTAAGGAGAAAACTAGCATTTGAAAATATTATTTTTACAGAAACCGTAAGGGACAAAAGGTATTGAAAATATATATGATATTATGTTGCAGAAAGATATATCGTTCGATCCTAGTATACGTAAAAAGAATATTTGTATAGTATGTATGTACTGGGTGTATGTTGTAAAATGTCTTTTTCCAAGCATGTTTACATTTTTTTTACTATTCTCTATTTCTTTCTCGATAGTCTATTTCATCTGAATAATGTGCATTCTTTCTTACGTTCTATTTGCGTCATCACTGTACAATTCCAAATCATAAAGAAACAACTATAATGGAAAACTATGATTAACTGCTTTAGGAGTTTTATACATAGTTTGTATACCGACTTTATTCTTTATATTCGGACACTGTGTTAATGATTAATATTACCAGTTCATGTCACATCGATCCCTACTTCTGGACAACGTAATCGGGACGCAAACAAAACTATCTACTTTGCTGTTCATTTAAAAAACATTACTATCTCTCCACAGAGGCAGATCAAGTCTTGCAATGTTGATCGAGCCTCTGTTCTTATTAAACCGAAACCGTTGGTTTCGGCAGTTTCCCATAGCGAAAACAAATTGCACCACAATTCATGTGACAACAGTTCTCGCATGGAAAGGTTGTACCTATCATCCATGCCTTTGCAATGATTCAGTATCCAAAATGATGATCTTAGAACATGAGGATGCGCGGTATTATCGATATATCGGTATATTGCAATACAGGAACAACATGATACGAATCGGTACACACTTCTGAAAATATTCAATATATCGAACGTTTTAAAACGAGCTATTTCCATCTAAGATTTTTTTAAAAAAACCTAATAAAACATGATTGACGGAAGTTCTTTACAAAATTTGAAGTTGTTTTAAGAAAATAGCTTAAATATGTATACAGATCATAAACAGTGATTGAAAAATATCCCCTTCCAAAACAGTTCATAGCTGAGCAATGATGGTCGTTCTTAACGCTCATATCAAGACAAGTTAGCATGCACATTCTTGAATTAAAGAAGTACCAACATATTGCAATACGCTTTTCCCGTATCACAATATATTGCAATACAGAAATTAGAAACGATACCCATCCTTATTAGAACATCGTTGCTGATTGCACAACTAACTTTGATTGCCTCCAATCAGACATCTCTCATTCTATCCTATAAACATATTTCATGACTTAATCTACCTCTGTTCGGAGGGAATGTTAAAGATACTAAGAAACAAACATTAATTCTTTAAGACAGAGAAGGCATCATCAAAAAGTAATGTTTTCAAGACGGTAAATAAAATGGTACCAGAATATTTATCAAATCTGGTACCAACCAGTTTGTCTGGCGCGAGTCCCCCCATGAAAAAACATTCAAAACCTACAACATGTACAAATCAACAAACTTGATATTTCCCGAATGATCCATTGTGGCATCATTCAGAAATAATACCACTAAAAGCTCTGCTAGCTGACACCACGTAAAGAATATGGTTGTGCTAGTTATGATTAGCATTGCTCCTACAGATATTGTTTTATCTGATGCAAAGAGATTAAAGTGACACAGAGTATCTTTCTTAAAATTTTATTTGGTTTTGATAAGCTACAAAATATTTAATATGCTGATTGAAGTCCATATCTCATCACTGGACTTGAAATAATATCCATTTATGCATAATATCTCTAAAATGCTTAATTTTATGGAAAATTCAAGAAAACATCTCAAATACTTTTAATATTCGTAATTAGGCATCCAATTTATCTACCTATTAGTTACAATACCTAATAAACACTATCGAATCGAATATATCTTCCTGTCAGCTTTTGACAAGGTTTCAAAATAACGTTTGGCGAATTTGCGAGCGCCACTCGAGCCACATTTTCCGGTTTTCGATCAAAATCCCGACTTTGAATGGCCGTATTTTCGCTCTAATGTACTGATTGACCTTTAACCTGTTATTTTCAGTAACAGTTAGTGGTTCCCGATGTAATAACATCGATTTCAAAATTTGATATATGTGACCCTATCAACATACTGTGTCTCTTTAAGGTTGATTATGAATAAAGTACTTTACTGGCTCAGTGTTTAAAGTCAATCCATCTAACACGGTATCATTCAATCTATTTACAGTAATTGACAAGTCAAATAGTGCTCTTACATCAATGTCTTCAGAACTGAATACATGAATATCAAAACAGAAAAATTAGCACATAATGCAATAATTATTTAACATCAAAAAGTATTTGATTTCTTCATTCTATATGAATAGTTGAACATTTAAATATCGGATCAGTTGTGCCACCATCTGCTGACAGCGGAGCCTTTCTTGTAATGAAAACAAACATTTGTCCCAGGGCCCCCTTATACGCAAATGAATATATTTTCTTCTGACATGACGATATGATAAATCCGTTGTATGTTTCTCCCTCGGGTAATACGGTCTGATGTACCATCTTGTAGAATATGGTATTAACATCGTGAGAAGCATACAACTTCTAATGTTTCGGTCGTCGCTAATTACGAGAAATTTAGGAAGCGAAAAATCCATTTCCATAATCTACCCACTTCAGAACATAAAGTTTCATAAATATTTCTAACAAAATCATTGTATGGAAATTGCATGCTCTTGGGTTTGACAGGAAAATTAAAGTTGATTGTAACAATGAGACAAGATAATTGTTAATTGATTTGATTTGCAACTTCCGTTTATGATAACTTCACTAATAATGAAATCCTAAGTACCCGTTGAGACAGTATTGAATGTTTATCGTCTCATTATAATTGTCCTAAATTCATAAACTTTCCAGTGATATTATAATTATTGGTTATGCAAGATTTTTTAGCGTTAGAGATGCCTTTAGACGAGACATAAAATTATGTGCAAATTCAAATCCTCAATGACAGATTTTATAAAATAAGAAGAAACATTGATAATAATTCAAATCATTGGCAAATACTAATGATATAACAACAATTAATCAGAAGAGAAAGATAAGTGTTTTAATCAAATTTTTTGACATTTCTGTACACTATTCTATGAAGATTGAATATGTTGTGGGTTTTTTCATATACTTAATACTCGTTTAGGGTATTTAGATTATATTGAAAAACTGCATAAGTTAAACCAGCTACCTCACCATGTGTTCTCTCGATGAGTTTATTCTAATGTGTATCAGGCAAATTGCTTCGTACTGCTCATGGCTAGTATCTTGAAGCATAATCTCTTACTTAACAGTCGTAGTATAGCATTACTGTCTTGGTTGATAAAGCATGATTGGTCACGACACGAGATGGACGATTATGACTATATGCGTATCTTTTTATTGGTTGGTAACGATCATTGTCTTACTCTCATACTTTGGATGAGTTGACAATGTTAGCTCTTATATTCTTATTTGTTTTGTTGTTGATTAAATTACTTAACAGCATTATTGAAAAGACCAATGAGTAGATAATTTTACTTTGTTTCTTTGTTATGTCAATTTTTTTTTAAATTTTACTTATGACAGCATTTTGGCATTCTTTATATTTACAAAACCACATTCACAGTCAAACAAATCATTTTTAAAAACAAAAATTGTATCAAGTACATAAATATTATAGATTGTAGATTTTCTTTTAAACATCTACCATAATTGAATTTCTGCATTTCTTTGCATTTTAAGGATGAAGTATTATATTCAGGTTATTATATTGAATTTTTGTCTTTGATATATGATTTTTAAAGTACACATTGTGTGCCCAGGTCATCGATTTAACGTGTTTCAAACAAAGTTTTCATAACTTGAGTGCAGCTTACCCAATAGCTTGATAACACTTGTCAAAACGTCTAACACATTAACCCTCCGTGACACTTCTCAAGTGATTCCTTGCCGTAATGTATTGGTTTTCAAAACAATGTCAACGCTAGGAACTAAGAATATCAATTTTCTATTGGTGTACAGTAAAGAAAATTGTTACATATAAGATATATTTCACTATAGTAAAATCTTAGATAATTCATATCAAGTAAAACCATCGTTTGCAATCGTGATATTCAAGATGTCAATTAATTAGTATTTCCATTAGTCTTCAGAGAATAATTCACAACTTTGCTTTCAACATATATCATTAAATTTTGTGTAGGATGCTTCCATCCCGCTGCTGAAAGTTAATTATATTGCATATCAGCATTAAATGTTTTATCTTGGGTTTTTTCATTATACTTCGAAATACTATCCATTTGTAAGTATATCATTATAGTACACGTAAGATGGAAGGGATTTTTTCCTGCAATTTTTGCCCAAAATGTGCTTTCAGCAACAATAGCTCTCTGAATCGCTATTGAACTATAGGGGAGACCGGGGCCGGTACGTCCCCTTTTCACTAAAATGTTCATAATGAGTTGTTTTTTCGCAATGTACTAGTGTACGTTTGTACATAATATTGAGACATATCTTAACTTTATTGCAATAATTGTCGAAAGTGCCTAACGTAACTAGTTTGCCAATAAGTATGATTTAAAGACAACGAGTTGAAAAATCGAACATGCCCCGCATCGGAGTAAGTTCGGTTTCCCTCAGGGGCAGGTTCGGCTATGCTTGGGAACAATCCGAACATGTTCAGCCTACAACAATTAACGAGAGAAAATATGCTACTCATAGTATTCAATATTTGGGACAGAAGAAATACTACATTACTTTACAAAGACAATTTTTTATAATGATGTTGACCAGGTGACTTTCTATTACTAAAAGAATTCGTAAGAGGAGGAGAAGAGGGGCCTACTATTCAAGGACCTTCAAGAGGGTGATTTTGAGGAGATTGACCTTAAGAAGAAGGGTTTTGAGGAGGACCTTAAATATTTTGTGACCGTCCTCACAGCCGAATGTGCGCCGCCTGTAAATGACTGAACGTACCAACCACGATTGCCCTTTTTTCTAAACTGCGAAAATACACAGACCTAACATCAAAATAACTCGTCGGTTACATATACGGCTCGGCATGTTGGTTTATGCTCATTTAAGAACATATTCCTAAACATAGTCAACATTTGTCAAAAACATAGTGAACTGAAGTCGAATATTTTATTCAACTAGATGAAAAACGGGTTTTCCTCCACAGTTTGTAAAGAACATGTTGGACGGTCACCATTTTAAAGTCAGTGTGGGAGTAAGGTCATGTTGTCTTTTAGGAATTACCAATTTAAGTTAAAATGGCCCCAAACAAAAATTACAGCTAAAAGACGAACATGCCCCGGGGTCGTGCCTGCCCCGGTCTCCCCTACCTATAAAACCAGGTAAAATGATCTCTCTGGTCTGATATGTTATAAAATTTAAATGCCGTTTCAATTAACAATCTGTTTACTTCTATGTTTTAAATGAGAAAATTTGTTTACATTTATCTTAATACACTATTATATACCAAATGATTTCGTCGTACCTACCTAAATTATGGGAATTCCATGACTGAACCTTTGATAAAGACTGATATACACCAACACTTAAAGAAAATTTATGTTCAAACTCATGGTTCATCAATACAAGAGAGTTTTACGAGGTGAATAAAACGTATACATCAGCTCAGAAAAGAGATAAAACTGTTCAGTAAGGATGTAAAAACACAGGAAGTGTGTGAGACCATGAGACGGAGATACAGTAAAACTATCCATCTGTCTCTGTTCGGTAAATCAATACATCACCATTGCTGAACAGGTTATTTGATATAATTAATGTGGTTACTTGTTTCTTATTTAAAAAAAGTAAAATAATGTCCTTGAATAAAATGTCTGTTATGTTATGTTTATCTAAAAAAGATAGTTTGTACTCTAGTTCCCAAATGTATTATCAGAAGAAAACATTCCCATTTACTTCCCAATTGAGAAATGCAGTCGTCTTTGTAACATCCCAGCTGGCTCGACTGAGTGCAATGTGGATGAATTACCTTCCAGGGAGACACAACACAAGATGAGACCAAGGTCATGGATATTGGGTTTCTTCACCAAGGTTCGAGCCCTAACTCTACACCACTATGCTGTATGCTTATGAAATTATTGTTTTAGAAGAATTACTTTGGCTAAATAATTTTCAAAATTAAAAAGTGTACATATTTTGTGTTAAGCCACACAACTGTATACGTATTTGTGTAATCTTGTGATCTTTTGGCTTTAAGGTCATATGTTAGATCACAGAAATTCTTGAACAGCTGCTTAAACTCGATGAACTGATTTGAAATAGAAACGGTTCCTGACGCAACAGTTTCTTTTTAATTTCCTCTTTCGTAGCAATTGCACACTGTCGTCCTCAAACCATATTGCAATCATTTATCAAATCCTTTGAAAATCGGAAATCGGTTCCCATTGGGAAATAAGACATTGTAATCAGTTAATTAATTAAGATTACATTAAGGTGTGCATTTTTTTCAGAATGCATACTAAAATAATCCTTTGAAACTAATTTAAATGTCTGGAGATCAAAATTCAACAAGCCATCAAAATACACTTTTTAACAATAATTTTGAATGCAATTAGAATGAGCAACTTATGTAATCAGCTATATATGATGATACTTTGCCCAAACAAATGTGTCTTCAGTGGATTATACATTCAATTGTTAATCTTTATTATGCAATAATGAAATGTTGCCATCCAAGCTCAAAAACGGCTCCATTCTATTCATACTGCATCTGTCTATCCAGACAGTTGTTCTTCAGAAAGATTAGATATCCATGAAACCAGCTTATTCCTTCATCTTCCCAAAATCGAGAGAAATGTTATTTATAAATCGGCAAATTCGCGTTGTTTCTCAACTAACAATATATATAAATAATATGATAAATATTTATCATTTACAGAAAAAGTTGATTTTGCATTGTGACAAGATGATTGTGAATTAATCTAATATATAGCTTCCCTTTATGATAACTTCAGCACGAATAATCTCTTGAGTAGTCATAGAAACATTACTGAAAGTTTATGGTCTCACACTGGATGTGAAAATCATTAATTGGGTAGTACAATTATGAAAATTCTTTATCGGTGTTTTTTTGAAAGTTAGTGCTGCTTTCCCTAGTTCGTTAGTGTCACACTTAACTTTGTATGACATTGTTTGTTATGAATTAAATTATCAAGAAACAGGTTTTATTCTTCAGAATAATTATGTAAATGCATTTGATGCAACATTCAAAGCATGGTCCTATACGTATCATCATCATCATCATCATCATTATGTTTATTTCCTCCAGTAGGAGATTATGGGATACATAAATTGGACAGTTGAAGACATTTACATAATGCAAAACGTAGAGATGTTAGTATTTACAAAGAAAAGTTAAGTGAAGAATATATAAGGCGTGTACACAGTTCATATTTTCTTCAGAAAGTCACTTGCTGCAGGAAAGATCGTTAAGGAAATAGATCAGGGGTTATAATTCTTTCTGTATAGTTCTCTGTTGTATATTGCCATGGTTGACATGACATACACAGCACAACTGTTGTGAAAATCACACACAAGTTCCAAGTCAAGAACAGCACCGAGAGGTCTGCCGATGAGGTACTGTGTAAATGTCTCATCATCTACATTGTTAAGAAATGCGCAGAGGATCAGTGGGAAGTTGTTGTTCAGCCTATTCCAGAATTGAGCGTAAAGAGGCTCGAGAAAGCTACATGATGTCAGTATATGCCTTAGCAAGTCAATAGGTTACAGACATCTCTGGTATTCTGGGGAACTGCTACCCACAGTCGAGCAAGAAGTGAGTATTGTGTGATGAAGTCTCTATTCCGAGCGTATCTCCAAACTGCTGCTATACCTTGTGCCTGGTGTAGGAACTTGAACCGGATGAAGTCAGGGTCGTTGTTCACATGTGGTAACAGCTGTTGAGATCTGTGCTGCCGGATTGTCTTTGACACGAGCTTCTTCCATTGGAACTTGGACATGAGGTTGTTGTCGAGGAGATAGTCATACAGCAAGTTGATAAGATTATGACTCTCGAGAACCTCAATAAAATGTGGCACAAAGCCTCTCTGAGTTTTGTTTGCCATCTGAATGAACTGATGTAGACGTCGATGGAAGAGCTTCTTTGAGATGGGTTATGAGGAGGGAGAGAGCACAGTCGATGAAGGAACATGAGCTAACGTTTGAATATCTCTGCATCTATTGGGAACCAATCTATCATGCTAAGGCACATGTCACTTATATTATATTGCATGGAACTAGAATAGTTCGGGAGTGCAGCATAAGTCATCAAAATATAACTACTGTGGCGGGCAATTAGGAGATAAATCTATTCTGTTTTTCATTTATGGGTTGTATGTAGTGCATTTCTTACCCCTTTATTTAATTTCAAACCAAGCTTTTTTGCACAAAAATATTCTTAACAAAATATGCGTTGTACATTTCTCTTTTGAGCAACAAGAAGATGGTAACTAGAAACCTGATGTTATTGTTCTTTTGTGTGTGAATGATGGATTTAAATGAATATATATCAAGTTCACATGCGCATCCAATTCTTGACGAAGAGGAACACATCTTATATTTTAGATCTAAAAGACCATAGAAATTCGGTATTGAGTGTCAACATCTTCAAATACAATATTATTTTGTTTGTACAAAGTTGTTAGTGTTTGAATTGATGTGTGTTAACTTTGGGTCCAATGTACATTATACAGCGACTACAATGAATAAAAGCATATGACCATTTAATTGGGTGTCTGTCATCGTGTTGGCAGTGAATTTAAGATGTGATGAATATGGATGAAACTAATTAAATGTATTCTAAGAAATCTTCTGATCCCTTTATGAACGCAACAATGTCTCAATCAGATCGTATAGTGAATAATTGTTAATGTATTCCAAACAGAACAATCAAAGTGATCGGACATAAAAGAATATTATCCGGATATCTTCGAAGCTCTTGTAAGATGAAAACTGTCGACGACGACGACGCAGGGTATAGTTTATAACATATAATCAAACGACTTCATTAACCACTTGTATCAGAATTACCCAACTGAACGTTCTTCTCTTAGATCTTGTAGTTGATAGCTGGGCTTGTTTGGTCTACCGCTTGAAGGGCATTGGCATTACAAAATCGTGCCAAAGGAAAATTGGTAGAGTTGTATTTGAGAGTTTTACTCTGTACAAACTCTATAAAAGCCTCGCCTTCACTGTTTTGAAACCATAAAGCTGTTTTGATTTTTGATATCACTAAAGACTATCTCAGCTTTAAGCTTACTTTGTGTTAACAGATCAAGAAATATTTCGGAAAATTGGATTGACAAAGTCATGTCATAGGTCAGACAGAGACTAATAGGCATTAATTTAATTACGGTGTTCTATGGGTGTTTTAATCAATAACTCTCGTGTATTGTGGACATTTATAAAAAATGACCTTACTGGTCAAATGTCGATTCACTAAAGGACATTGCAATTTTATAGTAATATGAACAAGTCTAGCAAAGAAACATAGTATAAAAGGTAAATGACATATCAATTTATTTATAGACCTTCCATTTACTAACTCGCAATGAGTCTACTTTACTCTAAGAACTTTATCGATAAAAATAATCAATTTATAAACAGCTATCTTACATTTCTTTGAAAAAATGACATTTTTATTGTATAGTCAAAAAATGAATTTTGGGAATCTGGACATCATAAATCATGGTTAAGTAGGTTTTAGTACTTTGCATCCTGTCTCAGATTACGCCAACTCCACTAATTTGTACCCTGGGCTCAGAAGCTAGATTATCCCGACTTGGGATATAGTCAATCAAATCATTTTCTCGCCACCTTCTCGATAAAATTTCAACGAGAAAGTTGAAATTAGAACAACAAAACAAAACTAACAACCTCCGAGCCAAACACCAACAAAATTCAATAAATTCACGGATATAGAACACAATATCTGATTAAGATTATGGGATGAATCGCTTGCAGTGGCCTACTATGACAAATAATAATAACCAAAGCCTGCCAAAAAAGAGTTTGTTACTTTACAAACTTTGTGCAAACATTTTGTAATGAGGTGTTAACATATGACAGAAATATTCTTTCTGTCTAAATGAAGGATTTTGTTCGTGGATATAAAAATGTAATGTACCCATTAATTACTTGAACATGAAAGTGCGAAAACACACTTGGCATGCATTTGTGTAACACTTGGATCAAGAATGCAAAACATTGTTTTCATATCTTTAAAAATAACTTATTTTTAATACTTGTTAATTGTCAAACATTTCCTAAAAAATTCAATTGTTAATGAAGAGAAAAAAATGACTGACATCTTCTTTATTCATGGTATGCGGTGTTTTGACACAGGTTCGACGGTGGTCATCAATATAGTCCTCTTTATCATTGTCATTCCAGTCTCTAAAATGCCAAAGAAGTAATAGTTGAATTGATTTTTTTGGCAGCAATATGTTATACCAAGTGTTGTTTGTAAAGTAGTCTGAAATGATTTTTTTAAATATTATGTTGGACATTTTACATTTGGAATAATTACTTTTGTTCGGCAGCTGTATATTCGTATCTAAATCAGTGAACAATTAGGCAGAGATTGGAACGATTGACATCAAATCTGATTATCTAGGAACATATGAATCAAAGTATTCCTTCTGCAATAAAGCATGATTACATCACATTTGGAATACGACTGACTAGTGACGGTTCCAAGAAGTAAACAATGCGTACAGTTAGATCGTTAAAGGAATCGTACATTCTCATCACCTGGCTGACATTTTAAGCAGACCTGATGCCATCTGTTACATTTGTGAAGATTTGCACGAAAGGGAAATCAATGTCAATTCCATGCAAATTAAACACATTTCATCAATACATTCTATTTAAGTGTCATTTTTGTATAGATTCCTATCATATTTGTTGTAAAATGAAACATGTGTATATTGAGGACCACGCTACTCGCAATAGTCTAAATGTTTGGGTTTTTTTGTAAATATAATATTTAGTTATACAATCCCACAAGTCTTAGATTTACAAGATGCATACAACTTGTTTATTGTTGAATTTCAATTTTATGAACAAAATCTACGATCTACTTACATTGTAATTTCAACACTTTATATCAAAAGCAATACTTCAATCAATAAATTCTAGAAAAGTAAAGACACAATTGCGTTCAAATGGAAAAAAATGGACACGACTGAAATATATGAATAGGCATGAGAGTACAGAAATGTTTTGATCGAGAAACCTTATTATTGGGAATAGGAAACGGGTTACAGAAAGCAATAGTCACTGGAATATAACAGAAATGCAATTGCATCGAGATGATAAGGAAATGAATCAGAATTTTAAAAAACACATAGCATGTTTTGATGATTAATGTTAAATGGCTTTTTGTTACAGTTTTAAGCACTATTACTTCAACTTTTCACCCATTTGTCATTTTCGAAACACAAAACTGACTTCGAATCTGATATGAAAGCCAACCCGTTAAAAGTATTGTTAACGTATGATAGGATCGAGATGATTAAGAAATGAATTAGAATTTAAATAAAACCACATAGTATGTTTTGATGAATAACAAAATCCATAGCATTTGCTGCAGTATTAACCACTATTACTTCAACTTTTCACCCGTTATGTCTATGTCATTTTCGAAACATAAAACTGACTTTGAATCTGATATGAAAGCCAACCCATCGATAAAATACTGTGTTACAGACATGGAGATTCTAATCAGACTGCTGAAAACTTTAAACCAAATGACAAAACAATTATTAATTTTCCCTTTCAGACTGGGATATCTCCTTGGAAATACTGAACAGTGTTATTTTAAACACAAGTGTTTCAATGATCTGAGCTCTAGCAAGTCTAACGTTAATTCCGTCATATCTTTACTCGAATAATATTGACAAAAATATAATATTTTACGGTCTAAGTTTAGAATTCTCTATATCACTGGTCAACTTTATTATCAAGATTTATTTATAAGAACAAAACAACGATATGCTTGAAAAAGATTTCTTTGTAAATTGTCATTTGATGGAATGATAAGATTGAATAGTTAGAAAATGGGAGTTCTGTGTATGAAGGAATCATAAGAAAGAACTCTGAACTGAACCTACTGAACCTATTATCGCAGCTTTCAGATTTCTACATAGTAGCACAAGCTATGGAATTAGCAACAACACCTGTATAACTAGTAAGTCCACACTGTTAGTTCTATCCAAACAAACGCTGTTTAATTATGTAAGTTACAATGGTAAGGGCCATTAATCTTCATTACCACTAAAGGAAAGAAAGAGACTTTCTTTAAACAAGCAATCAATTTTAACAATTGCAAAACTTAATTTCATTGCTTGCAAAATACCTGTCGTATCATAATGTTCAGAATTTTATCTAGTAGCAATTACGATGTAAATGCTTTGTGTTTATCAAATCGTTACTTTTTATTTTAAACATTCCAATGTACTTCTCAACGTTTGCACTATTTACACAAATGTGTTTCCGAAAACTATGTCATCTTAGAAAAGAAGGTGTTTTTTTGACAAACATATCATTATTGTAGCCCATTTAAAGCCAGGAAGAAATGGATTTAAATTGTAGGGTAGCGTTAATTACCCATTTAGTTGAATGAATAAATAATCAAAAGGTATCCTCAAACCATAATTTAACTGAACTCCGGTTGATGAGAATATGATGTGCTCAGTTGGTGGCTGACATTTATCATAACAAATTAATATGGCTTTAGGCTAGAAGCAAGCAAACTTTGGCTGAACCAAATAAGAAAGCTCTACACTCAGGGGCAAATGAAACAATACCAACTTTTCAAAAGAGTACAAAACAAAATCCTGTTGTAAATGAAATGCGACTACGAGCCCTTGTGATAGGCACATCAGTTGTGAAGAAGTACTCACAATTTCAAACATCAAAGTATAATACTTATAATTGTATGACTGTTCAAATACACGAGGGGTTAAAAAACAGCTTTTTCGATGGTATTTTTGGACATAATCTTTGGAATTGGAATAATATAATTATGAAATTTAAAAATCTATAAACTCTAAGATGTTATCAATATAAATAACCCTTAGAAGTTAATTTGTTCACGCATTTTGCCTGTATTTTGGTTTTAAAACAAGAAAAAGGGCCATTTTCACTATCCTATCTCGTCTAGTTAAGGAGATTTTTTAACAGCGTTTTTTAAAAGGCTTGTATTTCAAAAGCGTTAACAGATATACCTCTGAAATTAAAAACTTAGTTCAGTTAGCTCTTGAATACATGAATTAACCCTGTTTCAGTCGTAACTATCAGTCATGGATTAACCTATCATGCATTGTATATGGTATCGTTTCTTTTGCCCCTGAGTGTATTTGTTAAAAATAAACACGAGATCATAATCATTTGCCCCCACATCGCCTATTAGCATTGCATCATGGCGTTGTTTTACAGATGGAACTTCCTTTCTTAAATATTCATGTCTCAGATGCAATGGATATGGAGGGTTAAGTTAATAGCGTTGATACTCTTCGACTTACAGCACCATTAGCAAACGTCAAGTTTATGATTATTGAGTCTGCAGTTGTTTTCCGAAATAAACGTCATGTAAACTTCAATGTTGGAATAAAAGCATTCATCAACAAATCAGATTTAAGGTTTGAATGCCTCCAAAAGAAGAAATCAGACAAACACATCTCTTATTCACGCATGTGAATTCAAACTGAATCACTGATGAATTTGTAATCATTTTGACAAAAAGACCCATAAACAAAATTACCTGATGTGCTGCGACTTTCTTGGGATATAAGATAGACGAATCTGCAATTCCTGTTGTGTGTCAAATGACACTCTTTAAAGTTGATAACTGACAGGATAGTTTAACAATAGGACAAGATAATGGTCTATTTATCTGATTTGTAACTACAGTTCGTGATATTTTTACACGGCATAATCTCTTATGAAGTCTTTGCAACATTACTGAAGTTTATGGTCTCGTAATTCAGGCAACATGTTAAGTTGCTAGTAATAATTATAATGGTTTATGTTTGCTTTGTAGTCCTTATTTAAATGCTGCGTAAAATTTGCTCTAAATCATCAAATTTTAACAGAAGGAAAATTGTTCTTATCAAACTGTGAAAAGTTATTCACAATAAACTTCTAAGATCGCAAACTCGGTCATAATACATTTCTAGATCTGTATATTCTACACTTTTTGTTGCAATTTCCATTTGTCAGAAATGTTTTTCTATAGACAGTCTTTCTGTAATGGCACAAGTATCATAATAAACACTGAAGTTTCACCATTTATGAAACAACATCAATCAGACTATCAACAACAGAAATATCTCAAATGACCGAGTTTGCGATTTAAGTACGTTTCTTTTCAATATTTGCAATAAATGAATTTCTTCCTACGGTGCTCTTCAGTCTGATATTCAGTCTTTATATTTGACATTGTATCCGGTAGAAATCGAAAAACTATTCCTTGTTTCCTGGGGTCATCAATTAAAGATATTTCAAACAGCTTACCCAATACCTTGATTCTTTTTGTCAAAATGTCAAAGACATTTTCTCTCTGTGACAGTTTTCCAGTGATTAGTTTCTGTGTTTTATTGATTTTCCTTAAAGGGTTCTACTTCATTCCTTTGAAGATTTAATTGAGAAATGAATAAATAAACGCATCATAGAACTTATAGTTTTGAAAGTAAAGACAATCGTGCAACTGTTATTTACACAAATATATCAACGATTTAAATTTGCTCATTTCCGAAATAAATTTAGTGTATATTACGACATCCCTAGTTCATATGTGATTTCCATACATTTAGCTGTATAAAAGGTTATATAAAACAACCTGACAGTTTCAGACACTTTACCTTAAACAAATGTAAAATCAATACCCGGGAGTATAAAGATGCGGCCAAACTTATACATCAGCACACAAAAAACATAAAGCTGTTCAGTAGGAATCCACAAAACACAGGAAGTGTGAAATACCTCGAGACAGAGAGAAAGTAAATCAATCCGTTTTGATCGGGTTTGTCTGTGACTGTTGCCGTTTAACCTTTCTGTAAATCAATACTAACTGCTCTTAAAGTGAAGCATGGTAAAAAATATCAAGGCTCCAAAGAATCTAGTTCTACGATGAAAAAATATGGTACTGTTAAAACAACCAACAAAAAAATCATTTGATATCGAAGACAATTGTCAAAACAATGTTTAAGGACACTTGTTTATATGTTAGGAGACAATTATAGAAATAGCTATTTAGAAAACGTTCGAAATTTGTCAAATTGATAATTGCAATGGTCCTACTTACTTTCATTTATTTGTGATCGAATAGTTTTGATTGTCACCAGTCAATGCTTTTTTCGTAGTTTTTATCTATCAAGTACAAGTATGGTCTCTCCAAGAAAGTTTTTTCAACAAGTACATGTACATGGTTTATACAGACAAATTGCAAAACATTCTATTGAATCATTTGAATCTTTTTAGAGAACATAGTCAAATCACAAAAGTTCAAATTTATTGTAAGTATAGCAATACAAAATTGCTTAACTTCACATTGAGCTCGAGATGAACCAACTGTTTTAGACTCTTCACTTAGTGAAGTTGATTCTGTTTTCATTAAATAACAAAGTTTAATACTTATATTCCACACATTAACATTAAGTCTCCAACTTTGGGTTCTATATTCGGTAATTATATTTGAAAAGGATAATTACAACATTTCAATTGTTATTCTAAGATATTGTAGGGGTCTTAAAGGGGCAGTAGCACGTTTAAGGGGGGAATATAAGGTGATGTCAGGAAAATGAAAACTAATGGTTCCAATTAACAGACAATGTATTTCAACAACATGGAGCAGTAATAATATATATAATGTAAAGTTTAGCCATGCGATTCCTTTTTCTTACAGAAAATGAATTAAAGGTGTTCACAAAAAGTGGCCGCCAAAGGGTTTTATGTAAATCTTCATACTTTGTCTATGGCTGATTGGCTTGTGTAATGAGATTTATGACACTATCAAAATAATACATTCTGGCATCAACGTACATTTATCAGCGAAAATTTTGAAATGTAAAATTATCAAAAAACGTGCTACTGCCCCTTTAATATACAAAAAACATAAAGGCACTTATAGATAAAATGTAATGTAATGTCAACACACATGTAGGTCAATAGTAAAGATGCGCGGTATTATCGATATATCGGTATATTGCAATACAGGAAAAGCTTGATACGAATCGGTACACACTTCTGAAAATATTCAATATATCGAATTTTTCAAAAGGAAAAATTTTCATCTTAATTTTCCCAAAAACATAACCAGATAAAACATGATTTTACGGAAAGTTCTTAACAAACTGTGAAGTTGTGTTGCGAAAATAAGTCAAGTATGTATCCAGTTATAGGCAGTGATTAGAAAGTATCCCTTTCCATCACGCCTCATAGCTGAGCAATGATGATCATTCTTAATAGATGGCATGGAATTTCTTGAATTTGAAAAGTACCAATATATTGCAATATGTAATGCAATACGCTTTTCTGTATCGGAATATATTGCCATACGGAAATGAGGAACGATACCCATCCTTAGTCAATAGTCTTGAGGAGAACCTATGTTTTGAAGTTGAATGCATGCAATAAAACTATCTTTATCCAGGAGAAAACTCATTTCTTTTATTTCATGTTAAACCGATCCACTTTCAATACCTTGTCAATGATTGTGAACATTTAATTATCTATACATCGAATATGCAAAAGGTATCTACAGTGTAACTTCGGACAGGCAATACACTGTCAAAAGATGGATGTCTTATCAGTCAATTAGCAATTTATCTGAGAGGCACTTCAACATTATGGAGATAAATGAAATCTCCGTTCATTTAAAAAAAATGTTTATTCAATGAATGTGATTTTGCAGAGAAGACTTCCGCCAAATATGATGCCAATGTATCACGTATAACTGTGAATAGTGTTTCATAATTTAGATGATCAAAATGGTTTTTTTGTCTTTGGGTCCCATTTCTCATTTTAGCTCTCCATTAAATTTGAACATAAAATGTTTTCTTAGTAATTTACAAATTGAGCAAACACTACGTTAAGGCAATCTCAATATTACACATTCGAAGCAATAAGCACACGTCCACTTCTTCAGACTGTGTCAAAACAAATATTCTAATGAGAAAAGACCTTCAATCAATTCATATCTGATTAAGAAATGCTCTTATTGAATTATATGCTTTTTGCCTATGGCCTGTGCTCTTTTTAATTAGGGAAATCTGTTGGCAAATTGTGAGTGACAATTTTGTTATATTTTGGTAAGTTTAAGTTTAGTTCACTTTCATTAACACCAATGTTTATATAAAAAAGCATGATGTTTGCTTTCCATAGTAATCTTGAATTGAAACACTTCCAACAATGAAAACATAACGTATCCCTCCATCACTCATAGAGCACAGAATGTTCCAACCAGCAGGTAATTGGAACCTAACATAGTTTTGAATATTTAAGCATTTCTTTTGACCTCAGGCAACATTAAATAAGATAAAATGAGCCAGGAAATGAGCCGAAATAGAAATTAAAAAAACATGTAGCATTAATCCATAAGCATTTGAATTGGATATCTTTTAAACGGTTTCTGCAAGGGTTCTATCAGGATTCTATCGACATCATTGAATATCACTGTATTGGTATTTGACTTACATTTGGTCATTTACACGAATGCATTATTGCAAACTACCTTGAGTGGATGTTTCTTCGTTTCTAGATGTGAAGAGTTGTAACCTGATTGCCAATGGGACACTGTACTACCATTCGTAAAAAGGATGTTTCGGGAAACACAACATATATATTGGGTTTTTTTAATGTTTTTTATATTGACGTTGATACAAACGAGATATTTAATTGTCAAATCAGGAGCTCAAATATATTTATCCAAAATAATTGTATTTATCTTCTCTTTCCAGGTTTTAGGAACGACAAGTGTTATAATTTTTGCTAGGTCAACAGTCTTTATTTTCGGATGGTTGTTGAAATTACTCAATAGTATTCACAAGGAAGTACTTCACCTTCTCAATTTAACGTTTATCGCAGAAAAATTGTGAGATGAATAATAGAGTTCAATATGATAGATAACATATCTTACTAAACAAATCAAATCCTTATTTAGTATGTTAGGAAAATAAACGAAATCATAAAGAAAAAACTTTAGTTTTTATGATTAAGTGATTGATGCATTACGATTCGATAGTATTTCTTATCTGATGACATGGCCACCTTCACGTCAGTAACAAACGTCTTATGTCATTTCCTGTTTAACTCTGAAAGGGGTCTATTTAAAATTTTGACAGAAAACATTTATCTTCAAAGTAGTCAAGACAGCTTAATCGTTACCCCTATAGCAAGCAGCACTCCAATATTTCTTTCATCTCACTTCCTCACTGGTATAAATAGTGCTATTTTCTACGTCTATCAACAGCCAAGATTGAACATCAACTTTCCTTGAAATAAGATCCTTCTGTTGATACATTGGTGAAGAAATTCAAATTAAGACAGATATAATGACTTTTGTTTGTCAGTTGAATTCTTTCAAAATATAGAATATGTGACATTTCTTTTTGTCATATTGTTGCTATTAAATTGGCAATCATATTTTGAAGCAAGGTTAAGATTTATGATTGAAATATTTTTTTTAAAGTTATCTCCGGACGAAAAACATAATGAGCAAGATTCATTATGTATTTAATTTTCTTCTTTTTTTTTAATACCTCCCCAATATAAAATACGGCATGCGGTACAATGTACATGTATATCAACGTTCACACATTTTACCTGGTTTCATATCTATTGATTTTGGAATGTTTCAGATTTCCTTATTGTACTGGTTTTGTTATGAATGCTGTTGGCTTTCTATTGTTACATATTTTGTTTAATCTTATGATAGCTGTTTTGTCAACTAATACTTTTAGAAATTCCCAGTCAATGATAACTGTTTTAGATCCAAAATTTAGTCTTAAAGTAATAGTCCATTAGGTTTTAAGTTGAATAATAAAAATGTTTGTTCCTTTTTGTTTTGAAAATACATTTCAGAGTGTAATTGTATTGAAATGAAATTGAAATTGATGCCATTGAGGAATCTGGTAATGTACCTTCCTTTAATAACTCGGTATTATCGGGGTTTTCCGAAAGAAAGTCGAGGGCATCTGTACGGAAAATACAGGTGTTGACAAGTGACCTTTATATTAAAAAATATGGACATGTATATCGAAATTGCTTTAAAGAGACATTCATTCAGAAAGGAAATCCTTTTAATACTACGCACAATACAACTCTTTATACGTTTTGGTTTACGGTCATGTTTCAGAATTTAAAGAAATCGGCATCCTCTTCAGATGTCAAAATGTTTATTAAAGTAGGAAACAGAAATTACAATTTCCAGAGCAGAAACAGATAATGTTCGTCATGCCAAATATTATCATTATATATAATATTTATATAGCGCACATATCCATCCACTCGTAGTTGCTCAAGGCGCATACATTGTTTACCGTGGTCAATGGCATTCTTTAACCGTCCGGTCATTTTTTCAAATTTTAACTCCCTGGGGAGTATTCAACTGGCATCCACATGTGAGGCGCTCAGGTTAGGGACCATTCTATGCCTCACAGGGTACCCATTCACAGATGGGTGGATTGAGACACATAGTCACAGCAGTTTGTCCAATACTGCTGACACTAATAACCGACAGCTCGGCGAATGTACGTGTTCATGTATCTGCCATTCAGCCACTGACATGAATTTGTGGGATCTTTAAAGAGCAGAGCACGGTTTATGTTGCACTACACACTAGGGCTCCAGGGTCACACTTAAAGAGTTCTAACAGAGGTGAAATCTAAGTTTTCACACCTTGGCCTGGATGGGATTCGATCTCTGGACCTCAGCAACGTGAGACCGGCGCTCTTGCCGACTGAACTATCCCGTACATATATGGAAGATTGTTATTCACATTTACCATTAGCCCTGTAGAGGAGATGCCACTGTCATTGGTCACACATGGGTAGAGATGACATGAAGCATTGCAAATATTTTGCATTTTAGATAAAATATTTGAGAACTTAAGAACGAGCTTGATGCTGAAACTAAATGTGTTCTTCTTTTCCATTAAACTCAGGGAATGAATGAACATGGAAACCTTTATAAGAAGAAGTCAGTATCAGTGATCATGTTCAGTGTTCAGTGTTCAGTGGTCAGTGTGGCAAAACTTTTTACATGGTCGAATTGGTATCATGTGGATAGGTTCTGATATATCTGCTAATGTGGAAAACATTTCGTTGAAAATGGTTAAAATTGTTCAGGTTTTAAATCACCGAAAACAAAGATAAAAGTTTTTCTTTATAAGGTTTAACTTTAGCAAATCTTATACACCGTATGGTATGTTGCATGAACAAAAATGACCGTCGCTTTTCTTTTCCGGGTTGTAGGTACAATCTTAATATAGTTGCCGACATCCTAGTTCATGCGGATCGAATGCAACATTGTATTAATCTTTCTCTGTCTTTTAGAAATAACTTTATTATTTGACTAGATATTTCTATTCCAGTTAACTGATTATTAAATAGTATCTGTGTATCACTTATTATACAAACTACAGGTGTGGAACAGTGCTTTTAAAACTAAGTTGACATATTATGGTTGACGAAAGTGATATTCCACAATATGACATGGGTATTAGCTATCAACTGGTAATGGAATAGAAGGTAGTCTTAGCTCCCTTGAGATATCATCATTATATGTGAAATTTTATATTTCCCATGTTACCATCTGAAATATAACATCTAAATCTAAAGTGAATGTTTGAAACTGTTTGTTGTTGATATTGACCTGGCATATGATAATAATAATAATAATGGATTGCATTTATATAGCGCAAATCTCCGACTGGACTCTTTGCGCTCTGCTCTCACAAAGTTTGACAGTTTAAGGGAAGGCTTGCTTAAATAAATAGGTTTTCAGTCCAATTTTAAAAGCACATAAAGATGGAGAATCTCGTAGTTCATTCGGAAGAGAATTCCAAACTGAGGGTGCATTGCATTTGAATGACCGTTCTCCGGCTGACTTTAAATTGCATTTTGTAGTTGTCAGCAGTTTCTCACTAGAAGAGCGGAGGGTGCGTGTAGGCTGGTAGACGGAAAGCTCATTTGATAGGTATGGTGGTAGTGACCCATCAAAATTGCGGTACACAAGTGTCGCAATCTTGTAAATGAATCTGTATGTTACAGGTAGCATATATATTGGCTTCAGTGCGTCAATATGTAGAATTAGTTTAAGACAGGAACCACTCATACCATCTAGACTGGTGACAGACGGTTGTCGATATAAGTGTGGGGGAAATTGTCGCTATTTAACTTTAAATTGTGCTTGCTATAGAGGCAAGGGATCAACTGTCTGAATTCCTTTGAACTAGGATATTGCCTGTAAGTGCTTGATAGGACCCATCAGAATTTTATTGACAATGTCAAAAAACGTTTGGTGGAGCAAGGTTCTATAAATCGAAGAACACTAATGATTTACTTTCGTGAATATTCCCTAATCAAATCTTGATGAAGATATGTATGATTATCAAAACTCACTCAACTCATACAAATAACCGTGTCCACAATTATCATTCAAATATTAAGAAATGGAAACCAATTTGACCCTCGACAACTTATCAATTATTCACTGTTTCTTACACAAGATCCGTATCTAATTTTGAGGGAAACAAAATCATTTCGGATCAGATGATATCTACTAAAACGTGAGATTTTTTCTATTTTGACCAAGAGGTGAAGAGGATGGCTAGTTAAATCATGATTAACATACATATCCCGAAGCTCTGGACTCTATCTAGTAAGTTATTAGCTACTTGTTGGACCACACTGTGCAGAGGATTGGTATTTATTACATACGTTCCCAGCGACATTTTTAGCAAGAACGTGTAGATTATTCATTACAATTATTGTAACCCTAGTGTGTTCTAGTGAGTAATGAAACTATATCTAACCGATACATGTCTGTTTTAAAGTGCAAAATTATTTATTCTTAATAAGACTTGTGTTTTGCCAAACTATTTGACCCTTGATAACTTCAGGAGTGAATAGGATTTCAATGTTTGTTCCATTAAAGCTTTCTTGGCAAATAGTTCCGTCTCGATTTCTTCACCAAGATCACTATTTGTGAAGCTTTACTTTACTACAGGAAACCTTTGTAATCGAGGCAGGTACCCACTTAGATTTTCTTATCTACACAGAGCCAAGTAATTTTCCTACAACTATCAACTCAATCCGAAGACTGCAATTGGATAAGGACTTGAATTATAATTATATGTCATCAAGATTAAACATTGTCAGTTTTGAAAGTAGGTACTCTTTTTTAAAATGTCCACCCTCACACAGCATATGTTATCACTGATGTTATAATTTGCATCAAGTCTTTGCAAATATTTAACGTCTGAGATTCCACTAGATTTCATTACAACAGCAAAAATGTCAAACTAGGAGGCGATTTCATAAACGATGTTCCAAAACGTATTATTTTATATTAGTTGTTGATTAAATGCTTCTAATTCAACGCCAAGAAAATTGGGTTAGAAGATCCATAGAAGAAATATCACCCAGGATATCGAATATAATTGAATTGGAACATGAAGGTATAGAGTAGAATATTCTTGGTTTTGAGCTACATACCAGTCCGTTACAGGAGTTGGAGGATCTGTCAGTCTTATGCTCTTCCTGGAAATCAAATGATGTAGTTACAAAATACCTTGTTTTCCTAATTATGAAATGTAGATTTTAGAGATTTTGAATGTGTTTCATTCATTCATTCATTTATTCATTCATTTATGCATGTAATTTGGCAACAGCTCTTTATCCAAACATTTGTGAAGTACCAATCCATAGCAAATGTCACTTTAAGTTTTCAAAAGATGAAAAATATGATCACCATTTACAAAGATTGCTTGCAGTTTACTAATCCACAGAGAATTTCCCAATGTTTACTGAAAATACAGACATTATCCTTAAGCACTGTCAATCTATCGAAAGCATTCCTAGAAAAAAGTTTTCAATTTCAATATTTGTGTTGACAGTTTTGTAAGACATTAAGGCATGTTTCATTGTAGCTATAAAACAGATGCAACCCGCTTTTAAACAATTAGCAAATGGATGTGAGAAATGAGTTAAGTTTAAATCTCAGTGTTAGTCAGCAAATGGAACTTTAATGATAAATGTCAACCATAAGAAAAGGAAAAACATTTTCATTATTACCAAATCAATAATGCCTCTCGTGTGAATCTTGAATGAAGAAATCAAAGTTTGATTTGAAAAACAGCTTTTAACATAAATACTAGAAATTTAATAAATCACTAGTTTAACAAAGGCGTCAGCATGTTCCTGTAACTATTTCAGTTTCTGTATGTGTCTGCTTTATTATGATTAACCCGATACCCAATCAAAGATAAAAAAAATGTCCACAGTGTGAATATCTGAACAGATTATAAGAAATGTGGTCATGTTTTGAGGGCTATCATTTAATATCTTTTTACAAATATTCCGATGAAAAGAACCCATCATACTTGTTATCGACTTATGCAGACTGATTTGCATTCACAATATTGCTGCATGCAATCCAAGCAAGGATTCTTCACTACATTGGTAACTGATCTAATCATTCTTGATTACATTGGTAACTGATCTAATCATAACAGATTGAAAACGTGTGATGGTTAGTGACATGATTTTGTATATATTGTTGTGAAATGATTTCTTTTCTTACTAAATACAGCCACCAAAAAGAGTTTTTTAAATGCCTCATTAGTTTCGATAATCTTCAATACAGTCTACAACATAAAGACTGACAAACATATTAACCTGATTTATACATGTATAGCTATTTTTTATATAAAGTTTGATAAACTCATGAATAATAACAAGGAATTGGTGACACCACAAAAGCGTTTTTCGTTAATGGAAATTGCTGTGCTCGTAACAAATGCTTTATCTTCCTTTGTTCATGCTTGAACCTACCTATTAACGTAGACAAAATCTTGTTCCAAATATTACCCTACATCAATGACAATACTACTACCGCTTGATACACTTGGACTTGGGTGTTACTGAAACTACTTGCTAACTAACGAGTTTACTTACTTCAAAGCAACCTGGTTGTATAAGGTCAGCGCAAAACATACTAATTTGGTTTCGCTTGTAACATTAGATACAAACCCAATTGCATATGGATCACAAGTCACATTATATCATGTCGGTTTAATGAAGATTCACTACATACCACATCAGAATAATCTGATTCTGGTGTGATAACAGGTCTATTTACAAATAATCGGCAATGGCAATGTCACCATTGTTACTGTCGTCAAACGAACCATTTAATTTTACATTGGCATTTCGTATTCATCTTGCCTAATAGATATGGTTTCCAGAAACAGAAAATCTTATCCATCACTAAAAATGATTCTCTGTTGTAACGAAGCGCCAATGTTCTTTTGATTGCTGTGCAGGTTATAAACAAGATTTGTCAAAAGGACAAAACTTGTGTTTATCCAGTCATTAATTGTAAATTATATTGATAAATGCAATAGTTTACCGATAAACGTCAGCGCTATGATTTCCTTGAATCCCCTTTGCGTCTAACAACAAAATGCTTTAAATGCATTTGAAAGTATATTTGTGTTATGGGTAAAAATTAGACATACATCAAGATACGATTGCAGAAATATCAGAAAACAAATATGCAGTTGTAAGATAAACTTACAAAGTGGCATACTCAACATTTCTTTATAACTAACCACATTGAAGTTGTGGTAGTGATCAAAACAATCTTTCAAATAAGCTTTGCCCACTGCTAATATCATGCCTATAATAAAACCTACTTCTTGCATCAAAAGCCGCGAGGGATAGTAAATCATAAATGTTACCACCTGTAGAGCACAGCATGTTCCTACAAGCTGCTATGATATTTAATCAATATGGAGTCTCCCTTGGTTTGGCTTTTGGCAAGATTAAATATCCAAGTGTTGACACAGGAAAATCAGAAGCGAAAAATCCTTTAAGCATTACTCCGACAGTTTTAGTATAACACATCTTAATATCAGTATGCAAAGTTCTATAGATATCAAGAAATATCACAAAGTTAGTATTAGGCTAACATGATGATGATCATTTCACACAAGGATACATTTATGATCGAGTTCAAAGTATTGTTCATTGATTACAATAAAATTGCTAAATGTGAAGAGAAAAATCGATACATCGAATGGGAAAATGTATTATCAATCATATCAATTTAGGGGAACACAATTTTTCAAATGAACTGTAAGACAAGATCACATAATGTGTAACCCACAAACGACCAAAATGTTGCCAACTCTCCTTTTTATGACTTAGAAAGCAATCAATGATAAACTTTACCATTGGCCACCCCTCTAAAGTTATGATCAACAGGATGGTTTTTAAAGATGTGCAATAGCATTCTAAGTCAGTCATCTGGCTTCGTATTTTCCCTCAAAGGGTTGAAGATAATATGTGAAATGGATTATTTTAAATTCAGATATTTATTCAACACCTCAGACTTTCTGGGCGAGCGCAAACGACCTTTATACAGAGATACAATAAATTCAAAATGGCGCCATGCTTTACAATATGTTTAAGATGGCGCCATGCTTTACAATATGTTTAAGATGGCGCCATGCTTTACAAAATGTTCAAAAGGCGCCGTGCTCTACGAAATGTTGGCCTAAGAGTAATTGAAGGGTCCGGACGACGGGGTGTCAAAAAGGACTGTTAAATGCAACCTAGCTCTTCAAACAGACTCAACTTCGAATTTTCTGAAAGCCGAGATAATTATCTATACAATGATATATGGAATGATAACATTGAATTTGGTTGCAGAAAGATTAATTACAATGAAATCGCATAATTTTCGAGTTTGGTTGCAGTCCCCTGTAGGCAACTGCAACCAAATTATTTTTCCACGAAAATACATCAAACAAAAGAGCCTGGGCTTGAAGAAATTTGGTTGCAGATGGAATATATGATGATTTGACAACTGTTGATCATTTACCTGGCTTTTTATTTACATTTCAATGACACATCAGCAACTTACCGATCGCTATCGAGTCCGGTTTTCGATCATGTCACATCATGTTTTGAAATCGTTTCTGACATTATGGATAGAAATATTTCACTGACCTTGAAGATTTTAACAATTTCCATCATACAGCATGTCATGGTAGGTACTTTAGACAATCTTTGACCAAATTAATCACTAAATTTCATTTCTGTGTTTCAACGTGCTCCCGTAGCAGATTCGAATTGTTGTCATACCTCAAAAAGATTCTCATTGGTTGTCACAAATTCCTTTAATTGCCAAATGATTTTGATAGAAAATAAACATCAATAAGTAAGTTTAACAAATAGTTTCTATCCAAAAAAAGAACAAGATGAATCATCAATCAAAAATTATGAAATTTGAAAAAATGTTGGAAATGTTTGAGACTGAATCAAGCAATTGTAGGACACGTTACATACCGCATGGCATTACGTCACCCACAGAGCGAGAGGGAACCTGTCAAAATGGAACTGTTGATTTCTTTTTGTTTTCACGTCAAATAAGGTAAATTATAAAACTCCTGCAACCAAACTTGTCTCTTTGCTATTCAACAAGCTACTACAATCTCTGCAACCAAATTAGTGTTTGTCAAGACACGAAAAGTGATGGATATTTGCTAGAAAACAATTTGGTTGCAGTTGCCTATAAGGGACTGCAACCAAACTCGAACACTCCTCGATTTCATTGCGATTATACATTCTGCAACCAAATTGTCAGAATTGTCTTCATTTCAATCATTTTCAAGGAAAGGGTTGCATTTTATTGATGTTTTAGATACCCCATCATTCGGACCCTTCAATTACTCTTAGGCCGAAATGTTCAAATAGAGCCATGCTTTACAATATGTTTCAAATAGAGCAATGTATATTTTTCATTGACTTGCTATAACCCATTTTGAAATAGATATGTGAAAGAAGTAAATTGTCCCAAAGGCATTGGATTTAAAACACATTATCATCAGCGCCACTCAAATTTACTTCTTGCATTTATGTTGTTTTTTGTTGGAAGTCACCCAATAAACGTAAACGCAAAGAAATTTCTTTGATTAATGCAACTTGAAACACAAGAAAGTCAATAAATACATAGGTTGAATTGTCTAGTACATTTTATTATGGTTTGTATTTAATGTAATTGTTTTTGTTTCATTAATACAATTTATCATATTCAAGAATAGACGTGATAGCTCGCGGACAGTACCCCCTTATACATCACTCATAAAGCAACCCATCCTCTTGGTTTCAATGCACCCAAGACTAGAGTATCAGGCTTTCAGAACGTCGTCTGATTTTCTTACCGTAACACCAACATATCTAAGGTTTGCTTAAATATTTGAAATACTTTCAGTCCAATGTAAACTATTATCCCTTTCTATGGATACATTTACACAGCGACCTAAACATGGAAAAAAAGAAATGACTATAAAATCATTTTGTTAGCCTTGTCGTAACCTACGTCATCATCTAGGGTATACTGAGCTCTCTGTGTAATGCATATTAAATGTTCGAAACATTCTACTTTATGATGATTATCCCCATCAGACAATCATGCCCTTTTCCAAACTGTTCAATATTTAATCAGCATTATAACTATGAAAAAGCTTAGGGTTAGAAATTAAGTACAAACATCCAACTTAAAAGAACTCATCATGGTTGTACAGTCTTATACAAGCAAGCCTACGTTTAGTGGTGACATTGGTAACTGATATAATCGTCAATGAAATAGTTTTCAAGTATTGCATGATCATCTCTGACCATACAAGCTTACACATTATCTTGATAGAACCTATTAAATCTACACAATTTCTATCATAAATATTAATTTCGATCCGACTTTTTGCAATTTATAGCACCGATATATGTTATTGATTTATCTTATCCTTAGTCATAGTTGCATGCGGTTCTTGATGAAAATTAGCTATTGAGAAAAGAAATTGGTACAAAAACATTCCGTCAAAAGTTTGATATTTTATTTACATGACATAATCAACAATAAAAATACTTATTAAGTACAATGCCCTCTGCAAAAGTGCCGTAGCTTTGAACAAACCCGCTTTCGGTGACGTCATCATTATGTGTTAAAGATGCTGTATCATACTTGCAAGCGGTTCAGGATGAAACTTACCTATTGAGAAAAGAAATACATCACTTTGTAGAAAAATCTTTCGTCGAAATTTTGATATCATATTTAGATTGTTTAATCAACAATAACATACTTATTTCGACGCTTCAAGCACAGTACCCCTCCTGGAAAGAGCATGTCATTTTGCGAACACGCTTTCGGTGACGTAATCATTATGCTTGTAGGATGTACACTGTGTCTCAACTACCGTAATTGCGTTCGATGGGTATCAACTTTGACAACAACGAATACCTAATTTGGAGAAAAAGAATATAAAATCTAGTAGAGCGTGACAAAGACGGTTTTCAAGCGTACATTTAGAAACGGGAAGTTGTGAAATGGCCACACTTGATTCGCCCTTATGTCGACTGCCGTTTCGGTATTTTTTTATAAATTATCTCCTATTTGATGAATTTTGGTCCGATTTCCTCAAGGTTGGTCGCTAAATTTTTCTAAAAATACAACGTTTACATTAAAAATACTTTAAAAAACATTACAAGTATGATATAGCATCTTTAAGGATTCTCAGTTACCACAATTGCATCCAATGGATATCAATTTGGGCGGCAACATGTACCTGATTCAGAGAGGAGGAAAAAAGTCTCTTATCGCGACATGAACAGCTTTCAAACGCATATAAAGGAAACGGAAATTGTGAGATGATAACACTTCATGCCGACATGCTGGGGCTGCTGTTTAGGTCATTTTGGCAAATTGTTCCTATTTTATAACTTTGGTATTTTGAATTTATAAATTCATGATCACATCAAGCAGAAATCATTATAACTGGCCATGAAGAGACTTCTTACTTGTTGGGCACGGAACCATATCATTTCTAATTAATTGAAACTGCTCTGAACATGTCTCGATTCAGTACATCACATTATAGTTGGTATTTAAATTGCTAAATCTCTCTTTCGTCTTGCAGTTACCTTCCTTTCAACATTATGCAATAGTGTGTTCAAACATAAACCAGTCTTAGACTTAATAGCGCATCCTCAGTGTTAATCATTAACTTGTTTATCACCAATACTATTAACTGGGTATGGATTTTGTTTACTTGAAAGAAGCAACACTGTTTGAAGTTAAGCGAAGAAAGACAAGCTGGTTTTACTTGAGACATTAAATACACAGCTAATAGTAAAACGATCACAAGCCAATCATTTGATGTCGGATTGTTAATCGTCTCAAATTAAAGAAATCAAATCAACAAGTTCATGGCCAACACATGCGATACTGTGTGTTTAAAACGTTTAGGTTTATTACCGTTTCTTATGACAAACCTTATATTAGCTAACTATGTAATCATATGTCCGAAAGGGATGTTTTCAAGACTATTATGTAAAATAAGAAGATCTTTTTGTGTTTCAACCATTTCATATCTAATCAAGTAACAAAGGAAAGTTGATATTTGACGAGTGGCACAGCAAAAAAAAGATAATGACTATTGATAATATATTTGTAGGTTTATCTTTATTATGAAGAGGAATATATGGATGACAACTGTTTTATTTGTGGTATGCGACGTTTCGACACATGTTCTTATGTTATCTCAAACAGAGATTTTTGACAAGTGGTGCACGAACGACATAAGAACCGCATACCATGAAAAAAGAAGTTGTCATCCATACATTCCTCTTCATTATTGTCATTCCAACTTCTAAAATGCCTCTCAAAGAAGGTATATTTTTAGGTTTGTTCGCCACTAGTCTTGCCAATTTGTAAGTGATACTTCCATCATATAATTACTGTTGTCTACTTTCGCCTAATTAGATTATACATTAAATTATCATCTTGCATTTCATACCAAACATGGATGTTCAAAAACGATTAATAAACCCCTGGACTCTTGATAATCTTACATCTAATTGAGTATACAGTAAATTATAGAATATCCATAAATTAAAACATTCCACCGAGAACCAATGTGTGCTGAGGAATTGCATTGTTGTCATGTTTTTCTTTTAATATCAGAAAATGATTACTCTGCAGTTTTTATTCCCCATTAACTCGTTCCTATATCAAATATGATAAGACAAGGCATAATTCGTTTAAGAGATGTTCCCTACTTTCTTTGGTTGACACCTTTCATTCCAGTCCTTCCTGAGTAACTCGTACTGAGCTACTGTATGTTATGATTGATAATAGAGGTTTTCTAGGGTTGTACAGGTATGGTCACTTTTATTTGGTTTTTAAAAAGAAACAGTTTTAGAAACATTCTTCTTCAATTCAAGCGGGGAAATGAGGGACTACTCGGCCTAAACTTTGCTTGTGTTGAGTCTAAGATTTGATTTGTAACACTTCATCTCAAAATATTAACAAAGGTCCTGATTATACAATAAACTCTCCAATCACTATATTATCGAATATTTCAAACAATAAAGAGAAATCCAATTGGCTAATGAAAAATCTGCAATTCAATCTGCGATTCAGAAGCCAGGTGAATTTAACCACTTTTTGGTGCATACATAAACATCTGATACTCTTACTTTGACACCTTGACCGTAAGTTCCTTATGTTGTATCTTTATTACTTTACTATATATTACTACTTATTATTTTGATTATTTTACATGTAGTATATGACAAAATGTCATGTACAAGCAAATACTTACGTTCCACCAAATATGTTATGGCTAATATTGTTCTATCTGGATAAAGAGAGAAGAGTAACAGCATTTACCATACAGAATTAATATTAATTGTTGAGGTGGACATTTTTAGCTATCATATCTTCCAGTTGCACCTGTCGTTCTGTAGACCCGCAGCTGATTGGCTTTATTGAATAAGACTTTGGCAGTGAAAACATCGAGATACCTAACACACAGGAACCATGACACGGCCTAAAGGCTAATGAAATGATATTCAACTTATGTTGTGGGTATATCAGGATGATGATAATTTTAGAAACATATATTATATTTTTGTCACTAAATGAAACTTAAGTCCTGCTTCATCATTTAGCGTTTGAAATCTGCGTGTAGGTAATTGCAAGGTTTGCAATTTACTTATTCTTTACAATCACTCCCTTCTTTTTTCTTCTTAGTAATATTTAGTTAAGAACTACATCGTATGTAGACATAAGTAAACGCTTACAGTATTTTTTAGAGGAATATCGAAGCAGGTATGATGAACATCGACTTGATAACGAGGTTATATGCCATTAAACGTTCTCTTTCATACGAACGGATTTAACTATCAATAAGATCTTGTTTGTCTTCCCAGAAATCGAAAAGCATTGTGAGTAACTCCCAGGAAAAGAGCTTTGAGACTTAGTAATTGAAGCAGGTACCAGGTCAGATTATCTTATCTAGACAGAACCAAGTGGTTCTCCTACAACTAAACCATCGTCTCAATCTGTTGAGCGTAATGTGATGAAGACCTGTGTGTTGTGGTTATGAAACGGGACGTCTATTAGTTTTCTCTATTCAATACATGGTTTTCGCTTCTCATTGTTTCTCAAAATAATACATAACTTGATTGATCAGCAACAGGTTTGATTTGACAATAATACATTTCTATTTTTGGTTGAGTTTTTCCCGTAATTTACGGTCTTCACACTTGCTTGAAAAAAGCCAAGAAAGTAATTATATGAATATACCTTGGAAAAAAATTCAAATAGAGTTTAAATGCTATATCAATATTTAATTTATGAGTATATGAATGGAACAAAACACATTTAACCTGAATTGAATACATGTAAATGAATCCAGCTGTTATATTTAGACCATACCGTCTGAAACATGTATCATGGCAAGGTTTAAAGTGGCAGTAGCACGTTTTAGGTGGGATATAAGATGATGTCAGGATTTTGAAAATACATGGTTCCAACTGAAATACATTGCTTTTAAACTAAAAGAAGCAATAATGAATTAAATTTAAAATGTAAAGTTCAGCCATGCGATTCCTTTTTGTAATACAAAAAGAATAAAGGGTGTTCACACAAAAATGGCCTTCAATGGACTTTATGTGAATCTTTTTAATTCGTTCTCTGATTATAGATGATTCGTTTGTGTTATGAGATTTTTGACGCTATCAAAGTAATAAATTTAGCATTAACTTACAATTATCAGTGAACATAAAAACATAAAATTTTCAAAAAACGTGCTTCTGCCACTTTAACGTCGATACAATTTCCACATGACAATCAGGAATGACATCCAATGTGCCAGGTATGGATTAATTTTGTTCATGATATGCGTCTCTTCAAGCCAAACATTTTTTATTCTTGGAAAAGCAGTGAATTTGAATAGGCCATTGCATTCATCAACTTATAAATATTCATATAATCATAATAATCGGCTACCCCCATCATCATCTAGAGCTCACTTAGATCCCCATGATTACAATATTCAGGATCCTCTGCTTTATTATGGATATTCCGATAAAAACATCACTGAATACTGTAAAATTTCCAATCAGTGCGAAATGTTAAAAAGTGAAGAGATACTTGGAACAGATAATGAAGTATGTGTAAATGTTTACAGTGATATTTAATAAAAACTCTTCACGATTATGCTACCAAACCGAACCTATAATATTTTCTTGATGCTTACTGATTTCCATTACAATTTATTCTGCACGCAATCCCAAGTTATTGATGACATGATCAACTTTCGAAATCAATGTTTGAATTTAGTGTAACTGGTTTTTGTTGGGTTTTTGTTTGGATAAATATTGTCAAAATTACTATTTTGCCTTTTGCCTTTCCAAAACTTGTTAACGCCTTTATCCATAAATCTAGCCATATATATGTCACCAGTTCATTGAAATAATTCAATTCCACCAAAAAGGCACTTTTGCCATATATAGCCTCGATATGTTTGGTAATCTAATCTTAAAGCATAAGGATTGACAAAAAGATTGCAACGCTATGGTAATTATTGTAATTATTGAAAATGATGTTTCAAATTATTATGAATCAATAACTTTAAACCTTGATGTTAAAGATGATTCTATTAGTTAAAAGTCGTTATATGGAAATATTATGTATCAAATCAATTAATGATATGATTTTCAAGTTGTCAAAAGTACAACTTTTTATTCTTTTTAACATGAACTTGATGAGCCATACCTATAGCCAGGTCACTACAGTTTTGTTGGTAGATAGATTGCTTCTTTTACCTTTGTACTTGCAGTAACCAAACTATTAGCGGCAGACAGGAATATGTTACAGAACATAAACTAACCTCAAAGTAATCAGCACTTCCACGGTGTTAATCTTTAACTTGTATGTCACCAAAATTGCTTGCTCGATATGGATTTTACTTACTTCAAAGCAGCATAATTCTAAGAAGATAAGTAAAAATAGACTAGCTCGTTTACTTGTAGCATAAACAACAGAGCTAATTGTAATTGGATCAGCTTCAGTGTCGGATGTCAGCAATGAAGATTCACTAAATACCACTTCATTTCAAAATCTTATTAGCAAATCAATGATATCCATATAATTAGATTAGGCACGTTTACATTATCACCTTGATGACTTTTTTACCTAAACATAAAGTACTATTATGTCGGTATTGAAAGGATAGGATGGTTTCAAAACTATCCAGTTAAACAAAGAGAAGACGTGTTTGTGCTCCTGAACCTTTCTCATGTTCATTGATTGACGAAGGGAAACGGGATATTTTACGAGTGGAGCAGTCAGTTAAAGACCAGCTGCATGGATATTGACCTAGTTTTCACAACTAGTTTTTTTAAATAGCTTTTAGTTTCTTCAACAGCGCCAGACAACTCGCATAATTTTAACTGATGGATTCTATCGCGTCAGGTAATTGAATAAAGCAAATAAAAATAGTTAGAAATACAGTGATAAAAACCCTCAGTTTATATCAAAAGTGTCCTAGGTAAAAAAAATGGATATTGCACGACGTTTAGCAATAGCTTCATGGCTTCTTCATAACAAAAAGTTTTCAAATCTGTGAATATGTCTGAGTATGGAATTAATTTTAACAAGAAGACATGGTCATCAACATTCCCTGCCAAATAAGTTTCCACTAAAGCTCCTAATATTTTCCTACATGGGCCGTCACTCTGTAATAAGTAATTTCATTTACCTCATTTTTGAACTCCATCAAGGTATTTATACCCTAAAGACACACGGCAAATTTGGTAATCCCATATTAAATAGTCTCTGAGAATAATTGTCCCCTTTGATGACACTCACGAACAGAGATATAAAAAATTGATAAGTGCAATAACTTATTTTGCGGTTCTGATTTTCGAAGGTATTGATACGATGAAGACACCGCAAGCTTGGTTAACCTATCTTAAATAGTTTATGAGAAATGTTGTCCCCTTTGACGACACCCTCGAACAGAGTCCAAAAACACGGAAAAGGTGCAATAACAAAAAAATAATACTGATACTAGTCAAGGAGTGTGTACAGAACGTTTCAGCTTTCTAGGCCTTTTGGTTTTGGAGAAGCAGATGAAAATAGGTTTAAAGGTTGTTGCCCCTGTGACCCTTATAAGGGGCCACAGGGCCATCAAAGCAATAAATCATAATCCTCACTAGTCTGTACACACAGTTTCAGCTTTCTATGCCTTATGCATCTTGAGAAAAGGATGAAAATAAGCTTTAAAGGTGTGCCCCTCGTGGCCCTTATTAGGGGCCATGGGGCCACCAAAACTCTAGATTTTTATCCTCACTAGTCAAAGAGTCTGAACACGAAGTTTCAGCTTTCTGGGCCTGGAGAACAAGTCGAAAAGTCAGATGAGCTTAAAACACAGATAGTTTTTAGAAAGAGCAAGTGTGCAAACGCCCAATTGGGAGCCTTGACTGGTGATTGATTGCAAGACTTTAAAATGTCTTCGCTTTCGTTCAATCAGAAAACTGCAGTTAAAGGTCGTTATCAGAAAGTCAAAGTAACATAATTTCTCCATGAGACACTTTGCGCACAACATATACAAAGAACAGATTGAAGAGGATTAACACGTTTAAACATCAAATATGATGGTGATAACTAAAACATGTTAATTGTGAACAGGGAGCAATTGATAATTTCTATATATACAAGTTATTGCCTGACGATCATGCCTAGATAGGTGTTGACCTCCTCAATATGTTCCTGTGTGTTCCTTGGCTTCCGGTGAGGTCCAGACAGGAAGCTAGCAATGTTCTCCTTCTTACACATCATACTGTAGAACTCCTGTAAGAAAACACAATGTGGGGTATCTTACCTTGCACAGTAACCTACTCGTTCTGGTTGGCCGACAGTTGGTACAATTAATCTTCTCTACACCGCTACACGGTGTACATTAGAGTATTTTTGTTTGGAAACTACAGAGTTATTTTCGGGAAACAAATATCCCCCCCCCCCTCAATTCTCACAAACTGCCTTATAAAACACTGAAAATATTAAACATTTTGTCTTTACACTTTTGCTCATGAAACAAATCCTACACTTCAAAACGAATATGCGTCCTGTTCTCCTTATTATTAACCATATCGTCATCAAATCTATAAATGATTGTGCAAATCAACTAGGGAGTCTGTACACAAGATTTCAAATTTCAAAGCATTCTGCAAAATTAGATAGGAAAGGGGTAAAGGGTCATAAAATATGTAACTGTACTCCAAATTAACGCGTTTCTTAACATTATAATATTTTGACATTATAATGCTGTCGTAATGTACATGATAACGTCATACATGGCATAACTGCATTGTGAGCAAAACAATAGAAAAATAGAATATACCCTAGCGTAGTCTGATATCGAATGTACAAAGCCCTTTGGCTGAAAAGTGCGATATCCTTAGAAAATTTCATTGATATGAAGAGAAACTTGGTGGAAATTCTCTAAGTATTTTAATCAAACAAGGAATTTTATCGGGACAATTCTGTAGAATTCATCAAGCTACGGACCTTCAGTTTGGGGAACTTGTTGAGGACGTCCTGTCCGAAGTACTCATGCGAGGTGAGGAGAGGTTCGAGGAGCGCCAGGTCAGCCAGGGTCATCCCGTCTCCTACCAGGTACCCGGTGTCGCTCTCCTGCAGCGCCTTGGGGGAAGAGTAGGGCAGTGCTCTTATCATATACAATGAGATATACGACGGCAGAGTTGATTTACTATTCAACTATAACGTGTGACAAATTGTCATAACGTACGACAGCAGAGTTGTTTTGCTAGACAAATGGTTATAACGTACGACAGCAGAGTTGATTTGTTAGACAAATGGTTATCAATAGTGTTTGTTTATCAACTACATGAGGCTGATTTAGAAAACACAACACACAACATCAAAGCTCCTTCTCTAGAGGCTTTTGGGTACTTCTCTTTCATGAACGTTCGTGACCAAGAGGTAATTCATGTTCAATCTAATTTGTAAATTTCCTAAATTATCAAATGCTGGTTTTGCTCTTTCTCTTGTACATATTCTGATCATAATATTCTCTTTCACTGGGCCAGTTGTAGATAGCATATGCTGTACATTAACATTATGGCTTTTCGAGTGAACGCTTTCTGGCATTGGTCACATTGTCTGTGTATCTCGACAACCCAACAAACCTTCTCAAAGACGGGTAGGTATCTGGGGAAGTGTTTGGTCTTGTACTGGTTCAGAATGGTGTCCACATCTTCGAACACGAGGAAGTCATATCCGTTCATGAAGTCCCTGGTACCCTCAAAGTAGACGTCCACTCTGCCAGAGAAATAATAAGCCAATGAAGAACATACACAAATACCTCAAAATTTAGATATTTCAATTGAAAGAACGCTATGGTCAAATAATCTTGTCTGACAGCTGTAGTCTTTGAATGTTATTTAAAGGTATTAGTTGAACAGACATGATACAAAGGATAATGTCATGATAATAAAAACATTTCAGAATATATGTTTACTATTTCGTAACGTGGGATCTTAGAAGGCATGAAGGAATTACTTGAACACATTATACATTTTTATAGCGTTCAAAATCTGGCACTTGTCAATGACTTAACCTTCCATACGTTATATGATTAGGAAATAAGATTCATTCTAGGCAAACGTTGATGGAGACCCTCACAGTGCATGTTGCTTCTCAGTGTTCCCGTACAGATTCTCCCTCCTGGCGAGGTACCGGAGAATAGCCTTCCTCTGGACCAGCTTCAACTCGTCTATCTCCAGCAGGGGGACCTGGTTGAACATCAGCTTCTCATCTGCAGCAAAGGGTAAGAGTTTGTACTGCATGGGTACCCAAAATTATGGTACAGGACTAAATTACGCCGACTTCAGCTACATGTTAGGATGGCCCATAGCTTGAATTAACCACAAAAACAACACAGAGGGAAATACAGTAGAACTCGGATATAACGAACTCCAAGGGACCAGAGAATTTAGTTCACTATATCCGATTGTTCGGTATGTCCGAGTTCGTTATATCCATGTTCTACTGTATGTATGCTTTCGATTAGGTGTAGCATTTCTTCTGTAAATGAACAGAATGTAACCTTAAAAACAGACATTGAACAAACGCATGTCGAAACTTTAATCCACGGACTGGTTTTTTGAAGTCGTATTTTTTAAATCAATATATCTTACAAATGAATAACTGTGACCAGTTTCAATTCTTTGAAGCAGTTGACAGTTTGGTTATGGTTAATAAAAACCTTTAGTATACTGCTTACACCAATACACCAACAAAAGATATGAACACTGTACATAGAACATACCTTTAATAAGCTGGAGGAAGAACTCTCTCGATGTAATGTAACACTCTGTGAACTGAGGGAAGGAAAATAACTAGCTTAGTCGTCTCATATATACATAACGATTGTACATTTGGCGAAAAAAAGTGGCTACATATTTTCTATATGTGCTCGTGAACCAAGTTACCAAAGATTCAAAGTTACCAAAGATTTCATTATTTTTGTGGCAGTCTATCCCTTTGTATGAGCGAATTAAAGGGACATAATTTGAAAATATACGTTTTAAACTCTTATAAACTATTTAATTATAAGAGAAACTTCAACATATATATTTATCAAACTTGCCAATATATATATATATAGTTTATTCTGTGCAGTTATTTTCGAAGGTACAAAATATTTCTGTAAACGGTTAAGCCTCGAGAACATTTACTGAGTGTCTTAAATTGTCTTTTGTCTCTGAACCAACATTCTGTCGTAGTAGAACAGTAAGATATTTGGGTGTCATTTGATTTTGAATGTTGTACATTAGGCTTAATCTTCTTCTTTTCTTTCTAAAGTCCTTTGTTTAGGTTTGAGTATCGCAATGTAATGGATGTGCTTTTTAAAATCCAGTAATAAACCCTGTACATCATATTAAGGACCGAATTTCAGAGTCACAACATCTAAAAAGGAAACATTTCTGATACATTTCTCCAGTGTTCATGTTGGCTGAAAATGTTATTTCTAGATAGATTTATATTCATCTTAGACAGCAGATCAAAATATTCATGCACATAATGTTACATAAAAACAATGCATATTCATTGTAAAATCTTACATTTTTCTTTCATTGGCAAAGATAATATCAAAACCATAAGATATTGAAACATTGTACCAGATGATTTTATATGTTTAGGTAGTATATGCAGTCTAGCTGTTACATGTAAAGCATTAGCCCTAATGGTTGCATCGAACGTAACCTTAGAAACACAAAAACCATGATAGGAGCAATTTTGCCATTAAAAAACAATGAAGGAAACACAGTCCCATTGCTCAAAAGATCAACCGTGCACCATATTTAACGAGTAACAAACCCACCCTACACCGGTAAGGTCACCCCGTTCCCCACGCTACCTCGTACAATGTGTCTGTGTGTGCTCTCTTTCCACATCAAGCAATTCCAACAAAGTTCGTTTAAAATAAGATTACGTACCTCCACATTTGCAGCGCATAGAGTCATTCTTATCAACTCGGCATATCCCCGACCCTCGAAGTACGTGAGTTTAGGTGTAGCCGTCATGTCGTAACACAGTGCAGAGTCTGACTGCTATTACATGCAATGAGACGAAGGGAAGTCGCGGTGATAAGCTAGTATAAAAAACCCGCTGCATTGTTTGGAGGAATGTAGTGTTGTAAACCGGCTAGTGGTTATCTTACTGTGACGAGACTATACTTGAATATGATGCATATTATGCTTAGCGTCTTTTTTTACCGTAGCCAATCTTCTTTTAAAAAGGGCTGGACCTCCGATAGGTCGCCTAAGGTCAATGGTAGATGATAGGCCTACATATATGCGCCGGGTTTAAACCATTAAAATGATGCTACCTTAGTAGACATTTTACTTATACTCATTGTCAATTACGGCTAAGTAAAATTCAATGATCTATTAAACAATTAAAGCGCCGGGTCTCCAATAAGCGCCTGGCCTAAAATTAGCGTATTGGGACGGGCGCTTAAATCAAAGGAACCCACCAATGGGAGTGTGGTTCCCCTATTTGACTAAGGCATGATTCCTGGCGACTAGTCGATATTATATTTTAAAATCTTAGCTGTTCCTCTAAGTCTTATATATTATATAATCCTTTTGTTTGATTTAAGCACATTCAAAGGGACAGTACTATGGTAAGAGAAATATTTTATCATTGAATAAACCTATAAAACCTTTTAACCTAAAAGTCCTAGCTTTTAGAAAATTACCAGAAATTTAATATTGACATCTGTTTGTGTCACTTGGTGTTGGTTGCTGCTGCATATGCAAAAGTCGTAGTTAGAGCTGTTGCTCCTTGTAACTGATATTATGACAGACTTTATCATGCGACTCTACCACTCGCTAACATATGCATGACAGAACACCTCAATTGAAGGTAATACGTCATCAACACATAAAACAAAAACTAAAAACTAAACCAAAGACATCATGAAGCACAAACAGGAAATAATTTTGCCATAATATCTCGGTTAAGTATGATAATTATGGTAAAATGAATTTTTAAAAAAGATAATTCCAAAACAGGATCCTTTCGAGGTCAACCAGTGACACAATTTATTTTAGTTTTCAATGTAACATCACTTAATCCCATCACGAGGGAAATGACAATATTTTACCGACAGCACAGTCAGAACCAGTTGTAAATCCGTGGACTTGGTTCTGCTTTTATTTCGTTTCATGAAGCAGACCATTGCCATTCACAAAATAATATTTCAAACCAGCCAATTTTGAAAATCGACATTCGCAAAATAAACTACCTGGCAAAACAAAAGTTACGACGGTATTTTTCATTTGAAACAAGTTTAAAACAATTATTAAAACTCAACCACTTCAAATGTAGAGAGTAATTAACACAAACAGAACGCCTTTTTGTTGTATTCTGAATGCACATTTAGTACCTGTGTACAAAGAAGAGGATATTAAACGTTTCAATGTCACTTAACAAAACACATTACAGTATTGCGATGCTTAGCCTAGGTGAAGAGAGAGGAAGCCATATGTCCGCTAACGTGATTAACATAAGACAATATTGTACAAACGGTTATGCTTCACTCGCCTGACAATTTCAGGATTGTTCCTGTGATACTTTACAACAGGGTGACTACTTGCCATGCCAGAGACTTGACAACTGTTTGTCTCCAGCTAATAAGAAGTTTGTTATGACAGCATCTCTAACCTAAGTAACCGCTTTCATGCGTCAACGTCAATGGTGGCAACAGCGTGGGGATGTCACTTCACCATGTGGACAGTATTCAGAAGATGGGGAGCTGTGAAAATCAGATCCCATGCAACTCACTTTGGTTTATCTGGTTAGATATGTAGCAATGTTTAACTATCTTAAAGAACCTTCATGAGTGAGATAGGAAAAAATATTCCAATGAAGTGTAACAAATACTTTTTTCATATATATTACTAGATATTCACCATAAAGCTGGAACCATTCTATCGTGATGTATCAATGGTTATTGTTTCACGGTGCGATTAAGGTTACAGACTTTTCTCCCAACTCAGAGGTTGATCAAGTCATAGAATGTTGACGAATTTTTCGAATACAATCAAATCTCTGGTTTCCGACAGGTTCCCCTAGTGGCAAAAATATGCACCACAAACTTCAGTAATAGCCACGGAGAAAGAATAGAATCTCGGTCTGTTATATAACTAATTATGCGTTTTACCTGTACATGCAGGAATGTTACCAAGTAACATGTTGGAATGTTACCAAGTAACATGTTAATTGGCATGTTACCAAGTTCAGTCCCAAACTGTTTGGTAAATCAGATATCGATTACGAAGTACTGTCAATTTGCAAGATTCTGTACAGATGACTTCAATGTATTTGGTCCTGGAAAAGTGTTACCCTGTGGTGTTTACTGGAGCACAGTCAATAACTCTTCATTGAACTCACTCAAACCCAAACCCCGACCATATTGTCAATGAATCTTCAAGCAAGCTTCCAGTATACGAGTGAACGAACAATGGGTTTATGATTCATGTCATCAAATCAACACTTTTAAACCCCTTTCCTTTCTTGAGTCAGAATAAGAGAAGGATGTTTTTTCATTAGGTAAAACACTTTTAATTTCAATATCGTATTTACATACCGTACGTCAAAATCTTGACTTGAATATATGATAATACTGAATATATGATGAAGTCAGTTTGCAAAGGTAAGAAGACAAATCTTTTCAACAAGAATATGAAGCGGACGTGAGTGAAATAACGTAACAAACGCGCTTAACGTAACAAAGAAATTCTCCAGAAAAACAAAACACGGCAAATGCGTTTAATTGTCAAGAAGGAAAACGGTCACAACAACAAAATCTATTCAAGTAAAGCCGAGATAGATCTTGACCTCATCAATACGTTCCTTTGTGTTCCTTGGCTTCCGGTGGGGTCCAGACAGGAAACTGGCAATACACTCCTTCTTACACATCATACTGTAGAACTCCTGCAAGATTTTCAATATTACATCTGCTTCATGCAAGAGGCAATAATTTCATGTTTAAAATCCCGTGCTCTAACTTTTTGTCTTTTTTGGGAAATAGCAGTTATAAAACTATTGTTTATCATTACACGAAAATCCTTTAACACAACGAACATGATCACCTTGCTTTAACTTATAAAATTGTTTGTGATGCCAAATGAGATTTTATGATCAGTTTGACATTTCCTAAATGTCACACGAAAGGTCAACCGGGCGACCTAACACAAGCCAATGTTAGATCTACAGAATTAACAAACATGGAACTGTCGAACTAAATTTAATTTAATTAAATTCCAGATCAACATTTTAATAAGTATAACACATTCTATTTTCCAAAATACATTTCGATATTGCACTAATAACCCTAGGATCAGGTGCATAAGGAGACAGACCTTTGGGGTACTTGTTGAGGACGTCCTGTCCGAAGTACTCATGCGAGGTGAGGAGAGGTTCGAGGAGCGCCAGGTCAGCCAGGGTCATCCCGTCCCCTACCAGGTACCCGGTGTCGCTCTCCTGCAGCGCCTTGTGGGGAGAGAAGGGCAGTGGTCTTATCATATACCATGGGATATGTGACAGCAGAGTTGCTTTGCTTTTCAACAATAACGTACGACAGCAGAGTAACTTTGCTAGACAAATGGTTATAACGAACGACAGCAGAGTTACTTTGATACACAAATGATTATAACGTACGACAACAGAGTTGCTTTGCAAGACAAATGGTAGAAACGCACGACGCAGAGTTGCTTTGCTATACAAATAATAACCATGACATTGTGTAAGTAAGTCAGTAAGTCAGGGTTTAAGGGTTTCTTCAACATAATTTACGTTATTCAACATTTGAATTTAGCCATCCAAACAGATAAGGATTTAACGCGTTTTCAACAAAATTTATACTAATCACCATGCATTTTTGAAAAGAGAGTGGACAGATAAGGGAGGTAGGGAGCAACAGGATGTGGTCTATTAAGGCTGTACTTATACCATATACGCTACCACACTAACATCCACACTCTTTACTTTAAGAAGTACTTTACAAAACTATGCCCTTTCAAATCATAACAAAGTCTTTATCAACTTAATCATATGCGTTTATATTTGATTTAGATTGTTCCCTTATACTCCCACTGGCGTTACTAAACAAACGTGGTAGAAGACTATTCATCCTCAACAATATAGATTATACGACTACGTTCACATAATTCTCATCACAAACCTTCTAAAAGACGGGGAGGTATCTGGGGAAGTGTTTGGTCTTGTACTGGTTCAGAATGGTGTCCACATCGTCAAATACGAGTTCATCATATCCAGCCATGAAGTCCCGGGTACCCTCGAAATAGACGTCGATTCTGACAGACACGTGATGACAATGAAATGAACTCAAGTTTGTGATAGAAACGCAGGAAATTCAATCAATTAATGACAATTCTATTGGTCTTTTGGAACGAAATATTCAGACAATTTCAAAGAATGTCATGCGTAAATATAGACAATTCTACTCAGATAATGAAATTCTTGGTTCAGATTGACTGAAAGATGCCCCTTTTTTAGATTACATACTCCATAAACCTGCCAAGCTCTCGTCATACTTTGCTAAAAGTGTAGTTTTGTTTATTGATGTAAGTAATGAATAACCAACGTTACATGGTTGAGAAATAAACGTATCTGTTTGTCTGTCAAGATTCATTCTAGACAAACGTTGATGGAGACCCTCACAGTGCATGTTCCTGCTCAGTGTTCCCGTACAGATTCTCCCTCCTGGCGAGGTACCGGAGAATAGCCTTCCTCTGGACCAGCTTCAACCCGTCTATCTCCAGCAGGGGGACCTGGTTGAACATCAGCTTCTCATCTGCAGCAGAGGTGAGTTGGTAAATAAGCTATTGGACTCCGTGGGTAACATAAGGGTTCAGGACTAATTTAATCAAACCATCTATATTTTGAACCTGTCGAGTATCAGCTTGTCATCTCCAGCAGGGGGTGATACACACTGTCGTGTACCCAATAGAGGGAGGAATCATCGAGTTTATGTCACTTTAATTTTCGAAGCGGAGAGGAGTTTTAATTGCCTTGTCCATAACGTTTTAGTTCCTGAATCAAAGCAGTTTCAGTGAAACGTGAATCATTACAACCAAATATAATATGCGCAACATTACTATAACATTCAAGCGGGCAAGGCTTCGAAAACGAGAGTAAGATAACTTCAACTTAAAATCGCAAATACGCAAATTTCTTGCTATTTGTGCATCGAAACTCAACAGGAATGTACTCAAGAGTCAGTGTAGCCATCCTTACCTCGGCGATAAGGACAAATGAACACCGACAGCAGACAGCTAATATTGAGGTGATATTGTATATTGATACAGAGATAGGAAGAAATGGAGCGTGTCGTCATGTAAGATGATATGGTGAAGACTTTGTTTTGAAGAAAAGTATGTTTCACTGTTCGTAAGATCCCTTTTCCTCACAAATATAACTACAGGATCAATATGTTAAGGGATAATTTACACTTCATGTACAATGTTATGTGGTATGCCCCATACGATTTTAGCATCACTCACAAAAAGCATGGAGTTACTGATAATTATCATATTTTCATTTTCTGCAATTAAAATATCATTCAAACATCTTTTCAGCAAACTGTCAACAATGTTAATTTCCGTTATCGTTATTATCGATGTTGTGCAAATTACCAAAAATGTAGAAGGAGAGAAAATTAAAAAGAACAGAATTTTTATTCATTTCCTTCAAAAGCGGAAATTTATGCAGAGGGATAGTTGAGGGGATCCAACAGATGCAAACACATTATCACATCTTTCATGTGAAGAGAGTGACAGCTATATATTGAAAGATATCAAATTCTACAATCAATTCATGGGCAAATCAAATAAAGATTTTAAACCTTTACATAGCAAAATAAGAAAGGTAGAATTGGTTCACAGTCTGATTAAAATCGGTTGTGATTCGAGGAAAATAGGTGTAAAAATATTATCTCTTGCGGGGTTCGAACCTCACCCAGCCAGAGACGGAGAGGATATCCCGAATGGTTCGAACCCCGATAGAGACAATATTTTTTAAATTTTATTCCTCGGAGCACCGTCGATTTTAATCAGACTGAATTGGTTCACAAAGAATATCGCCACCACATAAACAACATACCTTCAATAAGCTCTCGATGTGATGTAACACTCTGTGAACTGAAGAGTACACATATGATGCCGTTATCGTAGACATTAGGATGAAATGTGCATATTGTGAAACATAAGTTGACCAATATCTTTCGATAGTTAACATGACGCTGCTCAATTGGGGGCTTGAAACTGCTGTATTGCATGTAAAGTGTTTTTTTAATATGATTTAAACCGTGTAACGACGTCTCACTTCTCAGTGCAATTTTTAATTACATAACTGTGTTAAATTAGTATTTCCATGTCTCTTATTAACAAAACCAACTTCTAGTTTTGATATGTCGCTGTTTTACTATAAAATATGTCCATAACAACAGTTCGAAAATGCTATTATTTACACTTGTTACACTTCTCGGAAATATCGAACATGCATATATAAATATACACATTTACCTTTTTGTCACCTGGTTTCATTTGCCGACATGTCAAGGTCCCTCAGAAGACCGGTAACAATCAGCTCTTTCCAACTGATATCATGACCTATTTTGTTTGACCAAACCATTGCGTAATAAGACACTGGAGGGCGAGTCAACATTTCAACACGATAACACGTTCGCCCTGTCTGGTCTATGACATATCGAGTTTCAAAAGAAAAATTTCAGTTGCGAAGTCATCGATTTCTTGTTGGGCTTTCTCATTGAAGTCAAGCAGTGCTGTATGAAGTCGTATTGCAAAACAAGGCAGGTCAATGACTTTATGATATATTTTTTGGCAGTAAATGGTACTTTAAAGGGGCAGTAGAACGTTTTTAGGAGGAATATAAGGTGATGTCAGGAAATTCGAAATAAATGGTTCCAATTGAAAGACAATGTATTTAAACTTAATGAAGCAGTATTAAATCAAATATATAATGTAAATTTCAGCCATGCGACTCCTTTTTCTTACACAAAATGAATTACAGGTGTTCACAAAAAAAGGCCGCCAATGGATTTTATGTGAATCTACAGAATTTGTTCTCCGACTATGGATGATTGGTTTGTGTAGTTAAATTTATGACACTATCAAAATGATACATTTGGCATTAACCTACAATTATTAATGAAAATTTTTGAATATAAAATTTTCAAAAAAACGTACTGCCCCTTTAATATTAAAGTAAGGAACCTTGTTTTGCAGATTTTTCAAATCTTGATATAAGGGGATTTCAGCAAAAGACTGTCCAAGTTATTATCCTCATCTACTGGAAATTAAGATTGGTTTGTATTCCAAATTCCCAGTTTCTCCTTTCTATTAGTTCATTGATCGGGTTTTGTTTCATCCATTTTGACAGCCTTGAAAACCAGAAGATGATGCCTAATGTTCTGGATTCTGTCGTAAACTGTGCCAACCCACAAGACGTTATCATCTTGCATTGTGGCACTGTCAATCTCTTCAAAGACCTGAGACAACACGCTTTGGTTTTGCCATGAGGAAACGTCTTGCTATTTCGGCTCTTTTCTTACAGTTTCAAAAGTTTATGAAATTCACACTGCCCTGCAAGCCTTGTAAGTTATTTCATTTTAGAAATGAGAAATGAGAAAAGTTCGAGATGTTTTGGTATGATATTTAATGACATGACAGTATAAACAATTCTATGAGATGTTTGTGACTCATTACAACAAGTCAAAACAACAAAACATGTTCATCAATATAAAATGGCCTTAACAGTTTTAATGTAAACATCGTCGTTTTTTCCTTTCCTTTGCGATCCCTTCAAAAACCGAGAAATGTTTTCTAAAGATGTCATCTTCTTGTAGAATGCCTGAAACGAAAGCAGATACTTAGATCCATGATCAAATCTAAGTTGGAGATATATTTTGGGAAAGACTATACATTGTATAAAAGAAGATGTTTGAACATACCCTCCTATGTCTTTGAAAACAATAAATAAATTGTATATTCACAAAACGGGTCTTCATGTTTTATCATACAAACGTAGACAAATAGACTGCATCCAAACTCCCCTTAAACATTCCTAGATTCACAACCAGTGTAACACGCACCTGCAGGGAGGGGTAGTCCTTCATGACGTCATCTCCCAGGTACTCGACCATGACGAGCAGTGGTTCCAGAAGGCCGATATCAGCCAGTGTCAGCCCGTCTCCTACCAGGTACCCAGTTTCATTGTCCTTCAGTGTCTGCAGACAAGAGTCGTGTTACAGGACTATCCTCTGAAGGGAGGGTTGAATGAACATATGACATACTTGCTACAGAGGGACTATAGGGAAATATTGAATAACGTCCGTGAAGAGAATAGACGTGTTCTGGTTTTCATGAAACCTTGAAGCTATTTTCATTTCATTGTCATAAAGCATGTGATTACGTGGTTTAGTGTTTGTTAAAGGGTAACATGCTAAGTGTGAATGGCCATGAGCTTATATAAACAACACTTGCTAAGAGGGTGTTTGATCAATGGTTTAGTTTGTTTACCATGTGACACCATATTCACGTACCTTATCAAAGACTGGGAGATATCGAGGGAGAGCTTTGGCTTTAACATCCTTCAGAACCTCGCCCTCCTCCACGAAGCCAATCCGTACAAAGAACCTATAGAAATCTCTTGTTCCCTCAAACAGCATGTCGATTCTGTAGAGAGAATGACAGAATATAACATATCAAAATTAGGGAAACATCCGTAATAAATATATATTTTGATAATACAATTTGTTGTAGTTGTCTTAAAATGTCCTGATGGTTATAGCAAGTGTTTTTGTTACCATAAGATAATCATGATCTAGCATCTGCCCCTATCAACTGATGCAGCACAAAAGAAATAGGTTTATACGCACTGAGCAGCCTGTTTGTTGTCTGTCCCATACATGCCAGCCTTCCTAGCGATGTGTCTGACTATAGCCCCTGACTGGACCAGCATCTCTCCGTCTATCTCCAGCATGGGGACCTGGTCGTACAGTAGCAGCCCGTCTGGAACATAATGTCTACTCATCAGACTTGTCGCTGCTAAGGGTGCAAGGGTAATTTTGTAATATGATGTCGGTATTCGAAGAGGCTGAGGCAAAATGTTTAGAGCTCTGGTATTTTTATTCATCCGGGGACTGCCTTTATCGCTGGATGCAAGTCATTTCATTGGCTGGTCAAATATAGATCTAATTCGAGGCTTTTACCTTGAAGGATATCAGGGTAATGTTTGAGCTAGGCGAAAATAGATACTTTGATGAGATGTTATAAAACTGATTCTTACCACTTGATGGGTCAGTGAAATGACAGTGTAAATATTTCTTGTTATCAAACCGAATGGAATATCGAACTTTTTTTTAATGAATTTTTTTTATGATGAACAAATTATTATATTGTCTGTGATTCCTCTTGTTCATGGTCCATAATTTGGGTATTACCTTTTCTCCATTTTGTGAGTTGATCTTTTTCCTTCAGAAGTTCGTCCGTAAACTGTGGATTTAAGAAAGCAGCTTTACAACACTTTTTCAAAATTATTCCTCTTTTCAAAACTTTTTTTCGATAAGAAATTTTGGGTAAGATTTAAATACTACATTTAGAGTTGTAATGATACATTGGAGTATCGTCAATGCTATCGCCTATAATTTCATGGGGGACCATAATGATGTTACACCGGTTGCATAACAATGCATGCCGTGTGCTTCTGCAGTCTTAGTAAACATGATAGCCTCGATGTTACCCGTTTCACTCGATATTGTATATTGAGGCAAGGTTTATTTAGACTTTGTGCTTCTGATTGAAGTGAAAGCTTGAGGAAACACAAAATGACATATTCATTAGACAATTTACGTAAATTCAAGTATCATAATCGGACATCTAGATTCCACTTATTTTTAGTCTGACGTAACAAGATCCAAAATCGTTGAGCACGTTTTGCATTATATATCACACGTCAGGTCATGGGCCTCGCTTAAGGGCCCTAGCTTGGCCTTGAATTGTTGATGAATGTTATGTAGATATATCATTTTTACCTACCGGAATTCCTGCAGTAGCTAGTGTCAACCGGACAAGTTCAGCCATTCCTCGGCCATCGAAATAATACAGTTTGGCTGACATTATAGCAAGCTTCGACAGCGACTTGGCCTAGTGTATGGACCTAGAATGCTCCACCGTTATATTTGCATGAGTCGTAGGTCAGAGTTCAGAGGTCGCAGGTCGTGATGTTGCATATATTGTCTCTCCACGTGCTCAGGATAATTAAATATATCCTTCATTTCAATTTTGCCATTGCAGGTAATTGAATTGAAATCTATTTAGTTAAAACAAAAATTGACAATAAAATTAATATTTATTACTACCACGTTTTAATTACGTTTGACGGAAATGGCATTGAGGTGCACTTCGTCATATTCTATTAAAAATTGAAACAGAAACGTTCCAACAGCTCATCCAGACAAAGTTCCCTGGCTTTGTTACTGTCAGTTAAGTTGATATACATGTAGGGAATAGGATAGTGGGGTAAATGGGAAACGGTCAAAATATAACTCAAAAAGCTCATTTAAACGTTGTAATTATAAACTAATGCTTTCGTCGTATTTACTTGTTTCAAAGTATAATAGACCTTGTGCCAAGATTTTTTTAAATATACCCTTTTTCGACTTCTTGGCGCTTATCTAGGTTATGTGATCATTTGCGATAAAGTGTCACCGAAGTAACACAATTATGTTATCTTGTAAATCTAAATATGATAAGATGTTTTTTTTAAAACAGGGTTTTACTTTAATTTACATGTATCATTGCAACACGTGTTCAATTGTAAACGTGAGCAAAAGCCACTACGGTTAGATAACGTTGGTATAATTATGCTATATGGTATCCCACCCCCTCCCACCTTTCGAGTAAATTGTTTTATAGAAGAATCCTTAAAACTCTGTATTTTAGGGGGAAGGAAAAATTAGATGAACGTGAAAAGAAGGGCCTACCCCATCACCCACCACCACTTAAACGGACATATGGGAGGATTTCCCCTAAATACTTTAACCACTTTTCCTCAAAAAATCATTTTAAATATGTGTGTTTCATCTTTGTAAGAAAAAAACTTTGAATTATTCACTTCGTGAGTGAGTGACTTATTGTTAGCTAGCTCCGCTTGGGCAATATTGCAGGCATTAGTGGCGAGTATTCACTTCGTCGCCACTGTGTTAAATAATATGACTTTTGCAGAAGAGTACTTTTTTCTGCAACATATCTTATGATACTGGTCTTTTCATTAGCAGTATGGTAAATAACAAAATGTGTCTGTCTGCCTGCCTATACCTGTCAGTTTGTCTGTAACTTATGTTTCCGATATGATTTTGAAATATAAATTCGAACATACATGTACGTGAATTAGCCTCATGAGTGCGTTTTCAATCGTTTTAAAGGAATTACATTTTTCTTCCGTTTTATAACTTCTCTCGCATGAGTTGTAAATTGTGAGTTAAGTGAATAAGTGAGATCTTTTCACTGGGGCCACGCCTTGAAATGTACTTCTATCTTATTTAAAAGGCATATAAAGCCGCTTTGTTGTATACAGACTACTTACAAAAAAATAGGATTAAAATTGGGACCTTGTGAATTTGTTTCCCCTAATGAGGACAATAATCTTCGAAGCATAAAAGCTATATTGTCTCCCTTTTCAGGACAAAATAACATCCATGATGCAAGGAAAATTATTTTCATAGATATTGTGACACTTGTTATCCTTTGAAGAATAACCTATAAAAGCCAGAAAATGGCTATAACAAACATACTTTTCTATTCTTCTTACCTGTGAGACTTATTTGACAATTTAAGCTTTGCGTTTCACGGTCATAATTCACGTTTTTAAGTGTGATATTTGGCCAAATTTAAAAACTTATAACCATCAATAAGATGAGAATAGAGACCAGGTAACATAGTTTCCCTTTAAAGATTCCTATTAAGTTTACTATTAGTTATTTTTACTTTTTCACGTGACTGAAAAAATATATATACATCAACACGTCACTGTTATGAATATTTAAGCTATTAAATCATGTGTAACCCATTCACAGAGTAAAGTTGACGTTTGAGCATATTTTCAATCATTCATCATCAAACAAACACTAAAACAAACATTTATCAATCATCTATATTCAACCACTCAACACTAAAGATTTACATGAAACAATCATTTATCAATTATTCAACACTTAACATTCACCAATCATCCATCAATGACTCGTCAATCACATCAATCATTGTTAATAATTAAACACTAAAATCATCAATCATTTCACACTAAAAATCATCAATCATTCAACACATTACCATCAATCATTCAGCACTCAATCGTCAAGCATACATCATCTTGACAATCATTTATCCATAAAATTCCCAGCTCTCACAAACAAACAAAAACTTGGGACTCCCCGCCCCCGGGAGAAGTTATTCATAAAATATCTGACCCATATGTAGTTTGTGTTTTATGTCATTTAATACTAGCATTGTCTTTTCAGGGATAAGTGAAGGGGTGGGAGCTAAATAAAACAATGTATGGTCAGAATAAATGATAAAGATATTTTAAAAGAAATATGACCTTGAAAATGATACGAAAGTCATCATAATTGACTGGGTCCGGTTAAACAACCCACATTTTTATTTCAGAAAAACGCTTCTCGATTCCAGGCAAACAATTAGGGATGCTCGATAGAACGATCATCTAGCAGAGTAGAATCGAAAATTTCACTCGATTTACGATTCACCGTCTCTGGATAACTGCTTTTTACTGGCTGGGTATTTTTGAGTCAAAATCAAAGTTCCCATATATAATTGAAAATGATTATAATTATCATTCTCTTGACCGAATTGATGGCTTTTTTTAGGAAATGACCTCTTAGATATAGTTAGTTGTTAGAGCAAATATATAAAATCTGGCCACTGTTAAAGATAATGGTTTATCTAAAGGGAGAAGTTGTGTTGGCCAACAAGTCCAACTCAAAGAATCTCAAATGTGCTCACAGATTTGAAGATAGTAGGCATTTCTCAATTATGGATGAAAAATTCCTGAAAATTCAATGTCCTGCTAGCCTCAAATCGTGAATTTAAAAAAATAGAGCCATTGGCTCTGTAGCTCATCAGGCTTCATTATCAATTATGCTTTATATATATTAGGGGTCACAGGACCACTAAAGCTACAATTCATAATCCTCATCAGTCAAGGAGTCTGTACACAAAGTTTCAGCTTTCTAGGCCTCATGGTTCTAGAGAAGAAGATGAAAATAGGTTTTTAGGGCGTGGCTCCTGTGACCCTTATTAGGGGTCACAGGGCCACCAAAGCTACAAATTATAATATTCACTAGTCAAGGAGTCTGTCCACAAAGTTTCAGCTTTCTAGGCCTTATGGTTCTGGAGAAGAAGATGAAAATAGGTTTTTAGGGCTTGGCCCCTGTGGCCCTTATTAGGGGTCACAGGGCCACCAAAGCTACAATTTATAATCCTCGCTAGTCAAGAAGTCTGTACAGAAAGTTTCAGCTTTCCAGGCCTTATGGTTCTGGAGAAGAAAACGAAATTCCACAAAGTTTACGGACGGACGGACGGACGGACGGACGCAGGACAACATGCCATGCCATAAGCCCATCGGGCCTTACAGGCCAGATGAGCTAAAAATGTTATTTTTGAGTTAGAAAATCCAAAGTTTCATGTGTAGTTTCTCCCCAATGACAAAAGTAATATCTGGCCAAATTTCAGTGCTCACACTTTTTTCTCATATGTTTTTTTGGCATAATAAGATTTTATAGTTCAATTAAATAGTCAATAAAAGGCAACTGTTATATCTAGAGTTGTCAATATATCAAATCTATCACACTATTCCAAGAGCACATAATTTTAATTTTTTAAAAATAGACGGCCCTTAATTAAGTTCTTTGTGTATATGTAAATTATGAAGAGTATTCAACAAATGGATTTTCAGTTATTGCGCAGGCGAGCTTGACTGTAAGCTTCAAGACGGTAAATTTCGACCATAGCTACGACCTTGAACTAATGTGAAGGTTACCAAAATCGACTTGACAAGATACCCGTTTGACAAGAATCCCATAAATCATTCTTGGTGTATCCCTTTGACAACCTAACATGCAGGTTAAATTGCTTAAAATGTCCAGGTCATCCAAATAGACGAGTGCTAACTATTTTCAAAGGTTATGAAGGTTATCAAATAAATGGTTTATGAGATGTGACAAGGCAAAAACGTCAAAGTAACATCTTAACCCTAAACCCTTAGCAGGGAATATTTAGTTGTCTAAACGTTTATTTTTCATCAAGACATGTTAAACCCGCAAAATGTATCACTGAAACGTTAATGAATTAATTGTATATAAACAAATTTAGTTGAAACATTGTAATAAAATAGTTTTTAATGTAAGGAATCAAGTGTCTAAATTCAAATCAGGGAGTATTGTAAGAAGTCTAAATGTTTATTCTTATGAAGATAGTTTTAATCAGTGAAATATGTCACTAAAACGTTTATGAACTAGATTAGCGTTTGCGGGATACCGCAAAAGCAGAGCAGCCCCGGAACTTTGGGTTTCGCCTTACCCTGTTCCGCCTTTTACAGGCCTCACCAAATTGGGAATTTTCTCGTGACCTTGACCTTTGACACTCAAGGTCACACAATCAATGAACACATTTCATTGAGTATAACATTATTGTAATGAAATAAAGTGTTAAAAATACAATTAATCCATTTTCTCCATATATGTTGACCTTGCTGTGACCTTGACCTTCGACAGTTAGTACCCAAAACTTTTTGAAAATGTTGAACTTCTCAAGAGATAATATATACAAAATCTAAACTTCATAGCACAAAAACTTTTCAAGTTATTGTGTTTAGAAGGAATTGCAATAACTCATATCTCATGACCTTGACCTTTGACCTTCAAGGTCACACAATAATTGAACACTTTTTATTGAGTATAACAATCATGTATTGATTAAAAGTGATCATAGTTAAAATTAAGCATTTTCGCTAAACCATGCTTAAGTCATGACCTTGCTGTGACCTTGACCTTTGACAGATTGTAGCCGAAACCTTTTCAAAAATTTTTACTTTTCCAAGGATGATATATACCAAGTTAGAGCTTCATAGCACAAAAACTTTTCAAGTTACCGTGTTTACAAAGAATTTTGTGGTGATTTTATAACTCGTGACCTTGACCTTTGAACTTGAAAGTGAACATGTCATAATGATTCCCTGGAAGTATTAACATTTAGACATGTTCATGAGTTCTGAAAAGCTAAATGGGATAAAGTTATACCCCAATTTAGTGCATTTTGTAATAACTCATATCTCATGACCTTGACCTTTGACTTTCAAGGTCACACAATCATTGAACACTTTTTTTTGAGTATAACAATCATGTATTGATTTAAAGTGTTCATAGTTAAAATAAAGCATTTTCGCTAAAACATGCTTACGTCATGACCTTGCTGTGACCTTGACCTTTGACGGATTGTAGCCAAAACCTTTTCAAATTTTTTTACTTTTCCAAGGATGATATATACCAAGTTAGAGCTTCATAGCACAAAAACTTTTCAAGTTATCGCGTTTACAAGGAATTCTTAGTGTGAATACATAGCTCGTGACCTTGACCTTTGACCTTGAAAGTGAACATGTCAAAATCGTTTCCCCGAGGTATGAGGAGTAAGGTATGAATAAGAGTTCTGGAAAGCTTAGGGGAAAAAAGTTATAGCTAGTAGTACGAGTGCGGCGGCGGCGGCGGCGGCGATGGAAACTTCACAAAAACTGATAGCAGCCCCGTCCTTAGACGGGGCTGCTAATTATTTGTATATATACAAATTAAGTTGAAACCATTGCAGGAGTGTTCCGCAGGAGTCTAAGTCAAATAATAACCCATTACCTTGGGTTATGGAAATACCTCGGGAAGTTATGTTCCATAACCCCTTGGTACCGGGTTATTATTTAGTACTTAATTTGTAGTTGAGTCTTCCATTGGGATCTAACTCTAATAACCATTGTAAAAAATACAGCCATTGGCTCTGTAGCTCATCAGGCTTCATAATCAATTATGCTGTAGAGTGTGGCCAATGTGATTCCCCCTTTGTAGAGGCCACAGGGGCACCAATCATAAAATTAAGTATATAGGCGACAAGTTTCAGTTTTCTAGGCCTTATACTTCAGGAGAAGAAGATGAAAATAGATTTGAAGGACGTTCCTGTTGCCTTTATTAGGGGTCACAGGGCCACCAAAGCTACAATTTATAATCCTCACTAGCCAAGGAGTCTGTACACAAAGTTTCAGCTTTCTAGGCCTTATGGTTCTGGAGAAGAAGATGAAAATAGGTTTTTAGGGTGTGGCCCCTGTGGCCCTTATAAGGGGTCACAGGGCCACCAAAGCTACAATTTATAATCCTCACTCTTCAAAGAGGCTATACACAAAGTTTCAGCTTTCTAGGCCTCATGGTTCTGGAGAAGAAGATGAAAATAGGTTTTTAGGGTGTGGCCCCTGTGGCCCTTATAAGGGGTCACAGGGCCACCAAAGCTACAATTTATAATCCTCACTCTTCAAAGAGGCTATACACAAAGTTTCAGCTTTCTAGGCCTCATGGTTCTGGAGAAGAAGATGAAAATAGGCTTTTAGGGCGTGGCCCCTGTGGCCCTTATTAGGGGTCACAGGGCCACAAAAGCTACAATTTATAATCCTCACTAGCCAAGGAGTCTGTACAAAATGTTTCATTTTTTTAGGCCTTATGGTTCTGGAGAAGAAGATGAAACTAGGTTTTTAGGGTGTGGCCCCTGTGGCCCTTATTAGGGGCCACAGGGCCACAAAAGCTACAATATATAATCCTCACTAGCCAAGGAGTCTGTACACAAAGTTTCAGCTTTCTAGGCCTTATGGTTCTGGAGAAGAAGATGAAAATAGGTTTTTAGGGTGTGGCCCCTGTGGCCCTTATTAGGGGTCACAGGGCCACAAAAGCTACAATTTATAATCCTCACTAGCTAAGGAGTCTGTACACAAAGTTTCAACTTTCTAGGCCTTATGGTTCGAAGTCGATATTCCACAAAGTTTACAGACGGATGGACGGATGGAGGGACGGATGGACGCCGGACACCATGCAATGCCATAAGCCCATCGGGCCTTACAGGCCAGATGAGCTAAAAATATAAAATATACCCCAGCACCGTGCAATAACACCTAGCATGCATGCCTCAATGTGCAGACTCCCTTCAAAATTGAGAGTCAAGAAAATGTTGACCAAGATGGACCTTGACAAAGAATACTTTATTTCTAAAGAGAAAATTTACAATTAGCACTTTTTAACATAGAACATTTTTCTCTATACAAAAACATGTTTGATAATAATAATGCTTTTTACACAAACAACCCATGAAGATACAGAACTGTTTAAGATGAACATACATAATACACAATTGAGGAAACATGGATTTTGCATCTTTCAATATTCAACTTTCAATGTAACAGATTTTTTTTAGTAAACAAAAGCAATTCATTCTCATCTGTAATATTACACGTCCAGTGTCTGAAATGTTGTTAACCTGATATTATCTCCCTACAGAAGTTCTTCATATTCCCCACCAGCCAATGACCAAGAAACAAACTTCTGTGGGAATAGGATGTAGGTTCTTGTTTTGAAATGGATGAAATAAACAATACAAAGAGCATGAGATCCAACACACTGAGATTATAAAGACCAACCTTACATGCAGAAACAGTCAACAGATAACTGAATCTAAACATACCACCCAGAAGGAAGGTTTCAAAATAAATTAGCTGATAACTGTAATTAAGATAGGAATATGTTCAAGTATATGAAACAACAGTTCTGCATTAAGTCACATGGTCTGGGAATTGGCTGTGGTTTGACAGAAATAATGAGCAACAACTAAAGTTAGCTTAAGTCAAAAACAAAGGGGAAACTGTAAAAAATATCTTTTTTTATATTCCTTGCTTATTAACCTATATTATGTTATTTCAATTATATTAATAATCACACATACTTCTCTAAAATCAATTCAACTGAGTCATGATATAAAGGGAATTTTCATTTCACTCTAAAAATACCAGACAAAAACATCTGTAGTAGGTAATTGCATTAAATGAATCCGATAGATTTTGCCAGGAGTCAGGCTTACGAGTTTGATGATAGGCGATACCTTATTTCTGGTATCCAGTTCACAACTGTTCAATCTGATTGAAAAAGACAAACCTGCAGCTCTTACCCAACTAAGTTTCAGATCTGAGGACTGAACAATAGGAATCTGGTCAAACTACATTTACACCGAGCAAATGAGGGACAAAGCAAGAAAGCCATGGTCACAATTTGTTTTTTGTGTGCCCCTGAATGTCTGGACCTTACGAGGCTAAGTGGCCAGCTGATTTGTCCCTCCAGTGGAGTACTCAGACAAGAAACACAAAGAGGTATGAGTGCTTATGCAGAGATTGGGAAAGACATTTTTGATAATGCGCCATTTTCAGTGATGGGTAATTTTCTAAATTTCAAATAGGGCATGTCCACTATTACTAATAGCAAACTGCCATTTTTTCATCCAATGTACAAAATAGCCCATGGCCCATGCCTTTCCCAATCACTGCTATGAGAACCCTTTTGTGTGGATACAGCTTCACATTAGTGTTACTCTGTGAATCTTAGAAAATTTTGGGGAGTTAAAGATTGTTCTCAAACAATTCATAACATGATTGCAAGGCAGGTCACAATGCCAAGTGAAAGAATTAAGGCTTCTGAAAAAAATCAACATCAAACAACACAATATTAATAAGTTTTACTTCTAGTTGGTGACTAAAAGTTTAATTTCATTTTGCTGTAAAAATTGAATTATTACCTCTTGGACCTGGATAGCTTTCATTTCATCTCCAAACTGTTTACTGTCAACATGCTATTAAACTTAAGAGACAAAGTCAAAATGTGCACTGTCGTCAAAATGTGCACTGTCCCAAGTATATACAATCTTGTAAGACTCAAATTTATCTCACAAACTGCCTATCAACATGATAGAAAACATTGAAATCCACCTAAAAAAGTGCATGAAGAATGTTTTGTTAGGACATAACCAGTAACAAAGTCAAAGTATGCACATTTCACAGTGTGAACAAACGGTAACTCTCACACTGTTTGCTTATTATCATGATAAGCAAATCAATGCAGATCAAACAGGGCACTGAAAGTGAGCCTTTCGTCAAGACAAAGTATGTAAACAGCTGCAGAATGCACTTCCATTTATCTCGTTTACAGCTTATACCTTGATAGTAAACACTGAAATCCATCAACTGCATGAAGAGCCTCATGTCTGGACAAATTTAGAGTTAGCAGTCTGTAATATCAGGTAACCCTTAAACACTTGTTAGTCTCCTCATCAGATTCCTCTTCCACCAACACAGGCCACTCATAGTGTATGAGGGTCTCTCCGTCAGGACACAAAGTTAAAACATGCAGTCAGTGTCTGCACAATAAGACAACCCTTCAACAATGGTACCCTTAACAGCCGGTTAGCTGCTGCTATTTCTCCTTATCCGATTCCTCTTCTACTTCACCTGCAATAATGCTCTCAATGTTATTTTGATTGGCTTGTTGAGACCATGTGATCACCTTGTCATCAGTAACCACAGTAACAGAGTCCATTTTATCTCCGATCTCAGCTCTCAACTGTTCTATTGCCTGCTGAACAGCAATCTCTCTCTGAGCACGTTCCTCCATTATCACACGGTTCATTTGAAGCTGAGCTGCATTTAAAGCCTGCAAAAAACCCAGAAACATGTTCATATTTAAGATAAAGGAAATTTACAAATTTTATGATATTCAGCTTTTGATCTAACAGATTGGTTTTGGAAAAATATCACAGACTTGAGACTTTCTGATCGATGTTTGTTCACCTACGTTCCTATCCTAGTACAATTAGAATTTCTCTCTCATAAAGATTAAAATCTACTCTTTCATTTAAATCCAATGAAGTTTGCATGTTTCAATGGACAACTGTATTATACAAGGGACGTAACTGCTTGCATTTCAAAAGATTTAGTGATATTTTTACACATATACAACACTTCAAAGACATGACATCTGTTGCTGACTTAATCCATAATCAAATTATTCACATTCTTTCTGACTTGTGTACTACAACTAAGAAACTAGCGGTAAAGCATGTGGAAACAGGAGACAGACATACAAGACAGGTCTAAGAGGGTTCTTAAAGTAAAAAATTTACTATCTCAAACCAAATTTAGCTACCTTATAAAACACACTAGCAACAACTTGCTACCTCGTATTTTTCAGTGAACTGTTAATTGGTAAACAAAAAGAGCACATGCTGTGCACTTTCACTCTTAAATTTGCCAAAATAAGTATTTCAATTTCTCGATGCTGACCATTAATTTGTCATTACTGTGACTGATAAAGAGGCTAAGGAAGGGCTGATTCAACGGCAAGGCCGAAAACTGCTGCCACTTAGTAAAAGACTTTTGACCTATACTCAATCAAGTAGCAAGTCGTTGCTACGTGCTAGCAATAAGTTAACACAGGGCTAATACTCCATAGTTGCAGGCAGTGCTTACTAGATGTCGGGGCGGACCGCGAAAGTATAAGTGCCCTCTGCTGTACTAGTGGCAGTAGGGGCATAATAAAGTTTGTTGGAGGAATCAGGGTCGGTCCAGACCTCTTGTTTCTCTTTCTCCATCTGAGCACGGAGCTGCTGTAGAGCCTGGTCCTTGCTGATCAGGCTCTGTTGCTTCACCTGTTCTATCATTGCCTTCAGACCCTGCGCTTGCTGGATCAGACTCGCCGTCATCTGAAACAGGGCACACGGTTTATACACTTGAATCAGAAAGCAACACAAATTCAACACCTTCTCCATGACATTTCACAGACACTGCAAGAGGTTTTCCAAAGCATGAAAACATGACATTAAGTTTCTATGACCTTCCTAGGTTTCCTTTTCCCATATGAACCCCGAGGGGATTTAGTCACAGAATTTCAAACCTAAACTTAAGGATTGTTTTAGTCTTTTCTTTAATTTTTTTGGATAAATGCTCCAGAATTCAAGCAAGTGATGACAACTAGTATTTCAATATGAATTCAGAGAGACACACAATGTAAAGTATTATGCACAATTGAAATTTACAAACAGTAGAATCATGCAATTATTTCTGAATGTACTCCAATAAAGGGAAGTAACTCTAGATTCATTAAAATGACACATATTACATACAAAACTTAAAAGCTACAGTTGGAAATGAATCTTAAGGTTTGAAATTAACAATTTAGTATTTAGAGACAACTTACCATTAACTGCGAAAAAAAGATTTTGGTAAAACTTCTACATTTTGTCGATCTTCCAAAATACCCTTTAAGAAGTGAAAACTAACACTAATTGCTTCATGTTTACAAGATTGACAAATATTCCCATACTGCTAATGTAACATCACATGTGTGCACTTATTCATTGCCCCATTCATCAATCAGGCTCGTCTTCTTTTATCTGTTATCTCTTAGACTGAATGATCAAATAATGTGTATTTTAGTTATTGTTCAGTTGGTCTTTAATGAGGCTTAAACAATAACAAAAATGTTTCATAATAGGAAAATAATAAAGGACCCACCTCCTCGAGTTGCCACCATTGCTTCTGTTCGGAGACGTCCATGGAGACGACTGTAGCGGTCTGGCCCTTAGGGTTGGGAGCAATAGCTATCGGGGTCATCACAACTGCATCTGTGTACAGATACAACTACATCAATAGAACAGTCCCTACACGTTTTGCACGGATAACTTTTTCCCTTGGAAGGCCTGTTCTAAGCTTCTGTTTAATACATAGGAACTCAAACAACATTACTTAAGAAGTTCCCTTATTCAGAAAGCAAAAACCTTTGCTTATTTAAAAAAAAAAATGAAACTAAATTCGAAAATGCTTTGATAAACTTTGAAATTATGATGATTGATGACTAACTTCAATTTCTCAGATTATTCATCAAAGGTTTCCATTTGTACACAAAGACAAGTTCGAAAGAATGACTATTAATAAACATGACATTGTCATTGACACAACCAACATAAACTCTCATATTTTTCATGTTACCCAAATGCAACATATCTCTTTCTCTTTGTGACGTGATGACATAAAAAAATTTGGAAGTGACAGTTCACCTATGACGTTGCATCATAAACAATAATACAGTGGTAACCACCCATGTTAGGTTGTTGAGTTTGATTTCTTTTCTGACTTTTGGAAAACATCATATTCATGCCACTGTATCCTCTATATATATGTAGAGAAGTGTAGAAACTCACCGCCAGCTGTGACGATGTTGCCCGCACTGTCTGTGGTTACGATATGCACAGTCTCTCCGTTCTCTGCACTTGCCATTGTGATAGGTCTCGCTAGAGCTGAACCGTTCGCAATGGACACCACTACACCTGTGAAACATACATTTTGTTGTGAGTATGAGGAAATAATTCCATGTGAAGTAATCAATTTCATAAGGAAAGGATGATTAATCTAAAATGGAACAATAATACACCCAAATAACTTGTCAGATATAAATATGAATTCACACATAATTTTGGATGAAAAGAATTCTTGTAAAGAGCATGAAACATGTTTAAGGCCATTTCTTTAAGTCATAAACTACAGTTCATCTCTTGTAACTTTACATCTGAAGAAAATTGATTTTTCAGTTTAAAAATATTTACTAATATATGGTCTCACCGTCCTTTGTCATATGCCCTGTAGCAACAGCAGGGGGTGACTTGGCTGCCGAGGGTCGAACCTTCTTCGGCGGTGGAGATGGGGGGCCGCTCTCACTGTCCTTCTTCCTCCGCTTGTAAGGCACAAACAGTCGCACGGGACCCGTCTGAACATATAGAAAGAGAGATACAATTAATTAGGGCTTTAACAAAATAGCAAATCCTTTGAAATTTACAACATCAGAAAACAGTTATGTCATAATGTATTTTGACCACTTAGAACTTATGGCCAGTACTTTTATTACTAGAAATAACATGGTTCCTAGACAAATTGTTTTTTTAAAAATCTACCACAAAAAAAGCTTAAAAACTGTACATGTCCATCTTTTTGCTGTAATGTTAATGATAAACTCATATCCCTAACTGTGCATCCCTGACTAACTAAATTACTGCTTACTTCCCAAAACTTGAACATCACAAGATCAAGATCATTAATATTCAACATTTATACAGAATTTGACGCCATCCAAAAAAGAATTGAAAAGAATTGGATGAATTCTGCAATCGGTCCGACAAATTCTGCTCTTTGAAAATGACTGAGAACAAAAACTTAAATTCGTGCTTGTAAATTGTCACTGACACCTCCTAGTATGTGAGAAAACATGTGTAAAATTCGAAATCAATCAGAAGAATATTCTGATATTTGTAAACGATCAAGTACAAAATATGGAAATTTGTAAAAAATTATAAAATTAACTGAATAGTTTTTAATTTGGCACTGCATCCCTCCAAGTAGGGTACAAGATATACATGTGCAAAATTTGAAAACAATCCGATGAATAGTTTTTCAGTAAAAGGGTCGGACAGAAAATGTCCTCAGACAGACCGACAGAATCGTAAGTAGTACTACCGGTATAACCTCGATCACAAGAAATGAAATAAGGATCTATACCGAAATATAGCGACTATCAAATAAAGAAATTGTTCATCCATTGAATTTCCCTTTGTCTTCCTTATACCAATTATAGAATGTCAAAGATTTGGGAACTTACCACAGACTCGTCGTCACAACAAGCAGCACACGTGCAAGAAGTTGCGTGCGGATGTAGAATACCGTCCTCGATGAGACACTGCAATGTACGACCACCGTAGCGGATACTTCTCTTCCAGTCCTTGCTGCTGGCCCGGCCACTCATAGACTCAAACTCATTTGGGGTGAACCACTGGCTGTCAGTCGTGCGGATACACTTCCCTCGTCCCCCTGCGATAAACATGTATAAATATAGTGTCAGTTATCTTCTCTCCATGCTGAATTATTATCGTATTACACCACCATTGACTTAGTTCCAAGCAGTGCAGAGACAAGATCGCCATGGTCTGTTTAACAATATCGCTACAAAATGGTTCTAAACATAGTAAGACATGTATCACGATACACAATTTTCCGGGTATTTTATCAAATTAGTAGAAAGAAAAAAATACTTTTTTTAAACATCTTTATTTTAACCCTTACGATGCGGGTATATATGTTTGCTCTACAAGCCCACGTGGCGGAATTGTTTTGTCCGGTGCAAGCCACCGTTATATCCTGATTGGCCGCTTCATTATTTTTGTGCGCGGATATACATATGATACATGGAAATTAAGACAATTCTCTCCTCTATACGATGATGTAAAAATTATAAAATTATCTCTAATGGTTCGTGAGATATAAATGACGCAAGGTGGGTACCCCCAATCATTTTTGAGAAAAGGTTTTATATTTTATATCCGGGAGCAGCCAAGACCGCTTGCAGTCAATTATAGCCTTATCCTGAAAGTTACGGATTTCGCCAAGAGGGCTTACGTGCCATTTTATATTTGGCGCGGAAATATCACGCGCCCCGCATCGTAAGGGTTAAGTTAAAACAAGCTATAGTAAAGTCAACGATAACTATCACAATACAGACGATGCATATTAGCATCAGAGTAAGTATCAAATTATCATCATATCGAAATAGCATCACAACCCTAGATCTTTGTCTTATAGTACAAATTATATGGTATCTGTAGTGTATTGTCATATCACTGTGATAAATGTTATCTTTTGCACTTGAATTCAAAAGTGCAATAATGTAGACCCCACAATGAAACCTGCATTAATTACTCATAAAATTATGAGATGCAGTTACTTTCATGGTACAATTTTCTTACTTTTTGAAGGACTCATTTAATATTACACCATTCAAAAACAAATTTGGGGTAGCATTCTACATTACTACTGTCATTGGACCAATGGTGTGATTGAAGGGCAAAGGGATACATGAACCAATTACTTTAATTTCTACTTCAAACTCAACCAGCATGAGTGATTGTCCATAGCAAGTCAGCGAACAATTTATGTGTATCAATTACACCTCTACAAACAGCTGGTGATGCTACGGCTTACAAAATCAATAACTACCAGCTGTTGATTTTGATATATGTATGGCATAATGCATGCATAGAATATACTTAATAGAATACATCTTGCACACTAAATTCTCAAAGAGGCATTTTACACTATTTATCAAGTTTTAAAAACAGTTATTATTGCTCTTTCAATTCTAATAAAGCAATGATGTCATGAATATCCTTATATATCATCTAAGATAGGCAGATATAGTTGGGACATATTTAAATTGATCTTCATGAAAGTTTGTTCTTGGATCTTGAGAGACTAATTCTTAAATTGCAAAGATTAATGCATGAACCTGAAGGTACAAAGATTATTGTCACAACACTGTAAAGTACTAATGTTTACACTTATGATAATGTGTTGAAAATATCTTCTGATACAATTATTGAAGTTATTAACAGGAAGATTTTTTTTATTGCTTACTCAAAAAACAGAGATGACTTATGAAAAAGATGGCAAGATTGACTGCTTCCAACTTTATACAGCTTGATTGTCTTTTATGCAGTGAAAATTGGGTTATGAGCCGGTTCTGTTGAAACACTCTACAGTAACTGCAGCTTGAAACAATCATATTGAGCTTTTTTTCTTCTCAATATTTCAGGGTATATTTTGGAACTGTTGAGGTCCCTGTCAACAATATCTTTAAGGGCTAGTTTATTTGTTGCAAAGGTAGGCAACAAAGTACAATTAAGGTTTATTACAGCTAATGAAGTGCATTAATCCTGTGATGTATAAAAACATATTTACCCCAGTCTTTTAAAAATCGACCATGCTCTGGGGATAAAATTATAGTATAAATATTGTCTCTTTTGGGGTTTCAATAAGTCAGGATTTTCTCTATGCCACAGAATGCATCCACTTTTGTTGCATGTTTCTGATGTAGGCTCATCTAATCAATCGTAAGGGTGACTGTAAAAGCTCTGAATATATCATGCAAGGGGCTGGTAACTCAAGTGTAGCATTCTTTAAACATGTCATTCACTGCTAAACGCTATTAAAAAATGATGACATTGAATAGCTTAGAACTGGGTTTTGTCTTCGCTACACTGTTCGGGCTACATGTCATTAGGTTGGCTGCATTCAGATCGTAGCGGAGGAGGAGAGGATATTCCGGCTGGATTAAACCTTGATGGACAGAGTATTGTCACTATTTCATACCTCGGAGCATGGTCGATTCTAATAAGACTGTATTTATCCCATCAAATTTATTCCAATGAACAATAATAATACACCAATCGAACAGTGCCTTTAAAAAAACTAAGTTTGACTACCTGAGCCAAATTTCGATTTGTGCAATTCTCCGTTGGTATTTTTACAGCGCACTGGTAAAATTTCTGAATGCACTGAAGTGTCCCACTGGTATCTGAACCCCCTCTCTTTGCTCTGAGGGGTGGCGGGTGTGGGAGGGGGCAGGGGGGTCGCCGGTCCCTTGTCTAAATCTGGAGATGCATCCACATTCAATGTCTGATCGTGAATAACAATGTGTGTCGTTTTTATTCCAGCTGCTTCCTGCAATTGTTCTGCTGTGAGGAGTCCTTGTGATGTTGCCACGAAAACGTGATCAGCTGCTATTGCTCCGTGTGACGATGAGATTGTTGTTGAACCAGCATGGGTATCGTTGCCGCCTTCGCCATTTTGTTGATCATCGGCGAATGCGGAATCTTGATCGTCAGTGTTCGGTAGATCCTCGGAAATATCGACTTCGGACATTTCGGTCAAAAATGCTCATTAATAACCGTTTGCCACACTCTTTGCAAACAACTACACAATGTTCATGATGTAAATGATATTTTTCTACCATATAAAACCACTATATTAACACAGGTCTTCAAAATAACATAATTTTCACAGTGACCTCGGTCATTTCCGTTCTTTGGCGAAATATGGCGGAAAATCGAACGAACGAACTAAGCTCGAACCAAATAAAGAAGAATTTATTTTGCCATAATGACCTTTCTAAAAGTATATGGCTTACAGTTTATATAGAGTTCAGATCCATTGCAGTTTTTATATGAAAAAAACAATCACTGATCGACAAATTTGATTTTATCGGATAATCGTTTCCGTTTCAGGGGTTCGAGAGTACCTTATGTGAAAATGACTTGAAATGGCCGATCCGCATGTTGCTTTCGGCACTGGTTACTCTGTAAGTTACAAAGCCAATATAAATATTTCGCTGTGGCATACAGTTGAAATTGGCACTAGTAAACTCGATAACAACGATGTTAAGTAAATTCGTATGGATAAAGGCGTTAAAATTCGAAAAAATCCAAAAAACAAAGTGAAAGTTTGAAACATAAAACGTTTTCACGTGTGTTGAAATCCGTCTGACAAACAACACAATAATATTTAACGCTTGAATCACATTGGGAGAGAAAATATGTCTGGTTTTCCTTACATGTATTCGTTTTATTGCTCAGGATGTCATAACGATGAATAAAGCGCCATATGCCATAATGCTACAGACAGTTCCTTCTACTTCTAGTGGATCATCTTGTTTCAGATCTTGAAAATGTTGATTAGGCCTATATTGAGTGTTAGGTTTTTAAACTTCTTGACGTTATGAAAATGATACCTAAATGCAAGGAATTAAAAGATCACCATCACATGATTAATACTATTTTGGAAAAGTTGGCATGCAAAGTAAATTATTTTGGTTATAAACAGACAAACTGAAACGGCAACAAAATGGACAGCGACAGAAATTATGGCCATCACCACTCTGTATTACTAAGGGATTTGTGAAATCTTTCTCTTTCAATCCTTCTTTTGTTTTCATCAAAGTACCTCTCCCACTTTCAAATTATTCCAAATAAAAACATTCACCAAACGATTTTAACTTTCAAGGTGCTACGAAAGCTTAATTTTAGCACGTAAGAAAAGTAAGCCAGACGGAGCGTCACTTGATCTATCGAGATATCTTATATAATTATTAAATACAATTATAGTTAATAATCGTGGCAATAGATATGATACAGAAAAAGATAAATTATATAACAAATAATTTTAGAATGATTTTGCTAGGAAAAATTGTGGTCAAAACAGTCCCTGCTACAGCTTGAAAATGAAGAAACGTACAATAAAAAATGCTGCGGATATATATATACCTGAAGAGTTGAAGTTGAATTTGAGATTGTTTTCTTCTCAATAATTATCAATTTTGTCAATATTTCACGTCTACCCGAAGTTGTATGCTCCTTGCTAAAGTGCTTGGAAGCGGTCCAATGGAGTCCAATGCTTGTCACTGACAGTCGGTCAGTTTGTCTTTAGGGGGAAGACAAATGAAATAAGATTGATCAATAAAAATAAGTCTTCGTTCATTGGATACAAATTATTACAATATTTTAGTCCCACTGACATTTTGCAAGAATTTTGATATGACTTCAATTTTTTTTAACTAACAACGCATGTTGGCGATTACTTTACGGTTATATGCTACGAACGTCTTGGTCTGTTGTTATTCTTAGCGGTTGTAGAGCAATGGAAAACAATTTAGGAATAATTTGAAGAGAAAAAAACAATGTTTCAATTCATATTTCATTCATTGAATTAAGGGGCTCAATATGAAAAGAAAAAATGTGTCCTGGTATCCAATATTTTTTAGCGTAATAAGGGCATAAAGGGGCTTGAATTTGAAATTTAAAAGATGTCACCTTGAAGGGTTATGGATAAAAAACATGAATGTGTTGAAAAGAGGTAATGGCAATTTAGTCAAAATAAGATATTGCTGACAACACCTTAAACCCAAACTCCTTGAAAATTAGACAAAGGAATCATGTTGTAACAATAACATGCTGTTTGAGATGATCCCAGCTCCTCTAGGTTTAGCAGTTTTATTGGCACATACAAATCAGAGCGGTTAATTTGAGTACCAACTTTTTTGAACTGTGGTATAGTTTATAGAATTGAAACATTCAGGCTTTGGTAACTAAGGATGCACAGTTGACGATCCCAGTTATCAATGACCTTTAAAGTTTGGTCTAAAGACTCTTCTGAATATTTACTCTGCCAACTAACCATATTCCAACATGAAATCATTTCCAGTACAGCAGTCATCAATTGAAGATAAATTTTAAAGTACCGTACACCTGCATCTATGAAACTTATGAGATTAATTACTTTGTTTGACAGGCCCTTGGGGCAGGGAAACTGGGTCAGATTGATAATGAGTTGATGGAAGCCCCGGAAGATGAGGATGATTTTGATGTACTCAATGAAGAAACATTTGGTGATATTGGAGACAGTAAGTAACAGTTTTGTTTTTAATCCATTCTTCATTCAACTTTACCAATTCATGATAAATAATTTTGCTACTGGCCATTACTTTTTTGGAGTTTTAGTTTTGTCCGATAGCCTGTGGCTAGTGAAGAACATGCAGGAACTGGACTAAGATGATGATCAGTAATCCACACAAACTTTCAGCAGGCTCCTCTCACAGGGGTTAATCAAATAGATGTTGATCCAAACTCTCTTGGGACAGGACCAGCCTTGCTTTCAAAAACAATTTTGCTACAAATATCTTTCTTTTTACAATGATTTATAGTGAGCACTCGGGAACATCCCACAAAATAAATTGTTAGTGAACCCAGGCCAGTGGTATCCAGTAGATCGTTTCAAATATTTGCACCACAAACCATTTGAAAATTTCAGCCAATGAAAACATGTTTTACTTTAAAAGATGGTAAATATGTCTGTCACAAGTCCATTGCCATGATTTAGTCACCAAAATAATGACTTAGTTTGATTGCACAACTAACTTTGATTGCTTCCAATCAGGCTTCTTCCTCTCCAGCTCGCCGCTAATGGCTGAAATATTGCCCAAGCGGAGAAAAACAATTACTCACTCACTCCCTCCTCTAGTCAACAAACACAGCTAATTAGAAAAGAGGCTTAATCAGTATATAACGACTTGATCTACCTTTATGGGGAGGGAATGTTAAGTGAGTAGTGTAAGTCTAAGGGTAAGTCTATTTACATGTGTTTAGTTAGCTGAAATACCTTTGGACTAGTTCTTTACTTGCTTGAAAACGGTGTTAGTACCTACACCGAAACGTCGCACTCTTGCAATAAAGAAGTTGTAAATCCATAGAACTTGTTCTCATTCATCTGACCAACTCCTAAATGCCTCTTAAAGAAGTTTGTTCTTTAAGTTTTTTGAATTATATCAACCATGATGAACCATTAGTTGTATATATGCAAGACATGATAGATGTTACAGTTTATTTTCAAGACACATGATGAAGCAATATTTTGGAATAAAAAACAATCTGATAACCACCATAAGTAATGCTGAGTAATATATGGATGACAACTTCTTTGTTCATTGTATGCGACATTTCGACACAGATTCTTGTGAAGTTGTCATCCATATATTCCTCAGCATTATTGTCATTCAAACTTCTAAAATGCCTCTCAAAGAAGTTAACCACCATAAGGTTAAGTCCAATACACTGCTCATTCTATAAATTTCTGTTTATTCTTTGAATGGCATTTTGTAAATTTATCCATTCTTTTACTTTGAACACCTAGAAATATTTGTATTTTTTTCTGCAGCTGATTTTGACTGGGAAAAACAACATGAAAGATTTGCAGAGGTACTTGAGGCAAGCTCGTTTTCTGAGTCGAAGCAAAATGGAGAGACAACCAAGGACTCTGGGTTTGAAACCGCAGAAAAGAGCTACAGGATGCAGGAGGTGAGCTTGTGTTTGCTGTTTCAACATTCAAGTTGATTCATAGTCTCTCACTACCTATCAAATGTTTCTACTACAAAAATGGTTAAGATTCTATCTTTTCAAAACATTACCTCCAGTCTTATTGATCTACATAAAGAATTATTTTCATAAGCACCCTGATATTAAGTTTATTTCTCTTTTGAAGAACAAAAGTAAATCTCATTTTCAAAATTTGTCCATTTATATGTACACAAAGCATTTATGTTTAGAAAGAATGTGTTACCACCTGTGAATTTATGGCTATGTCTTACAGGCCTGTGGCCTTTCAGTATGGAAAATAAACTATGTAAAGTGTATGTAAGGTGTAAATGAAGGAAGATTATGTATATGGGGGATGATGTACACACCTAAATGCTTGATTCTTATGATGTTATGCATTTGCTAGATAGTATCTGACCCCAATAAGTTCAGCAAACACTCCAGTGAATGGTACGACAAGTGATAAGTATCATTGTAGGGAAGTAAGAAATCAATTCTCAATATCTCATCTATTATTTTGTAAATGATAAAAAAATTCTAGAGCAGTACATTAATTAGCATATTAGAATCTTTACTATCTTGATCAAGAGGTTGATTTAAGATCCGTCAAGTGGCACAACATCCTGTTAACAGTAGACAAGTGCTGTTATCAAAGGTTTTGTCGCAGTCTAACAACAGTAACCAACCATTTCCTCTCATACAGATAAAGTATTCGGGTTCTAACTCAATGAATACATTACCTCAATTAGTGTTTGCTCCCTACAAAATCAATTATAGTGATAAAAGTGAAAAACTCTTTTCATGTTAATAGATTAGAAAAGATTTTCAGATTCAAGGATGCTATTTATTTATTTTTAAAAACCTTAATACCTAATTTTAGACCGCACCCCAAAAAGGTTGAGTTTTTTGTTGTTTGTACATTTGAGCGAAAGTATGTAACAATATACCCTAGCACTGCATTTTTGTCTTAAAATGGTTTTCTTGAAGCTTATGTCGTATATATATATGGGGGATGATGTACACACCTAAATGCTTGATTCAGCCATGATGCCATGCATTTGCTAGATAGTATCTGACCCCACCCTTCATATGGCCCAGGAGTCCAGACAGTGGGAGTAAGGCCAGCTCCTGGTTAAATATGAGACAAAGTTTCAGAACACATGAAGCAATTCATGGAACATGATAATAATTTGTCAAAACGTTATTTCTTGAAATAAACCACATGACTCTGTGTTATATGGTATAAGGACTGTTCAAGTTCTTCAAATATGTAACTGTAGATATTAAATTTGTTTGTTTGTTCATGTGTACAAAATGCAACATACAAAAGAACTACTAGCTTCTAATCCTTCTAGTCAAATGATATTAGAAACTAAAATAATTGTCTTACCTGATACTTTAAAATTGGTGACATTATTAAATGAAGTGAATGAAAAAAGCCATTGTGAAAGATGAGCGTGACTGACTACCATGTATGTATGTGGTGGTGCAGGAGATCATGGAGCAGAGCATCACCCACCTCGTGCTGGACGAGGAAGACGACGCCGGCAGGATGGTCGACCCAGCCATCGTGAACACCTCCAGCACCTCGGCCATACCCTTCTCGTCTAGGGTAATCTCCCCTTTCCTCACTTCCTCTTGATAATAGCAACACTTTGTTTTCTATAGGGCTTTAGTCATAGATTCTGATATTAAATCGGATCACTTTGGACAGGGATTTTGGAATATTTACCCATTGATGTATCAAGATATCCCATTATCAATACTAATGAGGGGAGAAAGTCTCATTGCAAAATTTAAACTTTTATTTTTCTTCTCAAACATCCCATTGCTTTCTCTAAAAAAAACCACATCATATGAGGCCAAGGGAAGCGTTTCTCCCTTTCATGATATAATACTTTGAGCCAGGGTGATCTTAGATGAAACATCAAAATGACATTTACTCCAAATCTTCATAAAACAAATGGAAGCTGCAGTAGTATAGTGTATTCTGATTTTTCTATTCATTAAACCAACCATTTGCTTATCAATCTTTTATGTAATAGGCCTTTGACCCACATTCTAAATGAACATATAAATAAGTTAAGAGTTTCATATGCTTATGTAGAGAGTTTGTGTCTACAGAGGGAGCCCCACTTGGACCAGCTGTTCGGCCCTGCCTCCCCTCCCGCCTTCCTCGACACGGAACACTTGGTACGGTTAAGGATAATAATAATAATAAGGATATTTATATTGCGCTCAATCCACGTCACTGGGGGATATGCTCTTAGCGCATAAATCATGGTGATCTTTAAGTATTGTTAATGTATATGTATCTGATGATATATTCATCATTTTCAAATACATACACTTGTTACAAATCTAAAAGATTCATCAATTTGAGATTTAAAGTGTTTTATGAAACATACTTATGACGACAGCCTATTGTTTCTTCGTTCCATTATTTTTCAGTAATGGAGCGTTGTATTTTTACATCACGTTTTCACTTGAAATTTCAAATAAACATATAACATATATTTTGAGTTGTGATTTTGAATAGGCCTTTAGTCGTATCTAATTCAAATCGGTTAATATCCTCGTAACTCTCCATTCCTAAAAAATAATGAGCCTGGTGCCCTCGGCTCCATTGTTTTTTTTTAGGAATGGAGAGATGGATATGTCATGCAGAGAAACACAAATCTTATTTACACATCACAAATTTTGAGCGTTGATGCATGTTGATGTTGCAGGTTTCTCCGACGAGCAAGAACATCTGGGGATCCCCTGCTAGAGACTCCCCGTTCTCTAAACCTGTCAACAACAATCTGCAGGCCCTGTTCGACTTCGCTAAAGGAGCTAGCGGCTCCAGTGTGGCTCAAACTGCTAGTGTGAGTCCTCATCTACTGCATTTCTTTAGTGCATATCATCATGTCAACCGTGAGAATCACAAAACCATTTGTCTTTTGAGGAATGAAGATGGGGAATGATGGATAAATAAAGCAGAGATATCATATGACCTGATGCTTGCTAGATAGTATCTGACCCCATGTAATTCAATCTAACAGTGGTACATGTCATATTTGAAGTTCTTTTAATAAATTTCAGTAAATAGATTAAATATTTCTTATTGATAACCACGATATCATCTCATGACATCTCTTCTGTACAGACTCCTTCGGTGATACGAGCTAAGCCGAGAGGACCGAGTGGTATGGGTGGACAGTCTCCGATAGTTCCTCCCAGTGCCCAGACGCTGGCAGAGATTGAGAACCAACTTCTGAAGAAAAGGGGTCCGACTGTGATGACTGCGGAGGAGTTGGAGCGCCATCTGCGGGGAGAGTCTCCTCCTAATCATCAGGACACGGAGAAACGGACCATTGCAACGCCCGGACGAGTGCCAACTCTATCAGAACACCGCTCCCCCTTCTCTATGCCAGTCCCCATCCAGCCGATTGGTGGACCCACGGGGCACATGCTGCCGAACTTCTCACAGGTAGGTTGTCCTGCATTGGGTTGCATCCTCCTATGTCATTCTCTCTCTGCAAAATTTCTGTCAATAAAAACAATTTTTGGATGGAAAGCTACCACTGTTTTCTTGTTGTTAAAGCCTGAAACAAACAGAAATTACTTATGCATTCAAAATAATTACTTTTGAACCAAAATTGCTGATTGACCATGTGACTTTGATAGTATTCAAAAAGGCTTCTCTTCTCTCAAACTACAAAGGTTAGATCAGAATTTTTTACGAACTTAATCTTTGTACACAAGTTTTTATTTTGGTTGTTAGTTTGGAGTATTGTATTACCAGTAACTCCCTTTGTGATGGTTTTGAGTGGTTGACGAAAGAGCCGTGATGATTGTCAGATGACTTTTGTCTTTTTTGCTGAAAGGCAGGGTTCCTGTAAATGATACTGTATAAATATAGTTATATAATATTATTATAAAGGTGATTAAACAATCATAAGATAACTACACACAATATTTTGGGGAATGATGGACTCTTTGAAGCTCTGACTTTCAAAAATGATTTGATGCTTGCTAGATAGTATCTGACCCTATGTGTGCAATTTAATGAGGACTGTTATTTAATTGTCCCCTGCCGCAACAGGGAACAGGGGACATTGTATTCAATTTAATTTTCAAGGTCAACACAGTTCCTTGAACACTTAAAACATCTTATGTTTATGAACCAATTCATGAAATGTCCACAAATTTGGTCAAAGCCTACATTGAGGGATTACACAGACACAAGTCACTTTGGGTGACCTAGGCCTTAATTTCTAGGTCACCACTTTGGCCACTTTGGCCACTTTTGAAACTCTTTACTTGATATCTCATAAACCACTGCACCAAATGTCTTCAAGTTTGGTTTGAGACTACATTGGGGATTTACGCAGACACCTTATTTTCAAGGTCACAACAGCACTTTGACCACTTTTGAAACGTGACAATTCTATCGCGCTATCCAAGCGTTATTGGTTTGGTAAGGCAGAGATTATGATATGACTGATGCTTGCAAGATGGTATCTGATCTGATTGTTCAACTACGGATAGTGCTGCAGGTTTCAGGATTCATCTGACTGTAGATATTAAAACTCACTTTTCAAAAATTTCTCAACTAGATTTGTTACCTTTTATTAATAGTATTTGCATTTTCTAACATAGATACCAAATATGGAATCCTTATCAGCACTTTCTAGTAAGCCTTTATATCCCTGCATCAGCTAGGTAAACATGTCATTATCGTGAGATTAACAGTCAATGTATTTACTAACATAGTACACATAGTCAATGTGATATGTTGAGACCGTTTTGTTTTCTGCAGCACAAGGTGAAATATTTTATATGATTTAGTATAAGAGACACAATTTTCTCTTCAGCCCCCTCCTGGATTCAGCCCAGTCGCCCGTTCACTGGACGGCCGCATCTCGCCGCTGACCTCGCGGTCCATGACTCCTCCCATGATTGGAGTCTCCCCCGGTCATCAGTTCACCTCTCCAGGCCTTATTGGTCAGTACTTATATACATACTTGCTGCATAGTAGCTGGTTCTGCCCTCACCTTGTGCATGCTGGACAAGCATTCTAGCTTACACAGGGCTGAATATCTGAATTCTCTTCACTAGGTCACTCTGGAAGTTTTATTAAGAAAATATTTACTGATATTACTGCCCTTGATTTGATTTGGCCAAATAATTGCATTGTTGATGTGTATGCATCTTTACATCATTGATTGGTAATGATAGATTTATATGAATTTGTAGTGAATTTTAAATACTGTAAGATGGTTGAAGATTTTCTTCATAAAGCTTTATTTGTTGGAAAATTTCGATAAAAACAATGTTGCATCATGGCATATGTGATGAAGGCTTAAAAGCATTCAAAGTGCATGATTCCTATGTGATTAACACATTCTGATGAAAATCGGCCTAGTACCGAGGAATATAATATTCAAAATATTAACTGCATGGAGTTATTGAATCCTCTACACTAGGTCTGACCGCATCCATGAACCTTGCTTGTTTAATACCAGTAAAGCGCAGCTGAAACAAGTTGTTAGCAGACCAATCACATCATCTCGCTTATAACACTGCTGAGTAACAGGAGTTACCTGCCCATAGCTTGATACCGAAGGCCTTTGCCTGCGGCTTGTGATTAGTCAGCTGAGTAAAGGCCAGAACATGCGACTTACTGGGGTGCCATCTGACTCAATGAATAGGAAACCTTTTGAAGTAACATGTTTGATTCCCATAGAGGTGATATTTTAAAACTATCATTCCTTCGAACTAGGCAGATTTTATTCGGCCAGCGATTGACATAATGTGTAACCATTCCTTTTGTGATGAAATGATAGTGTCAATGTCACAAACCGCTGCTATTGGCTGATATATTTTCTAATTGGCTCTAAACACTCACTCACTCACTAGATGTTGTCATTTGTTGTTAAGGAATTGGGTAAGACATCCTTGACAATGGGCAATCTTCAGGCTCTTTAGTAACTACATGAATCTTGAATGGGTCATTGCCCTTCAGGGTTCTACAATATTAAACTTCAAAATTTTAACAGGCAATTCATCAAGCATACAATATGGCTCACGGTCCTTAACTTTCGCAATCTCTTGTGCACGATTACTTTGTGATAATAACAATAACACCTTTCCTTAAGTGATTGAAGAATGTTGCTCTGTTATTAGATGTTGTGATATGTGATGTGATGTTGTGACATGTGATGTTGTTGTCTTGTTGCAGGCATGTCGTCCTCCCCTCTAGCACGATCTGTATCCCCAACCCCCCCTCCCCTAGGAGGAACCCCCCTGCACCGCCCCCCGTCCCCTGTACAGGCCCAAGTGCAGGCCCGTCTAATGTCCCCCTACAACAGTCCTGCAGCAGCTGCATACATGCTCGGTACGTCGGAGTAGGTGTTGGAAACCTCAGATCTGATATTCAGAAAGTTTGTGTTGAGACATCCTGCTACATCAGCGTACATGTCTCCACGTTATGCTACAACCTATCCCCTGATATCCTGCTATGGTATTCAGCCGTATCGCTGACGGGTAGTTACTCAGCGCTATTAATAGCCTGTCAGTTTTCAGTCAAACTATTTCTAACTCCATACACTGTTGTCAAGTGACGTGGAAATCTAAGAGAGCGATATGGAGCTTAGCGGGTGCCTGCAATGAGAATCAGATTTATTATCTAATAGCACTCCCATTGGTTAACTTGAATCATGCGGAACAAAGCCAAGAAACCAGTTTGCCGCTATTGCTGAAAGGGCATCATTTGATTGGCTTGCTATATATAGCGATACGGCTGAATACCATAGCAGGATATCAGGGGTTAGGTTGTAGCATAATGCGGAGACATATACGCTGATGTAGCAAGATGGTGTTGAGAGCTTAGTAACGTGCAAATTTAACACTAATACGAAAATGTCTTATGGTAGACTAAATATTTGAGCCCTAACACTGAGGTTACCTGGATGTTAACGAATTGCAAGTTTTGTGCAACAAACCCCTGACCTCTAATTTTCATAAGCTGTCTTTGTGCTGGGAGAGTATTATTTTCATTCACTTTCAAGTGTGATAGGACATAGATTTGAAAATATGGTCTAGGTCCATTCAAGTCAAGTAAATTAGACTTAAAGATTGTTATCATAGTAATTCTATGTACAATATTATCAAAATGTACAGAATAGTGTACAGTGAAATGTGATATTCATAACTTGAGTAATTCATGTAAGTTTCATATGAAAAAGATTCCAATTTGGCAATATCTGCGATACTTTGGAAAAAGCTAGTAATGAGACCTTTACATTTTAACACCTTAGTACCCACACAATCATTTTCGTTCCTTAATATATAGCTAAGAGTGTAATCTTGTCTTACAGAGAATGCAAACCGAGGCTACAGTACTCCGGTGATGATGTCGCGGGGGCCGAGGGGCCCACTTACCTTTGGTCACATGAACAGCCCCAGCCAGAGGTATGCAATCTATTGAATATCCCTTTCTTTTTCAACCTACATGTCATTCTCACAGTAATTTGTATACTTGTAACAACTTATATAAATATAGATATATATATATTGCTACTATCGGTTTTACTGGGGAAATATTTGCATTAATTGGTGTGTGATTTCTATGTAGGAGTCATCGATTTTGTTCTCTGGCAGTTTTTTCGCAAAAGGGCAAAGAGGTCGGTCTGAAATTCATGCTGCGTAGTTATTTTATAAAATAAGCAAATAATATGAAGTTTTTGTCACCCTTGATTCTGACCTGTGAATCTTTAACCTTGTTGAAAGTGCCGCAATTGATGGCATGATTGCAGAATGAGAAGCTCTGATAAAACTCATTATTGCAGGTTTCCACCCCACTCCCCGATGAATGATTCAGTTCACATGATGCATGGCCCTCAACCAGGCAGGGGAGGCTACTCCCACAACTAGTAAGTATTCGTATTACCATTCATCTTAGACAATTGTTTTGAACCATTCAGAAGGGATGCATTGGGGAATCTCTTGGAATAGTCCTGCTTAGTTGATGGTTATAAATATAGTATGAAAATAATTCATCAACAGGAAATAAAAATATCTGATCCATGAAATTGCCACTCATGGCTGTTTAGTGTATGTGTTGTACAATTATTGCAGCTACCACAGTCCAGGTCCTATGCATAAAGAGAGATATTACCAAAGCCAGAACAACAACAATCCAAACAGATATTTCCGAGACAATCGAAGTCAGCATCGACCAACACATCAGGACAACGAGAACTCGAGGGAGGACAGCTATGACGGACTGATGACGCAGAAAGAGAAGGATTGGATCATCAAGATACAGCTGATGCAACTACAGACAGACAACCCCTACCTGGATGACTACTACTATACTGTGAGTGTGGCCATAGTCTACGGTGGTGGTCACAGGAGCATCCATTACTGCAGCTCATGGCTGAAATATTGTCGAAAAGGCTTTTCATTTATTTATAAGGAAGACTTGAGTTTTGTCAGAACGACGTACAGACCTTGTAAACATGATAATCTGAACCCTTCAGTCACTCTGTGTCATGGTTTAAGCTGGTTTTTACCTCGATTTCCCAAGGTAGCCAATTTCAGCGAAGTACCACCCTCGGTTCGTTAGTTCCAGCCCATGCTCAAAGGTTTCACTGCAATGTGTAGCCACAATATCAATCAGGCCTTCTCCCCATAATAATACTAGCAGTCGAGATATAAGTGAAATGCTTTTTGAAAATGGCGTTAAACCCCATATCACCCCACTATAGCCATTTTGGCAGAATCTTTAACTTAGAATTACAACTTAGCAACCTACATCCAGCTAATCATTAAATTCTAAAATACTGCTAAAAATATTTTTCGATGTTTTTGAGAAATAAATCAATTACTAACATATAACATTCCAGACAGAAAATTGCTGAAAATTAGTAAATGAAAGATAAAATTCTGCATAATATTGGTTTTCCAAACTTGAATTTTGCCATTGTACTTATTTGTTTTAAGTATAAGATGTTGACGTGTGCATATGTTAATGCATGATATGGACGTTTCTGTATTTTCAGTATTACTCATTGAAAAAGAAAGCCCAAGAACGACAACGAATGCGTGAAAATGGAGAAATTTCCGGTGATGACGATCCAAAGCTAGTGATACCAAATTTATCTAAAGTGGAAACCAAACACTACACTCCTGGTAAGACTGTCTTGCCCTGATAATATTCTCATCTTTATACATAAGAAATGTAATCAACAACTTCTTTGATTTGTAGTATGTTAAAAAGGCTCAGTAATTTTATTAATGTGTATGTTTAGCAATCAAACAAACAACAATTTACCAAGATATAAAACATACATACTGTAGATATCTAAACCAATTAACCTAGGTGTACAAGAACATTCAACAGTACATAATGGGTATTCATGACATCTGACAGCTCAGTTCGAGGGATCCCTTGGTCGACTGACGACAGCCAGTGTGCACAATCCGCGCACCATCATTGATTTGTCTAAGAGTGTGCAGCACCCCGCGGACGAAGGAGCCCAGAACGTCAGCAAAGAGCTGCGGAGGGTGAGACAACTACTCATGGACATCGAGAAGGTCAGTTTCCATTATTTCAAGACTGATTATACTTAGTCAGAACAAAATCTGGAAGTCAGAGGCCTAACTTACCTACTTATTGGTGTGGCTTTCAGAGTTCTGTGACGAAGGACTAAAGGATGAGGTCATAGACATTTTCAATTCTTACCTTTGACACGTCAAAAACAATGTGCCTAGCATTGGTTTGTATAATTGTCTGTAGAATATTTGTACCTGTGGAGACCTGACTATTTCTTTCATCAATCTCAATCTTATACAAAGTATATTTAGGAATCATAAGAACCACATCTGTATCTTTGCTTCATGATATGCAAATCAACATGGGTAACAGATGACACACTGGAGTTGCCTGCCCCTAGCTCATACTGAGAGCTGTTGCGTAAGTCCTTGCCATTGCTTAGATAGCTTTATGTAGGAAACAGGCGACAAAGGTTGGTGCCTTCAGACCCTGACACGAGAGACAATATAGGCTGGATTGAGTTAAAACACCAATGAATATTATTCCTCTGAGCAGTCTATTTTAATCAGGCTGTCATCTTGTCTTGAAGTTATCTCCCTTAGATTGGACATGATTTTGAGGTTTGTTTTTTCTTGTTAAACTCAAATTATTGTTTTTGTCTTTACAGGGTTTTCTTTCACTCCTAGATATTGATGATCTGGAAAAGAAGTTGTTAGCATTACCAGATGAAAACAGGTACCTTTTAAACAAATTCAAAGAATCAATTCAAAATAAAGTTTGCATCTTGTCAATGTAAATCTGTTGTTCTGATACAGCTATTTTGTACATCATCAAATAAATGAGAAAACTTTTCAGTAGAGTGTTTAGTCGCAACTTTAATCAGTTTTCATGTCCACTCATGGCCAAAAAAAACTTGAGCAGCTCTAAACTAAGTTTCATGCATGGTGATTGCCCTTTGATGCCAGTAATTGATATCTTGTAGAATGCCGCTGGTGATAGAGAGGAAGGAGAAGGTTGATCAACTGTTTTCTTTCCTTTCTGCGGATGAGAACATCGAGACGTTTATTCAAACCATGTCTGTGCGCAAAGGGAGAAAACTCCTGTCACGAGTCTTACCACTCGTTGATCCGGTGAGTGGCACCCGAAAGAATCAGAAAATACATAGTGAATTGTTAAATAAGTTCTGTGGCAAAAATTTTACAAATATCAAAATTTTAAATCCTATCCAAGTAAGAGGGCCATTCAGATCAAACACTCAACTATTGCCTTTGAAGACAATTTTTGCTTAATAGGCGACACTAGGAAAACCTTGTACCAATGATTTTATATGTAATGATTCTGCATCGGACAATAAATCTTGCAAAGCGACTGGTATTATTTAGTTATTCCCCTTCAACAAAAGAAACACTGTTAATAATTGCAAACAAATTCAGCTTTTAATTAAATTGATAAATATTGAACTTGTTGAACTGTGGCTGCATATGTCTAGTGTGTGGTGTTCAGTAATGAGGAGGTTGTGTTGCAGGCCCAAGCGTGTATAATGGTGTCTCTGATGCTCTGCAACCTCTCACAGCTCATGAGGAAGGATCAGGCAGAAGAGGTCAGTCAACTTATCCAAAATGATATGTGCTTTCTTGGTGCAATCAACTCAGCTTGTACCTTGCACCACTTGCTTTGAAGAGTGTGATTGCTTAAGGAGCCACATTAGCCAAAACTAGTAATAATAATAATAAGGTAAATCATTCTACATGGGACGATGTATTATGCAAAGTGAGAAGGTCTTAAAAAGCCACTGGTAATATTGAAATCAGCCTGAACAAAAGCAATACTCTTCATAATAATTTGCAGCATAGTCAACTTTGTCAACATTTATTTATATTCAACTTATTGAATGTCCCCCTATGATATGTATCATGATAGTGAAGAGCAAGACGATTCGATACCATAGATGTGAAAGTACATTATTGTCATGGTAATTTTGGGAAAAACGATAACACTTTGAGATTTTTATGTCAAAATATATATAGTATCATGCAGACAATGTATCAGTTTCAAAACCAGATATATATATACCGAGATATATATGTGTATATGCAGTGTTTAAAATATAGCCCGTCCGCCAGTCCTTGGCTGGTTACTTTTTTGGTCAGGACTGGAAACTTTTTAAAACATTTCTTTATTTCCCTCTAAGGAATTGACTATTTAATTTTCAGGACAGGCTAGGTTTCAAATCTATTTTATACACTGGTATATGTCATGCTGTGTTGCAGGGTCAGATGATGTTGACGGCCTCAGTGAGCCAGGCCCTGCACAAGTGTTCCTTCGAGATGCTGGTCACTCTCGGGGAGCAGATCAAACTCATGCAGGTTCAGGGCAAGGCAATCAATGCAATGCTACAGAACAAGGTATGTATTGATTGCTGATATTCTATTGATAAGGATCAGATTTATTTGCAGTGTTTGTAAAAATCATTTCTGAAGACAGCAAGACCTACAAACTCTTCTGTCAATACTCTGTTTATCATTTCAGGAACAGACCACGAATACATACGTACCAGAGTATTTTTAATGCTACCAAAAATAGACAAAATCTGGCATATCAAGTCTTTCATTTAGAACTGTCGCTTGTATAAATTGCTAATCATCACTTGAATGATGCAGTTTTATGTAAAGTTCAAAAAAAAGAATTAAAAAGTGATTTCATGTTGAAAGAACTTTTGGATGATATTGTACTGGAAATTGAACAGAACTGTAGTATAGTGTAGTGACTGAAATATTTGAGAATATAACTGTTATTCTTGATTTGATGTAGTGTTTTTTTGACTTGTTGAGCTAGCATATTCATATTTATGATACAGGTAAGATATCTCAAGCAACTTGAAAAGAAAATGTACTTTCAGGAATTTGTAATGTTTTTGCATTTTCTGTAAAAGGCACCATGGGTTTCATCTGCCATTTTGAATTCTTAGCATTGTGAGAAAACAAATGTGATGTATAATGCTAATTCATTAACAAAATTAAGAAATAACTACTTGAGTGATAGAAGAGGGGCATATTTACAAATAATTCATAATAAAAGTTACCGGTTACGAAAGCATTTTGTCGTAGTAATGCATTCCACGATCATAGTTTCGATGATTGGCTTTGTTTTTTATGTTTTTATTTTTTGAGCGATACGCTTTATTTTTTGTCAAATTGTCGAACCTTGAACATCTGAAATGCTAACCTCACAAACATATTTGAAATTAAGTGTAAAATTATTTTGAAAAAATACTACCGTATATTTCAATCTATAAGGCGAGTTTTTTATGCCAGAAATTAGGGTGTCGCCCAATACACAAGGTCGAAAACTAGAGGCCAAGTGAGGGGTATCTGCCAACCCAACAAGTCAAGCGAGTCAATGTTTACACCGGATGTGCATTACACAATCATTGATGTCATCTCAAATTTAATCTTGTAAAATAAAATACCTTTGTCTTATTGTTATTTTTAAATGAAAATATAGAGAGAAATATGAATGAAAATTCAAAATAACTAATCCATCAAAATTATCCATTTACCGGACCAAAGGAAATATTGAACACGTGTTTGCTTGCCGATAACATGTTATGTTAGTGTCGGTGTCATACGAGATAGAACCTTGTGATGAAATAACTTGACATAATTAAAGATAAAAATAAATTTATAATGATTAATAAACATTGTTTTGATGACTAGTATTGTGACTTTATTTTTCTCTATGGATATATTTAACAAAACTTATGCTGCCCAAATTATTTTATCAATTATGAAGGCGATGTATAACTCAGTTTTTACTAGGCAGCAATTATTCTTTACACCGGTTAGGCCTTTTCAATATGCAATTTGTGTTAGATTTTCTGATTGGTGCACTATTACAACTTCCATTCTTTTAACCAGTGAAAAGGCTTGATACAAATATAGCATTACCAGTACGTTGACTGAACGTTTAAGATTTCTGAATGAGAATGATGAAAACGAAACATGACACAGTAATGGGAGTTTGTTGACTGTAGCCTTGCTTGTTATCAGAAGCAAATGATAATCATTGAATAAAATAACAAACACCGTAAGTAATTTATTTATTTTTTAATTACACATGACATTTCACTTAAAAATTACCGACCTAAATTTACCCTTGCGCAATCTTGTCAACGAGTTGTCTGTCATGTCAACTGTTTCAGCGACCTGCTAGAAGGGGGGTCGCCTTATTAATGAGATATGATTTTGGCAGCAATTTGGGGGGCTGAGAAAGGGGGTCGCCCTATGTACGAGGTCGCCGTATACATTGTAATATGTATACAGTAATTGTAAACAGGAAAGGCTTCCTGAATTTTGTTTCCACAAAAAATATGGTCCCTTTGAGACATTTGCTGCTTTTGGTAGCCTTTCAATTTCTTCTTTGAAAGGCCGGACATAACCCTCACCCTTGTGGAATGGCCAATTTAAAAGAAGGAGAGATACTTTTTGGCTGATTTCTATGAGATTTTTTAGATATAGAGGATAAGCAAACTTGTCAAAAGTGTGCTGAAACTTAACATTTCCGAAACTCTGAAGCCATTGTGATGGCATGCTTAGATTGTGACGTCACAACAAACACACTGCTGTGATGTCATACTTGAGCTGTGGTATTACACAAGTTTAATATTGCTATATAAATATGACACTGCGGTAACTTACACAGGCAAGTAATAAACTAAGATATTGTATAATGTTGCAGTTCGGCAGTACGATCGTGTGTACCCTGCTACAGAGGGTGGAGGACGTGTACGAGACAACATCGCCCGTCGATATCGACAACCAGCTCCAGACCAACTGGTTAGTCTTTCTTTATTTCTCAGTAACAGTTAGTTTTGATATGTTTGATGTTATTAGACACAGCTATTCTTTAATTAATGTTCAACAGCCAATAGCCACTGGAATATTATGTATGTTTCTAAGAATCACCTTTTTTAGCTTGCTCCAGCAATTAAGTCTTTCCTTTTCCCATTTACTATTTAGTATATTTTACTTGAATGAATGAAGATAATATCCCAGAGCTATTTCAATGCCGATGCATATTGATATTAATCAACTGTAATGATAATTGAAATTGATGTTTGCCCAACAGGTGTCACTTTGTGGAAGTGTTTGTGGGATGTTTGTCCGAGGTGTCTCTCAACCAGCTCGTGGCTCCAGTACATGCAAGTGACAGTCTCTCCAAACACCTCGACCGTCTCCTCAACACCAAGCTAGTGGCCAGTGTGGAAGACAAGCTGCCAGTCTTGACAGGGAGGAACACCCAGTCCTGAGTAAAGGCTGGTGACTGGAACACATCCTGCAGCCTTGGTCAGGCCAGTTGGAAAATTCATACACTGTTAGTGTGTGGAAGTCTTTGTGGAGCCAGGCATTGTGTTAAACTACAGTAATCTTGATGGTGTCAGCTTGTTAGACAAATCAATGCACGGTTGGTGTGTGGAACAGTTCTTTGATGCCAGCCGGTAAGATAAGTTCATGCTCTGGTTGTGTGTGGAACATCCCTTTGCATGGCAGGCCCATTATGACTTCTGCACTGTTGCTGTATGGATCAACCCAGACATACATCTCTGACAATGTGTAAATCAACTATGTGCAGGCTGATTTCCCTCTGCATCAAGTCCGTCAGGTCACAAGGTGTTTGTCTTTAATGAAGGAGAAGCATCACAGTCACACAGCTGCTACAGTTTACAGGTACCCCGCCCTCCCGCTGTAGAGACCATATCATGACTGCACCATGTGTTAACCCTTGCAAGCAATTAGTCCTTTACTACACCATGTGCATTTAATTATGATTCAAATTGCAAATTCTTTTGAAATATGCAGAATTTTCAGATCCCAACAAGTGAAATTATCTATATTTGTGATTTCAATATTTTTGTTTCTTTTATACATTTTGTTGTCCACAAGTTTCTGCAGAAAGAAATGCGGGTTTGTTGAACAAAAGTGCTGACGTTAATTGCATGGAACTATTAGTAGAACATTAGTCTTTATTTGCTGGTTGACTTTGACCACTACTTGTAGCATATTGAATTACTATACATTTGTAATGATGGAGTTTGAAATTATTTTATCACTGCAATTCAAGTTTTCCAATATGCACTGTAGAGATTGAGGAAGGTTGTTCTGCTCTTCACTGTCTTCATATGTTTTGACAGTTTTTAAAGAATTTGATTATGTCAAGGAGTATTTATATTTTCTGCTGACACGTGACTATTCAATGTCTATGTGTTTCTGGGACTTGCAAATTTGTTTTAAGAGGTTCCTTATTTCACTTGTATTAATTTCCATGTTAAAAGTGAAAGTCTCTCATTTTGTTGATTTTAAACTACTTATTCAATTGTTCCAATAGATCTTGTGGGAATAATTTTCATCTTACTACTCGAGATTGCTGAATGTATAGTCTACTCTGTAACTGATGTCTTTTCCTATCTACAACCCAATCATATGAAACTATAGAAATGATTGACTGTTCGAGTCGGTTATTTCCCATGGTTAATCCTGCTGTATATAACAGTTTTAGTACTCTGGAACTATTGTTAAGTATCTTACTGTAAGTGATCTAACCCTTAGTAAGTTGCCTTCTTTTCAAACAAGCCTCTCTCAAATAGTGCCCTTGCCCGGGGAAAAAGAGAAAAACCTGCCTTTAAAGAAATCCCCTTTAAACAGAATGAAAATATGTAAAATTGTTCATTGATCAGGGTCACTATAAAGCAATCAATATCTCATTTCTACAGAAGTGATGGGTTCGGCATGCCTGATTTTGAAATAGAAAACCTGCCTGGGATAGATGCCCAGTGTTGAGACCGTTTGAGAACAAATAGAAAAATTGTTTGAATTAATGCCTGTCTGCCAATCGCTGATTACTGCTTGTTGAACAAGAGGTCAGCAAGCCTGGCTCGCTTGTGTGATTTTAGATGTACTAACATCTTCACATTGCAGGGCTGGTTAAATGTAAAGGAGGGCTGGTAGGTTTTTCAAACCAGAAGCCTCTGTTGCTTGATTGGGCTAAACCATATTTCAAACACCGACTACAAGTTCAGCATCTTATTTAAGATTCGCAGTATGTTTGAGTAGCTAGGTTTCTTCACTTTGATAGCAAACAGTCCCAGACTTGGTTTTATGCCATTGTAATAACATGATCTGTCTGTTCACTCTTCAACCTTGATAGAATGTAGCATTCACCAGCTTCAATCACTTCACTGGAGTTATCTGGTGACATAGGCACGATAACAAACTGCATTCCATGTGAGATTCACTGTATAAAGAAGATATGAAACTAAAAATAGTTGACATGGTCATCTGACAGTTTCAGTAAATGCTTTTGACATTTTTCTTAGAAGAGGGTTTATCCTCATACATGTGACCTGGCAGTATTCTAATTTGTAAAATCTTAAAACAGTTAGTTTTGTCTGTAATATTTATAAATATATTGATGACATTTGGTGAGTGATGTTCAAGCATTTTCTAAATTGCCTCAATCCAAGTTGAAGACAATGGAGGAACCTCCTTGACAAGACCTGCAGCTATTATCCCTAAATTCTCTCTCCCCTAAGCTTTATAGATTGACCTTGAACACCTATTGCAGAAAGAACTCTATTGGAATGCTTGGTGCTCAAGTTACTTATGGTTATCTGTGGGGCGACATTAGTTATGCCCTGGCCTCTGTACCTCTCTACCACTGGTTCATGGCTCAAGTGTTTTTTTCAGTCAAATGGGAATCAAGAATGAGTTCTTTATGAATTACCCATATTACTTTTTCTAAGGAACATAGCCTTTGTTGATTTTTGTCATACATTCAATGTTTGAGGAGATTTATTTATATCTGACTTGATTAATTTTAGTCTCATTTCAACAAGACCAATACAAAAAAACAAAAAAATGTCAACCAATTCGTCTGGGAAAACATGGAATTTGCTCAGTTGACATGGACATCTTATAGAGTATTAAAAATGATGTCATTTGCACCGTATGTAAAGACTGTGAAAGAAAAGTAACGACACTTTCAAGTCCTGTCATTACATGTGAAACAGAATTGATGCTAGATAAATAAAAAGGTTGAATAAGTAATGACTTTTTAATGGTCCAATGGAATTTTACTTTAACCTGTTGCGACTCGATTTGAGCGTAATATTGCCGTCGACTTGACAAGCACTAGTGGTAGAGCTGTACTTGCCTCAGCTCATTGTCCCAGCTCTGTAAGAGTTTACAGGTGCTTGCGGAGATTCTGCTGAAACACAGATTACACAGAAATAACATGTACAGACCTTTGTAAGGATTTCAAGTAAAATGTATTGTGTATTGTTCACATGTGTTTGTTTTCATTTATTCTCTACTCTACAAAAACATTTAAGGAAGATCGCAATATTTTTATTTCAAATCATGCTGACAATTAGAGTATTTAGCAGCCCCTTCTAAGGACGGGGCTGCTATCAGTTTTTGCTATCAGTTTACGCCGCACTCGTATAACTAGCTATAACTTTTTTCCACTAAGCTTTCCAGAACTCTTATTCATAAGTTACTACTCATAACTCGGGGGGAACGATTTTGACACGTTCACTTTCAAGGTCAAAGGTCAAGAGCTATGTAATCACTCTAAGAATTCCTTGTAAACACGATAACTTGAAAAGTTTTTGTGCTATGAAACTCTTACTTGGTATATATCATCCTTGGAAGAGTAAAAAATTTGAAAAGGTTTTGGCTACAATCCGTCAACGGTCAAGGTCACAGCGAGGTCATGACTTTAGCATGGTTTAGCGAAAATGCTTTCTAACTATGAACACTTTTAATCAATACATTATTGTTATACTCAATAAAAAGTGTTCATTAATTGTGTGACCTTGAAAGTCGAAGGTCAAGGTCATGAAATATATGAGTTATTGCAATGTGCACTTAATTTGGATATAGCTTTATTCCATTTAGCTTTTCAGAACTCATGAACATGTCTAAGTGTTTACACCTCCTGGGAATTATTATGTTCACTTTCAAGGTCAAATGTGAAGGTCACGAGTTATAAAATCACTAAAATATTCCTTGTAAACACGATAACTTGAAAAGTTTTTGTGCTATGAAGTTTAGATTTTGTATATATTATCTCTTGAGAAGATCAAAATTTTAGAAAAGTTTTGGGTACGAACTGTGAGAGGTCAAGGTCACAGCAAGGTTAACATATATTGAGAAAATGGATTTTTTAAACTTTTAACACTTCATTCATTACATTAATGTTATACTCAATTTAATGTGTTCATTGATTGTGTGACCTTGAGTCACAGGTCAAGGTCACAAGAAAATGCCCAATTTGGGGAGGCCTGTAAAAGGCGGAACAGGGTAAGGCGGAACCAAGTTTCGGGGCTGCTCTGCTTTTGCGGTGTCCCGCAAACACTAATCTAGTTAATATTGTTTTCAGCACACAAAAAAACTACCAAGAAGAAGTTTATGGTCAAACCTATATATTTCTTCATGATATCGTTATCTACAGAGGAAGAACCAGTGTGTGGCTACAGGAATGTGCAACCGACTTGGTTGCAGCCAACGAGCCGAAAGGTCTGTTGCATCACTCCGTAGCCACCAAGTTTTTCCTCTAAGGAGATTGTTTTTCTTTCGTCTGACATTACAAATTTATACTGAAACATCATGTGGGTCGTTATTTTTATCCCCCGCAACAACGAAGTTGCGGGGGGTATTAAAATGGGTACCATCCGTCCGTCCGTCCGTTACACTTTGTGTCCGGCTCATAACTTTCTAACTAATCAATGCCAGTGTCATGGAGAACAATTTTGAAAATGTTTTTATAAAATTTTGCCTTTTTTGGCAAAAAATGAGGACTCTGTTGGAAATCTGTTACAAGTCCTGTCTATCTCACAACTAAACTTATCATCACATTTTAATCAAATTTGTTATGGAGATACAAAATCATATGTTGGTGTGTCATGAAGAACAGTTTTGAAAATATGTTTGTTTAAATATGATCAAATTGATCTTGGAGATCCAAATACATAATACATAAATTCATCCATTTGAGTTTAATTTTGTCAGTTTACTCGAATTATGCCTAACAGTGAACATAAAGTTGGTATGATTTAGTTTTTTATTAGAATAGTTTCTTTCATATCCTGGAAAAATTGTGTTATTTTGTGCAACAAAAATTAATCCGCAATATGAGGAAAACCTATACATATTGTGCAATTTGCGGGGGATATATAGCTCGACCATGTCAGCTGCTTGTCTTCATTTCACATAACAAATGCATATGACACAATTTAAGACAAACCACTTCTCAAAAGTTAATGGCTGAAATACTGCAATGTTTTTTCGTCACTTAAAGTTTGATGTTTCATAAAGTTAAGCGCTCAAATTGATTATTTTTAGGAGACTATGATACAAGTTGTTTTTGAATTTGGTATATATGCTTTGTACACAGATTGTCAGGACATGCCGAACTACGATTTCTGCTTAGGCTTGTAACTCGAAGCAGTCGCTATTTCAGTCTCTAACGCATACCTTATGACCCCTTTAAGACCATCATTATTTTATTTTGGTAGTGTAACACAAAGCATTTGCTAACCAATCCTTAACCGTTCGTTAGACGTTTACTCAAACGAACATAAAATATTTTCTAACTAAAAACACTCATATCATGGGTAATGTCTACCGCAGGCTTAGGCGAGCAGGTTTATTTCTTTAAATAAATGTACATGGTAAAATGTGCGACTTGAGCTCAGTTGAGGATCAGTAATTCGTAGCCGATATAAGATGAAAGTTCATGTGCAAGGGACAGGCTGTACAGATGCCCCGTGGAGAGCGGTAAGATTGGGAATCCGCCAGCCAGTGGATCTGGGAGGAAACAGGGGTTTTACTGTGATCACTCTTCAGGATCATCTTGCTGGTCCTGATGAAGTCAACGATCTTGTTGAAGAGGGATATTCCTTCGAAAAATAATCCAAGTTCTGTCAGTTTCCACAGTACTGGAAGCGTAGCCCCAAGTTTATGTCCAGTTTAGGGGCCTTGTTGAAATTCCCTTTACTGCCACTCTGTATCAGCACATCAGGCCGTCTGAATCATCTCGTGTCACATCGTACCATACCGCATACAATGATACAATAAAGTCGCATTACGCACTGCACATTGCATCATACGCTTATATGAATCACTCATACATTCTGATCTGTGATGTCTGAATCAGGCATATACGCCAGCAACAAAATACATTCAACCAATTGTAACCCATATCGGAACTCTTGTATACCGTCAAACGGCACCATTACGCCACATTACATCATACACTAAAACAGGGAATCATTTATTGCCACACGCCATCCTTGACTGGCAAAATATGTCTCGTTAAATGCCACACCGCATTACATATTACCACTTGTCATCATATAGTATAATCCGCATCACACAATACAACATACAAAATACCTGCCACAAGACATAAATGGCATCATATATAAGCTGCCACACCACATCACCGATGCCTCCCGGCACCATATCATTCACCCAGCATCATACAAAGTTATACGGCACACTTAAATGAAAAGTAAATACATTATAAATGGCAACCCGCATTGCCAAATGGCACAAAAACATTGCATCCGGCATGATCCACTGCCATAAAGTTACAAGTTGGAACAAGGGATATAACATTGCACACAACATACGCTGTCACACGACACCATAAACTGAACAATAAATCAAACATTGGAAAATGACATCGTATCTTGCCAAAAAGGATCATTCACTGAAACAAGGAAACGTACACCCTTTCACTACATAAACATGCCATCATAAACTGTCAAACAGCTTTACACACTGCCCAAAGGCTTTACACACTGACCAACGGCCTCACACACTGCCCAAAGAATTGATAACTGCCAAAAGGTATTACGTCCTGCCAACCGGCTCCATATAATGCCAAACGACTTAACGTCCTGCCAACCGGCAACACATATAATGCCAAACGGCTTCACATCCTGCCCAACGAGATTACACACTGCCAAACGGCAAAGCACACTGCCAAACGACCTTGTAGCTACCAAATGGACTCACTCACTGATAAACAGCTTTACACACAAAACGGCATATATACACCTCATAATACATTGCCATACGGCGTACAAAGCGACTCAGGATCCGGAACTCGGGAACAGACATCCCGTGCCTAAGCTTGAGAATGATTAACCCAGTGGTCAGGCTTGACGCAGCCGTAGTCTGAGTCCTTGTGAAGTTCCAGCCAGATAAAGAATTCAGCACCTCCTTAGCTCAAACAGGCAAAACGTCCAGTCTTGAGACAAATATTTCTGCAACAGGAACAGTTTTAGCGTTATCAATATCTTTAAGGTTTACTTAAGTATATTAAAATGCTTGCTGAATGTTTTGAATTGTCTGTAAATATGTATGTCAATGAATCTAGAATATAAATATATAGAATATAAAAATACTCATCTTTAAAACAAAATTAATCCCTCGTTTCAGTCGTCTGTCAGTAGTCCATCCATCAACTCTGTACAGCAATATTGTCGGGGAGACTTCAACAGCAAATTCCTTTTACCTTTTCAGCTTCATATTGCCCTACTGCATCACCACATTGACACTTGGCATCATGACACTGCCACTCGGCATCATGTCACTGCCACTCGGCACCGTTGCATTGCCATTCGGCACCATAGCATTGCCACTCGGCACCATTGCATTGCCATTCGGCATCATTGCATTGCCACTCGGCAATATTGCATTGCCACTCGGCACCATTGCATTGCCACTCGGCACCATTGCATTGCCATTCGGCATCATTGCATTGCCATTCGGCATCATTGCATTGCCCCTCGGCAAAATCCCATTGCCACTCGACACAATCACATTGCCATTAGGCACAATCACATTGCCACTCGGCACAATCACATTGCCGCTCGGCACAATCACATTGGCACTCGAAATAATCACATTGCAACATGGCACAAACCCATTGCCACTCGGCACAATTAAACTGTCACTCGGCACAACCACATTGCCACTTGTACTGTCACTCGACAAAATCATTGCCACTCGACAGAATCACATTGCCACTCGGCACAATCACATTGCCACTCGACAGAATCACATTGCCACTCGGCACAATCACATTGCCACTCGACACAATCACATTGTCGCTCGACAGAATCACATTGCCAGTCGACAGAATCACATTGTCACTCGGCACAATCACATTGCCACTCGACAGAATCACATTGCCACTCGGCACAATCACATTGCCACTCGACACAATCACATTGTCGCTCGACAGAATCACATTGTTACTCGGCACAACCACGTTGCCACTCGGCACTGTCACTCGACAAAATCGCATTGCCACTCAACACAACCACATTGTCAATAGACAGATAGACGCAATCACATTGTCAATAGACACAATCACATTGTCACTCGACAGAATCGCATTGTCACTCGACACAAACACATTGCCACTCGGCACAATCACATTGTCACTCGACACAATCACATTGCCACTCGGCACAATCGCATTGTCACTCAAAATCGAGCACTCACTAACCTAGCCACATTGCCACTCGGAATTATACTTTGCCAAAGGACACCATATACACACTTTATCGATGAAACTTTACAAAACATGCATTCGGGTTTGCAAACAGCTTATTTGATCATCATCATGAGTCATGCCACAAAACAAACTGCATATACTTGCATTGCCATTCATCTTTATCGTTAAACATGGCGACCCTTAATCAGATATACACGAATACAAAGTATTTACATGTATGGCTTAGAAACATCCAATATCACACGTAATGTAAAAATATATATATATTTGATGATATAGACTGTCTTTAGCAGGATTTTGATAGGAGGGATATTTATAACAGGAAGGATATTGATAGCGTAGTCACGCGTTCCACGCGTCGGAATGAGTCATCACAGGTGTTGGGGAAGGGGAGAGAGCGGGGAGGGACCGTCGTAGGGTCTCGACGATGCGTTGGATCTAACCAATGAAATGGATATAACCGAATAGCGTCAGTCGGGACAAGGAGAGGCGTGGCCTATCGGTTGAGCGTGTCCTCCACGCAGCAACATCGAGTGTGCGGAGTCGATAGACATCGAATGGGAACCCTTAGATTTATATTGGAAAGCAACGTCCAGTTTCAATCATAAGTTTATGGTCACTTAAGCGCAATTTAGTAAAATGCACTCTATGTTTCTTTGTTGGGCAAGTAAGGTAAGGTTCAAAGTTAACATTTTGTTTAAATAGTCTATAAGTCCTTAGTTTATTCTTTGATGATTGAAGAGGGGGGTCTTGTAAAGAGTTAATAAAATTTGTTTCGAAATGAGACTTTAACCTTTGTAAACTGAACGCAGATGATAGATCACCGACTGAGATATTATATTTGTCAAGGAGTACAGTACGCTATAGTGATTGAAAAAAGACACTCTGCGTTGGAACCCCGAAACGTACAGTTTCACAAAACGATTGAAATAGCAGTCCAAACGGATGAATAAGATTTAACTAATGACGATCATATCGTGAATAACTATTTTTCAAGGGAGTCGATAGTCTCAGTAGTTTAAAATGCATATATGATCAAGCCACGATAGTATGGTCATCGATAATCCTAATCCAACAGTGTCCGGACGGTAGCAGAACGGAACAGAATTTCAATGCTCATAAACCATACAAAATGATATCATTTACATTATCAAAATTAGAATGTCTAGTTTAGAAGATTTTAAGTTTCGCAAAATGTGATAATTTGAATAGTAGAGAGGATATAATCCGTTTTCATAAGCGAGACAAATTTGTAAATATAAGAGTTATTACAAAAATATATACAAGAACGCAATTAATATAATATATCTCGTCTATGTATTCCATCTATGTATTTCCTTTACGTATAAACGTTTCTTAATTCGTTGGTAAATGATTCATTTCATGTCCGTGCGTAATCTTTGGAAATAATCTTTATATAGGTACGAAAGGAATATAATTTATACATCGATCGTCTATGTATTCCGTCTATGTACATGTACTTCTTTACGTATAAACGTTTTCTTAATTCGTTGGTAAACGATTCATTTCATATCCGTGCGTAATCTTTATATAGATATGAAAGAAATATAATTGTTTAACCGTTTCATTCGAGATTTCATATCGCGATTCGTTGTCGTCTCAAATGATCAGCAATGATTTAAAGACATAAAGTTTAGATCGAAAATAACGCTAATTAAGAATCTCCAACGGCTGACAGTTTTGAAATGTTTTTAATGAAAATAATTCGTTCCGGTATGATAATATCATCAACACGACATTCAAAATGTATGTCTTTGTGTCAACGCCTACATTATACTGAAATAGTGTTAACGCGCGTGCACGAAAACTAAATCCTTAACAAATCTTGAACTACGTAACGGGGTACTAGATATTAGGATTTAATTAAATATTTATGTAGGATGTAATGAAATACTTAGTCATTAATTAATAAAATCTTAAATAAACCTAAGATAGAGGCTATTTCGTAAAGCAATTTATGCACGTGTAGCGCCATTTATCGAGAACTCTCGCTATAACGCGCCTCGATCGAAAAAGAAGGATGCTGATTGGTGGGATTTGGATCCACTTTTAGCACAGAAAAAGTATAACAGGAGCTGTAACTTGAAAAAAACCAGTTGCAGTAGTCACAGTAAAACATTTGGAAGATGGATGCAAGAGACGCCATTCCTGTTTGGCTTTGTAAAGAGTGTTATGGGTATATCCCTGTTTATGCTGGCGGGACCAATACTTATGATGGGACATTTTCATGCATGTACTGTAACACCAAGCTAAAAGACACCTATCATCGTCGTTTGACCCGTGGTGGAAAATGTCCAGTCACAAAAAGGGTGATGGCAACTACACCCAAGTGTAGTTGTTATTGTTGATGTTCTGACGGTTACAAAGGCCCTTTTTAGGGCCACCAAACTTCATCAAAAGAATTCTTTTTGACAATGCATTAAGATAATAAATAACAACATGACACATTCAATCCAATTCAAAAGTTTTTTTATTTCCCCCGCTAACACGAACATGAAATACAAAAAAAGACAACCCAGTACAGAGCAGACAAATGCTATGATTCTAGGAAGCCCAACAAGTCCTCACTCATCAATTATCATTATCAGCAGTTAATCTTAAAACAACATCCACACTGGACCTGGTATGCAGTGCCAGCTAGAAGTCCAGAGAACCTGTGACAGCTGGGGTCAATCTAGCCCATCAAGGGTCACTAAATGTGCTATTTTTAGGCAGGGGTTCTCTCTCACAGAGTATGAGCAGTAAATGTTTCCTTCCAGGCAAACCATAAATAAGATAAAAGTCAAAGCAAGTCTATAGCTTGACTAAATAGTTTGATTTTAGGTGAACTAACTGAGTCACATTTTCATTGTATTCAGAACATGTTTCAAATAGTTGTTGTTGTTCGTGTATATTAATAAAGCCGTCTCCTAAAAAACTTTAAAGGCCCTGTGATGGTCCTTTCAAACCTGATTATCTGTTACTTAAATCTTACATAAATGTAGAAGAGCAGGAAACCAAGTCTAGACCTTGTCCATATTCTCTTCTTTCCCTGAACACATGACGGTTCCAAGTTTAAGTTTGGACGAATAATATTTGATTTCTTACAACTGATAAATACCTATACAGCATGCACATATATAACACAACAAACAAGAGTAGGGTTTCAGTATTGTTATTTAACGCAACAAATCATGTTAACATATTGTGCATTCTTCACGAGCAACATCTATTATTTGGATACTAACCTCCGACAAGTGACCTTAGCCTGTTAGCCATATAACATGCAATCGACTCATTCCCACTGATGTAATGAAACTTCATTACCCAGAACAATCGGAGTTATCCGCCCGTCACTAGCCCACTAGGTGGCGTGACCTGTCATCCAATTAGATTCATTCACATTACAGAGTCGTTAGTGTGCAGACGTGTTTCTGTATCTCTTCCGATTGTATTGAGCTATATTAATTAACGTGTTTTGTTGTTTATTGACTCTATTGCTTACCTTAGTCAGGTATTCCATCTGTCTTTCTCGTTTTCATTCCTCACGAGTGAATTCTGTGTTTCAGACAGGGGTTTTTGCTAGTTGACACAGCCGTGTTAACTTGGACTGGTGGTGCACGGGTTGTCGATTGCGGTCGTGCAGCACGTGCAGCCCGGGCAACGGACGGTTGCTCTACCTCGCTGCAGTGACAGCTAGCGCTACTGCCGCCTACACTTGATCGCCTGTCGCCTGCCTAGCGCTAGGTATCTCGTGTGGCGCTTGGATTAGCGCTTGCCGCGCTTTTCGCCTGCCGTCTTCCTGACGGTTGGTGACTCGTGTGCCGTTTGATCTCGCCTGCGCTTGCCGCCTGCCGCCTTCCCGGCGCTAGGTATCTCGCACGCTAGTGGCGTTTGGATTAGGCCGCGGTTGTCGCCTGCCGTCTTCCTGACGGTTGGTGACTCGTGTGCCGTTGGATTTCGCCTGCGCTTGCCGCCTGCCGCTAGGTGTCTCGCAAGCTAGTGGCGTTTGGATTAGGCCGCGCTTGTCGCCTGTCATCTTCCTGACGCTTGGTGACTTGTGTGCCGTTGGTTTTCGCCTGCGCTTGCCGCCTGCCGCCTTCCTGGCGCTAGGTGTCTCGCGCACTTGGCGTCTGGACTTTTACCGCTGTGCGCTAGTCGCGTGGTGTTTGGTTGGACGTGTGCTTGTGCGTGGGCGTTACCTCGTGCTCGTGGCTCTCGCCCTTAACTCAGGGGAGCTCCCTCCATGAGGAAGCGGCTGAGCGGAGGGTCGACTGACGCGTGGCACTTGTGTGCGCTTGTCGTGCAAGTTCGTCTGACCTGCGCTGCATAGGCTGCCGTTGGCGCCTGAGGTTCAGGATAGGATTCGGTGAGTGAGGCGCGGCCGCGCTCTCCCCCCCGTTGGACAGGGGTGTTAGAGACGCTCTACGCGTTCTCTCCCCCATTGGATTGACTCGCAGACGCCTAGCGCTCGCTTGTCACAACCCTTACAGGGGATGGGACTTAGTTCGCTGCGACTCAGCGACCCCGTACCGGGCGTTCTGCGGACGGTGCAGGTCACGCAAGTCGGCGAGCTACGACCCTCATGTCGTCTGTCTCCTGTGTAGGAACAATTGCCCGGAGGATAACCGGTGCGTGGAGTGTGAGGATTTTCCCCCCGAGCAGCACAGGCGCAGAGCCGCTGCAAGGCTTCTAGGCGCGTGACCCAGGGTTCGTCTGCCGCCACAGGCATGGCGTGTCGCCGGAGAGATCGGACCTCATTATTTCCGAGGACGCAGGGGAGTTTGACATTCCTTCCTCCCTGGTGTCGGACGTATGTTCCCTAGTGTCTACTATCGAGTAGGCGCTTGCTTGGACGTGTGCTTATGCGCTTGCTGGGACGTGTGCTTGTGCGATTGGCCGCTTCCTCGCGCTCGTGTCTCTCGCTCTTAACTCAGGGGAGCTTTCCTCTATGGGAAGCGCCTGGGGGAGGGGACTGACGTGTGTCGCTATTAGTGTGCTTGACGCTCAAGTTCACGGATTGGGCAAGCGCCACACGCTTCGCGCGTGCCTGTGCGCTTCCCTAACGTCTACTAGTGAGTAGGCACTTGATTGGACGTGCGCTTGGGCGCTCTCTCGCGCGCGTGTCTCTCACTCTTAACTCAGGGGAGCTTCCCTCTAGGGAGATCGCCTGAGTGGAGAGTTGGGGACGCATGTGGCTTGGTAGTGCGCTTGACGCTCGGAGTCGCGGGACAGAAGGTGAGGCGATCTCACTGTTCGTGTCTACCTTGGAATTGCGTCTGACGCTAATTGGTTAGCTCTGAAGCTGATTGATTGGTGAGCTCTCCCTGCTCCGCTGATCGGGGGTTGATGTGCGCTTGTGTGCTTGACCGCCCCTCGCGCTCACATCTCTCACTCTTAGATCAGGTGAGCGTCCCTCTAGGGGGAACGCCTGAATGGAGAGTTGATTGGCGCTGATTGGTTGGTGAGCTTTCCCTTGCTTAGCTGATCTGGCATTAATGTGCGCTTGTGTGCTTAACCGCCACTCGCGCTAATGTCTCTCACTCTTAGCTCAGGTGAGCGTCCCTGTAGGGGGAACACCTGAGTGGAGAGGTGATTGACGCTGATTGGTTTGTGAGCTCTCCCCGCTCCGCTGATCGGGGATTAATGTGCGCTTGTGTGCTTGGCCGCCTCTCGCCTCTCACTCTTAGCTCAGGTGAGCGTCCCTCTAGGGGGTACGCCTGAGTGGAGAGGTGATCAACGCTGATTGTTTGGTGAGCTCTTCCGCTCCGCTGATCGGGGGACTAATGTGGGCTTGGCCGCCCCTCGCGCTCACGTCTCTCACTCTTAACTAAGGGGAGCGTCCCTCTAGGGGGAACGCCTGAGTGGAGCGGTGATTGACGCTGATTGGTTTGTGAGCTCTCACGGTCCGTTGATCGGGGATTAACGTGTGCTTGGCCGCTCTTCGCGCTCGTGTATCTCACTCTTAGCTTAAGGGAGCGTCCCTCTAGGGGGAGCACCTGGTTGGAGAGGTGATTGACGCTTGTCACTTGGTAGTGCTTCTTTTGCTCAGGGTTCGCGGGACAGAAGGGGTCATGTCCACCTGGGACTAGCGCCTGACACTTCTGACGCTGGTGGGTCAGGGGGTGCGACGCTTGCTTGCTTGATACTGGCGAAGCGCTCCAGGTGCTTTCCTCTTAGATAATCCGGTTGCACTTGAGTTCGAGACGGCAGGCGCTCTCCCCTTGTCTAGTGGGGATTTTCTTCCGCCTTATCCTCAAGCTATTAATTCACGAATTAGACCTAGTCCCCTCCGACTCGCGTCCACTTACGTGGGGTTCTGTGGGTGCTGTGTCTCTCGGGAGTCGGCGTGCTACGTCCCTCACGTGGTCTGCCGCCTGGGCAGGAATTCCTGGCTGGATGGGAGTCGGTGCGTCGAGTGCGCCAACCACCCTAGGAGCAGCCCTAGTGCTTCCGCTTTTCCATCCGGAAGGGTGAGCTGCAACAGCGCTCCAGGGCGGCCAGGCGACCCACCCCGGGTCCGATTTCTACCACAGGCTGAACGAGTGTCCTCGACATTTGTAAGGATGTCGGCGTGTTTTACGAACCGTCCTCCCTGGCGTGGGACTTAGGATCCTTGAACTTGGACAGGTCCCTTGGGACCCCCTGGCACTTGAATGGTTTTCCCGACGCTTCCCTTTCGTGGGATACGTCTCAGGATGGCCCTATAACCTTCACGGCTGACTCCCCACGGCGTGGGGGTGCCCTAGAAGGCGCGGAAGCGTTACATCGCGCCCACGCCTCATCACTTCGACCTTAAGGCGTTTAAGGACGACGTCATTGCGCCGGTCAGGGAGGCATCCATCAGCCTGCCCCCTTTGGACAAGCGTGTCGCTGGTCTCCTCGCCGTCTGACACATCGGTGCCTTCTCGCCAGGGCTCCAGGTTGAGAACAGAGGCAGGGGGGGTTTTATACCGACGACAACGTTCGTCTCCTTAGGCGTCTGGCCGGTGGCTAAGACAAGCCCTGGTCGCCAGGGGGGGCATGGGATGCCACAGGGAAGTGTTAGCACACGCGGGTCGTGAGCCTCTCACGCTCCTGCAGTAGTAACGCTTTCTAGGGTTCTTGACGTCAGCTCAAGTCTATACGAGGGAGGGGGATGGAGACTCCATCTTTCGCTTCTTCAGATAGCCTTCAGCGCTCACGTTCGTTCACTCACCACCTTTTATAGTGGCAGAACGACTTCATGCTCTAGCAGGAGTGCCCTCGGGCAACCTCTAGACAAGAGTCAGTGGTACGTTGACGCGTCTACACAGGTCTGTAACGCACACCTGAGGATGGTTAAACCATCGCATGAACCAGGTGTTGTGTATTCACACAAACAGCTCAACATCGGCTTGATTGATCAACAACTGGGATCAGCCTAGGCCGGATCACTGTTACATCTGGCTATAGAGTTGTCTCGCTTGTGAACAATCTAAACAGCTCAATCAGAGCGGTATACACCCTGATCATCCTCCGTTTCATGGAGTGGGTGTGGCACCCTCGAGTGTTCGAACCGAATGTCTGCTTTTCGCGACACGAGGCAATCAGCAGTTGCCAATTTACGTGTCACCAGTGGCCGACCCGTCTTCTCTCGCCTCTAGTGATCTACGATCGCCAGAGGTCGGAACTCCCGGTCGCCTCACCACCCATCTAGGCTCCTCAGGGAAGACGGATTGAAGGGCGCTGGGCTTTGGGAGACGGTGGCCAGCGCAGTGGCGACCTCTTAGCAGTCCTCCACGCGCAAACTGTACGATTTCAATGGGATTCCTTTTATGACTTTTGCGGGAAGGGCTTGATGTGTGAGTAGTGACGCTAACTCAGATCGCTGAGTTCCCCGTCCGCCTGCGCACGGGAAGGAGCCTAAGGCCTCTTTCTTCAACACGAGTCTCGCAGTCATTAGGGCCGTCCTTCGCGAGAAGGACTCCGGGAGGACATATTCATCGTTAAGTTAAGACCGCCGGAAGGGGGGTCTTGGTTGTGTTGCGTAATCACCTCCTATCTGAACACTATGAACCGCTGACAAACACGGCGCTGCTGCGTCTCAACATTAGAACCACCTTCTTGGTGGCTATGGGGTCAGCGGCCAGGATATCAGAATTGCACGTGTTGCAAGGCGATTTGCTCAGGGTTGGGGTGAGATATGAGGTTCAACGACTTTGGGACTTGCACCAGTGTTTAATGCAAGAACCAAAGCGCTGACGAACGCGAGGACTTTCACACTGCCGTCAATCTCTCCGTCCGTCGAACCGGCGGACGAGCGGGACGTCTCATGTCCGGTGCGTGCTAATTGAAGATTGACAGGAGGCAGTTGGAGGGAGTCTACCGATAGTAGACGCCTATAAGGGCCTGCGCAGATCGACCCGCACGAGATTCGAGCCTATTTGGTGACAATGGCCATCACAGTAATCTCTCGGTGGCGGACGTCATGGCCGGCTGCTTTGTAAGTCGAGCTTGGCGTTCGTCAACCACTACTTGCGCGATGTCTCTACGGGGAACCTAGAGGGCGTAAGCCGTCTAGGGACGCAGGTTGTTGCATAGCAGCGAACCACAAGGGCTCCCCAAGGTAGGGGGCGCAACCTTCCACATTAGTGACTCCTGACCCGTCGATGTAGTCACTCATATAGTGAGTTGGTTAATTCACATTTTAATCTAACAACTATGGTGTGGTGTGGGTTTTAGTTGAGGGTCGTCGACCTAGGAGGTCAGACAATTTCCCGATTAAAACAGTCGCTAGCTAGGTCGTCGACCTTCAGGACAATCTTGAGAGTTACCGCTCTGGCGACGAATCCTTCCCGCCACCTTCTGTGGTATCAGGCTAAGGTCACTTGTCGGAGGTTAGTATCCAAATAATAGTACGTTTTTGATTAAACGTCATTATTTATACTTACCGTAGACCGTCGTCACTCCCGCCCGCCTCCCCTCTTACGTATCCGTCGTTAATTGGGACTCCTAGGTAATGTGAATGAATCTAATTGGATGACAGGTCACGCCACCTAGTGGGCTAGTGACGGGCGGATAACTCCGATTGTTCTTGGTAATGAAGTTTCATTACATCAGTGGGAATGAGTCGATTGCATGTTATATGGCTAACAGGCTAAGGTCACTTGTCTATGGTAAGTATAAATAATGACGTTTAATCAAAAACGTACTATATTAATATATCAATGAAAAGTTTAATAGTTATCACTTTATAAGTTCAGCATTGCTGGTTATAACATAGAGCTAACCCCCTTCCCTAATTCTCGGATTGGCAGTGTTTCAGATTGTTTTCAGTCACAGTGAGACGAATTTCTATTAACTAACTGGTTAGTTATTCGTTAGTCAAATACTGAATAACTAACTGGCATGACATTCGAATAACGAATTACTAACTGGTTAGTTATTCGTTATTCAAATACTGAATAACTAACTGGCTTGGCTTTCGAAAAACGAATAACTAACTGGTTAGTTATTCGTTAGTCAAATACTGAATAACTAACTGGCTTGGCTTTCGAAAAACGAATAACTAACTGGTTAGTTTTTCGTTATTAAAATACTGAATAACTAACTGGCATGACATTCGAATAACGAATAACTAACTGGTTACTTATTCGTTATTCAAATACTGAATAACTAACTGGCATGGCTTTCCAATAACGAATAACTAACTGGTTAGTTATTCGTTAGTTAAATACTGAATAACTAACTGGCTTGGCTTTCGAAAAACGAATAACTAACTGGTTAGTTATTCGTTAGTCAAATACTGAATAACTAACTGGCTTGGCTTTCGAAAAACGAATAACTAACTGGTTAGTTTTTCGTTATTAAAATACTGAATAACTAACTGGCATGACATTCGAATAACGAATAACTAACTGGTTACTTATTCGTTATTCAAATACTGAATAACTAACTGGCATGGCTTTCCAATAACGAATAACTAACTGGTTAGTTATTCGTTAGTCAAATACTGAATAACTAACTGGCTTGGCTTTCGAAAAACGAATAACTAACTAATAATTATTCGTTATTAAAATACTGAATAACTAACTGGCATGACATTCGAATAACGAATAACTAACTGGTTAGTTATTCGTTATTCAAATACTGAATAACTAACTGGCTTGGCTTTCAAAAAACGAATAACTAACTGGTTAGTTATTCGTTATTCCAATACTGAATATAACTAACTGGCATGACATTCGAATAACGAATAACTAACTGGCTTGGCTTTCGAAAAACGAATAACTAACTGGTTAATTTTTCGTTATTCAAATAACTGGCATGACATTCGAATAACGAATAACTAACGGGTTAGTTATTCTTTATTCAAATACTGAATAACTAACTGGCATGACATTCGAATAACGAATAACTAACTGGTTAGTTATACGTTATTCAAACTTGCATTGAAGAGTAACTAATAAGCTTGGTATTCGAATAATGTATAACAAATTGATTGAATAGTTTATAAAATAAGGTACATTTTACTATTGAAACATACATAGAATGAATGACTGCTTTCATTTAAAGGTTTATAACTCAAAGTCACAATAATGAATAACTCACTAGCATTCTATTCGAAAAACGAATAACTAACTGGTTAGTTATTCGTTATTCAAATACTGAATAACAAACTGGCATGACATTCGAATAACGAATAACTAACTGGTTAGTTATTCGTTATTCAAATACTGAATAACAAACTTGCATTGCTTTCCAATAATGAATAACTAACTGGTTAGTTATTCGGTATTGAAATACTGAATAACTAACTGGCATGGTGTTCCAATAACGAATAACTAACTGGTTAGTTATTCGTTATTCAAATACTGAATAACAAACTGGCATGGCTTTCCAATAACGAATAACTATCTATCAGTATAAAATGTTTCAATGTATCTCTTATGTTATCAAGTTTGTGGACAAACTGTTTATCCTATTTGACTCTGTTGACATTAGGGCAGCAAATAACAACAACAAACTGTCAGTCTTATCTCGTAGCCTCCCTCAGAGTTAGAGGTCGGGAAGGCCAATTATAGCGATAACAGAGTTTTCCTGAAGATACATCTGGTTCATTGTTGTAGAATAATGTTTATACTATCATTTCCGTTATAAATTTCATTGGGGGTTGATGAATGAAAGGGTGGCTTAATGCAGGCACCGGTAAAACCGTAACGTTACTTACACTATTTAAGGCTCCAGACGCTTTTCCTTGGTTTCTTGGCCTTGATGAAGTCTGATTAGGCACATGATATCAACTTTATGGTAGCCTTCTTTGGTAATGGAAGATAATGAGACAGTTGGGGGTGGGGGAAATGAAACTGTTGGTGATGGCGAAAATGAAAATGTTAGTGATGGTAATGGTGATGGGGAAAATGAAACTGTTGGTGATGGCGAAAATGAAAATGTTTGTGATGGTAATGGTGATGGGGGAAATGAAACTGTTGGTGATAGACAGAAAATACCAGCTGGTAATAGGAGAAGTGACACAACAGATGAGGAGGGAGAGGAACCAAAGACACCTATTTAGCTAAGAAAATTCTCTTGTCACATTTCCTATGAAATTTGGTCAAAGATGAAAATCAAAGAAACTGAACAAGGAGAAAGGAAATTTTCGAGAGGGTGGACTGACATTGTTTACAAAGAAATCGAGAAAGTTCACCCAACATGTCCCCTAGTCTTCAAGAATCATTCGATTCGTAAAAAGAAGTCCAGAAAAAAGAACACACCTTACTTTGCAGCAAGAGCGTGCTGCAAATTTCCCAATTGTGTGCGTTTCAAACTGTGTGTTAAGGACGAACCTGAGAAGGGACGTGAGGTGAAGCTGAAGGTTAAACCAGAGAAATCACACAGAGTCATCAAACACGAAAAAGGTGTTGTAAAAGCGAGATTCCTAACAGGAAATGAAAGGAAGGAAATAGCGGATCATATAAAGGTGAAAGGGGTGTCTACAACATATTATGACTTGCTTGGGAGCAAAGATGATGGCGCATTAGAAGCAGGAAATGTATCTGGGGTTGGTTCAAAAACAACATTGCAAAAGATTTCTTCTGAAATAAATACAATAAACACACTCCATAGAGATGTTGTGTCAGAAGTAAAAGTTAAAGACGGTTTATGAAAAGGAAGATGACAGTGGGGAAATAGTTAGAGGGTGCATTCAGTCTGTTTCCTTGTTTCCATTTAACGTGACAGTGTACTCAGCAGAGCAGCTGAATATATTGGCTGACAGAATACATGACGGGGATGCTGTGTTGTATTTTGATGCAACTGGCCAGGTTGTTTCCAAAGTGCCTTATGATGAAAGAAAGGTCCTTTATGATCCCTTACTTTTGAAACCGCAGACCAAGGGAGATCCCCCCTTACCAATAGCTGAATTGATTTCAAGCAGCCACAACACAGTAGATGTAGCTACGTTTTTGATGAAGGTCAATCGAGATCTGCACATCATTGCACCTTCAGCGAAGATGCCTCAGAGAATAGAAGTGGATTATAGCTGGGCCTTAATCCACGGCATCCTACTTGCATTTAATCAGGAGCATATCTCTGATTACTTGAACAGATCGTGGGATTTTATGAAAGGTTCATCTGAGTGGGGACACAAGACAAAGGTCCACATCTGTTCTGCACACATTCTTCATGGTTTTTCAAGAAAGATGGCATCCTGCGTGCAGAACAAGAAGATGTGGAAATATGTGCTTTATGCAATTGCCAGAATGGTAGATTCCTCACAATTGATTGAAACTGACACTATCTTTCGGGATCTTTGCATTATCCTCCTGTCAGATACCGTGGATACGCACGCAGGTTACAGCAAGGCAATCTCTGACATTGACAACATCATTATGAAGGATATCACAGTTTCCGAGATGTCAGATGATGAGGAACAAAATGATCCACCAAAAACCTTTGGGAAGATAAACGAATCCGTATTTGGGAGACACTTTCGCCAGATAGAGCAAGAGGTGAAGGCCAGTATGACATCTGATGCCAAAGGGCAAATACCAAACATCTACCATGCACCAGATTTAGTGCAGCACCTGCTGAACAAATACATGGGGATAATGCCACTTTGGACAGGTGCTGTACTTGAAGGCGTGACCCATGACACAAACTCTCCAGTGGAGAACTGGAATAAAATCGTGAAAAATGATATCCTCCACAACAAGAAAAAGCTCAGACCAGGCCACTTCATCATTGAGATGCGCGCCAATATGAAAGGTAGGCTAAAAGAATACCGTCTGAAGCATCAAAGCATGCAGAGCATGGCGTCTTCCAAAACACACAAGAAGAAGATCAAAAGGAAAAGTAAGGACAACCTGAGCACTGAAGAAGGGTGGAAGAAAAGGACAAAAGAAAAAGGCACTTTTTTCCAGATGCCAGACACTCCCAAGAGAAAAAAATCAATTTTTTTCTCTGAAAGGTCTCTGCATTGGGGGGGTACAGTGGAACTTCCGGACAGGACAGTTTTCATGTCAAACACTTGTCCTGTGGACGACAACCTAGTGCTGCTGCACTACTTGTTGAAACATCCAGAATTAAAACAGTGGTTTGAGGTCAACAGAACCCTTGACGTATGTAGAGTTCTCCTTGAAGTCCACAACCTTTTTGAAGCTCGGCATTGGTATGAAGGAAGAGCTATTTGGATATGTGCCTATTGTCCTCCCCCTTCAACTTCTTCATGGAACATGTTTGGAAGTGAAGCAGAACTTTTCGTCCAACATTTTTCCATGATACAAGAAACATCTGCAGTGTCAAGATGCTCAAAAAGAAGGTGCTTCCTGAAAGAGAAGAACATAAGGACTACAGAAATATTTCTTGGGTAAGTGCAAAATGTTTTTTTATTTATATTGAAACTCTGCATGTTGTCTTCAAAATATGACTCTCATTTGTCTTGATGTCTAACTAAGCTTTTGGTTCTTTTTCCAGTGACACGGACCCTGAAAACAAGATGATATCGCTGCAAGACAGTATTTCACAGTGGGAAACTACACCTGATGCTGAGTGTTTGGCAGGTAAGCAAAAAAAACATTGTGGTCCAGACAAGGTAGTTTTAATTCAATTCATGGAAATGATGAACGTGTTAGGTGTCATTTTGGATGGTTGTGTTGGATTTGTAAATTTTTGGTATGATATATGATGGTGAATATATATTGTTTAGAGAGATGGTGACATGCATAAATTATTGATGACTTGAGTGAATGTTGGTTGTGGATAATGTGACTTCATGTTTTGTGGATGGAAGATGTGACTAATGGCATGGTTAATGATAGTTTGATGAAAAGGTTATATGTACCTATGGTGTGGTGGGTGAAAGATGTGAGTCAGTTGAATTTATGTTGGGTGGATGTCTGATGTTGTTTGACGTTTTATGCAAGAGATGAATACATGTGTGTTTAATTGATAATGAGAATGCACGATGTGTTTGATAGTTAAGGTGAATATGATGTTGGCCTAGTGAAGTTGTTGAGTGTTGTGAATGATAAAACTGTAGTTGTGGAGTGGTGTGGTTGGATTATGTTTGTTGACTAACGTCCATCTATAGTGTGGATTTAATTATTGGCTGCGCCTGACAAATGAGGACTGTACAAATGACTGTTCTTCAGCTAGCATTGGTCTTCAGTAGTGTAAGTGGTGAAAGCGCTGATTGACACCATAGAGGTTTTAGGTATGAATCCAACTTTTGTTGTTTGTAATATGTCTAATTCATTTAAACTCATTAAAAAGTCAATTTATTTGCGTTGTTTGAACTTGCACAGGTAACCTTGGCATGTAACCTTCAATTTAAACAAAGAACATAACTATGCAAGGAGTGTCGAAATGTCGCGGGATGAGATCGCGTGAACAACGACAGTTTGTGCATGGTTTCCCGCCAGTGTTGATCTTGAGTGCTTCATTTCTTAGCCAGGAACGAGGACTTACATCCAAAACATTTCCTGATTATGCTTCTGTGTTGAATCATAGGTAAGATATATTGCTGACTCCCTATTCACGAAAGTATCCTAGATGATAATATGTTTGATATTTTCAAGAGTTTGTAAATGTAAAACTGTTTTATATAATCTATTGCAATTTAAAACTATCATCTATCTGAAAAGACAATGAATTGTTTGTAAAAAAGGGGCTATAATTACCAAAAACGGAGCTCAGACTCGAACAATCTTTTCTGAAGATAAAAAAAGATGTTTTTGCAATGTACATTTCCACTAAAGTTTAGCTGGACCAGGTATAGACCTATCCTAGTATGTGTCCTAAGTTAGGATATCTTAGCACTGGGATAGTTTTGAGAATAATTTAGGATTAGATGTTAAAACTTGGTATCAAAGTTAGAATATCCTAGGGCTATGATGCTTTTTCACCCAGGTCCCCAATGAAATGTAAGGAGAAGATATAGGTAAGTGGCTTATATTTAATAAATATGTGCACATCGTTTTCCTTTAAACAAAACGAAAGATTGTTTATTCGCCCACAGTTTAGTTAAAATCTTTTTTATTCCATATAGTTGGTAGAAAATCTGTTTTCTCCTTCAGGTACAATTTGTTTGGCTATACTTTGCGAGAGGGAAGTCATTTCAAGGCCTACTTCCGTCATCGTGGTAGATGGTGCCGATATGATGGACTCTGTGACCCCGAGATCGTCTCTGTTCTAGAGCCAGGATGTGAGGGAAATATCGAACATGTGGTTATGGCTACTTACTGAATCCATTGACTTGTCGTTCACTTCTTACAGCTTTAGTAACGTCATGCATGTACATTTGACTATTAGTCGTGTGGCAACTTACATGTGTAGTTGTTTATTGAATGGAACTGAATGAATGAACTATCACAAGCAGAACTTTTGAAAGAATAACGTAAAACCCAAATCTCCTTGTGAGATTAGGTCCTTTAGATGGGATATTTTGTCCATATTACAAAATAGTAAGTTGTAATTACGAGTTGAGTCAGAAATACAAGATCCTATTTTGTAAAGATCCTATCATGTCATTACCATTTGAAAGATGATCTCTACCATTTTTAAGATTATATTGTCCGACTTGTACCCAAGCTAAGAGTTATGTACACTGTGATACAATTCAAGTATTTACTAAAGTGCGAGATAAAGTGTCCATGCTAATATTGGCTGTAATGTTTGGAATGTAACAATATCTGTTGTAGCTTAGCTGATAAGTTTCGATATGGACATGTTCTCTTTGTTGTATTTTTTTGTAGTCACTTATGACTATTGATGTTGTATAGCATTTATAACAATACTCTGCAATATAAGATTAGCCAATGATCTCGCCAATTGCTCTAAAATGAGACAAGGAGATGTACTTTAGCCTTGCTGGATAAGAATAGAGAAACGTTTAAATACCAGATGTCTTAAACCTGGAAATGTGTCCGTTACTACGCGTTACTATCTTACAATTTTTTTGGGTAAATCTTGTAATCATATGTTACAAGATGTTAAGTATTGCTTTGGGAAATTTTATTTGTACTGGTTGACATATTTTGACTAAGAATTACTTAATTCTATGTCAACTTTGTGATGTTATTACTATCTGGTTCCCGACATGTTACCTGTCATTTTAGCCTTGGATCCGGTTATAACTAGATATCAGAAATACTTTATTATGATATTATACCAACTTCATATTTAACATGAACACTATTTTGTTCTATATGCATATGTGTTTTTGGTAAACATTTATATGTACCAATCCTGACCTATCCACGTACTTTGATTTAATAGTTATATATCTCTTATGAATTTATAAATAAAATACTTTTCCTTTCAACTGACTTTAATTTCTTTTTGTAACACTACCAGAATTGATAAATACTTCTTTGAGACTCTTCTTTGAAGAAATGTTTTCAATTTATTGCTAATTAAATTCACACAATGTCCATACCGACTATATAGGTGAAAAGCACCTTGAGAAACCCCTGGCAATTCCTAAATAACTAGCATTTGCTCGTTTCTAATAATTTGATTTTTTAAATTATTTGCTAATAGTGTCTTTACGAATCGGTAATAAGACAACACGCAAACAATCATTTCCGGTCACAATAAGGCGGTTGAGAGGTATATCGCCCGTCATTCAACACCTGCAGCAATTCCAGTACTCAACTGATAAACAAATAAAAAGATAGTGGCTATAAAGGCACAGCGCTACCCAAACGTATTGGGTTCGTAACTCGAAGCAAATGGTTCGTTGTCTCTAATTAAGGATAGAATATTTTGATATACCCCTGACCAACCTTCAAACAGTCCTTAACTGGACGTGTTTCATATTAAGGTATGTAAAAGGTCGTATATAAGAAACAAACGGAGGATTCATAGTGCTATTTGTATTACAAAACAGAAATAAACAGTTGAATACATTTAACGATGATAAATAGACAGCCCTATTAGACTAAAATGTATGTATAATATATGTAAAAGCAATCACGTGCACTCTGCAAACGTTTCACTGTTTTGGTTACATGTATGTTTTATTTTGATGTAAAAAGAAAAATAATGTCATATCTAAAGTCAATGTTTGCTGTTTTAATGTCCTTTACTTCATTTGAATTGAATTATGACTTTAACAAAAGTCCCGCGAAAGAGCAGTAAATGCCTTAAAAATCGTAACATTATTGATATCCCAAATTCAGTTTGTTATTCAGTATTTGAATAACGAATAACTAACCAGTTAGTTATTAGTTATTCGAACAGAATGCTAGTGAGTTATTCATTATTGTGACTTTGAGTTATAAACCTTTAAATGGAAGCAGACATTCATTCTATGTATGTTTCAATAGGAAATGACTCATAATTACCTTATTCAATAAAACTATTCAATCAATTTGTTATACATTATTCGAATACCAAGCTTATTAGTAACTCTTAAAGGCGAGTTTGAATAACGAATAACTAACCAGTTAGTTATTCGTTATTGGAAAGCCATGCCAGTTAGTTATTCAGCCATCTGGTAACAAGCTATGACAGGTTGACAAGTTGTTTATGGTCTGGGGCACCGCTCCAGTAGAAGGAATGTGAAGCTGGAGAGATCAAACGTTAAAATTGCTCTGCTCACCAGTGAGCAAATTCTATGTACATATTCCACTAAGTACATTGTCTTTATGGTACATGGTACTTCAACTATAGGAAAGTGTAGAGGAAGCCCTGTTTTAAGATGCCATAGGGTGGAGGTGTTTTTCAGCATATCTCAATCTCTCGTGACAAATTTGTAAAGAATTCGAACAGTAAACAGAAAATGAATAACTTCTTTGACATTATTTGTACAACATTGCAAATGAATAAAGCTCACACAGTGATACGTTGCTACCTGTTCACATCTGAAAGGGGGGATATAACACAGAATGGTTTATAGAGCGATAGAGCACCTATTAATACCATATAATTTCTAAACTATTCGTAGTTTTCTAATGAAAATGCATAGTTAACGGATGTTCATAATTAATAATTTTATGTTCGGTCTTTGGTCCTGAGCAGTTAAGGAATTATATTACCTACAGCTTAATATATTCATTATATCTTATCAGTTATATTTACAAATTACCTTTTGGTAACTGAAAGGCCCTCAAAGACCCTCAAATCCCTCTCTCAAAGGCCCTCAAAGGCCCTCGAAAGGCCCTTAAAGACCCTCGAAAGGTCCTCAGAGGCCCGGGGCCTCTCTCAAAGGCCCTCAAATGCCCCCAAAAGGCCCGGAGTCTTATGTGGTCTACATCTACTCTGTGTCATAAACTATGGTACAAACATGTTTAATTGAATCGAACTTACTTGAACAAAATCTGATATTCTATTTGAAGTTCAGATGTAACAAAACATATTTGTGTCAAGCAGTTGTCGATGTATTACGCTGTAGAGTCAAACTTGATTTTTTGAAAGGTGCCCTCTGTCACTTAAAGAAAATTTGCTTAAAATGTAATCATTTGTATAATAATGCCGTCTCACTGTGACTGAAAACAATCTGAAACACTGCCAATCCGAGAATTAGGGAAGGGGGGTAGCTCTATGTTATAACCAGCAATGCTGAACTTATAAAGTGATAACTATTAAACTTTTCATTGATATATTAATATAGATGTTGCTCGTGAAGAATGAACAATATGTTAACATGATTTTTTGCGTTAAATAACAATACTGAAACCCTACTCTTGTTTGTTGTGTTATATATGTGCATGCTGTATAGGTATTTATCAGTTGTAAGAAATCAAATATTATTCGTCCAAACTTGGAACCGTCATGTGTTCAGGGAAAGAAGAGAATATGGACAAGGTCTAGACTTGGTTTCCTGCTCTTCTACATTTATGTAAGATTTAAGTAACAGATAATCAGGTTTGAAAGGACCATCACAGGGCCTTTAAAGTTTTTTAGGAGACGGCTTTATTAATATACACGAACAACAACAACTATTTGAAACATGTTCTGAATACAATGAAAATGTGACTCAGTTAGTTCACCTAAAATCAAACTATTTAGTCAAGCTATAGACTTGCTTTGACTTTTATCTTATTTATGGTTTGCCTGGAAGGAAACATTTACTGCTCATACTCTGTGAGAGAGAACCCCTGCCTAAAAATAGCACATTTAGTGACCCTTGATGGGTTAGATTGACCCCAGCTGTCACACGTTCTCTGGACTTCTAGCTGGCACTGCATACCAGGTCCAGTGTGGATGTTGTTTTAAGATTAACTGCTGATAATGATAATTGATGAGTGAGGACTTGTTGGGCTTCCTAGAATCATAGCATTTGTCTGCTCTGTACTGGGTTGTCTTTTTTTGTATTTCATGTTCGTGTTAGCGGGGGAAATAAAAAACTTTTGAATTGGATTGAATGTGTCATGAAGTTATTTATTATCTTAATGCATTGTCAAAAGGAATTCTTTTGATGAAGTTTGGTGGCCCTAAAAAGGGCCTTTGTAACCGTCAGAACATCAACAATAACAACTACACTTGGGTGTAGTTGCCATCACCCTTTTTGTGACTGGACATTTTCCACCACGGGTCAAACGACGATGATAGGTGTCTTTTAGCTTGGTGTTACAGTACATGCATGAAAATGTGCCATCATAAGTATTGGTCCCGCCAGCATAAACAGGGATATACCCATAACACTCTTTACAAAGCCAAACAGGAATGGCGTCTCTTGCATCCATCTTCCAAATGTTTTACTGTGACTACTGCAACTGGTTTTTTTCAAGTTACAGCTCCTGTTATACTTTTTCTGTGCTAAAAGTGGATCCAAATCCCACCAATCAGCATCCTTCTTTTTCGATCGAGGCGCGTTATAGCGAGAGTTCTCGATAAATGGCGCTACACGTGCATAAATTGCTTTACGAAATAGCCTCTATCTTAGGTTTATTTAAGATTTTATTAATTAATGACTAAGTATTTCATTACATCCTACATAAATATTTACTTAAATCCTAATATCTAGTACCCCGTTACGTAGTTCAAGATTTGTTAAGGATTTAGTTTTCGTGCACGCGCGTTAACACTATTTCAGTATAATGTAGGCGTTGACACAAAGACATACATTTTGAATGTCATGTTGATGATATTATCATACTGGAACGAATTATTTTCGTTAAAAACATTTCAAAACTGTCAGCCGTTGGAGATTCTTAATAAGTGTTATTTTCGATCTAAACTTTATGTCTTTAAATCATTGCTGATCATTTGAGACGACAACGAATCGCGATATGAAATCTCGAATGAAACGGTTAAAAAATTATATTTCTTTCATACCAATATAAAGATTACGCACGGATATGAAATGAATCGTTTACCAACGAATTAAGAAAACGTTTATACGTAAAGAAGTACATGTACATAGAGGGAATACATAGACGATCGATGTATAAATTATATTCCTTTCGTACCTATATAAAGATTATTTCCAAAGATTACGCACGGACATGAAATGAATCATTTACCAACGAATTAAGAAACGTTTATACGTAAAGAAACTACATAGATGGAATACATAGACGAGATATATTATATTAAATGCGTTCTTGTATATATTTTTGTAATAACTCATATATTTACAAATTTGTCTCGCTTATGAAAACGGATTATATCCTCTCTACTATTCAAATTATCACATTTTGCGAAACTTAAAATCTTCTAAACTAGACATTCTAATTTTGATAATGTAAATGATATCATTTTGTATGGTTTATGAGCATTGAAATTCTGTTCCGTTCTGCTACCGTCCGGACACTGTTGGATTAGGATTATCGATGACCATACTATCGTGGCTTGATCATATATGCATTTTAAACTACTGAGAGTATCGACTCCCTTGAAAAATAGTTATTCACGATATGATCGTCATTAGTTAAATCTTATTCATCCGTTTGGACTGCTATTTCAATCGTTTTGTGAAACTGTACGTTTCGGGGTTCCAACGCAGAGTGTCTTTTTTTCATTCACTATAGCGTGAACACTGAGACTGTCTTCCGGGCATAGGGACCAGTCGTGACTGTGTATTGTCTGGAAGTCTCGCATACTCGTGTCGTATTTCACGTGCGTATTTTCCCCATTCATTAACAGCGTTTACAATGAGTAGCTAGCTAGGGGTCCCGTAGCGACTCTCGTATCGGGTTTGTTCATTCATCCCTACTCGTTGAGAATAAAACTCTACGTAAAGGAAATGAACTATCGTCTTTACGAGAAACGGACCAACCTATTTATATTCATAATATACTAAACGAAATTAAAAACTGTTACTGTTGTCTTACCTCCGTTCAATAGTTATGAATCGAAATTAAAAACTGTTACTGTTGTCGTACCTCCGTTCAATAGTTATGAAACGAAATTAAAAACTGTTACTGTTGTCTTACCTCCGTTCAATAGTTATGAAAGTTTGCCTCAATCGTTTTTGCACTTCGAATCTAGGCAAGAAAGTGACGCTATTCTCCCTATTCAATCATTATCGTTTTACGTTAATGCACCCTATGGCCTCTCGACGAGAAGAACGGATGAAGAAGTGAGCCCTCGAGCCGAATGAAATTGTATACGCTATCGCTTTAATAACTCATTAGCGCGGGTCTCCCATATACATCGCGTAGAGCGTGTAGTACTATGTAAATATATCAAAACATGATTGGTATGTCTTACCTCGATTTAAAACTTAGGAAATTTTGCCGCAATCATTTTGCACTGCGAATCTGGGCAGAAAAGCTATACCCTCGGTAACCTTACTTTTATCTACCCTCTGACGTCACGACTTTGTTTATATATTTACAGATTCGCATTGGTTCTTTTATCGACTCCGTACACTCGATGCCTCCACGGGGGGGGGGATGCTAAGTCGTTATGCTGCGCCCCTCCGGAAACTATGACTCCTTCGGTTACCTCTATGTCGTCGCGTGGAGGACAAACTCAATCGATAGGCCACGCCCCGCTCCCCCCCGGTCGACTCTTCATTGTTCGCTGCTTTCCGCTATAAATTTACGGGTTCCCATTGGACCTTCTATAGACTCCGAACTCTCGATGTCGTCGCGTGGAGGACAAACTCAATCGATAGGCCACGCCCCGATCCCCCCCGGTCGACTCTTCATTGTTCGTTGCTTTCCAATATAAATCTAATGGTTCCCATTCGATGTCTATCGACTCCGCACACTCGATGTTGCTGTGTGGAGGACACGCTCAACCGATAGGCCACGCCTCTCCTTGTCCCGACTGACGCTATTCGGTTATATCCATTTCATTGGTTAGATCCAACGCATCGTTGAGACCCTACGACAGTCCTTCCCCGCTCTCTCCCCTTCCCCAACACCTGTGATGACTCATTCCGACGCGTGGAACGCGTGACTACGCTATCAATATCCTTCCTGTTATAAATATCCCTCCTATAAAAATCCTGTTAAAGACAGTCTATATCATCATATATTACAAAAAGCAAACATGTAGCCACATTTGTGAACAATTTCCAAAAGCACTGATAAAACGTTCAAACGTTTACCAACACAAGGGAGGATCTGAAGTCACTCACGACGCACTCGAAATCAGCTGACTTCAAACACTTTCGTTCAAAAGGAGCGTAATAGTTGCACATGAAATATAATACCAAAACTAGAAACCTTCCACAAAGCTTTCCACAACGCATTACACGTGACGCAGGAATAAAAGTTATATACAACAATAAAAACAACTTCGCAATACCAATACATCCACTGGAAGAAAAAAATGAAAGTTATCAATGTGTTAACATGAATATTATAGTCATGTTTAATGTTCAAATGAAATCATAATTGTGAAAAATAAAATCAGCAACCCTGCTCGCTGGAGACAAGCGAAGACTCGAATGAAGACACAACTTTCTCACCTTTACTTATAACCACGTGCATTCTATGCACCGGCCTGGGTTAGAACATCCATGCTACCGTATTTACCTTAAGAAAATACATGTAGTTGGACGTAGTTAATTGAAAATGTGAACTAAATTCATCGTAGTTGAACCTAGTTGACACGTTCTTTAACGTAGTACAACTTTTCCACGATTTACTACACTTTACTAGGTATCCGAGTACGTTTTTGTACGTTTAAGTACATTCTAGAACGTTGTACTACGTCTAACTACGTTAAACTACGATAAACTACATTAGTTTCATCTGAGTTGAAGAACGTTTAAGTACACAAAACTAGGTATAAGTACGGTTAACTACGATATCAAATACATGTAACTACGTTTTGGTACGTTTCTTATTTAGACTTTGACGTTTAAGTACGTTTCCCTACATCTAACTACACTTAAGTAAGTAGAACTGCGTTGAACTCCGATTAACTACGCATAACTAGGTAGATTTATTTATTTGCACCTTGTGTCACAAGTGACTGAGGCACCTGGTATGCGTTTTAACACTATTCATTTCACAACTGAGAGAGGATGAGTGGAAGGAAGGTGAAAATGATTTAGCTGCTATCAACAGAGAAATGATATGTTTTGCTTGATATATTAACAAAGTCGATATAGACGACGAAACGCAGAGAAAACGGGGCGTGATATCGCAGTGGTTAGCGCGCTCGGCTTCGGATCAGGAAGTCTTTGGTTCGAATCCTGCTAGGGGCTCGACAATTTGTCTGAAGTAGAGAACTCTTCTTCACGCAGTCAGGTTTTGGTGTAATGCTAAACTGAATTTCAGCGCAGTATCACCCATTGTTACTAGTTCCAGTCGATGCTCGCATGTTTCACCGCAATGCATATCCACAATAGTGTTGCGGGCTTTCTCCCTGCAATAATACTAGCAGCCTCGATATACATGTAAGTGAAATACTCTTGAAAGCGGCGATAAACACCACATCAGCTCAGCATCAGAGAAAACAAAGAAGATGGTGGGCCCATGACTGGCTCCTATGTAGGTCATAACACGGTCAATATCATACACTTACGTCCGAATTGGAGGTAGAAGACCCTGAAGCATTAATGAATTAAGAGAAAGAATGAAATACATAAACATGTGTCTTTATATACCCTATCACTGTAGTGCCGTGATGTACCCCACTTGAACGTACTTTGACATTCCTAAACGTGTTTCAACGTAGTTCAACGTAGTTCAACGTACTTAGTTGTACTTATAAACGTTCTTAAATGTAGATCAACGTGGTTAAACGTAGACGAACGTAGCTAGTCAGTTGTTCAATGAACGTAGTTATCCGTCGTTAAAACTAGTAAAACGTACTTATATGTACTTAATCGTACTTACACGTAGTGAACGAACTTATAATGAAACGTTGTTTTACGTAGTTACTAAAAATGCACTCTTTTTCGGCACGTATAAATGCATTCATCACATTGACTACGTGTGACAGGGTAGTTAATCAGTTTTTTTGGATAAATTTTTTAAACATTTTACCATTTTGAGTTATTAAATACTGTTTTATTCACATAATGTAATCCTTGAAGATTATCAGTTCCGGTTGGCAATTGAAAGTTGCTTTATTAAAATTTAAGTGACATCTTCTGATGACTAATGTGTAGAAACATTTATAGAAATGAATTTTGTATCACTTTTTTAACAGAGACCATTAACGATGATGACGACAGTCCTTTCGGAAGCATGTTAGACCTCTTACGAGATCAGAATCCTGATGTTACAGGTACGTTTTTGGTTCACAATGTAATCATATTTAGTGATTAGTAATTTGCAAGTGACATGAAATAGTAGATATATAGTTGCTTTTTGAGTTTTTAAATTCAAATTTGACTATTGGTACCAGTCTGTAACGCTGTCATTTTGAATTGTTTCAACAGTTCATTATTAATTCTTAATTATCGTTTAATCAGACATAATAAGGTGTACTGTATAAGTGCCTTTTAGAAATCTGAAGACTTAAATATAAACTTTAATAAATCATTTAAAGATTCTCAGACGCGGTTCGACAAGCAGTAGATGTGTCGGACATGTTGGACATAGGAGGACCATGCCAAGTTGGAATGAGGAAATCGATGAAACCTAAAAGTATATTAATATTACATATATTATACGGTGTATAGTCATAAAACGGTCCTTTCATGTCATTTGATATGCCGACCTTGCATTATTGTCTTGATTTAAAAACGTAACATTACAGTACATCGAGCATTTAATGATTATTTTGCAAATATGTCTTGTTTGTAGAGTAACTGTTTATCTTTCTTACAGATGAATCTCCGTCGACATCTGATGCTAACCAAACATATGTCTCTTCTAAAGGCAATGCTGGTGTGTATGAATTTTTATTGATCTATCTAAGTGTGGATATCGTCTTAACAAAACAATATTAATTTTGAAATAACATGCATGTTCAATACCAAAGAAGTAAATATCATAGTTAGTTGGTAACGAATTTCAAATTTATATCAAAACTGTTCAAATACTGTGACGTCACATTATTAGAGCTTTTCTGAAGTTGAAGTTTCTATTTCAGTTGTGACATTCTTGTTTGCACAATCACTTTTAATTATTGTTCATTTTCTTAACTCTGTTGGGCTTATATATACGTGCTTACATTTTCAGAAAGAAAACGTTTCGCCGATGTGTCAGAAAGTGTACTCAACGACAGGAAAAGGCCATTTGTTCCCATCAACACCCAAAAGAAGAACAAGTGGTCATACAATTTATTAGTAAAATGGAGAAACGAATTTCTTCAAAGCGAAATCAACAACAGTGGCGACAAGAGAGACATATATTGTCTGTTATCAAACCAAAAGCGCGACCTTCAGCATTTCTCCCCTTCGGAACTAAATCGTATACTCCCAGCCTTTGTTGTTGCTCTCCGAAAAGAGGATAGGTAGGAATACAAAGGGGAAAGTGTGTTGTCAATCATGTGCGGTACTCAACGGTATGTAAATGGTTTTGGATATTGCATTATGTATTATGTATTGCATGATTGTATTATGTAAGTTTATACTACTTTTTACATTCAGTAAAATAAACATTAACCATAAATGACTCCAAACTCTCAGACATGGCCGTCCCAACTTGGAATTTCTATAGGTTTTGACTGCTAACTCATTAAAAATATAGCATAAAATTTTGACACTAAAATATTATATTACGACAATACAATTTGATTGTTTTATGTAATTAAATACTATTTCATACTTACAGAAAAATAAACTTTACCCAATAATGACTCAAAACTCTCAGACATGGCCGTCCCAACTTGGAATTTCTGACGGTTTTGACTGCTAACTCATTAAAAATATAAACTAAAATTTTGACACTAAGATATTATATTATGACAATACAATTTGATTGTTTTATGTAATTAAATACTATTTCATACTTACATAAAAATAAACTTTACCCAATAATGACTCAAAACTCCAAGACATGGCTGTCCCAACAGAGATTTCTATTGGTTTTGACTGATGACTTAGAAAATATAAAATAAAATTTTGACACTACCATATTACATTATGACAATACAACTTGAATGTTGTTTGTAAATAAATACTATTTATTATTTACAAGAAAATAAACTTTAACCAATAATGACTCCAAACTCTCAGACATGAATCTCTAGCTCATTTCCATCTTCCTCTTTATCAATGTTTTCATTTCAGGAAAGGACATGATTTCTTCCTGGAATTAAAATCTAAGATCCTTTCAATATATTTTATTCATCAATATGCTAATTTTGTGCTAGGTGTTTTATGTTCAATAATAATTTTTGTTCTCTCTGTTTTATGAGTTCTCAGTTAAGAGTTATTGAATGTTACCCATTTTGGTAAACCTTTCATGCACATAAACATTTCAGCAAACACATACATCAATAAAGTTTTTTAAATGTGTTTATATTTGATTTAATCAAGCTTGTTATATGATAAGTAAACAAACCATTTTACAACCTGTTTAAAAACAAGCAAGACTTTTCTTCCCCCAACTCAGTGTTGTTTTAACCATACATTAGTGACAGTTGTCAAATTGGTGCCCATTCATGACTGATTGGAATTGCTTGCTGACATGAATGACTCAATGTCAGTCTCTAATTCTCTAACATGCCAAGCTGTCAGATTAACTTACCCACAGTGCTTAGTTTAGGAATGGATAGCGGTGTAACACACATTGAGAAAGGCCTTTACATTGGATTTCTATGTACATTTGGATTATTCATTTCTTTGTATAAGGTAAGCTGGTTTCACATTTGAAGGCGATATTATCTATAGTAAATAAATAAAGAGGGTCTATTTGTTGATTTTCTTAATACATGTATTTCATAGTATATCAAATACAGATAAGTTTATTCACATTTATGTTCATTTTCAAGTAAAGGTATCTTGGTTTGTGCTGTTATGTTGTTTACGTTGTTTCTTATTTTGTTTACTTTGACTGAAAAAGAACAGAAAATGATGAATACTAAATCATCGATGTGTTATGAAGCGTAATTTCAAATAAAAATGATCATTAAATGAATGTTGACATCGTGTTTTTACATACTTGTTGTGTTCACTCGCTTGTAGAAGGTGGGAGTTGAATCCAAGCCCGTAAGTCGAGTAAATCAACATCAAATTACATTTTTCTTGTGCGTGTCAAACGTATATACCGTTAGTATTAATAAATATCATTTTTAACACAATTCATGTTTAAATAAGATAATTACATGCATGTATTAATATTCCCCGTCCCATCTTAAGATGGGACGTCCCAACTTAGGATTCCAAGTTGGGACGCGTCCCATCTTAAGATGGGACGGGATTCCAAGTTGGGATGATACAATTACACGGTCAATATCATACACTTATGTCCGAATTGGAGGTAGAAGACCCTGAAGCATTAATGAATTAAGAGAAAGAATGAAATACATAAACATGTGTCTTTATATACCCTATCACTGTAGTGCCGTGATGTACCCCACTTGAACGTACTTTGACATTCCTAAACGTGTTTCAACGTAGTTCAACGTAGTTCAACGTAGTTCAACGTACTTAGTTGTACTTATAAACGTTCTTAAATGTAGATCAACGTGGTTAAACGTAGACGAACGTAGCTAGTCAGTTGTTCAATGAGCGTAGTTATCCGTCGTTAAAACTAGTAAAACGTACTTATATGTACTTAATCGTACTTACATGTACACGTAGTGAACGAACTTATAATGAAACTGTTGTGAACCTGGGGTTCACAAGTAAGTTACTTACTTCCCGAGAGCCCGGGCAGTGATAAGTCCTTGGGGTACAGCGATACAAGTCCCTGTATACCGCTCCTGGGGGCAGGGATATGTTTCTGGGGTACAGCGGAATAGGTCCCGATATACCACTTGCTTCAGGCAGAGACCCTATATACAGGTATCTGCTTCAGGTTGATAGTTCTCTGGAGTCTATCATATCGGCGTCAGAGGCCTCGTATCGGTGGTATGGTCCGTCACTCGATAAAGGCACGTGTTGACACTTCAAAAGATACTGCTAAACTCACTGGGTGATCGAGCAGGGGTCCCGAGGTCGTGACCTGTCCCCGGATGTACTTTCCGGAAACCGCCGATCACCACACTCCTCCCAGTTTTATAAGGCCCCCCTTACATGTGGCAGGGTCTCATTAATACCTGGAGAAATGTAGGTCTGGTCCTTTAAGAATGTTCAGATGTTTTCTTTTTCAGTTTTGTATTTGGTGATCTTTAAAAAACGTTTAACTTGAAACGTTTAATGCCTCGCGAGAAATTTACCTGCGAGGCAGCAAGGTCCTGGATATTCCCGACGAAAACAGCTGGGAAGAAACATAGCAAATTAATTGTCACATCTCCCGTCCCTCTTCCCATAGGTGTTCTGTAGGTGAGCAGGCATTGCCCCCACCAGGTCCCCCTCCAAAGCGTCAGTGGAGGACCTGCAAGAAACCTCCGCAAGCCGAGAAGCGGGGGCGAAGTAACTGCAAGACTGTACCAACTCCGCGTCATACGCGTGACCGAGGAGTTGGCCCTGGGGTAGCTTCACATATAATGCTGCTTCAACAACACAACACTCCAGAGGATTATTCACCACACACCGTACATAAAGATACTGTGCGGGGATCTAAGACTACCGACTGAGATATCGAAACACGGCACACTGCGGAGGGCTTGGTCTTCAGAGTCATCTTCCCCGCCGATAATGATAGTGCTGCTGTCAAGATTTATTCTTCATCCATCTCACCCCACTCATCGAAAAGTGGAGTGTGTCCAAACCATGAATCGTAGTTTGCAAAGAAGGTGTCTGGGGGCCAGGGGGGTTGACCTTCAATCTTCAATCCGTGCTGAGGAGAGTGTAGGTCAGCTGACTCTCCTCCCGCTAGTTTAAAGGTTTCTCTGGGGATCGCTGGAAGGAAAATTTGTGATCCTTCGAGGGTGATCTCTTGGGGCATTCTGCCTTGAAGTGACCGGGTTGTCCGCATTCATAGCAATTTGGGTTACGGGTGGGACTAGGTGAACGTGGACGGGGCTTGTATGCAACCTTATCTTCAACCAGTTTGGTTAAGCTTGAGATGGATGTCTTCAAATCATTTACTCCATCCCGTAACTGTCCGATTTCATTCCGGTTCTTTTCACCGTCCTTCTCAATATCAGGGCGGGTTGGCAAAGTGGAGTGACAAATAGATCTTACCTCAGGATCAACATCAGAAGAAAAAGAGCGCATTTCCTGGCGTGGTTGCATGCGCATCTCGCCGGCCTTGTGATGCTTGAATTGACGGATATCCTCAATTGCTTTCTCTAGTGTGCGTGGCTTCAAGTTGTACACCAAAGTACTGGCCTCTTTGTCAATACATCCCAAACAAAAGCGTTCTTTGACTTCCTGTTCCACAAACTCCTCCGGGAGGTTAGGGTATGCAGTGTGGGCAGTGGTTGTCACTCTTCCAGCCCATGCTTCCAGTGACTCGTCCGGCTGTTGGCACATGCCCGTCATTCTTAGTCGAGCAGAAGCAGCCGATTCTGTAATGTTGAAGCGTCTACGGAGCTTATCCATCATTCTGTCATAGTTGATGTTTTGATCCATTTGAAGGCAGGTTGTGTAGTACGTACTGGCCTCATCTTTTAATGCAAAACAGAGTTGGGTTAATTTCTCTGACTGGTCCCACCCCTCCACACGGGCTAAGAGACTAAACTTGTGCTCAAAAGGGGTCCAAGGGCCATGCCCATCAAAAGATATGGAATTTGAGATCAACCGGAAGTTATCTGTTGCCGAGTCTAGCCTCCGACGAGGACTTCTGGAGGGTCTGGAATTTCTCAGTCTTTCATCATGGAAGTCATCAGTCATGTCCAGGTCTCCTCCAGCAAATGAAGCCGGAGGGGGTGGTCTTTGAGGAGTACGCCGACCGGATGTGTTGTACCAGAGACCATCTTTCTGGTTCGCATCACTTTTACCGAACTGTGTTTGGGGAAGGGGTTTCCCAGCGTTGCGTCGGTCCGTTAGGTGGGACACACTCCGAATCATGTTGAGGGTATGTGTCGGACTGTACAACTTTTCAGGAGAGATTAGGGGTGGAGGCAAATTAAAGTTATCTTTCTCCACATTTCCCTTGAACTTGGGCGGGACTGGAGTTCTGGACATCTCAACGCTTCTCGCGATTTTAGATAAACGATCGTCCATCATCTCTCCCATATGACACATGTTTTCATCCATTCGCTGAATGAACTTGCCCATCCCACTTGACAATTCCGTAATGGACCGGGAAACTGATTCCGAAAGAAGTTTCATATCTTGACTCACTGCATGCGACATGGATTGTATAGCCTCTCCCACATGACCGGCCAAAGCTTCTTTAATGATATCCCCTATTTCGTTAACATCAATCCGCGCTTGTGGGTCCCCGCCGCCAAGCGGATCAGAGGATCCGCTTTCCCCTTTAGCAGCTCCGGAAGAGAGTTCCGGATCTGATCCTCCTTCCGATGAATCTAGAGGTCGATCTTGCAGTTTAGGATTGGCTTGGTAGTCAAAACGTGCGAGTGTGTTAACGTCGAACACGAGGGAATCCTTGAAATCATTCTCATTTAAGTTATAGCCCCTGTCACGCAATCAATTAAGTTCATCAACTTGCTCACTTGTCAACTGTTGCGATCGTAGATCACGCGTTTTGCAAAAGTTCACGTATATCGTTGAGCCTTGCATGTTGTCAGGAAAAAGTAAACACAAACACAATCAGTCCAAAGAAAACAACACAGGTGTATAAGTCAATCAAGGTGTAAAGGAATTCATTGTGTAGAAGTGTAGATAAATCACATCCAGTCAAGTTTTATCCGAATGTCACTATCACTCCAATTCAGTCAATGTTTATTTGAACGTCACTATCACTCCAATTCAGTCAATGTTTATTTGAATGTCACTATCACTCCTCCTCCCACTTTCATTGAAAAAAGAAGTCCATGTGTGATGTGTCATATGGAATGTTTCATGTAGCAGTTCCAATACAATCAATCAGGATTACTGTTGAAATTATGCTGTAATATTTGTAACGTTGTGACCAAACACTTAAAAATGTAAAGTGTAGGTTTGTATGGAAGTGGTCCAGAAAGTAGAAGCAATCAGAAATATTATTGAATGTAGAGTAGCTTGAAGAAGAGCAGACATGTTTAATGTATTGTTGAATTGAATTGAGAGTGGAATAAACACTTTGTATTGATGATGTAGTCACAAACAACAATGTAAATACTGCAACACGTGGTCTAAGTGATGATCACGAAATGTAAACAAAGTCCGTTTACTATATCAAAACACACAGAAATCAAATTAAATGTATTGGAAGTAGTGATAAATATCACGCGGAATGACACCACAGTGATAATTAAGAGAATTCATTTTGAAATTGTGAAAGTTTTGAAGGATAAGTACCTTAAACAGTTCCGAGAAAATTGTCAACAATCAATCCGGATGTTTACAGAGATGCGCAGAAATTATGCGTATTGAACTTCCGCCCAAGTGTCAAGCTCGGGGGAAAATTGTAAACATGTCAAAATTTGTTTCCAAAGTCGAAAAGTTCCACAAGATATCAAACATGATGAATGGGAATATGTTGTAATTATTGTCACTTCCAATAATCAAGCATACAATGCACAAAATTCAAATCAGAATGTCACTCACGTGCGATCCAGAATGTTCAAAATGGCGACCTGTTGCACGTCTGTCACCCGTGCATGAGACACCAACCACGTGGAAATGAAAATGAAAAATTCACACAATTAGTTAATGCACACAAAAGGCCTTACACAATTAAAGATAATTGTGAAGGGAAAAAGTCATGAAATAGGCAAAAGGCCGACTGACACAGGTGAACAAGCACCGTGTAGTCGCCCGACCAAACGAGGGAAATTCAAAGCCGTTGAAACAACTGTGATGAATGTTATTTAATTCTCGCTCCGAAATTTGTTCACAGCGCCACTGTTGTTAACCTGGGGTTCACAAGTAAGTTACTTACTTCCCGAGAGCCCGGGCAGTGATAAGTCCTTGGGGTACAGCGATACAAGTCCCTGTATACCGCTCCTGGGGGCAGGGATATGTTTCTGGGGTACAGCGGAATAGGTCCCGATATACCACTTGCTTCAGGCAGAGACCCTATATACAGGTATCTGCTTCAGGTTGATAGTTCTCTGGAGTCTATCATATCGGCGTCAGAGGCCTCGTATCGGTGGTATGGTCCGTCACTCGATAAAGGCACGTGTTGACACTTCAAAAGATACTGCTAAACTCACTGGGTGATCGAGCAGGGGTCCCGAGGTCGTGACCTGTCCCCGGATGTACTTTCCGGAAACCGCCGATCACCACAAAACGTTGTTTTACGTAGTTACTAAAAATGCACTCTTTTTCGGCACGTATAAATGCATTCATCACATTGACTTACGTGTGACAGGGTAGTTAATCAGTTTTTTTGATAAATTTTTAAAACATTTAACCATTTTGAGTTATTAAAATTGGTAGAAATACTGTTTTATTCACATAATGTAATCCTTGAAGATTATCAGTTCCGGTTGGCAATTGAAAGTTGCTTTATTAAAATTTAAGTGACATCTTCTGATGACTAATGTGTAGAAACATTTATAGAAATGAATTTTGTATCACTTTTTTAACAGAGACCATTAACGATGATGACGACAGTCCTTTCGGAAGCATGTTAGACCTCTTACGAGATCAGAATCCTGATGTTACAGGTACGTTTTTGGTTCACAATGTAATCATATTTAGTGATTAGTAATTTGCAAGTGACATGAAATAGTAGATATATAGTTGCTTTTTGAGTTTTTAAATTCAAATTTGACTATTGGTACCAGTCTGTAACGCTGTCATTTTGAATTGTTTCAACAGTTCATTATTAATTCTTAATTATCGTTTAATCAGACATAATAAGGTGTACTGTATAAGTGCCTTTTAGAAATCTGAAGACTTAAATATAAACTTTAATAAATCATTTAAAGATTCTCAGACGCGGTTCGACAAGCAGTAGATGTGTCGGACATGTTGGACATAGGAGGACCATGCCAAGTTGGAATGAGGAAATCGATGAAACCTAAAAGTATATTAATATTACATATATTATACGGTGTATAGTCATAAAACGGTCCTTTCATGTCATTTGATATGCCGACCTTGCATTATTGTCTTGATTTAAAAACGTAACATTACAGTACATCGAGCATTTAATGATTATTTTGCAAATATGTCTTGTTTGTAGAGTAACTGTTTATCTTTCTTACAGATGAATCTCCGTCGACATCTGATGCTAACCAAACATATGTCTCTTCTAAAGGCAATGCTGGTGTGTATGAATTTTTATTGATCTATCTAAGTGTGGATATCGTCTTAACAAAACAATATTAATTTTGAAATAACATGCATGTTCAATACCAAAGAAGTAAATATCATAGTTAGTTGGTAACGAATTTCAAATTTGTATCAAAAGTGTTCAAATACTGTGACGTCACATTATTAGAGCTTTTCTGAAGTTGAAGTTTCTATTTCAGTTGTGACATTCTTGTTTGCACAATCACTTTTAATTATTGTTCATTTTCTTAACTCTTTTGGGCTTATATATACGTGCTTACATTTTCAGAAAGAAAACGTTTCGCCGATGTGTCAGAAAGTGTACTCAACGACAGAAAAAGGCCATTTGTTCCCATCAACACCCAAAAGAAGAACAAGTGGTCATACAATTTATTTGTAAAATGGAGAAACGAATTTCTTCAAAGCGAAATCAACAACAGTGGCGACAAGAGAGACATATATTGTCTGTTATCAAACCAAAAGCGCGACCTTCAGCATTTCTCCCCTTCGGAACTAAATCGTATACTCCCAGCCTTTGTTGTTGCTCTCCGAAAAGAGGATGGGTAGGAATACAAAGGGGAAAGTGTGTTGTCAATCATGTGCGGTACTCAACGGTATGTAAATGGTTTTGGATATTGCATGGACTTCTTCAAAGATGAAGCACTCAACGCTTTGAAAGTAACCATCGACACCACTATGCAGGACAAGTGTGCTCGTGGTGTCGTACTGCAACGCCGACAAGCTATGGTTATTTCAGCGGAAAATGAAGCCATTTTGTGGAACAAGGGGATCCTAGGTTCAGAATCCTCACAGGCACTTCTGGATACCGTTCTTTGGAACACTGGCATACATTTCGGCCTTCGAGGTGGCGACGAGCACCGGAAGTTGTCATTTGCCAACTTTGTTCTTAAACTTGATTCCGAGGGCCATAAATACTTGGAGTATACTGAATCTGTGTCGAAAACATACCGTGGAGGTTTGAAGCACAGAAACACAGATCCCCATTCGGCAAGGGCATACCAGGATACCAGTGACCCTTTGAAGTGTCCAGTTTGAATCTATGAAGAGTACCTCAGGCGACTACCTCCTAATAGAAACCCTGATCTTTTTTACTTTCGGCCCCTGCAAAAACCCAAAAGCGATATTTGGGTTTTCAAGTTCGGCTGTTGGACACAACAACCTTGAAACTACGGTTAAAAGGCTAATGAAGCAAGCTGACATTGAAGGCTACTTCACAAATCATTCACTTCGGGCATCCACGGCAACGAGGCTGTTTCAGGCTGGCGTGTCGGAACAAGTTATCCGTGAACAAACTGGGCATCGAAGTATTGCAGTGGAAGCGTACAAAAGAACCTCCGACAAACAAAAGCGTGAGGTGTCGGAAGTGCTTCAAAAGAAAACGCAACAAAAGCCGGCGAAACTGTCGAATGATCGCGAGAGCACCAGTGCTTGTGAAGCTGGGCCATCCACGTTCCTTCAGTGTGAAAACGTCACCATCAATAACTATTACAAGTCTTGAGGTGTACAATTTAAAAACTATCAATGTATCTATTTATGAAAATGGGCTATTAAAAGCAATTTCATGTTGTTTCTTGTTATTCTATGGTTCTGTTTCCGCATGATGTTGAATCTGTGATATCACAATTATACAAAATATTGTTAAAAAGCTGAAACTTTGTGTACAGACTCCTTGACTAGTGAGGATTATAAATTGTAGCTTTATAATAATAAAGGCAACAGGAACGTCCTTCAAATCTATTTTCATCTTCTCCTGAAGTATAAGGCCTAAAAAACTGAAACTTGTCGCCTATATTATATACTTAATTTTATGATTGGTGACCCTGTGGCCTCTACAAAGGGGGAATCACATTAGCCACACTCTACATCATAGTTGACGATGAAGCCTGATGAGCTACAGAGCCAATGGCTCTATTTTTCATATATTTAAATATATAGTGAGCCTCTGGATCCTATACCCTAAGTTATTGATTGCAGATTTGGAAGCCTTCTTACTCAATTTAGTTTTCTTATACGTAATTGATTACCAGTATCCGAAATTCAAAATGTCAAACATTTAGGATCATACACATTTCGCGATCATTTTGTTTGAAATATTAATTTCTATGCAAGAATATTTCAAACATCATTTATCACACTGCATTATGAACGGGAGTCTAAATACTTTCCTGAACTGTTTTGTTTTTAAATAATGGGTTTTAATGTGTATGGCGATCTGTGACAGTTTACTTAATACTTGAAAATATTTGTTTAAAAAAATGTCTTAGTTTAAGTAAGAGGTAACACTTGAAGAAAAAAGCTCGTATACTGGACCAGTATACGTCAGTAAACCACCCTAATATACTGAGGTATACTAATTAGGAAACCACCCTAATTTACTGACGTATACTGGTCAGTATACTCTGAATTTCCATAGCTCAGTATATCTCAGTATATCTCAGTATATCTCAGTTTACGTCAGGAAGTGCTCATTTAAACAAATTCAAGATACATTTGATTTTTGTGTTATTTATAATGTAGTATTTATATATTGTTTGGTTTATTCCAGCTGCAATTCTTCTAATCGAACTTTTAGTTAGATAAATAGATAAATGTGATAGATAACGTACGACACCATAAACCCAAATGACCTACTCGTTTTTAAATGAGTTGTGTAGTACTGTGTACACAATTGAATTTATCTTACTACGCCTTTCCAAAGCCATATTTCCAAAAACTGACAAATCATTGAAGCGCTAGTAAAATCCTATTACATATTTTTACTTGAAAATTCAAGGATCTAATTGAAAAACCCATAAATTAATGTGCAGCGATTGATATATTTATTGTTTCATTTCAATGAAGTTAGCAGTCATAATATCGTTTTTTAAAAACTTGCATATATTTTTAATGAGTAAGTTGAAGCACTAATAAAATCATATTTCACATTTTTTATTGATAGTATTCAGGATTCTAGAATCTTGTAGAGTTCTTAGTTGTTGTGTTTGTTGTTGATTAATGAATAGAGATATATAATTGATCATTTTTGTTGTGTTATTCCACTGGAAATAAGGATCAATAACATACTTTGGTAGTCCGTCATGTTATGAACAACAAATGTTGAATGTGTTCTGTCACTTGTTTTCAAAGCTGACGGAGTACTGAATCGTTATATTGTTGAAGTTAAAGAATGGGTTGAAGATAAAGTTTTCTAGATCGGGTATCTATTATCTGTCCTCTATTTTGAATATATAGAGTTTTTGTCGGTAACTACTTCAGTTCAATATATATTAAATCAAAATAATAAGAAAAGACAATAACATTAACAAGTTTATTTATATACCATCATCAATTCATGCAATATTCACTTTTCATTCACTTAGTCATTGACAATAATAAATTCATGCAATATTTACTATTCATTAAAGTGACATGATTGTGAAAAAATTAATCTTACATTTTAACATGTACATATGTTGTAATAATTGTAATAGTTCAGTTCTTGAATCGGTCACATTATCATTTTCCTACTGACATTCTTCATTGCAACACGATTCATAATAAAATGAGTTGTTTCCTTGTTACTCACTAACTATCAGCAGGATATGAATCTGTCTCCTGGACAACCACTGTGTCCTATATTGCTAATTCCTCTTCAAACTTCTTCTTGATGCACTGACCTCTCCTTCTTGTCAACTGTTATGGTATGCATTGTGTAGATAAAGACATCACCTTGACATGAGAGAGACTCCAAGTTGATCTCACCCTCGTTTTCAGTCCAGTAGGCCACAATAGTTGAAGACCTTCTGCTTTGCTCTTATCCTCTTTGCTGACAGATGCAATTCATTGTCCGGGTCGTTCAATTTCTTGTACAGGTTTCTTTCTTCAAGATATTCGCATGGAAAGAAAAGTTAGAAAATTATTAAGTAGTCATAAATATTCATAAGTAAATATTAACCCATTATTATCCATACAAATTAACATATAATACCTTTATCCTGCCGCATTTTCAACAATGAATTCAAAAGCAGTTAATTTTTAACATAAAGACTCGTTCAAGTAATCAGTTGTATCATTTATATTTGAGTCAAATGAATTTGCTATATTTTGGGTACCATAAATTAACATCCAGAGACAGTGACAGTGAACAAAGACTATGTCATGTTCAATATTCTCCTTTTTGAGCTAATTCTATTATTTTTATTTAAGTATGCATTATTTTTAAAGTAGCAAAAATCTCATAACTCAATACAATATTCAAAAGTCAGAGAAAAAATTATAAAGATTCACATGAAGTCTTTTTGTGACCATTTTTGTGTAAACCCTTTCATTCATTTTGTGTAAAAAAAGATGTTTGGTTGTACTTTATATTATATATTTGAGTTATAACTGCTCCATTTAGTTTAAATACACTGTCTTTCAATCGGAACCAGATGGAATTTCAATTTTCAGATTCCTGACATCACCTTGTGTTTTCAATATAATGTGCTAGGGCCCCTTGATGATTAATTTCGTTTGTAAATAATTATGGAAGACTTATGGAAGGATTAACTCATTTAAATAAACATTTAAGTACTACATTGGCAAGATTCTAGTTCTGTCTGTAAATTGACTTCAGTTTTAAACCGTACAGAATTTTAGATACAGTCACTTTGATTTATGAATGTCTGTGGTCCTGTGAACCCAAATCAGGACTCAATGCTCCCTGGCTTAATTAATTCTCACTTCAGAAGAAATAGGCCTAGAAACTTTGAATCATTAATAATAAAATAGTTTACTAAAGTGTCATTTGTAACATTGCTTAAAATAACATTTAGGGTACAGTTTAATACAAACGCCAGGCCTGGAGGCATAAATAACACCTTGATTAATACATAATATATGCAGTAAAAGTATCTAAAAGACACAGTTTACGTTACATATATGTTTATAAATTTGTTTAAATAAATTCACTCAATGCGAAACATAGACATCAGAACAGATAGACACAGATATACACATATACATAATAGATACATACAAACCAACCCATACATACACATACATGCATATATCAGTACATACACACATAGAAACATACATACACAGAAACATACATGTACATACATCAAATATGTCAACACGAGTCGATGAAAGTTACAAATAGTTTTGACTTTTATACAAAGTTTCCATGACATTTAACATCTCTCAACACATCTCCTGTCTGAAAACTCTAATGTGGTGATGTCACAGCACTGTGACACCATTGCGTTTATATAACATGGTATAGTGATAATAATTTAAATGAAATTCTATTGTTAAAATTATATCACCTGTCTTGAAACATACACATTTCTTACTTGTGGTAAGTCAAACTAAGGAAATCTAAACTACTAATGATCAATACCAATTTGTAGAATCATAACAATGAGAAACATTTATTTACACCACAAAACGTGAGATGCTTTCTAATAAATTGCCGATTGGATTACATGAACTATCATCAGAAGTCTTGTTGATAATGTTATAGAATGTGACAAACATTATATTTGCAAATCACTGTTTTAACAGCCGTACGAGCCAAGTGGCCAGAATGTTAATTATGAAGTGAAATTGATGTAATATTAACAAATATTTTTACAATTCCCAAGACCCATAGTGGTCTTCTATTACATTGATCTTCTAAAGTTTTACATTTCTTTAATCTAGTTTCAGTTTGCCATCCAAGAGAGCGCTGCCGACTTAGGGGAAACAACTCTCTTTCTACATACCAAGTTCCAATCGCTAATTTAAAAAAAACCCACAAAATAAACATCACTTGTATGTAATGTTTTACAGCATTCCCAAGTTAAAAAGGCCATCTTTTGAGAGGCAATAGCTTTAAATGAACTATATATATTCTGCCCGTCACGCTTGAATACACATTTAACACCTGATGGCTCGATCTCATTAACAGGCCTCATTAACCACATCACTAATTGCAATTAGGCGATTACCGGTAGTGTTAATTGCAGTCGCACCGGGGGATTGGAATTAGGTTGGGGTGGAGACCGAATACTCAAAGAGTTGACTAAGTGTTAGTGAGCTTCTCTTATGCTTGTTGCATTTGTTTTTTTATTATATTAGACTTATATTTCCTTAGATTGTATATTGCATAAGTTTTGTGTAAAGCAACACTTTTTGGTTTAAAACAGATGTAAGAAATATGAATATAACAAACTAACAAAGTGCATATTAACTAGAATTTTTTTCTCAAAATTGAATGGCATTAAAGAATTGCCGGCTCTACTAATAAATTCTAAAAATCCTAAAACAAGGTGTTTGATAGTTTTGTTGGTGTTTGAATTTATTTAAGGTTTGTTCTTTAATGTCTCTATTCTTATTATCTAATTTATTTAATATCTTAAGGTATAGTATCGTTACATATCATTAGTGTTTAAAATGTGTTATACCTCTAACCTTTGTTTCTTGTTAAGTACATCTTCAAGAAGAAGAAGTATTTATTAACCTTGTAGATATCTGTGAGAGACTTTCATCCAAATTTAAAAGATATTATCAATGTTCAACACAAGTCCTTGTTGATAACTACAACAGAAAGTACAACACTCAATAATGCTAAACAAACAAAAACCAATAACATTTTATTATGATCCATAACATGGCTCATTATTGCGTGCATTTATGCCAGAATTGCCCATGCGAGATATGGATGCACTCTTCTTTTGTTAATGTGTCTGTAACGTGTGAATTCTGACTTATGTGTAATCTTGTGTCTGTGTTGTGAAAACCAATGATTCCTTACATTGGTTACTTATTTGGATTACAACAAAGGATAAAATGCATTTTAACTAACGTCATGATTCATGTCATTCTATTAACCTGTATCTTTACTTGGTGCATGGAATAAGTTTCATTGTAAATGGTTTAAACATATTTATTTCAATGAAGTATTGGATTGGTAAATCTAAAAGCTTATGTTAATACCGCTCCAAAATACAAGATGTAGAACATGTCATGGTGAATATTATATAGTTATCTATACAAACGCCAACACAATAAAGAATGATTGTTTAACATAATATATCATTCATCTAAATAAATTAGTAAACACCGACAATCTTAAACAAACAACATGATAAATGCCTGTAACTTTTTAACTCATTAACCCCTGGACATGCTTCACGGCTCAACGCCTAGGCCCCTTGTCAGCGTAACTGCCCGCTCTAGCGACGCCAATTAGCTCACAGTACCCCTCATCTCCCGAGACGGGATGAAAGGAAACTGTCTAGTCTACCATAAAGTTCTGATTGTTTTATTGTTTCATGTAGATCAGTCGGGGAGGAGGTGTGAATAGGGATATCTAACAGAGAATTCAGAGACGTCATCTTGTAATTTTCAACCATTATTGTTGGTAATTTAAGGTGATTCGTTCATCTATAGTTTATTGACATATGAATAAACGGTCACTTGTATTTTGATCGTAAATCTGTTCACCCGTGATGGGCGTGGTCTATATTTCTGGTGAGCAAGTCCTGTAACTTCATAGCTTGAACATATTGCCCTGAATGAATATTCTAAATATGATATAAAAATGTAGACAGACGGACAGATATTTTATATATCATATCTGTCTGTCTGTCTATAAAATGTATCTTGTATTAATACTGTCGGTTCCAAAACGGTGTTAGGCATTCAACAAAACGTAAAAACAAAATGTAACTCTATTTGACTCTATTTGACTTGTTGACACAAACAAGCCTATTTTTAAACAAAAGAGAATTAATATGTCGTACATGTAGAATGTCACATTATTACATACATGTACGCAAATTAACCTTTATAATACTTTTTACGTATTTAAATCTCTTTGAAAAATAATTTAAGAATGCAAAAGTTTTAACAGCATCCAAACTTTACGGGACAGAATAACACATGCAAAGAGATTATTGTGCATTAAATTCAAATATGAATGAAAAACTCAAGCGAGGGACATGGACTAGCCAGTTATTCAATAGGTTATAAAAATAGGATGTGGCTACATGAAGACTATTGTCCATAGAAATCAATTGCACGTGTTTGTTCTTAAATTGCTAGCTATGTATTTTAGGACTTGTTCCTCTGTCCCTCAGTACGGTCGCAAAGCAACTGAATGCAAACTTACGATAATTCTCTTGTTCTTTGTACAGTTATCCCAATTGGCGAACATCAATCAATTCAAAATCAATCAAAAATTGGCAATATGTAAGATTTGTACTTTTGCAGTAATGACTTCCTCGACAATCTACACTTATGTCTATGAAGGCATTTACTTAGGGACCTACCCTTTCAACTTTCAGAAAGATGAGAATTAATTTACAGTCTGATTATAACATTATTCCTCAATGCTTATGTTGATCAACTTCATTAATATCTACTCCTTATATTATAAGACTAGTTTGGCGTTTGACTACTTTTACGTGAGAATAGAATTGCATCAGCCTTACCAGGATTAAAATCAACTTGCCATATTTTAGCCTATTGAGATAATTTGTGTCATTATTTAAACATCCACTAACCTCGACTCTATCACTTCTAGCTTTTAGTTCAAACATTTTTCAACAAAATAAAAACTTGGCTTGATTTGTGTTAATTTGTCCACCTTTAATTAGCCTTTCATTAAGACAGCGTAATTATCGGTTGTAAAAAAACAACCTGGGTTTGGGGTCATAAAACTATACGTAATAAACAGACTGTACAGATTAACGTGTCATTATTTCAACTGAACTACTGCCTAAATGATTACCATTGATGTGGATATCTTTTTTACACCATATGCTTAGTAATATTACATCGTCAAATGATTGATATAACTGAGTGTAAAACATTTTCTGAAAATGTTGTGTGGTATTGTTGTTATATAGATGTATAGATAACGAAGCCGATTCTGTTTCTGGCGTCAGAAAAAAGGGGTGTGACCAGTGACCGGCAGTCATGCATTCACTGGTTTGTGGCAAAATAGGTCCATCAAAAGTGCCATTAAAAACGGCTTTCATTACCAAACTGAATATATTTGAGTAGCGACCTTTGACGAATTATACAATATTGTAATCAGGCTTTAATATAAGAAAAGAGAGAAATATGTTAGTGGTTATTTGAACTTTATTTAGAGAAACAGTACTTTGATCATGACTATCAACAACAACCACTGAACTGTTGTTAACCCTCAAAGTTGCCATTACATCCTATGATCACTGTTGCTTAAAGCCTTGTCTCCCTAAAATCCTGCATCATTACTTAAATCCTACAGTTTATTCATGCCTATCGATTATACCAGCTTGCTACTTGTTAGGTTAAGCTTTAAAAAAGATTTGTTAAACTCACATGCAAAGTATACGTGATAAGCGACTACTCAGTTGATACAACAATAACAGTCCTCCCTCTATAAGTTATTATATAAAATATTTTTGTTAAAACCTAATGAAATGGGAAGCATTAAATGTAAAGAAATATTGCTTACCTGAACAGAGTCAATGAGCTTTTCAGAGAGTTCTTCAGCTGGGTTGCCAATCACCGGATTGTATTGAGTTCATGTTGTTGTTGGATTGGGGTTTAACGTCTTCTTCACCATACGGTGAGTTCATCAATGACGGTTGATTATATTTCAATACCATAAATCACGTGAGTGTTCACTGACCAATTATACTAACAAAGGTAACTCCCGGTACGGCACGTGATAACGAGTAACCAATCGATAAACAGTAAGCTGGTTACCCGTTGTTTAAACCCATTACATAATATGCATTGGATTTTGCAGTAGTAGACCAAAAATATATGTGATTTTTTTAGCTGAAAATAAATTCATGTTGAAAGATTTGGTTCTTGTCTTTCCCTTTGATATTCAAATATCAAAGCAGAAAAGACAATTTAATACTAAGGCATATGAATGTTTGATATAAGTATATTTTATCATAATAACAACTGCACATGACGATATGAATTTTAAAGGTCCATACATGTAGAGTACAGCATCTAGTTTGACAGTGCGAATATAGTTAATAAAATATGAAATACCAACAAGATCTTGTTTGCAAAACCGAATCGTTTGTTATGACAATTTACAAACCAAAAGATTTCATCTCTATTATGTTAATAACATTTCCTAGTGTGATGATCAATAAGACCGACTGTGTATCAAGTGTTAATGTTTTCATAAGCAACAGTTTAGAAAATTATGTTTTTAAAGATGTTTCTCTGGGTATTGTAAAGAAGACTAACAATACACTACCTCGAAGATATACCTGTCAAAAAGTATTGATTATAAGGAAAACAAATGATAACAAAATATTCACGAAAAATATGTTTATACAATTAAAAGCTATATCACCGTCAGTTACTTTTTGAGAAAAACATTTACCTACAGCTTCTTCACAATTGTCATCGCCATGGCAGAGGATATTCCACAGCTATCGTTTTCAGTGTCAGTGGATCTGAACAGTTAAAGCTTTTATATCATCTTTGACAACTTTTCAAGAGAAATCTACACGTTTTTTTATGCCAATCACTCATTAAAACAAAATTATAAATATTATGTCGATATTGTTATACACAATGAAACGATTCATATGAACTTTTACACAATGGCTATGTTTGGAAACTTATTCTTTTATTTGAAAATACAAAGTAATTTGGAACCGCATGATGAGGGTTTCTGTATTCATGAAGGCGTGTGTGATATACATCTTTTTATTATAGAATTAAAATTATTACATAAAAAGTACTCGTATTTTACAACGAAATACTGTAACATATATTCAATAAATTAAAGAAAATATGTGGAAGTAATTACATTACATACGGTTAGCATAAATACTTTCTACATTAATTCTGAATCAATTTGAAACTATGTTTTTCTTAGGATTATATCTGAAATGCTTAAAACACTATGTTTAAATCGTGTCCATAAAACGATTAACAACTAATTTAAGCTCTTTCCATAAAACATTACACAACATTCAGAATAAATTAATACATAAAAAAAGGTTAAAACGGTAGAAACAGGCAGCAAATGCCTATATAAATGCTTCTCTTGAAAAATAACCATAAAACGAGTCAGATATCAAATACATTGGTTGAAATATATATTTGCAATTATTCCTACTGACCTCGAATTAATATTAAGCTGTCTCTACCTTTGCATCTGGTACAGATTTAATATGAGACCTATGAAAATCAGTTAGTATCATTTATGAATGGTATACAGATATCATTAGGAATTATCATTTACATCTGCTTGATGTCTTTATTACTTACGATTAAAGTAATTGACTTATATTTTGTCGTATATTACACACTTTAATGCTATTTCTTAAAGGACTATTAAAAGCTTGATAATATATGTTTACGTAATGAACTAGTGGAATAAAGTGTATCAAATAAGCTCAATGGTCAATGTGCGCGTAAACTAACATCAAAAGGCAAGCCGCCCTTTTGCACCCCTCCCCCATATCGATGTATATTGTCAGCAGTGCGGTTGTTGTTGTTGGATTGGGGTTTAACGTCTTCCTCACCACACGGTGATGTCGCCGACGTGGGGTCTTAGCCTGAATTATTTCCAAAAAAAGGGGGCATGAAATTTAGAATAGGTCTTAGACACCCAAGTAAAATTAATAAAAGTTCTAAAGTGGTTAAAATTAATTTAGAATTTGGAATAGAGTGAGGGGGGGGGGGGGGGCTGATTTTATGAATAATAAGTAAATAAATAGTGGTGTTAAATGGCGTGGTACCTGAAAGAGATAGAAAGCATATATTATGTATGGGAAATTATATTGAGGTAAAAAGGTTTAAAGTAGTATTTGAGATGGTATTTTTAATTGTGATAAAATAAAATTGTAGTTGAATAATTGTGTTTGAATTGTATTTATAGTTATTTGTAATTAGTAATGTTTTATAATTAAATTTATTGATAATTGAGTGAATGGAGTAATACTTATCTTTTTGGTTTGATATACTTAGTCTGTTATTTGCTGTTGTTTCCAGCGTTGGTATCTTCGCAATGTGCGTTTTTTCTTTCTTGCAGGTCGTCTAACTGGTACTGTACCTATGTAAAGTGCAGGGGGTAGTCTAACCATACACTTAAGGTACAATACCTGTCCTCCCCACTGAACCCGATTAAGAACCAGGCAGTGAGGGTTTTGAGGTTTGCTACTGGGAAAATTACCAGTTATAATTTAGTAAAGTGCCGGGGGTAGCCACACCGTGCACTTTTAATGAAGAGTTTTAACCATTTTGCCCTGTGCCAAGTCCTACCAGTTATCCCAAATATGGGAGTGGTAATATTATTTTAAGTATTAGGTGGAAATCTCCCGTCGGGAGCCTACGCGCCTGTTTGTATAGGCTTGCGCGAGTGGTCCCGAGGTAATGTATATCGAGAACCTATCTCACCAAACAGCTCTGGTCGTGGGTCGCCATGACCAACACTTACCAGAAGAAGGAGGTTTAAGAGATCAGTCTCGCTTCCGTAGGGTCCTTCTGGGAGTTTTTACCCGTAGGGTGGTTGTTACGGTTTAGTGACCCTTAAATTGGGTAGGGGATGAGGGGTAGGTAATGGTTAGGAGTTTGGGTGTAAGGCTATGTGGTTATTAGTTATAATGTTTTATACAATTTGGTTTGTAGTAGGAATACTGAAAGGTACTGGTAATTTTTAGCATTGGCTAACAGTTCTTGTGGGTTGTTAGCGCTTACATTTTCAAGGAGTTGTCCCCTGTGTTTTTGGTATTTATCACATTGAAACAGAATGTGATGTATGGTGTCTTCGACATTACATTGATTGCATAGATTATTTGGTGCTTTCCCTATTTTGTGGAGATAAACCCCATTGCGAACATTGTTAAGCGTAAGTCTAGTTATGGCTACATCAACCCTTCTAAAGTTGTGGAAGTTTTTAACCTTTGTAACTTTTGTAGGTTGTACTTGATAGTACTGGGTATGTCCCCAGTTGCCTTTAAAGTTTGTGTTGTATTCATCCGTTCTAATTGATTTAACAATGCTCTTAATTTCTTTTTTAGTAAATGGTATGTTGACATTATTGCTGTGGGTTAGACCTGCTTTTGCTGCTCGGTCGGCTCTTTCGTTGCCTGTTAGGCCTATGTGGGAAGGCACCCATATAAATCTAACATTGTTGTTATCCTGAGTTAGATAATTATACCCCTGGTAAATTTGGTGTAGAAGTTCATGACTATTTTTTTCCGTTTTGTTTTGTATAGCTTGCAGTGAGCTGAGTGATTCTGTAAATATAGCTATATTTTTGTGTTTGTAGCCTTTACTGATAATGAGTGCTTGTCGAATAGCTACAAGTTCAGCTGTGAAGATAGAGGTTTTGTCTGGTAGTTTAAGGGATATATCTTCATCACCTGTGTGAGTGAAGGCTATCCCAGAGCCTACTCTTCCTTTTTCATCTTTAGAACCGTCAGTAAAGATTTGAATGTAATCAGTTTGATTGTAGTTTTGTTCTATATAGACTTGAGTGTTACTGAGGTCACTAGGTTTTGGATTATTTTTGTCTATGAGGTCTTTCAATTTGATATCGACTTGGATATCGGGGACGTCTGGAGGTTATAGGATATGCTTGGTATATGGGTCAGAAATAACGTCTATTGTATAAAGGTCATATTTGTCTATGTGTTTTTTCATGGTAACACCAAATGGTGTAGGTATTTTTTTTACTCTTTTAGTCATTATTTGCTTTTTTCGTGTGATACTATTTTGTAAACATGGCTTATGCTTTGATCTAACAATATAGTTGGTAATATTATCTTCCCATTCTTTTTCTAGCGGGAGTTCGCCTAGTTCATGTCTGACTAGTTCCATTGATGTGCCACTTAGGCATCCTGATATATATCTGTAAGCTTGATTTTGTATGGTTTTTAGCTTTTGTATGTTGGTTTGACTAGTGTCACACCAAACTTCTGCTCCATAGTGCAGTTTGGATTTAATCAGAGATTTATATAGCAAGACTAACATTTCCTTGCTGCTGCCCCACCTGGTGTGAGAAAGCATTCGTAATATATTGAGATCTTTTTTGCATCTTTGTGACAGTTCAACAATATGTTGATTCCATGTTAGATATTCATCAAAGATTATGCCTAAGAATTTGACATATTTAACTTGGTTTAATGGTTCTTCATTTATGTATAATTTCAGTGGTCTGCAATCGGCTCTGGGTGTTGGCCGAAAGAGAATTGATACAGTTTTGCTTGTGGATAATTTAAATCCCCAGTTTTGGGTCCATTCATTTACTTTGATTAAGGCTTTTTGTAATATTTCTGCAGCTACATGTTGATGTTTGTGACTGACCCAAAGGGCCCCATCATCAGCGAATTGTGAGGTGTTCACTTGTTTCGGTAGTTTGTGAAATAGATCATCTATCATGATATTGAACAATGTTGGTGATATGATACTACCTTGTGGGGTTCCATTTTCTAAATTGTAGTTGTCTGATATTTGATCATCTGTTTTAAGACGAAAAAAGATTACACTGGGTGAAATGAAGATATTTATTACCTTTACAAGATATATATTTTTTTGTAAATATCATCTTTACAAGATATTTATTTCTTTGTAAATATCATCTTTAATCCTTTGTAAATTTTTGTAAATATTTGTAAATATTTGTAAATTTTTGTAAATATTTGTAAATATCATCTTTAATCTGTAATGTAGACTTTGAAAGTAAAAAAATTGGTAAATGTTGATTTTGAAAGAAATATTTGATGAAATGTTGACTTTGGATAGAAATAATTTTTGAAAGGATGACTTTGGAAAGAAATAATTTGTGAAATGATATCTTTGAAAGAAATAATCTGATGAAATGTTGATTTTGAAAAGAAATTAAGTTGAAATATTGACTTTGAAAGGTGTTAATTTGAAGAAATGTTGGCTTTGGAAATTAATGATTTGATGAAATGTTTACTTTCAAAGGTAATAATTTGGTGAAATGATGACTTTGAAGAGAAACAATTAGTGAAATGATGACTTTCAAAACTAATATGTTTGGTGAAGTGATGACTTTGAAAAGTGATAATTGGTAAAATGTTGACTTTAAAAGAAATAATTTGATGAAATTTTTACTTTTAATATCAACAATTTCATCAAATGGTAACTTTGAAAAGTAAAAATTTTATGAGATGTTGACTTTCAAAAGTGATGATTTCATGAAATGTTGACTTTGAAAAGAAATACAAGATGAATTTGTTGAGTTTGAAGAGAAATATAATTCTTCTAAATGTTGGCTTTGAAAAGAGATAATTTGTTTAAATGATGACTCTGAATAGGAATAATTTGGTGAAATTATGACTTGAAGAGGAATCATTTGATGAAATGATAAATTTGAAGAGAAATAATTAGTGAAATGATGACATTGGAAACTAATAGGTTGGTGAAATAGTGAAAAAATGCTTTTAAAAGTAATAATTTGATGAAATGTTGAATTTGAAAAGAAATAATTGGTGAAATGATGACTTTGAAAGGAAATGATTTGATGAAATAGTGACTTTGAAAAGTGATTATTTTATTAGATGTTTACTTTGAAACGTGAACATTTTATAAGATGTTGACTTTGAAAAGATGTAATTTGGTTAAATGATGACTTTGAAGAGGAATAATTTGGTAAAATTATGACTTGAAGAGGAAGAATTAGTGAAATGATGACTTTGGGAACTTATACGTTTTGTTAAATGTTGACTTTGGAAAGTAATAATGAATGATATGAAGACTTTGAAAACGTATAAGTTTGGTGAAATAATTACTTTGAAAAGTAATAATTTGATGACATTTTGACTTAAAAAAAGAAATATTTTGTGAAATTTGTGAAATGATGACTTAGAAAAGATATAATTTGATAATTTCCTTATTTTAACTAATATGAATAATAAATACAGTGTTGAAAAATGAAAACAGCTTGTTGGAAATTATTTCCACTCATTAGGTTGTAGCTTAACGAATACACTTGCTAAATAACTCATTAGTCAAGGTATTGATTGTCTATTGAGTGACAATGCTGTTACATAATCAGTTCGATGTATTCATTACGCATTTAATGGGTGTTAATTTTACAGATGGAATATTAACTTTTAAGGAAAATTTGATAATTTCAAATGTTGACCTTTTGTAAAACATAGACTTATAAAATCCATTGTGTTGTTGAATGAAGATTTGTAATGGTGATTTCGTTGAAACAATTTTTGATGAAAAATTAATCATGAGATACTGGAAATGTTTACTGTTGTCTTTAGTTTGTGAAATATTTTCTCATTTTCATAAGAAAAAGAAAAACTAATCACTGATTTGAGGAATCCAAACAGCTTACTGGAAGTTAAATTCCCCTCACTTGTAGGTAGCTTAACGAATACACCTGTTGGAATATCTCATTAATTAAGATGTTGATTGTGTATTGAATGGCAATGCCGTTAGCTCATGCTTGATATGCTTCATGGCTCAACGCCTGGATCAACTCTCAGCGTAAAAGCCTACCCTAGCACTGTTCATCGACCGTCTTGTATGCCGGGCAAATGTTGTTTTATGTATATGGTGCTAATTTTTATGTATACGACATGTCAACATTTGCGTGACACAATAATAAAATAATTAAAAAAATATCTCATTGCAGTTTTTAATTTCCTGTCGGTGAGGTGTCCATCAATAGTTTATTGACGTTTACATAAACACCTTACACTGCAATAGATCTTTAAAACTTGTTTGAGTGTAAATGTGTTTAAATGTTAAACATCATATAACCACAAACATATGTTGCTATTTTCTTTTGTATATAAGTATGTCTGATTAAATATGTTATAGTGTGTCAAAGGTTGATACTCAATTATGTTCAGTTTAGTAACTAAAGCCGTTTTTGAATGCCGACTTGATGGGCAGCTAGATCTGTCTCGCGACAGACCCGTGAATGCATGACTGGTCACACGCCATTTTTGAGACGTCATATATACAGAATGATTACAACGAGCTCTATACATCTATCTTAACGAGATCACCAAATAAACCCATTCATTAACGATTTTCAGAAAATGTTAAACACTCAGTTGGATTAGTCATTTGACGATGTAACACTATTAAGCGTTTGAAGTAATAAAGATATCAACATCTGTCTGTCTGTCCGTTAAATATATAGTAGGTATTAGAAATTGTCAATTTCAATTCAATTCAATTCAATTCTTTATTAACCTTAAGTTACACAACTTATCGGCGGTTACATAAAGTGATACAAAAAGTGATACAGGTTGACGGTGATTGCAGCGTAGATACATATGGAGAATGTACATTGTTATTTTAAGTACTTACTAACTAAGTAGTAACTAATGCATTAAGATGGTAAAGTTGATACGGCGCCGGATACCCCACCGGATCCTCACCCAGGTATAAGAGTAGACAATAATGAAAGAATGAAAGGTTTTTCGTCATTTGGTGCATTCTCTACCTGATGTAGACCTATTGTTAGAATAACCAAGTATTAAATAGTTAACATGATTTATCTAATGATTTTGAGAAATAGGTTGAATCAATGAATTGATGATTTCATTAAATCAAATCATCTACTTAATACAACATATTTGTTAATTAATTAATCAACCGTAATTGTTGATTGTTAAGATATAATCATAAGAAATAGAATTTCAAGATTTTATGTTCCAATCAGTTATCCTAAATGTAAAAGGTTTTTACATGTAGCTTTACACTTTTAAATAATATATTTATAACATATTTGCAAAAAAAGCGCAACCCATGACCTCACTGACAATGAAAAAAGAAGCAATGACAATCAACCATTGCCAAGATTCTACATGTCAAGGATTCAGCCAAAGGCTCGTTAAGTCTTCATGCATGCATACCACTTTACTACCTAATAAACACAGTGTGTCACTGCACCTGTTATGTTATTGTTAGTGCAATAAACTCAATAATGAGAATCAAATATCTTTACCCATTAAAGGCTCATCGAATGTATAGTACAAACATCCTTTATTTGCCACACACACAAAAAATGAGGAGATAAATCCTAATTTCGTAAATAATGATTCTATTGAAATGTTGACTTTGAAAGCAATTAGGTTCAGTTGAATATTAACTTATTGTTTATGTTATTGTTAATCATAGTAAGGGTATTGATTCTGTGTTGTTTAAAATTAGTGATCAGCAAGATATACTGTAGTACTTGTCTTTGTCTGGGTGACATATTCACATTGATAGTATATTACACTATATCATGTTACCATGTAAATCATGGTGTCACTGATATTTTGATTATGAAAGACATACTGCTTCATGTGTAAAATTTACCAATTCAAATTCAACAATATAATGTTGAGGCCACTTTGTCCCGTCAAAGGGATATCAATGCTCTTAGCATCAATCTATAGTCTGCTACCTGCTCTGATACCTGTCATGTTAAGTTTAACGACATTCAATCAATATATAAGATGATAATACATGAATATACAAACAATTTAATGTAACTACTTGAAAATCAAGCTTGGAGAGTCTTAATCAATGTTTATCTTGGAGAAGTTAACGCACAGACAAAGTGAAAATTTGAAATTCTGACTTTCCAATATAATTGAATTTGGTGTACATTTTTGGCTCTGAAGCTGTCATATTGTTCAAAGGTTATTTCAAAAGTATAGCCCGTATGAAAAATGGCTATTTTGAGGGATTATGATTTTGATGAAGTGTTTACTTTGAAGTATAGTTTGATGTTGTTGACATGCTAGTTCAGAATTTTTTTTATTTGTGAACGTTTAATCTATTTTTATTATCTATTTTTATTATGTAACCAGCGAGTGCAAGTTGAATAGATACCATTGTCTTTCAGTTTGTCTGTATTACAATTGTTGTGATAACTACTTTGTGAACATATTGATGATGTATTTTTTAAAGTTCAGCTTCATGGGCAAACGTATTGAGTAATTTTCATTTCATGACTGCATATTTTTGAGAAAAATATTCTCAATGAGACTTTTTATTTGCAATGTTTCTGAAAGAAAGTTTACTTTGGATTATTTTATTTTGTAAATATGTAGCATCAAAAACATTTTGACCTTGATAGACATATTCATTATTGTGTAAAATCTACCAATTCAAATGTTACCATATACTATTTTAGGCCCCTTCGTCCTGTTCAAGGGCAATCAATGCTATTTGCATCAATCTATCATCTGCTACATGCTCTGACTCCGATACCCTCCTCGTTAAGTTAAACGACATTCAATTAACAATAATCTCAGATGACTATACCTGAATATACAAACAATCAACAAGAATCTACCCGACAATTAAGCTTGGCGAGTTTTCACTAAATGTATATCTTGGATTATAGAGTAACAATTATCAATCTATCGTCTGCTACCTGCTCTGACTCCAATACCCTCCTCGCTAAGTTAAACGACATTCAATTAACATAAAGTTCACATGACTATACCTGAATGTACAAACACTTAACAAGCAAGTACACAACAATTAAGCTTGGCAAGGTTTCACTAAATGTATATCTTGGGGTTTAGAGTAAAAATCAATACTCATACAAAATGAAAATATGAGTTCTGACTTTCAAATATATTTGAAAGTAGGAAGTTGTTGACACTGAAGTTGTTATATTGTTCACAAGTGATTTCCAAAGTAGATGCATCATAATTATTGGCTATATTGAGAGATGATACTTTTGATGAAATGGTTACTTTGAAATAAAGTTGATGTGGTTGACATGCTAATTTTGAAAAATATCTTGTTATATACGAATGCTTGTAAATATATCCTAAATCTGTTTACACGTGATGGGCGTGTTCTATATTTCTGGTGAGCAAGTCCTGTAACTTTACAGATTAGACAGATTGACTTATTGTAGTTATATCTATATCCTTTTGTCCCTGTATGAATTCTGCATATGATGTAAAATATGTATTTTGTATTAGTAATGTCAGATCCGAGATGGTGTGAGACATTCAAATTTTGCTCTAATTGACCTATTGAAATGTTATTGAACCCACAAACATCTTATTTAACCTTTTATGTAGAATGTCACATTATTACATACTCAACTTAAAAGGGAACCTTTATGAAAAATTTTACGTACTTAAATCTCTTCTTTGAAAAATAAATTCAGAATGCAAAAACAACATTCCACCTTCACATGACAGAATAACAGATGCAAAGAGGATATTGTGCAAAAACGCAAATATTAAGTAAAAAAAGCAAACTGTGGGCATGGAATAGACGGTGTTCAATGGGTATTGAACAGGGGTGTGGCTACATGAAGACTTTTGTCCGATGAAAGCATATGCACGTGTTTGTTCTACGATTGCTATGCTTCAATCAGTGGCGTGCATCTTGAGACAGTGTTATTTCAAGGTCAATCTATTATGATAGTGATTTAATTTTTAGAGCCTGATTAGATATTTATTCGCGGGAGAATCAAACCCGTAGTAAAATCTAGATTCGACTTTTTTGATGATTGGTCAAAAGACACTGAATTCATTTGATGACGATGTGGTAAATACATCAAACTACATCACCGAAGTGACCTCATTGCAATACAAGTAGAAGCGATAAGACAAGAGGTGCTTTCAAGCGACTTATATATGTGAACTTTCTTATTGAGAGATATGTGGCCCTCACGAGGAGGATCACCCTAATTTGCCACATATATTTCGGAGGTAATGAGTAAATTAATGAATATTGACGGATGCATTGTTATTATTTGTTCATTCAGAAAAAGTCGTCTAAGACTATGCTAACTGCATGTTGTTTAGGTATTGGAGAAAGAGAGGGTGAATAACAATCCATAGATTGATGAAAATAGCATTGTTTGCTCGCTAACAAGACAAAGTGGTCCATCTTATTATGGTTTGTCCATCTTTTAGCAATGTATAATATTCATTACTTCCATCTTTATATACGTTTATATCACTGATATCATAAGAACATAAACAACTGCAGTGGATATTTTGAAAGATTGTCAAAACCTGTCTACGTATGCTCCCATAATCAAACATGTTTATTTGGTTTTTTTTTCTATGTCAGATGCTTGTTAAGTGTTTGTATATTCAGGTTAGTCATCTGAGATTTATGTTAATTGGATGTAGTTTAACTTAACGAAGAGGGTATTGGAGTCAGAGCAGGTAGCAGATGATAGATTGATGATTTCTATTTTATGCTCTAATTAAACTTTTATTGAAAACTCGCCAAGTTTAATTGTCGGGAAGCTGCTTTTTAAATGTTTGTATATTCAGCTTTAGTCTTTGAGATTAATGTTAATTGGATGTAGTTTAACTTAACGAGGAGGGTATTGGAGTCAGAGCATGTAGCAGACGATGGATTGATGATTTCTATTTTATGCTCCAATTAAAATTTTTTTGAAAACTCGCCAAGCTTAATTGTCGGGTAGATTCTTGTTGATTGTTTGTATATTCAGGTATAGTCATCTGAGATTATTGTTAATTGAATGTCGTTAAACTTAACGAGGAGGGTATTGGAGTCAGAGCAGGTAGCAGACAATGGATTGATGATTTCTTCTCTATGCTCCAAGATAAACATTTATTGAAAACTCGCCAAGTTTAATTGTGGGGTAGATGCTTGTTAAGTGTTTGTATATTCAGTTTAGTCATCTGAGATTTATATTAATTGGATGTAGTTTAACTTAACGAGGAGGGTATTGGAGTCAGAGCAGGTAGCAGATGATAGATTGATGATTTCTATTTTATGCTCCAAGGTAAACATTTATTGAAAACTCGCCAAGTTTATTTGTCGGGTAGTTGCTTTATAAATGTTTGTTTATTCAGGTATAGTCTTTGAGATTAATGTTATTTCTTTTTAAAGGGGCAGTAGCACGTTTATAAATAATTTCATATTTAAGATATTTCACTGATAATTGTGAGTTGTTGCTAAATGTATGTGTGAGGTAGCACCACTGAGGGTCGAAACTGGACGTTATGAGAACCTGCATTTTAATCATAGATATTGTTTTAATTGTAGTGATATTATAGAAGATGAAATGCACGTTTTACTGTTTTGCCCTTTATATGAATCTGTTAGAGAGGAATTATTTGTCTCTTGTTTTAAAAAGATAGAAGGTTTTAATATGCTTTCGTCAAACGAACAGTTTTATTCTATACTCAACAATCCCGTTTTAACTTTTGATAGTGCCAAGGCCTGCAATAATATTCTTTATATACGCCGTGATATTTTATATAGGTAGCATATGCAATATATTTTTATTTTGTTTACATCTCCATGCTTTTATTTTATGTGTATTTAATTGTACAAGTGTCTCTCATAAATCGCTGAGCGATTTGTTGTATATACAAGTGAGACAAAAATAAAATCATCTGTCTGTCTGTCTGTCTGTCTGTATTATATTGACAGTGCCAAAAATCTCATTACAAAAGCCAGTCATCCATAGTCAGAGGACAAAGTATGAAGATTCATATAAAATCCATTGGCGGCCATTTTTGTGTGAACACTTTTAATTCATTTTGTGTAAGAAAATGTCATCGCATGGCTAAACTTTACCTTATACATTTGAATTATTACTACTTCATTTAGTTTAAATACATTGTTTTTCAATTGGAACCATTAATTTTCATTTTCGTGACATCACCTTATATTCCCCCTAAAAACGTGCTACTGCCCCTTTAAAGTCAACATTTCATCAAATTATATATTTCAAAGTCAACATATTACCAAACTATTACTTATCAAAGTAAACATTTCACCATTATTTCTTTTCAAAATCAACATTCCATCAAATTATTAATTTTCAAAGTCAACATTTCATCAAATTATTACATATCAAAGTAAACATTTCACCATTATTTCTTTTGAAAGTCAACATTTAAAAAAAAAAATTATTTCAAAGTCACCATTTCATAATTTTTTCTCTTCAAACTCAATATTTCATCAACTAATAACTTTTTAAAATCAACATTTCATCAAATTATTTCTTTTGAAAGTCAACATTTCACCAATTATTACATTTCAAAGTCAACACTTCTTCAAACATATCAGTTTTCAAAGTCAACATTTCACCAAATTATTACTTTTGAAAGTAAACACTTCATCAAATCATTGATTTCCAAAACCAACATTTCTTCAAATTAATACCTTTCAAAGTCAATATTTCACCTTAATTCTTTTCAAACTCAACATTTCATCAAATTATTTCTTTCAAAAGACATCCTTTCATCAAATCATTTCTTTCAAAGTCTACATTTCACAAATCATTTATTTACAAAGTCATCATTCACCAAATTATTTCTTTTCAAAGTCAACATTTTTCAAATTATTTCTTTTCAAAGTCGACATTTTGCCAATTATCACTTTTCAAAGTAAAAAATAATCAACGTAATACAGTAAATATCTATTAAAGATGATATTTACAAAACTTTACAAACCTTTACAAACATTTACAAAATAATAAATATCTTGTAAATATCATCTTTAATAGATATTTATTACCTTGATTATTTTTGTAAATAAGTACTTTAATCTTTGTAAATATCTTGTAAATAAGTACTTTACAAGATATTTAATCCTTTGTAAATATCTTGTAAAGAACTTCTTTTCATGCAGTGTTAGATGTTAAGGAGACTGGTCTATATGAATCGGATTTGGTAGGGTCTTTTCCCTGTTTGTGTAATGGTATAATAAGACTTTCTTTCCAGTATGTTGGTAATTTGCCGTCTTTCCATAATTTATTGTAGAAATCTAATAACACTTGTTTGCATTTATAGGGAAGACGTTTAAGCATTGTGTAACTGGTTTGATCAATACCAGAGGATGTTCCTTTTTTATTATTTACAACATTGTTAAGTTCTGATATTGTGAATGGCTTGTTGTACCATAAGTCTGACTTGTTCTTGTCCTTCAGCAGTGCGGACCTGTGCATGCCTTGATATGACAATACCCGAGAGCAAGACAATCCCTTGCTGGCGCCAGTGCAGTCTCAGCAGTCTTTGATGTCCGCCGCCGTCACTTATCGTGTCTGCATCTAATCAGACTGCCCAGATAGAAGATTTTAAGACAAATCCTCTTAAGAAATGAACATCAATTGTTTATTAATTTATCAGGAGATAAACCGCTATCCAAATCGCATGTTTTATGTGGACCACCACTCGTCGACCTTTTGTGGCGAATTTCATTATTCCTTTCAATCAAATGGAATATTTTGTAATGTTCTTTACACTTATGTGGGTTCGATTTTGTAATTGTAATTCGTATGTTTTTTTTTCAGACATCCTAAAACTTTGCTTCAGTATATCAGGGAAGTATGTCTCTATGATTTGTCAACAGATTAGTAGAAAGGAGATTGAAGTATTATTATAATATCATTATTTTGGTTTAAGCATATATTATCTAATGAAGAATCCTACTCAGTGAACAAGCAAAGCTTTGCTTATCTGAATACATCACCAGTAAAAACATAAAAACACACAAGAACTAGACAAATATCAAACATATAAATTCAATCTTTATTCAATACTTAAAGGCCACAGGCCTGTAGTACATTTGTTAAATACATTATTTACATACCTGTACAATGGTTGGAATGTTAAATCATTAAAAACAAAAGTCATCATACCATATAATACCAGCATTTGTATAAACATGAATACAATTCATTTTAATCTAAATATTCATAATATTATGTCTATACAAAGAGGCATAGAATATATACATAGAAACATTCTGAACAATATTACTATTTGAACTTGACAACAATGCAACGGATTTATTTATATTAGGATATCTGAAATAATATGCTTTCAAGTATTTTTCCCTAATATGCAAATAAACAGGACACACAAGTAAAAAATGGTATTCATCTTCTATTAAATTTAAGTGACAAAGATAACATTTTCTTTCTTCACGGGATATATTTACATAGCGTCCCGTCTCAATACATAGGTCATGTGAGGAACACCTGAAACGTGAAAGGGCAATTCGGAATTTTTTAACACTAATTTTTGTTAAATAATCCTCAATAATTATTTCAGATTTAATCATTCTATAATAGAAGCATTTATTTGTTAGAGTCATCGATGCTGTCCATGTCTGCAAATAGATATCTTTCAAACGCTGCTTTAATGAAGATATAAAAATTGCTTTTGAGTACACATTTTGTTTGTTCCAAATGTTACCAAGACCACATTTAAAAAGAAGTTCTCTAATACCTGTTACCCAATTTCTCTTACCATTGTTGTCATAAACTATCATCATGTCATAAACCTTTTTTGGTAATCTGTATGAAGGCATCTCAATAAGTCTAAGCCAATATTTAATAACTTGAACATTTGAATGTACATAAATTGGAAATCTTCCACATTCGCCATATACCATTAGGCTAGATGTGTTTATTTTCACACCTAAATACTTTTTACAGACACATAAATGAATCTTTTCTATAACATCAAAGTGTTGTAATCCCCATATCTCTGCCCCATACAGCAAAATTGGGAGTATCTTTAAATCAAATATTTTAAAAAATGAATGGTATGAAATATTCCCTAAGGTCTTAAGATTCTTATATATACATATGTACACTTTCTTTGCTTGTATAGCAGCTTGGTTTGAATGCCTATGCCATGAGAGATTTCTGCTGAAATGAACACCAAGATATTTGTAGTAACCTGTAGTTTCAATTTTTACTTCTCTAAAATACCATTTTTCATTACCTGATAGCTGGCTTCCATTTTTGAATACAAGGATCTTTGTTTTATTCATATTCACTGATAATTTCCATTTGTCACAATAACAGCTAAGTTCATTAATTTGGCTCTGTAATCCTTTGATTGTTGATGAGAAAAGGATAATGTCATCTGCAAACAATAATAAAAATATTTGGGTAATATCAGGATGTAGTTGAATGCCATGTGTACAGTTGGAATTGATTTGAGCTGCTAATTCATTTATGAAAAAGGTAAACAGAAATGGGCTTAAAATGCACCCTTGCCTCACTCCTAGTTGACCACCAACATACTCTGACAAAGAACACCAAAGAGATGTCAAGAGAATGTACTCAAACGCTATGAAACTAGGGCTATGTAGCTTAAGCTGGGAACACTTCTTTGAGAAAATACACCAAAACAAACCATCAAATGTCACCTCTCGCTACCCAGTACGAAACAATTACTAGATCACACACGCTCAAACAATTAAGCCCCCCCTCACTTGTAATGGCAGACTTCACTGTACTACAACAAAATGTCAACGGACTAGGCACCAATGGTGCCGAGCTTAAAATATTACTACAAAACAAGACAATACAACCAAGCGTAATCCTTCTTCAGGAAACAAGATTATCTAAAAGAAGGGACTACAAAATCCCAGGTTATAATATAGTAAGAAAGGATCGTTTTACGGAGATAAGAAAAAACCCACATGGTGGACTAATAATTGGTGTAAAACATGGTATTGATTACAAACCCTTAGACATAAACATTGAAGGCATAGAAATCAATGGCGTAACAGTTAACATAAATGGTAATAAACAGACAAATGTTATAAATGTTTATTTACCCCACAGCACAAAAATTACAGTTGAAATACTCAACAAATTACTACCCTATCTCGCCAACTCAGCTTTTCTGGGAGGAGATTTTAATGCACACCATCGCCTCTGGGAGGCAGACGATAGAACCGATACAAGAGGTACAGTCATACAAAAATGGTTAGAGGATAACAAACTTGTTGTTCTCAACAATGGCGAACCTACTTTTCACAGGCTAACACAAGGTATATACACCACAATAGATCTTAGCATTATTACACCAGACCTAGTTAATGATGCTAGTTTATATGTTCATGACGACAGTTGGGGAAGTGATCACTTCCCACTATTCACCACACTAAAGAATAACAATACACAACAGGCACAAAAAAACAATACCCATAACAATTGGAATTTTAACAAAGCAAATTGGGAAATATTTCAAAATATTTGTGAGCAAAACCTAAACAACGATGTAATAAACGAGGATGTTAACATATACAACAAAAATATCACCGAGGTAATTATAAATGCTGCTAAGGTAGCCATTCCAACCAAAAGAATCCACAATCAAATACCTGTACCATGGTGGAATGAAGAAATTATGCAAGCAAGAAAAGAAAGAAAACTGCTCAGGAAAAAAGCCAAAAAGGATAAGAAGTTAATACAACAAGCGGCAGCAGCTAGAAATAGAGTCAAAACTCTAATAAGTAAGGCAAAAATCCAATCTTGGAAAAAAATGTGTAGCACATTAGATATCAAATCTAACTCAAGGCAAGTCTGGAAAAAGATTAATGTCTTTAGAGGTAAAAACACTAAATCACATATTCCAATTATCAACAACAGCAAAAACAAACAGGAAAAAATCGACAATTTATGCAAACAATTCTCACAAGCAAGTTCAACCAATAATTACAAAACTGCTTTTCAAGATAAGGTAAAAAATACACAACCTTGTCCGAAGGACAAAAACAAGCCAAACCTATGGTACAATAAGCCATTCACAATATCAGAACTTAACAATATTGTAAATAATAAAAAAGGAACAGCATCTGGTATTGATCAAACCAGTTACACTATGCTTAAACATCTCCCCTATAAATGCAAACAAGTATTATTAGACTTCTACAACAAGCTATGGAAAGACGGCAATTTACCAACAGACTGGAAAGAAAGTCTTATTATACCATTACACAAACAGGGAAAAGACCCTACCAAATCCGATTCATATAGACCAGTCTCTTTAACATCTAATCTATGTAAAACACTCGAAGCTATGGCAACGAAAAGATTACAACACTATTTAGAAACCAACGAATTGATCACACAAAATCAATCAGGATATAGAAAATCCTATAGCACCACTGACCATATTGTTAGATTACAACACTCTATCAGACAAGCTCAACAAAATAATAAATTCACTACAGCAGTCTTTCTAGACTTCAGTAAAGCATTTGACATGGTCTGGAAAACAGGCTTGATACAAAAAGTTAAGAAAAAGGGCATACAAGGGGAAATGTTAAACTTTATAAACGACTTTATGTCAGACAGAACATTTCGTCTAAAAACAGATGATCAAATATCAGACAACTATAATTTAGAAAATGGGACCCCACAAGGAAGTATCATATCACCAACTTTGTTCAATATTATGATAGATGATCTATTTCACAAACTACCCAAACAAGTAAACACCTCACAATTCGCTGACGACGGGGCCCTTTGGGTCAGTCACAAATACCAACATGCAGCTGCAGAAATATTACAAAAAGCCTTAATCAAAGTAAATGAATGGACCCAAAATTGGGGATTTCAATTATCCACAAGCAAAACTGTATCAATTCTCTTTCGGCCAACACCCAGAGCCGACTGCAGACCACTGAAATTATACATTAATGAAGAACCATTAAACCAAGTTAAGTATGTCAAATTTTTAGGTATAATCTTTGATGAATATCTAACATGGAATCAACATATTGTTGAACTGTCACATAGATGCAAAAAAGATCTCAATATATTACGAATGCTTTCTCACACCACGTGGGGCAGCAGCAAGGAAATGTTACTCTTACTATATAAATCTCTGATTAAATCCAAACTGCACTATGGAGCAGAAGCTTGGTGCGACACTAGTCAAACCAACATACAAAAGCTAAAAACCATACAAAATCAAGCTTACAGATATATATCAGGATGCCTAAGTGGCACATCAATGGAGCTAGTCAGACATGAACTAGGTGAACTCCCGCTAGAAAAAGAATGGGAAGATAATATTACCAACTATATTGTTAGATCAAAACATAAGCCATGTTTACAAAATATTATCACTCGTAAGAAACAAATAATGACAAAAAGAGTAAAAAAAATACCAACACCATTTGGTGTTACCATGAAAAATCATATAGACAAATATGACCTTGATACAATAGACGTTATATCTGACCCATATACCAAGCATATCTTAAAACCTCCAGACATCCCCGATATCCAAGTTGATATCAAATTGAAAGACCTCATAGACAAAACTAATCCCAAACCTAGTGACCTCAGTAACACTCAAGTCTATATAGAACAAAACTACAATCAAACTGAATACATTCAAATCTTTACTGACGGGTCTAAAGATGAAAAAGGAAGAGTAGGCTCTGGGATAGCCTTCACTCACACAGGTGATGAAGATATATCCCTTAAACTACCAGACAAAACCTCTATCTTCACAGCTGAACTTGTAGCTATTCGACAAGCACTCGTTATCACTAAAGGCTACAAACACAAAAATATAGCTATATTTACAGATTCACTCAGCTCACTGCAAGCTATACAAAACAAAACGGAAAAAAATAGTCATGTACTTCTACATCAAATTTACCAGGGGTATAATTATCTAACTCAGGATAACAACAATGTTAGATTTATATGGGTGCCTTCCCACATAGGCCTAACAGGCAATGAAAGAGCCGACCGAGCAGCAAAAGCAGGTCTAACCCACAGCAATAATGTCAACATACCATTTACTAAAAACGAAATTAAGAGCATTGTAAAATCAATTACAACGGATGAATACAACAAAACCTTTAAAGGCAACTGGGGACATACCCAGTACTATCAAGTACAACCTACAAAACTTACAAAAGCTAAAAACTTCCACAACTTTAGAAGGGTTGATGTAGCCATAACTAGACTCAGGCTCAACAATGTTTGCAACGGGGTTTATCTCCACAAAATAGGGAAAGCACCAAATAATCTATGTAATCAATGTAATGTCGAAGACACCATAAATCACATTCTGTTTCAATGTGATAAATACAAAAAACACAGGGGACAACTCCTTGAAAATGTAAGCGCTAACAACCCACAAGAACTGTTAGCCAATGCTAAAAATTACCAGTACCTTTCAGTATTCCTACTACAAACCAAATTGTATAAAACATTATAATTAATAACCACCTAGCCTTACACCCAAACTCCTAACCATTACCTACCCCTCATCCCCTCCCCAATTTAAGGGTCACTAAACCCTAACAACCACCCCACGGGTAAAACTCCCAGAAGGACCTTACGCAAGCGAGACTGATCTCTTAAACCTCCTTCTTCTGGTAAGTGTTGGTCATGGCGACCCACGACCAGAGCTGGTTGGTGAGATGGGTTCACGATATACATTACCTCGGGACCACTCGCGCAAGCCTATACAAACAGGCGCGTAGGCTCCCAACGGGAGATTTCCACCCAACACCTAAAATAATATTTACCACTCCCATATTTGGGATAACTGGTAGGACTTGGGCACAGGGCAAAATGGTTAAAACTTTTCACTTAAAGTGCACGGTGTGGCTACCCCCGGCACTTCACTAAATTATAACTGGTAATTTTCCCAGTAGCAAACCTCAAAACCCTCACTGCCTGCTTCTTAATCGGGTTCAGTGGGGAGGACAGGTATTGTACCTTAAGTGTATGGTTAGACTACCCCCTGCACTTTACATAGGTACAATACCAGTCAGACGACCTTCAAGAAAGAAAAAACGCACATTGCGAAGAAAACAACGCTGGAAACAACAGCAAATAACAGACTAAGTATATCAAACCAAAAAGATAAGTATTACTCCATTCACTCAATTATCAATAAATTTAGATATAAAACATTACTAATTACAAATAAATATAAATACAATTCAAACACAATTATTCAAATACAATTTTATCTTATCACAATTAAAAATACCATCTCAAATACTATATTAAACCTTTTTACTTCAATATAATTTCCCATACATAATATATTCTTTCTATCTCTTTCAGGTACCACGCCATTTCACAGCACTATTTATTTACTGACTATTCATAAAATCAGCCCCCCCCCCCCCTCACTCTATTCCAAATTCTAAATTAATTTTAACCACTTTAGAACTTTTATTAATTTTATTTGGGTGCCTAAGACCTATTCTAAATTTCATGCCCCTTTTTTTGGAAATAACTCAGGCTTAGACCCAACGTCGGCGACATCACCGTATGGTGAAGAAGACGTTAAACCCCAATCCAACAACAACAACTCCTAGTTGACTAATAAAAGTCTCTGAAATATAAGGGTTATAAATTAAATATAAATAAAGAACCTGACATATCTGTATTAAACAACTGGGTGACTTATTGCCAGCGGTTGCTTTTATATGATGTTTGATTTAAACATATTTTATTCATACAAAAGGGATTGGTAAACAAGCCATGAGGCTTATATAAATACCTCTCCCATACATAAGTATACATAAACAATTCAGGTTAGGATAGAAAGGACATACCTTTACATGAAACAATAATTATATCTATGACAAACATATAGAGGAATATAATAAAACTGTTACTCACTGAGTTAATAACTACAATTCTGATTTCTCTCAGGCCGGACAATCGCGAGCAAAGAAAGAAAGAATATAAAATAACTTGGAATAACGTCTTATGTGTTGTCAAATCTTTTTGAATGAGTTATAAAGAAATGAACCGATTCTAATAATTTCTGATTTATTTCTTTACCTTCAGCTGCATTACCACGATCATATTACAATGTTTTATCAAATCGCACACTCCTGTAGATAAATTGATGTAATCTTGTTGATGTTCTATTATCTAGGGAATCGTGTTCCCATATCAGCAAACATCTCAAGAAAACAATGTTTTGAAAAAAAATTATGAGCTGAAAAATCTAACAGGGCCTAAGATTGACTTATTGTTCCGTAATTCCCAACTTTCGATAACACTTGAAGAATCACAATTGCACAATTATTAAATATGTCGCCTATGTGTTTATCTAAAACATGTATATCATCTATATGTGTTGAAGGATTGATCTGGTATATATTAAGAATGTATTGCTTAACATGCTAGAAAAGAAATGTAAAATGCTTGGAGTATGATTGAAGATTGTTGTCTAAATGGATTTGTACACTTGTTACAAATGAAAATATATTATATTGATGAATATGCATGAGCGTGTGACGTAAATAAACCATCTGTATTTTGGTTTGTCATATTTGACTCAAAATGATCTTCAGTATCGGTAATTCAGTAGTGTATATAGACAGTTTTATGTTATATATTTTGAAAAATATCACGATGTTGTTTATTGTTTAAATCAAAATAAATCCGACTTTTACTCTCCCTAAGGGTGACCTCTTGATACGCCAACATTTGGAGAAAAAAACTTATCTTGGAACGCTAAGAAAAATTTATCTTATCCAGCCCAAATGTTTGTTTTACTGCTGCCAAAACCTGCAATTTAATTCTTTCTAAACGTCAATCTTACGAATACAATTCCTGATTTTATCTCAATAGATTTATCTTTATAAATGTCATAACTATAACTTTAGGCATCTATTTTGCTTCTTGTAAATATTTCAATGACATAAGTCTCTCATAATCCCTTATAGGGGTGGCTCAACTTTTACTGTTTTATCAAATGTATTGTATGTATTTTCACGTTGAGCTGAGACTTTAATTAACAATCTGTCTGTCGGTCTGTAATGCATAGATAATTGGTGAACACATTTAACCACCAACACGTTGACTGAATGCAAAAATCAGCAATATTTACCAAATGTTGGCGTAGGATGATTGAACCCTCTTAAATACCTAATGCGCAATTAAAAATACACCTTTGTCATCTGTACTTTTACACACTATGATTTCTATCTGACATATAAATCTTCATGTATGTATTAAAGTCGTCAAACTGATATTTGTTCATTGTACAAAGCAAAGAGATAGATAAACAAGTATTTGTAGGAAAAAGTAATACATTTTCTAAATGAAAGTAAATTGTTGATCACTTTATTTTACATCAAACCACACGTTTTTCTAATAATAAGAATATTGCCCTTGAAAAGGTGCGGTTGTCTGGCTGTTCTGAATTGAATGTACGATATTATGTTAATTGCGTAGATGTTATGTTTTGTGATTGTTGGCTTTTACCTCTGGTTGATGTCGCCTATGTGGGGCCTTTGCCTCAATTATTTCCAATGATGGATGAATCAAATTTAAAATAGGTAACAGATGATAAATAAAACAGCTTTGAATTTTAAATGTTGTAGTGGAAGGGATATTTTTTCAAAGAGTAATAGATAATAGCTTTAGTGTGCATGGCCGAAGTGTTTAAGGATATTAAAATTGGTTAAAAAATATAAGTATGATACAGGTTGGTTGTAATTAAACAGATTAAACATGTTTAAGTTCAATATTGCAGCTACAACTGTCTGGTAGTTACCCATGAGTAGTAATAAATAGCTTTGACATAACTTAATTGGTTGTGTCCGGCTTAGGGGATTGCCCACTCTTTGACGATGTGATTACAAGGATTAGCCAAAGGATGTTGTTATAGAGAATAAGCATGTCTGCCAAAGCATCTAGGTCATGCCAAGTTGTCAAGGCACAAGTCACTCATTGGTCAACAGGATGTCGAACTAGATCAAATGAAAAATTGAACTACATGATCATCATACCTAATGTATGTGCCATGAGATGAACACATGACATATCTATTGGAGTACACCACCCTTGGGACTTACATACAAATGGAATATTTTCAACAAGGTACGTTTTGTTTACAAGATTATACAAAGTAATTCATTGAAATAATTATTTACATTTTGATCATTTTAGAAACAATGCATTAGAAATTCAGTTTTGAAAAGAATTCACATACAAGGGAACCAGTATTTTCGTAGATAAAACGGGTAGGGGTGTTTTCTTAGACACTTTTGGTTCATAGACAGATAAAACGGTGGGTTTGTAGACTTGAAAATAAATATATTTTCAACACAATATAATTTATAATAACTAAATTATGTTTTTAGTATGATTTTGGAAACAGCCCATGGTACAAATACACTGAGAAATATAAACATTAGAATAAATAACTAGAAGTATTGTAACAAAACGATTATCAAAATCCATCACTATACACCAATCCATAAGGGATCCTTTTTTACCATAGCATAATAATAGATTATATGACATTTAATCATTAGTCATTGTAATTGTAAACAGGATTTAGTTTATTGCCCATTCTGCAAGTGTCTACGACCCAACCGTCACCAAAATACAATATTGTCTTACACTAAATGTATAGTGTATGTTGATGTTTTGGAACCTAACATTGTTTCTTTAGATCAATTGAGATACTCAAAATATATGATTATAGGAAAAAAAGTCCTTGGAAAAAAAGTACCGGTAAAAAAGTCCTCCGGAAAAAAAGTCCTATTACTATCAAAACAGGTTAAATAGACATTAACATCAAAGATATTGTTAAGAAAACATGAATTGTTTGTACTTGAGGTATCAAGAAGGATGTTGTCATATCTAAATATGGATTAGTTAACTTTAAGACTTTACTTTAAGAGGCATTTTTGGATTATTTAAGAATTAAGAAAATGTTAGTTTATCTCAATCTATTGAATCAACTGTTATATTAAATAAGGATTAATCAAGGATTAATTAAGCACCAATCAAGAGTATATGTGATGTGAGTCTCATGTGATGAGCCTTCAAAATCACAAAATTATAAAATATCAAATTTGAAAAAAGCTTCACTAAAAAAAACTGACGACTGTTTAAGATAATGGCTTATCTAAAGGGAAAAGAAGTGTTTGTCCAACAAAGAATCTCAGATTTACTCACAGATTGAAATTTTTCTAAATTTTCGAAATTATGGTTGAAAAAAGTACTGAAATTTCAATGTTCTGCTAGGCTTTTATCGTGCATGATAAAAAAAGGTTTCTCTAATTGAATGTCCAAAATGTTATTTTTGATTTTAAAAACCCAAAGTTTCATGCGTGGTTTTTCACCAATGACAATAGTTATATATCGCCAAATTTCAGTGGTCTCACATTTTTTCTCATATTTTCAATTATTTTGTATTTTAATGATTTTAACGTCAATTAAATAGTGAATAAAATGGCAATTGTTATATCTAGAGTGGTCAATACATAAAATATTTCACAATATTCAAAGAGCTCCCAATTTAATTTTACAAAATGGGCGGTGCTTAATTAAGTTCTTTGTGTATAGATGCATCCATGAAAGTCAATATTGCATTATTGTATCTGAATAAAGTGAATTACAACAAAAGTTTATTATTTTGTCATACTTTGTTACCTAAAATCTACAATAGGACTTTTTTTTCCGGAGGACTTTTTTTTCTAGTTGAATTTAGGACTTTTTCCTCGGTACTTTTTTCCGAGGACTTTTTTTCCGGACACCAAATATATAATGTATTGTATTTAACAGGCCTTCATACTACAATTTCATGATGCGCCAATGATGTGCTCTTTCTGAATTATCCTAATTTACATTTGACGAAGGATTATTAATATTATTCTTTTATATTTTTTGATAGTGATAAAAAAATTAGAAGTGAATAGGCCATCTTATCAATTTGCTTGACAACATACGATGACATACTATTATTATTGATATATATATATATACACAGAACCCTAAAGAACACTATGTATAGTTTTCTATATCAAACATAAATAATTAAATGAAAATCATATTGTTTTTTCTTTCTGAACATCAATTCTTCAATTAAGTAGATATCAACATCAAACTCTCAATATCATAAAGAACGATCGTTACTCCAATATTTTGTTTTGTACATAATTATACCGGTACATAAAATGATGTAATAGCATAATGTTCTTGTGTTTTATATGTTATTTAAAGAGGCTGTCTCATGGGCATCTTTTTTGCTAGTAGGAATATTGATGATTATTTTTTTCTAACGGGTCTGTCTGTCGCATTATGCAGTGTTAGGGGCATGGACATATTACGATAGTTTCCATACTATCACTGTTATTTATTTCAAATCATGCGAGAATTAGGAACATTCTACAGGATAACACACTTTTCAAGACTAATCATCAAGGAGATAGTATTTCTCTTTTGCATCCCTGTTGCGTTGGAAAACCATACATATTATTATTATTGTATTGTTAGTTAAGTGTTATTTTGGTTCGCCAAGTATTCATCAGATTGGACGAAGCATTCATAAGACAGTGATATTCTTTTGAAATAATTATCCTATCTTGCGAGAATTAAGAACATTCTACAATATATCAGACTTTACAAGACTTAAACAGTCATTCGCATTCATAAAACACAGTGTTATTCTTTTGAAATAATTATCAAAATGACACCTAAAAAATAAACATATTTTAAATCTTGCGAGAATTAAGAACATTCTACAAGATATCAGACCTTATAAGACTAATTCAGTCATCAGAGATAGCAGTTGTCTCCTGCATGCCTGAAGCGTCGAAAAACCATCAATAGGTGATATTCTTTTCTTTTGATACATTCAAATGTTGAGACAACACAAAACTTACATACATATACACAAATATACAAGAGTATAAAAAAATAAACAATAATATACAATTGTTAACAAAATATACAATAGTAAACAACAATATACAAGAGTAAACAACAATATACAAGAGTATACAAAAATATACAAGAGTATACAAAAATATACAAGAGTATACTGGTTTTGGAAATTCGGAGTATACTGACCAGGAAATTTTTGGAAATCCTAAGTATACTGAGGTATACTATTTTGTATATTCGGGGTATACTGATCAGGGTATTTTGTCCAGTGTAATGTATCGCTGACGAATATTACACAGTTGAAATTTATTTTACAAGCTTTTGATTGGCCTATTTGATACGCAGTGGGCTGATCTGCTAGCTCAGATAATATTGCTCGTGAGGCCAAGGGCAATACGGGCAGATTTGGAAACCTTAAAAAAAAACATGAAATATTGACCGAGCCTCTGTTCTAATTAGCCGAGTCAGTTGGTTAGAATGGGAGATGCGCGATTGTCAGGCAATCAAAGTTAGTTGTTCAATCAGCGAAGCTGTCCTAAAAATCATCAGTTAGGCTACTGAATCATGGAAAAAGCATCGTGATATGAACCACCCATTTCATGCGAGAAGCGTTGTCATTTGCTAAACATAATTTTAATGGATTGTGGTGCAATTTTTTTACCGCCAGAGGAATTAACTGCCGGAACCCATGGATCTGGGCCTTCTTTCACAAAGCAACCTTTACTAAGGTTAATAATAATAATAACTAGGACTGCCGCGGCAGTACTTAGGTCTTCAACACTTCCTTTTGACCTTCACACAGTGCTTGACCTTCACATGAGTTTTTGTCTAAGAGGTGTACAATCAGTTATTCATCATTAAAATGACCATATTTCACATATTATTCAATACTAAGACTTTGCAGAAAATCAATCATGGCGGACAATGTCAGCTATGACATCATTCTTCAGAGAATATAATTCCCAGAGGCAGAAAAAAATTTGGTTGAATTATCTATCACCGTTTTCTAGATACATGTGATTAAAGGCTGTAATCTAAACTTGACTGTTTCAGACCCCTGTATAATGATATGAAACCTAAAAAATAACTATTGATATTTTACTGATAAGGTATATCAGAAACAATGTTGGTCTTGATTATCCGCATACAAGGATGTATATTTTGTTTAGATAACTCAAATTGCTGACTTTGCTTACAGACATGAGATTTTGAATTTTATAATGTGGTGCAACAATAATTTTTGGATTTTAAATACCAAGAAAACGAAAGAAATTGTTATAGATTTCCGAAAGTCATCTGACTCTCCAGGAGCTATTTCAATCAATAGTGAAGAAATTGAAATTGTGAATAAATACAAATATTTAGGTACTTTCATTGACTGTAAGCTTTCTTAGAATGACAATGTTCATTATCTATTCAAAAAAGGACAGCAGAGATTGTTTTTCTTACGCCCTTTAAACACTTGTGATTGTTCTGTCATGGTTTTGTTAGCTCACCTTTACAAAGTAAATGTGAGCTTATGTCATGGCGTTTCGTCCGTCGTCCGTCTGTCTGTCCGTTCGTCCGTCCGTCCGACCGTCCGTCCGACCGTCCGTCCGTCCGTAAACTTTCAGGAAAAAGACTACTCCTCCCAAACGAATCCAGATATCATTCTGAAATTGTAGTATGTTATACCCATGGTGATTCCTCACAGAAAGGTAGATGTTTCTGTTTTGAGAATCCAAGATGGCCGCCATGGCAGCCATATTAAATTTTCAATTAGATTTCATGAAAAAGACTACTCCTCCTTTACCAATCCAGATACCATTCTGAAATTGTAGTATGATATACCCATGGCGATTCCTCACAGCAAGGTAGACGTTTCAGTTTTGAGAATCTAAGATGGCCGTCATGGCAGCCATATTGAATTTTCAATTAGATTTCATGAAAAAGACTACTCCTCCTATACGAATCCAGATATCATTCTGAAATTGTAGTATGTTAAACCCATGGTGATTCCTCACAGAAAGGTAGATGTTTCAGTTTTGAGAATCCAAGATGGTTGCCATGGGAGCCATATTTAATTTTCAATTAGATTTCATGTAAAAGACTACTCCTCCTATACGAATCCAGATATCATTCTGAAATTGTAGTATGTTATACCCATGGTGATTCCTCACAGAAAGGTAGATGTTTCTGTTTTGAGAATCCAAGATGGCCGCCATGGCAGCCATATTTAATTTTCAATTAGATTTCATGTAAAAGACTACTCCTCCTATACGAATCCAGATATCATTCTGAAATTGTAGTATGTTATACCCATGGTGATTCCTCACAGAAAGGTAGATGTTTCTGTTTTGAGAATCCAAGATGGCCGCCATGGCAGCCATATTAAATTTTCAATTAGATTTCATGAAAAAGACTACTCCTCCTTTACCAATCCAGATACCATTCTGAAATTGTAGTATGATATACCCATGGCGATTCCTCACAGCAAGGTAGACGTTTCAGTTTTGAGAATCTAAGATGGCCGTCATGGCAGCCATATTGAATTTTCAATTAGATTTCATGAAAAAGACTACTCCTCCTATACGAATCCAGATATCATTCTGAAATTGTAGTATGTTAAACCCATGGTGATTCCTCACAGAAAGGTAGATGTTTCAGTTTTGAGAATCCAAGATGGTTGCCATGGGAGCCATATTTAATTTTCAATTAGATTTCATGTAAAAGACTACTCCTCCTATACGAATCCAGATATCATTCTGAAATTGTAGTATGTTATACCCATGGTAATTCCTCATAGAAAGGTAGATGTTTCAGTTTTGAGAATCCAAGATGGCCGCCATGGCAGCCATATTGAATTTTCAATTAGATTTCACGAAAAAGACTACTCCTCCTATTTTTTATTTTGCTTCTTTGCTTGCTTCTTTTCTCTGCTTGCTTCTTTTCTTTCCTTGCTTCTTTTCTCTCCTTGCTTCTTTTCTTGCTTCTTTTCTCTCTCCTTGCTTCTTTTCTTGCTTCTTTTCTTTCCTTGCTTCTTTTCTTTCCTTGCTTCTTTTCTTTCTTTCCTTGCTTCTTTTCTTTCCTTGCTTCTTTTCTTTCTTTCCTTGCTTCTTTTCTTTCCTTGCTTCTTTTCTTTCTTTCCTTGCTTCTTTTCTTTCCTTGCTTCTTTTCTTTCCTTGCTTCTTTTCTTTCTTTCCTTGCTTCTTTTCTTTCCTTGCTTCTTTGCTTGCTTGCTTGCTTGCTGGCTCGCTCGTTCGTTCGTTCGTTCGTTCGTTCGTTCGTTCGTTCGTTCGTTCGTTCGTTCGTTCGTTCGTTCGTTCGTTCGTTCGTTCGTTCGTTCGTTCGTTCGTTCGTTCGTTCGTTCGTTCGTTCGTTCGTTCGTTCGTTCGTTCGTTCGTTCGTTCGTTCGTTCGTTCGTTCGTTCGTTCGTTCATTCATTCATTCATTCATTCATTCATTCATTCATTCATTCATTCATTCATTCATTCATTCATTCATTCATTCATTCATTCATTCATTTATTTATTTATTTATTTATTTATTTATTTATTTATTTATTATTTATTTATGGTCTTAGTGCTCGTTTGCGTGTATATGTTGTCACTCATTGTTTTGTATTGTTTGAATATGTTTATGATGTAACCAAAATTTCCTTCGTGATTATAAAGTCTTATCTTATCTTATCTTATCATATCTTAATCAATCCTCAGTAGCTCAGTCAGTTGTTTATAATTCTCAAAAAAAATATAATTCTCAATTTTACAAGTCCGCTCTCTTCACATCACTTAAGTTTAGAAGCACAAAAAAGAATAGCTGTATTAGAAAAGCAGAGGTTTACAGTTAGGACATAGAAAGTAGAGGTGTATCAGTCAATACAGTTACAGTTAGAACAAAGGAATCGATAGCAACGCGACCGGAGGTGGGGTTTAATGAAATCTAAGTTTTTTGTAATGCATGACCTTTCAACTCAGCACTAATATATCCCTAATGATATGATCTCTTAAATTGTGCCAGTATCCAAATGTATTATCACCCGACCTTTTTAATGTCTTGCAATTTGTCCACCGATAAAGAACTACTCTTTATATTTTAATATCTTGCAATTTGTCCACCGATAAAGAACTACTCTTCATATTTAAATGTCTTGCAATTTGTCCACCGATAAAGAACTACTCTTCACATTTTAATGTTGTAATAATGACACCAACCTCTAAATGTTTAGGATTTTGTTTTACAAATGATTTTATCTTTCTACAAATTTCTCATTTTGCCATTTTGGTCACATGTCCAATTCAGTATAGAGATGAATGAATGTGTAAATTCTGTCCACAGTTTGAAAACGTCACGAATCGAACATGACCATAGCATTGACTGTTCAGGAGAAAATGCACTACAACCCTTCATTGTTCTATTAAAAATAACCCTTCATTATTCTATTAAAAACAGATATGTTGGGTTGTGTGTCAATTTTTTTATTTTTTTAAATTGCTTTCATTCTTAAAAAAGTATTGAGTTACCTTCAATAAGGCGTCCAAAATATAATAAGACTTCTACATATTAATGTTCCATCTAATTAAAGTGCGTTTTCCCTGTGTGCAGTCATGTGCTACTGACCGCCAGGTCACGTGATCTTTTGTCAGGACAGCAGGTACACACACCATACTCATTTAGTTTCAGAGTAAGAAGCTTATCAAGGAACTTGTCCTTAAACAAACTGACCCTGTCTGTCTGCAACTCTCTGCTCACTGACTGTCTTGTCCACTTTATTCTCATATACGAGAGGATCTTTTAAACCGTTGTCTTTCTAATTGGCCTAATTTTAATTGTTTACCGTTAAGAACAACTTGCCCTAATATTTTCATGTGGTGATTTTACCTTTTGCTTAGCCAAAACCTGCTGTACCATTTTAGAACAACGACGTCTTTCCCTGTACAAATAACCTTTAATTCATATACTTATTTCATTCATGGTCTTATTTTATTTACTTCATAATCTATTTTAACCATCTCCCATAGATCGCTTGGCGATTGATCGTGTATGTTGTATTGTATCTTTTTTTATGTAACATGTATATTGTTGTAAAACGAGCGAGATGTAAATAAAGTTATCTGTCTGTCTCTCTGTCTGTCAGCCTGTATTACAGTCTGAATTCTTATCCATGTCTTGACTATCACTACACAAAACACCGAGATCAAGTAATCCTTATTTAACATTGCATTTAAATAAATTATACATGTACAATTAAGCTCAGTTGTTCATAGCAAACTCCTGAAATTCCTTTCCCCTTACTTACTCTTGTTGTCAATTTATAATGGGTTAATGTGAAATTACTCAAGAGGGCAAGGAGTTTATGGATGATCAACTTCTTTGTTGTGGCGACGCTAATCTGGAACTCTTGTTATTGCATTACCTTAACATGTGTACAAGTAAGCGCCTAGCTTTACAATGACCAAGTGGTATGACTGCAGCCCGGAATCAACAGGAAGTATGACGGTACCCAATAAACAGGGACAATAAAGCTTGCTGCCTGTTTGAGGGGTACATCGGCGGTTAATCGCAGAGTCGACACATGCAAGCAAACACTGCAATCTACCGAGTAAGTATATTCATTATTTATTTGATTAAATAAGGTTAATATTTTAATGACTTGCTCAAGTTTAATGCATATTTTGGATATTTAAAGTGCACTTAAACGTGTAGGTTTATATGATGAAAGCTGAAGGTGTAAATAACATTACGATGTAACTACACATGTAGACGACATTTTGTGTATGTTTTTAATACACGTGTCTCTGATAAATACACATCCATCTATTGCAGTATGAGACTGAATTAATTGTTTTGTCACAGTTTCAGTAAAGAAGAAATAATTTGCATTACGTTATGAAAAGAGTGTTGTCTACATGCAAACAAGAACGATACCCGCATTCTCTCTTTTGGTATTTGTCTATTGCAAGGAAGAACCACACCCACTTTCTCGCATTGGGTATTTTCTATGGAAGAACGATACCCACTTGAATAGTTTTTTCTGTCTGTAAGCAGGGAAAGTACCCACTACAGATACCCACTTGCTTCCTAAGGTATGTTTGTTTTCAAGGAAAAACAATTATTGTTCATAATTTTCCCATGTTCAGTTGATATTTGATATTGACTTCTAAAAACTAGACTCACTTGCATATTGAAAATTAAAATCTAAAACCACAAATCAGCAATCAGAGATGCAAACAACACACCATATTGTGTGTCGGTGTCTCTAAGATATATATATATAAATATATACTTGTGTGCAATGCCAATGGATCACTCAACGAGTAATGGTGAGTAACAACACCGTTGACAACCAGTTATTTATTGCTGCACGCATGAGTGAATTGTTCAAATAACTATCTATCATTATAATATTATGTAATGCATAACACTTTCCACTCAACTTATATGGAAATATCACGGTAGAGATATCCAATACCTTCCATGTGATATTAACATTTGAACCATCTATTGACAATCTTATGATATAAATCAAACCTCATAAATATTCACAGTAATATTTGGTGCTTTTATCAGGTTGGGAACACCCACTATTTGGAATATTATATCCCGATTGGGATACAATATTCCATTTGGGATATTTCATGATATCCCAATCGGGATATAACCATATGTTTTCTGATTTTATATGGAAATTGTGTATTTCCGCATAAGAGGAAAAACTAGAAAAGAATGTTCACATTGAAACATATTTATTATGATGCTTTGAATCTTTTTGCTAATGTAAATAAAATGTAAGTTGCAAAATGAAACTAATGTAAAAGTGTACATTAAGTTTACTAATCCTTATTGAAAATGCACTATTTTAGCATTAGTTTCCATTAATTATTAGACAATTTAAAAACATATTCAAATTTCTTTAAAGGTATGAAATCCTTGATACATTATAATTTTCCATTTTGCTATAAAAGTTCATTTTGTCAAGCTGAACATAGGCACAAAATCTACCTCTTCCAGTCAAAGTAAACCTAGCCTCACTATTATCCGTTACACTGCTATACTAGGTCTAGAAAGGCTTGGTTGAGAGTCGCGTCAGCCCACGTGACCAAGTTGACCAATCGAACTGATCTTACCAAGCCACAATAGTGTGCCTTCGCACGTATAACGTTGGAGGGTCATAGGTCGCAGAAAGGTCGGCTGACGCGACCCTCAACCAGACCTTTCTAGACTCAGTATAGGGGATTCTTAATATTGCCTCATGAATATTTATGAGGCACGCAAAACGGATCGCGCGTAATCGAAAACGAGGCTAAGGCCGCTTCTACACCCGGAAGTAACATTCAATAGCATTGACATGCCAGTAGCTTTCTCTAAAAACGCTTCGTTTTAGTAAATACTGAGCTATTTACAATTGTCAAAAGTACAGAAACGATGCAGTAAATAAATATCTCCAGGTAACGCAGTCGATAATAGTATTTTACTCGCTGGGTTAGTTTTGTTGATTGATTCACCGGGCTGTTTACACGTTGTGTGCATCATTTAGCATTCTGGTGTTGCTAATTATACGCTTTTTAAATTAAATGTACTTTACACATATCCTTCATTTCGAGAATATTTCAATTTATAATCTACAACAATATTTTATTGGTGTAAGAAAAACAATAATAAAGCCTTCTCTCTCTAGTCATCGATATCTTAGAGTCAGTTTCAGGTCATCGAGTGCAGGCCCTGTGTAAACAAACTGCAGCTACTTAATTAATTCTTATATAATATATTTGTGAGTTAAATCACACTAAATAATACTTCTGGATTTTTTCATGATTATATTTTAACTCTTTCTATGTTTCTGCAAATGTCCACGTCAAGAATATTCTTACATGTATTTGAGAAATATTGATTGCAAATTAAATATAATTTACCTGAATAAAAAGTAATATATTCTAGCTGCTGCATATCTCTACAGGACTAAGTACCATGTTAGAAAACTTATTCTACTCAGTTTTTCGATTAAAAAAATGAATTCATAATAATCAGGTATCTATGTGAGATATTTTTGTAGTTGTAAAATTGTTTAAAGATTAAAACAAATCTATAAAAAAAATTGTTTATTATATGAGATGCGAATGTATGAGGAAGATCCTTACTGCATATTTTTGAAAAAAAACACACCAATGCACACCATTGGAAAAAATATTGATCTCTTAAACCCTTCTTAATAGTAAATAGTAAATTTTAAATACTGATATTCATAAACTGTTAAATTGTAACTGTTTAAACTACATGTTTAGTTCTGTTGATACTTTTACTGTTTTTTAATATATTCTTGTCCTTGAAACAGAACCAGCCATTATGTTAAGAAAACTTATTCAAATCACTGGTTTTTTTTGTTTAGGTAAAAGGTATATTTGTTTTGGTTTGCTTGTTTTTTTGGGAGGGGGGAGGTTGAAATAGTCAGGACAATCACTAGTATTGATATATAAACACCACAATGAATTATGTTACATGGATTATTAAAAAAATGTTTTATATATCAGAAGCAACTGCATGCATGTACTTGCAAATCTCAACAAATTATTTGGAAAAGGAATGTTTTTTTTTTAAAATTTACTAAAGAAAAATTTATAATTTTTGATGACATAAATAGACAAAATAACAAAATAGATTATTGAAACAGTCAGTTTATTTTGAAGGCCTAGATACATATTTCAAATTATATTATTTATACCTAGCTAAAGGTTTATTTTTTCTTAATGCTGAAGTTCATGAATATCTTAAGTATTTTTATTATATATTAATTATTCAAGCAATTCTGTTGATATTTCATATGATTTTAATTATTTTACTTCAGTGTCTAGAATCAATCATCCAATATTTCAAGCATTAACCAATAATAAACCTACATTGCAATAAGTTCTGGCTTTAATTGAAGTTACCACTCCTTATAAACTAATCAAATATTCGTTATTAAAATACTGAATAACTAACTGGCATGACATTCGAATAACGAATTACTAACTGGTTAGTTATTCGTTATTCAAATACTGAATAACTAACTGGCTTGGCTTTCGAAAAACGAATAACTAACTGGTTAGTTATTCTTTATTCAAATACTGAATAACTAACTGGCATGACATTCGAATAACGTATAACTGACTGGTTAGTTATTCGTTATTCAAACTTGCATTGAAGAGTAACTAAGAAGCCTGGTATTCGAATAATGTATAACAAATTGATTGAATGGTTTATAGAATAAGGTACTTATGAGACATTTTACTATTGAAACATACATAGAATGAATGACTGCTTTCATTTAAAGGTTTATAACTCAAAGTCACAATAATGAATAACTCACTAGCATTCTATTCGAATAACGAATAACTAACTTAGTTATTCGTTAGTCAAATACTGAATAACTAACTGGCTTGGCTTTCGAAAAACGAATAACTAACTGGTTAGTTTTTCGTTATTCAAATACTGAATAACTAACTGGCATGACATTCGAATAACGAATAACTAACTGGTTAGTGATTCGTTAGTCAAATACTGAATAACTAACTGGCTTGGCTTTCGAAAAAAGAATAACTAACTGGTTAGTTTTTCGTTATTAAAATACTGAATAAATAACACGCATGACATTCGAATACTGAATAACTAACTGGTTAGTTATTCGTTATTCAAATACTGAATAACTAACTGGCTTGGCTTTCGAAAAACGAATAACTAACTGGTTAGTTATTCGTTATTCCAATACTGAATATAACTAACTGGCATGACATTCGAATAACGAATAACTAACTGGTTAGTTATTCGTTAGTCAAATACTGAATAACTAACTGGCTTGGCTTTCGAATAACGAATAACTAACTGGTTAGTTATTCGTTAGTCAAATACTGAATAACTAACTGGCTTGGCTTTCGAAAAACGAATAACTAACTGGTTCGTTTTTCGTTATTAAAATACTGAATAACTAACTATCATGACATTCGAATAACGAATAACTAACTGGTTAGTTATTCGTTATTCAAATACTGAATAACTAACTGGCTTGGCTTTCGAAAAACGAATAACTAACTGGTTAGTTATTCGTTATTCCAATACTGAATATAACTAACTGGCATGACATTCGAATAACGAATAACTAACTGGCTTGGCTTTCGAAAAACGAATAACTAACTGGTTAATTTTTCGTTATTCAAATAACTGGCATGACATTCGAATAACGAATAACTAACGGGTTAGTTATTCTTTATTCATATACTGAATAACTAACTGGCATGACATTCGAATAACGAATAACTAACTGGTTAGTTATTCGTTATTCAAACTTGCATTGAAGAGTAACTAATAAGCTTGGTATTCGAATAATGTTTAACAAATTGATTGAATAGTTTATAAAATAAGGTACATTTTACTATTGAAACATACAAAGAATGAATGACTGCTTTCATTTAAAGGTTTATAACTCAAAGTCACAATAATGAATAACTCACTAGCATTCTATTCGAAAAACGAATAACTAACTGGTTAGTTATTCGTTATTCAAATACTGAATAACAAACTGGCATTGCTTTCCAATAACGAATAACTAACTGGTTAGTTATTCGGTATTGAAATACTGAATAACTAACTGGCATGGTGTTCCAATAACGAATAACTAACTGGTTAGTTATTCGTTATTCAAATACTGAATAACAAACTGGCATGGCTTTCCAGTAACGAATAACTATCTATCAGTATTAAATGTTTCAATGTATCTCTTATGTTATCAAGTTTGTGGACAAACTGTTTATCCTATTTGACTCTGTTGACATTAGGGCAGCAAATAACAACAACAAACTGTCAGTCTTATATCGTAGCCTCTCTCAGAGTTAGAGGTCGGGAAGGCCAATTATAGCGATAACAGAGTTTTCCTGAAGATACATCTGGTTCATTGTTGTAGAATAATGTTTATACTATCATTTCCGTTATAAATTTCATTGGGGGTTGATGAATGAAAGGGTGGCTTAATGCAGGCACCGGTAAAACCGTCACGTGACTTACACTATTTAAGGCTCGAGACGCTTTTCCTTGGTTTCTTGGCCTTGATGAAGTCTGATTAGGCACATGATATCAACTTTATGGTAGCCTTCTTTGGTAATGGAAGATAATGAGACAGTTGGGGGTGGGGGAAATGAAACTGTTGGTGATGGCGAAAATGAAAATGTTAGTGATGGTAATGGTGATGGGGAAAATGAAACTGTTTGTGATGGCGAAAATGAAAATGTTTGTGATGGTAATGGTGATGGGGGAAATGAAACTGTTGGTGATAGACAGAAAATACCAGCTGGTAATAGGAGAAGTGACACAACAGATGAGGAGGGAGAGGAACCAAAGACACCTATTAAGCTAAGAAAATTCTCTTGTCACATTTCCTATGAAATTTGGTCAAAGATGAAAATCAAAGAAACTGAACAAGGAGAAAGGAAATTTTCGAGAGGGTGGACTGACATTGTTTACAAAGAAATCGAGAAAGTTCACCCAACATGTCCCCTAGTCTTCAAGAATCATTCGATTCGTAAAAAGAAGTCCAGAAAAAAGAACACACCTTACTTTGCAGCAAGAGCGTGCTGCAAATTTCCCAATTGTGTGCGTTTCAAACTGTGTGTTAAGGACGAACCTGAGAAGGGACGTGAGGTGAAGCTGAAGGTTAAACCAGAGAAATCACACAGAGTCATCAAACACGAAAAAGGTGTTGTAAAAGCGAGATTCCTAACAGGAAATGAAAGGAATGAAATAGCGGATCATATAAAGGTGAAAGGGGTGTCTACAACATATTATGACTTGCTTGGGAGCAAAGATGATGGCGCATTAGAAGCAGGAAATGTATCTGGGGTTGGTTCAAAAACAACATTGCAAAAGATTTCTTCTGAAATAAATACAATAAACACACTCCATAGAGATGTTGTGTCAGAAGTAAGTCTTTTAAAGACGGTTAGTTAGAAATAGTTAGAGGGTGCATTCAGTCTGTTTCCTTGTTTCCATTTAACGTGACAGTGTACTCAGCAGAGCAGCTGAATATATTGGCTGACAGAATACATGACGGGGATGCTGTGTTGTATTTTGATGCAACTGGCCAGGTTGTTTCCAAAGTGCCTTATGATGAAAGAAAGGTCCTTTATGATCCCTTACTTTTGAAACCGCAGACCAAGGGAGATCCCCCCTTACCAATAGCTGAATTGATTTCAAGCAGCCACAACACAGTAGATGTAGCTACGTTTTTGATGAAGGTCAATCGAGATCTGCACATCATTTCACCTTCAGCGAAGATGCCTCAGAGAATAGAAGTGGATTATAGCTGGGCCTTAATCCACGGCATCCTACTTGCATTTAATCAGGAGCATATCTCTGATTACTTGAACAGATCGTGGGATTTTATGAAAGGTTCATCTGAGTGGGGACACAAGACAAAGGTCCACATCTGTTCTGCACACATTCTTCATGGTTTTTCAAGAAAGATGGCATCCTGCGTGCAGAACAAGAAGATGTGGAAATATGTGCTTTATGCAATTGCATGAATGGTAGATTCCTCACAATTGATTGAAACTGACACTATCTTTCGGGATCTTTGCATTATCCTCCTGTCAGATACCGTGGATTCGCACGCAGGTTACAGCAAGGCAATCTCTGACATTGACAACATCATTATGAAGGATATCACAGTTTCCGAGATGTCAGATGATGAGGAACAAAATGATCCACCAAAAACCTTTGGGAAGATAAACGTGATATTTGGGAGACACTTTCGCCAGATAGAGCAAGAGGTGAAGGCCAGTATGACATCTGATGCCAAAGGGCAAATACCAAACATCTACCATGCACCAGATTTAGTGCAGCACCTGCTGAACAAATACATGGGGATAATGCCACTTTGGACAGGTGCTGTACTTGAAGGCGTGACCCATGACACAAACTCTCCAGTGGAGAACTGGAATAAAATCGTGAAAAATGATATCCTCCACAACAAGAAAAAGCTCAGACCAGGCCACTTCATCATTGAGATGCGCGCCAATATGAAAGGTAGGCTAAAAGAATACCGTCTGAAGCATCAAAGCATGCAGAGCATGGCGTCTTCCAAAACACACAAGAAGAAGATCAAAAGGAAAGGTAAGGACAACCTGAGCACTGAAGAAGGGTGGAAGAAAAGGACAAAAGAAAAAGGCACTTTTTTCCAGATGCCAGACACTCCCAAGAGAAAAAAAATCAATTTTTTTCTCTGAAAGGTCTCTGCATTGGGGGGGTACAGTGGAACTTCCGGACAGGACAGTTTTCATGTCAAACACTTGTCCTGTGGACAACAACCTAGTGCTGCTGCACTACTTGTTGAAACATCCAGAATTAAAACAGTGGTTTGAGGTCAACAGAACCCTTGACGTATGTAGAGTTCTCCTTGAAGTCCACAACCTCTTCGAAGCTCGGCATTGGTATGAAGGAAGAGCTATTTGGATATGTGCCTATTGTCCTCCCCCTTCAACTTCTTCATGGAACATGTTTGGAAGTGAAGCAGAACTTTTCGTCCAACATTTTTCCATGATACAAGAAACATCTGCAGTGTCAAGATGCTCAAAAAGAAGGTGCTTCCTGAAAGAGAAGAACATAAGGACTACAGAAATATTTCTTGGGTAAGTGCAAAATGTTTTTTTATTTATATTGAAATTCTGCATGTTGTCTTCAAAATATGACTCTCATTTGTCTTGATGTCTAACTAAGCTTTTGGTTCTTTTTCCAGTGACACGGACCCTGAAAACAAGATGATATCGCTGCAAGACAGTATTTCACAGTGGGAAACTACACCTGATGCTGAGTGTTTGGCAGGTAAGCAAAAAAAAACATTGTGGTCCAGACAAGGTAGTTTTAATTCAATTCATGGAAATGATGAACGTGTTAGGTGTCATTTTGGATGGTTGTGTTGGATTTGTAGATTTTTGGTATGATATATGATGGTGAATATATATTGTTTAGAGAGATGGTGACATGCATAAATTATTGATGATTTGAGTGAATGTTGGTTGTGGATAATGTGACTTCATGTTTTGTGGATGGAAGATGTGACTAATGGCATGGTTAATGATAGTTTGATGAAAAGGTTATATGTACCTATGGTGTGGTGGGTGAACGATGTGAGTCAGTTGAATGTATGTTGGGTGGATGACTGATGTTGTTTGACGTTTTATGCAAGAGATGAATACATGTGTGTTTAATTGATAATGAGAATGCACGATGTGTTTGATAGTTAAGGTGAATATGATGTTGGCCTAGTGAAGTTGTTGAGTGTTGTGAATGATAAAACTGTAGTTGTGGAGTGGTGTGGTTGGATTATGTTTGTTGACTAACGTCCATCTATAGTGTGGATTTAATTATTGGCTGCGCCTGACAAATGAGGACTGTACAAATGACTGTTCTTCAGCTAGCATTGGTCTTCAGTAGTGTAAGTGGTGAAAGCGCTGATTGACACCATAGAGGTTTTAGGTATGAATCCAACTTTTGTTGTTTGTAATATGTCTAATTCATTTAAACTCATTAAAAAGTCAATTTATTTGCGTTGTTTGAACTTGCACAGGTAACCTTGGCATGTAACCTTCAATTTAAACAAAGAACATAACTATGCAAGGAGTGTGTTTTATGCCTTGAGAGTATTACATGCATTCCCAAAGACAGGACAAACCAAATTAATATATTTATTGTCATTTGTTGTGATATGTAAAAGACCTTTAAAAATCGACTGTTTTTTTTTTCACAGGACCAAAGGGCTCGAAATGTCGCGGGATGAGATCGCGTGAACAACGACAGTTTGTGCATGGTTTCCCGCCAGTGTTGATCTTGAGTGCTTCATTTCTTAGCCAGGAACGAGGACTTGCATCCAAAACACTTCCTGATTATGCTTCTGTGTTGAATCATAGGTAAGATATATTGCTGACTCCCTATTCACGAAAGTATCCTAGATGATAATATGTTTGATATTTTCAAGAGTTTGTAAATGTAAAACTGTTTTATATAATCTATTGCAATTTAAAACTATCATCTATCTGAAAAGACAATGAATTGTTTGTAAAAAAGGGGCTATAATTACCAAAAACGGAGCTCAGACTCGAACAATCTTTTCTGAAGATAAAAAAAAGATGTTTTTGCAATGTACATTTCCACTAAAGTTAAGCTGGACCAGGTATAGACCTATCCTAGTATGTGTCCTAAGTTAGGATATCTTAGCACTGGGATAGTTTTGAGAATAATTTAGGATTAGATGTTAAAACTTGGTATCAAAGTTAGAATATCCTAGGGCTATGATGCTTTTTCACCCAGGTCCCCAATGAAATGTAAGGAGAAGATATAGGTAAGTGGCTTATATTTAATAAATATGTGCACATCGTTTTCCTTTAACCAAAAGGAAAGATTGTTTATTCGCCCACAGTTTAGTTAAAATCTTTTTTATTCCATATAGTTGGTAGAAAATCTGTTTTCTCCTTCAGGTACAATTTGTTTGGCTATACTTTGCGAGAGGGAAGTCATTTCAAGGCCTACTTCCGTCATCGTGGTAGATGGTGCCGATATGATGGACTCTGTGACCCCGAGATCGTCTCTGTTCTAGAGCCAGGATGTGAGGGAAATATCGAACATGTGGTTATGGCTACTTACTGAATCCATTGACTTGTCGTTCACTTCTTACAGCTTTAGTAACGTCATGCATGTACATTTGACTATTAGTCGTGTGGCAACTTACATGTGTAGTTGTTTATTGAATGGAACTGAATGAATGAACTGTCACAAGCAGAACTTTTGAAAGAATAACGTAAAACCCAAATCTCCTTGTGAGATTAGGTCCTTTAGATGGGATATTTTGTCCATATTACAAAATAGTAAGTTGTAATTACGAGTTTTTGAGTCAGAAATACAAGATCCTATTTTGTAAAGATCCTATCATGTCATTACCATTTGAAAGATGATCTCTACCATTTTTAAGATTATATTGTCCGACTTGTACCCAAGCTAAGAGTTATGTACACTGTGATACTATTCAAGTATTTACTAAAGTGCGAGATAAAGTGTCCATGCTAATATTGGCTGTAATGTTTGGAATGTAACAATATCTGTTGTAGCTTAGCTGATAAGTTTCGATATGGACATGTTCTCTTTGTTGTATTTTTTTGTAGTCACTTATGACTATTGATGTTGTATAGCATTTATAACAATACTCTGCAATATAAGATTAGCCAATGATCTCGCCAATTGCTCTAAAATGAGACAAGGAGATGTACTTTAGCCTTGCTGGATAAGAATAGAGAAACTTTTAAATACCAGATGTCTTAAACCTGGAAATGTGTCCGTTACTACGCGTTACTATCTTACAATTTTTTTGGGTAAATCTTGTAATCATATGTTACAAGATGTTAAGTATTGCTTTGGGAAATTTTATTTGTACTGGTTGACATATTTTGACTAAGAATTACTTAATTCTATGTCAACTTTGTGATGTTATTACTATCTGGTTCCCGACATGTTACCTGTCATTTTAGCCTTGGATCCGGTTATAACTAGATATCAGAAATACTTTATTATGTATTGATTTTATACCAACTTCATATTTAACATGAACACTATTTTGTTCTATATGCATATGTGTTTTTGGTAAACATTTACATGTACCAATCCTGACCTATCCACGTACTTTGATTTAATAGTTATATATCTCTTATGAATTTATAAATAAAATACTTATCCTTTCAACTGACTTTAATTTCTTTTTGTAACACTACCAGAATTGATAAATACTTCTTTGAGACTCTTCTTTGAAGAAATGTTTTCAATTTATTGCTAATTAAATTCACACAATGTCCATACCGACTATATAGGTGAAAAGCACCTTGAGAAACCCCTGGCAATTCCTAAATAACTAGCATTTGCTCGTTTCTAATAATTTGATTTTTTTAATTATTTGCTTATAGTGTCTTTACGAATCGGTAATAAGACAACTCGCAAACAATCATTTCCGGTCACAATAAGGCGGTTGAGAGGTATATCGCCCGTCATTCAACACCTGCAGCAATTCCAGTACTCAACTGATAAACAAATAAAAAGATAGTGGCTATAAAGGCACAGCGCTACCCAAACGTATTGGGTTCGTAACTCGAAGCAAATGGTTCGTTGTCTCTTATTAAGGATAGAATATTTTGATATACCCCTGACCAACCTTCAAGCAGTCCTTAACTGGACGTGTTTCATATTAAGGTATGTAAAAGGTCGTATATAAGAAACAAACGGAGGATCCATAGTGCTATTTGTATTACAAAACAGAAATAAACAGTTGAATACATTTAACGATGATAAATAGACAGCCCTATTAGACTAAAATGTATGTATAATATATGTAAAAGCAATCACGTGCACTCTGCAAACGTTTCACTGTTTTGGTTACATGTATGTTTTATTTTGATGTAAAAAGAAAAATAATGTCATATCTAAAGTCAATGTTTGCTGTTTTAATGTCCTTTACTTCATTTGAATTGAATTATGACTTTAACAAAAGTCCCGCGAAAGAGCAGTAAATGCCTTAAAAATCGTAACATTATTGATATCCCAAATTCAGTTTGTTATTCAGTATTTGAATAACGAATAACTAACCAGTTAGTTATTAGTTATTCGAACAGAATGCTAGTGAGTTATTCATTATTGTGACTTTGAGTTATAAACCTTTAAATGGAAGCAGACATTCATTCTATGTATGTTTCAATAGGAAATGACTCATAAGTACCTTATTCAATAAACTATTCAATCAATTTGTTATACATTATTCGAATACCAAGCTTATTAGTAACTCTTAAAGGCGAGTTTGAATAACGAATAACTAACCAGTTAGTTATTCGTTATTGGAAAGCCATGCCAGTTAGTTATTCAGCCATCTGGTAACAAGCTATGACAGGTTGACAAGTTGTTTATGGTCTGGGGCACCGCTCCAGTAGAAGGAATGTGAAGCTGGAGAGATCAAACGTTAACATTGCTCTGCTCACCAGTGAGCAAATTCTATGTACATATTCCACTAAGTACATTGTCTTTATGGTACATGGTACTTCAACTATAGGAAAGTGTAGAGGAAGCCCTGTTTTAAGATGCCATAGGGTGGAGGTGTTTTTCAGCATATCTCAATCTCTCGTGACAAATTTGTAAAGAATTCGAACAGTAAACAGAAAATGAATAACTTCTTTGACATTATTTGTACAACATTGCAAATGAATAAAGCTCACACAGTGATACGTTGCTACCTGTTCACATCTGAAAGGGGGGATATAACACAGAATGGTTTATAGAGCGATAGAGCACCTATTAATACCATATAATTTCTAAACTATTCGTAGTTTTCCAATGAAAATGCATAGTTAACGGATGTTCATAATTAATAATTTTATGTTCGGTCTTGGGTCCTGAGCAGTTAAGGAATTATATTACCTACAGCTTAATATATTCATTATATTTTATCAGTTATATTTACAAATTACCTTTTGGTAACTGAAAGGCCCTCAAAGACCCTCAAATCCCTCTCTCAAAGGCCCTCAAAGGCCCTCGAAAGGCCCTTAAAGACCCTCGAAAGGTCCTCAGAGGCCCGGGGCCTCTCTCAAAGGCCCTCAAAGGCCCCCAAAAGGCCCGGGGCCTTATGTGGTCTACATCTACTCTGTGTCATAAACTATGGTACAAACATGTTTAATTGAATCGAACTTATGTTGCAGGGGTACTTGTCAATGGAAGACAAACTGCAGATGTTTGTGAGATGTTGGTTTATTCCGTGATATAACACACCCTGTAAAACAGTAGTCAAAATATAAGTTCTTGCAACAATAAGATATTAATTACATCATAAAACAATACTAGTTCATACCTTATACCAATGCAAGATTACAATCACATTGAAATATTACTTAAGAAGATACATCATATGCAGTTTTACATTATACTTGCACATGACATTTACATTATTAAAGTAAAGGTTAATAATGTTACCTAGCCTTGATATAAATATATAGGATATGTCAACCACATCTTATATTATATTATAAATAAATACATAGTGCTCATTGATATAATACAATATCCTAATACAGAATTTAAGCTGAGCACTATTAATGCCTTATACATACATAAGGCATTATCCATATGTACACGAAGCATAATTAAAATATGATGATTACATATGAAATATACAATACATACCCTGTGGGTGACACTGAGGTGTTACCACCGGGTATGACCACAAAATGGTCTAGGACATATTGGATCCTATACTCCAGTCTCCAGTACGGCTGCCCTTGCCTTGTTGTCATAGTGGGACTTCTGTCTGTCTTGAGCTTTGGTTGACATCTCTGCTGCCAAGTCATATGCTTGCTTTAACAGATCCTGTAAAGATTTGGTGTATTTGAGAATGGACTGGGGAGTGGATGGCTCAATGTCGAGGCCGAACGCTTTGTCAACTGGAAGCCTTGGATGCCTACCAAACATCAGAAAGAATGGAGACTGGCCCGTAGATTCATGCCTAGTACAATTATAGGCATGCACAAGTGTCTTCCAGTCTCTTTTGCTGTCGGGGTCCAAGGTTCCTAGCATGTTGCACAGCGTTCTATTAAAGCGCTCGCACATTCCATTGCCCATAGGATGGTAAGGGGTGGTGGTGGATTTCTCAATCTTTAGCAGGAGGCAAAGCTCTGTCATCAGTGTTCCCACGAAGTTGGCTCCTTTATCAGAGTGTATTCTCTTCGGCAGGCCGTAGTGTATGACGAAGTTGTTGAAGAAAAGCTCAGCTGTTGTCTTTGCTGTGGTATTCCTGCAAGGATAGGCTTGAGCATACCTAGTGAAGTGATCAGTGACCACAAGAACATATTGCTGGCCTCCTTTTGATGTCTCTAGGGACAGGAAGTCCATGCAAACAAGTTCAAGTGGTTGTGTTGTGGTGATATTCATTAGGTGCTCTCGCTGTAGCTGTCTTGCGTTTGAGGCATCGGTCACAAGACTGCACATGCATTTCAACATCTTTCGTCATGCCAGGCCAGAAGAACCGTTCTCGCACTAGAGAGAGTGTTCTGTCCCTGCCTGGATGACCAACATGATCATGCAAACTGCGCAGTACTGCTCCACGACACCTACTCGGCAAGACCAGCTGAAACTGTTCTCCTTGGTCTGTCTTCACTGCTTGACGTAGCTCCATCTGTTGAAATGTCTTCATTATCGCTAACACATCACTGTCTCCTAGATGTTGATGTCTGTCTGGTGAGGTTCCACTGTCAAGGTAGTCCACTATGGTCGCTATGGATGGATCTCTCATCTGGGCTCGTCTCCATTCCTTGGCATTATCGTCGCACTTGTTGTTGGTTATGTCAACATCGTCTTCAATTACCACTTGGGCTGACATGCAAAAGCTCTCCACAAGGTTGTCCACTTGAGTTACTTTGCAGATGGCGTTGACTGAATCCATGGAGATAACTTCCAGTGGTAATTTATCTGGCATCCTTGATAGTACATCAGCGTCTGTGTTGTTTTTTCCTGGTCTGTACTTGATGCTGAAGTTGTAGGCAGATATGGCAGCTAACCAACGATGGCCAGTGGCGTCCAGGCGGGCTGTTGTTAAGACGTAGGTGAGGGGGTTGTTGTCCGTGACAACTACGAAATCATGCCCATACAAGTAGTCGTTGAACTTCTCAGAGATAGCCCACTTTAGGCACAGAAACTCAAGTTTATGTGCTGAGTAGTTTCTCTCTGATTTGTTCAAGCCACGACTTGCATAAGCGATGACCCGCAGTTGTCCCTCTTGCTCCTGGTATAGAACCGCTCCTAGTCCATGTGCACTGGCGTCGACATGCAGCTCGAAGGGTTTGGAGAAGTCCACATAGCCTAGTATAGGTGGCGTAGAGAGACGAGTCTTCAATTCCTCAAAGGCCTCTTGTTGTTCCTTTCCCCACTTCCACTCTAAGCTGTTTGCGTGCTGCTTGGATTTGGTCTTCTTGGCTGCTGACTTCGGCATTAGTTCCGATAGTGGTCTGGCAATCTTTGAGAAGTTCTTCACAAATTTCCTGTAGTAGCCAGCAAAACCGAGGAATTTCCTCACAGCTTCTGGGTTGGTTGGTGTTGGCCACTGAGTTATCTTGTCTACTTTAGCTGGATCCGCTTCAATGCCATCAGATGAGACGATGTATCCAACAGCGCACTTTTCTTTGGAAAAACTTACACTTCTTGGGTGCAAGCTTGAGTCCACACTCCTGCAATCGACGGAAGACAAGTCCTAATCTCTCTACATGCTCTTCATATGACCTTGAGAAGATTATCAGATCATCCAGGTAGATGAGACAGATTTTCAAATTCAGTCCTTCTAGGCATTCCTCCATAAGTCGCTGGTAGGTTGCAGGAGCGTTAGATAGTCCGAAAGGCATTCGATTGAACTCAAAAAATCCAAGGGGCCCTACTGTAAATGCTGTCCTCTCCTTGTGTTCCTCTTCCATTTCCACTTGGTGATATCCACTCTTCATGTCTAACACTGAGTAATAGGTATTTCCGCCGAGACAATCCAGAAGTTCTTCAATTCTTGGAAGGGCGTAAGAATCTTTTATAGTCCGACGATTAGTCTCGCGAAAATCTATACACATGCGGAGACGACCATCTTTCTTCTTGGCCAGTACAACGTTGGAGGCCCAAGGACTGTGAGATGTTCTGATGACTCCAGCTGAGAGAAGTTCTTGAAGGTGAGTCCTAACTTCATCATACATGCCGGGTGGGATCATCCTATGGCGCTGCTTGAATGGTGTCTCATCGTACATGTCTATCCTGTGCTTCACCAATGAACAGTTGCCGAGATCATCATCCCTCTTGGAGAAAATATCCTGGTTCTTGAGGATCATGTTCACTCCATCTGTGACCTGTTCTCTGGTGAGTCCCTCCGTGTTGATATCCACTTGGTCAAGGATGATATCTGAGTCCAATGGATTTCCTTGGGGTAAGTCTTGAACTGTCACTGGCTGTAGTTCACAGATAACTGCCTTGGAGGGAATCACAACTGTCTGTGTGGTCACATTTGAGATGTTAACTTCTATTTCAGCTGGCTGATCACACTCATACTTGATTATAGTTGGAGCAATGTCGAGGTCACTTGAAATTGCAGAGTCGATGGTGGCTTGAAGGAGTGCACACACTTGTGGGTAGACAATTCCTCTTGCTAACCGTCCTCTTATAGTGACTGTACTGTTACCTGGAATGATGATATGACATGACTCTGATGATCTGACAAGTCCCAGTTTCCCATATCTGGCTAGCTGTCGCTCCCTGAGTACCATGGTGCGGTAGGCAAGATACCAAGGCGTGTGTAGTCGTGCTCTTTGAAGAAACTGTACTCCAACTGTGTCTTGGCAACTGTTGAGTAATTTAGACAAGATGTTGGTTCCTACGAGAGTTGGCACTCGCTTGTTATACTGTGTGTCGGGGACTACTAGGAATAAACATGGTAACTCTTCCTTGTTGTCGTTACCACTGCCATCCGTCTGAAGTCCAACTTGGATGAAACCCAGGTATGGAAGTTGTCCTCCACTGGCACACTCTATGTTGAGGATATCATCTAGTGGATTCAGTGGGACATGGTTGAGATGGTTCCTGTAGAAGTGTTCTGACATCACTGATACTGTAGCACCGGTATCCAGGAGTGTCTGTACAGGTATGTTGTTGATCCAGATGGTGACTTCTGTAGAACTTCCAACTAAGTCATCTGGAACAGTTCTTCTGGGACACTGGTTCTGGCCTAAAGGTGGCCCCTCCCCATAGGCCTGGGAAAGTTTAACGGCTGTCTGATGTGGTCAGTCCTCACTCTACATCCATAGGATAGATGGCCTGGGTATCCACATCTCCAGCATACAGGCATCTGGGGTGCTTGTGGAGGCTGATTCCCATATTGTGTCCAGGGTCCTGGTTGAGGGTCACATGGTTGCTGTGGGGGTCCGAACTGCGTAGGTGGAGGTCCAAACTGCGTAGATGGAGGTCCAAACTGGGTAGGCGGAGGTCCAAACTGTGCAAGATCTGGTCCATACTGTGCCTGGGGATTTGGAGCAAATGTAGCTTGTCCAGATGCAGGAGGGTTACCATAAGGTCCTCGTCCTCTTGTGTGAGATCTCCTTCCTCGTCGATGTCCGAAGTCCTGTGAATGTCCTTGTTGGAATGTGGAGAACTGTGTCTGTTGTTGAAAAACTTGAGCTGAGAGCTGCTGTTGCTGGCTCTGAAGTTCTGTCATTCCAGTGTGTAGCTCCTTGACCAGGTTCGTCAATTCTGTCAACTCACTGTTGCTCTCCTTAGGATCTGAGGTTGCTGCCATATTCACATTTGCAGACTTGGGCTTGGTCTTGAGTTTCTCGGTCTTATCTGTCCTTCCACGTTTCAGTTCAAACTCCATCTCTCTAAGGCACAAACGAAGTTCATCAAAGGTGGCCATCTGTTCATACTTGTATCCAGCTAGGGTTTTCAGCTTTTGATTAAGTCCATCCCGTAGCCTTGTCCTTAGCATGTCATCCTGTTCTGTTGATGAAAGAGACTTCTGCTTGGCTAGCTGAAACATCAAGCGATCCAGACGACAACTCCATGTGGCCACATCTTCATCCTCTCCTTGACAGGTGCTGTAAAAGTCAGACATCAATGCTGAGCTCCGTCTTAGAGTTCCAAAGGCACTCTTCAGTCGATGAAGAAGATCTGTCGGATCAGCATGTGGTCCTAGTTTCATGGAGATAATGGCCGCCTCTCCCTTCAATGATTTCCGGATGGCTTGCAGGATGACATCAGTGCGGTGAGTCTTGGCTGCAAGGAGACACTCCACTTCATAGATCCAGTGATCATAATCTGTGTCCTTTCCTGGTTCTCCACTGAAGAAGGGAAGCTTTGGGAAATATGAGTAAGATCCTTCTCCAGGTGACTTGGCATAAGCATCCTCCTGTTCCTTCTTAATGGATCCTTGTTCCTTCTGTGGCTGAGTCTGTGCCTGGGACAGCTTCTTAATCCATTCCTTGAACTCTTCAGGGGAACCCTTGGGTGGTGAGATACCCATCTTCTTGAACGCTGCCACTGTGTGGTCCATTTCTTCTTTTGTGAGTTCCATGTTGGAGTGTAATGTGCAATGTAATGATGATAATTTACAAAAAAAATATTTAGGTTTGAAAAATATACAAGTGGTGGAATTAAATGGTTTAAACCATTTGAAACAAAGCAGTAAAATTATGAAAATTTAACCATTTTAAATTTTAACTCAAAAATAAATAATGAAATGTTTACTTAAATGGAGAAGTGAAATTTTAATTGGCAAAGGGGGTTAACAAAGCCAGACAAACAAAATGTTGACTGCAATGTTATGAATGAATATGAATGATGAATAAATCACATTGTGATAAAGAAGGAATCACAGTGTGATAAAATAGAGATAATTGAATTGGTAGAAAATATCACATTGCGATTGGTGAATAATCACAAGAGTGATAGCTAAGTAATAAGCAATGAAATGAGTAATTAATAGCAACAATAGGCCAATAAACTTATTTGAAGTTAAGTTAAATTCATTTGGGATATCTGAAAATAAAATTCAACAATGGGATGGGGAATGTAACAAAATAGATTAACTATTTTGGAGACTTATTCAGGGAAACAATATCATTAAACTAAACTAAGTCATGTTGATGGGGTGTAACGAAACTGGGGAGAATACACAGTGAAGTAAACTAAGGCATATTTAAGAATGAGTTGAATGTAAGTTATACCTAATACCAAAGGCTGATCAATTAGATCAGAACAACACAAACCCAAAAAGCAATAAACCTAAGCAAAGGAAAGATATATAGCAAACATGATGGAATGGAAGAGAAAATAGATGTGAGATGTGTGCAAATAAATATGTATGATAAGTGCTAAGTCGAGCGTCACTCAGTCAAAGAAATGAACAAGAAAGACCTTAAACCTACATGTTAAATGATAAATGCTAAGTGAATTAAATCTATTTATGTATACCTATTTATTTTTAATTAAATTGTGAATAATTAAATGTTATTATTTAAGCAAACACACAAGCAGTCACACAAAATAAATTCAAAGAAAAAAACCTAAGAAGTGAACTAAGTGCAAGGGATAAACCGATATATACTAAGGCGCCATATCTTAAGTAAGCAATCAAAAATACAAAGGGTATGTATTTACATAACACAATGTGGCTAAGGCATATTCACTGATGTAAAGATGTAAAATTTATTGAGAAGTAATTAAACTAACGCAAGGCTAAGCAATGTTTAAGTTACATGGTATAAACAAGTTGACAATGCAAAACAATATAGAGTAATAAATGTGTATTTGTGATATGACAATCACAAAGCAAATGTAATGAATATGCTAATAATTACATACTGATATAATAAATGGTATGAACTAGTCTATAAAGTATATTACATATTGGAATTACAAGGGTTGATTAAGTATAGGATATATTACATAGCAATATATTACACGATATGAATGATTACAAAAAATATATCACATGATATGGAAAAGGGGTATGATATATTACAATACAATTGATGACAAAGTATAAACAAATATATGATATATTACATGTTTACCAAATGAGAAGAGTGAACATAAGTTACATCACATATTATCAATCCAGATAGAATATTGTCCTTCAATGAACACACAAAGTGGCGTTAAGGGTTCATCATATCTGAATGCATACAATCACAAGGATTGGAAGTGTCCAGGCACTTATGTGGTAGAGCACAGTCACAGATCACGTGACGATATAGTGTCTCTAACAAGTCACTGCATCACGATGCACAATCATAAAGGGGGGAATGTCACAGACTCACTAGCGATCAGAATCCGTCCTAGAAACTTGGCTTTAGGTGGCGATGGAATGGTTCCAACATCCTCACTGGAGGCTCCATTGTTGCAGGGGTACTTGTCAATGGAAGACAAACTGCAGATGTTTGTGAGATGTTGGTTTATTCCGTGATATAACACACCCTGTAAAACAGTAGTCAAAATATAAGTTCTTGCAACAATAAGATATTAATTACATCATAAAACAATACTAGTTCATACCTTATACCAATGCAAGATTACAATCACATTGAAATATTACTTAAGAAGATACATCATATGCAGTTTTACATTATACTTGCACATGACATTTACATTATTAAAGTAAAGGTTAATAATGTTACCTAGCCTTGATATAAATATATAGGATATGTCAACCACATCTTATATTATATTATAAATAAATACATAGTGCTCATTGATATAATACAATATCCTAATACAGAATTTAAGCTGAGCACTATTAATGCCTTATACATACATAAGGCATTATCCATATGTACACGAAGCATAATTAAAATATGATGATTACATATGAAATATACAATACATACCCTGTGGGTGACACTGAGGTGTTACCACCGGGTATGACCACAAAATGGTCTAGGACATATTGGATCCTATAAAGAATAAAATATATAAATTATAACTATTTCCCTTGCCATATATGATTAATAATGACAATTACAGAAATACTGTATTAAGAAAGGATGAGCTTTACTCAAACATCATTCGTTCACACATACAATCAACCATTCCAAATATAATTAACTTAGTTAAGAAAGGGTTACTTATTGATAGTAATTACACTTTAAATATACATTTACTTATCATAAACTTTAGGCATTTATTTAGATAGCTATTTAAGAGAATATGTCATTAATAACATAATTAACTAACCTGATAAAGTATAACTTTCTGTCCTGTCTGTGCTTCTTTTGCTTGTTAAGCTGTGCAGTGTACTAGGCAGTGTGTTTGAAAAGAGCATGCAAAAGGGAGAAAGAAACCTAAAGTTATATAAGATAGTTAAAAGGAAAGCAGAGGCTATTGTCCTGGACAGAAGACAATAGGACAAGAATGAAACAAGCTGTCCACCCTTGAAATGAAATGTAATAGCCTTACCTGCTTGGACACTAGGCCCAACCAGAAAAACCCACTGGAGCGTGAAATAATTATTTAAAATACAATGATAAATATAAAACTATTTACAAAATTTACAGCTGCTACACTTACTTGAACAAAATCTGATATTCTATTTGAAGTTCAGATGTAACAAAACATATTTGTGTCAAGCAGTTGTCGATGTATTACGCTGTAGAGTCAAACTTGATTTTTTGAAAGGTGTCCTCTGTCACTTAAAGAAAATTTGCTTAAAATGTAATCATTTGTATAATAATGCCGTCTCACTGTGACTGAAAACAATCTGAAACACTGCCAATCCGAGAATTAGGGAAGGGGGGTAGCTCTATGTTATAACCAGCAATGCTGAACTTATAAAGTGATAACTATTAAACTTTTCATTGATATATTAATATAGATGTTGCTCGTGAAGAATGAACAATATGTTAACATGATTTGTTGCGTTAAATAACAATACTGAAACCCTACTCTTGTTTGTTGTGTTATATATGTGCATGCTGTATAGGTATTTATCAGTTGTAAGAAATCAAATATTATTCGTCCAAACTTGGAACCGTCATGTGTTTAGGGAAAGAAGAGAATATGGACAAGGTCTAGACTTGGTTTCCTGCTCTTCTACATTTATGTAAGATTTCAGTAACAGATAATCAGGTTTGAAAGGACCATCACAGGGCCTTTAAAGTTTTTTAGGAGACGGCTTTATTAATATACACGAACAACAACAACTATTTGAAACATGTTCTGAATACAATGAAAATGTGACTCAGTTAGTTCACCTAAAATCAAACTATTTAGTCAAGCTAAAGACGTGCTTTGACTTTTATCTTATTTATGGTTTGCCTGGAAGGAAACATTTACTGCTCATACTCTGTGAGAGAGAACCCCTGCCTAAAAATAGCACATTTAGTGACCCTTGATGGGTTAGATTGACCCCAGCTGTCACACGTTCTCTGGACTTCTAGCTGGCACTGCATACCAGGTCCAGTGTGGATGTTGTTTTAAGATTAACTGCTGATAATGATAATTGATGAGTGAGGACTTGTTGGGCTTCCTAGAATCATAGCATTTGTCTGCTCTGTACTGGGTTGTCTTTTTTTGTATTTCATGTTCGTGTTAGCGGGGGAAATAAAAAACTTTTGAATTGGATTGAATGTGTCATGAAGTTATTTATTATCTTAATGCATTGTCAAAATGAATTCTTTTGATGAAGTTTGGTGGCCCTAAAAAGGGCCTTTGTAACCGTCAGAACATCAACAATAACAACTACACTTGGGTGTAGTTGCCATCACCCTTTTTGTGACTGGACATTTTCCACCATGGGTCAAACGACGATGATAGGTGTCTTTTAGCTTGGTGTTACAGTACATGCATGAAAATGTCCCATCATAAGTATTGGTCCCGCCAGCATAAACAGGGATATACCCATAACACTCTTTACAAAGCCAATCAGGAATGGCGTCTCTTGCATCCATCTTCCAAATGTTTTACTGTGACTACTGCAACTGGTTTTTTTCAAGTTACAGCTCCTGTTATACTTTTTCTGTGCTAAAAGTGGATCCAAATCCCACCAATCAGCATCCTTCTTTTTCGATCGAGGCGCGTTATAGCGAGAGTTCTCGATAAATGGCGCTACACGTGCATAAATTGCTTTACGAAATAGCCTCTATCTTAGGTTTATTTAAGATTTTATTAATTAATGACTAAGTATTTCATTACATCCTACATAAATATTTAATTAAATCCTAATATCTAGTACCCCGTTACGTAGTTCAAGATTTGTTAAGGATTTAGTTTTCGTGCACGCGCGTTAACACTATTTCAGTATAATGTAGGCGTTGACACAAAGACATACATTTTGAATGTCGTGTTGATGATATTATCATACCGGAACGAATTCTTTTCGTTAAAAACATTTCAAACCTGTCAGCCGTTGGAGATTCTTAATTAGCGTTATTTTCGATCTAAACTTTATGTCTTTAAATCATTGCTGATCATTTGAGACGACAACGAATCGCGATATGAAATCTCGAATGAAACGGTTAAAAAATTATATTTCTTTCATACCAATATAAAGATTACGCACGGATATGAAATGAATCGTTTACCAACGAATTAAGAAAACGTTTATACGTAAAGAAGTACATGTACATAGACGGAATACATAGACGATCGATGTATAAATTATATTCCTTTCGTACCTATATAAAGATTATTTCCAAAGATTACGCACGGACATGAAATGAATCATTTACCAACGAATTAAGAAACGTTTATACGTAAAGAAAATACATAGATGGAATACATAGACGAGATATATTATATTAAATGCGTTCTTGTATATATTTTTGTAATAACTCTTATATTTACAAATTTGTCTCGCTTATGAAAACGGATTATATCCTCTCTACTATTCAAATTATCACATTTTGCGAAACTTAAAATCTTCTAAACTAGACATTCTAATTTTGATAATGTAAATGATATCATTTTGTATGGTTTATGAGCATTGAAATTCTGTTCCGTTCTGCTACCGTCCGGACACTGTTGGATTAGGATTATCGATGACCATACTATCGTGGCTTGATCATATATGCATTTTAAACTACTGAGAGTATCGACTCCCTTGAAAAATAGTTATTCACGATATGATCGTCATTAGTTAAATCTTATTCATCCGTTTGGACTGCTATTTCAATCGTTTTGTGAAACTGTACGTTTCGGGGTTCCAACGCAGAGTGTCTTTTTTTCATTCACTATAGCGTGAACACTGAGACTGTCTTCCGGGCATAGGGACCAGTCGTGACTGTGTATTGTCTGGAAGTCTCGCATACTCGTGTCGTATTTCACGTGCGTATTTTCCCCATTCATTAACAGCGTTTACAATGAGTAGCTAGCTAGGGGTCCCGTAGCGACTCTCGTATCGGGTTTGTTCATTCATCCCTACTCGTTGAGAATAAAACTCTATGTAAAGGAAATGAACTATCGTCTTTACGAGAAACAGACCAACCTATTTATATTCATAATATACTAAACGAAATTAAAAACTGTTACTGTTGTCTTACCTCCGTTCAATAGTTATGAAACGAAATTAAAAACTGTTACTGTTGTCGTACCTCCGTTCAATAGTTATGAAACGAAATTAAAAACTGTTACTGTTGTCTTACCTCCGTTCAATAGTTATGAAAGTTTGCCGCAATCGTTTTTGCACTTCGAATCTAGGCAAGAAAGTGACGCTATTCTCCCTATTCAATCATTATCGTTTTACGTTAATGCACCCTATGGCCTCTCGACGAGAAGAACGGATGAAGAAGTGAGCCCTCGAGCCGAATGAAATTGTATACGCTATCGCTTTAATAACTCATTAGCGCGGGTCTCCCATATACATCGCGTAGAGCGTGTAGTACTATGTAAATATATCAAAACATGATTGGTATGTCTTACCTCGATTTAAAACTTAGGAAATTTTGCCGCAATCATTTTGCACTGCGAATCTGGGCAGAAAAGCTATACCCTCGGTAACCCTACTTTTATCTACCCTCTGACGTCACGACTTTGTTTATATATTTACAGATTCGCATTGGTTCTTTTATCGACTCCGTACACTCGATGCCTCCACGGGGGGGGGGATGCTAAGTCGTTATGCTGCGCCCCTCCGGAAACTATGACTCCTTCGGTTACCTCTATGTCGTCGCGTGGAGGACAAACTCAATCGATAGGCCACGCCCCGCTCCCCCCCGGTCGACTCTTCATTGTTCGCTGCTTTCCGCTATAAATTTACGGGTTCCCATTGGACCGTCTATAGACTCCGAACTCTCGATGTCGTCGCGTGGAGGACAAACTCAATCGATAGGCCACGCCCCGATCCCCCCCGGTCGACTCTTCATTGTTCGTTGCTTTCCAATATAAATCTAAGGGTTCCCATTCGATGTCTATCGACTCCGCACACTCGATGTTGCTGTGTGGAGGACACGCTCAACCGATAGGCCACGCCTCTCCTTGTCCCGACTGACGCTATTCGGTTATATCCATTTCATTGGTTAGATCCAACGCATCGTTGAGACCCTACGACAGTCGTTCCCCACTCTCTCCCCTTCCCCAACACCTGTGATGACTCATTCCGACGCGTGGAACGCGTGACTACGCTATCAATATCCTTCCTGTTATAAATATCCCTCCTATCAAAATCCTGCTAAAGACAGTCTATATCATCATATATTACAAAAAGCAAACATGTAGCCACATTTTGGAACAATTTCCAAAAGCACTGATAAAACGTTCAAACGTTTACCAACACAAGGGAGGATCTGAAGTCACTCACGACGCACTCGAAATCAGCTGACTTCAAACACTTTCGTTCAAAAGGAGCGTAATAGTTGCACATGAAATATAATACCAAAACTAGAAACCTTCCACAAAGCTTTCCACAACGCATTACACGTGACGCAGGAATAAAAGTTATATACAACAATAAAAACAACTAAAATAAAAAAAATGAAAGTTATCAATGTGTTAACATGAATATTATAGTCATGTTTAATGTTCAAATGAAATCATAATTGTGAAAAATAAAATCAGCAACCCTGCTCGCTGAAGACAAGCGAAGACTCGAATGAAGACACAACTTTCTCACCTTTACTTATAACCACGTGCATTCTATGCACCGGCCTGGGTTAGAACATCCATGCTACCGTATTTACCTTAAGAAAATACATGTAGTTGGACGTAGTTAATTGAAAATGTGAACTAAGTTCATCGTAGTTGAACCTAGTTGACACGTTCTTTAACGTAGTACAACTTTTCCACGATTTACTACACTTTACTAGGTATCCGAGTACGTTTTTGTACGTTTAAGTACACTCGAACGTTGTACTACGTCTAACTACGTTAAACTACGATAAACTACATTAGTTTCATCTGAGTTGAAGAACGTTTAAGTACACAAAACTAGGTATAAGTACGGTTAACTACGATATCAAATACATGTAACTACGTTTTGGTACGTTTCTTATTTAGACTTTGACGTTTAAGTACGTTTCCCTACATCTAAATACACTTAAGTAAGTAGAACTGCGTTGAACTCCGATTAACTACGCATAACTAGGTAGATTTATTTATTTGCACCTTGTGTCACAAGTGACTGAGGCACCTGGTATGCGTTTTAACACTATTCATTTCACAACTGAGAGAGGATGAGTGGAAGGAAGGTGAAAATGATTTAGCTGCTTTCAACAGAGAAATGATATGTTTTGCTTGATATATTAACAAAGTCGATATAGACGACGAAATGCAGAGAAAACGGGGCGGGATATCGCAGTGGTTAGCGCGCTCGGCTTCGGATCAGGAAGTCTTTGGTTCGAATCCTGCTAGGGGCTCGACAATTTGTCTGAAGTAGAGAACTCTTCTTCACGCAGTCAGGTTTTGGTGTAATGCTAAACTGAATTTCAGCGCAGTATCACCCATGGTTACTAGTTCCAGTCGATGCTCGCATGTTTCACCGCAATGCATATCCACAATAGTGTTGCGGGCTTTCTTCCTGCAATAATACTAGCAGCCTCGATATACATGTAAGTGAAATACTCTTGAAAGCGGCGATAAACACCACATCAGCTCAGCATCAGAGAAAACAAAGAAGATGGTGGAAGTAGAAGACCCTGAAGCATTAATGAATTAAGAGAAAGAATGAAATACATAAACATGTGTCTTTATATACCCTATCACTGTAGTGCCGTGATGTACCCCACTTGAACGTACTTTGACATTCCTAAACGTGTTTCAACGTAGTTCAACGTAGTTCAACGTACTTAGTTGTACTTATAAACGTTCTTAAATGTAGATCAACGTGGTTAAACGTAGACGAACGTAGCTAGTCAGTTGTTCAATGAGCGTAGTTATCCATCGTTAAAACTAGTAAAACGTACTTATATGTACTTAATCGTACTTACATGTACACGTAGTGAACGAACTTATAATGAAACGTTGTTTTACGTAGTTACTAAAAATGCACTCTTTTTCGGCACGTATAAATGCATTCATCACATTGACTTACGTGTGACAGGGTAGTTAATCAGTTTTTTTGGATAAAATTGTTAAACATTTAACCATTTTGAGTTATTAAAATTGGTAGAAATACTGTTTTATTCACATATTGTAATCCTTGAAGATTATCAGTTCCGGTTGGCAATTGAAAGTTGCTTTATTAAAATTTAAGTGACATCTTCTGATGACTAATGTGTAGAAACATTTATAGAAATGAATTTTGTATCACTTTTTTAACAGAGACCATTAACGATGATGACGACAGTCCTTTCGGAAGCATGTTAGACCTCTTACGAGATCAGAATCCTGATGTTACAGGTACGTTTTTGGTTCACAATGTAATCATATTTAGTGATTAGTAATTTGCAAGTGACATGAAATAGTAGATATATAGTTGCTTTTTGACTATTGGTACCAGTCTGTAACGCTGTCATTTTGAATTGTTTAAACAGTTCATTATTAATTCTTAATTATCGTTTAATCGGACATAATAAGGTGTACTGTGTAAGTGCCTTTTAGAAATCTGAAGACTTAAATATAAACTTTAATAAATCATTTACAGATTCTCAGACGCGGTTCGACAAGCAGTAGATGTGTCGGACATGTTGGACATAGGAGGACCATGCCAAGTTGGAATGAGGAAATCGATGAAACCTAAAAGTATATTAATATTACATATATTATACGGTGTATAGTCATAAAACGGTCCTTTCATGTCATTTGATATGCCGACCTTGCATTATTGTCTTGATTTAAAAACGTAACATTGCAGTACATCGAGCATTTAATGATTATTTTGCAAATATGTCTTGTTTGTAGAGTAACTGTTTATCTTTCTTACAGATGAATCTCCGTCGACATCTGATGCTAACCAAACAGATGTCTCTTCTAAAGGCAATGCTGGTGTGTATGAATTTTTATTGATCTATCTAAGTGTGGATATCGTCTTAACAAAACAATATTAATTTTGAAATAACATGCATGTTCAATACCAAAGAAGTAAATATCATAGTTAGTTGGTAACGAATTTCAAATTTATATCAAAACTGTTCAAATACTGTGACGTCACATTATTAGAGCTTTTCTGAAGTTGAAGTTTCTATTTCAGTTGTGACATTCTTGTTTGCACAATCACTTTTAATTATTGTTCATTTTCTTAACTCTTTTGGGCTTATATATACGTGCTTACATTTTCAGAAAGAAAACGTTTCGCCGATGTGTCAGAAAGTGTACTCAACGACAGGAAAAGGCCATTTGTTCCCATCAACACCCAAAAGAAGAACAAGTGGTCATACAATTTATTTGTAAAATGGAGAAACGAATTTCTTCAAAGCGAAATCAACAACAGTGGCGACAAGAGAGACATATATTGTCTGTTATCAAACCAAAAGCGCGACCTTCAGCATTTCTCCCCTTCGGAACTAAATCGTATACTCCCAGCCTTTGTTGTTGCTCTCCGAAAAGAGGATGGGTAGGAATACAAAGGGGAAAGTGTGTTGTCAATCATGTGCGGTACTCAACGGTATGTAAATGGTTTTGGATATTGCATGGACTTCTTCAAAGATGAAGCACTCAACGCTTTGAAAGTAACCATCGACACCACTATGCAGGACAAGTGTGCTCGTGGTGTCGTACTGCAACGCCGACAAGCTATGGTTATTTCAGCGGAAAATGAAGCCATTTTGTGGAACAAGGGGATCCTAGGTTCAGAATCCTCACAGGCACTTCTGGATACCGTTCTTTGGAACACTGGCATACATTTCGGCCTTCGAGGTGGCGACGAGCACCGGAAGTTGTCATTTGCCAACTTTGTTCTTAAACTTGATTCCGAGGGCCATTAATACTTGGAGTATACTGAATCTGTGTCGAAAACATACCGTGGAGGTTTGAAGCACAGAAACAATGATCCCCATTCGGCAAGGGCATACCAGGATACCAGTGACCCTTTGAAGTGTCCAGTTTGAATCTATGAGGAGTACCTCAGGCGACTACCTCCTAATAGAAACCCTGATCTTTTTTACTTTCGGCCCCTGCAAAAACCCAAAAGCGATATTTGGGTTTTCAAGTTCGGCTGTTGGACACAACAACCTTGAAACTACGGTTAAAAGGCTAATGAAGCAAGCTGACATTGAAGGCTACTTCACAAATCATTCACTTCGGGCATCCACGGCAACGAGGCTGTTTCAGGCTGGCGTGTCGGAACAAGTTATCCGTGAACAAACTGGGCATCGAAGTATTGCAGTGGAAGCATACAAAAGAACCTCCGACAAACAAAAGCGTGAGGTGTCGGAAGTGCTTCAAAAGAAAAGGCAACAAAAGCCGGCGAAACTGTCGAATGATCGTGAGAGCACCAGTGCTTGTGAAGCTGGGCCATCCACGTTCCTTCAGTGTGAAAACGTCACCATCAATAACTATTACAAGTCTTGAGGTGTACAATTTAAAAACTATCAATGTATCTATTTATGAAAATGGGCTATTAAAAGCAATTTCATGTTGTTTCTTGTTATTCTATGGTTCTGTTTCCACATGATGTTGAATCTGTGATATCACAATTATACAAAATATTGTTAAAAAGCTGAAACTTTGTGTACAGACTCCTTGACTAGTGAGGATTATAAATTGTAGCTTTATAATAATAATAAAGGCAACAGGAACGTCCTTCAAATCTATTTTCATCTTCTCCTGAAGTATAAGGCCTAAAAAACTGAAACTTGTCGCCTATATTATATACTTAATTTTATGATTGGTGACCCTGTGGCCTCTACAAAGGGGGAATCACATTAGCCACACTCTACATCATAGTTGACGATGAAGCCTGATGAGCTACAGAGCCAATGGCTCTATTTTTCATATATTTAAATATATAGTGAGCCTCTGGATCCTATACCCTAAGTTATTGATTGCAGATTTGGAAGCCTTCTTACTCAATTTAGTTTTCTTATACGTAATTGATTACCAGTATCCGAAATTCAAAATGTCAAACATTTAGGATCATACACATTTCGCGATCATTTTGTTTGAAATATTAATTTCTATGCAAGAATATTTCAAACATCATTTATCACACTGCATTATGAACGGGAGTCTAAATACTTTCCTGAACTGTTTTTTTTTTAAATAATGGGTTTTAATGTGTATGGCGATCTGTGACAGTTTACTTAATACTTGAAAATATTTGTTTAAAAAAATGTCTTAGTTTAAGTAAGAGGTAATTATAATGTATCGCTGACGAATATTACACAGTTGAAATTTATTTTACAAGCTTTTGATTGGCCTATTTGATACGCAGTGGGCTGATCTGCTAGCTCAGATAATATTGCTCGTGAGGTCAATGGCAATACGGGCAGATTTGGAAACCTTAAAAAAAACATGAAATATTGACCGAGCCTCTGTTCTAATTAGCCGAGTCAGTTGGTTAGAATGGGAGATGCGCGATTGTCAGGCAATCAAAGTTAGTTGTTCAATCAGCGAAGCTGTCCTAAAAATCATCAGTTAGGCTACTGAATCATGGAAAAAGCATGGTGATATGAACCACCCATTTCATGCGAGAAGCGTTGTCATTTGCTAAACATAATTTTAATGGATTGTGGTGCAATTTTTTTACCGCCAGAGGAATTAACTGCCGGAACCCATGGATCTGGGCCTTCTTTCACAAAGCAACCTTTACTAAGGTTAATAATAATAATAACTAGGACTGCCGCGGCAGTACTTAGGTCTTCAACACTTCCTTTTGACCTTCACACAGTGTTTGACCTTCACATGAGTTTTTGTCTAAGAGGTGTACAATCAGTTATTCATCATTAAAATGACCATATTTCACATATTATTCAATACTAAGACTTTGCAGAAAATCAATCATGGCGGACAATGTCAGCTATGACATCATTCTTCAGAGAATATAATTCCCAGAGGCAGAAAAAAATTTGGTTGAATTATCTATCACCGTTTTCTAGATACATCTGATTAAAGGCTGTAATCTAAACTTGACTGTTTCAGACCCCTGTATAATGATATGAAACCTAAAAAATAACTATTGATATTTTACTGATAAGGTATATCAGAAACAATGTTGGTCTTGATTATCCGCATACAAGGATGTATATTTTGTTTAGATAACTCAAATTGTTAGTGAGTATTAAATTTTTGAACTTAATTGAATACACTGCAAATGGAAGATTTTAAGACACCTGCCTGATGTTTGTCTTTGTAGCTCCTTAACTAAGAACTTTTTAATAATATAATGTAACATAGCAAATGTTGTGCTTGGAATAGTCCATGTGTAAGTATAATCAATTCTAAGATATCTTAATTAGCAAAGGACTGATGGATGATTGAAATAAGCCAAAAATGAGGATTTTCCAAAAATCACATTTTTCAAGGACAGGTCATAGACAGAAAAAACTTTACCATGACTTGTTGATATTTTTTCCTGTCTACTCATTACATCTGCTTCACGAAATATCAATGATAAAATTTCTTTCTGGAGCAGTTTCAAAACTAAATTTCTCAAAATAAAATAACCCTCTAAAAATGTAAAAATCAACAAAAAATGTAAAAACAGTGTTTATGTCCAATTATTTCCTTAAATATCAACTTTTATATAATAATGATCTGTAGTGAATATGTTGCACAATCATTGTGGAACAGAATGCAATAAACAGAGTTTTTAAATTACATTTCCTGACAGAGTTGTGCCCCTTTGAGTTTGACGCGTCAGAAACCCTTTTTTTCAAAGGTCATTTTTGAAATTGCTGTATCGCAAAAACTGCTCTAATAATGAATTAAAAGGGGGATATCGTTGAAACAACATTCATTCAGCTTTCAGCATGCGTCTGTATGTATTGCAGTTAGTGAGGAGAAGATTTTCAAAGACGCGTACCGTCAGAACCGCGAAATATCAGAAAATTTTAAGTTTTTCGAAAATAGCAAAAAATCTATTTATAAGACCGAAAACCGAAAAATGTTGTTGCCAACATTTTGGTAAAAGTTTTATGAAATTATCTCCCATAGTTACCGAGAAATTGAGGTTTGAAGTATTTCCTTTAAGGGGAGATTACTCAAAAACAATAGCGAAATTCAAAAATTGCCTCGACTATAATCTAAGTTGGGACACAGGCTACAATGCCTGAAAATTTTATGAAATTCGGTTGAGTCGTTTAGGCTGTTGTGCGTTCACAAAATCGGTACAAATAATAATAATCTGGATAAAAACAACAGGTCTTCAGACATTCGTCTTGAAGACCTAATAATAATAATACTTTATTGCCTTTTCAGGAATTTGAATAACCTTAACTCCCATTCTTTAACATTGCACTAAGGCTACCTTAAGGACTTACGATCACCTTAGGGCTTTGTGAAAGGGGTCTCTTGTCTGATTTGAACAGAGTTAGGATCAACATTCTATGACTTGATCTGCCTCTGTGAGAATGTGTTAACGTGGGTGAAGTACGCTGTGTGTTGAGCTCCATGACAAGGCAGACGCATCCTGCTACATTAGTGTATATGTCTCCGATAGGTTGTAGCATTAGCGGAGACATATACGCTGATGTAGCAAGATGAGGCAGACGAGGACCCGTGTGCAGCCTTCCGTCCTCCCGTCCCGAGAAGGCTTTGTTGCATACACAACTTTGGCTATGTGAGAGATATCCCAATACTTCCCGAGGTGTATCGCGCTGCGCTACGCCTTGGAGACCGGGAAGTGTGGGTATATCTGACTTATACCCCACTGCAGTGGAGTTATATTTGACGAAACAACGCTTTCCATCCTTCTCTATGTTTATACGTCTTGATGTTACTAGATCAATAGAATATCAACAATACTCTTCTAATTGCGGTTTAAAAACCGTAAACTAACTTCACTTTATTAAACATTCGTACATACTTGTACCTATACATAGGCTTATATAGGAAAAAATAACAACATATTTCATTACCTAACACAGCAGACTACCTCTGTTTGAAAGTCTGCTGACTTTGCTTACAGACATGAGATTTTGAATTTTATAATGTGGTGCAACAATAATTTTTGGATTTTAAATACCAAGAAAACGAAAGAAATTGTTATAGATTTCCGAAAGTCATCTGACTCTCCAGGAGCTATTTCAATCAATAGTGAAGAAATTGAAATTGTGAATAAATACAAATATTTAGGTACTTTCATTGACTGTAAGCTTTCTTAGAATGACAATGTTCATTATCTATTCAAAAAAGGACAGCAGAGATTGTTTTTCTTACGCCGTTTAAACACTTTTAAAATTGATTGTTCTGTCATGGTTTTGTTAGCTCACCTTTACAAAGTAAATGTGAGCTTATGTCATGGCGTTTCGTCCGTCGTCCGTCTGTCTGTCCGTTCGTCCGTCCGTCCGACCGTCCGTCCGTCCGTAAACTTTCAGGAAAAAGACTACTCCTCCTAAACGAATCCAGATATCATTCTGAAATTGTAGTATGTTATACCCATGGTGATTCCTCACAGAAAGGTAGATGTTTCTGTTTTGAGAATCCAAGATGGCCGCCATGGCAGCCATATTAAATTTTCAATTAGATTTCATGAAAAAGACTACTCCTCCTTTACCAATCCAGATACCATTCTGAAATTGTAGTATGTTATACCCATGGCGATTCCTCACAGAAAGGTAGACGTTTCAGTTTTGAGAATCCAAGATGGCCGTCACGGCAGCCATATTGAATTTTCAATTAGATTTCATGAAAAAGACTACTCCTCCTATACGAATCCAGATATCATTCTGAAATTGTAGTATGTTATACCCATGGTGATTCCTCACAGAAAGGTAGATGTTTCAGTTTTGAGAATCCAAGATGGTTGCCATGGGAGCCATATTTAATTTTCAATTAGATTTCATGTAAAAGACTACTCCTCCTATACGAATCCAGATATCATTCTGAAATTGTAGTATGTTATACCCATGGTGATTCCTCATAGAAAGGTAGATGTTTCAGTTTTGAGAATCCAATATGGCCGCCATGGGAGCCATATTGATTTTTCAATTAGATTTCACGAAAAAGACTACTCCTCCTATACGAATCCAGATATCATTCTGAAATTGTAGTATGTTATACCCATGGTGATTCCTCACAGAAAGGTAGACGTTTAAGTTTGAGAATTCAACATGGCCGCCATGGCAGCCATATTGAATTTTCAATTAGATTTCATGAAAAAGACTACTCCTCCTATACGAATCCAGATATCATTCTGAAATTGTAGTATGTTATACCCATGGTGATTACTCACAGAAAGGTAGATGTTTCAGTTTTGAGAATCCAAGATGGCTGCCATGGGAGCCATATTTAATTTTCAATTAGATTTCACGAAAAAGACTACTCCTCCTAAACCAATATATATATCATTCTTAAATTATAGTATATTATACCTATGGTGATTCCGCACAGAAAGGTAGACGTTTCAGTTTTGAGAATCCAATATGGCCGCCATGGCATCCATATTGAATTTCAATTAGATTTCATGAAAAAGACTACTTCTCCTAAACCAATCTAGATATTATTTCTAAATTGTAGTATGTTATACCTATAGTGATTCCGCACAGAAAGGTAGACGTTTCAGTTTTGAGAATGGCCGCAAAAGCAGCCATATTTACTTTTCAGCTGCAATGACACATCATTATTATTAAATTTTAGCTTTCATCAAGTGATCACTTGCATCAAATAAATTATCTAATTTGAACTTACTAATCATAATATTATCTTGAATATGGAATATTTAAGATTGCCATGCAAGTTGTTCTATATTTTTAAGTGTTTCTAAAACAAATGAAGATGAAAGACAAACATAATTTATTAATTTGTTTAAAATCTTTATAGCAACTAGCTGCAAAAACCCAATCACATTAAACATCATGTTAAATTTTAAACAATGGTATCTCCCTTATATCCCTTTAAATACCACACATAAGGGGTCAACCAGATATTTCTGTTGAGTCCACTATGCTACTCTTATACACATCTCAATACAGGCTGCTAGCATCACAGTGTCAGCTGCTAGTCTGTTGCATAATCAACCCTGACCCAATTGATATGGTAGAGCATATGCTATATGGCCATGTGTATGCAATAAGAGTTATGGAAATTAGACTTGTATTCTCATGACAGTGATATGTTATATCTAAGAATAACAACTTACACAAAACTTGTCAACAATAAGCTTTGTTTAGCAATCTACATGATAAGTTGATGTGGAAAGAGTTATTTTGCATCAGGTTCCAGTTCCTGTGTTTTACTCATATTTGTACCATTTCTATATCTAACAGAAGTTCTACTTGACACAAAATCAATTTAGGACATAAGCTAACTATGTTTTGTGAAATTATATATATTTTTCACAACAATGCATGTTCTCTCCTGTCAAGTCTTTAAATACAACACATAAGGGCTTAGCCAGAGTTCAGGTTTACCTGCTCAGCACACTATGCATCTCCAAATAAACAAAGCCAAATACACAAATTGCTACACTCTCCTAAAAACATGATGGCAGCCATAATCAATTATCATATAAAAGATGGTTACACAATTCAACCATATTACCACATCATTCAGTTTAAGGTGAGCTTCTGTACCCTCGGTACTTTTATTTTATAAAACATTTATTCAAAGCATTTTAACTTGTAAACTTCTTTGTTGGTTTGGTAACCTGTCTGTTCAAAACAAAACAAAATTAAACAAAGTTGTGAACACAGCAAGAAAAATCATTGGCACTGATTCAATAATATCCATCGGCGTACTTTACGAGCAGCAAATTGTTAAAAAAGTGCAAAAATAATTAAATGACAGCTCCCATGTTCTTTTCTATGATTTTGAATTTCTCCCATCTGGACGTCGTCTGGGAATGCCGATAGCTAGAACAAACAGGTTCCGTCATTCTTTTGTAATAGCCGTTATAAATATTTTTAATAATAGTTAATCATTTGTTAACAATTTTCTGACAATTTTACATCACCCCATTTAATCTTATCAAGTAATCTATTATTTTAGTGCTCTTACTTATTTAAGTTAATTTAATTTTTTTATTTTGCTTCTTTGCTTGCTTCTTTGCTTGCTTCATTTCTTTGCTTGCTTCTTTTCTTTGCTTGCTTCTTTTCATTCCTTGCTTCTTTTCTCTCTCCTTGCTTCTTTTCTTTCCTTGCTTCTTTCTTTGCTTGCTTCTTTTTTTCCCTTGCTTCTTTTCTTTGCTTGCTTCTTTTCTCTCCTTGCTTCTTTTCTCTCTCCTTGCTTCTTTTCTCTCTCCTTGCTTCTTTTCTTTCCTTGCTTCTTTACTTTGCTTGCTTCTTTTCTTTGCTTGCTTCTTTTCTCTGCTTGCTTCTTTTCTCTGCTTGCTTCTTTTCTTTCCTTGCTTCTTTTCTCTCCTTGCTTCTTTTCATTCCTTGCTTCTTTTCTTTGCTTGCTTCTTTTCTCTGCTTGCTTCTTTTCTCTCCTTGCTTCTTTTCTCTGCTTGCTTCTTTTCTTTCCTTGCTTCTTTCCTTGCTTCTTTCCTTGCTTGCTTGCTTGCTGGCTTGCTGGCTCGCTCGCTAGCTGGCTCGTTGGCTCATTTATTTATTTATTTATTTATGTATGTATTTATGTATGTATGTATTTTTGTATTTATGTATTTATGTACTTACTTATGTACTTACTTATGTACTTACTTATGTACTTATGTACTTATTTACTTATTAACTTACTTACTTACTTACTTACTTATTTACTTATTTATTTATTTATGGTCTTAGTGCTCGTTTGCGTGTATATGTTGTCACTCATTGTTTTGTATTGTTTGAATGTGTTTACGATGTTACCAAAATTTCCTTCGTGATTATAAAGTCTAATCTCATCTTATCTTATCATATCTTGCTCCGGAAAACAATGTGAAAATCTGATCATATTATGGCTAACTGAGGGACATACAGAAACTGAAATCACACTACAGACGACAGTGTAAGTGACTTTGATATCCAATCTTCCGATTAACTTATGCTAGAGCCACGAACATAGAGAAACATATACCACAACGCTATACGACACATAAACAATATGGCGACCCGCACACAGGGCCCTTCAAGTGGTACACGATCGAGCGCTAACACCAACGAATCCGACATTACAACCCTTAATGAGTTAAAAGAACTCATACTAGCATCTGAGAGAAACCTATCCAAAAAGATAGACCACGTTGAAACAAAATTACAAGAAACCATTGCGGTGATTAAAACAGAGCTAGATGAAACTAAGTCACGAGTTGAAAGCGCCGAGGTGACCCTAGCAGACCACAAAGATGATATCGAATCATTAAAAACTGCCCTTGATACAGTACGTGCAGATACGGACTACCAAATACGTACTCTCAAACAAGAGGCTATTATGAAGGAGCTGCACGATAGGAAACCGAATCTGTTATTTAACGGAATTCCTGAAGACAAAAACGAAGATACAGAGTCCAAAATACGAGATATTCTATGCAATAATATGAACATTTCCCCCGAGAGAGTCGACAAAATAAACTTTAAATCTGTTCACAGGCTGCCCAGACCTCGATACAGGGTGCAAGAAAACAACCTACCCAGGCCCACAACTGTGATAGCTTCATTTGTTTCGATGGCAGATCGAGAATACATCTTCAGAGCAAAATCCACTCTCTACGGATCAAACATGAGTGTACAAACAGACATGCCTGTCTGCATGAAGAAGACCAGAACATTCCTAAACAAAAAGGCATACGAGCTCAGAACTGTATACAAACTATACACAAGAATTAGGATTAAAGGTATAGATCTTGTACTAGAACAGAAAAGACCAAGTGAACCTCAGACAGCCTGGAAACAAGTGCCTGTTATGATACCGGAACACCTTAAGTACTACTGAACTTGATGAGAAAATCAATCTGTACCAATAAATTGACATGATATTGTATACTTAAGATACAATACTTCAAAAATAAATTATAGTGTATTACTAATAACAGCACACTTTGATATAATAAGTATAACATACCAGATGTCTTAGTGTGATCAACAAATATGTAATAATACTAAGTTGACAAATTAAAGTTGACTACTGATATACATTAACATATACCCAGTAAGATAAAACATGAATGAATATACCAACAATGAATATGATGTGTATGTATGTAGACATACTTTTGCATGTATATTTATATATGCATGGCTTATGTATTCATATATGGGTGCATGAGTGTAATTATGCATATGTGTATATGTATATCTAACCAAAAAGAAGAAAGAAATACTACCTATCTATATATGTATGTGTGTATGTATATGTGTATGTATGTGAGTGTATGTGACTGTATGAGTGTATAAATAATCTACTTACAAGGAGAGACAGCCTTTTCTTACAATGTCTTACATGTATGCCTATCTTACATTTAGAGACTGATATCAATGCATTGTATGAATATTGATAACAATATGTAAATATGTATATATATATAACTACAATATCAGAAATTCTATACATGTATGAGATTAAAAGCATACATGAATATGTGTATCTAGGTATACATATGATATATATTTGCTATATGTATGGTATCTAAGCATATATATATATATGTGCACAAATATGATAATGAAAAGTAACTTCACTATATTTATACCCAGTAGTAAGATCTTAATTATATCTGACATTATTATTTCCACATGTCATAAGTTATAACTATACTGGATCAGATAAGTAATGGGGTTTTTTAATTTATTTTCTGAATAATACTTTATTAATGATAGCTTTTGTGAATGTATGGCATTTCAAATTTTCATATTTTGCAAATATCCCGAACTATTGTGTCCAGTATAGATATCTTCATCTTTTCACAACCATGTATATTTACTCGAATTATAAGTACTCACCAACTTATAAGAATAATATCAATAAGAAAAAAAGTATTATACATCTGTGATGTATACTGTTTGTGAAACAGAGCTCACTTCATGTTTACTGTATGCAGGTATATGTATATATCAATACTTATTCATACACATTTTAACATTATAGATATTCATCAAAATTAATTATGATATGAAATAACCTTATATGTACCAGTGATACCTGCAATGCCTAAAGGCAGAACATACACTTTAAATAATATAATTCATCAACTATTAAAACACAGATACTAAACCACTTATTTTTTATATAATTACTTAATATCTGAGCTAATATATACAACGCTATTACTCCTCCATAACAACCATAAATTATTTAATATATCAGAAAAATTTAGTGGATCCTTATCTTAAGATCATTAACATTCATATTATTATCATGTATGTATTACTCAATTTATTTTCCAAATACCATAGCTGTAATACTTATTAGAAATAATACAAATAGAACAAAACTTAGGATTTGTAAGACTAACAAAAGTCATACTTTAAAAATCATAACAAATAACTTATTGACATAATAATATAAAAACACTTGCCATTAACTATATATTTAAAAACAACTTTAATAAAGACACATACTATTTAAAGACACATCACCCAGATATCTCAATGACATTATTAAATAATCCATTTAATGTTGAATCATTAAATTTAGTCAATTATTATAGATAAAAACACTTATTTTTTTATTAAAACAACAATAGCATAAAAGTTTTAACAAATAACACCTAAGCCGTATTGAAATTGACAACAGAACAGCACGTGCACAACAAGCCACGAACAAAGCATGACGCCCGCGCGCCAATCAAAATCACCGACTCGATCCCTCACCCACCGACAGACACATCACAGATTTCACATTGTATAATTCGGATACTCACCAAATCAATGAAGGTAAGAACTTCTCTTTTGCTAAATGCGCTATGCCTTTACACTCTGTTTCATATCTTCACCATAAAAACTATCTCCATACCAAAAAAATTCACTCATAACAACGCTTCACTCGTAACAATAACAATTCAACCTCATATAAACTTACACCCGACATGAGTCACGACAAATTGAAAATACTATCTTCAAACTGCCAAGGCCTGAACAATAAACGAAAAAGAACAGATGTTTTTCGTCATTTTAAAAGTAAAAAGGCAAACATATGCTGCCTCCAAGATACTCATTTTACAAAAGACTTAGAAAATAAAATAAAGGATGAATGGGGCTCAAAAAATTGCTTTTTCAGTTCTTATAAAAGTAACGCCAGAGGTACAGCCATATTGTTTAATGATAACTTTGACTATACTATAGATGATACTAGATATGATAAGAACGGAAACTATTTAGCATTAAAAATCAAAATCATGGAGAAGACAATTACGCTAATAACAATTTATGGACCAAATACTGATACACCAGAATTTTACCAAAAAATCATTTCAATCATTTCAGAGTTTGAATCTGATAACTTTTCTATATGTGGAGATTTTAACTTTGTACAAGATCCCAAATTAGACTATTTTAATTATAAAAACGTCAATAACACAAAAGCAAGAGAAACATGGCTAGAATATATGGAGGATAATGATTTAATAGACCCCTGGAGACAACTAAACCCAGATACCCTAAGATATACATGGAGACAGAAAAACCCAACAAAACAAGCAAGACTAGATTACTTTATTATGTCCAAAAACCTTGAAAGCTCAATTCATGAAGCTGGCATTGATGCCGCATACAGATCTGATCATTCTATAATTTGGATTGAGTTAAAATTAAACGAAATCGAACGCGGAAAAGGATATTGGAAATTTAATAATTCCTTACTTTATGACAAAACATATGTAGATGAAATAAAAGTACTGATCAATGAAACAAAAGACCAATATAAATCGTATATTGATGAAACAGGGAAATATGTTTTTAAAATCAATGATCAAATGTTTTTTGAAACACTTTTACTAATGATTAGAGGACATACAATCAAATATTCATCATATAAGAAAAAGGAAAAACTCAAACTTAAACAGTCTCTAGAAAAAATAATAAATGACTTGGAAATGGAATTAGATACATCAAATGACATTGACTCAAAAACAAAACTTCATGAACAATTGAAAGATGCAAACACAGAATTACAGATTATTAATAAAAATGAAGTAGAAGGTATAATTTTAAGATCTAAATCAAAATGGAAGGAAGAAGGTGAAAAACCAAGTAAATTCTTCTTATCATTAGAAAACAGAAACTTCTTGAATAAAGCAATTTATAAACTAGAAAATAAACATAAAGAAATACTCACTAAAAAAGAAGATTTGATAACTGAAACCAGATCATTTTATCATAACTTGTATCAGAAAAAGTCAAGTGCGACAGTTAATTTATCAGAATTATTCAAAGATATAGAACAGGATATACCAAAGTTGTCAAAAACACAACAAGAAAACCTTGAAGGACAACTGAAATACGACGAAGTACTAAACACTCGGAAAAAAATGAAAAATGAAAAAAGCCCCGGCTCATCTGGTTTTACTGTTGAATTCTTTAAATTCTTCTGGCTCAATCTTCACGAACACCTTATAAGATCATTGAACCTTGCATATGAAAAAGGTGAACTATCCCTGACTCAAAAACAAGGTATTATAACCTGTTTTCCAAAAAAAGGAAAACCTAAACATCTGATTAAAAATTGGCGACCAATCTCTTTACTTAACGTTGCATATAAAATCGGATCATCAACTATTGCTAACAGAATAAAAACTGTTCTACCCACTATTATAAACGAAGATCAAAAAGGATTCATGTCCAAAAGATATATTGGTGAATGTACCCGTTTAATATATGATATTATTGACTACACTGAATACATGAAAATTCCAGGTATTCTTCTCCTTATAGACTTTGAAAAAGCTTTCGACTCCGTTGATTGGGATTTTATTCAAGAAGTCCTCAAATTCTTTAATTTTGGAGAATCTATTACAAGATGGATAAATACTTTCTTTAACAATATTCAGTCCTGTGTTGTAGTAAATGGATTCCTCTCAAACTATTTTAGTGTCTCACGAGGCTGCAGACAGGGAGATCCCATTTCTCCATACATTTTTTTACTTTGTGCTGAAATTTTAGCTATAATGATAAGAAATAATAAACAAATTAAAGGAATACGAATTGGAGAGAAAGAATACCTTATTTCTCAGTACGATAGACACAGCACTCATATTAGACGGCACTGAAAAATGTTTGCAGGCTACACTAGAAACTCTTCGTCAATATGCCTCCTTTTCAGGCCTAAATATTAACTTAACTAAAACTCAGGTAGTATGGATAGGCTCTCAGAAAAACTCTAACAAAAACTTTGCAGAAACTGGAACCTGAACTGGAAAAATGACTCATTCATATTATTAGGCATTATATTTACTCATAATCTTGCAGAAATGGTCGAAAGAAACTATAAGGATAAACTAAAGACGCTCAAGCACTCTATGAATCAATGGCTAGCAAGAGATTTAACACCCTTAGGTAGAAATGCCATTCTTAAAAGCTTACTCCTGCCACAACTTAATCATCTTTTTGCAACTTTGCCCAACCCAAACCACAAACTTATCAAAGAAATTGAACAACTATGTTTCAAATTCATATGGAAAAATAAACCCGACAAAGTTAGTCGTGACACTATTACTAAAGATTATGACCAAGGCGGAATAAGGGCACCTGATATATTAAACCTCATCCGATCACAAAAAATATCGTGGATTAAAAGAATATTTAATACAGATTCAAAAATAAGGAACTTATTACAGAGAAGTACAAAATGTAACATAACCGACTTCATACAAACTTGCGAAACATACATAATGGAATCGGTATTAACGCCACAGACAAATCAATTCTGGAAAGACACATTAAAATCTTGGGGCAAATTCCTAAATAAAAAATCCCAAAACGTCGAACAATTGGAGGATATCTTAACACAACCCCTATGGTTAAATGAAAACATTAAAATAGATGGCAAAATAATTAACTATAAACACTACTCAAGCAAGGGTATAACTTATATTAATGACTTATTAGACAACAATGGAACCTTCCTAACAGTGGAGCAATTAAAATGTCAATACGGATGCAAAACAAATTTCTTAGAGCGCCAAGGCATATTAGAATCCGTTAAATGTTACTGTAAATCCAGAAACATCAATATTGCCATGAAAATTGACCTCCCAATCTTACCCTTTTTTCTGAAAGATATTGTCAGAAATCCAAAAGGATGCCGAGAAATTTATGATACACTGATAAAAAGTAATACCACTAAACTCCTAAAATACAGAGAAAAATGGCAAAAGGAATTAAATGAATTTATTGATGAGAACACATGGAACACGATAGAGAAGACCACCTTCAACTCATACAATAGTGTAAAGCATTCTTGGTTCAAATATAGTGTATTGCATAGGCTTCTACCAACAAACGATTTATTAACAAAAATGAAACTTAAGGAATCTAACAAATGTACCTTTTGCAAGACCGAAAAAGAATCAATAATTCATCTGTTATATGATTGCAAATATGTGAAACAAATTTGGGGAGAAATCGAAGAATGGATATTTAGCAAAACAGGAACTAATATAATATTCTCAAACAAAAACGTTGTTCTAGGATATTGCGAAAAGAGAAATTATGTACTAAATCTTATAATAACTACGACCAGCTATAACATATACAAGATGAAATTGCAAGAAAAAATACCAAATATTAGATATGTTAAGGACGATATAAAGACCACATATAATATTGATCGCTTCAACGCTTTCACAAACTGTAAGTATGACAATTTTATGAAGTTTTGGTCATTATGTCACAATCTATTTTGAATATCATATTACACTGAATGAACCTATATGTATATGTATATATGCTATTTTTGAATGCCTTCTATTGCCTATCATCGACATGTATTAATTAAACCATATGTTTTTGTTATGATGTGGATGCTGAATATGTAACATGTTTTGTATGGAGTGTTAAAAATAAAAAGTTAAAAAAAAAAAAATATCTTAATCAATCCTCAGTAGCTCAGTCAGTTGTTTATAATTCTCAAAAAAAAAAATATAATTCTCAATTTTACAAGTCCGCTCTCTTCACATCACTTAAGTTTAGAAGTACAAAAAAGAATAGCTGTATTAGAAAAGCAAAGGTTTACAGTTAGGACATAGAAAGTAGAGGTGTATCAGTCCGTACAGTTACAGTCAGAACAAAGGAAACGATAGCAACGAGACCGGAGGTGGGGTTTAATGAAATCTAAGTTTTTTGTAATGCATGACCTTTCAACTCGGCACTAATATATCCCTAATGATATGATCTCTTAAATTGTGCCAGTATCCAAACGTATTATCACCCGACCTTTTTTAATGTCTTGCAATTTGTCCACCGATAAAGAACTACTCTTCATATTTTAATGTCTTGCAATTTGTCCACCGATAAAGAACTACTCTTCACATTTTAATGTCTTGCAATTTGTCCACCAATAAAGAACTACTCTTCATATTTAAATGTTGTAATAATGACACCAACCTCTAAATGTTTTAGGATTTTGTTTTGCAAATGATTTTATCTTTCTACAAATTTCTCATTTTGCCATTTTGGTCACATGTCCAATTCAGTATAGAGATGAGTGATTGTGTAAATTCTGTCCACAGTTTGAAAACGTCACGAATCGAACATGACCATAGCATTGACTGTTCAGGAGAAAATGCACTACAACCCTTCATTGTTCTATTAAAAACAGATATTTTGGGTTGTGTGCCAATTTTTTTTTTTTTTTAAATTGCTTTCATTTTTAAAAAAGTATTGAGTTACCTTCAATAAGGCGTCCAAAATATAATAAGACTTCTACATATTAATGTTCCATCTAAAAAAAGTGCGTTTTCCCTGTGTGCAGTCATGTGCTACTGACCGCCAGGTCACGTGATCTTTTGTCGGGACAGCAGGTACACACACCATACTCATTTAGTTTCAGAGTAAGAAGCTTATCAAGGAACTTGTCCTTAAACAAACTGACCCTGTCTGTCTGCAACTCTCTGCTCACTGACTGTCTTGTCCACTTTATTCTCATATACGAGAGGATCTTTTAAACCGTTGTCTTTCTAATTGGCCTAATTTTAATTGTTTACCGCTTTTAGAACAACTTGCCCTAATGTGGTGATTTTACCTTTTGCTTAGCCAAAACCTGCTGTACCATTTTAGAACAACGACGTCTTTCCCTGTACAAATAACATTTTAATTCATATACTTATTTTATTCATGGTCTTATTTTATTTACTTCATAATCTATTTTAACCATCTCCAAATAATTCGCTTGGCGATTGATCGTGTATGTTGTATTGTATCTTTTTTATGTAACATGTATACTGTTGTAAAACGAGCGAGATGTAAATAAAGCATAGGCGTAGGAATAGGGGGGCACAGGGGGGCCCGGCCCCCCCACTTCCGAACCTTTCAAGTAATTTTTTAAAGAAAAAGTCACTTTAACTCTGTATTTTAGAGGGAAAGTAGAAGGGTCTACCCCATCACCCACCACTACTGAAACGGACATATGGGCAGGAATGTCCCTTTAATACTTTAAACACTTTTCCTAAAAAACATTTGATCTTAAACATCATTGAAAGATGTGTGTTTCATCTTTGTAAGAAAGAGACTTTGAACTATTTATGGCAAATAACAAAATGTATCGGTTTGTCTGCGTGCCTGTCAGTTTGTCTGTATTTAATATGTCTGATATAATTTGAAACATAAATTTGAAACATAAATTTGAAACATACATGCACGTGAATTACCCCCATGAATTAGGGCTTTTTCAATCGTTTTAAAGGAATTATTTTTTCTTCCTTTTAATTACACTTTTATAGATAACTTATCTTGCAAAAGTTTTAACTACCTGCTGATGTGAATAAGTGAGATCTTTTCACTGGGGCCACGCCCTTAAAATCTAAATTTATTTCCATATTATTTAAAAGGCATACAAAACTGATTTGTTGTATACAAACTACTTTAAAAAATATGATTCGAATTTGTGGTGAATTTGTTGCCCCTAATAAGGACAATGCCCTTCGAAGCTTTAAAGCTTTATTATAATAATAATAATAATAATAATAATAATAATACTTTATTGCCCGAGAAGGGAATTTGTTGTACATCGGAGATTGCTTGATAATAGTTATAAATACACACACTAATAAGTAAATAAAATACACACACACACATTTCATCAACATCACGATCACAATCAATCAGAGCATTTGACAGTATTCACAAAACACAAAGGACAATAAAAGTATTGTTACAAAGATAATTTTTAAAATAGTGTATAACATAATTCGTTAAGAAATATAGTAAGTCATTTAAGGTTGATTAAAATCTAGAAAACAATCCATTATATCCATTTTCAGAACAAAATGCGATCCTTTAAAGTGAATTCCATTTTGCAAGAAACATTATTTTCCAAGATATTGTGACCCTGTTGTCTTTTACCTATAAAGGCTAGAAAATAGCTGCAAAAAGCCAGATGAGGTACAGAGCTAAGGCTATACTTTTCTATTCTTACCTGGAAGACGTATTTGACCATTTTAGCTTTTTGTTTCACGTTCATCATTCACGTTTTTAAGTGTGATATTTAGGCCAAATTTAAAAACTCAAAACCATTAAAATGATGAGAACAAAGACTATGTAACAAAGTTCCCCCTTAAACATCCCTTTAACGTTTACTGAAAATATCTGAGTATATCAAAGCTGTTATGAATATTCAAGCTATTAAAACATTTTTGACCTATTCACAGAGTAAAATTGACATTTGAGCTTATTTAAGTTTCTGAGACCAAAGGAGTTAATGAAAAACAAGAAGAAATGATGGAGATAAACTTACAGAATTTGGAGAATGCTTCCTATTTATTTCAAGGTTATAAGGTCAATTATTATTATATTATCGATACCAACAACAAAATTATCATTATCATCAGTTATCATTAATCACTCTATGAGTCATATATCATCCATGAATTACTTCCATCATGAAATCCATCAATCATCCATCTACGACTATGAGTCATAAATCATTAATTCATCAAGCATTAATCAGCAATTTTCAATCATTCGTTATCAATTCATGATCAATCAAACAATTACCAATTATCAAACACTAAAACAATCATTTATCTTCTATAATCAACCATTCAACACTTAAAGATTATCATTTATCAACCTTTCAACACTTAAACAAACGGGCCCGTAACAATCATTCACCAATCATCAATCAATTACTTATCAATCATAAATCAATTATTCATCAATCATTGTAAATAATTCAACACTAAATAATCAATCATTCAACACTTAACAATCAATCATTCAACACTTAACAATCAATCATTCAACACTTAACAATCAATCATTCAACACTTAAACATCAATCATTCAACACTTAAAACATCAATCATTTAACACTTAACAATCAATCATTCAATACTAAATCAATCATTCAACATTAAAATCATTAATCAAATACTAAATCAATCATTCAACATTAAAATCATTAATCCATCAATCATTCAACATTAAATCATCATTTATCCATAAAATTTACATATCATTAAACCAAATTTGGGTCCCCACACAGGAATCCATATAAATCATATCATATCATATTATATCTTTGGAAAGGCAACCCCCGCTCTCACAAAAAAAGTTTGCCCCCCCCCCCACAACTCAGCAATCCATATATATAATTGTTGATGTATTTGAAAGGCCAACCCACCGCTCCCACAAGAAAATTGGGCCCCCTCACTCAGCAATCCATATATCATTGTTTGATTCCTTTGAGAGGCCACCCCCCGCTCTCACAAAAAAAAATTTGGCCCCCCCACCCCTCAAACCGTTCCTACGCCACTGTAAAGTTATCTGTCTGTCTCTCTGTCTGTCAGTTATCGAAGCCTGTATTACAGTCTGAATTCTTATCCATGTCTTGACTATCACTACACACCGAGATCAAGTAATTCTTATTTAACATTGCATTTAAATAAATTATACATGTACAATTAAGCTCAGTTGCTCATAGAAAACTGCTTAAATTCCTTTTACTCTTGTTGTCGATTTATAATGGGTTAATGTGAAATTACTCAAGAGGGCAAGGAGTTTATGGATGATCAACTTCTTTGTTGTTGCGACGCTAATCTGGAACTCTTAACATGTGTACAAGGAAACGCCTAGCTTTACAATGACCAAGTGGTATGACTGCAGCCCCGAATCAACAGGAAGTATAACGGGTACCCAATAAACAGGGACAATAAAGCTTGCTGCCTGTTTGAGGGGTACATCGGCGGTTAATCGCAGAGTCGACACATGCAAGCAAACACTGCAATCTACCGAGTAAGTATATTCATTATTTATTTGATTAAATAAGGTTAATATTTTAATGAGTTGCTCAAGTTTAATGCATATTTTGGATATTTAAAGTGCACTTAAACGTGTAGGTTTATATGATGAAAGCTGAAGGTGTAAATAACATTACGATGTAACTACACATGTAGACGACATTTTGTGTATGTTTTTAATACACGTGTCTCTGATAAATACACATCCATCTATTGCAGTATGAGACTGAATTAATTGTTTTGTCACAGTTTCAGTAAAGAAGAAATAATTTGCATTACGTTATGAAAAGAGTGTTGTCTACATGCAAACAAGAACGATACCCGCATTCTCTCTTTTGGTATTTGTCTATTGCAAGGAAGAACCACACCCACTTTCTCGCATTGGGTATTTCTTCTGGAAGAACGATACCCACTTGAATAGTTTTTTCTGTCTGTAAGCAGGGAAAGTACCCACTACAGATACCCACTTGCTTCCTAAGGTATGTTTGTTTTCAAGGAAAAACAATTATTGTTCATTATTTTCCCATGTTCAGTTGATATTTGATATTGACTTCTAAAAACTAGACTCACTTGCATATTGAAAATTAAAATCTAAAACCACATATCAGCAATCAGAGATGCAAACAACACACCATATTGTGTGTCGGTGTCTCTAAGATATATATATATATATACTTGTGTGCAATGCCAATGGATCACTCAACGAGTAATGGTGAGTAACAACACCGTTGACAACCAGTAATTTATTGCTGCACGCATGAGTGAATTGTTCAAATAACTATCTATCATTATAATATTATGTAATGCATAACATTTTCCACTCAACTTATATGGAAATATTACGGTAGAGATATCCAATACCTTCCATGTGATATTAACATTTGAACCATCTATTGACAATCTTATGATATAAATCAAACCTCATAAATATTCACAGTAATATTTGGTGATTTTATCAGGTTGGGAACACCCACTAATTGGGATATTATATCCCGATTGGGATACAATATTCCATTTGGGATATTTCATGATATCCCAATCGGGATATAGCCATATGTTTTCTGATTTTATATGGAAATTGCGTATTTCCGCATAAGAGGAAAAACTAGAAAAGAATGTTCACATTGAAACATATTTATTATGATGCTTTGAATCTTTTTGCTAATGTAAATAAAATGTAAGTTGCAAAATGTAACTAATGTAAAAGTGTACATTAAGTTTACTAATCCTTATTGAAAATGCACTATTTTAGCATTAGTTTCCATTAATTATTAGACAATTTTTAAAAATATTCAAATTTCTTTAAAGGTATGAAATCCTTGATACATTATAATTTTCCATTTTGCTATAAAAGTTCATTTTGTCAAGCTGAACATAGGCACAAAATCTACCTCTTCCAGTCAAAGTAAACCTAGCCTCACTATTATCCGTTACACTGCTATACTGAGTCTAGAAAGGCTTGGTTGAGAGTCGCGTCAGCCCACGTGACCAAGTTGACCAATCAGAACTGATCTTACCAAGCCACAATAGTGTGCCTTCGCACGTATAACGTTGGAGGGTCATAGGTCGCAGAAAGGTCGGCTGACGCGACCCTCAACCAGACCTTTCTAGACTCAGTATAGCAGTGTAACGGATAATAGTGAGGCTAGGTTTACTTGGACTGTACCTCTTCAAGTTTATATGAGACACTTTTTTTCGAAAATTCATAGTTTTTGAAATAATTTAAGAAGTAAATAAATATTTACCGATTGGGATATAATGAAATATCCCAAACGGGATATTGTATCCCGATCGGTGGGTGTACCCAACCTGTTTGTCGGATCTTTATTGACATATATAAAAATCAAATATTTTTCACTTGATATAAAATAATTGTTTTGTTACAACCCAGTTGTAAAAAGAATGACGTGTACCTTTTCACGAGGTCATACATTCTCATTATGCTTTGATTGAATATTACTTATTATTATATTTATTATTTACTTCATTTACTTATTTTCTTTGGGTATTAGCAGGGTTTTCATTTTCTCTCATCGCTTGACTCACAACTTTTTAGTTTATATAATAATCATAAAGGTATGTTATAATCCAAATACACCTATCAATAACCTGATCGAATTTGATAACCATAATTGCAATTATCAACCATAACTTCATTACCTGAATTCGGTCCATTAAAATTTACACTTGACATTATAAGAAGAATGTGAGCAAATCTTACCTTTCGTTCTTCTTTCATAAGTTCTACACCATTAGTCATGTATCAACATTGATAACATTCCACTCATGCCAAGTTAACCTAGCTTAACATGCAACACAATCTGCACGGGCGTTTCATTCAAAACATGCATGCATGACAACTGTTTACAGCATACAACAAGAAAAGGAAAGCTAAATGCACTCATGTATTTAATATACACGCATCAACAGTTACAAAAAATGCCTTATATTTTTGGTTTACTATATATTTATTGATATCCACATCCATGAAAATATTATTTATTATTTTCACCATTGTTTTATCATCTTTATGTGTCCTATCATGAATTACTATAACAAGTAATTAAAAATCAATGTAATCAAATGCAGAACGCATGTTATTTTCAAAAGTTTTGTTTTGGTTTATTATAAGATTATTTGCATGAATTGGTTTATAGCAGGTTTATTTCCATACATTGGTATTTTCGTGGTTTAAATGTCCATTGTCTTTGGGACTTTTTATAAATGGTTTGTGTTTTTTTTATTTTTTTATTTTTTTTTATTTGTTGACAACTAACGTTCCATGCTTTTCTTACATGCAAGTGTTTATGTAAGGTCAGATTGAGGCTTTCGTCATGACTTACCACTCACAGTCTCCAATGTTTGGAGTCTTGTTTGTATATAGCATTTTATTTTTTCTTCTCAAACCAACCTCTTCGACGTCCATTCGTCATAAGCTTTTTCAAATTACAAGACTAAACTCATTTTCGCGTTTTGGTACCAAGATATAACTGTTATTCTCCTGTACATCTATATTGTAGCAAATGTTTCTATTCATAACAAAAAGCAAACGCGTCTCACAGCCCTACCCACTGCCTCCTTCTATATATTGTTTGTAAACCAGTTCGATGGGAGTTGATATAACTCAGTATAGGATGGCAGTTGGGCTGTTTGCTGCCGCTACTTATAAAACAAATTGTCGCCGCTTCGATAGTTTCACGTGTTTTTGTATAGTCCTTTGCCTAACTTTAGGAGTACGTTATTTTATGATGATTTCGTTGCTGTTAATATGCTGTGGAGATGTACATTTAAATCCAGGCCAGAACTGAGTATTATTCATTTAAACATTCGTAGCTTGAAGGATAAAACTGATCTAAATACTGCCGAGTACTGTCATTATGATGTCATCTGTCTCTCTGAAACCTGGTTAAACGCGGATGTTTTAAACGATTCTATTCTTATACCCGGTTATCACCCACCACTTCGTAAAGACAGACCTTCAAGGGGTAGCAATTTATCTCAAAGAAAATGTGTACTTTAAACAGGCAGTTGATCTTGATGTTCATGATTTAGAAGCTATTTGGGTTGAGGTTACAACAAATAACAGCAAAATTTTAATTGGAACTTTTTACAGAGCAGAGCAATCGCTATTGGGATATGATCGATGATTCATTTGCAATGGCTTCAAATAAAAACATAAAAATGTTCATTTTAGGTGATTTCAATGCTAAGTTCAAATAATAATAAGATACAACATCTACAAGTTATTTATGACCTCGTTCAGCTTATTGATGAACCTACTAGAGTGACTAAAGACACTAGCACGTTGATAGATATAATACTTACCATTGTCCAGTTTTTGTTACTTTGAAACTTGGGAAACACTCAAATGCAGCATTTAAGAGACTTATCTATGATTATAACCACGCAGACTATGAGGGCCTAGGTAATGCTATATTAACTACCGATTGGGACTCTTTGTTAAATGATGATATAAATGGTACTGCCGAGGCGTTTACAAATAAGCTTATCAGTCATATCGACAATTTTATTCCACATAAGGAGGTAGTCATAAGACCTCGAGATTGTATATGGATGAATGGGTACCTATAGCTACGCAAAGTAATGAGACGTCGAAACCGTTTACACAAAATTGCTAAAAAGCAAAAATAATACTTCTTGTTGGGACCGCTTTAAAGTTGCTAGAAATAAAGTCATTTCAGAAGTCAGAAAAGCTACACGTGAATATGATTTAAAACTTGACGACATTATCAACACTGAGAGGGGGACAGAATCGTGGTGGAGACTAGTTAATAAGCATATCAAGAAAAATAGTAAATCGGGCAAGCAGTTCCCCCCTATCAGGCATAACGATAAAGTTTTAGAAAATGCAGATGATATAGCCAATGTATTTAATGATTATTTCACGGCGCAAGCCCAAGTCGATGAACCATATAATGAACCACCACCCCCTACTCACAGTGTAAACCATTTAGACACTTTATGTTTGACTCTGTGAAATCCATACATAACCAAAACCATGTGAGGAAATATATATCTTTTACATAAAGCATATGTATCATATCCACAGTTATCATAGTATAGTTGCATATTGTTAATTTTAAAAGGAATTCTAACCTCATTCATGCAGATTATCTTTAACACATATTTCCAGGTTTCACGCAAATATGAAACAATAGCTGTTTGAGTTTGTATACCGACAATTAAAAATCTTTCGCATGCTATCAAATGAATCCTATCTAGTTGATCAAATTTAAGCATTCCCCATGTCTCTGCCCCATAAAGTAATATCGGTGTTTTCTGAGTATACAATATTTTTAAAATACGGCTTGATCTATTATTCCAATTTTACTAAGATTGGTGATCAATTCCATTAAAGCCCGTTTACCTCTAAGAGCAAGGTCATTTACACAATTTCTCATTTTAAATGTGAAGAAAATATTACACCCAAGTATTATTAAGTATTATCTGTCCTTGTCGGCTCATCGTTTAAAATCCACTTTTCAGCGACTCCACCTATGTTTACGTTGATGCTTTCATTGTTTTAATATAGGTTTAAAATTCGGTAAATTAAGAATAGGCCTAATTTTATACAACAGGCACCATGTGTATGAGAAACAAACTAATAAAATATTGCTTTGACATTGTTAACGACTATCCTTAGACTGCCACAATAATGTTTTTCACTTGGAAATTAGCGTTTTTTTATGTTTTAAAACTTTTGAATTGTGACTAAATAACTGAAACGGTATTAAAATACATTTATATTTTATCAAATCACTGTCGTAGTCATTACACGGTTCATTTGCATATATCAATACGCGCATCTTTTAAAACAATGTCAACTATAAAAATAGTATTATCAAGCAATTTTCTAATAAAAATTTAAAATGACATTGTATGATAAAGAAGTTATCATGCTCGTGTGTTTTGGGATCGTAAATATCCTGCCAAGGCTCGAAAAATACAATGTTTATTCCTATTGCAGGATATTTACGATCCCAAAACACACTCTCATGATAACCTCTATATATGTTAATGAGAGTTTGACTAATCCATGAAAGCATGGCCCACATAATGACACTATAAGGAAATGACCTTGTTTGGATAACTAACAATACAAGCTCTCTTCGCCAAACTTGCTACACGTGTTAATTCTTGAATATCCCTCGATATACTTGTGGATCAGACCTCATTCTTAATTTATCTAATTATGTTTTTTTGTGTGAAATCCTTTGGTTTATGATTTTATTAATAAAATATAGGCATATCCAATAAAGGTGGAGGTACAAGCTACGGCCCCATTTTATCCGTAAACAAAACTTCATATAGGATGGCTCCAACCCCTATATTCCTCTTCCCAAATTTGAACGCCTTCGTAGTTTCGGTTCAAATGCAGGCCAATACAACACACAACCCCCACCCTCACACCAGCTCGCCATACTCACGTGACATGTAGTCGATTTAAGTTTTGTATCAACATATGCATTGAAGCTATCACTTCTTTAGTATCATTGTTCCAAATCGACCGAAAGCTTATATGTTGACGCTTAAAGAATCATCTCGGCACAAATGGCTCCTGGTATAGTGGAGATATGCCTATCAAGTATGCAAGCAAATCTCAAAAGAGTTCACATGACAGTTCTATCATAGAAGGTTACGTAGATCAACCGTCTCTACACGTGTAAGGTCGATTGTTTTCTACCGACTCTCACTTGACTCTCACCTATGACGTCACAATCCATACGGGCCGCCGCTCGCTAGTCTGCCTATGCTAAGAAGTAGGTTTTGAGCATTTTCTTCAATTGTGGAGGTACGGTAATAAACAGAATATTATATTCGTGCCCATGATATACTCGGGAAATACTAATATTTAGCCACTCGTGTCGTAAACATAGTATGTCATGGACACTCATATAATATCCTCTATATAATAAGCTTTATTTTGTTTAGATTTTTCTTTTATATCGATCTATGAGTACCTATTGGTACAATCCTCCAAAACTAATGATAATGATGAGTATTCTCAAGAATATGACCGGATCAATAAGAACAGGGTAGGAATCATTTTCAACATGTTTTTAAAATTAATAGTTTAAAATGTATTTTCTTTAAAGTGTATAGTTGTTATAGCATAATTAAATCAATTTTTGTTTGCGCATTGATCTATATAAATGTTATGCTAGACGGTCCAAATATTAGTTTCGTACCGGTTCACTTAATACACGAAGAATATTAGATTCTTTGCTAGTTCACGTAGGAATGTTCATTTGACGTTCTACCTCAGTAAAAACGAATCACATGATGTGTGCACTTGCAACGCTTAGTGAATAGACTTTAGGTATGTAAATTTAGCTGCAGTTATCATGCTGAATGCACTGGCCTTGTGCACTCGCGAAATTATGACATTAACACATACATTACAAGTGTAGGATAAAAAAGGATAAAAAGAATTATAAAAGTATGCCCGACGCCCGGGGGGCAATGCCAATGGGCCGGGGCCCACAGGCATTTCCTAAGGGAGGAAGGCATACTTTCAATAATGCCCACGGTTCATGTTTTATCTAACCTAAAAACCTACAGAAACAGTGGGAAAACAATTTTGTATTCAATTCAATTCAATTTATTTCCGGTACTGAAAGGCCACAGGCCTGTAGTACAATACATTTATATAATAATATTTACACGCACAAGTCCTTTACAAGCATATGACAAAATTTAAGTGTAACTTATACTGTGGTTTGAGATATATTCTGATCGAAATAACATGGCATAATACACAAACATGGACAGGTTTTGGATAACTGTATAGTTTTTGTTATTTAACAATTCTGCAAATTTAAAAAGATTTGGATGTACAGAATAATAAGATTTGATATACAACTTTCGCAGGGAATTATAAACAGGGCAAATTAAAACGAAGTGATATTCATCTTCTATTTGGATCAAATTACATAATTTGCAAATTCTATTGTCTCTTAGGATTGATTTGAATCTTCCACTTTCGATGAATAGATCGTGCGAAGAACATCTTAGTCTAGTTAATGCTATCCTAAATTTCTTTACATTAACACATGAAAAATAGGTTTCAGATTCAAGAGTACATTTAAACATCTTATAGTACAAACATTTACTGGAAAGTGATATCTTTTCAAGCCACTCTTGTAAATATATATCTTTTAATCGTCTTGTTAATTGAAAAATAAATTTATCATTCGAATCAACATTCTGGTCTAACCACACAAAACCAAAACCTTTTGAAAACAAGAATTTTCTTACAGAAGTAACCCAATTTGTGTATCCAGTCTTATCATATAACATCATCATATTATAACATTTCTTTGGCAATCTATATGGGGGCATCTTCAGTAACTTTAACCAATACTTTATCACTTTGATATTTGAAAACAGCTGTATCGGGTATCTACCACATTCTCCATACACCATTGCATTCGTCGTACTACATTTAACACCTAGAAATCTTTTACATGCTTTCAGATGCACTCTTTCAATGTCGTTGTAATAATTTAAGCCCCAGATTTCAGCTCCATACGTCAATATTGGCTGAATTTTAGCATCAAATATTTTAAAATATGAATTTATATTTATGTTTCCAAGTACACGTAACTGTTTAAAGATACCAATCCTTACCTTTTGTGCTTGCAGACAAGGTACTTAATATGTATTGACCAAGATAAAGTATTACTGAAAAATAATCCTAAATATTTATAAGAATTAATGCATTCTAATTCCTCACCTTTGTACCACCATTTCTCTTTTCTTGCTAAACATCCTCCTTTCTTAAATACTACGACTTTAGTTTTATTTCTATTTACCGTTAACTTGAAGTTGTCACAGTAAATCTCAAGTTCTTTAATGAGCTTTTGTAAACCGACTACGGTACTTCAAAAAAGCACGATATCGTCTGCAAAAAGCAAAAGAAAAACCTGCACTAGATCCGGATGTAACTGTATTCCGTACTCACAACTTCTTTCAATTTGGGTTGCCAATTCATTTATAAAAAATGAAAATAAGAATGGACTAAGAATGCAACCTTGTCTCACCCCAAGTTGTAGTTCAAAAGAATCTGAAAATTCATTATTATTTTTAACACAAGCTTTAACATTTTCGTATATATTTTGGATAAGTTTTTTCATCTTCGGGCTAAAGCCGTGGTTATTTAAAATATCCCACAGCTTTTGTCTGTCTACGGAATCGAAGGCTTTTTCGAAATCAACGAAAAGGGCGTAGATTTTACCTCGTTTGGTATTAAGATATTTTTGTATAATACTTTGTAGTGCAAACATATTATCAACTGTTGTATACCCATTTCTGAAACCTGCCTGGGATTCACTTATTTTTTCCATTGCCTCCGCCCATGATACTAATCTTCTGTTTATGATAGCAGTGAAAACCTTACTAAGAATACTCAAAAGAGTAATGCCTCGGTAATTATTTGGATTGTCTAAACAACCTTGCTTATGGAGCGGGACAATAATTCCGATTGACCAACTAGTTGGAAAAGTACCTTTGTCTTGTATAATGTTAAACAATAATTCTAAATATGGTGCTATTATGTCTGCCGACAATTTTGTAATAAAATCTAAGCTGGTGGACACAGTAGTAACAAGACCTGTGTAGATCCAATGTTATGAAACGCATCGCGCGAAAGCAGTCACCCTTGGTATTTGATGCACGCGCAGCCATCATTTATCTGAAGTGCTACTTGACTCGTGTGATTTTCACTTTAGAATCGACTCAAAATCCCTAGATCGTCAATATTTTAAAGAAAGACAGGAGGGAAATTACGAACAATAGTGTCCCTGTAGAACAATAGAGTGACGTCACCTGTGGTTTATAATATGTTATACGATACGTCATTGAGGATCTAAATACGACTATTGTAAGTGTTTTTCAAAACTTCAACATTATGAATCCTACATCGAAAAATCTTATTTCCACTCACTAGAATCATACTTAAACCTCTAAAACTCTGAAGTATGTGAAACCTTGACACGGACTGAGCATTACAAACTTTCATTTTGCTCTGGTATAGCATAAAGAGTCGCCCACATGTCCGTGACTACATGCCGTTAAATCAAATGAGTTAATGAGATAAAAGTGTTAACAAAGTATGTTAACTATTAATCAATTCATAGTGTTATGATATATATTGTTATTAATCATTTAAGAAGAAACATTCTCACAGTAATGTCTATGGGAGATAATTAAGAAAAATTATCATTCATTACAAAAATTACATATGCAAATGAAAATCAGCACTTTTGTACTCTCATCTAAAATATTAGCAAGCAACCGTATTTCTCAGTTATCCTTATTATTGCCTTCCCTTTACAATGTACTCAAAATATTCAGTCAAACGTGTGCTTGAAATTTGTGATAGAAAATTTCTAACGCTTTTACACAAAAAGATGAGAATTTTATTGTCAAACAATTGCTTGATTGCAGTCATCGGCACTTCGGCAAATGCCTGTATATCCTTTAAGTAACCCCACGGTTATCAGTAACCTCTCAACATTGAGAAGCTCTACATTAAATGCATGCATGTTTAGTGTTGATTTCATTTCTACTTATTGAATTACTCTTTCTGTATAATGCTATTTGTAACATAGAAAGGTACATTTGACAATCTACCGCATAATATCTTTGATTTTAGCTTGTTACGAGAACAATATGATATTACATTGAACTTTTCACGTCTGAAATTTACATTTAGACCTAGACCATCCTAATATTACTGGTGTCTAAACGAAAATAAAAAGGTTTGGTATGTGTGACTTTTAGACTCAAACTTTACAAATCTTGATCTTTCATGATCAAGTATTTCCCTTACAAACTAACGGGGTAAGGGTGGCATTCTTGAAATTCTTGCGTATAGCCAAACGAGATAACGATGATCTGTTCTCGTAACGCATGTTTAACGAACACTTAAAGATAATCGTTATTTAGGTTTAGTAGTGTCGTGATTCAATGCTTAATCATTCGTTAGGTAGTCTTTGAGGAAGTGTAACTCGAAACATCGATAGCTTAAAGTAAGGTTAAAGTCTATGGGATTCCCCATGAACTTCGATTGTACTGAATATTCGGTGATCTATATTACTTTATCACTTTTATGAGTATGCGTACTGTAAGATATTTTAACTTTTGCAATCTTCTGTTGAAATCCAAACGTATATGTTTGATCCAATAAATGTTATTTGCAAGATTAATAAATCACATGTACATGTTTTAATGCCATTTTCGCACAACAAAACCATTCCAATGTCGTTGACTACCACTAATCAATCTGTCATCATTGTCATCAAGGTTCACTAAAATGACTCAATTCCCCTATAGCTACCATCTTATAAAGGCTGTCCGTGTGTAAAAAACAAAGTTTTTATATCATTTTAGATAAGATATATCTTATTTTCAATATACAAAGTGTATTTAAAGAAGATTAAATTTGGCAAAATATCAAATTTAATCACACAACATTCTTTTGAAATAAGTTGATAGACTGATTAATAGATTAATAACGGTCATTCATCATTGTACCAAAAATGGTTCTTTTTAGTAGATGAAGAAAAATCCTTTCTCATCACATCATTAACGATTCTCTCATAGTAATAGAGGAACATATTTGACAGTGATTCCTGCAACACGGGTTAAAAAAAATACATTGAAGATATTTTAAAAACAAAAAATATGTTATAATGACATTAAAAATAATGTTTTGGACAAGTTTGCCCACAAAAAAGTGTTTAATAGATAAATCATCGCAGGAGAAAATCTAGTCATGTCGTCATGACTCATTTTGAGATTGTAAGATTGGTATCAGTCATGTTACTTTTCTCTAGACTGTTACTTCTATATTGAATGTAAATATCATCTATCTACTAATTGATTCAATACGTTTGCTAGTAACATATGTGGTTAAGAAATATTCCCAAAATGATGGCTTTACATAGGTGATCATTATTGAATAGATTTTTGCTCGAAAGATGTTTATTCCGGAAGAAACCTTGCATTCTTCATCATGGCATTATGGATTTACCAACTTACATAATTGAATGTATATCAAGAATTAACTCTCGGTAACATAGCAATATGGTGTTAAAGTCCAATTGTATTCAAGCCAACGCATCAATCAAAAATAATATTGACAGCTACGTAAACATAAAACAACAACATATGATAAAAATACGAATGATGATGATGATGATGATGATGATAATGATAATGATGATATTGCTTAGTGTGTAAAACATTGGAAGCTTTGAAGAATTCTAGACTTTAACTTGTGTGATGATATTGACGTTGAATGTACAATATGCACTCTTTGTACCCTTTATGGATTAGATTCTGTTGAAAATCAGTTCCTATTTAAATGTACTACAATGACTCATTTATCTGATATTTTAATCATACATAGAATATCATGTAAATCATGTTATAATTTTATGTATTTTACCAAAAAGTATTTTCTGAAAATTACACCTAAAATTCTAAAATGTTACATCACTTATGTAAGAAAAAATAATGAAATCAAATACCCTTTCCTAGTAGGACTTTTCACTGTGTGTGATAAATGAAGTGTTTTCGTGTTGGGTTCAGTATTTCAGCATACAACGGCTAAAAGGTAATGTGACATGGATTATCACGAATCTTTATTCAGATATCAGACAACTGCAGTGAGTCTTAACATAAAATAACTTGGTATATAGTGACCTCTACTGGCAACATGTCAAAACCCCTTATGTATTCACCTTTGTGTCAAATTGCCTGCTCACTCTTGTCAAATCCCCCTTATGTAGACTTCTTTTGATCAACAGAAGATATCGCTTGTCATAGGCGTAGGAACAGGGGGGGGGGGGGGGGGGGGGGCACAGGGGGGCCCGGTGTAACAGGCTCAAAAGACTCTACCGCCTCAAATAACTCTAGAGTCAAATGGGCCTAGCCTCAAAAGACTCTAGAGTCATGTGGGCCCAAGGACACGCCCAGTCTCAAATGACTCTATCCAGGCTCAAATGACTCTAGCAAAATAATCAATCTGTGAAATCAAATTCTCACATGAGTCCAAGGAAACGCCCAGTCTCAAATGACTCTATCCAGGCTCAAATGACTCTACCAAAGTAATCTGTTAAATCGAATTGTCTCAATGTTTATTTTAAACCATTGATAAGTCTAAATGTTTTCATGCACTGGATTTACATCCGCCCCAAATTATTAAATATCATACTTTTAATCTGCGTTTCGAGAAGAGAATATTTTCATGTTTGTTGTTCATTGTAATGAAAACTGCGTATTATCTATATGACAGCTTCAATTTTGTTTTCATGTTGCTACATTTATTACTTGACGTCACTGATGAGTTTAAACTATAGTTCTTGACTGAAATTGTAACAATATTTACACATATCATCACTATGAAGCGTTGTTGTCGTTTGCGACTATACATTTACTTTTTGAGAATACTAAGCAATTTTATGAGAGCATATTTGGTGAATGGTTATATCATTTAAATCAGTTTTTATATCCATGGCTTATGTATTTATGATTGATGCGTTTTTTTAAATTCATTTTTTTTTCAAAACTTTTAATCACGTTCAAGTTCAATTTTCGTTACATGTCAATAATTTGAGGGAACTGTTATAATAAGCGTCAAGAAAAAAATCATGTTTGTCAAGGTTTTGAGATATCAACTTTTACACAAATATATTCATCTTGTGTACTGCAGTATGGTATTGAGAAATTTTTAAAGAAGTATTTCGGTAATTTTCCATGAACAATTGATATATAAAGGACAGAAGACGGAAGATTAGGTGTTATAACGTTTTGACAATGAATGATTTGTATTCAAAATTATACACCAAATTCATTCATTATCAATTATATTACAAGTTATTCATATCATACGTCTGTAATTATTTTACAAATGAAGAGGTTTTTTTTAGCAGAGTTTAGTTTTAATCGTCGTCATACGTATCATCTTAACCAATTGTTTTATGACTTTAATCCTAAGACATCAAATTTGAATGTCTCATTTCTTTGCTGTAACCACCATGAGACGTTTGTAAAAAAATTAAGTTTTGTAAAAAGGAACATGGAAAGCGCTGGTCTTTAAAAAGGCTCACTCTATGTATACCATTTCACTTCATTACAAATTTCGAAATGGTAAAATCGTGCTTTTTTCATAATATTATGTATATTTGTTAATCGAATGATTAACATAGTTTACCTACATTGCAGTCATTTAAGTTGTAGATCTATTTAAGTATCCGAATGGCAGTTTCCCATACTGTCAGGCTACCTGTTTAATTTTTAAATTATTTTATGTTCTACGTTTTAGCCAATTATGTTACCGAATAATCGCTTGAATAAATCTATCCTAATTCAGTATCAGACTTCATCTTTTTTAGACGAATGCAGTCTCCATTCAATGATTTCAGATATATTCATCTTTTCATATTTACTTGACAATGTAAGTGCAAAAAACTACATTGACGAGGAATTTAGAAGGATAGATATCAAAGGACGTGTTTCATACGACTTTTACGCAACAAGAATGGATATTTATTTTCGGAACATGAGCGATAGCGAATGTTAAATACAGACTTGCAAGAGTAAAAGTTATATGACAGACCTTCGACTGTTATACATTCTGTATATCTGTATCGTAATCAATGCATGACTTCACAAACTAGAATTTTACAACATTCTTAACGGTTTCAATATTTTCGTAAAGTAAATATGCCATTTTCATTTTCGGATATGAAACAAGAAGATGGGACACTTGTGGAATGAACTCTCTTTAGAGATACAAGGACCTTTCCATTAGGTCTGACCGCAGCCCCGTAGGTCGCATCATAGTTTGCCAGTTTAGTGAAGGCAAAACCTAGTCATTTGAGTAATAATCACGGCCAAGTATGATGCTTGTGGTAATAAGAGAACTGTTTGTTGATATTTTGTATTACAAACTAAACTGAACTAAGTTATTCATCCTAAAACAATACCTGTTCACGTTTTCATAAAACTCCTTACAAATTATGTCGTTTTAAAATCTCTTTGGCTAGCGGAGATAGGATAGTGAAAACAGGCTTGTGAGTCTAGCGTCCTACAATAAATTTGCGAAACAAAACAAAATCAACCAAAGGTATTTGTTTTGTATTTGTAATCTTAAGCCACGTTTCGACACATCTTGAGCTTGACAACGACACCAGCAGTTGTGTTAAAACGTCACCTAACATGAATAAAGAAGTTGTCATCCATCTATACCTCATTGTCATTCCAACTTCTAAAATGCCTCTCAAATTATTTGCTTGTTTACATAGCAATTTATTTTATTATATATTAAGTTTCATAATTCTTCTTCCGGACTTTCTAGCAAAAAAACATATTTGAAAAGCTGTTTTGGGACCCCAAGTGTAATTGAACAGTCACAAAAATAATACTTTCATATTCTGAAGAATGAAATTGCGAGTACTTCGTCAAAGCTCATGTGCCTGTCGCAGGGATTCCTATCGCAACCCACCAACTACAGGATTAAGTTTTTAACCTCTAGACCTGTAGACATAATGATAGACTTATGAAAGTGGACTTTTATCTCAATAGCAATGCTATGTAGTGTGTAGGTAGGAAGGTCGAAAATATGCGTGAAATAGAGAAAATTGGTTTTTGTTTTAAAGTTTTAGACAGACTTTTACATGAAAGTTGACATATTTAAAAGTATAACATACGGCCACATTTGACCTACATGTATGAGACATTGTAGTCAGGCACATTCATAATACATTACATGTAACAATAGAAGTCATAATACATACGTGATACATACGTACACGTATATACATTCAGACATACAGATATACACACACATTCATACATTCATACATTCATACATTCATACACAAACATAAACACACACACGCACGTACGTACGCACGCACGCACGCACGCACGCACGCACGCACGCAGGAATGCATGCATAAACGAAAATGACGAAAAAACTCATAGTTTCTAAATCAATTCATGTTACTTTTTATATATATAAAGACATATTGAACTCTTGAAAACAGATCGTACATCATAGTTGGATGGAAATGCATTGTCTAAAATTGACAGGGAAATATATATAACTCAGCAGCATAATATCAAGATCAAAGTGAAAAGGGTTGGATATAAAGTATGAAAATAATAAGTTGAGCGTTTCAGTTGTGTGTCGGTCATGAAAAAACAAGTTGACCTTTATTTTATCGTTCATCAGCAATTATCAATATTAACGTCATAAGATCACAAAGAATTTTGATAAACTCTTCTCATTGACAACAACTCGGACTTATAAATTGTTTTTATTCCCACCAGAAAATGCGTATAGGTAATTTTGACAAAATAATTAATTCTATACTTGATTATGTGTTGTGAAAATAGTGTTCTACAATTATACAAGAAATATACGCGCAATCCTCCATAAAAGGAAAGTCGAAGAATTATACAGATGACTGGAGTAACAATTAGAAAATGTTCTTAGATAGAAGTTTGAGGATGTCTCAAGTAACAAATGTCTGCCTTCATGCAGTGTTTTTTTTCCAAACCTTGTTAGATCTCCAAAACTTTCTCTAATGTCTATCGGTTTGCCAAAAAGATTTAAAAAAAAATCAAATTAAACAAATTTAAAAGAAATTGAAACATACAATTAAATAGGATATCTGAAGTCGTCAACAAAATACAAATTATTGCTATAAAAATTTAACATTCTGTCATCAATTAATTCATCTCCTAGAGTTTTCCGAGGCTAGCCCGATAAAGTTTGGAAAATGTTGAATTTGAGGTAGAATCATTTGAGCCTGGATAGAGTCATTTGAGACTGGGCGTTTCCCTGGGCCCATATGACTCTAGAGTTATTTGAGACTAGGCCCAGAGCACTCTAGAGTTATTTCGGGCTAGGCTCAGATGACTCTAGAGTTATCTGAGGCTAGCCCGAAATGACTCTATCTTAGTTTCATCGATTTTTTTTTTAAGATAATGTTGAATTTGAGGTAGAGTCATTTGAGCCTAGATAGAGTCATTTGAGACTGGGCGTTTCCCTGGGCCCATATGACTCTAGAGTTATTTGAGACTAGGCCCAGAGCACTCTAGAGTTATTTCGGGCTAGGCTCAGATGACTCTAGAGTTATCTGAGCCCAGCCTGAAATAACTCTAGAGTCATATTTTGCCTAGAGTTATTTGAGGCTGATACACCGGCCCCCACTTCCCCCACCTTTCAAGAATTTTTTTAATAGAAAAAGTCACTTTAACTCTGTATTTTAGGGGGAAGGAAAAATGAGATGAACGCCCCCCCCCCCCCCCCCCCCCCCACTTTTCCTAAAAAAACATTTGATCTTAAACATCATTGAAAGATGTGTGTTTCATCTTTGTAAGAAAGAGACTTTGAACTATATATGGCAAATAACAAAATGTATCGGTTTGTCTGCGTGCCTGTCAGTTTGTCTGTATTTAATATGTCTGATATAATGTGAAACATAAATTTGAAACATACATGCACGTGAATTACCCCCATGAATTAGGGTTTTTTAATCGTTTTAAAGGAATTATTTTTTCTTCCTTTTAATTACCATTCATAGATAATTTTTATTGCAAAAGTTTTAACTACCTACTGATGTGAATAAGTGAGATCTTTTCACTGGGGTCACGCCCTTAAAATCTAAATTTATTTCTATATTATTTAAAAGGCATAAAAAAATGATTTTTTGTATACAGACTACTTTGAAAAATATGATTAGAATTTGTGGTGAATTTGTTGCCCCTAATAAGGACAATGCCCTTCGGAGCTTTAAAACTTTATTATATCCATTTTCAGAACAAAATGCGATCCTTTGAAGTGAATTCCATTTTGCAAGAAACATTGTTTTCAAAGATATTGTGACCCTGTTGTATTTAACCTATAAAGGCTAGAAAATAGCTGCAAAAAGCCAGATGAGGTACAGAGCTAAGGCTATACTTTTCTATTCTTACCTGGAAGACGTATTTGACCATTTTAGCTTTTTGTTTCACGTTCATCATTCACGTTTTTAAGTGTGATATTTAGGCCAAATTTAAAAACTCAAAACCATTAATATGATGAGAACAAAGACTATGTAACAAAGTTCCCCCTTAAGCATTCCTATAACGTTTACTCATAGTAATTTTAATCTTTTCACGTGACTGAAAATATCTGAGTATATCAAAGCTGTTATGAATATTTAAGCTATTAAAACATTTTTGACCTATTCACAGAGTAAAATTGACATTTGAGCTTATCTAAGTTTCTGAGACCAAAGGAGTTAATGAAAAACAAGAAGAAATGATGGAGATAAACTTACAGAATTTGGAGAATGCTTCCTATTTATTTCAAGGTTATAAGGTCAATTATTCTTATATTATCGATACCAACAACAAAATTATCATTATCATCAGTTATCATTAATCACTCTATGAGTCATAAATCATCCATGAATTACTTCCATCATGAAATCCATCAATCATCCATCTACGACTATGAGTCATACATCATTAATTCATCAAGCATTTATCAGCAATTTTCAATCATTCGTTATCAATTCATGATCAATCAAACAATTACCAATTATCAAACACTAAAACAATCATTATCTTCTATAATCAACCATTCAACACTTAAAGATTATCATTTATCAATCTTTCAACACTTAAACAAACGGGCCCGTAACAATCATTCACCAATCATCAATCAATAACCTATCAATCATAAATCAATTATTCATCAATCATTGTAAATAATTCAACACTAAACAATCAATAATTCAACACTAAACAATAAATAATTCAACACTAAACAATCAATCATTCAACACTAAACAATCAATCATTCAACACTAAAAAAACCATCAATCATTCAACACTAAAAAAAACCATCAATCATTAAACACTTAAAAAAACATCAATCATTCAACATTTAAATCATCAATCCATCAATCATTCAACATTAAAATCATCAATCATTCAACACTTAAATAATCTTTTATCCATAAAATTCACATATCATTAAACCAAATTTGGGTCCCCACACAGGAATCCATATAAATCATTTTTATATTTTTTGGAAAGGCAACCCCCGCCCTCACCAAAAAAGCCCCCCCCAACTCAGCAATCCATATATATCATTGTTTGATATCACCCCCCCCCCCCCCCCCCCCCCGCTCTCACAAAAAGAAAATTTGGGCCCCCCCACTCAACAATCCATTTATATCATTGTTTGATTTCCTTGAGAGGCCACCCCCCGCTCTCACAAAAAAAATTTGGGCCCCCCCACCCCTCAAACCGTTCCTACGCCACTGCTTGTAGATGTATTTTGATCCACAGAAGATATCGCTTGTAGAATATCAAACTGCAAACTGCGAATTGCATACTTTTTCTGTCAATGAAGTTTCTTCCAGGTTTCACACAAAGATTTGAGTATTTGCTCCTTAAGAACTGTCATCAAATCTCTTGCAAAAATATATTTTATCGTCAAAGGGACAACATGTATTTTTTTAAATTATAAGATCTTTTTAGTACATAACAGAACATTTTCTTATCTTAATTGGTTGTGCTTTGTTGTATAGAATCATGAAATATTATGCAAAATCTCAATACTGTCTACAACTCTAGATAAATTATAATAAGTTATATTACATTTATTTCTATGATCATATGAGTAACTGCTATAGTACAATATTGGGAGGTTCAAATTGATGGTATGAACACTTACTTCGATTGTGTCTGGATGAACACATTGGCAAACACTGGCAAAGTGTCCTTTAAGTAGTTTGCACTGATATCGTTAGCCTCTCGCTCCTAGTTCTACATGTGAACACTCGCGTGGAGACGCTCAAATGAGAAACCACCAAACCATAAAAACTTTCTTATGAAATTTGTAAACTGCTTAACTATTTAATCATTTTTCATTGATAATTTATGATTATGAAACTTTGTCTTAAAGAACGGGAGGGTTTTTTTTAAAATCTGTTTCCTGTAACCCCAAAATACCACAACAACTATATTTTATTATTATTTTTAGCTATTTGGATATATTCTATTTTCATTGTCTTTCTAACACGACCACTTTCCTATATCTCGCTGTGAAATCTACTTTTGATATCTGATTAACCTGATGTAAACTATAGTTTACTAATTATTTATCATATTTTCCCTATTTAATTATTATTTATATTTTATTTTGATATATTCTATTTTCATTGTCTTCTTACACGACCACTTTCCTATATCTCGCTGTGAAATCTACTTTTGATATCTGATTAACCTGATGTAAACTATAGTTTACTAATTATTTATCATATTTTCTCTATTTTATTATTATTTATAGCTTATTTTGATATATTCTATCTTCATTGTCTTCTAACACGACCACTTTCCTATATCTCGTTGTGAAATCTACTTTACATATCTGATTAACCTGATGTAAACTATAGTTCATTGATTATTTATCATATTTTCCTTATGTTATTATTATTTATAATATTTTCCCAATGTCATTATTATTTATAGGTTTTTTTTATATATTCTATTTTCATTGTCTTTCTAACACGACCATTTTCCTATATCTCGTTGTGAAATCTACTTTTGATATCTGATTAACCTGATGTAAACTATAGTTTACTTATTATTTATAATATTTTCCCTATTTAATTATTATTTATATTTTATTTTGATATATTCTATTTTCATTGTCTTCTAACACGACCACTTTCCTATATCTCGCTGTGAAATCTACTTTTGATATCTGATTAACCTGATGTAAACTATAGTTCATTGATTATTTATCATATTTTCCTTATGTTATTATTATTTATAATATTTTCCCAATGTCATTATTATTTATAGGTTTTTTTTATATATTCTATTTTCATTGTCTTTCTAACACGACCATTTTCCTATATCTCGTTGTGAAATCTACTTTTGATATCTGATTAACCTGATGTAAACTATAGTTTACTAATTATTTATAATATTTTCCCTATTTAATTATTATTTATATTTTATTTTGATATATTCTATTTTCATTGTCTTCTAACACGACCACTTTCCTATATCTCGCTGTGAAATCTACTTTTGATATCTGTTTAACCTGATGTAAACTATAGTTTACTAATTATTTATGATATTTTCCCTATTTAATTATTATTCATATTTTATTTTTATGTATTCTATTTTCATTGTCTTCTTACACGACCACTTTCCTATATCTCGCTGTGAAATCTACTTTTGATATCTGTTTAACCTGATGTAAACTATAGTTTACTAATTATTTATGATATTTTCCCTATTTAATTATTATTCATATTTTATTTTTATGTATTCTATTTTCATTGTCTTCTTACACGACCACTTTCCTATATCTCGTTGTGAAATCTACTTTTGATATCTGATAAACCTGATGTAAAATATAGTTTACTAATTATTTATCATATTTTCTCTATTTTACTATTATTTATAGCTTATTTTGATATATTCTATCTTCATTGTCTTCTAACACGACCACTTTCCTATAGCTATATCTCGTTGTGAAATCTACTTTTGATATCTGATTAACCTGATGTAAACTATAGTTCATTGATTATTTATCATATTTTCCTTATGTTATTATTATTTATAATATTTTCCCAATGTCATTATTATTTATAGGTTTTTTTTATATATTCTATTTTCATTGTCTTTCTAACACGACCATTTTCCTATATCTCGTTGTGAAATCTACTTTTGATATCTGATTAACCTGATGTAAACTATAGTTTACTAATTATTTATCATATTTTCTCTATTTTATTATTATTTATAGCTTATTTTGAGATATTCTATTTTCATTGTCTTTCTAGCACGACCATTTTCCTATATCTCGTTGTGAAATCTACTTTTGATATCTGATCAACCTGATGCAGACTTTTCAGGAGAGTTTTTGGGGCAACATATAACTTCCTGGATCAGATTCGACCTTCATCTTCGTCAAATCGCCTGCTCAACCTTAACTTAAACCCAAAGACGTAGGGACATATGACACACAATATATCATACAAACGTATTGTACCACCGCATGTGACACAATGTGAGTGTATACATGTCAAAGAGAAAAGCTCCCTACGCAGAGGACTATATTCTCTCTGACTGGCTGGTAGTTATATTTTAGAGTACGCTAGCATTTACAAATCGCTGCGTACAGCGTGGGCTGTCTATGATACAGTATACATACAATATAATCACTGATGTAAAGCGTCGGCACCCTCCGAAGGCATTTTCGGCATTTTCCGTAGCATCATCAGCCAATGGGCTTCCTATGTAAGAGTTACAGGTTACGGATTGATCATTCAATGACAGATCAGTCAGAAAGAACAGTACTTATCTCCAGACAATTGTGTGGTAGGTTGATTTGACATTGATCTTTAAAGATTTGAAACGCTGTTTTCTAGTATGTGACGGACATAAGATTGATTCTGTAAATTCTGTGGTATATGATTTGGATTTTAATAATAGCAACATAAATGTTCCATTTTATCTGTAGTATCCCATTTCAAATCTGATATGCCTTGAAGTAAAAAGGTGAAAAATGTCGCATGTGAAGTTTACGACTTTTTGCCTAGGTATAGTTTAGGGTTATGTTTCTTGCATTTATTAAATTATGATCATTTGAATAAGGGAACACGTACTTCAGATGACTCCCACGTTGGGGCAATTGTAACAGTAGGGTTGGACATTTGTAACAGTCAATTATAAACTACTTTTATTCCTAAAGGGAGAGTCAATCCTTAAACTGTGTTTACAATAATAGCCATTAAATGGCTGCGGTCATTTGCAATGTCTATCCAAAAGAAATGAAACTCATTTAGTTTCCTCCTCTCTATTTCTCACTTTTTTGTAAAATAAGTTTGTAAGTTCAACAACAGGAATGCAAGATAATGATTCTACCTACATTAGACACTGCTTGAACGTAAACTTTTGTAGTGTGTCACAATGACCCGCTCTCCCCTAGAGAATGATATCCATTCAGTGACACGTGACATGTTCAAGTACGCTAATATTTCCATCGTTTTAGTCCAGTACACAGGGTTATTTGATTTTTAAAGAAAATGACGCCGTTTTTTACTCCCATTTTGATCTTGTTTTTTCATAAAATAGTAAGTTTCAAATTATTCAAATGTATATGAAAGTCATTTAAACCTCAAGATTAAGGTTAAATATTTGTCATCACACATGTTTTGCATTATGGATTTTAACAGTCACAATGCCAAATAAATAACATAACACTATATATATATATATAACGTGCTTTTTAAAAACTACATTGTTATAATGATTATAAGGAAAATATCGGCAAGGAAGATTTCTTTTACTTGACATTCTATCACCTTTATGGCCAAATAACTACACACTTACAACCTTACCCCTCTCCAAAAGTGTTTCCATAGCGCCTAGTTCTCATGTTTTGCAACTTGGTATACGAGTATCATCATAACTTTGCATTACTCTGTTTATACAATATTGTCAATGTGGGTAAACTAGATGAGTTATGAGCCGAGCATAAGTGTATCTCTCACAGTAAATTCCTTATTTGACCTTTGACATAAACATAATTTTTTAACCAGATATCAAATCTGAAGTTATTTATTTGACTTCAACAATAACTTTTAAGAGACATTGTGATTGCATCTTATACTTGACATAAAGGAGACAGACCGCTTGAATTTCACGGTATCATGTGGATAGGGAAGGTCATCGGATCCTGTCTTTTACAGCTAGCCTTAATTCATAACTGTGTATTAAATATGAGTTTTTTTAATACATTCTAGGTCTGAATTCTTCCAGTTTAGATTATCATTATTTTGTTCAAATATTTTTGCCATACACATTATAAAGTGATGGATAGTTATTGCAAGAATGCTAGTCAAATATGATAGTTTAAGTGCTCATGATATACTAAACCAAATAATGCACACAACTTTACCACAAAACTTTTCTGATATAATCATTTCAAACATCAACCAATACTTATCTTATCACAATTTTTTTATCATTTGATATAAATAGGTAATTGTTTGCTTTCATATTGAACAGGTTGATACTTAGATATGCTTTATCAACATATTGTTAATTGTGGAGGCTCCAGTAACCTTCGAAACTTGAACTACTGTTTTGGCAATTTCCGGGAAAAAAATCCTGTCATTTTGACAAAATGATTATACGATTCTGTTTACTATTTATTATTGTATTTAACAAACTTAAAAAGCATTGACGTGACAAATAGGTTAGATACATGATCCAAATTATGTTTTGGATAACCTTAATTTGTGTTGAATATCAATGTTTGGAGCATGTCATATTGATGAATTAGGCACTAGATAAAATAAATGCGAGGTGTAAACAGCTAAAGTTAGTAAGTTAATGTTTAACTTCGCTTGGGCAATGTGCCAGCTTAAACTCATTTGAATGCATTGACACAAACACAAGTTGGACATGAGATATGTTATGTTCCAGGTGATAGATGGCTGTTCCTGATTATGAGGAGTACTCCCCTGGTGAAGATGTGGGTGAACCTGTGCATGGTCAGTAATTAGGTACACTTATATGAAATGGTTCAGTCATTTCGTTGAAATAGATATCCTTGTTAACGTTTCAATATATTTGGTGTAACGTTACATTTGGTAGCAATATATCAGAGCATAATCCTTATATCAGTGTAAATTGAAATGTTTAAAGATGCAAAATACAGTATCCGTACGAAGAAAACGCGATATTATAAATAATTCTAAATAGAGTAATGGAGCAAGCAGTAGCCCAACATGTCATTTCAAACTTCGTGTGTACTGTCTAAATTAGCTGGTTCCCTTGGTTATATCAAGCGTTTTGTTACATACCAATTCATATTCATAAAATTGTATGAATAAAAAACTTATTCAACAATGTCTTATTTCAATGTTTTACTCTATTTTACTCCTTATCAGTTTAATCATAATTTCACTCCTAGAAGAACCTTTAAATTGTCCGTCATAAACAACATTTAAATTTATATGTCTACTAGTACTTCAAAGTTTACATAAATTCTCTGAAAGCAGACGTGCTACAACACGAACATCTAGAGTTGCAGATGATGAGAGCTGTTCCAAACCCTGTCGATGACAGACTGGCATCTTCGCCTCTATCCATTGCCAGTCTGGAAAATGCTGCCGTGCTCTCGGTATCTCATCAAGAGACTGGTGATAGCGAGGGAGACCAAGAAATTAGAGGTACAAGCACAACAGGACATCCTTGCCAGTACACAGTAGCAGAATGTCGACAGAGAGCGAGCAGACTGCAAACGTCTGGCTATGTGTCCGAAAGTGTGGACCATGAAGCTAATGCTACAAAGCTCAGTGAACCTGCCATCCATGAAATGATAATTTGTTCAGGTTTGAACAGGCACCCCTGTTTTCAAGAGTTCCGCAGTCTCCAGTCCCGTCTTTCATCATTCCCACGTGCATTCAGACTTGACGGGGTGCAGGTCAACAGAGATCTCTTGGCCGTAGCCGGATTCTTCTATTCTTGTTCAGGTACATTGTTATTCAATTACTTGTTACTTTCTCTTTTTGTATTTAGTACCATTTGATTAACGCAAATATTTAATCTGATACAATGTAATTGGTTTGATTTGTCCAATAATTATATAAAAATATACATTCGTCATTTCACATCATAAGTTTCTGAGAGGTTTATTGTTGATATTATAATGCCATCGTTTCGACTTCAGGTGGTAATGAGACAGTGACGTGCTACCACTGTGGATGCAGCCCCAGAGTGTGGCGGGAAGGGCAGGTCCCACTCACCGAGCACAGATACCTGTCACCCTACTGTAAGGCTCTACCCAGAATCTGAACTCAGTACTGTGATAGAATACAGATAGAGGTGGTAATGAGACAGTGACGTGCTACCACTGTGGATGCAGCCCCAGAGTGTGGCGGGATGGACAGGTCCCACTCACCGAGCACAGGTACCTGTCACCCTACTGTAAAGCTCTACCCAGGATCTGAATGATACCGTGCTTTAAGACATTTGTAACAATTTCAACAACAAACACTCAACAGTGTCTTGTGGGAAGCCACCTGCTGTTTTACAAACTCCTGTCTTTTCATGAATTGAAAAACATCTATGGAACATTCTTTCTATCGTTTGCTTACTGTTACCATTCCATTATACTATGCTTAAGCAATGGTGGTAGCAATCTCTTCCTTAGTGTCTTGTGGAAATCAATCTATAGTGATTTAAAACTCCTTTTAATGAATGGAAAAATCTTCTGAACAATTCCTGCTATCGTTTAATTATCGTAACCATTCCATTACACTGTGCTTTTCGATACTGGTAAGCATTGATGGCAACGCAGTCTTCATCAGTGTCTGGTAAAAAGCAAGCTATGGTCGTCTTAGGAATTATTTGCCTTCATAGAATGATAAATTTATCAGATATTACTGCCATTTTAGGAAGTCTGTTACAGTAACCATTCCATATACCATGTCTGAAGGTACTTGTACAATGATGACACAACGTCTTCAGCAACGTCTTGTGAAAATCAAGCAATGGTGATCTGAGGAATGTGCCTTCATGATACGAGAAATCTGTTGAACAATTCTTTCTATTGTTGGTATTGTATCAATTGCATAAAGCATGCCTTAAGATGTTTGTAAACAATGTCGACAAGAACAGTGCCTTAAAGAAATCCATCTTGTTGATCCTTGGAGTCTGGGCTTTCATGAATGAAGAAATCTTTTGCATAATTTATTCATTCTCTTATTTCATAACAGTACATCTAGGGAAAAACTCAAATATGCTAATTATAGAACTGACCGTCAGGCTTGGTTTCCTTCCTGCTAAGGAATAGACTTAATGCTAAACGTCCATAGTGACGTCACAAGCAAATCATCTTGACAGTCATGTACCCCTAGATCTATATTGTATTGTTTCCTTGATAGATACTGTATTGCTTCCTCAGTTTGTTATAGTAATGTTTGATCAGAATTTCAGCTTTATTTCCTGAACCAATAAATGCAAATAGATAATTTCTTTTCTATAAACCTTGGATATTTAGATTATTTAAAAATGCCTTGTGATTTTGATCAACTTTCCCTGATCTATATTTTCTTAACCACAAATTTCTGCCTAAATGTTATGATGGAATTAATTTTACCCTTGAATTTAATTCCTTGAAGCTTATGTTGTTCATGTTTGGTTTAGACACAGATTGATTATTTGAAATCATTGGGTTAACAAATTGAATTGAGCAATCTCCTAGCTGCGGGTTATTCTGTATGTAAGTCGTGTATGGAAGCAAGGCCTTGTTTTCACGGGAAAAAAAAAATCCTACTTTTTCGATAGGAAAAGGCCACACTGGTAACCAATCCATCATGCAATGACAAAAAAACTTTTAGATTGTCCTGTTGAAATTCATTATAATGAAAATCATCTATTACTTTAAGAATGAATTAAATTAATGAACGCTCGAACAGCTAAAGACAGAAGGATATACTTAATGCTAACATTAATTATGCTGTGCTACATTCTGAAACATTGATGATATATGATTAAATACTTTTCATTGATTTAATTTTACATTTTACATTTGAATTTTCACGTTTCATTAACAGAGAAGGTTCAGTCTTTAACTATTTATACTAATTTCATAGACGATTTTACAAGTTGTTTGAGAGGCATTTTAGAAGTTGGAGTATCAAGAAGACAAAGGGATTATGGATTACCAACTTCTCTATTGTATCATGTTGTCTTAGACTCTCTGATGTTAAATTAGATGCAATTGTTATCTCATCTTGTTGTTACTGTTATTGTTATCTTATCTTCATGTCCATATGTATAAATTGCTGTACTCCCATTTTCCCATATGCTTGAAAACGGTTTAAGAATCTATACCGAAATTACGAATGTACAATGTATGCTTTTGTAAAGCAACGAAAGCTTTGATGAATTGGAGAAGATATGTGATATTATTGATTATACACTATGGAGGACAATTGTCAAACTACTACTTGAAATATTGTTAATAAAAACTTCATTCATGAATGTTATCATACTATTATTATGAATTAGAAAAGAAGATGAACTGTGATATATTTAATGTTCATCATTTCAAAATAAATTTAGAATAATATTCATTATTATTTTTTATACTGTCATATTTAAGTGTAAGAACCTCGTTATGTTGAAATAATATTTATATATTGTAATACTTATATATTTTTCATCTGGTTCATTCATAGTATTGCAGGTGAAAACTCATTTTAAAGTCATATTTAGGACGAATTCACTCTTGACATCTTTGTAAACATGAGCCATCAGGAGAGATGGCTTATCCCCCCGGCCCGTCTGAAGTTGAATGATTTGTTTTAGCATATTTTGATGTACTGATTGTGTGAATAATGTTGTATGCACACAGGCAGCTAATTTTGTTTGACTTTAAATAACCATCATAAGACTATTGTAAACCAAATATAGGTCATTTAAATTATTTAATGCTTATGTTATGCCATCGTCAAGTTCCTCATGTTAATGTGAAGAGAGAGCAAAACAACTTCATACCTTGGTGAGACATAGTTTGGAAATAAATGGTAATGTTTGAATGAAGAATGTCATTGAGTTTAAACTTCCTGCAATTTGAAAACACCAAAAGGCACAATTGTAAACAGTATCATTGAACTAGCCCTGATGGTTTTTTAATTCTGCCCCGGAAACAAATTTCTAAGTTGCGTTTCCATGAAAACCGGAACAAATACAAAATTTCAGAAAGTTGAAATACCAAAGGCGCAACGAGTTCTGCTACAGATAACAATGTGATCACAGACAGACAGGCAGACAGATGGACGGACGGACGGACAGACGGAGGCAACGACTATATCCCCCATTATTAACAGTAGAAAACTTTATGTATTACTCTCTAGTGAAGGAATTATACATAATTGATTTAATGCACACACCAATTTACATATAAAAAGGAACCATGTTTGGTAAAATGGGAGATAAAAGATAAAGGTTACTGAAGAAATAGAGAATACTAAACGACGTCCCGTTTCATAACATATTTATGAAACGAGTGAATGGGTTGGTATTTAACGAGCGAAAGTTTCATAAAAATGTTATGAAACGGGACCGAGTTTAGTATTTTATTTATTACTTGCTTAATAACATCGTAAAAATACAAAGAAAGTCGCCAACATGACTGTCGCGGACGGCCCGCTGACATTATGACGTCATACTTAACAATTGTGACGTCATCATTTTGTCACGTCATTCGGTCAGCGCGCGATGTTATGACACATAGTGTAATAACATGGTTGATTTATTAAACAGCAATATCTTCAACGGGAGAGTAATAAAGTCGTATAATTAACCTTTCCCTGACAACTTTAATTTATTTTCTTGTAAATGACCACACGAAATATGTGAGCACTTCCTTGTTTTCATAACAACATAGGCGATGGTTCAGATTCCCCAAGCTGTTTATACAGGGTATTAGCTTTTTGTCTCGCTGACATGTGACAAGATCTGAAAATTTTCATTATATATTTATAACTACTCTGAATTTTTTACTAGGGGTATATCATCATGCTGTGATATACTGTGAAAGTTTCTATCATGAACATATAGACTACTAAAAACCCTTCGCAATATTAAGCATTTTTCTGCTGATCCCCGTCAACTAGAGTTTTTACCCTTTAAACGAACCATTCAAAACGACTAAAAAATTATTTGACTATTGCAACCTGCGAAAGAATGTACATAATCCCTAAACCAGGGATGAAATATTCTTCCGTCTTACACAATTATCTGACAACCTGTATGAGGCATGCAACGTATGTAATTATGACACCATAACTAGTATAGGAAATATTGCCAAACATTTGAACAGATACATGACTTGATACCGTTTATTATCAGTCCCTTTAACAATTTAATGCTTTCCAACTGTATCGATTCACCGATATATTTGTTGATAAATCCCCCATCCTTAACATGCATTTAGGAAATGGTTAAAATGTATATGGCAATTCTAAGGCTGCTGAAAAAAGTGAGTAAATGTAGCTAACCAGAAATATTCGGACAGTGTTTCCTTATCGAATTATCGTTTTTCTATACGACAAAAGTATAAAGTCTTGTGTAAGCTTGAAATAAAAATAAGATAAAAAATATTCATCATTTTTTCGTAAACGACATTGTGAAATACTTTTCGGCATTGTTTACTGGTTTGTTGTCTATGTGCAAATCTTTTCTGTGGTAAAAAAAACATTTAACCGTTCCTATAATAATTTTTACTTTTCTGGAATGTAATGATAATATCACCACGACATACTTAGGTGAATAACAAACAAATGAAGATCATTCAAGGAATTTGTACTTCTTCTTCTGTTTAAAAATTGAAAAGTAAAACTTTAGAAAAAACAGCATTTGCGTTCTGCAGCTCCAAATATTGTTTTCATGTTGTAATGTTGTTCAAAAGACAAAGTTCAAGTCATTTTGATTAAATAACTAAATTACATGTATCCATAAGAACGATAGAATGACATTATTTAAGGAAGTAAAGATGAATAAAATAAATCAATTGCAAATAAATAAAATAATATTTCCTACCTATACTATGTTGCACATTGAGACATATATCCATTGGTTGTGCAGCTTATCATGTATTCTTTATAAATTTTCTGTAATGTTGATGACTAATATTAATAATAATTTCAACATGACAAATGGAATGATGAAGTTTCCGTAAATACAAAAATATTTCAAATAAGCTGACTCCTGTTTGTTCTTCAAAACTTGCTTCCCTTGTTGTACTAGAGAAAACAGCAAAGTCATTGAAGTGATGGTTGGTAAGCATTAGCCTTCACCTCAGCTTGACCTCTGACCTTTGCATCAATGCATAGGGATTAGAACTTATCAAATGTTGCAATTTGACTACTTTTGATTTTGTAAATGGTACAGTAAATGTATCAGGAAACGTGAAAATATAAGATGTACATATAATGTGCATCAAAATATTTATCCAAACACAATTTCTTTGGCTTTTTGTTTGTAAGGAATGAAATGTCCTAACTTGCATAAAAGTGGGAAACAAGTACACATAGGGCCTATGCAAGAATACAGAAGACATATTGCACACACGTGAAAATACAGACTTGATAACATAGAGTTGATAATATGTCATTGTAACTACGAATCAACTAAATCAGAGATGAGTTATTTTTCCATGTAAAAATAAAAAGGTAACAACAAAGACATAATAATAACATGTCACTGTAATTGCAAATAAACTTTCAGAAAGTATGATAGAGAAATCACTTCTTCTTTCATCTCCCGAATTTTAATTGTAACATAACCACCATACTGAGAACTCAAACAGGTTAGTATTAACTTATGAAATTATTTGAATCGACCACTATTTTGACTGTGATGTGATCGTCATGGTTGAGTATATAATATGACATGATAACTTATTAACTGTTTAATATTATTATCAGCATCTGAAATTTCGTCTACTCAATATTTCCAATTACGGCTGAAGTATTGCGTCAGTTTAGCTGCATAGCTCACTATATTGCATGGGGAAGTTAAGATAGTTCAGTCTAATGTGTGTTTGGGCTGGAATGCTCTAGGATAAGGTTTATGTTTGAGTCATAGCAAGTATATTGTTTATGATCAATGAAGGACAACCTGTTTTATTACATGAGCATATTTCAATACCTGAACTAATCTACAAATCTCAGATAGAATTCCTGTTTAGCCCTTATGGTTTTGGACTAGGTCGATGTAATGATAGTATGTAGTCTTCTTTCAACACAAATTCTATTCTGCACATTAACTTTTCCTCGAACATTTTGTCCTTCGAAAAAACGAAGCTTTGAATAGCATCTGCAGTGTTCCTAATTGTAAAGAAAAGTATTCATAATTGCTTCTTAAATTAAACCTGGACAAAATGTTGAACATTACCCATTGATATATGATTTTGATATTTCACATGGTTCTATTTATTTCTAAATTGCATCGACACATATAATGAAATATATGAAGATATAAGATCAACGCTGCATTCATACATCTTTGAAATTCGCATCAGCAGCGTCATTGTAACTCTTTATGTTTATAAACAGGTAAAAAAAAACATCAGTCATGACAACTTTGAGCAAGTACTATAATACGGAGCAAACCGTTTCTCCTAATTGTTACTGTTATATTCTCTTTTATTTAAACCCAAGACACAACGTTGATTAATAACTTCTCTAATATTATCTTAATATTTCTAATATGTTATCAAATGTCGAATGTTAACTGAAAAAACAAATGTTATATGTTATCAACTCTCCATTAAAAAAACATCTATGTTATTTTCACCAAGAGTGTCAGTGTGACTCTTCTCTATACACAATGGCACAAAATCAACAGTTCATACATTTTTGAGCAAACAGGGGCTCCAAATCGTACAATTTGCTCCAAATTGTAAAACTATCAAATTGTAATACTTCCTTTGAAATAAAAAAATATGTGTCCTGAAATGTAGATAAAGTAGACTTTCTCAACTTTAGGATTCTTTTGTTTTGGTTTCAAATTGTTTTTGGTTTTACTTGATAGTAGATAAAGCTACATTATTATATAACTTACCTAAATAAAAAAGAAGGATCTAAGCAACTGCATATATAAATTGAAATCACGAAAATCAATGATATTTACATTAAAAAAATAATATAATTTTTCTTTAATTTTAACAACATTTATAACAAATGAGAATACAGACAATTTTGACTAACAGCGTCATACATCCATATTAACTGTTTGATTATGACATGACACAACTATTACCATTCATTTCAAACAGTATTGTTAAAAAATTGATGTGCACTACGTGTGCACATTTAAAGCTATTCATAAATATCAGAAATATGTCTATGGTAATATTGCATTTAATATATCCGTTAATGAATTTAAAATGATAATCATCAAGTCTCTTAAAAAAAGGGAGGGTCCCCTCGCCATACCAAGTATATTTTTCAAATAAGCTATTTTAAAACTGAAATCATTGTTTATATGCGTTTACATATATCTTCAATAATATCCTTATCATGAAAATCATTTTTAAAACAGAGACAATAAGAGATAAGAGATAATATCATCATTTGAGTGTCATTTAATCATCATACATCCTTAGACGAAAAATATCCTTATTGTCATCGATTGTCATCAAATCAATCAAACCAACTATTGTTGGTGTGCCAAATCTATGCGACAAACCTAAGTTTCAGTTTATGAAAACCAAAATGTTGTAACATTAAAACATTCCGTTATAATGCATCATAAAGAAATAAGAGGTTAAAAACTCACTCTTACTTTCAACAATTTTTGACAATTATTGAGAAAAAAATGAAAATCAAATGATTTTGGAATTAATCCAAGATTCTTTTTAGCTCAGTTAATTTAATGTATTCTAGGAGTGGTCATTTAATTCATACCAGCGTGTTTGTTAATACAAACCTGATTTTGTCATAAGAAAGTTTTTATCAGATTTGCTGTTCAAAAACTTCATTTTTGAATGATCCATTCTGCTCTTAGTAGTGAGTTGATGTTAAAATGACAATACTAAAGCTTCACCAGTTCACTTGAAAGAACCGGAATACTCACATTAGAGCAACAAATATTGAATTTTATGTTTCAGCGTAACAATACTTGTTTCTGTACACAATAACCGTAGAATTGTTTGAATGCACATGTAAAAAAGTAGTGCAAGGCAGCTGCTTGAATGAACTTTGCTTTGTTAAACTGGAAGATAAATATTTCTTTAACATCACATAGTTCAATATTCTGAAATATTAACTTGTGTTTTCTCAGAAACTTTTACTGGCGAAAAAATGGGAGTGTAACTATTTTTTTAGTATGTATATTTCTTTCATGATATATGCTATAGTCGCTCTCTTGCCATATCCAAAAGGAATATGTGGGATTTCTTATATTTTTAATATTTCCAGTGTCCATGTTTTGGTTTACTAACCTCTTTACAACCATTATGATTGTTTGATCATTAGGTAATACATTTTGTGTAAGGGAGAACCCTTGCTTATTAGCAGAGGTGTTTTTGTGCATAGGGTATATTAACGAAAGGTAACCCAACACTTTACGTTACACAGGATGTGAAGATGTGTTGAGGAAAAGGTCTAGCTTGGATGACTGGTGTGTGTGTGCGTGTCGGGTAAGATCATGAAAGACGAATAAAGAAAGAAGGAAACGAAGTGAGTAATGCGTTTAAACTTGCTTTCAACATTTTGTGAGTGATTTCACACAGGGGTTAAATCATCTAAAAGAGAGTGGGTAATTCAGGGGTACGTTCTCGTAGTAAGTGTGCGTCTCACGTCTTCACAAAATCTTGAAGGTTAATTTGTTATGACTGAAAAGATTTAAAACATTAATCTTTCAACATTTAACATTTATATTGGCTATATAGAACAGAAGTTTTATGACTTGATCTGCCTTTGTGGGGAGAGAATGCAATTTGCAATAAATTGTTTAAATGGGGAACATTTCAAATTTACACTTTGACTACATCTACTTCATCTACATGCCATCAAATGTATATTTTTCTAATCATGTTGTTGGAACGCCCTTTAAAAAAGATTTCTAATCGCAAGTGCCTTGTAAACTAATAAATCGTAGTCATGTTTGAACAATTTATTATTTTATCAAAAATTTGATTATATTCAAACGTTTTATTTCAAAATGTCAAATGTCATTCAAATATTAAAGGTCCCTCAACACCTTGATATAAAAGCAAATTAGCATTTACATTTTGTTCTTATTCCGATAGCATGAAAAGATAATCAGGCAATGCTTCTGCTACATCATTCAAAAACTCTATTTGAAATAATTGGTAGTATTATTCACCTTATATATTGACCATCAGCAGAACATAATATCTCAATATTTGGAATTCACAATTCACATATTCAGTCCATTTAGAATTATACTTAAACAAACTTGTCATTCGTGTTTTGTTATGATATTTATATATATGTTTTGATTGTCATATTATTTTGTCCAAATCTAAGCTTAGATGTAGTGGTAGTTTTGTTGATTCTATCCCCTTCCAAATACACTCGAATCATCTCTACTGAAAATGATTGAATTAAGTCACCTAGTGAGTTAGGTGAAGATGTAAAGATGATAAATCGATGTAAGCAATAATAATTAAAACGCAACCTTTTACTCAAAAGTGTTAGCAAGCTTATTCCTAATTTTTCATCTTTCAATAGTTATTAAATGCATCAATTATTCTAAATCAACATCAAACTTGATGTGCAACAGCTGAGGGTTTGATTGTGTCCAGTCAAGATTTTACTCCTGACAAAGTCTTTATGTACATGTAGATCATGTTTAGATCACGAAAATCCTGCCAAAAATTGTCAGTTAAACCTGCATCGAGACATTTTTCTGTTTCATCTAAAGTAAAAATTGTATCATCTGCAATTTGCGTCAAATGCTTTCAATGTTTCCCATTAGAACTAAGTGTAATTCTTTATATTAACAACATTCATTAATTATCTTCTTTCCCATTGATTTTCCTTGCTGTACAAGCTTACATATTTCGGCCTATTGGTGCAACACAGAGTTGTTGATTTTACTTACCGTACAAAAAAGTATTTCATAAGCAATGTATTTGTTAAGTGTGATTTTAGAATTAAATCATATCTGCTACTATGTATATATTGATATGCATGCATATATACACAAAGAACTTAGTTAAGCACCACCAATGTTTTCAGAAAATAAGCTTCTGCTAATAAACCATACAAGGTTCCAGAAAAACACTTAGGGTTTTTCGATAGAACGATCATTTAGCAGTGTAGAAATGAAAACTTCACTCAATTTACGATTCACTGTCTCTGGATAACTTATTTCCCCCAACTTGGTATTTTTGAAAATTCAAGTTTACATATAACTGAAAATGAAAGTAAATATTTTTTGCTGCAGTATGGTAATGATAATTCTCTTGACTGAATTGATGATTTTAAGTAAGGACCTCTCAGGAAATGTTAGTCGTTAGAGCAGTATGAGCCTTCAAAATCATAAAATTATCACATATCAAATTTGAAAAAAGCTTTCCTAAGAAAAAACTGGCGACTCTTAAAGATAATGGCTTATTTAAGGGGAGAAGAAGTGTTTGACCCACAAGTCCAACTCAAAGAATCTCAAATTCACTCACAGATTTGAACAATTTTGAAATTTTCTCAATTATGGTTGAAAAAAGTACTGAAAATTCAATGTCCTGCTAGGCTTTTATCGTGCATGATAAAACAGGTTTCTCTAATTGAATGTCAACTAGGGATCAAAAAGGTTATTTTTGATTGAAAAAATCCAAAGTTTCATGCGTGGTTTCTCACCAAAGACAATAGTTATATTTTACCAAATTTCAGTGGTCTCACATTTTTTCTCATATTTTCAATTATTTCGTGTTATAAGGATTTTTACGTCAATCAAATAATAAATAAAACGGCAATTGTTATATCTAGAGTTGTCAATACATCAAACATATCACAATATTCAAAGAGCTCCCAATTTCATTTTACAAAATGGTCGGTGCTTAATTAAGTTCTTTGTGTATATATAGAATATATATAAGTTTTTTGAAATGTTTGATGATAATCAAATGTTTTATTTCGACCAGGGCAGAAGCAATTCACTCAAATCTAATTCACTGATGAGAATGTAAATGGCTTTGCACTTAATAATCGTCATTGCAACTTCCGTGTAAGAAAGTGAAGAATCATGAATTCAAATACAGTCAGACACGTCTTTCTTCTTGTTTCAGTGAAACAACTTTAAAAAGGGAGTTTAATTCAATACTTATCTCAGAAATGATTTAAACCAATGAAATATATGATTCTATACCAGTCTGCTTAACTAAACGTTCCTTATTTTGAAACTTACAACAGAATGATGTTGATGGTAAATGTGTATGTAGTGTTCGCACAACAAATGTCCTGAGGTTGAAAGTTTTTTACCTAACAGCAAATGGAGGGTTGATGTGAAACATTTATGTTTATATCTAAATATTTCTACAATCTGCATCTGCTAAGCATGTGAATAAAATCTCTAAATAACTTTCTTTGAGGGTTTTTCTCTTCTGAAAAATAATCTCTATATATTAATATTGTTGATACAACATAGTTATTGGTGAGTTAATTGAGTTATTTATTCCATTAACGTACCAGAACCAATATTCTATAAGCAAGTGATATGTTAAGTATGGTTCAAATTTTACATTAGCCCTGCCACAGTGTGTATCTTGATAGAATTTAATTATAAAATTTGGTATATTGTTTTAAGGAGTTAAGGTTTTTTTTAATTATTGTTTTAGAAGTATTTGGTAAAAAAAGAAATGCTAGATTTAGATCAGTGCAAAGGAATTCAGTCCAATTTATTTCCCTAAAAAATGCATTCAAAGATTACTGGTTACAAATATAACCTTCACAACTTTCACAGGTAAAACTGACAACAACCTCAGGAGGAGCCATGTCAATCAAGATAAAAGGCAGTATAATGTTAATGAAACAGTGTGACAACATGTAGAAAGTGTTTTTCTAAATATATTTCAATTGATATACGGACGTCTTCCAAGCTCAATGTTACAATGAATATTAGTGTGTCCATCTCATACATTCCTGACACAACATTGAGCTGATTGGCCCCTCTCCAAACGTAAATCACGAAGGCAAATGCACACGGCACAGAAACCCTATGCAGAACAAGTCAATAGATTCATCCAATCTTAAAATAACTTGAGGTATCCAACCCATGCAAGTCAATAAATTCATCTAATCGTGAGTGCGTGTATAGAATAGTATAGCGTTTCTATCCAATCTTAGCTATCCAAAGTATGCATATATAAATGCTCGTAGTAGTGAAAGGGGGACAGAATATTTACCGGATCGCGTGAAGACAGTTGTCTGCCACATACAGTCAGGTACGTCCTTCTTCTTGTTTCAGTGAACAACATGCACAAGAATTTACAAAAGAAATTTAAATATATTACTCATCTGGGAAATGATTTAAACCAAATGAGATATATGATTTTTTTGCCAGTCTGCTTAACTACACGTTCCTTATTTCAAAACTTACAACCTATGTAAATGGCAAATTTGTTACAATTCAAATAAGATAAAAAATAATTTGAGTACATTCCTATCAATCACAGAACAATGTAATATGTAATGTGCATTATGGTACAACACATTTCCTTGTGTTGAAACATTTTCACCTAAAAGCAAATGGAGGATTGATGAGATAATGTGAGACATGTATGTTTATTTATAATTTTTTTATATAAATCTTGGATCTGTTTATCATCTGGATAATTACATTTAAATAACTTTTACATTTAGTGACACCTATAATTTCAGGATTAAGATGTGTGTCGAGAAGAGCCCTATAAAGCATTTGTTTCCCGTTCGGACTCTGTATTTTATGTTTGATGAGATTGACATCTTTCACGATCATTTTCATTCTGTTATCGGCACGTTCTGTTTATGATTCCAAAAAGGTTTAATTTTCTTTCCTTTTGCGCACTGATCTAAGTGTTCACTCAGGGGAATACAGCGTGTGCCTGAGTCCTTTATTTTTTGCTTATGGCGGAATATGTGAAAACAAATGATAGTTATGTAGAAATAGAACATCCAAAAGACCTGCACCTGAGATCAATCGTTGCAAGCTGCGGTACATACTGCCTTAGCAACTTATAAATATTCTATTAAAACCTTTTATTGATAAAGTACCAAGTTATATAAGAGATACTGTTGACATCTTAGCTTACCTACCAGAGCAATTGGAACGTGATATAAAACTAGTCAAATTTGATTTTTTTTAAAATATCCAACATTATTTAGGAACTGAGGCGATAGCATTGTGCCTTAATAATAACCCCGAACTTCTCCCTACTAGCCTTTCAAGTGAGTTTTTATGTGAAAATGTTAAGTTTATATTGGAAAACACACTATACACATCCCACATTATAAGGCGATGGCTAGTTTTTGAACGAATGCCATCCAATTATGATATTTTAAGTGTCCATGATATACTAAACCTCCAAATGATGCACACAAATGTACTATAAAACTATTCTGATATAATCATATCCAACATCAACCAATACCATTTCACAAAGTAATAACGCATCTTATCACAATTTTTATCAGTAAGTTAAAATATAAATAGGTACTTTTTGGTTCAAAAATGTTTGCTTTCACATTGCACAGGTTGATACTTAAATATGCTTTATCAACATATCATTAATTTTGGAAGTTTCAGTAACCTTCGAAACTTGAACTACCGTATTTGCAATTTCCCCCAAATAAACATAACATAACATAAGAATTACCTATAATTTGATAAAATGTTTATACATTTTTTTAATAATGATTATTGTTTTAAAACAATTTTTATGCATTGACTTGACAAATAGATTAGATACTTCATCCAACTTACGTTTTATATAACACTAATTTGCAACCACTTAGGCTGTTGTGTATCGCGCAATTTGGGTTGAATATCAATGTTTGGAGCATGAAATGTTGATGAATGATATAAGATATAAGAAATTCGAATTATAAGAGATAGTTGACAGCTAGTCAGTTAGTTAATGTTTAACATCGTTTGGGCAATGTGCTAGCTTAAACTCATATGAACGCATTGACACAAACACAAGTTGGACATGAGGTATGTTATGTTCCAGGTGATAGATGGCTGTCCCTGATTACGAGGAGTACTCCTCTAGAGAAGATGTGGGTGAACCTGTGCATGGTCAGTAATTAGGTACACTTAAATATGACTGATTTAACAAAGTCATGGTTCAGCCATTTCGTTGAAATATATATCTTTGTTAACGTTTCAATATATTTGGTGTAACGTTACATTTGGTAGCAATATATGAGAGCATAATCCTTATTTCAGTGTTAATCAGTGTAAATAAAGATGCAAAATACAGTATCCGTAGGATATATTATTATTATTAATTCTAAATAGACTACTGGAGCCAGCAGTAGCCCAACATGTCATGTCAAACTTCGTGTGTACTGTCTACATTAGCTGGTTCCCTTGGTTACACTAAACATTTGGTTACATACCAATTCATATTCATAAAATTGTATGAATAGAAAACTTATACAACAATGTCTTATTACAATGTTCTACTCTATGTTACTCTTCATCAGTTTAATCATAATTTCACTCGTAGAAGAACCTTTAAATTGTCCTTCATAAACAACATGTAAATTTATACGTCTACTAGTACTTCAAAGTTTACATAAATTCTCTGAAAGCAGGTGCGGCAGCAGCACATGGTCCCTCAGTACCGGTCCCTGCTACCGACTACCTGGGTGGAGCCTGCATACAGACTGACCAGCCCTCACAGATCCACACCTCAGTCCTGTGTGCCAGGGCTCAGCTAGTCACTTCAGTCTCCGGCTGTACTCCACTGGATCCCATCAGTACAGCGACTGTCCAGGGAATGCTTGGGAGATTGAGTTATGTTCCCACAGGAATAGACCTGCTACAACACGAACATCTAGAGTTGCAGATGATGAGAGCTGTGACAGATTTGCATTAGAAAATGCTGATGTGCCCTAGGTATCTCATCAAGAGACTGGCAGTGGCGAGGGAGACCAAGAATTTAGAGGTACAAGCACATATCCTCCTTGTCAGCACTCAGTAGCAGAATGTCGACAGAGAGAGAGCAGACTTCAAACCTCTAGCTATGTGTCCGAAAGTGTGGACCATGAAGCTAATGCTACAAAGCTCAGTAAACCTGCCATCCATGAATTCATAATTTGTTCAGGTTTGAACAGGCACCCCTGTTTTCAAGAGTTCTGCAGTCTCCATTCCCGTCTTTCATCATTCCCATGTGCATTCAGGCTTGACAGGGTGCAGGTCAACAGAGATCTCTTGGCCGTAGCCGGATTCTTCTATTCTTGTTCAGGTACATTGTTATTCAATTATTGTTTCTCACTCTTTTTAGAACCATTTGATTAACGCAAATATTTAATCTGATACCAATGTTATTGGTTTGATTTGTCAAATAATTATATGAAAATACACATTCGCATTTTACATCATAAGTTTCTGAGAGGTTTATTTTTGTTGATATTATACTTGTATCGTTTTGACTCCAGGTGGTAATGAGACAGTGACGTGCTACCAATGTGGATGCAGCCCCAGAGTGTGGCGGGATGGACAGGTCCCACTCACCGAGCACAGATACCTGTCACCCTACTGTAAGGCTCTACCCAGGATCTGAACTCAGTACTGTGATAGAATACAGATAGAGGTTGTAATGAGACAGTGACGTGCTACCACTGTGGATGCAGCCCCAGAGTGTGGCGGGAAGGGCAGGTCCCACTCACCGAGCACAGATACCTGTCACCCTACTGTAAGGCTCTACCCAGGGTCTGAACTGATTCATTTGTAACAATGTCAATGACAAACACTCAACAGTGTCTTTTGGGAAGCCACCTGCTGTTTTACAAACTCCATCTATCAAACATCTATTGAACAATTCCTCCTATCGTTTGATTACTGTAATCATTCCATTATACTATGCCAAGCAGTCAATGGTGGTAGCAATCACTTCATCAGTGTCTTGTGGAAATCCATCTATAGTGATTTAAAAACTCCTTTTTTAATTAAATGAGAAATCTACTGAACAATTCCTTCTATCGTTTAATTATCGTAACCATTCCATTCTACTATACTTTTGGATACTGGTAAGCATTGATGGTAACACAGTCGTCAACACTGTCTGGTAAAAACCAAGCTATGGTCGTCTTAGGAACGATTTGCTTAATAGAATGAGAACTTTATTAGATATTACTCACCCCTACTACACTGAGTAAGGTAACTGCAGTTACCTTCTCAAAAAATGGCGGAACAGCAAAACATCGCAGATTGTGACTTTTCTTCAAATGCATTTCACAACAATACTAAGTTATTTTCAGTCATATAATCTATGCGCATGTCTTTGGCATGTATCAAAGATTCATTAGATGACATGTCACCATTCATAGAGTGTGTAAATAAATCACAATCTTTGTTTTAAAAACTCAAGCGAGAGTAAGGTAACTCGGAAAACATTTTGTGACATGAGTAAGGTAACTTAAAGATGGAAGAAAGGTAACTGAGAGGGGTTTCGGAATGTGTTATTTCCATGAATATGCAAATATTCTTATCGACCTTTGCAGGAAGCACTGCACTCATTCTGGATGAAAGTGCACAATTAGCAAAAATGATGTTGTCCTGGTAAATAGATTGAATTACCGAAAAATACAACGTTACTATGTCGTACTTTTATATCAATATTTTAAGCTATAGAATATATTGAACAATACAAGTATTTTACTTCTCATATTTATAGAATAACGTTAAATGCCTTGGGACATGACACATTCTTATCTTACTAAGCTTTTCCAAAAATGTAATTTTATTAATGTCGCTGTTTTTTTTATGTAATTTACGTTATAGATTTTAAATCAGCTTTAACAAGACAAGAATAGTCGCAAGAAACATAAGTTTATATCAGTTCTTTTCCTTGTGTTGTAAAGTGATTAAAAAAAAAATCCAAGCAATAGTCTAAAATAGTTGCTAGTGTTTCTGACATAAATATCCTCTAAGGAGTAGACGTAAGTTTGTTATCCACGTTATAAATTTTTTGTAAATATTAATGTCCTTAAAATCATTTCCTAAGATGTAAACAGTTCTTAAGTTTGCTTGTAAGGAAACAAGACCGCTCCAACGTAGCCATAACAAATTGACTCCAAGAAAACCTGCTTTTAAATTTACGTAGTGTAATTTACGTTATGGTTGCATATGGTATCTATACCCAATTACCAAACACGGAGGGTATTGTAGAGATCGGGAAGTGTATAGGACCAGAAATGTAAGAAAGAACATGTTATTGAAGTGAAAGTCACTTTTTCTTGATAAAATGAAATTCTCATATGTTTATGATTTTAATCTACACTTTAGGCCCTCTAAATATATAAATAGGCCTAGTAATGTCCAAAACCTGGTTGCTATTCGGGATAGGATAATATGTATAGTTCTGTCTGTTTCTCAATTCGATTTTATATATGTAAAATGACAAATACAAAATCCCATGACCTAGATACCACAATATTTATTATAAGCTTAAACGGTCTTGTATTTAACGTTATGAGCATGCGACGGTCGATCTCTTCGATCACGGGCCGATCAAATTCAAACAAAATAGTTATGTTTGAAACAAAATAAAAAATGATAAAAAAACGTATATCACTGTAGTTTCTTGTTCAATGTGCAATTGTTTTCCAGGCTTGGGGCGGCTTGAAGACATACTACGCAATAGTTATCTTCAGCCTGCCGGAAACAAGCTATGTGTTTTTAGACAATTAGTACCGTAATTAAATACTGAAATAATGTGTCTAGTTCTTGCGAGAGAGGTTATCTATTTGATTTGAAAGGGTAAAAAAACTCTTCAGCTTGCAAAATGTAGATAGAAACTGAATATATCGTTTCAAAGTGACTTTGGTTTGTTTGGATTAATAAGCCTCAATTTCTTGTTGACACATTTTCTAGTTATTTTTATGTTTTCACAGATTCCTTCATTAGCAAAGGCGAGAAATTTATAAATACATTAAAGTAGACTTGCATTTACATTTATCAAAATGTATGATCGCATTAACACTTAAACTTGTTAAGTTAATAGCACTGTTTTAATATAGCCTAATCAAATCTATAACACGTTTTGATATTGACTTTGGATTTTTTGTGAAAAATACATATACAATTGTGCACTTACAATGAGAATGAGCGAGTGAATGGAAGTGCCTTAATTAGGTCCGTTTTTAATCGCCAGTGTCAAATTTAAATGAATAAGAATAGTGAATGAATGAAAGGAATCAATAAATCGGCAACACACTGATATGAGCTCTGAAAGCTATTACCTGGATTTGGTTATAAACATTGATTGTAATTGTTTATCTTTCTTTGTAAATATATCATCACAATAACACCTTTTTGAAACAGAGGATGAGACAATCATGCAAGGTACACATTAATTATGATGGTTTTGTTTTTGTTTGGTTCATTTCCCCTGTTTTGTAAAAAACTTTTGAACAAAGTATGATCCTTTCATTTATATATACAATACAATATTGCTTATCGTTCAAATAGACTAACCTGCATTTATTAAACAATTTGTATTGTTTGTTTGTTGTCTTTTGTTTGTCCAAGCTTATCTAATTTGTTTTATAAGTCAATTTTATCAATAATGAATAGATTACATATTTTTGAGTAGCTTAAACAATGTAAAAAGACGATGTCGCGCTCATCCCTAAAAAATAATGCTATTCTAAGGTGTAAAAATGTTGTGTTACATATAAATCATTTTATTTGATATCTATTGAGGTGCTCCCTATACAAAAAAGATGAATGTTTTATAACAATGAGGTGATTTTTACGAGGATATCATTTTGAAATACCTATACATCATTTCTTGTGTAGAACTTCATCAGTGTAAATGATATGTATCATTAGTCATTATTCATGCTATCACGTTGGAGAAAAGATAATTTTACAGTTACCATTCTCAATGTTTCAATTCTTCTAACAATTACCTTACTCCACATAACCGAGTTACCTTACCTACTTACGTCTACTCCTTAGAGGATATTTATGTCAGAAACACTAGCAACTATTTTAGACTATTGCTTGGATTTTTTTTTTAATCACTTTACAACACAAGGAAAAGAACTGATATAAACTTATGTTTCTTGCGACTATTCTTGTCTTGTTAAAGCTGATTTAAAATCTATAACGTAAATTACATAAAAAAAACAGCGACATTAATAAAATTAAATTTTTGGAAAAGCTTAGTAAGATAAGAATGTGTCATGTCCCAAGGCATTTAACGTTATTCTATAAATATGAGAAGTAAAATACTTGTATTGTTCAATATATTCTATAGCTTAAAATATTGATATAAAAGTACGACATAGTAACGTTGTATTTTTCGGTAATTCAATCTATTTACCAGGACAACATCATTTTTGCTAATTGTGCACTTTCATCCAGAATGAGTGCAGTGCTTCCTGCAAAGGTCGATAAGAATATTTGCATATTCATGGAAATAACACATTCCGAAACCCCTCTCAGTTACCTTTCTTCCATCTTTAAGTTACCTTACTCATGTCACAAAATGTTTTCCGAGTTACCTTACTCTCGCTTGAGTTTTTAAAACAAAGATTGTGATTTATTTACACACTCTACGAATGGTGACACATCACCTAATGAATCTTTGATACATGCCCAAGACATGCGCATAGATTATATGACTGAAAATAACCTTGTATTGTTGTGAAATGCATTTAAAGAAAAGTCACAATCAGCGATGTTTTGCTGTTCCGCCATTTTTTGAGAAGGTAACTGCAGTTACCTTACTCAGTGTAGTAGGGGTGTTACTGCCATTTTAGGAAGTCTGTTACAGTAACCATTCCATATACCATGCCTGAAGGTACTTGTACAATGATGACACAACGTCTTCAGCAATGTCTTGTGAAAATCAAGCAATGGTGATCTGAGGAATGTGACTTCATGACACGAGAAATCTGTTGAACAATTCTTTCTATTGCTGGTTATTGTATCCATGCCTTAAGATGTTTGTAAACAATGTCGACAAGAACAGTGCCTTAAAGAAATCCATCTTGGTTTATCCTTGGAGTCTGAGCTTTCATGAATGGAGAAATCTTTTGCATAGTTTATTCATTCTCTTATTTCATAACAGTACATCTAGGGAAAAACTCAAATATGCTAATTATAGAACTGACCGCCAGGCTTGGTTTCCTTCCTGCTAAGGAATAGACTTAATGCTAAACGTCCATAGTGACGTCATAAGCAAATCATCTTGACAGTCATGTACCCCTAGATCTCTTTTGTATTGTTTCCTTGATTTATAATGTGTTGCTTCCTCAGAATTTAAGCTTTATTTCCTGAACCAATAAATGCAAATAGATGATTTCTTTTGTTAAAAACCTTGGATATCTAGATTATTTAAAAATGCCTTGTGATTTTGTTCAACTTTCCCTGATCTACATTTTATTAACCACAAATTTCTGCCTAAATGTTATGATGGAAGTAATGTTAACCCTTGAATTTAATTCCTTGAAGCTTATGTTGTTCATGTTTGGTTTAGACACAGATTGATTATTTGAAATCATTGGGCTAACAAATTGATTTGAGCAATCTGCTAGCTACGGGTTATTCTGTATGTAAGTCGTGTATGGAAGCAAGGCCTTGTTTTCACTGGAAAAAATTAATTGCTATGTTTTCGATAGGAAAATGCCACACTTGTAACCAATCCATCATACAATGACAAAATAACTTTTAGATTGTCCTGTTGAAATTCACCATAATGCAAATCATCTTCTACTTTAAGAATGAATTAAATTAATGAACGCTCGAACAGCTGAAAACAGAAAGATATACTTAATGTTATCATTATTTATGTTGTGTTACATTCTGAAACATTGATGATATGACAACATTGAATACTTTTCATTGATTTAATTTTACATTTTACATTTGAATTTTCAAGTTTCATTAACAAAGAAGGTTCAATCTTAAACCGTTTAATTTCATAGACGAATTTACAGTATATGTTTTTGTAAAACAACTAAAACTTTGATGAATTGTAGAAGATCTGTGATATTTGTCAAACTGCTACTTAAAATATCGGTAATAAAAACTTAATCATGAATGTTATCATAATATTATAAATTAAGATAAAAGGTGAACTGTGATATATTTAATGTTTTTAATTTCAAAATGAATTTAGAATAATATAAATCATTAGTTTTTATACTGTCATAATAATGTGTAAGAAAATTATATTTATATATTGTAATACTTTTTCACCTGGTTCATACATAGTATTGCATGTGAAAGCACATTTAAATTCATTTTCAGGACGAATTTACATCTTTGTAAACATGAGCCATCAGGAGAGATCACCACAGCCCGACTGAAATTGAATGATCCGTTTTAGCATATATTTTGATATACTAATGCTGTATACATACATATTGATAATCAATTTTATATAGTGCCTAGTACCATTACACTTGTTGCTCACTGGCGTTGCTAATTTTGTTTGACTTTTACTGAGACTAAGGTAAACCACACCTAGGTCCTTTTAATTAGTAAATGCTTTACCAGTGTCAGGTTCCTCATGTTAATGTGAAGAGACAGCAAAACAACCATCCTGTTTGATTAAATATGCTGTTTGATTAAACATCTTCATTACTTGGTGAGACATAGTTAGAAATTAATAGTAAACTGGAAAACTAAAAAAAGAGTTTTATATTAAAATATTCTACTTGTTTGTCACATGAGCTTTTTGCCTCTTTGATAGAAGTTTACTATCTTTTATTGAATTGTATGGATTGTACATTTTCAGATCATATATTTATGTTACTCTTCATTTATTTTATACACTTTCATGGACGGTACCAGACACACTTCACACTGGAATAATGTAAGCAATAATTTATTTTAATCCAGTTGAATAAGATCTGGCAATTTAGAAAGCACTGACATGTGAGCCATTTTAATGAAACCACCCTTAAGTACATCCAGCTGGCTCTGAAAGGTGCTTCTATTCATGGATGCGTCTCGAACATAGTTGGAGCCAGGTTCTACACACATGAACGGGGACACTGTCTCATTCCAATGGCTAACATGCTTCGAGGAACCTCAAGGTTGACATCCGTGTGAGAGAGATTATATTCCTCCTTTTGCTCTCTCATGCAGTCGGGTCGTGGACCAACAGTCGATCCTTGAGGCGATGCTTGATGCTTGATTTGTTCGCAAAAATATCATTTCAAACATTCCAAAGTTCTTGAATAGCATTTAGAAGGTAGATGATATTTCTTTTGACTAACCTACATCTGGTCGTGTTTGACATTTTGTCATGCTTTGAGCTGTTTATATATTTATCATATCAGATTTAATTTTCAAACTCAGCATTTCATTTAAGATACATGTACACTTCCAAAAAGGTTTTAATATTTTTTGATAATAAACACACATGATCACTGAAATAGCAATTCATAATCGTGTACATTTTAAACTAACACATTAATTAATAAATATAATGATTTGCAAGTAGGAAAGATGATTATTAGATTGACACATAAATCTTTACCATAGTAACCTACTTAAGGTTCATATGCACATCTAAATGTTTTGAAGCTTTTCTTAATTGTAATTGATGAATTGTAAAATTAAGTATCTTTCAGATTTCAGGAGAATACCTTGTTGAAGATGATATGGAAAAAGAAGAAATCAAAGTTTTGTCCTAAATGAATTTCTATTACCATCCTCTTTTTCTATGCCAATTATTTTCAATAATTATATTCATAGAGGGAGCATCCTGTTTGCTTCTGTACCATACGTGAATAAATAAAGTCTAAAAAATTGTTCCGTCGCTGGGTCCGCCTCAAAATATCTGATTGAAAGTTGTTGGTTACCATGTGATGGACAATGACCAAAAGGCCTCATACCAGCGAACTTATGACAATTATGTCAGCCTTCAACTAATTGTATCCTAAAAATGTTAAAGATATAATGTCAATCAACATAATTTCAATCACGTCATTTCAAAAGTAAAAATATCTATATCTAACTCTGTAATGAAGGAATTCTACATAATTTGATTCACTGTACATGACAATTTACATATAGACAGGATCCATGATGGGTAAAACGTGAGAGAAACTATAGAGACTCCTAAAGAACGTCTTATAATCAATCTATCTTCTGGATATCCACGTCAACTTCACTCTTTTTCTATAAACTGGTTTGAGGCACTTACTTGTTTTCCTAACAACATCTGTGAAGGAGGGTGCAGATTCAACCAGCCGTGATGTTACTCCGTGTTGTCTCTGCTGTCAATAAAAAAAACTACATTTAAACGTCTCTTTTGCAGTTCCCCGACAAATGCAAGTTTTTACTTTTAAATCTACCAATCAAAACGTTATAGCACTTACTTGTGACTATAACAACCTTTGTGAAAGAATGTTTGGAATCCCTACACTTATCAGATATTCTTCTGTCCCACACAATTATCTCCAAAATTTTCAACCTGCACAAGGCTTGAAAACTATATAATTATAAAAGTATTACTAATTGAAGAAATATGGCCCCAAATATATGACAAACTTAATAAGATGCAATGTAAGTCTCAAAACTAAACCATGAATACAATTAAAGCTTCCTCACTGTTGCAAGTAACTGATTTAAAAAAATATAAATCCGCAATCTGCTATGTAGGACTTAATCAAAATGATGAACATGACATGACTGCAGCTGCTGAACAAAGGTTCGTACATTTAGCCGTGCCTGAAATATTCAGACCTTGGTTCTTTATGAAGTTGAAGATTTTTTGTGTTGAAATAGTTAATAAATGTGACAATGACAACACAATACCATAAACATATTTTAACACATTCACGGTGATCATTATTCTACACAAAAACATACAGTGTGATTGTTTGCTTATTAGTGTGAAAATGAGAAAGTGCAGATTTTATATAGATCTCTTTAAGGCAGTAATAATTGATCACTTGTCCTCCATGCTTGTGCATGTCTTTGACATATTATATGACGATAAATGTTGTAAATTAACATTTAATCGTTCCTATACTTGATATTTTGAGTGAATTTAGATATATTCTAATGGGCAATGTTGAACACACAATGGAACTGATACATGTAGTGTACAATAAAGAATATAACAAATAAATTGGAGTTACTTCACCATGGTTTCAGATCAAGGTTTCATTAACATGCATTGATTATATAAATAATATATGAACACATCAGAAAAGAAAATTTTCATCTATTTTCTATAATGTATAACAAATGATTTTAACTTGAAATGAAATTATGAAGATTTCGTTTTCAAAAGTATTCCAAGTACCCTGACTCCTGCATGTTCTTCAAAACTTGTTTCCCCTGCTGTACTGGCCAAACCAGCAAAGTTATCGAGGTGATGGTTGGTAACAATTAGCCTTCACCTCAGCTCCACCTTTGACGTTTGCATCAATGCATTGTGGTTACAACTCATCAAATGTTGCAATGTGACTACTTTGAATATTGATATCGGAATGATACAGCAATTTAAGATGTCCCTGTAATTTTCATCAACAAATTTATCCACCCAAATTGTTATTTGTTGGGAATGAAATGATTCAGTGTGTACTACCTAGCTAAACTGTGTACACCACTTTATACACAAAGTGTCAATGCAAGATCATTGAAGAGTTATATCAGGCATGGGAAAATACTAACTTGATAACATAGATTTTTTAGTATTTCATTGTAACTGCGAATCATCTAACTAAATGATGAGTTATTCTATTTTATGTTAATGACAAATAATTGAATGCAATCCAAAGCCCTTATGGTTTTGGATAAATCCAATGTAATGATATTAAGTATTCTTCATTCAAAAAGAATTCTTTTATGCACTTTTCGTTCTTGGAAATAAATGAAGCTTTGAATGGCATTCCTACATATTGTCAAATTAAACACAATGTCAAATTGTGATAATTTCCCCGAAATTAAAAAAGTATTTGTTCATAAATGTAAATAAAGAAGACATCCTCAAATAAAGGATTATTTTTTTTTAAATTATTATTTGTTACTTGAAGGTAGATATAGCTACAGATTGATGAGACTTTCTTTAATTGCAATGCTTTAAACAAGTTAACTTTAAAAAGTTAGGATGTTTGCAAATGCATGTATTAATTGAAATTATGAGGTTTAATGATAATGGCATCTTAAAATCATTTTCATCTAAACAAGATCAATATCAAATGAGAATACAGTCAATTTGACTAACAACCTCATACATCCAAATCGCCATTTTGATTATTACAAGACTATGAACAATTATTTTCAAACGTTATTTTTCAAAAGTCCATATGTATTATTATCATGTATTTGTGCTTGTTTGAAGCTAGCCATAAATGAAAAGATTTGTTTATTATTTCATTAAATTCTTTCGTGTGTATAAAAAATCACAATCAGGTAAAACCACATCGTCATACCAAGTCTATTTACCAAGTTAGATTATTTTAACTGTAGTTTTTGTTTTAAATGCATAAACATATATCCTCAACTACTTTCACTATATCTACATTCACTATATTCCTTTTTTATCAACATCATGTAAATATTGGCATTTCCACATGTAACTCCATTCACATCTATGCCTATATCTACAGCCAAATCTCTGACTACATCTTCATCGTTATCTATTTATTAATCTCTGAGTAGTTCCTCATCTCTTGTTTAAACCTCAGTTTTAATCTAAAACTAGATCTACATCTACGCTTTTGTCTATGCTATCATCTTCTTCTACAATTACGTCTACTCCTATACATTGAAGTCTATGTCCTCAACATGATGAACAATACCTTAAATACCATCACCATGGGAATTACTATTACCATTATCACAATAATCAAAATCATAAATACCTTTGTGCTTTCAGCAGAGTTAATCGAATGGTATGAATGATTATAAGAAAACATAAACACTTAATTCAAATCATTACAATTTGAAGCTTTTTTCATTACAATATGGAGCAGTTATCAAGATATGCAGCAATTATCAAAATATGTAGCAGTTCAATTTGGAGAAGCTGTTACAATTTTACATAATTATCGTCATTTGCATTATATACCAAGCTCTGTCTATATTTGAGGAGGATGTGATCGACATGAATGTAGTGTTTCCCCTCTAAAGAAAATTTATTCTGAAAATTAGACCTTCCTTTGCTTCCTCAATCGTCAATTAAAGGGCCTAGGCAACAAGACCAAATCTTCATTTTGCAAAGTTACTTCCTTCTGTACTTCCATAGTGGGTGTTTTGGAGTGGACGTATTTTGTTATCAATTTCTTTGCAATTTTTATTTTCAAAAATCACTACAAAGTACAAAAAGTGTTTCACCCCTCTTTCACTAATGTCTAAATTGCATTGATTTGACAATGCTAATATGAATTGTTAAATAAAACAAAAACGATAAAAGATAAGATATTGTTTTAATTATTTCTCCCACATATATTTGATAAGTATTATTATTTTAAGTATTTACGACTGAAGTTGCAATGATACTTTTCCAAATTAAACTTTTTGGGTCTGCCAAAACTATGCCAAAAGCTATGGTTTTAGGTTGAGAAAACAAGATGTTTTACCAAGTTGACTTTCACACAAAAATATTATAATAAAGCATGATAAGGAAGTAATTTTGGAATTAATCAGATTCGTAAGTTTTTAGTCACGTTATTAAGGACTACATAGAGTGTCAATTAAAGTTGAAACAGGTTTCATTTTGTCAGTAGGTAGTTGCTCTCACGTTTGCTGTTTTGTTTAATTTCAGCGTGACATATTCAGTTTATGTTGAAAAGCTAATGCTAAAGGTTCATCGGTTCACTTGAAAGAATGGAACTTCTCAAATTACAGCAACCGATATTGAGTTTCATGTTTCTTTCATTTAATGCTTGAGTTGCGCTCTTTCGATACCCATCGGCAATATTTCCATCGGGAATTCCAACATTTAAACATTTTATGTAAGCGAGAAGCTTTGCTTATTAGCAGAGGTGTTTTAAATTTTGTTCATGGAGTTGATGAGATATTGGAAGGTATGTATGTTGACAGATGACCCTACACGACAAATTATACACAATGTGAGGATGTGTCAAGGAGGTTAGAGTTGTATAACAAACCGCTTAAAAAAGACTTTAGACCTTCTAATTCATAGAAATCAAACCGGTTTTTATTCCAGGCAGAACTATTAGCGAAAACACAAGACTTTTATAGACATCATGTTTGAAACAAAAAGAGGAATATTCCAGGATTACTTGTTCTTATCGATTTTGAAAAGGCCTTTGACACAGTTTCGAAAGATTTCATGGTTTTGGTCCTCAAAAATATTCGATGGATAAATGCTCTTACATATCAAACAACTTCCTGTGTAATCCAAAATGGCCATTTGTCTGAATTCTTTAAAAATGAAAGAGGTTGCAGACAGGGCGATCCAGTTTCACCATATCTATTTCTCTTTGTAGCTGAAATCTTGGGATGTATGATGTATTGTTATTGATGATAAAGAATATAAGTTAGGCCAATATGCAGATGATTCTGAACTTCTTCTTGATGGGACAGAGGATAGTCTTTACGAAGCAATTGAAACTCTCAATACTTTTTATAAAATGTCAGGTTTGAAAATAAATATAGATAAAACTAAAGCAATTTGGATTGGTTCGATGGCAGGTAAAAAAGAAATATTATGTGAAACTTTTAAAATTGAGTGGCATCATGGAGAGTTTGAAGTGCTAGGTATCAAATTTACTCCAAATCGTGATGATTTATGGGTTAACAATACAAGAAAAAGACTCGAAAACATAAAGAGACTCTTATCAGTACGGAGAAACAGACCCTTAACACTGATAGGTAAAATTACTGTAATAAAAACATTAACACTCTCAAAACTAGTACATATGTTCAGCTCATTGCCCAATCCCCCAGATGACTTTATCAAATCTCTAGAAAAAAAATTTTTTTCAATTTCATTTGGAATGGAAAATTGATAAAATAAAGAGAACATCAATGAAAAGACTTTAAACTGAAGGAGGATTGAGAATGGTTGATTTAAAAATATCCACTCTCAGGCTCTACTGCAAAAAAATATTTGACTTAAATCCTTGTAACATACCCTATCATCAAATCTTGAATTTTGGTGCAAATATTAACGATTTTTTCCTAATTGAAAATCCTTACTGGAAAGATGCCTTTAAAGCATGGACAAATTACTGAAGAAAACTTAAATTTGAATTTGATTCAGATAACCTTGACTGCATTCTTGCTGAACCTTTATGGTTTAATCATAATTACAAAAATCCATGCTTCTCTATTAGACATTGGGCAAATAAAGGTTTATTGACAGTGACAGATTTATGTGATGAACATGGACATAATAAGACAAAATAAGAGGGACTATATTAGATTATAATTATCTCATTCACATCTTATCAGATACTTGGAAAAGAATTATTAATCGCTACAATATTATACCTTATAATGAATGCATAAGTATATACACAAAAGAAACATTTTTAACATTTCAAAAGGCTCTAGAATATTCTAGGATAGACTTATTTCCAAAAGTGATAAAATTGAAATTTGTATCAAAATGGAGAAACTATTCCCTGATAATGAATTCAACTGGCACAATGTATTTAACCTGTATAGGCATGGTTTGAAAGATGTTAAACTTCTCGATTTTCAATTCAGGTTCTTGCACAGAGTTGTTTGCACTAAAAAGGAATTATTGAAATTGAATTTGATTGATAAAAACCTGTGCAGCTTCTGTGGTGATCATACTGAGAGCACTCGCCATGTATATTGGGAATGTTGTGAAACAACAAAATTGTGGATTGATTTAGAATTCTGGATCAATCATTTCTTTTCTCACAAGGTAAAGTTTACCAAATACCTGATTTGGTTTGGTACATTTCATAGAAATGTCTTACTAAATCAAATCATTATCTCTGCTAAAAAATACATCCATGTCTGTAATATATATATCTGACAAATATTTTTGGTAGAAGAATTCATTTCAAAGGAAAGCAATGACTTTGAAAACTTCAACAATAAATGGACTTCACTCATTCCAGCTCTAGCACCTAATGATGTTTGATACTTTCTTCTTGCTTGTTATTCATGTATACCTTTGACAATTTCTTTACACTTATGTATTCCTTTAACTGTATTCTGTTGTAACAATGGGAACCCCAAAAAAAAGATAATAAAAAATTTAGTCTGGCTTCTCAACCTGTCAGTTTCGATAACCCTGAGCATGTCAGTGCCTGTTGGCATAGCTCTTAGTTTTAATTTAATCTTTAACAATGTGTTCGTCTCACAACCGGCATTTTTCATCATTTAGCCAAATCTACTGATTGGATATGTGTTGAAGTCAATATCGAAAATTAATGTATCTATTCGTATTTGCATTTTAGTATGGGTCAATTTAAGGTCCAGATTGTATTGGTACTTAATAAATAAACAATTTGATAGCGTACCTTCATGTTCAAGACCGTGCATTGCCATACAATTGTATTAGTGATATGTTATGATAGTTGATTTATAAATGATTTGAGATTTACAATATATTGCTGCTTAATTAGTTATGATGGAACATTTCAATTAATAACTCAACAATACAGTATGTATTATTAGTACAACAAATGTCATGACGTTAACATATTTACCTAAAAGCAAATGGATAGATGACAAGAATTAATGAATGAATGAATGTTTTTCTCACTTATTACAATTCCTGCATATGTAAAGCATTGTGTGGGTTATTGGGAAAATCTATTGGTAATAGTTTTATTTATGTTTTTATTCTAATCAGTTAATCTTCTTAACTAAACGTTCCTTACTTGCAAATTATCACCGAGATTTAGAACAAAACAACTTTACTACAGTAACTGTAACCATAGGAATGTTTTTCTTATGGTTCATACTGGGCCAGTGTTTCAATATAAGTTAAATTAACTAAACGATGCATACACTTGTATATAATGGAATAATTATCCTCATGGTTTTGTACTTTACTTTCAACACATTTAATTTATAAATCATTATACACGAAAATTCGATCATTTCATTTCATCAACAAAGTATTGATGGGTATAATCATCATTAAACAATCTCATTGAAATCAAATCATAGATTCGCTTTCTTATTTAATATTACGTTGTTACTTGTCACAAATCTAAGATCTGACGGAATGCCATAGAGACCCGTGTCCACCGGAAGTAAGATTTCAACCGGTGACGATCGTGCTTTCAAATCTATGAAAGTAGATCAAAGGTTCAAACATCATCGCTTTTCTATGTATCGCTGTGAAGACTATACGTTACGGAAAATGCCGAGGTTTTCTGAATGTTTTTGGTACACTTGATTTGCTTACATCCGCATGAAAGCAATATGTTTGTTAACGCCCTTGTCACCTGAATGATTTAAATTTTAATTTCAAATAAGATCATCGGAAACTAGATCAGCTTTATGTCTTAATCTTAGATTTACAAAATACTTTGTAACACAAGGGTCCGAATCCTGCTCAAACTGAGCACTTTGAAGTTCTCAGAGAACATTCCATTCTCCGGACTGTTATCGCCCCTCTGTCACCTTCTGGGGGACCAGTTAACAAATGGTGAATTATTAGCACCAGATTGCTCAATCTAGCAGACGACGCATTTTCAGTACTCACTGTGTTTAACTATTATTGTTAAAAAAAACTGTTTTCAATTAAACTAATTATAATTTATCTTAATAAATATGTATGTTGAATACATTATATGTATATTTCATTACATTGTAACTTTTGATTTACAAAATAAATATTGTAATAACGTCATTTCATTTAATTTGCCATGCACATTGTGATAGTGAAGTAAATGTGAACATTTTCTTATGATAATTGTGTTTATGTATAAATGATACTTTTTCCATGGAATTCTCATTTTAACTAATTATACAACTGGTAAATAATGTAAAGAAAACTATAAATATGTGCATGTGATGCACTTTGATGTCCCCTAACTTGAACTCAGAAAATGACCCTACCCCCATATGTACTAAGTTAAAATTGTTTCCATGGAAACCAGAAAAAAACATGAATTTAGAATAACCAAAGTAGCAAAAGGCGCCATTCCACCACTAGATCTAACAACATACCGAGTATAGAAAAATGTTTAATAGTTTTATAGCTATAGCTGAGAGATGGAAAAAAAATCAGTATATAAAAATGCATATTGTAAATTTTGCAGTCCTTTGATACAAGCTTGACAATGATCAAGTGGTACGAACGGTATTGTAACATTTAATGAAAAACCACTGTTTTTCGATGAAGTAGAACCTTTATCTTAAACTGTTGATTATATCGTTTACTGTAAACAACGTAGTCCTTCATATTTGCAGTGAAATATTACTGCATTCGAAGATCTGTTTAGAAGAATAAAAATATTTATATCTCCAAAATATAAAACGTCCATAAAGCGCATACATCTTTTATCCAAACACTATTAAATACTGGTCATTATGCATTTCTAATTTTATTCTCTTTGCATCAAATGTTTTTAAGTATCAACATTGACTTAAAATATCCAGACTTTTTATAGAATTATAAAAAATTAGGAGATTTGGGTCAGTGTCAGTTGCGTTATGAGCTTTCAAACATACATGCATGTATTTTATTCAATGAAAAAATTATGGTTAGTGCAAAACTCGTCAATAAAATAAGATTGATATGCAAGTTATGAATTTTCGTCAAGAAAAAGGATTCTTGGTGGGTTGCAAGAAAACAGTGATTTACCATGGACAACGCGAAACACCAAAGCTTGTGCACTATATACGTAGGTTTTGTGGATATGAACTTATACAGAACAGCTACAGTGGGATAAGTTATTACATCGATACGCCGAAATGACAGAGAAAGCTGGAATCTGATTCGTCGCATCTTGATCGCCTCTACAAAGTGATTGGCTATCATATTCGGGGTCATTTCCTGTTAAAAGTTCACCTGGACACGGGTCTCTACGGGATTCCGTCAGATCTTAGATTTGTGACAAGTAACAACGTAATATTAAATAAGGAAGCAAATCTATGAATTGATGTCAATGAGATTAATCATAAAACTGTTTTCATTTTGCAAAGGTAGATGAAGAAAAATAATAATGAGCTTTGTACAGTGTATTTGTTTCAAAATGATACATTTATTTGAGAAATCATGTACAGTAAAAGACACCCAAAAAGAAGTAAATCTTGTGCATGATACTGCAAAAAATGTTTGAATTTATACAACCTTCTCCAAATATTGTCCGCACGATCTTAATAATGATTAAAAACATTAGCTATATACATACCCTACTTAAACAAGTAATTTATTAGCAATTATTATGGTAATTGTAGTGCGCTAAAAATGAAACTAGTTGTTGATTCTACATACCCTACTGCAGTAAAATATTCATCAACATTAAATATGTTCCCTCTACACGGGTCCCATTCGAGCCTGATAGCGTGATAGACTCGAGCTCATAACCGATCAATCAGTATTGAGAAGACTTGGTCTCACGGATTTTCATTGGTACAAACCAAGCGTAATAGAACCACGTGGGTCACGTGACGTATGCATTAATAAAGCCTGCATGCATCACTTTACATACTTTCAGGATTACAAGTCGGAACTGACACTCTGACAGGTTATCAAAGAGGTTGGATATCAACTCTTTCAACCGTGTTATCAATGCAATAGTTGACACAGACACAGACAACACTGATATATTAACATCACCACATGGAGTGTTAATTCCGCAAAAGGCCAAAAAGGTAGGTCTGTTGCCTTTATGTTATAGCAAACGAATAAAAATACATTGGATTGTTTGAACTGCTGAAGGTTTGTTATTGCATTGATTTCTTAGTGTACACCTTTTCTTGTCACATATATTTCACAGTAAATATGTATAACCACTGAAATTTCAGTTACTATGAATATTCCGGGATTTACCTAGTTTGTATGTATATATACGGAGAAATAAGGTCCAGGTCAAATGCCAATGACGTCACAAGCGTCGATATTTTGAGAGCCTTTGGTAGAGGGGAGAGACATGAAAATATAATGTTTTAAAACAAAGTTACGTAAACATTAGTATAGTTTTGTTTTCGTTTGCTTGTGAAAGTCTCCAGTTGAATAATTTACGGAAGGTCGCCAATAGTTTGTTGGACCGGTGCCAAGAATGTTCCCCTCGAAATCAATGCGCTCGAACGCAACTGCCTGAATTCCGAGAAAAGTGCTGAAATCCAAATGTGCGTGCACAACTAATGGCAACTCGGACGTAACCGGCCAACAAGTATCGCAAAATTTTATAAGTTTAAAGAGACATGTGCACGGTTTCTTTTAGGAAAATAGAGTTATCTAACAAAAACGAAAACAAGGTATTTCAAACGCAAGAAACTGAAAATAAAACGCCTGTTATGCGAAAAAATAAACAATCCTATCTAAAACAGTATTTAGAATGTACAATGCATATTACAAATAAGTTAAACAGACTTATAGGTTTATGGATTTTTTTTGAAACATTATAAAAGGACTAAAATATAATCTTATAAAAAGTAGAATATATATTAGTTATTGATGCTCGTATGTCCTGATTATTGGATAAATGGGGTTTTTTTCAAGTTGATTTTCTCCTGATATGGAATGCTTATGTAATGATACCGTTAAGTTGATCTATAATTATACTATTTATACCTAATAAGTTTTAATCACCAAATTCAAATGTCTCTTAATGCGTTAACTAAATGCTAGGTTTTCAATTATTACTTAGTAAGTACAACATATATGAATTCTTATGTCATTACTAATTATCTTTGAATTAATTTTTTAAAGGGGCAGTAGCACGTTTTTTGATAATTTTAATTTTAATTTTTTCACTAATAATTGTAAGTTAATGTTATTAATTATTTTGACAGTGTAAAAAATCTCATTACACAAGCCAATCATCCATAGTCAGAGGACAAATTATGAAGATTCATTTTGTGTGAACACCTTTTATTCAGTTTGTGTAAGAAAAAGGAATCGCATGGTTAAACTTTACGTTATGTATTTGAAATATTACTGCTCCATTTAGTTTAAATACATTGTTTTTCAATTGGAACCATTAATATATATAATAGTATATATATCACTGTGGATTACTAGATGTCCATTTCCACAATAGGATTATCCTTTCTTAGTTCTTATGTTTATTATTCACACTCAAAAAATAATTTTTGCTCTATTTATTACAAATAAAGAATATAATTAAACTTTTAAAATATAAGAAATGTATATCAAAAGAAATCAAATAATATACAGTAAATTTTAAATGTGTAAAATGTAAGTTTCGACGAAGTAAATTGATATAAATCATATGGAATTAATGTGTACTTACTTATTGTGTACGGATGTTTACTTGACGGGCGAGTGTTTGAAACTAACAGTCAAGAAGATCATGAAATACATATAGAGCATGAGTCGCAATTAGTTTTGCACATGAAAAGTTGGGTTGTGGCGATCAATTTTGCAGCAGTCACTCGTTTACTTAAACTTTGTTTTAAGTTGGAGAATGTCCTCAAACTGGCCATTAGTTTTGCACGTGGAGCATGTTTTCGGCCTAACGGCCTAACGGCCTCAAACATGCTCCACGTGCAAAACTAATGGCCAGTTTTCGAACATTCTCCTACACATAATGCATTGACATTAAAGGAACTCTGGGTGGCTGAAGAAAACAACGCAAAGCGAGAATTAATTAGGTGACATCGAGTCGGCTATCTCAATTAGCGTTATCCCTACTCAGCGCCGTACAAGCGCGATACTCAATCAGATGCACTATGCATGGTGAACACATTAATAAAGGAAAACATCGTGACTTGACATCGGTGTTTAGTATAGACAAAAGTTTAACTCTATCAATCTTGTATTTTACATATGTTGTACTCTTGGCCTCATGGCCATTTATACGAAATAAATTACTTACTTACTTACTTACTTACTTACTTACTTATAGACAAAAGTTTTGTTTAATTCACCCATTTGAGTTCTGAATAACTTGTTTAATTCATCAAAGTTTCCTTTTCTCTGAGCACCAAGCGAAAGAGAACGTAACCATCATACTGTTTTATCAGAATGTATCGAAAAATAATATTGAATTCACGCTAATTGTCGTATAGCTTTAGATTTTCAAATTCAAATAAAAGTATTGTCATTCAAACACTTAAACATTATTCATGAATAGTATGTTAACGGATTGGCAAACAAGCATAAAAGAGCTTATTACATTAACATGACTAAGTTATAATTTGTGACGCATGTCAAATCATATGTAGGCCAATCTACTTCAATAGAAGGATTGAGTAACAGATGTAAGCAGTTGCGTGTTGCTAAAATACAATTTGTACATAATGAAAGTACAATATTCTGTCAAATCATAATGTTTGTTTACTGATCAATAATTCTTCAAAGTGAACAACATTAAACAAAAAAATCACAAAGTTTACTAGGAAAGAAAGAAACAATATATTTATCATGCATTAATAATAACAGTAACATACATTTTATTTCATAATAATACACATATAAAATAGAAAACATTGTAATTTCCCCAACCTAGATATGTCAAAGTCAATTGTTTGAATTATTTATATGTTTTTGCTATCCGAGGAGGAAATGTATCTCCAGGTACTCTTTCACGTGAGGCCAGATTTTAAATGAATGTGCGCTACTGATATCAACTTTTGAAAATGAAGCAGTTACAATTCTTCAGTATGTACGTCTTTGAAATAGATCGAATAATAATCACTCCCATAATATATATTAATCATTTCATTTTAACAAACGCAACTCGATAAGACTCTCGTTGATTAAAAAGAATAGGGGTAAGGGGAAGATACATACATGTATTCCTCGAAAAAAATGTCTAAAACATATAAAACATATTCCCTGAAAAGCTGAAAAGTTACATAACAAATAATCAAGTTTAAGGTTAAGCAGAAGCAAATCTCATTGAAGCCCGAAAAGAAGATTCGGATAAATCGAGCTGCAGAACTCTCGCAACTAGTTCCATGTGTCTGCCCAATTATTGTACAGTGTGGTTGTCACGTCAACTGTTCGTGGCACTGTTCAGTCGCAATCAAAAGTTATGGGGCAGGGGTTTACCTAATGCAAATGTGTCACGATGACACATGTATGGGTCTTTTCGAACAAGAAATAAACCGTAAAGGTTGCTAATTTCTGTAAGAACAGTGTCTTTGATAATATTGATGCTAATGTATGACACTGTGTGATATGTTATTAAGAGGATAACGGACAGACAGACAGACAGATATTTTATTACAAGTCTCACCTCATACAAACAAACATATTCACTGATAAAAAAAAGATAAACTTGTTACATAAGCCATCCCTTATGGGATTATGAGAGACTATAAAATTTTGATAAAAGTCTAAAACATAAGATATATACATTCAACATGAAAGACACACGAAAGTAAAAGGGTTGCTAAGAGCTATATACAAACAATTTTCTAATATTTAAGATATCCATGCAGGTTTTGGCAGTAAGTCTTAAAGAATATGGGCATGACATAATATAAGCCAACTTTTCTCTATCAGGCATTGCAAAAAAATCGGAAATTTCCTTTTCGCATAAAGACAATACATTTTTGGTAACCTTTTTTGTATGAAGGGCAGTGTAAAATTACATGAGCTTCATCTTCCACAGCAGCTTTACAATTAAAACAGACTCTCTTCTCATTGGGTGTATTATTGTATCGGCCAGTTTCCACGTGTAAGGGAGCAACTCCTCTCCTGAACATTTCCTTTGCTGTCGGGGTATTTTCTCTGTAATATAGAGTTCAGGAGAAAACTCGGTCTTGAAAGTACATTAACGCCGTAGTTTGTTACCTCCCTTGTCAGTCTTGCTGCTAGTCTGATTTATCGTCTGCTTCCAGTTCTGTACATGTACATGGTATACAAAGCTTCTTTTACTCGGGTCACAGATTGTTTCTGTAGGAGCCGTTACATACATCTTCTAGCTCCGATAGGTTGAGGGATTTTAGTTTCTGTTTTATTCTTTTGATCCAGTTGGTTTTCGTTTTGTTGGCTTGTCCTTTTGTCCATTGAAATATCTTGTAGCTATGACGTGTTCTGCATAGGCTATTCATTATCGTATAAAAACGTATTGCACTTCCTCATAGCTTGACTGTCATTGGCGTCCACCCCATATCCCCCTCTGCAGCAGCGTTCGGAGCGGATTTTCGAAGGCCCATGTTTAGTATAGTGTTTATTGATTTGATCTCCGCTAAAAGCACAATATCGTTAGCATACGCTAAGACACATACTTTTTCTTAATCAATATTAACACCAATATCAAGTCCTTTTAAGCTGGTAATCAAGTCATTTATGTACATATAAAATAGTAAAGGCGATAAAATGCAGCGCTGTTTTAGTCCACGTTCTACATTGAAGCACTGGGAGAAATGGCCATTAATTTTAATGCAAGATTTCCCATTTTTATATAAAGACTGCAATGCTGAATATATTCTTCCACAAATCCCAGCTTGAGACAATCTTTTCCATAGCGTATATCTGTTTATAGTGTTTATGGTTATGCTTTTCTGAAAATCGATAAAAGCTAAAAACGTTTGTTTCTTAATTGATTTCCTTGATTCCACTATTGATGTGATTGATGATAGATGTTCCACAGTTGACCGTCCTTTCCTTAAGCCATTTTGTTTCTCTTCTATTAATTCGTTGTTTTCTGCATACTTGTATGAGGCCTAACGTCGATTTGTTAGCTCCGCTCACATCCCCAAGACTGCGGCGGGTGTGTCCTCGTTGCGACGCCTGATTGGTTGATCGGTTTCTGTCACGTGGTGTTTGATGATAAACTTCGTCTAGCCCACGGGTGTCGTGTTGCCTGCGTCGATCGTGGCGTGTAGCTGTCTCCCATCGTCGTGAGTCGCCTCAATTATTCTTGATTCTGTCAATAAGCACGCTCTAAGTCTTTAATCACTGCAAGTATCGTCACTGTATCGGGATTACCCTCACCACTCGACCTGGTCGGACTGTACTCTGTCCGCCATTGTCACTGCTCACATCACCCGCCATGTTTGAATGGACATCACAGGTTACAATATGTGTATTACAATATTTAACATCATTGTCTCTGCGTTTCTTCGTTTCTACGGAGGGGATTTCGTTCTCATCTGAACGATGTCTCTTCCGATCAGTGTTGACAAGCTGACATGCTTGAGTGACTGGCGACGACATGACTTCATTGACATATTGTTGAGAGTCAATCAAAGTATTTTCTACCATTTTTTCGTTCAAAATCACCGGTGATACACGTTTTACACATATATTAAGTTTCTATAGGTACATATGGTCACTTATTTACCTTGATCACAGGAAAAAAGTCAACTTTTTAATTTCAACAGAGAGAGAGAGAGCAGTTTAAAACACGACACGACGCATGCGCGTTATACATCCATTATACATAACGGTGTTACTTAACGAATGGTAATGTGATAACATTTTTAAGCAACGAGTGTAAAGAATTGGTATCAGACGAACGAAAGTGAGTCTGATACCAAATTCTATTAACGATTTTTATCTCGTTGTTGCACTTATGATATGATATAAAGTAAGACTAGTAGAGCTAATAATACTTTCTGCAATGACAATGTCCACGCTAAACAAATATAACATTAATTCAGTTTTTCAAAGCTATATCACAACATAAAAACCTTCATTGATACATACATATTTATTATTATCATAACATTATTTGTTCCCACCGATCGCGAAACGAGTGTTGTTTCTACTTTTTTCAAATCTTTAAATTCTATTTATAGAGTTTATTTGCTAAATGGACGAAGCCATATGATAGCATTTTGAGTAATAGGATGTTGAAGTTACAAGTTATTTAATTTGACTTGGATACAAGATCAGATGAACGTATGTGCTTAACCTTCTGTGTGTTTATTTTTTCCCTTTTATCTCATTTATGTTTCCAACAAATGACTTTAAATTGGAGCTTAAAAATATATATAACTACTTTGAATAGGTGTTTATTACTGAAGTTTGAAGGCAACAGGTCCAATGAACATATCAATATAAAATATACACAAATATACATAATAAACATTAAATATACATCAAGTTTTTAGTGACGTTCTGTACTTTAAGGCAAAAAATATGAACTTGGATAACTGACATATTGTGGATTTACTTTGAGTTGACATAAGGTATATAAATTTAAAGAATGATGGATTTGTATAATAATAACTATATAATTACTATCAGAATGTCTATTAACATGCAACACAATCAAGGTAGTCTACATATACGCTATTGAATGTGTTGACACAAAACCTACCTAGACCTGATATAGATAGATAAATGTTTATTTGAGTCTCACCTCACAATTATATACACAATAAAATTCATCAAACATACAGTACATAAAAGTACCCATTCAGGGTTACGAGAGACTAAAACAAAGGTAGACACAACATATGCACATGAACACAGACGGGTGAAAATATAAACAATAAAGATAAAAATAAACATGTTCACAAGAAAAAAATATTGAATGTGTTGACACAAAACCTACCACGATCTGATATATGTTATGTTTCAGCTGAAAGATGGCTGTCCCTGATTACGAGGAGTACTCCCCTGGTGAAGATGTGGGTGAACCTGTGCACGGTGGGTATCTATCACACATCTAAATGGATCATCTAACAAAGCTTTCACACATTTCGTTCAAAAAGATATCTTTGGTTAAGAAAATGTCCTAACTTGTATAAGTGATGTAACGTTGCATATAGTACCCAATATGCGACGATAAACACGCACTCAGTGTAAATGCAACTGCCAAAGAATGCAAAAGAGATATAGGTATCAATTCTAGATAGATATGAAAGTATTTAAATGTCATTCATCCGCTAATGACGCAAGAAGTAGCCAAATATACCATGTCAAACATTAATAATTTTAGGGACCGATACTTCTCTATAGGTTCTCTCTCAAAGCCCCCAAAGATATTTCCATTATTTCCTGTTTATGCTATCTGTCATGTTTACCTTTAACATTAGCTTGTATGCCTCAGTCTATATATTTAACGTTTGTTCTGGTATATTTGTAAAAGATTTTATCCGTCCGTAATATAGCAATTAATATTATAAATTTTCATGTATAGAAAACATCAGTTTTATTTTTATCACCATTTTGTACCCTATATATTTTTTTCATAATTCATCCTTTGCCGACAACGTCCGTTAGGACGGACTTGAAATTGTTCTTCCAATATCAATAATAAACTTTTTACTAGTCTGTCACAGTTTACAAAAAATCTCTGAAAGCAGGTGCGGCAGCAGCACATGGTCCCTCAGTACCGGTCCCTGCTACCGACTACCTGGATGGAGCCTGCATACAGACTGACCAGCCCTCACAGATCAACACCTCAGTCCTGTGTGCCAGAGCTCAGCTAGTCACTTCAGTCTCTGGCTCACCTCCACTGGATCCCATCAGTACAGCGACTGTCCAGGGGATGCTTGGGAGATTGAGTTATGTTCTCACAGGAATAGACGTGCTACGACACGAACATCTAGAGTTGCAGATGATGAGAGCTGTTCCAAACCCTGTCAGTGACAGACTGGCATCTCCGTCTCTATCCATTGCCAGTCTGGAAAATGCTGCCGTGCTCACGGTATCTCATCAAGAGACTGGCGGTGGCGAGGGAGACCAAGAAATTAGAGGTACAAGCACAACAGATCCTCCTTGTCAGCACTCAGGAGCAGAATGTCGACAGAGACAGAGCAGACTTCCAACCTCTGGCTATGTGTCCGAAAGTGTGGACCATGAAGCTAATGCTACAAAGCTCAGTGAACCTGACATCCATGAATTCATAATTTTTTCAGGTTTGAACAGGCACCCCTGTTTTCAAGGGTTCTGCAGTCTCCAGTCCCGTCTTGCGTCATTCCCACATGTATTCAGGCTTGACGGGGTGCAGGTCAACAGAGATCTCTTGGCCGTAGCAGGATTCTTCTATTCTTGTTCAGGTACATTGTTATTCAATTACTTTTTTCTTTCTCTTTTTGTATTTAAGACCATTTGATTAACGCAAATATTTAATCTGATACCAATGTTATTGGTTTGATTTGTCCAATAATTATATGAAAATACACATCTTCATTTTACATCATAAGTCTCTGAGAGGTTTAGTGTTGATATTATACTGGTATCGTTTTGACTTCAGGTGGTAATGAGACAGTGACGTGCTACCACTGTGGATGCAGCCCCAGAGTGTGGCGGGATGGACAGGTCCCACTCACCGAGCACAGATACCTGTCACCCTACTGTAAGGCTCTACCAAGGATCTAAACTCAGTACTGTGATAGAATACAGATAGAGGTGGTAATGAGACAGTGACGTGCTACCACTGTGGATGCAGCCCCAGAGTGTGGCGGGATGGACAGGTCCCACTCACCGAGCACAGATACCTGTCACCCTACTGTAAGGCTCTACCAAGGATCTAAACTCAGTACTGTGATAGAATACAGATAGAGGTGGTAATGAGACAGTGACGTGCTACCACTGTGGATGCAGCCCCAGAGTGTGGCGGGATGGACAGGTCCCACTCACCGAGCACAGATACCTGTCACCCTACTGTAAGGCTCTACCCAGGGTCTGAACTCAGTACTGTGATAGAATACAGATAGAGGTTGTAATGAGACAGTGACGTGCTACCACTGTGGATGCAGCCCCAGAGTGTGGCGGGATGGACAGGTCCCACTCACCGAGCACAGATACCTGTCACCCTACTGTAAGGCTCTACCAAGGATCTAAACTCAGTACTGTGATAGAATACAGATAGAGGTGGTAATGAGACAGTGACGTGCTACCACTGTGGATGCAGCCCCAGAGTGTGGCGGGATGGACAGGTCCCACTCACCGAGCACAGATACCTGTCACCATACTGTAAGGCTCTACCCAGGGTCTGAACTGATCTCTATTATACCGTGCTTTGAGACATTTGTAACAATGTCAACAACAAACACTTTAACAGTGTCTTGTTGGAAGCCACTTGAACTGAATTGTGACGAAAGACTGATAGAGGCGGATATTTAATTATATCGTGCTTTATTAAATTTGTAAAGAATTGTGGTAACCTCTCTGTGTCTGGTTGAAATCTGCGTATGATGATTTACGAAATCTCTGCTTTTACGAATGGAAAAATCTATTGAACAATTCGTTTGACTACTGATACCATTCCATTATACGATGCCTAAGGATACTGGCAAGCAATGGTTGCAATAAACATCAGTCTCGTGTCAACGTCAATCTATGATGATCTGTGGTTTCACGAATGTACCAACCGTGTTTTGAGGACTGGGTGACAGTATTCATCCCTAATACTATGCTTTAAGATATTGGTTTTCAATGATGACACAAAGTTTCTTGTTTAAAACCATCTATGCAGATCTAAGGAATGGGCTTTCGTGAATAGAGAAATATGTTGAACAATTATTTTTATTTTTGATGTTATCATCATTACATACAGCATGCCTTAAGATATTATTTACCAATGCCAACAAGAACAGTGCCTTGTTAAAATTCATCTATGGTGATCCCTGGAGTCTGGGCTTTCATGAATGAAAATGTGTATCATGTTATATTTTAAATAAATATATGCGCGGGCAGTGAATAAGGGTTCATATGTTCTTTGTGTTGTCCTGCGCTCGGGAAATACAATACCACTTTTCTGCACTCGTATTGTAAATATGGTTTGTCATGGACACTCATTTGATATCCTTAATTCATCTATACTTGGAATTTGTGCTTTCATGAATGCAAAATCTATTCCATTGTTCCCTCTTTTGTTTGATTATACTCACCTTTTCATTATGCCATGACAATTAACTCTTCAGAATTTCAGATTGTTGAAATTCATCTTTTCAGGAAATTACTTCCTTCAACAATTATGTGTATATACTGTTTTTTATATTCAAATTCAGAATATAGAATTCATCAGACATTGGATGTGATTTTATTCACAACAATGTTTTTTTTACAATGACACTTATTATATGGTGTGAGTTCTTGCCAAAGCTAGAAAATGCACTACTTTAGGCTATGGTAAACGAATATGACAAATAATCTTTACAATTATCCGTTGGAAATAAAGATTGAAATGGACTAAGATGAAAATAGAATTGACAGTTATATAAATAATGACAAAAACAACGATAACGACAAAGATAATGATCTTCTACTTTAAGATTAAGGAAGACTATACAGGAACTAAGACAGGATACTTGACAGGATACTTTACTAACTGTTGACAATGATTAGGTTTTGTTACATTCTGAAGCTTAAGTATGAGGCAACATTGAGAAACTATTATTGGTTTAACAATCTAACATTCTATCTTTCAATTTTCATACTTTGTTCCCTAACTTTTGTTACATAGGAGAATTGACAATGCCTTGTTTATAAAACAATGGAAGAATTAAAGAATTATAGAAGATGTGAAATGTGTTATATTGTTGATTATGCTATATGAACGACAATCGTCAATATACTACTTGAAAATTCAAATATTGCAAAGTTAAATTTCTTTGTATGATATAATCATTAGAGGTTATAAGATGTCACTTTTCATATCATACCTAATATCAGCCCGAGACGCCCATATCAGCCCGAGGCCTGATATGGGTCGAAGGCTGATATTAGGTATGATATGGAAAGTGACATTTTGTAACCTTTTTATCATGTATCAAACGTTTTTCTCTACAAAAAAATATTTAAAAAACAATATTGATAAATTGTTTTTAAAATGAAATGTAGGCCTATATTATCATAACAAATTTTTAAACGAGTTAAATTTGATAAAGATACTGTGAGCTGCTCTCTTTATTCAAATTTTTGGAATATTGAATCATTTGATGTTGTAAAAAAATCTACAGTTAAAAATGGCAACACCATCGTTTTTGGCGAAGTTAACGTACAACTCACGATCTATGCTGCAATGATGTCACTTTGCAAAGGGAGATAACTCAAAGCAAAAGTCCCCCGGGCCGATATCGATATTGATTTGCGGACCGGTCTGATATGGCTGATATGGATTTGCGGACCGAGCGGTAATATGGGTGCTGTGTTGCCTCTATCACACATGCAAAACACACCATATTATTGTTAGATATATGATAATTAGGTATATGACATACCATGACATACCATGTTTACAATACGGTCCGGTCCGCAAATCAATATCAATATCAGCCCGGGGGACTTTTGGCTAGTTATCTCCCTTTGCACATAACGTCATTTTGTGAATAGGTATGTGAGATGTATGTTAACTTCACACAAAAAATCCGATGTTGTCGACGCTTTTAACTGTTAATTTTCTTTTAAAACATCAAATGATTCTAGTAATTTGAATAAGTGGAGCTGTTCAAAGTATCTTTCTCAAACTAAACTCTTAAAAGCATGTTCGTTTTGACTTTTGTTATGATAATAGGCCTACATTTTTTAAAAACCATTTATGCATAACTTTTTAAAAAATAAAATTGTTGTAGAGAAAAAAGTTTGATATATGATAAAAATGTTACTTTTCATATCATATCTATTATCAGCCCTCGCCCCTTACAGCCCTCTGGCCTGCGGCCCTCGCGATCGGGCTGATATGGAGGTCTCAGGTATGATATGAAAAGTGAAATTTTATAAGCTCTTAATACTACATTATTCAATGACGATAAATTGGAAATATAATTTAATTTTTTTATTTTCAATAACTGCCATAGGTCTATGTCAAAACCTTCATGTTAAAATAATCTTGATGAATTGTTACCAAATTAAATGATGCTTCTGTTTTTCTAATCATAAAAAAGGTCATAGTCTAAATACACATATAGAATTAAAATTCAAGTCAAATTTAACGATGATTTGTTTGTAAAAAGAATTAGATATTATCATAGTTGTGCTTGTTTTATAATATGAGTTTGAGGCCTCTTTGACATAAATATACTCTTTTAACATTTAAATGTTATTGTTTTGTTTAATGAAACCTTCCTAGGTCCTAAGTCCTAGCATATTTGTAAAACATACACAATGATTGAAAATTTCATCAGAATTTCTTTTAATATAATTCAGTATTTTTTATACAATTCCTTGGACCAGTGTCAAACACTCATCATTCCCCTTGATATTGATTCAGTTTTCCATCAAGGTGTATAAAATTTATCATTTAAGTAGGCCCTGACACGTGAACCTTCTCAAATGAAACCACCCTTGACATCCGTATGAAATATATTACACCTCCATATATAAATATAATAAAGTCCCATTCCTGATATGGAGTACAAGTGCTTATTTATTTCCTAATACATTCAAATGCAACTCATTAAAACCTGTGGAAATATTTTTTTAAAATATGATTTGATTTTGTACACAAATTAACTTGTGTTGTGTTTTGTAAATCAGGTATTCCCTTAAGTTTAATACCTTTAATTGGAAGAATGTTCATAAGCATATTTCAACAACAAACATTGACTGTAACTTTCAATTATAACATATCTTGACAACACAATACTCAAGCTATAGTAAAATCAGTTATTGAAGACAGTAAAACATTAGTAGAGTGGTGCTTAAATTCTACACTTCTTGATAATTGTAATATCTAAAATCACGTATTACTTGCCTGACAAGTTATGTTCATTCTCATCAGATCTCAATTTGATTTACAAAACTGAGTTGCTCCATTATTTTTTATCTTCCTTCTTCTTTCATGTATTATGTACCTTTTTTTTTTAAATTTCCAAACAGATCTTTAAAGTATCATTTTAAGGGAAGGACAATATTCTGCATCGGCTTTGGCAAGGAATTGAATATATATAGTGTACCCCAGATATAAGAGTATTTATGACTATTATCTAATGTGCTATGACAATATTAAATGTGTTTAATTGAAACGGTTTAAACAATGTATCGAACATATGTTTAAATACATACAAACACAGAAAAGTTAACCTAAAACATATCCTATTATAAATATAGATTTATCGTCACGTTGAATTAATTCAAATGTTATATTATAACCAAGAATATCATTGACTCACTGGAATTGATGCTCACTTCCGGTCACGGGGATATGAGCCTTTGTTGATTAAGTTGATTAACCACGTCCTGTTTGATGCTCTTGCTCCGAACCTTATCTGTTTTGCAACTTGTCTTTGGAGATAAACTTATATGTTTTCTATTATATCGTTTGTTTGTATTTTTTTAATAAAGGGTTTCAGACAGCTCATTTTATTCTTAACGTTGCCACTTATGAATCATGCATTACAAAAAAAGCTGCAAGATCAAAGTAATGAAACAACCGTTAAGCGTTAGACTTATTGGAGAGATATCATTCATTCACATTCCTAACTTTGAGTATACCAAAAAAACTTATAAACTGTAATATTTCTACGGTGCCAGAAATGTTTTACCGACGGGTTGTACTTTATGACTGACGAAATGTGGTTAAATAATTGGAACAATAAGATATTTTATTAGCTCTGTTCATTCAACTGCATACGTATTTCGATATAGCTTTGATGGATACTTTTTTGAACAATCGGTTATATATGCCCATAAGAGAGGTCAATCGGTTATATGTTATGTGAGTCATGAAAGGAAATCGGAGATGTTCACAAAGTCGCAAGATAATTTATGTCAACTACATGGTTTCAAATGTGTGAGTTCTTAATATTATTATTTGCTCTTAATGTTGTTTGATTTTTAGACAAAAAATTGCTAATCGATTTAATCTAGATCTGACTGCCAGTTGTCACACAGTGTCATGAACCGTTGTATGAATATTAATGTATGGTATATCGTGTACCTTTTTGAACTCACTAAACGTCTTAACAGTGTTTAATTCTGGTCATACTCTGACGACCTTGTCAAGAGCCACTCTATTTAAGGACATACCCTACGCATCAAAACGTTGCTTCTGCGCAGAACCGTGCGCATCGCAAATCGATACGATTAGAAATTTGCGACAATTCTGAATGCTAATAAACTATATCAAAACCTTACTGAGAACTATGATCTGTCTAAGTTGATAGATAATTTAGATATTGAAAGGTCCACTTTGTTTATTTAAGTGTGATATCAAAAGATTACTTCACATTTACGACAAGAAATCGATGTACGGTAGCGTTGATAAACAAGCCATGCTGTCATCAGCTGATCGGCGTCAAGCAGCCGGTAAAATGCGAAATATGTCGCTTAAAGTTGCCCATGTCGAAGAAAATAGTAGAAGATTGAAAATAGTAATGATAATTGAGCGAAGTTTTCTTCGTTCCACTGAAAATTTTAAATTCAAAATGAAATATTTTGTCTACTGAATCATCATGAATGCAAAGCAAGCGCGACGACGACAGTCAGCTGACCATGTTGTTTTTCTACTACGGTAATCATAACATGAAATCTAGAATCCAAATAATCAGCGATTGGCCTGCTCAAAGATGTGTTTGAAATACGGAAATCATCCCCTACGACAGTGTGTTGCCCGGAATTAATTACCCCGATCAACAGTATACAGTCAACACTTCATATGTGGCAGTGACACTGACAGCACAGTAATTTTCAGGTAGCCAACTTTCAAATTGTAATTGCTAAATTTCTTTAAGATAACGAGACACAAGTGAAGACTTATATTCAGTCGTTTTGATATAATTCAAACTTATTACTCAACTGCGTTTATTTCAATAAAAATAAGAAAGCTATAGGAGGCTCAGTCTCAGATTAAATAGGCAGGCCTATATTGTTCAGCTAAGATCTAGACTTGATTTCAAGTGTTCGAGTCATTATTTAGACTATTAAAGAAGCCTACAGCAAGATGTGTAAACTATCTTCAATGATAATTTATTTAACAAAATATTTTAATTTGACTCACTAAAACAATCCCCATCTAAAAAAAAACCAAGATAAATCTGAAATCATGGAAATGACAATAGTGGTCAATTTTAAATATTCTACGGTAAAGGTCATTTTTTTGTTTGGAATTTGCAGCCAGAGGAATTGATATATTGATATATATATATATATATATGCTGATTCCTGAACCTACATTTTGGAGCTGTTTAGAGCTATTTAAATAAACAACAACTCATCAAGTGATCTTTTGGATTCAGAAAGGAATTACCTCAGTGAAAAATCAAAGACTTGAAGAGGTGAAATTCTAATTTAGTCTGTCAGTCAGACCCTACTGGAAAATAAGATAAAATATAAAGATAAAAGTTTAGGCAAGTCTATAAGAAGATTTGACAGCTAAATTTTTGACTGAAAAAAACCCCCAAAGAAACTCTTTTTCATTTTTTTCAAACTTTAGAATTATGCCAATGTTAGATTTAATCAATTTTACTGTCTTCATCTTAAGATTTGAGATGGCATAATTTCTCATATTACAATTTATAGAAATATATTACAAAACTGATTTGTGTAATGAGCTGTGAATATCTTTTATTCATTATTTGTTTTTTTCTGAGTTCATAACTTTTCAGTATGTTTATTTTATGAATTTAATGTAATTATTTATTTCAAAGATTGGAAGGCAATCAAATTATTTTGGAAGATTAACATGAGTATGTTAAAATAAATTTATGTAGTTTATCATTAGTTTATACACCTTATTCCTAACTGGAAAACTGAGATAAAAGTTTATTTAATTTCCATATTACCAAAAAGTATCATATTTTCTATATTGGATGCATAATTGTATATCAATGAACATCATCATCATTAACAAATGTCTATCAATTAGCGAACTTTTCAGAAACTAATGCACCAAATTAACCAACTTTTAAAAACGAATTGTAATTTGATCTGATCAATTGCTTATATCAAAATTTTCAGGATTATAGTTACAGTTTTAGGTAAAGTCATTCTCAGTTTCTCTCAAGATTTATATGTCCTGAATTTACAAATCACATGAATAGATGTTTCTCATTCATTGGAACTGGCATTGCATTATGATTCAGAACATGTTTTTTCTTTTAATTTTCTTTTTACCTATATTTTAGAAAAGCAAATGTTTCAAAATCACATCTGTAACTGCAGTGTCTCTTCTTATTGAAAACTCTTATCAAGTGTATCAACCCACTTATTGTTTTCAAAATGAAAAAAAAAGAATAACAAAAAAAAAAGTGAGCGTGGCTCACTAATACCCCCGACTGTGCATTCCTGACTAACTGAATTATTTTTTACTTTCAATGTAGTCATCTCTTGCACAGCATTTGACCCCCAAAGAAGAATTGAGAAAAATGACTAATAAAAAAAATGGAATTTTGTAAAAAAAAAAACACACAAAAAAAAAAACGTATCAATTTTAGTTTTGATTTGGCACTGCACCGCTCCTAGTAGGGACGAAGACACATGCAAAATGTGAAAAGAATCAGATGAAAAGTTTTTTTCGTAATAGGTTGGACAAATCTAATATTGGAAAATGACTATGTTCAAATTACGGAAATTTGTAAAATATTTGAAATATCAATGAAATTTGTTGTAATTTCGCACCGCACCCCACCAAGTAGGGTAGAAGACATGTGCAAAATTTGAAATCAATCAGATGAATTGGTTTCCTGTAATAGGTCGGACAAATCTGATATTGGAAAATGACTAAGTTCAAAACATGGAAATTTGTAAAAAATTCAAATATTAAAGAAATTTTTTGTCACTTCGCACTGCACCGCTCCTAGTAGGGTAGAAGACATGTGCAAAATTTGAAATTAATCGGATGAATAGTTTTCCCGTAATAAGTCGGACAAATCTGATATTGGAAAATGACTAAGTTCAAAACAAGGAAATTTGTAAAAAATTCATAAAAAATTCAAATGTTAACAAAATTTGCTGAAACTTTGCACTGCACCCCTCCTAGTAAGGTAGAAGACATGTGCAAAATTTAAAATAAATCGGATTATTACTAGATACCCCGGACCGTTGGTCGGGGTTATAAAAAAAGGTTTGATTGATATGATCATTGTGCTATGTTTTTATTATTGCAGATTTTGATGCAGCAGCAGTGCTGTGATTGTCACTGCCCATTGTGCACTTTCCTGGAACTTGAAACACATAATACAACAGACTTGCCAACTGCAACATGGTCCATGTTTAAAACTGTGCCACTTAGCCATCAGTTTGAACTACTAATAAAAACAATTAAATCCCAATCATGGCTACCTGGCTGTTACATTATAAGAAGTGTACGTTTAGGAATTGACAAGAAAATGTGTTAACTATGATAATTGTACATGTGAAACAATTAAGGTATATGAAACATGCTAACATTCTGTAATAAAATTAATAATTATTATGGCATAGTGTACTGAGTTCGGTTAAACAAGGCCACATAAATTATAAAAGTTTTTTTTTGCTGAAATAAAATTAATTTTTAAAATAGATTTCTTTGATTTGTTTTGTTGAGAACTTGAGACCCAAGCTTAGGAAAAGATAGAAAAATATTTCAATAGATTCAATATTTTATAAAATTCCAACATGTCAAAGTATGCAACCTGTTGATTTATCACATTTTGCCACATAAAAAGTCTTTGGACGGTACTGCAATAGATGTCGATGCGAAGGTAGAATTTGTTTTGTGTACGAACTGATCGAACCACATAATTTAATGTGAGCTAGACTTGGTTCAGGCTCCATTCTTATCAAGACAAAGATGTCTTATATTCCAAGTTTTCGAGCAAAACTTTTCAGAAGATAATAACAGTTTATTAACGAATACAACTGATATTCACCGTAAATTTTGCAAAGTTGAACTAAGAATATGTGTAACGAAAAAATCTTCAAGAACGAAGTGCAGTCTAAGCGGAAGTTTACATGAAGCCCTGTACTCTGTGTCGTCGATCGTTTGTTCACAGATTTGTCTGCAGTCCTTTTGAAATAATGCTTCTTTCGTAGATTTTGATAGTGAAAATATAACAGCTATATATATAACAGGTAATTCATAGATTTGTGAAGAACACTGAAAGGCATTCATGCGGGCCAGTGGGTGATATTTTAATGCAATGCACATGCGAATGTTCACGATTTGTTGTTCAGTGACTTCATATGTCGCACAATACCCCGGATACTTGGTTGTTTATATTAAGTATTTTCTTAATTTGTGGAAAAATTAAAGAGATAAAGAGGTTTATTAAAGTTTCTTCTGGGTAAATCATATCATTTTAACGATATTGCATAAGCCGTCAACAAACCGACGGCATTCTAGACTCGCTTCGGCTGGGGCGGCATTCTAGACTCGCTCCGGCTGCCGTAGATATTTTTTCACTGCCTATATTTATTTTTAACGGGAAAAAGGTCGCTATTTTTCGATGGTGACACGCATTTTTTTCTTCGATTTTCAGTTTCTTATGATGTCAAGTTCAAATTATGAGAATTTAAAAAATTCTAAATTTTGGAAAGTAATTTTTTTAGATAATCTGTTAATTTTTGGGGTGAAAAAAATGATTTTGTGTGATTCATAAATCTGAAAAAAATATTAAAATGCTTTTTTTATCAAACATTTTTGTGGTAAACATGGACAACTGTTTTATTTCTCACTTTTAGCATCGAATTTTATCCATATTTCACGCTCACACACGAATTATGCTCAAATAAATTTTTAAAAATTTGTTGGCTTTTTTCACAAAAATGTTATTTTTTAAATCGATTTTACTCAAAAACGAGCACGGTGACCCCCTTTTTTTATTTGATCTTTGAAATCAGCACACTCAGTTGAACAAACATGCTTATTTTCAGAAAAATCTAAATATTTTCAGAAAAATCTAAATATTTTCATTTCAAAATGCAAACATTATGTAGCACATGTTTGGATTATTTTCATACTATTATTTTGGTCTCTTTCTATTTAACGGATTCAAACTACATTCATCTCTTTTCACATCAACCTTAAAATATCTTATCATGATCTTTCATAACTTTCTGTAATAATATCATGCAACCATTTGTGATGCATATCTCTATATCAGTATCAACTCGGGCACAAATGAAGAAGCTTGATAGTTTTACTACAATTAACAAAAGTATTAATGTATTGACAAACACTAACATATCACTGGTAATAGAGGTACGCTCGCAATATTTCGCAGAATGCCTAAAAAACATGTTTACAATTCCAAAACTAGATTGAAATATTGTCTAAATAATAACCCCTAAATCAAATTTGAAATTAATGACTTTAAAGTCAATATTTCATTGGTTTCAATTAGTGAAAGATATACAACGATGCTCTAGCCAGAAAACACTATAGAGTATTTCTTCATTGTGAACGTAGTGAATATTTTATTATATATAAGATTGAAGTATTAAAGAATTTACTATTTCAGTGCGGACTTCAGTTCAGAAAAAATGATTGTGGCCCTTATTAAGGGCAACAGGGCCACCAAAGTTACAATTAATAAACCTCATTAGTGAAGGAGTCTTTACACAAAGTTTCAGCTCTTTAGGCTTTATGCTTATGGAATGGAAGATGAAAATGGGTTTTAAGGGCGTGGCCCCTGTGGCCCTTATTAGAGGCAACAGGGTGACCAAATTATCCTCACTACTTAAGGAGTCTGTACACAAAGTTTCAGCTTTCTAGGCCTTATGCTTCTTGGGTAAAAGTTAAAAGTTAACAGACAGATGGACAGACGCCGGACAACGTGCCATGCCGTCAGCCTATCGGGCATTACAGGCTTGATGCGCTAAAAATACAATATGAAACATGACACGGCCAACGAAGGCCCATTTGACACAATTTACAGGTTAAAAAATATGAGCGACACAATTATACAGTCATTAGTTGCGTGTCAACAGCATGATCTGAATGTATATAAGCGTGTCTCAAATGCATTATGATTTAAAGAATAACTGTCAAGATCGAATATGACAAACATATTGTTAAGCGTCAGAATATAGTAGAAAGAATTGATCAGTCACAGACAAGGATACCTAATAAAGACAGGGCAGTATACTTACACTTTGAAGATTATTGTTCAAAAGCTTTTGTCAAAGTTGTCAATTATGACTCTCCTATATACATATCGATACAATTATTGCTAAATAGCTCAAAATGTATTCACAATAACTGTCAACGTTGGTAATCTTGACACTCATATATAAAGATGAAGATTAATAAGTTAATATGTTAGTTCTCCTGTGAACATTTGACATCTTTAGTAACTTCCTTTTGCTAGGATATAAGAAAGATATTGACCCTGAACTGAACAGTGAAAATATCCCATTTATTGCACGTTGACCTACATGTATAAACAGCTTTTCAAAGATGTTTATTTCAAACAAATACAGCCACTCACATTTTGAATCTAATTCACTGAACACGGCTTTATGATCTCTGACACGAATCATTAATGAATGATACAAATTCTTTGCTTCTTTATCTTTCTTTCTTTTATTCATTATACATATAGAGAGAATACAGGGTTTTTTCAGCGTCACAAATTAAATCTGTACATTCACTTAAACATTTGTTTAACACAATAAGATATTAATAGACGTACGGCCCATTGCGTCAGATACATTTCCCATTTTTAAACAAATCATTGTTTCTAACAAACGATTCTCAAATCATATAATATAAAAGTAGGCCTATAATAAAATATATTTAAAATGGTATGGTGGGTGAAGGGGTATTACAAAGTATCTTATCATAATACATAGTGTAGGCAAATGTGTTATTCACTGAATCATTTATCTGGGTGAATGAGACGTGGTTGACTTGTCATTGAATAACATCGATGAAAGTATATGGGTCTTTATTATTTGGCTAGTGTTATATAGATATATAGATATATACAACTGCTTACCACAATTACCTTTGAACTTAGAGCAAATACAACTTAATATGAGTTGGAAAAAGAGAGGTAGATTTTATTGTTTGTTTATTGATTTTTCTAAAGCTTTTGACACAATAAGACATGATGTTCTTTTGCAATCCCTATCTGAAGTTGGGATATCTGAAAAAAATTTAATATAGTTTCCTCCATGTACAAAAACTTAGCAGCATGTGTAAGGACGTCTAACGGATTATCCAAATGTTTTAAATGTAATATCGGTACTCGCCAGGGATGTGTTTTAAGCCCCCAGTTGTTTATCATATTTATCAACAAATTGTGTACTATAATGTCAGAAGTTGGTGGTAGGGGTGTACATGTTTCATCGGATTATAATAATTTATGTTCTCTTATATTTGCTGATGATGTTTCTGCTCTATCTGATACATGTATTCAGCTACAGAACAAAATAAATGCACTTGAAATATTTTGTAGACAAAGTGGAATGTCAGTTAATCTTAGTACAACAAAAATTCTTGTTTTTAGAAATGGTGGACCTTTAAGGGATTATGAAAAGTGGTACTTAAATGGTAATCTTATTGAAACTGTATCTTTTTATAAATATCTTTGACTTGTATTTACACCCAAACTTGTATGGAGTAAAGCTCAAAGCTGTCTGGTTTCTCAAGCTAATAAGGCAATTTTCATTATAAATGCTTTTCAGAGAAAAATGGGAAGAGTAAATTGTAAAGATTTGTTTAAAATATTTGGTGCAATGGTTACACCTATCTTGTGTTAGGGGTCTGAGGTTTTGGGTACTTATTATTGTAATACTGTTGAGTCTGTTCAGGTCAAATTTTGTAAATATTTCTTGAAAGTTGGTAAATCTACTTGTAATAATATGGTCCTTGGTGAGTGTGGCAGATTGCCCCTCCAAATTGTGTACATGACTACAGTAATAAAATATTGGTGTCATCTGTTAAATATGCCTCAGAATAGATTACCCAAACAGTTGTACAGCATGATTAAATCTCTAGATGATTCAGGCCGCTTTACTTGGGCAACATGTGTTAAAAATATTTTATATAGATATGGTTTTGGTTATGCCTGGATTAGTCAGGATGTTGGCAATACTGATTACTTCTTATATTTATTTAAGCAAAGACTTTCTGATAACCTTAAACAATGTTGGTATGCCTCAATACAAAGTTCAAGTAAATGTTTTTATTACTGCCAGTTCAAGACACTATTAAATGTTGAAAGATATCTTAATTGTGACATCCCTTTACACCTCAGATCTGCTTTTTCACAATTCAGATGTGGCAACTTTCATTTGTCAGTTGAAATTGGTAGATATACTAATGTAAATCATAATGAGAGATTGTGTTTATTTTGTAAATCCAAAGGCATAAATGTTGTAGAAGATGAGTTTCATGTCTCAGAACTAAGGCTACAATTTTTACAGAAATATATGAAGGATCTTGATCCCATTGTAAACTTCATAAATATTTTGAAATCTGACAAAGACCATATTATAAATGATACGTGTAATTTTCTTTATCATGTTCTTAGATGTATTAGCAATGTTTCCACTCAACATGTGCACCAGCCTATGAATTAGGCAAATGATTGTATTATGGGCCTGTGGCCTATTACTGAATAAATCTGTCTGTCTGTCTGTCTGCTTACCACAATTACCTTTGAACTTAGAGCAAATATCACTTAAAATGAATTGGACATTTTTAAACAGTATTGTTCCAAAAATTATGATCTTTAAAATTGTAAAGAAATATACTGTTTACATCACAAACTGTAAGATAATATTTATATTACTAGAGAACATATTTGGTAGGCATGTGTGCAACACTGGGGTCCGAACTCGGAAAACAAGTTTTCTGAGAATGTGCTTGATTGAAAAACATAATACAGAAAGAGGAAAATAGAATTTACCAACTTTTTACTCAATGCCGCCCTTTAAGAATGCCAGCATGTCACATATCTGTTCTCTATATATGCAGTGAAGATATCATCAACTTACACACTTACACAAAAATTTAGACTTTAAGGTATGTTGTTCAGAAAACTTAATGTGGAACTGTTTAAAAAATCCAAAAATGATGATATTACAAGTAATCTTTCACAGTTAACAAAGGTTTGGTAAGCAGCCCCCAATTAATAAAAACATTTGTCAAAATTTGTATGATGAAGAATAACTGTTCATAGACATATGAGATATGATAATATAAAAAATGGGCCTTATTCCGAACACATTTTCAACATTATAAAGATGGTTGGTGTCATGTTGGTGTACAATTTTTTTCAAACCTGCCTGCATGAAAGAAAGAAAGTTTGATAAAATACATACCAGACGCCACATTGAAACTACTGCAAATATGTGTTATTATGATCATGAAATATTCAAATTATCACATGCCTTTCAGATATTTAATAAATCGCAAAAACTGTGATGTAAACTTTTGTACCATTGTACTTTAATCTATTTATTCGATAAATCTAAAAATGTTTCCTTTTGTTGACTTTTGTTTCATCTCATCTTAAGACATAATGGTGATTTATCTATGTGTGACATATATGTGTCATATGTCGTTATTAATACGTGAAGTACTATCTGTAAATATTCGTATATGTATGTTGGTTATTTGTACCCCTTATCTAATTTGTTATAATAATGGCGTTACTCTCATTTTCACAACCAATAGCTGTCTTCATACGTCTGTCGATCTAGATTTGTTCCTAGATTTAAAATGTCATTCGGCATAGGTGACAAAGGGGATACATTTGGCAACAGTTATGAAACCTTTTAATGATTGAACAATTTGTGGCACACCTTATTCCTTCACCTCGAAACAGTACAATTGATTAAGTAAATACTTTGCAGCACTGTTCTAAATTAAATTCCCCCTTAAATTCATTTGTCTTTGTATTAAATCAATACGCAAGACATTGTAAATTTGGCCTGTTTGCTTTGAAATACAGAAGTTTATTTTTATTTTTATAGTCAGTGAGCTGTATAGAGATTTTTTTAAAAGACAAATATATTCACTGTGTTGTGTCTCATAAACATGACATTTCCTTAAGTGTTTGGAAATAAAGATTAACGTCTGCATATCTTGCTTATTTCAGAAAGGATTAAAGGTTCTAAAAATGCAAACATTTAAGCTAATCAACATGTTTTCGAAATAAATTTGATAACTTTATTAATAGACTTTCGGAAATCAATACCTCATAACAATGGTGATGTAAATATTAATGTTTTCCGCTAAGTGTACAAGTATATCGTATTTTCTAAACCAGCAGAAGTTATTTCATACATTTCAAACGTCACAACTTCCCTAAAACATCATGTACCGAATAAATACACCGAAATGTGTCATGTTAACTTTTCATTACGTAACAGAAGCGCATCAAAAATTAGAATTATTACCAAAATACATATCGAACATGATAAAATCAACCAGGCCATTTGTTATCAAATATATACAGTTACAATATTCAGGTCATGTATACTAAATATACTCCCTGATTCTGCGCACTGATTCATATCCGGATATGCGGGCTGCATGTTGGGTCAGTGACGAGTAATGCTCTAGACACTTCCAAACTGTTGAACAGACACAACATAAAACGTTGACTGCCTTTCAACGTGCATTCAGGTCAGTTTAGAGCTCTATCTACTAGATATATGCGTTTCGTTTGATTTTTTAAATTCGTGTGTTCTTTCATGATAATTTTCTCAAAGGTTCAGAAACCGTTTTTTGTCCTCTCTGTCTGCATCGTCTCATATTTACCATAGAGATCAAGTACATTCGTGTAACAAACATCCTCGGTGATGCACTTTCAGATCAGAAAATTTCCGCAAATTTGATATATAGGTGTTGATGAAAACTGCGCATATCAAAGTTACTCGGGTAAAGGTATGTGGATTTTCTTATTTAGGTCAGGAAATTTCTTCGTGGTTTTTCAGATACCAAAATGGTTTAGAGATCCTTTATATTATGTTAACATCTATCCGCCGAGATCTATCAGGAATTTGTTTATTTGACAGGTAGCAACCTTTTTTAGTTTTGTAAACTGTATCGTCGTTTAAAAATGGCGACGGAGGACAGATCTGCAGTAACTGTTGCAGAACAGTTATGACAAATCAAACCTTTTTTAAAAACGATATACTGTTGAATTTTCGGCAGGTACATATAATGAATTACCATTACTTTTCTATCAATTGTCGGTTTTCCTGAAATTTTATTAACGACATCGTGGATATCTGTTCAGTTTGAGACACGACTTTGGGGATGACGTCATGCATTGTTATTGAGTCAATGTGACCGCCTTGAAACTATGGCAATTCGTAGTCGATTTCAACACAATCTTTAGAATCATGGTGTTAACACATTTCTTATTGCTACCACTTATTTTATTGAAATCAATTGTAACTATACATTAAGTATATCTTATGTACGGTCGACAGGTTTGTCAATAATAGACAGGTAAATAATACCTGAATAGCTTAACAAAGAAGTATGAACCAGAGTCATTCCACAACGGTCGTTCAAGTTAGTTGTGTATATGTTTCGAAATATTAATCTGTCACAAAGTAAATGTTGTTTAACGGCTATACACTTTTATTGGCAACTCTGCTAATATATGATCAAATGTAGGAATTATCACATTGACCTATCTTTTCAAAATAATCGGATGTCAAAGTATATTCAAGCTTAAGCTGTCCTAGCTATTACGTATCTTTAGAAATAAAGGTTGTTATATATGGAGTACAAAGTCTGAACAGTTTAACAAATCTCACTAAACCATTCATCGTCCATCGTCAAGAAATTACGCCCAACCACTCACCTCGCTGTAATATGGACTTCGCTATGTAAAGTTAGTCCAACATGGATACATAAACAACATTTCCCTGGGAAGTATCCAGTTTGTGTTTACGTGTACATATCCAAGTATGATCCAGTGCTAAGTCACGTGACACAGCACCAGGTGCAAATAGTATATTCGATCACAGGTCTCTATCAGGGCATGTCGACACTTACACAATGCATATTTTATGCATTTGTATATTTATCAACTTCAATGAAAATATTCGCGTTTAAATTTTAACTTGGCAGAATAATTGTAAATTTTATGCAGTCATTTACTTAAATGAATACAGTTTTAAAAAAGGAAGGGGCTTAACGCCATTTCTTGGAAAAACTAAATAACGATTACACAAGTACGTGTGACTGAAATCTATATATAGCGCCTTATGGTGTGTTGTCAAACAACGAGAAGCCCTGCCGAGTCTACAGTAGATCGTCTCGTAAGTACAGTTTAACTTCACAAGTTGATATTTAAACAGGCAGTATTTACACTTCGATATGAGAAATTGAGCAGGTTGTAGACTTAACCAATTCAATCTAAAGCTGTGAGACTAGATGGCCTGATCGAGGAGTGGTGGCTGGCTGGACGCAAGTCAATGTATGTCATTGATAGAGATCATTGTGTGATCATTTTTGCTTTAATTGTGACCGTTTATTTTCAATACTCGTTGTAACAGTGGCTAGGCTATTCATGTCCTTTTTTAAGCTTCATAAACCTTTTAATCAAAGATTGCAATCTCGTAAACATGGAATTCACACGATGTCTGGCGATAATTACTTGGAGGAAAAGTAAACGGGACAATAACATGCATTATTAAGTGAGTTAGGCAACACGTCTAGCAGACTCAAATGTTATCATCTTCAAGATGAATATGGCTCTTGGTCAAGGTAATATTTGATGAAGTTAGTATTACTCACTGACTCATACTACTGCTTATTCAAATGTACATTATTTCCCCTCGAATTGAGAATAGTAGCCGCATGATAACGGGTAAATTCGAAATAACATTCACACATTTTATTTAACCTTCTGTTAACCGTTTTGTTAAACGTACACATTATGTAACAGATTTTGAAAACAATTAAGACCTACAACCGTAACATCTGTGTATTTGAGATATTTGAGAACACCCTTATTAGGTTATCAAATCTGCTTCTGTTTTCAAGTTCAGGAAAAAGTTCAGATATTTAGTTTTCCGTTCCATTTGAAAGTAAATTCATGTCATGGATTTGTAACCTCACCCACTAAGGACCAAAACTAAGGAATACAACATTATATGGAACTCTCTGTTTAAGAATATTCATTATGATTTTTAAATGTGTAAATCCTTTAACTGAGGCAACGATAGAATATTGTATAGTCAAGGGCATATCAAGCGATCTACACATATGTTATTAACAGTTCATTAACCTAACTTGAGCAAGGATAAGCTAATTTTTTATGAAACTGTAAACTATCTAACCATTCATAAATTCATGTGTTCAATAATCAAAATGGTGTCGTCTCTAAAATTTGTTTTAAAGGAATAATAAACTATTTTGCAGGTATTCAGTTCAACTAGTCTACAAACATTTTAAACACAATTTGACTTTAATTTGCAATTGAAGCTGCAATAACAAATCATTATATAAATTTAAACCAGTTTTTACAGTTTTTAAGTATTGAATTCAATATTCAACATGTTTACCAGTATCACAATATATATCATTATGAAATACTTAATAGATGAACGGAATTTTCGGTCTGTGAAATATTCAAACCTAACTTTACTCATTGCAATAACTTCCTTGTGCGCCATTTGTGTCCTATTAAAAATACTTCTACTCTTAAAGCTGCAAAACTACTTTATCATTATAAGTGTGACAGATGTATGAGAATCAATTCCCTTGTATGAAATGATATATTCTATCTGCCGAAATAATGAGTTAAATACTTACCCCTGGTTTTAATCCGTACAGTTATGATTCAAACTATCACAGGACTCTGAGTTAGGGAAGTAAACCCTTGACTAACAGGGACGCTATGTGAGCTGAATAGGTCTCGACCATGCAGAACAGTTAACACAGAATGGCCTACTTTATCCGTGATAGTATCAATAATGCACATCACCAAGAGACGGGTGAATGCATGGGGAATGCATTCTCGACAGAGCTCAAATAGCTTAAAACCGGTTTTGTTTAATAAATGCATTTCAAGTATTTGCATGTAACACCGAGTTGTATAAAACTCGTTACGGTCCGTCCTCCAACTAGTTCTAGTCAACAAATTGGTATAACTCAAGTACTGTCACTCCACAGATATATGATATCCGTATCTAGGTCAAGGCAAAAGGGGGTGATACCAAACACCCAAACTATTCACCCACCTTCCCCGATCCGCCACTGACGATATCTGTAGTTCATGATAAAGTAGGTTGTGGTTGTAACTATCTTTTCTACAAGTCCAGTAAAGCGTTATTACACGGGTCGGAACATGGATTTGCTCCAACATTTGTATATTTATAACAAACTGAGAAAACAGCCTACATTTATGTACTTACAGGTAATATAACTTGCATCAGAAACGCACTTGTACACATAATTCAAAATGTAGAGATGCAAAGATAGGGCTCTAGTAATCTCCCTTTAAGTCTGAAGATGTTACGAACACCGTTAATGAAAACATTCATGGAATTAAACAACAGACAATACTATTTTAGAATTGTAAGTGTGACTCTTTGTATTTTCAAACATGCGACAGAAAGTCCATAACGTTTATTTTATATGTCTATATCAGTGTCCAGGATTGTTTGATAAGTCTATGCGACAGCAGATACCTTCTATTAACTGACACGCAATGTCTGTCTGGCCTATCATTTCCTTATATATTAGTGCGTTTCCTGAAACATACTTAAATTTTGTCTCTCGAGCTCTCGTTCGTATTCTCTTAGTTTGATACACATCGCCTTCCTCGGAAAAGGAAATCAATAAAAGCGTACACAAAGCGGACATATGAAAAAGGACACTGTACGTTAACAATATTTACTTTGTGGATAATCGGGGATACTTGTCGATGTTGGGGCAGTGTTGGGTGATTTTCCTACTGGGTTCTTGGTACAATATTGAAGCGATACAGGGTATTGTGGATGGCACACGGACTTCCCTGAAATAGAAGGATGTTACCGCCCCCTCCCCCCAAAAAAGGAATTAATATTGTATATTTGATATAAAATATGACAGTTCGAATAGAAAAGTTCAATGAACAACAGTAAATAAAAAGTTGCACTGTGCACTTGAAGGCGAGGGTATTGCAACATTTGTTGGTTGTTCAAGCTGTGACATATTTCAAAGGAGAATGATGGATGTACCGTGTTACCGGGTTATCGTATAATGATTGAATATAATTAACACCATTGTCATGTACTCTTCGGATCATCAACATTGTATCGGCTAGCGTTCTTTACACCATTTGTCATGCAGCATGGCATATGAGTTGGAAAATCATTGACATCACGTTTATCATCTGGCATCATTTCATTTGCACGGTAATCAAGTTTTCGTCAGTTTGCATATAACCTTATAAACATTTTATGTTTTAGACTCAACATGGCTCTGGTTGATGACGACGTCGAGGAGGCGCCAAATATAGGAGGTGTAGTAGCAGCTACAATACAAACAGGCACGACACCTGCAGCTTCACCTGCAACAACTGAAGCAACCGTACCAGCAGCCACAGAAGCTGTCGTTGGAGGAACATCAACAACTTTAACAGATTCCAAAAATGGTATGTTTAATTTAAAGAAATGTTTTGAACGTTAATGCCAGAATGCCTTAACGATTGAGAGCACCAAAGAGGCGTATACCTGCAAACTGAAAGATTACTGATGTATCTTAGTAAAAATATCAGGTGATTTTGATAGTAAGATAGTTGATAGTTGATCAGTAAGATTTACAGTACTGACAAATGCCTTTTGAAACTCATTTGTGATCGCTAGTCTCTTATGCAGAAATTTCCACATGATGAAATATACAAAAGAGATATATCTTACTTTCAAAATATCCATGTTTTGTCGTTGTATATATAAGACATGGTGTCGATTGATTCATATCGTCTCGATTCGACTCGAAATAATCACGCTAGATAGTACCTGGGCTTCACATGTCAGAATATTGTTATTCCGAACTGGTTCTTTGCATGATTGATGAAATGTACCTCAAATTATTTCATTTTAAACAGTTCAATATACTTGTGACCATTTAGATAACCAATCCTCTTAATGTAGTAAAAGGTATTATACAATAAAAAATATTTCAGATATTAAGGAGCGAATGACAATTTGATTTTTTTCTTGCCTCTACTGTGAGGAAAGTTGATCGATACTAAAACTACTAAAAAATCCATTCCATCAATTTCCAAAACGGGAAGCATTTGTCCAACTCATTCATGTAAAAATGTTAACTTAATTAAATGTTTAGCAAATGTAGAAACCTTCATATATATTCACTAACAGCAAAATGTCAATATCTGATCATCTACTTTTGTATTGTATAAGAATATTACAGTGAGTTTGTATTCCATCTACTAAAATTCTGAAAGAATTTGAACTCTGTGATAACTGTTACGGACAGCTGCAATGAATCGATCGACGGGCTCGGTTCGCTGTATACACTTAGCGATCGCACAGAAATACATCACAATTCAAAAGTTAATCTTTTTATTGAGAGGCCAAGCTCTGATAATGGATCATGCAAAAAGGGTTTTTCATTTGACATTGCGAAACTGGCAAGTCGTGAAGGTTTTATGAATAATTATAGATAATTCATAACTATTGTTCTCAAAAGATGTATACATAAATTTTTGTTTAGATAGCAATTGAAGAGCTCTTTCGATGAGAGAGGTACTCTTGAAATATGTCAACAATACCGATTTGGTAGAGATGGTAATTCAAGCTATTTATTCACAGAGACAGGAAGGAGTCAACAGAATCCGGAAACTGCGTTGGTAAGTATGAAGTACTTAAGTTGAATACAACGAACTCGATGTAGGGTATCTGTAAAATGATTATGCCAACTCTTCAAGTTTGTAAGGACATTCCATACAATTATCGGTGTGACATTAAAACCCCAATATGAATCGAGTGTATGGTAATTCGCTTTATCTTTTTCTGAAGTATTTGAAACTTTCTTTTCTCGGATAATATCAACATTTCTTCAATTAACTGACTTATGTTTTAAAATGAAAAAAAACCCCATGAACTTAAGACACATCAACAAAAAACGTTCATTGTATAAGTACGGCAATAAATCTCATATATTGCGAGCAATTACATTTAGCAAAAACAACATAAGTATTTTAATATTGGAGACCTAATGTAATTAACCTATCGCCAGACGAGAGATAACCACGCCCCTTGAAATAAAGGAACTCTTGTTATGTCCGACAAACAAAGGCACGTTGTCACTGACGCGAGCGTAACGGACAATGGTATTCCGTTTGTAATAACTGCCTAATTATAGAATGCAGAACAAAATAACCAATTGAAAAAGTTTCTGTATGGTTCATTATCCTAATTTCAATAATTTTCAAACACATTTGACGAATATATATTTTGTGTGCAACAGAAAACAAATGCGGAAGTGCCGATTATGTGGTATGACGGACATAAGAAATCACGAAGATTTATAGGAAAAAATGACATATCTGGTCATATAAACAAAATATCTCTTATATGTTTTGATGAACCAATCCATTACGCTTTTGTAAATTCATATAAAGTATATGTACCACACTCCTCCGACCCCCGACCCCGGCGCCCCCTCAAGATAATAAACAAAAACAATAACAAAAAGTGCAGATGCTGCTTAATATTGTTTCCGGGATGCGTACTATATGTCAATTACGACAACAGAAACAACTAAGTTTATTCCTTGTTATTATTTAATTTTTACGTAATAACATCAACAGTTCATGTTGATTTTTAAAAAACCTATATATTGTAAGGAGATTGTCAAAATCCATACTGTCAAAATATATAGTTAATGGTGACAATCATCTATTTACAAATATTTCATGTATAGACTTAACGGCAAAGTAACTTAAAAACGACGAAGGGGCCTTCCATAATAGTAATATTCATTTTAACAGGAAGACTGAAAATATTTTTTATATTTCATAATTTTCATTAGCAACTTAACGGCCCCGAAACTCAGGGGCCGTTAAGTGGCTAAATTTTCATTGCTGTGGACTAATGTAGATACTTTATATCCTTTTCTTTTCTCCTTATTTTATAGAAATAAAACTTTAAAGAAATAACCTTATACAATGTTCAGTTTTGAATCTTTTTGTAATCTTATTCAAACACAAATATTTCCTTCAATGATGATATTTTTTTTTATCAATTATTTACTTTTATTCATGGATATATGAACAGAATTTAAGGTCAAATGTGTAGTGAATTGAAGTCGTATGTTGAATGTTTGTAAGGAGTAAATGCACTGAAAGAAGAAAACAGTATTCTCCATTGTCAATAGAAGTAAGCAAATTTGAAATCATACTGCACTCATATTATATAACAGTGGATTTTGTCATGAATGCTTCGATCAGCAACATGTCAAAACTTAAAAACAAAGCTAGGTTGATCAGATATTGGGAAAGACAGCTTTGACAATGACCTATTACAGACTTTATATACATCCTCTGCATATGAAATTGGCCATTGCCCTTATATCAATAGTAAGCTTCAAAATGTAAAGGGTCAGTTTTTCATCAATTTTCAATTTCCCAATCCTTGTAAAAATGCCAATTAATCATAAATTTCAAATGAATTATGGATTCCCCCCCCCCCCCCCCTAGAAAATATGAAAAATTTTCAATTAAAAAGATAAGCTATGTTTAAAAATTCTAAATGACATGATCAGCCACTTGAATATTGTTTGAAGGCAATATCATTGAAGATTTGTGAAACATACTAAACAATTTTAGCAATATTTGATAATAAGCACAGTAATGGTTTTGTTAAATTATGCATACATAGTATCTGTGGATTTATTGTCCAAAATAGTAATAAGCATATAACTCTGATACTTTTTAATTTGATGATATCTTAAGATTTTGAAATACAATATATATTGAAACTATTTGCCTATTTGTTCCAAACAACATAAATGTATAATAATCAAACTATCGAAAATTATATGATATGTTGATGACAATATTTCTTTTATTCTTAATTTTAACATTGCATTTAGAGTTAATTTTCTATCAAATATAATCTTATATAAATCCTTGATAAAAAGTGCTAGCACTAGTTTTCAATGTGAGAACTTTTAAGACCTTAATTAATAATTATTCATTCATTTTCAATATATATATTTCCATTTAATACCAATTTTTGAGCGATAATTTTATGTTATCCGTGCTAATGTTGTAATTACATAGTTCATATGATAATTCACGATGTCTGATAATTATATACACGAAACTATTCAAACGACAAATAACCAAATAAAGTTTTGCTTGAAATCTACTGTGTGTTTTGAAAATGCAGTATTTCATGGTTGTTTATGCCTTCAATGAAAATCAAACATGAACTTAGAGAATGCAAAATATGTCTACAAAATGCCCCAAAATGAATTAACAGCAACAGTCATAAATACTTACGATACCCTTTGTTCATATTTTATTCATAAGTATGTTGTAAAGAAATGGAAAATTAATTCTTGGTCCGTCACCGCTTCGAGTTTTCCCGTTTCAACGTCTATTTGCACTATGTGATACAAACTCTTCCGAAGATGACACATGTTATCATCTTTATCTGGGTTTTACGACGGTACTCAAGAAACCAGCTGCACAAGTCTTGTGTCCAAAAATCATTTTCTGACATAGGATGCAGAGGAAATCAAACAAGGAAGTAAAACACGATTCTTTGTTTGACGGACAAAATGGCGTCGGCAACGAGGCCAATGGCGCAGTGAATATATGACGCTCTATGATTGGTCGGAAAATATATTTGATTGACAGGTGGCGATAGGTTAATTGAGCGCTCATATCTCACTTTACTTTGACCTATGATCTATGCACCAAAACTAGAATAAATCTCTTTATAAAGAAAGACTACCTAATTGCACGCAACTATATCATAACTCACAACAATATTCACAATGGTATCATCAGGGCAATACAATCATATTCAGTCAAAGCAAAAATCTACATCCAAACAAAACTAGATATGCCATATATACCATATTTTATTGAAAACATAGCTACAAAGAGAAAATGATGTCGAATTTTTTATGATACACTACAGGAGTCAGAAAACACAGTGAGAGTACATAAATACAGAAGTAAGTGGGAACAAGATTTAAATTGTAAAATCGATCAATTGGAATCGAATCAAATAAACAAGATGCCCTTCGTCTCAAATCTGCTTTATTTATGTGTGTTTTGTGATAAGTTTTGATAAGTAAGTGAGATTATCATCAATGCAGCTTTTACAACCAAATACTTTTTATCGAAAAGGTAACATTATTCTAATTTATGAGTTTTTTCTGTGGATTCTATTGGTTATTATTGGAAACAGGATACCTACAAAACAATGGGCAAAATCTCTAATAGGTGTTTCAAAGGTTTGAAGATAGAGTTTAAACCTTTTTATATGAATTATATTATAATTCCAACCAAGATTAAACATGCTTATTATCACTCTGTAATACATGTAAACTTTATTTATTAATGTAGTATGCATTGTATATCCTCAAATTTTAATTTATCAATTCTTAACACATGAAATAGGCAACCGTTCCTGTTATTAGATTTGTTCATAAATATACTACACAGAGTCCTTACAAAGCTCATTCCAGCGTTATTTCAGATGTATGACATATTTACATTTGTTGCATCAGACACATAATTGAGGGGGGATCTGACTTTAAAGCGGAACATCTGCTATGTATATAAAGTAGCTTTTCCGGGGGAAATCTGACTATGGGGAAAGGGCTGTTGTATTACACCGGCCGGTCAGGTTCAAGAGTAGAATTTTACAAAACGTTTGTTTAGACCTTCATGCTTACTTCATACAAAACGGGATAAGCGTTATAATAAAAAGAATAAAAGGAATCAAAATGGGTGATAGTGAGTATCTGATTACTCGATATGCAGACAACACCTCATTGACATTAAATGGGACTGAAGCATGCTTCCAAGCAACATTAGGAACTTTAGCAGAATACACCTTATAATTAATACAATCAAAACACTGGATATATCTGGATAGGCAAAGACTACACACCTGATTGGTCTATAACAGATTTTACTAACCTTGTCAAAACTCTCACACAAAATTGGCAGAAATGACAGAGAGAAACTATAAAGATAAACTAAGACAACGATGAATGGCTTCGAGGAGATCTTATCCAAAATGGTAGAACAACAGTTTTGAAAAGTCTTATTCTACCAAAACTTATTCATATCTTACGATACTTCCAAACCCAAGAAAAAAATATATTATAAGGAGCTCGAAAGGCTAACCCGATAAAATTTAACGCAAGTAAGGAAACTATTTTTTATATTAACGTATCACCAATGCACAGCGATTTCTATCAATACAATAAATTATCCCGTATGAAGCAAGTTTGTACCCAAAGAACAAATGCTATTTCGAAAGACGTTTTAAAGGCATGGGAATGCTTTATGAAACAAAAGGGGAATACAATAAAAACTCAATCTGATATCTCGTTCAAAACAATAATGACAACGTTAGAATAAACAAGTCAATACATTATAAGAATATGTCAAAATCGGGTATTTACCTCATTAAGTTATATAATGAAGTGACGATAATTTCTTAATAACTTAGAAAAAAATGGAACTTACAAAAGTAAGACAAATTCCCTAGAATATGCAGGCATTATTCAGGCAATAAAACATATTTATTCAAATCCCAAATTGACTAGATATGCCACTGATCCCCTAGTTAATTGAGAAAATAGCCACTAAAAAGGGATGTCGAAACTTTTATAGTATATTACAAGAGACAATCAATATTATTTTCTACCTGTCAAGTTAGGCTAACAAAATAAAAGTACCTTCATAAACTTTAATTATTATTTTTTAAACGTCGTGTCTTACGGCATCGCGTAAAGGTGTGGCAGTATATATATAGAAAAGGTCAATAAAATTATTTTACTTATCAATAATGCATCACTTTTAGAGCTTGTCAAGTCGCCGATATATATTAAGCTACAAAATTCGTCAATTTTTATATAATTTTTGTATGGTGAAAGCAGGCATTTTTAAAATGGTGTCTTTTGTTTATTACAGAGCGACCTGTTCCCAGCTTGTGAAGCAACAAGTGCAGGTAAAACGTTTCAACTCCCCTGATCTATTTAGAAGTAAGGTTTATATGGGAATGACAAACAAGTATCGTCACTATATAACAAATAAATTTCTAGAGATACCATGTTTAGGAGAAGAAACTTCTGCTTCATAATATTTCCTATTTTTACTCTTCCATCAATTGAGAATGCGTCATCCCTTGAAATGTTTGTATTTCTCCATCGGGATGATGTATTTGAAAGAGACAGTGTCTCTATTTTGTAAATATTCTTACCATCGCTTTTATACACTCGCTGCAACTGCCTCGACACTCATTAAAAATACATTTTGACATACTCGTTGTGATAAACATTGAATCAATCAAGAAATAGCATTGTATTAATGACAAGAATATGGTCATATTCATGTTGATGGGAAGAGATACACGTCATGAACGAGTACATGTCATGGACACGGTGGAACAACGAGTTCGAAGAACATGACGTGTATCTCTTCCCATCAACATGAATATGATGCACTCGTATGACGTTCCGTATTTATTATATACTCTCTTTTTAACCTTTTTAAAAGTAATTTTGAATTGCCTAAATAATCCGAGACGTCGCACTGCGCATTGATACGTAATGAGAACAACACGATACCTATAACACGCTCGACTGATGATTTGATACATCATTTATCTTTTTATTTTCTCATCACTTTGCGTAATTAAACGTAAGAGGCAATTTTATCAAGTGTGAAAACAAAATAAAGTAATAAAAGGTATTCCATAGTGATTATTTATATAGTTCTGAAAAGAAAAACGTAAGTTCAGTGTTTCGAGCGACGGGCTGCTTTCAAACGATGTCACCATGAAAATGACGTCATAATCGTTGTTAGCTATGACGTTATAAGGGCGAAGTATTGCTAGCGATGTCCGCGGATTTAGTTAAAGATTTTCTTTTTCAAAGTGATTTTCACTTTCTTTACTAATAATAACACTAGTTTCTCACTATATTATTCTTCAATATCATATCAAAAAGTAAGTTTGTTACCATTGCACTAAGATACATTAATTCCGATGTGTTGATTAGGAACATGATCGAAAAGTTGCGAGAATTGCCGAAGCTCGAAAAAAGTAGATCCGGCAATCGTGCAATACGGAATTTCCGTGCAATACGGAATTTGAAGACGCATACCGTATATCACCCTTGTATTACTAAGATTACATGAGTATATAATAAAACATGTTCTTGGCAATGTATTTCGTTTAGTTTGGACTATTTTTAGATTGTTTTTTTCTCTTCATTCTAGTATATTTCATGTGTTCTTACAACTGTGCACTTATCTTTGCCTGATTTCATTGACCAGTACCAAATGGGCCTAACTTCTTTACCTGTTACCTTTACAGATGGAGACAGTGGTTTGGGAACCGGTACTGGAGACAGTTCCACCTCGAGATCATCCTGCCCCATTTTCCCGGCTACTGATTACTACACAGGACCTTCAGACCAAGCTTCAGATGTCTCCCCTCTTGTTTCCAGCACCGCTCATGGTGCTAGAGCAGTTAGGATGACTTCCCTTGAGGGGTCTACCAACTTGGATTCCCTAAGTAGGTCGACTGTCCAAAATAAGTTGGGGAAGTTGAGTCTCACTCCTCAGCTAGACCTTGATGGTGGGCCTAGTTTCAACTTTAAGCAAGGAGATGATAGTTTTGATGATGTTAAAAAGCAAGATCACAACAAGGCCGAGCAGAACAACATTGCTGTTGAATCGTCGTTGGTGGTGGATAGATGTGGCCCAATGACAAGCACTGATGATACATTGTCTGAATTCTTTGACAATAACCTTGACGTTGAGGAATCGTTAACGCTGGACAGCTTCGGTCCAAAACAGAATGCCTCTGATAATTGCGCCAGCCCGGAATATGATGATGCAGGTGGATCACTGTTGCTGGATCGCTCCTATGCTGATGAGCAAAAGCTGGATGATCCTAAGGAAAACGGCTTTGTTTTTTCATCAGGTCCGATTGAGCTCGAATCACTCACTGAAAACACCGACGTTTCACTGCACCCTTCTGCTTGCGATGAAAAACGAAGTAATCTGGTTGAGGATGATGAGATCGAGGTTTCTGGAACGGATGGAAAGTCGTGTGAGGAGGACGGCGTGCCGATCGTAGCATGTCAAACACCAGGTCAGGCTCGGTACCCACAGCTGAGTTCGGCTGAGCTCCACAAGGCCCAGGTGTTGGCCGGGACGGGAGGAGATCCTGTGTATCCACTCTACGTGCTGAGGTCAACCCGACTGGACACCTTCCCGGACCCAACCCTGCTAAATGGTGTACGCGTCGATAGGCAGCAGCTGGCCAACAACGGGTTCTTTTACCGGGAAATAGGTAACGTGTGATTTTTGTCTTTCTTTTGAAATTTACTATTCTTATTTAACTTCAACGTTTACTCTATGCAACTTAGAACTAACAGACTGGGAAAGTATTCGTTTGTTGTGATTACGTTGTAATGGTCCCTGCTAGTTATTGTTGCCTTGGCCTGGGGATGTTAACCTCGAATCCCATAAAAAAGTCGACAATGGCTGTACTCTGGTAGATATAGAAAAATGTTATATATTTCTTTTTTTATCGCTGTTTCGAGTATTGTTCCCGGAAAGATCAAAGGCGCCGCCCTCTATTCAATAAAGTATATAACAAGTATAGAAACAATGGCCCATGATGTCAATAACAATTGGCTATGGCTTCACTAGGTATAGCCCTGATCGAGGATTTTAAGTTTGCGGCCGGACGTGATTTACAAAATATGTTTATTTTTGGGGTAGAAATAACTTAAACGAGTAAGAATCGACATACTAGAAAAGTAATAGAGTAGCCCTAACCATCATGTGTTTTCAATAAAGTATAGTTTTGCTCTGAACTATTATAAAGTCAATCCAGTAAAACACAATTATATCAAAATATTGAATATTCTCTTCCCTCCAGGCCAACCTTGTGTGACCTGTTTCCAGTGTGGGAGCAGCCTGCACTCCTGGGAGGAGGGCATGACTGCTGGTTTAGAGCACACCGTGCTGGCTCCTCGCTGTCCAGCGACTTGGCTATGAGGAGGAGGCTCCTCGCTGTCCAGCGATTTGGCTATGAGGAGGATTTTCTTGACCCTTCTCTCCATTTGACGTCCCGGTACTTCTCAGCTGATGTCGTTCTTCACCCTTCTCTGTTGCGGACATTCTCTCCCCACAGAGGCAGATCAAGTCATGTTGATTTAGCCTCTGTTCTATTACGCCGAAATCTGTGGGTTCCGGCAGTTTCCCCTGGCGGAAAAAAACCCGCATCACAATCCATTTGAATTTTTTTATCAAATGACAACACTTCTCGCATGGAAAGGGTGGTTCATATCTAAAATTCTTTTGCCTTGATTCAGTAGCCAAAACAATGATTTAAGAACAGCGTCGCTGATTGCACAACTAACTTTGATTGCTTCCAATCAGGCATCTCCCATTCTAACCCACAAAGTCGGCGTAATATAACAAAGGCTAAATCAACATGACTCGCCTCTCTTGATGACGTTTTTGATATGGACATAGAGGAGAAGACGTCGGAAGAGCGTTGCCTTTTATGTGTAAAAAGTTGCTTTTCTTTTTCTTTCCTAAAGCTTTCTGCAAATCTGAAGATTTTCATACCAAGAAGTTTATTAGGTCATGACGATGTCGGATGGTAATTCAAATTTTTGGGTGTCATTTCTTTTGATATTGTCAGTTACTTCATATCAATGTTGTATTTTACACTTAAAATATAACGTACCCTGTACAGTTTATTTAACATTGAAACTCCCGTACTTTATAATGTACGGCACGTGTTTATATGTTCTCATCTCTATATTCTAATTCAAAGGTTCACAATTCCTTTTATCGATTTAAAATTTTATATATTCTAACTATTTGAAAATCATGACAAAAGATACAGTGTCTCAGGCATTTTCAACCGTTCTGGAAATTAAATATATATCACATATAATACCTTTTTTCGTTAAAAGGTTTACAATGGTTTTATGTATCATGTTGACGTGAACGTCTTACTCAAAACACACGGTATAGAAATGAGAATCATATATCAATAACGTAAACTCATATTGAGGTTGTATACTCAGCATCAAACGTTCTTGTGACACGAATATGTTCATTAATAACAACTCTAATGTTTAAGTTAACCACGAAATAGGGTTCACAATACTCCGTTAGGATATACATATTTATCTGTCATGGAAATGTTTGCGAATCATGGAATAACGACTTTGTACGAGAAATTTGGTAAACAAATGTGTATGGCTGTATTTGGTAAAACTTTGCAAGTCAAAAGAACGTTTCATTAATGATAAAGATACGTTAAAGATGTGCAGATCTGACAAAACACATTCTCAGAAGAATACATCGGCTCTTTTGCAATGGCTTACAGAAAATGAACGTCTGACAGTTATTGGAATGCCGCAATCTTTATCGTTATACATAACTGAAGACTTCAAATCGACCTGATATTTTGCATGTAGCAGAACAGTAGCTTGTCATACCCGATAAAAGAGTATGGCTTGTCGTTTAACCCCGTGTTCGCGCAAATTTTCTTGCATCTAACATTGACAGATAACTGATCTTCGAGTGTTTGCATCAACTTCATCTTTTCCACTCTTTTTTCAAAGGTGTCAAAAGAAACGTTGTTGCTGAGTATATTTTAAATACTTTTTAACTAGATTTGTTTGTTCAAGAATGGGTTAATAGATTGAGTGTAGAATATGAAATAATTGCAAAACGGTTGATACAAGCAATGCATTTGAGGTTAATGTCTCCAATTGACGCCTATATATGATGTCTATGTTTGATATCTTCATCGTGTTGCTGACTGTAGGAGACGATACAATGGGTACAATCCATCAGATATCACATTTATGTGTCCACCGACCTGTCAGTGACAAGGTGCCTTGAATGAATGAATATCTATTGCTTAGCTAGTATATTCCTTTCTGTCCATTTCTGCAATAAAATTTGAATCTGCATCACTGAAGTGTTTTGTTTTATATGGACGGAGACACAATCCTACAACAACCAGATCGAACTCTCCTTCCGTTCCGTGCTGCGATAAGAAATGCCCAAAAGTCATAAGTTCTATCTGATTTCAATGGGATTCACTGAATCATTATGTGGAGCAGCAGTAGTGACTTATTTTTGACAATATGATTTGATTGTATTTTAAAAGATTAATTGATATATAATCGGCCTTATAACTGATCTTTGTTTATTATCCAAAACCGTGTTCCACAGGAGATATCGCTTGTGGAAGAACTAGCGATATCTTCTAGGAGATATCGCTTTGACAGTAGATTTTGAACAATACCCTGTAATTAGAAAATACATGACATCACAAACGTTTTACATCATCAGTAATGACGTAACAATGATATGACGTCATAAACAACACCGTCACAATGCTATGACGTCATTATCAGGAATTTTAAATTCATCTCATCAATTATACCATTTCGATCCATATCAAAGCTCTTAAGTATGTGTTGAAAATCACGGAGGGGCTCAAAAAGCTGTTCCAATCCTTCTGAAGTGATGAATTGCTGATTATTCAGGCATAACATGAAAATACTTAGATATTTATTCAAGCGTACATTACTAATATGAAATAAAAAGAAAAATTTAAATATTGTCATCATTTTGCTGGTCTTTGTTGCGAAAGCTTTGTTCTGAGTGTAGTATTGCAGTCGATTTTTTATTGAGTTTGTAGAAGTATCAAAACTTCGGTGATATGATAGTTTTGACGGGGTATTGTGTAAGACATGGCAAGGGAGATAATCTATGCCAACAGGTGAATTATGGGTGGCAGAGTTACGTTTCTTGGACAATATGCATGGTTCATCTAGGGTGACGAGTTTATGCTGAAATTTCACGTTCAAAAGAGGAACCTGTATATATGACAATGTATGTTTGTGTTACTGGATTTTTTATATAGAAAATTAAATGAAAAGCAAATATTCATATAGACAGACAAAGCATGCCCAAAACGAGCATTGCTTATATCATGCCACCCGGTATTGGTACGCAATCTTTCAATTAAGCTGGCGATACAATAACAGAGATAGTGCCATATCTCAATGAAATGTGTATGCACAGCTAAAGCTTTTCTTCTCTAATAACCTATATAAGTTTATATTTGTATCAATCACTCATTCAGTCATTCTAATAGTTGTTTAGAAAGAGCGGGGACTTAATCTGCTTGAATTTCCTGATTGTGTCTCGGGCGATGAATAATCTGGTGCAACAATGTTAATTCATATCTCGTCCTCATTTGTTTTGGTTTTTTTACTTTCAGTTATCAATTCATGATCATTTGAAGAAGGGTATTCCAAGTCTTACAATTAAACCCGACGTTCGGGCAGTTGTTTAACACGTTATTTAAATTGTAAAATATTTTCCCCCAATGTGAATGAAACCTTAGACTGTTGTAATAGATCATTTTAATCAAATGAGGTGACAATAACAGCCATTTAAAATGTCGATGGTCATTTGCAGTTGCCACCATTGAGGGTAGTATGCATTCAGACGTGGCAGTTAAACTCAGGGGATCATTAGAAACATATAAATTTCGTATTTTGTAACACAATACACAATGATTCGTTATTTGTATTGAGAAACAGTACTTTCAAGTGTGCTTCTATCTATGGACAAACTGTTGATTAACGCCCTTACGCTGAACCCTAACGTCAATATCCTGGTCACAGAAATCTACTCAAAGAGCTTCGGTCAACGGATATCAGTCTTCATGACACATCCGTTATAGTTCGCAATCTCCTGGGGATTATGCAGTCACGAGGCCAACCGAGGCAATGTCACCTTCCATCCTTACGAGGTACCCACCTACAGCTGAATGGACTAGGACAAATAGTCACTGCAAGTCTACTGCACATTGCTGTACTCGTAACTAGGTGTCTGTACGCTTCCATGTGGCCATTATCTGGTCATTAACCATTCGTAGGTTCTTCTAAGTGTTCAGGGTTATGTACATGTACTGTACACTAGGGCTTTTGACAGCAAGGAAGACATTTCACTTTCAGTGTTGCGCCATACTATTGTCGAAGGTTTAGGTTAGGTGGCAAGTTCTCAAATGCGTTTCGTGATCTTGTTGTTTTCTCTGAGAACTTATGTTTGTTTTATGTTTACACAACAAGGACACCTGTTGAGACCCGGTTCTAGCGATTTGTGTCGCATCAACTTTGCAGTGATCGATGTTTACAAAACAATGTCGTATGTCGTTCTGTTGATACGTTTTGCAAGTTTGTCAAACACCAAATAACCATAAAACACAAAGACGTTGATATATGTAAATATATTTATTCATTTCTGTTTGAGACAGTATTAGAAAGGTTATTAAGAAAGACCAGTAGTTAGTATTTTAAAGGAGAACGATAATAACGACATATTAACATAAATAGCAATTGTTATTGTCGATACATAAAGTGCTAGAAATAACATTAAATTATTAAATCTAATTAAATGTGCATATGCATGTGCTTGTATCGTCAGATTAAAAGTAATATTTTACAAACATAGAAAGCATGAGATGAGAATGAAAAATCACGTGAATTTCTGAATACTATTTTCTTTTATAAAAGTAAAAGGTGATCTCAAAGCATTCTCTCCCTACAGAGGCAGATCAAGTCATGTTGAGACAGCTTCTGTTATATTACGCTGAGTTTGTGGGATATTTGATCAATCAGCGACGCTGTTCTTAAACCATCATTTTGGCTACTGAATCACGGCAAAGGCATTGTGATATGAAGCTTCCATGCTAAAGCGTTGTCATTTGATAAATAAATTCAAATGGATTATGATAAAAAATTTTCCGCCAGGGGAAAAAGCTGGAACCCACGGATTCCGGCTTAACAGAAGAGAGGCTGTATCAACATTTGATGACCTGATCTGCCTTTGTGGGGAGAGTTTGAACTTCAATTAACTTCCGCGATTTCACAAAGCGGGGAATAAAATGTTGATTAAAATCCCAATTAAAATGTTTATTGTCTCGATTATACATGAAAAAGAGGCAACCATCTGTCATTCTTGGAAAAGATCATTACATCACCTATTTAAGAAAAAATTGTTTTCAAGGAAATTACTTTATCCATAACAAGGTGAAGCCAAAAGCAGAAAAACAGTGGTTGGATGTCTTGTACTACTGAACTATAAGCAAATTAATACCGGTATAAGATGTCAAGGCGACTATGATATCACTTTTTAAGCATGTCGAACACACAATCATCTCTCAGGGACGCTCCTCGAATCGTCATGACACTATTACTGATCGGAAGTTATATCAAATACAAATCGCTGAACTGGAGCAAAGAATCAATGAGCAATGAACATTTCAAATATACAAAGATTTACATAAATTTCCTTTTTCAAAAATTTACGCAGGGTATCCAATTCATATCGGCCAAACTCTATAATTTTGGTGACATATCTAAAATTCATTACTTACTTAATTAGTTTTATAAACTGGAGAAATTATAATAAACATGTACGTAAAACATGTACACAAACAGAAATCTTTCTTTTTATAGGTTCAATTAGTATTAGAAAAATATGGTAAGACAACAACTAAAATGTTATTATATTTACATGACAGCTAATCATATGAGGGTACAAACAGTTTTAACTCTGAGCTCGAGGTCAGATTAACCTTTCCACAAGGCACATGAAACGATATAACACTTTCAATTCAATGTCCGCATTAAACTCATTCCATGGTCAAGTCTGATTTCAAACTTACTCAGAGGATTTTCGTCTCTTTCTTTCTCGAAATTGATAACAATGTAAACGACATTGCAATATCACTTGGAAGGTCACAGACGAGTTACAGATATATTGTTTATTTATGACCGATCATATTGTTACCATTCAAATATTCCTTCATTAAAAGACATGGCTATCATAGAAATAACTTAACTGATTATTAAACCAATTTATCATCCAAAAGTGGCTACCACAGTAGATATCGCTTTTCTGAGATCAAGCGATATCTACAAGCGATATCTACATTGTAGATATCGCTACAATCAAATCGTCATAATCCTATTACATCATCAGTTAAATGACATCACAAGGCTTTGGCATCACTTAGAACACAGATGACAATACTATGACGTCACAAAGTTCATGACGTAACAGTGCTATGACGTCATAATGCTGATGACGTCACAATGCAATGACCTCACTGCTCAAGAAGTCTAATGGCAGTTTCTTGTTCAGATATGTTCATTCTTTTGCTAATAATTGTTGAAAAATGATTTGGATGATAAATAAAATCTCACCCTCGTGTCTTCTGATATCAAATATATCAACACTCGTTGATTAAAGTAAAAATATCCTCGGCAAGCCTCGGATATTTGTAACTTTAATCAACTCGTGTTGATATATTTGATATCAGAAGACACTTGGGTGAGATTCTCTATATATATACAAGACAAAAAAGTTCTAAAATTACAAAAAGAATCAACTGATTAATTTTATTGTAACTGCGATGAACTCGCGATCATTGAAATTACAGTATCCCTTGAATTTGTTGTTATGTTTTATTGAAATTTGGTTGCCGGGAACATTAAGTACTTGACATCCATGAATTGTGAAGAATTCGAAAGAAATTCAGTGGTTGAAATACTGATAATCGTCGTGCCAAACACGTCTCTTTAAAGCTTCGGAAAGAATTTTAGATCCCGAAAATGTGAGGGTTACCCCTATAAGTCGTCAGCATAACCAACATCTTCCAATGACTGATGTTATATATCTATAAAAGGACTGTTCCTGGATAACATAGTCATGACGACACTTGTATACAATATAAATAGTATTTAGAATAAAACAGTAAGTATATTTCACGTTTAACCCCTTGTACAATAAGACGCATTGCAGTTATGACAGCTGAGACATAGATAGGAAGTGTTTCGCAAAGAAGCTATTTTGTTAACATATGAGGCGTAGAAGCCTCAATGGATGGATGTAGTTTTAAATCGTGTGTATATGTGTATCATGGTCCATTATGCAACCCAGTAAACTTTTACCTATGTCTTACAATATAATAATATTGTTTCAAAAATTATCAAGGAAATGCTACAAAACAAGGTTTTTGAAGGTTGAACGACACAACGAGCTTTAAAAAACATAACACTTCTGCATTTGTATCGATTTCAGCTAAAAACCTATAGAACATCATTGTATCCATGCTGCAATGCGTACGAAAAGAACAAATCAGTTACGAACATTCACAAATACTCAAAAGAGACTTAATATTGCCAGTTGAATGTAGTCAGATGGTTGCATTCACACAGTCAACTTGGGTTCCTTGGTTTGATGCATTTGAATCGAAGCTTAGTACTGTATACATTACCATTAAGTCCGAAATACTTACCTGTAAGCTAGCATAGATATATAAAGCATAAAAATAAAACATGGTATACCCCAGTTCGGAGTAAGTCTGTATAAACCCTGCTACCATGTCCATCTACTGTAATACACACCAAGCCACAACGGTAACCATGGTTCAATTTTTTTACTCAATGAAACGGCTTGAGATTGAAAAATAAAAAAATGGGTGATTGGTAACTTTATTGTGACTGCTTGTCAATTTTCTTGATTCAGGTGTGTTGTTAGTTTTGGGTAAAAAGGATTCCTAGGTCCATTCGACGTTCAAATTTATTGATCTACCAAAAAAAAGGGCGGTCATGTTTAGTATAAAAAGTCCCAAAAGTGATATATTGAAAAGTATCTAAACCTTAAGGCCTAGATAACCGAGGGTTATCAAGACATATCAAACTAATCTAGAGGGCTATCAAGACATATTAAACTATATATTTTTATACAAAGTAATAATAATGATTAACATATCAACTATGCATCGTTGAATACTATCTGTTCGTCTTGTCCTTCATCTTCAGTTTCCCTCTGGAGATGCTAGTAGACGTACACTTCCGCCACCACCGAGACTTATCTCCCAGGATTCCAGATCAACGGCGGCTTCTCGAGTGTTTCCCTCTGGCTGAGCTCCTCGGAATATCCGACGAGTTGTCGAAGACAGAGACACTTCCGCATCCGGTTCCAGAGTACACCAAGCTGTATCTGCACAAGAGAACGTTTTCCGAGTATTTTATCCAAATTCAGTTGTACAAATATACATATGCGAGTGGATAAGAAAATCATCCTCGAGCCTAATGATTGCGTTGTTCATAATACAGTAAAAAGCAAGAACATTGTAAAATTATTATGAAATTGAAGTTGAATTACAATTATTTATCAATTGTAATGTAATCGTGTACAGTAAGATAGATACACACAAATAATGATGATATTCATTTTATTAAATTATGCAAGGAAAATTAATGTAGAAGATACAATTTTATTAACAAAATCTTATTTACTTGGTAATTTGATTGTCACCTGTTATCAGTAGACATTGCTTAACTGAGATAAAATTATATTTCAATCCATGGCTGCACCTCATATAAACCTTTATCCTGAGAATGGGCGTCTACAACGACGTACACTTGCTAGTGCATCTAAGTGCAAATATCATGAAATTTGGGTTTCGTTTGGACATCGATCAATAGATTTCAGCAGCGCTGAGTCTGACAAAGGACCAATTTTCTGATGTAAAATAACCATTTGTCAAACCATATTTTGCGATCGTTTGGTCACTGGTGCACAATTTCAAAAACAAGCATGGTTGAATTGACAGTTGTGTTCATATTTATGAAATTCCGATTCCAAAATGAATCTGTAAACATTATTTCAACATTATACGATTCGTTTTCACTTTGGTGGCCTCAAAGGCATTCAAATAACATAATATTTGAACTAGAATACACAAGTAAGTGAACAAACTTAAGGTACGAAGCTGTATATATTAAGTAGGTTTGACAAAGTGTTATGAGAGACTGAGAAATCACCTATCCAAGCTGTAGTCCCGCTGTCTGTCTGTACTGATCTTCTTTGTCTCAAACCAACCTCTCTCCTCTGGATGTCCACACACGCTGAAGGCGAACATCGAATAGTTAAAGATTCACTTCGCAGGTGCGGATTAAAAGAAGAGATGGCATTAAGGAAATATTTCAAAAGGTGACACCTACCCCTCCTTGAGCATTGAACACTATCCAATGAAATACTCCAAATCCTTCTTGTTTCAAGGCTTTAGAAGTGAGATGTTAAGGATTTTTCTTTATTAAAAGTCCCTAAAGTTTAACTTATAATCACAGGAATTTGTGATATGTCAACACAGAAAATTTGAGATTTTGGCTCATAGTTCAAGGTTCATAATGTATCTGTCCAATCTATGCATATCAATTTAGAAAGTGTTCATTACAGATATCATTTCATCATTTATTCTTATTCAATGTTTCGATGAATGACATTTGACAGTTGTCCTTATTTTATCAACAATTTCTATATAATACTTTTATTATCTAACGATTTGAGAAAAAATGACACTGTTTAAAAGGAATTTAAGTTACATGACAAGAACCATACAGTACCAACGCCAGTAGACAGTAAGTAAAGGGTATGGCGCAGTATCAACTCTACACGAGACGAGAGACCTACCTTGACGCTGTGTCTCCGGCATATGGTCTAGAAAGCCTTTGAGGAGCTCCTCCTCCTTCTGTCCTGGGTGAGACAGAGGGATGTTCCCGCTCCTTGCACTGTTGAACTCACACTTCGAGCCATGCAGGGACGCAATGTTGTCACTTGTCTCGTCAATACAAGCCAGACTGACCCTAACGTGGCACCACGGACAGGAGACCATCTCGTCCCTCCCGAAATGGAACCCTGCTTTTGCTAAAGCCAATGGACTTACAGACCGTATGCGTGGTGCACCTTGGAATGATCCAAGGCGGATATCTTCCCGAAAATAGTCTGACATGTTTTAAACAATAAGTCTGTTTCAAAGTGTTTTGTAAATTTTACCAATTGTTTAACTCCTTGGAAAACAGTATCACTTGGAATCAACACAAGCAAGTACAGTATTAACACATTCTCCGTTGGCTGAAGATTTGGTGGCGTAGAAAGAAGAGCGGCCGCGATGACGTCGATGTTTGCCGTTGCTACGGATACGAGTGTCTGAAAACTTGGGGGGAGAAGGCCCCTCCTCCATTGTGGCTGTTTTAGCTCGAACTTCGACCATCAACTGGGTTCCAGATTAAGATTCAATCTTATAAACTGAAATGGAAATAAATAAATAAACTTGAAAAATAAGTAATAATTGCAAACCTTAGTAATACATCGTGAGTGCGTTTTGCTTGAATAAAATGTTACAATTCTGCCCACACAAAAATGATGTGTTGGATATCATGTATTCGTTAACGTTCCTAAGTTAACAAACTCAAAAACGTACAGGATAGTTACATGTAGATATATAACACCAGTCGAACAATATACTTAGCAAGCAAGCAGCAGTCACATATTGAAATCTGTCGCTTACTGTAACAACGAATATGAAAATTAACATGGACTTTCGTGAAATAAACTCCAGCGTTTATATCTTCTTTGTTCTACGCAGGAAGTTATTTCATTCATATCTACATATGCAATTTACAAACTTCTTGTTACATGACGACAGCTAGACGACTTATTTGTAGTTATAGAATTATTTTTATTTGTTTTTGTTTTAAGCTTAGTCGTACCAAATAATATGTAAGTATATAGTATGTTGACAGAACAAGGGATTGTGTTGTCCTAATTACAGTGCAAATAACTACAGTATTTGGCTTTCATTTATCATAGAGTATCATAATCACAATCACGATCTTATTAAATAATAATAAAGTATTTCATAAGTAAAAATAGAACTTTATGCTCACCAAAATTTGTAAATTAAAATGCAAATGGCAAATTCAGGAACTTCCTTTTTAGTATCCAGCGTGTGTTGAAGTTGTTAAAGATAAGATTACTTCATTTACATGTCATTTACTATGTTAAAACAAAATATCTGTCAAATATCTCGAACAACATGTCGCTTACTAACGACTAAGAGAAAAGTGTCAACATCACGAGTACATTTAAGATCATATGCAGTTTTGATTATCAAAAATAAGTCCAGGTAAGAGCACGTGACTCGGTCGAATACTCGTAATACCTCCTTTCTATCTTATACCTATTTATGCTCAAATCAAAATAAGTATTGCGTCAGTTCACTCAAGTATTCTATGGTTAAAATCTTGTTATCATTTGCTGTTTGATTAAGCCACGTTTATGTAAGACGCTTAACTAATTACAAATGCGTGTGGATTTTTATATATTTCCTTCTCCTGACAAGGAAGTTTTTGAGTTCAAAATCGTACATAAAATTTGATTTATACGTTTTATCTTTATCCCGGTCGAAAATATGTATTTGTGTGTCGATCATGTACAAAATATGTATTTTACCACTTTCAAATTATAAACCGGTGTAACAAAGAAAAAGGGTTCTTAATTGAATAAAACTAGGGTTACATTTTTTTTAAATTGACAAGTTTGTCCGGTTTAACAAGTAAGATCATGTTGAATACTGAACCAGGGATAATTTTTAAACTAATAATGACCATCCTCATTGCAGTCTCCCGCTAAGCTCCAAATGACGCGCTCTTAGATTTCCACGTGCGACATCATTAGACAACAGTGTATGGAGTTCGAAATAGTTTGACTGAAAACAGACAGGCTATAAATAGCGCTGAGCAACCACCCATCAGCGATACGACAGCAGACTATAGGAGGATATCAGGGGATAGGTTGTAGCATTAGCGGAGACATATACGCTGATGTTGCAGGATGACTAATGACCAATAGAACCACTTTGATATTGATATAAACAATAAACCGGAAAGATATACTGACAAAGACTTCTATCTGGCACATATGCCTACATTCGCTGGTTTCCGGATGTTTTCGTGTGTAAACATTACAGGACGAACTTTTGGTTTTATCCTTTATAGAAAACTTTAAGGAGTGGACGTGATTTTTTTATATAGATATAGATACATAGTCATCTTTTAAGTGAATTTAGAAACAAATCATGATTATCGTATATATATACATACACGTTTTATTATGCACAAGGAAATGACCAAGAAAGAGAAACATTATGAAAGGGAAATGGTAAAATACTCACCGCTATACTATTTGTCTTACCAATTGACATAGATGTGCCCAAAAAGCAGTAAAGTAGTAACGGAATTTAGAATTAAAACTGCATACATCCAAAGGCGATCCGAAGGATATAAGACTGATGGTACACTAAATATGCTTACCTTTGCTATCCAAAAAACAAAAGGTTATAGAAGAAAGAAATCTTCTGAATATCATTTATCTTTTGCGAGAGACTTACTAGTCAACAACACAGTTGGAGTTTTAATCGCAAATAAAGATTGCTCGACTAACCTCGGGGTTACCTGTATAGTGGCCACGTCATTAAGGTGTGGCTATGAAATAAGCATTTAACTGTCGACTCTCGTTGCCCTTTTAAAACACACAATGACAGTGAATGCTTAAACGGATATGAGTCATATACACTCAGGGGCAAAAGAAACGATACCATATAAAATACATGTGGAGCACAGTGGTATAGTGGTTATCATGCTGGCCTCTCAAGCCAGAGACCTAAGAGTTACCAACAATTTGTGACTTGGGTCTCATCCTGTGCTGTGTCTCTGGGCAAGGCACATCTATACATTGAACTCAGTCCGACCAACTGTTAAAATGGGTCCCCGAAAACTAAAAGTACCGACCGTCGTGGTCATGATTAGCGTTTAGTAGCAGCTGTGAAAGTAGACTCCTTCGGGGTAATAATGTAGCGCATTGAGCATGTCTTAGAACCTGGAAAAGGCGCAATATAAGTATAAAACAAATTATTATCATGATAGATTAAGTAACGAATGATAGTTACGGCTGAAACAAGGTTATTTCATGTCTTCACGAGAACTTAACTAAGTTTTTGATTTAAAACTGTAGACTGTAAACGTTTTTTTAAAAACAGGCCTTTCGAAAAACGCCGATTAAAATCTCATCTAGACGAGATAGGAAAGTGAAAACGACCCTTTTGCTAGTTTTTAAACCACCTTACAGACAAATCGCACGAACAAATTAATTTCTGTCAATTTTTTTATATGAAAAAAATCTTTAATATATCAAATTTATAAATTTCATAATTTTTGTATTCCAAATCCAAAGATTATGACCAAAAATAACATTGAAAACTGTTTTGCAACCCCTCGTGTATTTGAAAAGTCATACAATAATCACACAACCATTATACGTTGGTGTCTGAAATCGTGATTATTTCTTCACAACTGATGTGCCTATCACAAAGGTTCGTAGTCGCATTTCGTTTACACAGGATTCTGTTGTGTACACTGTGGTATCGTTTCTTTTGCCCCTGAGTGTACGCAAGCTATATTGTGAACAAACGTCATGGGTATAAGATTAAAAGAAGCAGAGGACGAGTGAGAGTTCGGATAAATATTTATTCTCCGTACACCACCATTAGACTGTAAGTATAGGTATATACGGCTACTAATCTTTAGTTACTGATACGAAACGGAACACCGTTATGATCTTTTTTCTACTATATTTAAGCTTTGATGAAGAAATGTGTTTCATAATGTGTTTGTCCAGACGGAAATAACATGTTTTGAATTTGTATAACTGGCGTAGCTTGTTTAATTAATTACTGAATTTAAAATTACTGAATTCAATTTTATTAAACAGTTAGAGTTTACAGACATTTACAAATCAAAACCATATCAACAAATTCAATAGCTTAGCGAGCAACCTGGATAGTGTTTTGTGAATAAAGACTCTCTGTTACAATTAAGATAACTTTATGATTATTTATTATTATTTAAATAACTTGTAAAGTTTAATTTAATTTCAAATACTAAAATGTTACTACTCACACGTATGATTAACGCCTCAACAGCTTGCAATGGAATATAACAAAACCTCACCTTTCTAACGGTTATCTGCATTAAAGTGGCGTCAATAGGAAAGCCTTATAAATAGTTACCTAGATATGTAATATTCAATTATAGTTAGGATGCATATTACGTGGTAATATTTTGCATTCTTCTATAATTTGATAGTGACGTTATGTGTGACATTGTTGTATAAATGTTTCGGGTAGAGTATCCATGTACATTGTATACAGGTGACGGTTCAGGGGTAAATGTGTTGTCATACAGGTACGTTATCATAGTCGTGTTGCAATCTTACTAGTAATGACGAGAGGAAAGCGACCCCTTTAATAGCTAAATGTTTATCTTGAGTAATTCTTTTCAGGAAAACCCTTCAGCCTCTCTCGATATTATTGTATTCGGGTTGTGGGTTATTATTGGATACAGATAACGGTTCAGGGCTAAACATGTCGTCACGCAAATCAATGTCACTGGTGAAAGCTCCTTGTTCGTAGGTTGCTATAGAGTCGTTCTTTATCTAGGTCTGTGACCGATAAAGGTAGTAACCTTTCAATGATTTCTGTATGTGTTTATCAATGAGTTATCGGGAGAGGCCCTTTCTTGAGAACGAAAGCGGTATTTTTGAAAAAGTTGGCTATATGCCAAAATAAAGTTATTGATTTTGAAATGTCGCGAGTATTACAAACATGATTGCATCACCTGCGAAAAAGTATAAGGAGGTTGTTTGTCTTACGGGCATTTTTTATTTTGTTTACAACTCTATATCGAAACGTTTTAACTTAACTTCTAAAGTGGGCTATATGCCTGGAGAACATTTTGAGGGTGAAAAGTAGCAGTGAGCAAAATGCTTGGTCTAATTAAAACGCCTTTTATGAAAATCTATAATTTATTTCGTAACTTGAATTTTGATAAAAAATAATCTATTAGTAAACCTGTAAATTTTAATTAATTTTGTGTTATATTTTTACAGGTCAACGATACAAATTATCATCGTACTCTCTGAAGAAAGCTAGGGAATGAAAGCTCATGGTGATGTCGAAAACAAAAAGGTTTTTCTTTAGGAGAATATCAAAAGTTTAAATGGTAAGTTCCAAAATTAACATAGTGACGACAATATGTTTTTATCATGATATACGACGTTTCCTCACAGTTTATTTTGTCGTTATCACGGAAGCTATGTCAATACATGGCATACCGAAAAAGTTGTACTCCAGATATTTATCTTGATTCTTGCACATATCTTCTTCTTGCACGTTTGTTCTTATGACCAGTCCGTAAGTCTGCAAGATCATAATCGAACATTTCTTTTCGTTTCTCTATACATATATCAATATGGAATGTTGTCATATGTTGTTGCACTTTAAGCCAGGGAGAGTTATAACGACCCGTAAATTGAACAATCCGCTGTTATCCTCCTTGTCCATTGACTGAACATGCCCACTGATTTCCTCACTGTCAATTGACTGAACATGCCCACTGGTTTCCTCACTGTCAATTGACTGAACATGTCCACTGGTTTCCTCACTGTCAATTGACTGAACATGCCCACTGGTTTCCTCACTGTCAATTGACTGAACATGTCCACTGGTTTCCTCACTGTCAATTGACTGAACATGTCCACTGGTTTCCTCACTGTCAATTGACTGAACATGTCCACTGGTTTCCTCACTGTCAATTGACTGAACATGTCCACTGGTTTCCTCACTGTCAATTGACTGAACATGCCCACTGGTTTCCTCACTGTCAATTGACTGAACATGCCCACTGGTTTCCTCACTGTCAATGGACTGAACATGTCCACTGGTTTCCTCACTGTCAATTGACTGAACATGTCCACTGGTTTCCTCACTGTCAATTGACTGAACATGCCTACTGGTTTCCACACTGTCAATGGACTGAACATGCCCACTGGTTTCCTCGCTGTCAATTGACTGAACATGCCCACTTGTTTCCTCGCTGTCAATTGACTGAACATGCCCACTTGTTTCCTCACTGTCAATTGACTGAACATGCCCACTGGTTTCCTCACTGTCAATTGACTGAACATGCCCGCAGGTTTCCTCACTGTCCATGGACTGAACATGCTCTGGTTTCCTCACTGTCAATGGACTGAACATGCCCACTGGTTTCCTCACTGTCAATTGACTGAACATGCCCACTGGTTTCCTCACTGTCAATAGACTGAACAAGCTCTAGTTTCCTCACTGTCAATTGACTGAACATGCCCGCTGGTTTCCTCACTGTCAATTGACTGAACATGCCCACTGGTTTCCTCACTGTCAATTGACTGAACATGCCCACTGGTTTCCTCACTGTCAATTGACTGAACATGCCCACTGGTTTCCTCGCTGTCAATGGACTGAACATGCCCACTAGACTGTGTCATTCACCACAATTTTGCCTTTCGAGGTCTGACAACTGCATTTTATGAGACTCAAAATAATATGTCAATAGACAATTTCATTGTTTTTGCCGACTACCATTTCTATCTCATTTCATGAAGTGAGAAATTGTCATGTTCACTCAAGTCTGCGCCAGTCGTGAAAATATCACTTGATCACTCCACTCGATGAGATAGAAAGGATATTCGGCCAAAACAGTGAAATAGTCTCTATATATAAATCTGACATAATGGCAAATAAACGAAAACATAATGTTTCAATGAAAATCTAAAAACAGTAATGTTATGTTAATTTAGTTCGCGAAAGACAAATGCACATCGACACTAGTTATATGTGTGAACAGTGTCGTGCCATATCAGTAACTGCCATTCTGAATACTTTCGTCACTTTTCCAAAATACCGTTCGACTGATTGACGAGCGTCAATGTCCGGTTTTCGATCACAATAGCGACTTCAAACCTTCATATTGTCACTATACAACGTCGATTACATTTTAAATTGGTTGGCTCTATAAGAACGGGGACGGTGTTGCCAAAAAAGGGGCATTCTCCCAATTGTAAGTTTTGAAAATTTATATTTCTAAAGAACTGGTTATAAGCTGTTCGGCGTTTTGTGACAACTGTGTATAACATGCCCTTTAATAACCGTCTGTCAATCTTCGTGTAAATTAGCGACTAAATTTCTCATTAACATAAGTTACAAGCAGTTGTACATGTGATGGTTTTTCAAAAATCGAAATCCAGTCGCTGCAATGAAGCACAGCTGTCACCTGAATTACACAAGTCATGTTTTATCGACCCATGCTTAGTCCATCTGGCGACGTTTGACTGAATGACGACGGGCTATTTCAATCTGGGCTCTTCTAAGTTTCAAATATTATATTTTGAAAAAAATAAATTTGTGTCTAAAACGTTAGTAACAAATTATTTTGTAAATTCAATGCATTTTGAAAAAAGGCTTATTCAAAGGAACTATTTCAAACGGTATTGTGAACATGCTTATTCGAAGTCCTTTCTTTTTTTCAATATCCAAAGAAAATGCTGATATTTAAACTTCGTAAATGTTTGGTATTCATTGAATTATATGAACCTGTGAATCTCCAAATGGAAAAGCTATTTTAAAGAAAATATGTTTGTCATCTTTTAACACAATTTTAAACATTTAAATTCACTCATATCATTTCTTTTAAAAACATATTTTACAGTTAATGTTTGCTTTTTCTAAAAGTATTTTATATTCAACGTTTCACTTATTTCGATAACATATTTTAAACCTGAATATCTTTTTGTATTACTAAACTCTAAAAGATATATCTAAATATATTGAATAGTTAAACAAGACAAAACAAATATTTACCAATTGAAAAAAAATATTTTAAAAATAGCGCCCTTTTACTTATTTCCTATCGTAGAGACATCTTAGAAGAACTGATAATAAAAAAAACCGTCCAATTTGGTAACCTTTTGTTCCTTTCATCCATTCATTCCCTCGATGTATATTTTAAACACTGCACAGATTTGATGTGTATAATTAATATAGAAGCTAATGTGAAGAACAATGAGACAATTGTTTTTGAAGACATCCATTATATTCCTTGATGGCGAATTGTCGACAGTGAAGATTAAGTCGTCAACAAGAGGGCTATCGAATTTGTATAGATTCAAACATATCAAGAATTCTAAAATGAAACAAAAACATTTCTAAATTCCATAAAATACCAACATATTGTCGCCTTCATAGTCCTGAGTAAGTAGTAAGGCGAATTGTATCTTCCAACAACTTCCAAATTCCTCTCAAAATCTGACATGTTGTATAAACAGGAAAGAGGTTTAGGTTCTAGTTACACTAAATGTTCATCCTCAATGTATAGATTTTCTTCTAGTTGACGGATTGTTACCTCTAAAGCTAATTCTTCACATTATCAATTTCTTCATCTAAGGTGGCATGTGGTGTTATAATGTTTTTAGGCGGATGCATTCAACGGTGTAAAAGTGCCATTTGAAATCGTGCACCTCATAGTCATAAAAAGTACTTACAATTCCCCTGGTTTTGAACTTCACATAGTCTCATTTTGAAACGTTCATAAAAATCCGTTTGCATCTCCACCATGTCGCAAGACTACCGGGGATGTAGTAGGTGGGCGAATCGTATCTTCCAAAGAATCAAACTACACAGGTGTCTCTCTCAATCCATCTTTATTCAGTTCAAGGGCGCGGGCTACACTGACGTTACCAGTATTGTTCACATGAAGATCGTAAGGCAATACATCTCTGCAGTATCGCGCACAGGCTTAAATACCCTGAATGTACATTGGAATTTCAGTTTTACTATTTCATTGGTTATCTACTACATATATTCTTAGAATACCTCTTCGTTCCTCTTCTGTTATTGGTAAGTTCCGGTCTCACGTCGTGATGTTATCACGTCCAACTAACGGTACAAGAATGGCTACGTTTTTTGATATATTATAGATTGAGAGAGTTTTTCATCTAAATCTATTGAAAAAAAAAATCACAATCTCATTAAAATGATATTTGATTCTTCACTACGTTACGCACATTATAGATCTCAGACGGCCCCGGCCCCGGTAACCTTTGTCCGCTAGAGCTGAGGTAGGTTTCATCCACCAATCAAATCGTCCGTCTCTAAAAGGTCATTAGTGAGATTCAAATGTTCTAACACAGTGCAATTAAATAGTAAAACTTCATCTAATGAACTTTCAATTTTTCAACATAGCAAAGTTAAGGTATTTGCATAGGTCGCAACATTCACGAATTCAGTTATATATGTCTGGATTTTGACAGAACAAAATTCTTCTAATTTCTATATACGCATCGAATATGCGTGATATCAAATCAACAAGACTTCATCAAAAGTTTTATGTCAGTACAATGTTATATTTAGGGCTACAAAATATAACGAATTTAAAGAGCAAAAATCGAATATGAGCAATTAAAGGAAAACGTTTATATAACGTAACTGTTGCAAAAAGTTTGAATTCGTCTCGTGTATTTCGACAATACATTTTGGCATGCAGAGATTTTTTCGATAAAGGTAACAATATAGTATTTGAGCGAATTTTTCCGACAAACAGATTTAAAGGGGGGATATAAAGCACAGTTTGAGTAATTCATTCAGGCATGGAAGGAAATATTTGTAATCGACATTTAGAAATAGTCGGAAATGTTCGTTTTCCGAGTTCTGAAGATTTGACATGAATAACCCGTCGCCAGCACCCAAGCGTGCCGGGCAAAGTCGCTGATTGGCTGAGTCAACGCTGAGACCCTGACGGCTGTTATAACTGAGCCTGGTATGATCTACACACGTAGCGTAGTGTAGCAGATACATCACATTTTAATAGGATTGACAACATTCAAAGAGTACGATTAATATATAAAACACAAAATCATACAATGGACATTACATTCATCGTTAGAAATCATCATTGAATAATGAACAGAACACGAATAGTCATAAATTATATTTTGACCATTTTTCAAGCGGGCGATAATATTAATAATTCAAATAGTGTACCAATAAGGTCACAAATACAATTGTTATTTTATTCATAGAAAGCCATAAACCCAGTTCAACACAGATATTTATAATTGTTGTACTAAGATATTTATAAATCCCATGTGATATCAGCATATTCACTTTTCAAATAATATAGCAATATCTTTAAAATCCCAAAGTTGTACCAATACATTAAAAATCCCTTGTTGTAGCAATATATTCGCAAATCACATAGACTATACTACATAAAGATACTCAAAACTCACAATATATATATTATATAAATTGAATTGCAAATAAACATCCATGAAACCATTTTTTATTTTAAAAAAAACATTAACAAAAAACTAACCAATCACAATTCGAAGATATTCCAATCCTATATATTTATGAATCGAATTGGATTACGAAAAACAAATTTTTTTGAAAACATCCTAACGCTACAGTACAAATTCAAGATGAATGGCTATATCATAAATTCTACATTGTACTTTTTAAAGGGGCAGTAGCACGTTTTTTGACAATTTCATACTTTAAATATTTCACTGTAAATTGAATGTTAATCTTCAATGTATTATTTTGACAGTGTCAAAATTTCATTAGACAAGCCTATCATCCATAGTCAGAGGACAAAGTATGAAGATTAATATAAAATTCATTGGCGGCCATTTTATGTGAACACCTTTAATTCATTTTGTGTAAGAAAAAGGAATCGCATGACTAAATTTTACATTATATATTTGAATTATTACTGCTCCATTTAATTTTAATACATTGTCTTTCAATTGGAACCATTAATTTTCATTTTCTTGACATCACCTTATATTCTCCCTAAAACGTGCTACTGCCCAAAAGACAACATCAAGACAAAATAAGAGCGAAATGAAATGTTATAAATATCATTCATGATTACATGACACATGTCGACACATAAATGATCACTGAATGCATGTGATTTGTGCACCTTGATAAAAGTAATGCAACACCAACATCTAATTTTTTCAGCGATTTTCTGCAACCCTAAATTAATCATATCAGAGATATTTTTGAAAGGACTCTTCGGACGAACGTATTACAAAACGATTAACGCGGAGGTGAACTATTAAGTGACTTAGTAAAGAGTTTGTGGAATTCAATAGCTTAACATCTGACTTAATCTTAAATCATTAAATTACAATGGGGTTTAGATCGATATAACGGGTATCATTCATTTCACCTCGATTTTAATTTTTTTTAAATTGTTGCAATACTTCTTCCATGGTATATGGTATAACAAACCTTATAGCGACTCAAAAGAACTGCAACTGTGAAAAAGGTAGCTTGAGTCCAACCTGTTTTCATCCACAAGCACATTATATCGCAATGGATTATCGCAATTACTATCTACACGATACACGATACACGATACACGATACACGATACACGTTGAACTAAACATAAATAACGATATCATGATAGTGAATATTTTGTAAAACCAGGACTTCAAATCAAGCAAAATATTTTGTAAGCCAATAACAAAAATATTCAATTATGATACACGGGACATAAGTACTCAAAATGGTTGATAACTTACACCCTCAATGTATTAGGCTCATCCGTGCCAATCATATATTTACATCAAGGCGCCATTTGACTTGTCCCAAACGGATCACATGGGGTAACGCCTACACGATTCTCCAAAGGGATGAGGTGCACGGCAGGGTGCGCGGTTTGGTCCCGTGTTGTTATCTCCCCCTCTGGTTGCCAGGTGATGATGTTCCCTGACAGGTAGACTTCCCCCGTCTCTTGATCCACAACACCCCTGCCGTTATCCACCATTCTGCTAACCACTGGCAGAATAAATAACATATTTGTACCATACAGCAAGGGCGCTGAAATGATCATATAAGACGTAAGAGTGACTTTAGAAAAGACGGAAGTGACTTAAGCCTAGGTGTCAATGGATAACAAAATGATGACTTTATGAAATTTGAATTTATTTTAATATGTTATATAGTTCTAAAATGCATTTTGGTATGATAGTTACATTATGAAGGGTCATATTTACAATAAAATGTCTTGAAAGTATAGAACTGGAAATTAGATGAAGATGAGGAATCTATGACCTGCAGGCCTGAAGTTGTCTGGTCTCCGGGTTGGTGGGTGCCTGGTGTAGACCTCCTGTCGTCCCAGCAGTTCCGATAGGTCTGGGTTAATGGCATGGCGCCCCGGTACTCTGGCTGTATCTGAAATAACACTTGGCAACTGATATTCACTTTTTATGTTTCCTCAATATTTTGTGATGACTTTGTAGTCTTATAAATATGATATTAAGTTGTTCTGATAGTAACGGTATTTTGATTACAGAAATTTCAAAAGTAAACACGAGAAATTCCACAGAGATAATGATTTGCAAAAGATGGTGAAGAAATAAAGACTTTCCTTTATTTAGCCTTGTTCCTCCTCTGCCGTCATTTCCCTCTACTGGTGCACGTCTTCCAGGTGTATTGGTTTCCTCTTAAATATTAAAAAATATTTCAATTATACTTTTAATTATAATATCTATGTTCATAATGTTTTGAAACATCCTTTGTAGTAAACGTGATGTAAATCGGAAGAACTCGTTTTCTTTTCCCTATCGAAAGATTTTTTACAATGCTTCTTAAAGTATATCTCCATCTACTTACCTAGATCTTGGTCTGGAGAATTTTGAACCGTAACGCCATGTTTCATTGCTTGCTTGGTGATTCTTCTTTGTGCTTCAGAATACACTTCGACGTCAGGGTCAACTTGGCGGGTAAATTGTATTTTCAATTTCGATGTCGACCCAACTGTTACTTCCAGAAGATCGTTTGGTCCATATGCAGGACTAACTGTATCTGGTTCCCTACATGCACTTATCTTGACGCCAGGTGCCACCTTTATTGTCACATCAGGTGTAACTTCAGAATTGAAACCAGGTGTACATCTATCAGGTACTACTCCTCTGCTCTGAAGTGAAATATGATAGGGATGTCTGTTAGTACCGTTTTGGGTGATTGAACATCTAGAAGTGCACCCAGCAGGAAGTGTTTTCTTCATTCCGGGAGGAAAATACTCGTCCTCATCTTCTTCTTCAATGAGCATTGACCGCTCCATTTCAATCTCATCCCCTAACCTCGCGCCTGTACCGCTTGTACCCACAACCAGATTATACGAGTGGTCACTGAGGTCACACGTAACCACCTTATCAGGCGGAATGTCACAGCTCTTAGGATCAGTGTGATCATCGGATCCACGTAGATATTTGCAACTAATGTCATGAAGATGTTCCTTGTCAATACTTGCACACTCGGACAAGTTTACCTCGCGGCCACAGAAGTGACACTTTGCAGATGTACAACTCTCACAATGAAAGCCATTGCTTGACAAGAAATCACCAAAGATATCACCAAACTGACTGTTGTTGAAAGATGAACGACGATGTTCAAAGAAACTGAAGTTGAACCCAGTGTTACTGCACATGTTCTCTATATTGTGTTCCGATGTATTATGTCTGCTATTTCATCACCTTCACCTCATCGAAGAAGTCACAATAGATGCGTCTCCCCTTGTTGCACCAGCGGGATCCATCTTTCTTCAACCGAAAAACACATGCAGCAGGATTATTTTGCCTTTCCGTCGTCACAACAGCCATTTAGACGGGTCAGCGAAAATTCCTGTAAAAAGTAAAATTGTCGTTTAGTTTTCAATCATAAAAAATTGCTAATTGCTAAATAAAAGAACATAACTTTGCCATGCCATAAACAAATTATGAATTTGAATTAGCTTAGAGTAAACAATGGTTATAATTAGTACACGACTTGAAATGTTACGAGATTAATTTAATGTCTGTAGCGAAAGCGCCAGAATTATTGAATCATATCGGTGACCTAATAAACACAAAGTATCAAATAAGTTTACACAACAACATCTGCGAATGTCGTGATAGATGTGTGGGACATGTCCAATGGAGGGGAGTAATTTTTTTAATTTCAAGTTTTATATTGTCAAAATGTTGATAATTCTTGGAATCGTCAAAAGAATGATTGATCTATTATATTTGCCCAACGTGCTATAATATTTGCCTTGCGGACATTTTAACCATGACTTTAACGTGATTAATACGTTTTCTAATAAACGTAAGTGTATGTACGATATAGTATAGTGCTACAGTTGTTGAGACAAGGTCAACAATGGGTTGGTTCAGTGGGTGAGTCAATAACACTCACCAAAGTTGCAAAAAGTTCTACATACAGCTATTGAGAAAATGCTATTTACAGATATGACGGTCGTGACATCCAGTTCCTCGGGAATAGAGAATTATAGGCGAGGCTGGTGTCCTACTTTCGGGTTCAGAGATATACCCGTGTACAATAACAGACAAAACCAATCGAAAAGGAATTTTAAAGAAATCCAAAAGCTCATCCATATTCTTGTTTGTTATAATAACCGATTCATCATAGACGATACCATGACAAAGACACTGTCATGATTATTATGTTTTCTTGTTAAGTAGGTCAAATCGTATGATTTGCACGACTCCCATCCGCTTTCATGATTGAATCTCAAACGTGATAAAGAACAGCGTTATTTCAGAATTAACCTTTTTAGTAGAATCAAAACTGAATTCAAATTAAAACAATGAAATAGAAATAATACCTATTGACGTGTGCCAACTCACCTGTGAATGAATACAACACAACTACAAACTATCATATAGAAGAAGAATCAGCAGTGACTTCCCATGCTCCGCTGAGTTTTCTAAGAAAATAAAAGTCTTTCAAGGCCTATTAAAGCATCAATGTTGGCTGATTAGACTTCTCAAGCTATCTAATACATGTCTTATCTCTTACTGCGCAGTTGACAGTAATGACGGGAGAATAACCGGAAGTATAATCACAACTCATGCTCACTCGTGTCTAGCGAGGCAGGCGATAAAAAGGCTTTTAAAAAGAAGTTAACAAACTTAAAACAGAGACAAAACCTTACTTCATGTAGTGGTTTAGTTGTTAAGTAATCGATTGACCGTTGACGATACAATGACTACAAGACTATTGAATTGATGTATTGTTGTTAAGTAGGTCAAATCGTATGCATAATGATAACATGATTTTCGTAACGTCAACATATCCGCATTATTGATTAAATCTCAAACCTGTAGTAACCAATAAAGGTCAGCTTTAATTTTATTTCGACTAAAATGAAATTCTTAAGTAAAATCACAACCGACTTTAGATTAGATTTTTAAACATCATTACGTATTGACGTGTGCCAACTCACCTGTGAGTGAATACAACACAACTAAAAACTGTTATATAGAAGACGCATCAGCACAGTGGCTTTACATTCTTCGCTGAGTTTTCTTCCAATAAAAGAATGTTGGCTGATTAAGAGTATTCCAGCTGTTGTATGTAGTACCTGTCCGATCTATCACTGCGCAGTTGATATTTACAGCAATGGTGGAGCATAACCGGAAGTATAATAATCTGTCGTGTTGTATGAAGTCTTGCACGTGACTGGCAAGTCGAGGCAGTCGGTAACAATGCTTTTTGCAATTTATAAACTGTTCAGGCTAACCGTTCCGCAACAATAAACAGCAAAACATCAGTCAATGTTTTCAAGGGCAAACAGAAGTCCACGGTTTGGAATTTTCCGTCCCGTTACGTTTTCCTTTTCCGTTCCGTTCGCGTATACATGTAAATAATTTGAGAAGAAACATGTGAACGCGTCACCAATATTAAACATAAATTTCTTGAATTCCCTTTTTGTTTGGTCATATAATTTATATGACGTTGTATTGGCTGATTAAAATCATCTTGCAGTTAACGACTTTAGGTTATGAACGTTAGAGAAACCACAACTATCTTACTATTTCAGTGCAATCATTTTTGGTTGAAATCCTTTTCAGTGCACCTTTTATGAAAAATACCTAAATGAACTATAAACCAACATCCTGTATTGAAACTAAACGACATACTTAAGCCATAAATGACACCGTTAAATCAAATATGTACGTTTTATTACACAAAGTATGAAGTTACAAGAATAAGAACTTTAAGTAATATCACATATGTGGTAATGAAAGGTAACAGAGGAGAGGTAGGTGGAATGATGTAAGTAATAACTCATTCAGTCAACTGTAAACAGCGATATGTACACAATGCTTAACATTCAGTCATCTCACATGAGTCATATGAAGCCCTCTCTACACATAAGTAGATGTCAATTTCCTTATCCACTTTACATTTGTAATGTAGCATATATTTTCCTTGTACTGTGTTTCATAACACTAAACAGTAAACACAAACTCCTCAGTTCAGTTGTCCTCTGTGTCAATCAAAATTGTTAAGACGAAATTAAGCATATTCATTAACCATCCTTGAGAAAATCCGTCGTTCACCAAGTCCAGTGTTCATTCCAGTGTGTCTGTCTGGTGTTCCCCTTTCTCTTGATTTCATTCAGTCAATATCCAATCTAGTGTTCTGTCTACTGTGAATAGTCTTCAGTCAACTGTGTCTAGTCTTCAGTCAACTGTGTCAAGTCTTCTGTCTACTGTGTCTAGAGTTCTGTCTACTGTGTCTAGACCTCTGTCTACCCTGTCTAGTCTTATGTCTACCTTGTCGATTCTTCTGTTTGCTTTATCTAGTCTTCTGTCTACTGTGAATAGTCTTCAGTCAACTGAGTCTAGTCTTCTGTCTACTGTGTCAAGTCTTCTGTGTACTGTGTCTAGACCTCTGTCTATCCTGTCTAGTCTTCTGTCTGTCTTGTCGCTTCTTCTGTCTGCCTGAACTAGTCTTCTGTCTACTGTGAATAATCTTCTGTCTATCTTGTCGATTCTTCTGTCTGCCTGAACTAGTCTTCTGTCTACTGTGAATAGTCTTCAGTCAACTGTGTCTAGTATTCTGTCTTTAGTGTCAAGTCTTCTGTGTACTGTGTCTAGACCTCTGTCTACCCTGTCTAGTCTTCTGTCTACCTTGTCGATTCTTCTGTCTGCCTTGTCTAGTCTTCTGTCTACTTGTTGAGTATTCGATCTACTTGTTTAGTTTTCCGTCTACAGTGTCAAGTCTTCAGTCCATTGTGTCTAGTATTTTGTCTACTGTGTCTTTTCTTCTGCCTACTGGTTCTAGTCTTCAGTCTACTATCCATAATCTTCACTCTACTTTCAGACTAAAGTTTTTAGTTTTCAGTCTCCTATGTATAGTCTTTTTCTTTTGTGTTTAGTCTTCTGTCCATTGTGTCTAGTCTTCAGTCTACCGTGTCTAGTCTTCAGACTACCGTGTCTAGTCTTCAGTCTACTGTTTCTAGTCTTCTTTCTATTTTTTATAGTCTTCAATCTACTATGTCTAGTCGTCTGTCTATTTACCTAGTCTTCAGTCTACTGTGTCTAGTCTTAGTCTATCGTGTCTAGTCTTGTCTTCTGTGCTAGTCTTCATTCTACTGTGTAGTCGTCCGTCTTCTGTGTCCAATGTTAAGCCAAGACCGCCTTATCCACTCTACATTGCATCCAGAGAAATGTAGCTAACGTTCAACATCCATTGTGTCTTGTGCATAATTCAAAATGTGTTCAGTCAAGCGTCCTAAGGTTCAGTTGTCTGCTGTACTCCTGCAGGTCGGTCTGTGAAGCGCGTGTGGTTGTTTTTGTTCCTTGGAAATCAGCGGTGCTGGCTAGAGTAACGTCTTTCAGTTTGCCCTGGCTGTACTTCCTGAATGCCAGTATCTGCACAGAAAATAATTGTTACTTTTAACTTTTTTCCAAACAGATAATCACAAAACAAATATAACAAGATGATATTAGCACTTTTAGGGGATCATTGTTGAATATTATTATCCAACAACGTCAAAACAGTATATTTGATATCTTATAATTTTCTGTATTGTAAGATGCATGCATATGACAATAGGAGATTACATCCAATAAATCTTGTCTTTAAAATACAATAGATAAACACTGAGGAAAGTTATTTAGTTCACATCATGTCCTAATGTGTCCTCTTGAAGGTTGTTCTATTCCAATCTATTATATGTCTTTTCATTGACGACTGAATCTTCTTTTATGTGTGAAATATCAATACAAATAATAAATTCATGAATAATTTCACAAATTAATGTTTCTGACATAATATCATATATTTACGGATCCAGTGAACACAGTCAGGAAACGCACTATCATTTGATTAGAAACTAATACCTCGTAAGTTTTACAGGACGTCTTCATGTTTTATGTGTTAAACTTTCCTCAATTTCATATGTTGCAATAAAATATTTCTCTACAGAGGGCAAGCTTGTTTTTCTTAACCTGAGTATCCGTTGTCTAAAACTAATTTAAACAGTAGCAAAATAGATTCTCACGTATTAAGCGAAAACTGCATTCCGCAAGTTGAAATTTTAGTTAACACCTACATTCATCAGAGTTGACGAAAACGATTTGCACAATTTAACTGAAGTACATACTTTCGTTTAAATAATCTTTGTATCGATTATTAAAGATTGTCTTAAGCGAAATGTCTCCTTTTTATGATCCCGTCTCATGTCCTTAATAAAAATTGCTACAGTGCTGTTGAAGGTACCAGAATCATTTTACCCTTATGAAAACAGTAACAAATGTTTCTTGATTGCAAGGATGAAAGGGTTAATGAGCCAAAAAGTGATTTTCAACACTTCGGGGCGTATGATCGTACCAAGCCTAAGTCAGGCAAGATTTTGGTCCAAACTAGGTTTTGTTAAACTCAAGCCGTTGGTCTAAGTTAGACTGTACAATGTGATATATATCATATGTGAACCTGGACATCTCACTGTTGATACTGTTTGGCATATGTGACCCCGAACAACTCGAAGAGTGGCTCTTTAATTAAAAAGCCACATGTTTGCAGTATACGGAGTACGGGGCAGTACGAGTACCTTGGGTACAAAGAGGAGACACTGCGTGACGGTGGTGCAGAGCACGGTGATGGTGGCGATGACGATGTAGACGAGGGAGGGGTTGTTCCTGATGCTGTATGCCACCAGCACCCCCACCACCCCCAGGGCCACCACGTTGTAGATGCACATCCCTATGTAGTGAGACTCGTTCAGCGTTGAGAACCGAACCTGTGCGAGGAGGACATACGTCATTTATATTGTACGAACGTTGTCCGTAAATTTTCATAGAATATACCGTTAGCATAAAAAAAACGAATGTACAAAAACTGTAAGTACCAAAAGAAGGGTAATTTAAATCGATATATATCAACATGATGATAGTAAGTAAATAGTAAGTAAATGATGAAGTAAATTAGGAAATTAGCACTTTTATATTACAATATACAGCGCAAACAATGGAATAGGGAACACATAGGGAATAGGTGTATTAGTATTAGGATTATCAAGTATTAGTATCTTATACAGACTTTATGACATAACAATTTGATAATAAATGTTTCCTTTTTTATCTTAACTAGTGGTGCAGAAAATTATAATAGAAGTTTGAATACATAGCATATAAAGTTTATAGAAGGGCGTTTTATGTTCTCAATGGTCAAATGGTCAAAACTTGGGGCTTGGAAGATTTTATTAGCGCTTCATTAATAAACAGAAATCGCAATATTACTTAAGTTCAAATCGATGAACCTGATTGAACTTTCCGATCTACTTAGCTTTACTTCACAGTAAAACACCATCCCATCTTAACCGTTATCATCTATCAGTACAAATACTCTACTGGACCAAGTACAGGAGTAGAAGGAATCCCTCTTCCTACTTGCTCTGATCCCCCTCACCCCAAAACCCGTTTACATATTTGGTGCAACAGTAGGAAAAAAACTATCGGAAAAAAAATAAAGACCCATCATTTGCTCAAAAGTAACTTCATCCCTCCGCCTCACAACCTGTCTGAGTTACCTACCCTCCGTGTCTCACACGAGGACGATTCCTAGCAGAAGCAATAAGATCCTTTTTCATCTACCTTCCATCACACCAAAATAACTACCATCTCTGAGAAACTGATCCATCTTGTCTTCTCACGAGGGGAACTAAAATAAATCAGTCCAAGAATAAAATTGACCCCGAGCAAATTCTCCACTGAACTGTCTCACCTGGTATCCAACAATTTTTACACAAACTGAGGGCGGGATATAGCAGTGATTTGTGCGTTTAGTTTCGGAATACGAGATCCGGGGCTCGAATCTGGCCAGGGGCTCGCAATTTTGTTTTAAGTAAAGATCTGTAAATGTAAGGTTTATGTTCATTGTTACAATGAATTTCAACGCAGTGCCACCAATGGTGCGCTAGTAACAATCGTTGCTCGTAGGTTTAACCGAATCTCAAAACCTCAATAGTGTTGTGGGCTTTCTCCCATCAATTACACTAACAGCCTTGATATAAGGGAAATACTCCTGAAAGCATCGTTAAACACCAAGTCCCCTCAGCTCACCTCCCTCACATGAACCGTCCAAGCTCTGCTACCTACCCTCCGTGTCTCCCAGCTCCCTCACATGAACCGTCCAAGCTCTGGTACCTACCCACCGTGTCTCCCGTCTGCCTCATATGAACCGTCCAAGCTCTGGTACCTACCCTCCGTGTCTCCCGTCTGCCTCACATGAACCGTCCAAGCTCTGGTACCTACCCTCCGTGTCTCCCGTCTGCCTCACATGAACCGTCCAAGCTCTGGTACCTACCCTCCGTGTCTCCCGTCTGCCTCACATGAACCGTCCAAGCTCTGGTACCTACCCTCCGTGTCTCCCGTCTGCCTCACATGAACCGTCCAAGCTCTGCTACCTACCCTCCGTGTCTCCCGTCTGCCTCATATGAACCGTCCAAGCTCTGGTACCTACCCTCCGTGTCTCCCGTCTGCCTCACATGAACCGTCCAAGCTCTGGTACCTACCCTCCACGTCTCCCAGCTCCCTCACATGAACCGTCCAAGCTCTGGTACCTACCCTCCGCGTCTCCCGTCTGCCTCACATGAACTGTCCAAGCTCTGGTACCTACCCTCCGCGTCTCCCACCTTCCTCACATGAACTGTCCAAGCTCTGGTACCTACCCTCCGCGTCTCCAACCTCCCTCACATGAACTGTCCAAGCTCTGGTACCTACCCTCCACGTCACCCAGCTCCCTTACATGAACTGTCCAAGCTCTGGTACCTACCCTCCACGTCACCCAGCTCCCTCACATGAACTGTCCAAGCTCTGGTACCTACCCTCCACGTCACCCAGCTCCCTCACATGAACTGTCCAAGCTCTGGTACCTACCCTCCACGTCACCCAGCTCCCTCACATGAACTGTCCAAGCTCTGGTACCTACCCTCCGCGTCTCCCACCTCCCTCACATGAACTGTCCAAGCTCTGGTACCTACCCTCCACGTCACCCAGCTCCCTTACATGAACTGTCCAAGCTCTGGTACCTACCCTCCACGTCACCCAGCTCCCTCACATGAACTGTCCAAGCTCTGGTACCTACCCTCCACGTCACCCAGCTCCCTCACATGAACTGTCCAAGCTCTGGTACCTACCCTCCACGTCACCCAGCTCCCTTACATGAACTGTCCAAGCTCTGGTACCTACCCTCCACGTCACCCAGCTCCCTCACATGAACTGTCCAAGCTCTGGTACCTACCCTCCACGTCACCCAGCTCCCTCACATGAACTGTCCAAGCTCTGGTACCTACCCTCCACGTCTCCCAGCTCCCTCACATGAACCGTCCAAGCTCTGGTACCTACCCTCCGCGTCTCCCAGGCGAGGAAGACTCCCAGCAGCAGGAAGACTCCCTGGATGAGGAGGATGACGATCAGGAAGTAGCTCTGGTGTTCCGACCAGCAGTAGCTCGCCACGTACTGCACTATCCGCTCACCTTGAGCCTCGCCCTGCAACCCGATGAGGATTTTCAGAAAACGCTATTATTTGTGAGGCCACTTAAAGGGAGACTGATCGGATCTGCGAAAAACCTTAAGATTGAGTAAACGCCAGGACGGGCTCTTTGACTTTGTTATTGTTTTGCAGTTGCATGCTGGGAAAATTTCGACTGGTTATACGACTACAATGCGCTGGAATTAAACGCTCTTCTGCTCAACGGATCATGGAATACTATAGGGAATAAACGCATATTTACCACTATGGGTTTGAAACCAGCGGTAATAAATACCTGTTTCAAGAAAGAAGCTGTATTAATTCACAGTGTAACAAATGATCTGGGTCAGACGAAATCTTATGGGATAATTTTATAACTCATTTTCATAAAGATAAGATAAATTTCTAAACGAAAAGTTTTCGAGGTAGGATTTATTACACAGAGACAGAGACCATAGCAAAATTGGGAAGAAAGATGCTTTCAATGAAACAATGGTAAAATAAACATAGTACCAGGTTTATTTACATCGGTACCTGGTACAATATAAAACATATTCAGTGAAAGAAAACAACGAACCTGCTTAGTTTGAGAGTTAGCGAGCGCCTCCAGAAGGGCTAATAACGAACCTGCTCAGATGATCCATGTATATACTCTATGTTAATAATGTATAATCTTACAGTTTGGGAGAGTGTCCGGAGGAAAAGCTATCATTCATTTAAAATTTTCATTGGTCATATTTAATGTTCTACAACTTCATTGGTTCATTAAACTAGACATTGTGCCGGAGAAAGAAATAACATTTTCATTGGTCAGATGGTGGCGTTCACTAATGCCTACATGGAAGAACGCCTACAGTCTTATCAAAACATCTTCATGCACCAGTGGCTACAACTTCATTGGTTCATTAAACTAGACATTGTGCCCGAGAAAGAAATAACATTTAATTACACAATAATAAGCGTCGATTGTGTATATTTTTTGTCCACTAAGCCAGACACGACGGCGCCATCAAGCAATGGCCCGACAGTTATATGACCTGTTACGACACATGACTAGACTCACTGGACGTCAATAAACGGACACCTCACACCTGTTATCTGTAACATCCGGCTTTTTGATACACAACTTCAAATGGCAGATTCCTCGTCGTCTTCAAGGCACTTTTTAATGTGTATTAGATTATTAGTGTATTGCAGACTGTTAAATTTATAACTTCTTTGAGAGGCATTTTAGAAATTGGAATGACAAAGACGGTGTCATCGATATATTCCTCTGCATTATTGTTAAATTTATCATACAAATTTAAAACGATGTTATTTAACAACGACAAAATAACATAAACATTATTAGATGAGAAAATTACTTTTTTTGTAAACCCCATTATACCAATCACTCAGTTACATGATTTCACTGAATAATGAGACAAACATATGTTTATCTACATATTTAGGCAATAAGCAAACATTAATATCGTATTTCACTCTTTGATTGGGTACTTTATCTTCTTAAACTGTGAGAAATATTATGTTATTTAAGAAGATTTAGGGGGAAAACTAGTCATATGATTTAATCATATTTTATTCGTGAAAAACATAAGCTTTTGAATGGATTGATCAAAAGTTCAAAAATTATTTCAAAACCGTTCCAGTATATTACAAGTATAATTATTTTTGAATAAATGTAAGAGATAGGATGATAGGGGCATATTTTTGTTCATATTTTGTTATATGATTGTTAAATCACAAACCTATTCATACTTAGAACGAAGTTATCATATTCATAGAATGAGGAATAATATCGCGGTGATCGGGGGAAAAGTCACAGTCCTTCCTTCGCCTCAACTACCTAAAACAATTGACGAAAAGCTCTGTCATGAAAGCAATCTTGTATTTCTATATAAACTTCATCTTCTTGTGAGATCACCATCCATCAACTGTAACATAACTGTTATATCCCGGAGCGCTATCCACATTGAAACCACTAAAAGCTCAGAGAAAATTCATCCTTTCGGACAATGAAATGAAGAAAGGGGACAAATGCTTGGTAGTAATGGTGCAACAAAAGTATCGAATTTATTTAATCCTTATATCCCAAATAAAGATATACATAACACGGTTTCAAAAATACAAATTACGGACAACTGTGATATTCAATATTTATTAAATTATAAAATGATAAATATTATTAACAAAGACAACATAAGTTAAATCATACCATGTGGCCTATCATCAGTCAACTTAATTTCAACACAGAAAAATTATTTGAAATACCAACCATTTCAATAAGCATTACTATCATAAAATATTGTGATTTTCCCTAGGCAAATTCGTGACTTTTTTTCCGTTTACCGTGTCAGATACGGTCACGGATTTCAAAACGATGTACACTATTTTCAACAATCATACAAAATAGAAATCATTCTTCTATTTGAAAGGGTTTGTTAAAAGCAATGCAAATATAAAATAATAATATATATAATAATAATAATAAATATGAAAATGCAATAACATAAAAAGTTTCATTCGCTACGTTTATCCTCTTTGTAATAAATCATTTTATTAAAATGTAGCCCAACTGGCCATTGAGAATAAAGCTGAGTGTGTTACGACGGATCTTTGACTATGCTGAAGGCTGTATCAAATAATAGTGCTTTCGTTAGAATTCTTTTTGATATTGGGGTAAAAATCATATTTTTTATTTGTACGAACACACTTATATAATTAGGTTACGAAACCCGAGGTTACGAAATCCTCTACAGCTGCCGGGCGGTGCCCAGTTCGTGTCACGTGACCGCGTTACGCAACTAAAAAAAGTTCTCGAACTCTCATTACCTTGGCTGATTAGTGTTTTCAGGCCTGAGTATAGTAGTCCGATCAGTCTCCCTTTAACGATTCCGCCCCTTTCATTTTTTAAAAACAGGAGCCAACATTTAGAATCAAAGTAGGTTAGGACAAAGTAAAGCAAAGGCTGCTTATGGATCTGATGAAGCGTTATTATCTTAAGTTTCTTGCAATTTCATCTCATACTGTACATGTACATGTACATGTACTATCCGCTCTTTCAGAAGGCTCTTTTAACAAAAATGCATATACTTATTTTGATAAATTCTAAAAAAGAACAAACAGTAACATGAAAGTGGCTCATATGTATTGGCACTTGCATCACTGAGATCATGTAATTTAGAACTTTACAATACTTTTTATCTTCAAAAATACTCGAGATGTCTTTATGGTATATTTCTCAATTATTTCTTTTTTAAATCATAAACTTCTACATATTATGATATATGGTTTTCGTTTAATATCCTTAACCTTCTAAGCCATAAGAGCAGAAGGCAAGTTACCTTATCGAGTGTGTCTCCCAGGATGACAGTCTGAGGGTCGACTATAAACCAGATAACCAGCACCAGAGAGTTGACCGCCACCAGCGCACCAATCAGCAGGAACAACGTCACGTCCTGTACTGACTGCATTGTGGAATAAATAAACCGAATCTCATTGATAAGGCTCCGTTAAAAAAATTTGGACCAACGAATATTTTGTTAAACATAAATATTTCCTAAAAAAAGTTTTTCTTAATTGGGGTTTCGCTGTGACTTGGAATGTGTATTTATGACCCGTATGTTTCCATTTATCCAATGATTGCCATAATCAGAATCTTTAATGGCTTTCAATTAATATTGGTCATTTCCTTTAGATGTTGTAGACTGCTATTGCCCTATGTGAGAATGGACGGGGGATACGATATCGATAATTGTGTAAATGTCACTCACTCGTTTCTTCATCTGCAAGCTGGCAGTAAATATTGTGTATATTCTCCAGGTTTTGGCAAATAAGGCACCGAACGAGAGAGAAAACGCCATGAGAAGAAGAGAAATCTTTAACTGAAATCAAAACAAAGGAAATATCAAGCTTATTCAGAGGCGTTCGTCTTATATAACTGTGCCATATATAACTTGTTCCCGTTGGAACTGAAGTAAGGTCCTCCTGTAACTGTCCCCTGTTATGATAAAATACATACAATAGGGCAAGGTATACAGAGACTTAATTCAATGAAACTCCGTCAATTGGTGTACTAGCATAGTCAAAGTTTACTCACACAAATATGTGCCTTTTATATGACTAAAACATGGACTATAATATTTCATAACAACACGCGTACTCGTACAACCAAGAAAGGCATATAGTATTGCATTATTGGGATCGTTAATGTATGGCCTCCTCATAAGAAATCTTTCACTAGCGAAAACTTTAAGTTAGAAAAAAGGGTTAATGTAAAGACTTGTAAAGAAAAGAAGTGTTGATACTTAAATGCCATTAAAGACACAGTGAAAGAATACTCCCCTGTCTATACCCTGAGTAAACTATGCCTTGAAATAAAGCTCTGTCCGGTGTCCCTGAACATAATGAATGCAAATTTGAAAGGGAAGATCAATCAAGCAAGGTCGTTTGAAACATATGATAATTGGACAATGCACAGTTAAGTTACCTTGCAGTAGTAGCTCTTTCTGGTGGCCCTGATATCTTCTATAAACACGCTGAGGTAAGCAAGGATACACCCCACCAGGATGATGTTGTTGATCTTGGGGGAAGACATCTTGATGATTCTGATAAGAAATATTTGATTTTGACAAATATAGCATCCTACACCCTTATTTCAAAATGGTTTATTTACTTAAGAAACGCAATTTATACAGATGTTGTTTAAAAGGCAACAAAGCATAATATTTCAATTTGTAAATGCAATATACAACTCATAACGTTAATTCAGTTGCTCAATTCTGTGAATTCTCAACATGACAAACCTGACTTTCTGATAGAGGAACGATGATATAGATCGCTATTTCATAATCATATCTTTTTGAGAAGATAATTGGTCAAATGGGGTTGAATTTTGTATCTGAATTATGACAGATCAGATTGACCGATAATTCACAAATTTCCTCTGCTGATCGTACTTGACATGTCTGTTCTTGCAGTTGAAGACGAGGAAGACGAGAGAGAGGAGGATGCCGAGGCTGGAGATGGCGGTGATGGTGATGTAGCTGGAGATGGGCAGAGTGAAGGGCAGCAGCTCGGTATGGTTACCGTCCAGGGGCGCACTCCCTGCAATAGGAATAACTATTTATACGTGTGACAGGGTGAGATATAAGCATTCCTACTGGCTTTGGCTAGAGGGATATTTCTTTGGCTGAACAGGTAGAGTGTAGAACTCTCAACCCGGTCCAGGGTTCGAAATCCCGGTGGAGGTGGTCTCAAAATCACTTCTGTTACATAAGTATCACATGAAGGACATCCATGTCATATATTGCTTCTCACAGATAGATTTTACCGCCGGTTGAAACGCATAAACATTCGTGACTGTGATTCAGTGCTGTTTTTTTTCCATGAACATTACACTTCATCTATGATTAAACACATTTTACCCAGGTCACCAAGCTGTATTTAAAAAGATATTTGGAAAATACTGGAAGCGTGTATTTTTATTCTAAGAAGATTTTCATCATCTAGCAACAGTGAATTTGCTTCACCAAGTCTCTTAGCTCTAATGATGAAGCCATACGTTAACCTCAGTTGTAAGACGAGCGCTGGTGTATTTTGTGTTAAATCATTGATTCGAAAGTCAAACATTACCATCATGAAAATGATGCATATCGGTTGAAATTGATTGTGTCTAAAGTTCATTTGCGATAAACGAATAAAGTTGTTTATCACATCTCATTTATCGGAATAAAATGTGAAACAATCGCGGCTCGAAAGAGAATAACTATCACCCCTCCAACGTAGCATTTTCAACATTTAAAAGTCAATTTGAACATATATTTCCTTTATCAATATCTATTCACCATTGTAAACATCACCCATGATCAACCTCTTGCCACTTGGCTCTCTGTTGTCGTAGGTTCCAACTTCTACAAATTTGTCATCTGAAACAGAGAATCTATTTTCAGATATCGAGAAAGCAGACTGTATATATCGCAATGTTTCTATTTTTAAAGCAAAATATACAGGATATATAGCTCATCAGACATGTAAGGGCCACAGGGGTCACGCCCTGAAAACCTATCATCGTCTTCTCCAGTAGCATACACCTAAAAAGTTGAACTTTGTGTTCAGACTTCTTGACTAGTGACGATTTAAATCTATAGCTTTGGTGGCCCATCTCAAGAAGCATAAGGCCTAGATAGCTGAAATTTTATGTACAGACTCCTTGATGAGTGAGGAATAATAATGCTTTAACAGCCACGCCCTTAAACCTATTTTCATCCTCTTTTCGAGAAGCATAAGAAAAGCCTAGAAAACTAAAACCTTGATAATGAAGCCTGATGAGCTACAGATCAAATGGCTCTATTTCTAGGAATTTTTACTGTACTTGATATGTATAGGATGTAACTGATTTCACTCTGGCACCAAAAGGTATGTTCTTTTTATTCATTCCTCAATTCTGATCTTCTACATGACTACACTATCACGATGGCTACAGACACTAATTCCAGATATTGGACAAACATAACCCACGTCTTAATTAAAGATCGGGATTTCCTCAAACTTCACCTCTGACCATCTGCACACCAACAAGACGTTTTCCGTCCCCATTACTGTCAAATTCGACATGACCAGATACCGAGTCGAACTGGACCTTTAATAGGTTGGCCTTGATCACCTCCGTCATGTCGCGGTCTGTGTAGCTGAAGTCACTCAGGTTCCTGCCGCTTCCTGGTGAACATTTGGGTACAAAGATATTTCAGTGATTCAGTTTTTAGTTTCCGTTCATTAAAGACAGAGAGACAAACAAGATAAATTTTATTCTTATTCTAGCCCTTTATCTAGCCATTAATGTATTCAATTTCCATTTATTGGGATTAATATTTCGTTAAAAATGACAACAGTTATGATCTGCTTCGACTGTATCATTGTGTAGTAGTATATGTAAAATCGTTGTATACCATTAAAGACTTCAGTTACTGTATCAAACGTGTTCTCTCTGTGTACTGTATGGAGAGTAAAAAGAACAAACCATCATTGTTAAATTGATTCATAGTTTTGTTGAGGGCTAAGGCAGCGGCCCACACGGAGTCGTAGCCGTTAGGAGCACGATTGTATCCGCTCACGGGTCTCGGCAAATCTCGCGTCATCTCGTCCAAGCGCTTCCGGAAACTATGAACGGAGATGTCTGTCAAGCCCTTTGATGTGGGGTTCGTGTTGGAGAAGATGTTGTGTACGATGAAGGTGCCGCGAAGTGCCGTCAGGATCTCGCTTGAGGTGCAGTTGACGTCATCAGTCGTCTCCCACCATTTGTTGTGAGATATTGCTGTGGTCGTGATCCAGACCTGCTGCCCATAGAACCCGGCATGGTAGGCCTGGGGAGGAGAAGTTAAGGGTTCAGGAGAGGATATATAGAGGAGAATAATTATCCGAACGTTGACTCTGGATTTTCGAGTGTGGAGAATTTCCTCTATGGCTTGACTTAAATGTGTCTTAATTATGTCTACAACGATGTGGATCGGCAGTTTCAGAAGGTTAACAGGGAAACTGAGAAAAAGAAATTAAGCAAAACAACTTCTTCTTAAAAGACCAATCTTTTAGTCATTTAGAGGGAAATGTTTCGTAAAGGAATTAAACTAAACGTGCATAAAAAAAGAGTAAAAATTAACATCGAATTTCATTTTCAAAACATTTCTTTCATAATGTTGTTACTTAAAATCGCCTGTAAAAGGGATGGTCTGCAGATGTAATCCCCTCCTTTTCACTAGATGCCATCCTTTTAAGAATTCTGGATCCGTCACTGATGTATATTGGTGGTCAAATTCAAGGCGATTGGATTATTGTATTATTATACGTAGCTTCTGTTTGAAAAAGTTTGTTTTCACAACAAAGCAGTTACTTACCAGAGACTCTCTTGTTAGCCACTACTAATGGTCTTCAAATTTATTTGCATTAGGACAGTCAAACAGTTACACCTTCCTAGTGTTTAATGTGGCAGTGATTTGATATCAGTTTTGAAAAAAATACACATTAACAATACCACTATCATAACGTTCACTTTCGATCAAACTCAACGAAAAAGGTATTATGAAATGGAATGCAAAAATTATAAAATATACATTTGCTCTTCTATCCTTTCTTTTCAAGAGACCTACCGCACAAAAGACCCGTCTCGCCTTGTTGGGATAGAATCCTCCAATGATTATCCTGGCATCTTCACTCTGAGTACAACAGAAAGCAATTGGACGTCAGTAGTTATATTAATTTGTGTATGGAAACGATGTTTTTTACATTAACGAAATAATAACAAATACATACTTACATATAGAAATATAAACTTAGGAGGTTTAATATTTGTGTATCTTCATTGACACATTCAAAAATTCCGTCACTTCATCGGCACATGCGAAATATCACTGATATCATCACGTTACAAGTCGCTTCTACCAAACAAATATCAAGATACAACAAAACATTAGGAGGTTGCGGAGCGATATATTTTCTTGTCATAATCTTCTAAAAAATCATATTGTACAAGTTTAGAAAAAGAAATACAGAGGCAAACACATACTCATTAAACCAAAGCGTACATCTACATCTATGTTCCGATCCACCTCTGCTGACTAGTAAAGGTAAACTTCTTTGAAAGACATTTAGAGGTTGTTAAATGGAAGAGTTCTATGAAATTTCAATTTCTTTCTATTTTTCGCAGGAGTGTGACGTTTCGGCGTATTTACTAATACCGTTATCAAGCAAATAGAACTCGTCCTTGTTCAAGTTAAGGTTACCACAGCATGCACGATGGGTTCCCCACCTCACCATAAGACGGGCTATGGCTGTGTCCGGGTGGTCACTGAAGACGGCCTGGGCCACCAGCTCCACATCGTCCGCCTTGAACCTGGACATCAGGTCCTCCACCATCTGACAAACAGGCACCGGAGTGAAGCTTTAGATTGTAGATGTTTCTGGTCTTTCCATATAGACAAACATGATGCGATGACGTTTTTATTCAATAAATGTTTTGGCAAGTGAACATTAAAAATATTCAACAGAGATTCAAATTTTTTATCACTTTTAGCGATAGAAAAAATCTTCTTTAAAGGTCTACACGAACAGAAAAGAGTTGCAATTGAAATTTGATGTTTTAATGTAGTTTTAGACTACGGGAAGAGTGTTTCATTTAACATCTGGAAAAAGAGGCTTAACTTGTTGGATTGGAACTTGCCAATTCAATTTTCAATAGAATCACTTTAAACCAATAGTAACCCCGAAACATTACCGTCGAGAAAATCTGAAAGTCCTCGTGCAGTGTAGCGACTCTCTTCCACCGGAAGTGACGTAACAATTCCATACGGGCTTCGTTCAACACGCTTTCCGACACCACCAACCGGAAGAAGTCAGGGTAGCGCTTCCGGTCCGAAAGGGCAGGCGACACGGACACATAAGAGAGCTGCAGTCAGAACATAGAGAGAGAACACAGTCACAGCATGCCAATTGTTGATGAGGGTCGTTGTTTCCGTATGACGTACGTAGGTTTGCAAATTTTGCTTCCTATAAAATCATATCTTATCAATCCATACCGAGGTAACATGTTTTTGAATTCAGTCTTATTAGGTAACCCTTTCGCCTTTCGATGTTTTATTGTCTCAGTTTTACATACTTGATGTGTAAAAATTCACATATATTTTCGTTTGCTTATCAGATAGCAAGGAAGATAAATACAAGAGGGTAAGCTTACTCTTGAAATCTTTATTTCTTGGTGAATATGATGTTTTGATTGGTTTATGTTGTGAAGTAGTTTGGGCACTGAAAATGTTTTGTGTTTGAATTCAACTCACGGTACGAACATCAACTTTCAGGAAATGGAAAGTCGCTGTATAGTCCATGCGAAATAATCAACATCAAACATCCTTATTTAAATAATGAAAACAAAGCCGGAGCTTAAATGCCTTAGAATAACGGGCTAAGATGATGCTAGCCTAGCAATAGCAGCATTTGAAATCAACAAATTTAATCGAAAAGTTCCAATTTAGCACGTGCTGAGCTAGATAAGATGTATGTGTATCTAATTGCATGTACGCTGTCTCAAAACAACTCCGGCTCTGTTTCTGCTTGGAGTTAGGCTAGAGAGAGAATTGATGTGCAGCAGTGAAGTTGACTTTTAAAAAAATGCAGACTCTTGTGAAGTGTAAATAAGTGTTCAGTATTAATGACAACATTATGGCAAGACGATGGGGGCGAGTCAGTTAGCCACTAGCGCGGTCATTGCTGCCGGTGTTGTCAGACTCTAGGGTGTGGGGTCGAATCTCAAAATCGTAACATCTTTGTCAGTGCATCGATCTATCATTAATTTTATCCTAAAATTTTGGTTTGAAGATAAAAGTGTATTAAGTGTGTGTTTCTTTAACATTGCGGAGATTTAAGTATGTATGTATGCCAACAGTTTCATGAATAATGTGGTTTTATTATATAGCTGAAACATTACAGCTAGCCTATAGTATAGGAGAAGATTCATAGAAAAGTGATGTGATACCTCATGTATACACCTTATACACTTGACAGTAAGGGGCGCATATAAGATTGCCTCTGTGCTGCATGACATATCCATATCTAGAAGGGTCTAGCGATGTGACACCCAAGATACAGCCCTGTTTAGCGTAAAGTTATACATATCAAGGTAAAACTGCCTTTGTGCTGAAACATAACTCTACCTGTATAAGGTTCCAGCGGTGAGACACTTGAGCTACAGCCTGGCTGACAGTGGAACAGCCCTCACCAATAACCATCAACTTTACAGGGGGATGACACACGTTGTCGGCTACTGCCTTGATGCCTAGACCTTCGTCACACTGCCAATATAGAGGGTATAAACAGGACATTGGTCATACTTATATAGGGCATCTGCTGTCAATATTTACCAACATTGTGGTATTTAGCCAGTCTAAGTAAACCTAGCCTCACTATTATCCGTTAGTATAGCAGTGTAACGGATAATAGTGAGGCTAGGTTTACTTAGACTGGGTATTTAGCATAGCTGTTGTTAATTTTTAAGGATTTTGTGTCAATATTAGAGTATGTGTTAGTATCGGTAACTATAATATTTGTTGGTCAATGTGTAGGATATATGTTGTCAATATGTAAGTATGTAGGATATGTGTTGTCAGTATCTACATGTAGAATATTTGTTGTCAGTATCTAGGACAGTTGTTGCCGGTTACGTTGATATTTGCTGTCAATATGTAGGATATTTTTGTCAGTATGTAGGATATTTGCAGTCAATATGTAGGATATTTTGTCAGTATGTAGGATATTTGTTGTCAGTATTTGGAAAATTTGTTGTCAGTATCTAGAATATTTTTGTCAGTATCTAGAATATTTTTGTCAGTATCTAGGCGGTTGTTGCCAGTAACTATGGTATTTGTTGTCAGAAGCTAAGGCATTTTGTTGTCGGCGTGAAGGACATTTGTTGTTAGTTATCGTCTGTAGAATATTTGTTGTAATTGATAAAAATAAACATATATATTCAATTTTTGCAGGGAAATGTATTCACAAAAGAGTGTCTCATTCAAAATGTTTTATTTTTCAATCAATAAAATGTTAATGAATATATTTTTAACCGAATTTTATAACTTGATATGGTTTATACAAATTATTTAGTGTTTTTAGATGGATCGACCTTGCATGTGGTTGATCAAACTTTTGGGATATGACGTACAATCGCACATATTTCGTCTGAAAATATGTCTTGTAAAGAGATTAACACATTCTTGATGAATTCAAATATTCTAAATACCCCCTTCAATAACAATTGAGGGCACTAAATTTGTTTAAGTAATGTGAAGCATGCTGCCAATAATCATGTGAGTTATATTTACACTTAACATGAATGTTTTCCTAGCAAAAAGTTTTCGTTTATACATATTTATCATTTTATGTAAATGTAAGTTGTATTTAAAAATGAATAAGTAAAATAGACCACATTGATGTTTATAGGTGCAATCTCAAACCACTGCTGTCATAAATAGATCTATATCATAATTAAACAATAATTACATATCACGTTAGGGAGGGGTGCAGGAAGTAAGTCACAAATCAAAACCAATTAGTTTTCAACTCCCTTTTCTTGTCGATATATCTTAAATGGAAGTCACAATTTGACTTTATCTGTTTCCCCACGTGTGCATCTTCTCTCAGACTGAACGCTGAATTATTTTTCTTATACGCTGAAAGCAGTCTGTTATCAGAGCACAACTTCAAATGACGTAGTTCACTTTAAATATCGTTTAAGTTTTTGTAAAGCTTATAACTAATCTCCTCTTTCTAGTTCGCTAATAGTTTCCTTCGTCGAAGAGGCTCGCTCTCCCATTATGTACGGTTATGATAAGCTGATGACATTGCAAAAGAGATCTGATGAACTGCCGTCTCGCACGTACACCTTGTAGCATTTATCCACACCTTTATTACACCGTGTATACTTTAACGATGATGAAAAACATTATTCCAGTCAAAGCAAAATCTGAAATTCTTCAGAGGTATTTAGAACGTATACTCGCCTCCGTCTCCTGTTCCGTGTGACCAGTGCATAAAACGCCCTATTTAGGGTTTTTATATTAAAACTTAAGATTCGAAACTGTCAATGTTAATTACATTTGTATATTTATGTGGAATATGTTCATTGTATGTCACATTTAAGTGCTAGTGTAGATTGACTCACATTATATTTGATAGCTACCTATATGAAGTAGACTTTCTATAATTGAAAGTCTTCCGGGTAACCTCAATATCCAAGTTTAAGTCTGAATCTAAATTTGAAAATGGGGAACGTTATTGCAAATGATATTTCTAACATGTTTTACATGTGTCTGTGAATGTTCTACTATACAATGATTATTTTAAACAGTGAATGGTTCATAGTTATCCCTGACAGATTCAATTAAGTTCACTTCAAAAGTCAAATAACTTCGAATGTAATTTGTTGCCAAGATCAAGTAGTGAAATAATGACATACATATGATTTTTTTAAAATCCTAGCAACACAACAATTCCGGAAGTAAATCTTCCTCTCAGGTCGGGTCATGTTATAACAATCGTCAATGTTATAAATCTATAGCGGAGAGCCCTTATCTGTGTTGTAAAACAGCTCTTGCCAATGACTGATTATCCGCTGAGAGGTTCTAGAATGAACAGACAGCAAGTGGAATATACGACTTTACACCTCCGCTATCTCAACGCGAGGGGTAACGCAGGGAGTGAGGTTGTGCCATTTACCTTCCTTGAGAAAAGTGTAAAGTTATTTCATTCAGGTTATACTATCAACAGTGTTGAGTATGTCCCGTTCGTTCGTCACCGCACTTACGGAACGGATATCATTACCGCCTGTTTAACACGGATGATTATATCAATACCGCCTGTTTAACTAGGTTGAGGAGAAAAAGATCTAGAAACATGCAGGTCATGACGGCTTGTATCCCTCAAATTATGTCGTCAAACTGTTGAGTGCCTGCATAACCCCATGTTCAGTCAGGCTGTAGAGATTGTAACATTTCTTTACGGTTCCAAGGTATCGCCATATTAGATGCATTCGCTCTATCCTTTTCGCATAAACGTTAGACATTTGATAGAAACTGTTACGGTTATTATGAAATCGATTTATGTTGATTACGTTTGGCCAGTTAAGAACTTTAGATGATTAATGATATTAAGTCTATTTTGAAAAGTTTTATGTTAAATTTCGCTAGTAGTAAAATGATGTTCGTAGGTAAACGATTTTCCCTTTTCGAAAAGAGGATGTATATCATAGGGTAAAAGGATGTCTTCATAACCTGTACTATGATCATATCATGTTCCATAATGATAGTTGATCTGTGTGACTGTGTGACCTTGCAAAATGAATCAACAAGGAGCCATAATCAACGAGTACATTCTTTCATAAACAGTATTTTGTCAATTGTCAATTTGAAATGACCACATATGTCATTTTCATGTTGATTTATTTGTTTCCTATTTCGATAATTCATTCAAAATTGACGTCATATTTAACGTGAGATTTAAAGGCCAAAACAGTTCTTATTTAAACTTTTATCCAAACTAACTACCTCGGAGCCAGAACCACTTTGTCCTCGAACACAAATGACATGTCCTTATCCTATCAGACCTCTAAGCAAAAGCTCACCTTGGTGTCGTTGAAGAAGATGTTGAGATGGTAGCCCGGGAGGATGTCCGCCCGGTTGTTAATGTCCTGCAAGGCCATCTCTGCTGCAGGCTTGATGGCGAGCCCGCGGTCCCAGGGTCCCGTCACCGGGAAGAGTCCGATCAGGTTGATCTGTGTGGGGTTGTCGGTCTCCACAAAACTCACACAACAAAGCACAACAACACAACACCTCACAACATGGTTCCGATCCATGGCTTGATGTTTTTGCCACATATTAAACTCAGACACCTTTGAAGTTTCTTAAGTGGAATGTGTTTACGCTTGACATGAACATCTGTTCCAATACTCCGGATCTCTTTATCCCTGTGAAGTTCTGTTAAAGTATCTTGTAGGAACATGAAATGCACGTGTAAGACCGTGTATGTAGAGCGCTATCTGCAGGCCCACTGTTATCACCTGCATATCACCTACAGCAAGCTCCCGAGTGAGACGCGTCCCTCTGCTTGTCTTCACGTGTTCCTCCAATTGCCCGACTCTATCATGGCACCCGTCCAGGAAGTGTAACAAGGCGGAAGTATATCGGTTTGCACAGTCCCTGGTGTGCGTATACACACATATGCTGTTTTAATTTCTGATGAACTCACGAGTAATATTTCCAGTAGATTTCCCATTCAATCGCGCTTTTGTAATTGTCAGGTATAATTAGTTTATAGCTAAGTATTTCATTTTATGTACCCGACCTCGGTACTCTGTTCCTGCCAGCCACAAAACCTAATGGCAAGATACGTTGAATCAAGAGCTGTACAAATACACGAACACATCCGTGTTGTAAATGAGTGATTCAACGTTTACATACGAGGCAGAGATTGTAACAGCGACTCAGTTAGAGTGTGTTATCATTCCATTGAGAGCAGATAGGGGCATTCTACGCCGGCCACCCAGACTCCCTCCCCCCCCACAATGCATAATTATGTTATTGTTTGTAACAACGTGGTGAAGCGATTGACGTTTCTGGAATATAGAACATATGATAAAGCAAATTTTCATTTTAAATATCCTGGTTTTCCATGTTCATATTAAGAACGCAATTTGAATGGATTAATTTCCTTTTCAGGAAAATCTTTCTCTTCCTTGAATAGAGATCATATTCAGTTCTTTGTCTGTTTGAAATATGAAATCGAAAAACTTTCGTGAAGGGTGAAAGTTAAACAAAAGGCGTGCTAACACTTCCGTATTGAGTTGATATGTGTCACAATGGTTCATTTGGTTTTTATTTAGTCAAGTAGTCAATTTGAAATGGTCATTTAGTTCAACATTTTCAAAGGTTCAGTAACAAAACACATAGAGGTCTCCAAGCATGAAATGTAAAGTGCTTTAAATATCATTATATTCAGATCTGTACCAACATCACTGTACAAACATGAAGATTTATGAAAAATAAAAAAAACCTTCAAATATAATTTTCAAAGCTGAATTTTAGAATGAAGCCTAATGAAATACTTTCACACAACTGTGATGTAGCATCCTCTTAACCAATAGCGTAAATTGTGCCCTTGGTTGTTAAAGGTTCGAACTTTGTCACGATGATGATGTGTGATATGAATATATCTTTAATAACATGTTTGTAAATGGTTATAATGTAAAGGCTATTTGAAGAAAGAGTAGGTTTATGTTAGTTTAAGTACAATTGCATTGTTTGAACAGTTAGATCATGACCGCGGAACTTGTCACACATATCATCCTTATGTATAACAACTTTCACACCGGAGAAGGCTGTTGATTGTTTAGTCTCATGTGCTTACTTCTTATTGCACAAACTATTGTAAGGAGTGTTACCCAGCATGATATGTCTCGTAGGGAGAGGAAGTACATGTATCTATTTGAATAATAACCTCAGAAACATGTGGTTTGCATACTCATTTGCTTATCAAACATCCTAAATGAGGGAAGTTGTTCTGTGTCGTTGACATAGTATTTTTGTGGAAAATAGTTTCATCATTATTGTTTATATAAGCACGATAAATGAGTGAAGTGATTTCTTTTGGAAATAATCCTGACTTATCTGAAAAAATCTCAAGTCATTTTATAATTTAAAAGAAATATATATAAACGTAACTCGAGCTTTTGTGATTTTTATTTTGACCACTTCTGACAATGAATTCGTTGCATGTCTCAAACTTGGTTCAATGATTTTTGTTGAAATGCTTGATTTATTCGACTAACCTAAGCATAAGTTTGTCATTGTCTCCTTATAATCTGAATATTGTGTCTTTTTCGGATGAGTTAAGGGGAATAGTAGCAGTTTGTTTCAGATAAACCAAAATAACAAATGTAACATGTTCGGTCACGATACACTCTCTCTATTGATGAACAAGTTGTTCACACTAAAATGGCTGCAGTTGTGTCATTCTTCATAATATTTTCAACGAGTATGGATAACCTTCTTGAATTAGGAGATGCTTGACTCTGTGGAGATATATACATTTGGAATAAGCTCATTTATTGTGGTAAATGTTCAGGAAAACGTGCCCTCTAGATGTTAACCTATCCCAGGGAGTAAAACTTTTTAAATTGTTGATTTACAAACGTTAGCTGATTAATGTAGCAAATGACATTATTTTGTTACGAGTATCTGAAATACATGATGCTAATATATCTCCCCCATTTCTAACATTATAGTAACGTAATATTCTCAATGTGTTGTCAACTCAACATCTGAACATCGAAATCACTAAATGAAGTTGTCACGAATAAGAGGGATCAGGCACCAAATCAACGAGTCATTTGGAAATTAAAAAGAAACATGGTGTGATATAAGAAGGAAACACTGTTCCTTTGAACTTAGTGTGCTTAATGAAATATATCGTTTAGATGAACAAGCTCATTACTTCGTGATTATTTTAAAAACAGATTTGAGTGAACGCATAAGTTTCAATTGATAAAACATCCAAATTGATTGAAGCGCCAATAAAATATTAATAAGAAGCGCTTTTGTTCGACTGTGAGACGAGCTCAAAGTATATAAATATCTTTTATCAATAGTAACATGTTACATATAAAAGGGAGCATATTCATTTTAGCAGGTAATTGATTTTTAACGATGTAAAGGACTTTTTTTTTTATTTCGTCTGTAAATAAGACGCTAAATCTTTATTTGAATTCCTCATGGAAGCACAGGCACTGCATTTTTTATGCGTTTGGTCAATAACAATCAAACAATTATTATCATGATCAAGATACACTGGTGTCAGTGCAAGGGCGGATCCAGGATTTTTGAAAGGGGGGGGTCCCAAAATAATTTTTCTCCACTCAGTGGGGGGGGGGGGGGGGGGGGGTTATACATGGATTTGAAAGGGGGCGGGTGTTGAAAAGGGGCCCTGGACCCCCCCCCTGGATCCGCTAGTGCAGTGATAATAAATTATGAAGAAATATTACATCAGGTCAGCTCTGTATGCTACCGAACATTCAATATCCTTTGAAACGCAAGGGTAATTTTGATTTTATTGCAGAATTCAAAAAATAAATAAAAAATTAATACCGCATCTATAATAGCAAAAGATTTGTTTTCACTTCCATGAAAAAGGCCATAAGCTCAGCCTTCATAAGTGTTGGGTTGCACATCCGAGATCACTTTCAAAACGTAGAACTACTTTATCAGAAAAGAGTATCTAGTAGTCTAATATAACGTTTAATTTGATTCGAAAATTGAGTCTTATCTACGCACTTTCAAAAAGATTTATGTAAAATGTGATATCGTGGGTTCATCACTGTGCAATGTTAAATTGATGACGTAGGTAGGTGGTACGTTGACATGTCCTATCTAGTCAAATTACACAATGTTAAACATCTTTTCAGAGATAACATTAAACAATTATCGCATGCATTGCTTTATCATAATTTAACTTTTTTTTAAACAAAGCATTTTAGGAAACGATGACCAGTAATACAATGAACATAAAAAAAATATAAGATTAATTTTTTATAAACATATTTAGCATGCAGACCCTAATTTATAATCTAAAAAAGAATAGTAAATAGAACCACACAAGGTAGCCGGATGTAGATATTAACATGGATGTATTCTATCATTTATTCAGATATATCCATAGATTGCTGTTAGACTGATTCCCTGGTCTCTTTATGTACAAGTTATAAAAGAAACTCATAACATTACAGTATTAGTGTTAATAGAGAAAGATGTAAACTTTTGTCTTACTATTAACACACTTCCAATTGTTCTTATCGATGTATGCTGGATAGTGTGCGCTTTGCTGGAGGAACTGTATGGTTATATCAAATATTTCCTCATTCCTTGGCAATTGATTAAATGTTTTTGCTGTGCTCGATTCATATCTGGACCCTTGAACAGAAGGTTCTGACTTTCCTGGAGCACTTAGTTTTTAAAGAAAATCTCCCAGGAAATGAGACAGACAAATTGAATTTGTGAGTTGATATTGAATGCATGATTCTGAAGGCCTCGTTACTGTTTCTATTTGTACATTTCAATGAATTTCCTGTCAGGAAGGGACAGTTTTTATTCAGTATTTTTTATGATTGAGAATCATTACTGAATAGGAAAAATCAATTTGTCAATTTCAAGTTGTCTTTGAAGGAGTAGTGTGCTATTCCAATGATGGGAGTGAAAAGTTTCGTTGGATTTGATAAAGTATTTTCTTATAAAACTTTATAAGACCTCATCAAGTCAAGTCTTTGGTGACGCTTGGCTTATATATTTACATGGACATGTCTTTCTTTTGTTTTCTCTTTAATTTCCAAATTTCTTTTGAGAACATAGTTGATAATTACAATTGGTGCCTAAACTCGTCATGAATATAAAGTCTGTAAATATCACATGTAAATGTTCTTTAGTATCACTGTTATTAACACATGTCAGAACTTGGTTTAACCTTTGCATTATGAAATTAAGTATATAACTATGTAACAATATGTCAAGGATTTCAGTTGAGAAGAAAGACGATTTAAGTTCTAAAGCATTCCTGAACATTTGAAAAAAAATCTGATTACTTCTACATTTTCTGAAAAATCAGCAAATTGTAGAACATGAACTCCAAGAAAAGGGCAAAGAACTCTACAAAAGTGTCTTGAAACGTCACAAGGATTTTTTTTTTATTTCACAAGGAAGCTTTTAGGTTCACTACCATCAAATGGTTGCTATTTAGATGTGCACTTTATGCAGAGCAAGGTCCTCACTCTAACATGCCTACTATCTATCGACCGACCACATCAACAGCTACAAAAGAATTTGAGTCCAAAATCGTCAAATGTATTTAAAGAGCTGCATGTCTGTGTAACGATTATCAGGATCTATATGTAGGTCTCGTCAATCTATCTTTTATCACTGAATGATTCAGATCTTCTGGATGCAAGGGGGTATTCTTTATTGGAAATTATACATCTGTTATTTCTCAGGTAATGTTTAGATCTTTGTGCCATGAAATTCTAAATCATGCCATGTTGAAATATGTGTTTTAGAACACTGTGATGGTGGTTGATATTGCCCCTACCTCTGAACTCGCTCTTAACGTTAAATATTTTATTAAGAAGAATAAACAAATTACATGAAATTGAAACTGATTTCTTTGGATGATGATGTGAAACATGATGTTCAAAAGTTAATGAAGTGTGGAAGTATTGTTTAGTCGACAACCTCTCCAGTTATTGATTTGCTGTGAAATTAAAGATCTCTGTAAAAGGTTTAGAGGAAACTTTAGGGACATGAATAGACACCAGATAAATAATTCAACAACCTTAGTGTATTATTTGCTTATGTTACGTCTCTCACGATCAAATATAATGAATTAGGTTTCACATTAAGGGGTGATGATTCAATAACTTTACATCACGGTTTATAGACTTTAACCATTAGTAAAAAAAGATAAATCTTTATTTATTGATAAAGTTTTAAGATTTCAAAGATGTTTTTGATATTGATTACAGAAATTGTTTTGGATATGGTGATAGGGAAATTCCCATGTTATAGATAAGTTTAGCCAAATTAGATTAGATCAACGATTAATCATTTTGTCAGGGAAACTCTCAAAGGAACTCATCTCCTTCAAACTTTTCCAACTTGTATGATGAGCTAGAAGTCATCAACTAAGATGGCGTTTGATGGGTCCACTTTATTTAGCATATTCTTGAAGTGTTTGATTAGATATAGTATTATATATATAGATTATTTATGTAAATAGATTTCCAAACAATAGAAATGCGAAAATTAATTATTATTATGAACTACTATGTTATTTTGTGCTAATAGATATAAAGTTGTTTCGTGAATTTATTTTTTTAACAGGAACTCAATGATCTCTCAAAAACAATTCCTCTGATGAATTTTACCTCTGAGCGTCCTCGACGAAAACAATGGATGTGAAATTAATTACACTTAATGTCATTGTAAGCACCGTCATACTAAGCCTAATAATATGTTCTGAATAATGCCTATCACATGATTGCGTGTTGAAACAATCTAACCAGGTCTCCAGTTGAGGAATTGCTTGGTAATTATCCTCACTCAATGTGCGATGATTTCAAGGCTGTAATTCTAAGCAGTTTCTGTTTTTGTTATATTGTGACAAAGACCCGCTTCTTCTTGAATACCATAATCCTGTAAACTCAGAAATGTGAACTGGTCACTCACTAAAAAAGAGGCTTTGTCACAAAGATTGAATCTTTATTATCAGAGAGAAGGCTGCATGTGAATCAACTTTGGGGTGACCCTTTTATGGGCGTTTTCAAAACGTCCAAATTCGGATTGTAATATTGGACAATGACAAGATTGAAGCTTCTACAAAATATTGATTCTTGATTCTGAAATGACCTCCCCAACTCTCTCTCTCTATGATGTTGATACCGGGAATCTAAAGATGTAAATCTTATTTCAAAAGAGCTGTAATAGAACCTTAATGACCTTTGACCTCTCCTTCTGTTCTGACATCTGGAGTGTCATCTTACTACAAATACCGTCATCATGCCGATTGACGGATGCTCATTACATTGATTAATCTGGTATTCTTTTCAGTCTCCAGCAGGGTTTGGTGTAATGTCATTCCACTCTGTTGATTTAGGACAGTGTTACACAATTCAAAATAGATTTCAATTGACCTTAAGAGATAATTTATATAAAATGTTAAAATCTAAATACAGTACCTTTGGTATTTTTTTCATTTGTTGTGATACTTGATATATTAAATCCTATTTTGTATTTAATCTATTACATTTCTATCTTAGTAATGTCTAATAGCTTTGAAATGTTAACTAACAACTTTCACAGTCTCTGAAAAGAATATCCTTTTCAAAAAGAATTGTAGTGAAATTTGAATAACACTCTAAACTATATGTGAATGTCATAAAATGAACCTTATAATAGAAGCCAAGAACGAGTCCTATCTCAAATTCCAAGATATTATAATGACAACTAATTTTATATCTATGTATGTAATTAGAGGTTATCATGCGAGTGTGTTTTGGGATCGTAAATATCCTGCATTAGGAATAAACATTGTATTTTGCGAGCCTTGGCGAGCTAAATACATAGTGTTTATTCCTAATGCAGGATATTTACGATCCCAAAACACACGAGCATGATAACTTCTTTATCATACAATGTCTTATTAAAATTTAATTCGAAAAAATGCCTGATAATACTATTTTAATAGTTGAAGTTGTTTTAAGATTCGCGCATTGATATATGCAAATGATTAGAGAGCAATGCCTCTGACGGTGAATTGACAAAATATAATTCCTCCTTTTATATGCCTTTTATTGCCGTTTGAGTTATTTTGTCACGACTTCAAAGTTTTGAAATTAAAAAAAAATCTATAAAATATGATGATTTAAAAAATAAGACACATTTTAAATGGTCTTTGGCGGGATCGAACTGACGTTCTTTAATCCGACGTCATCGAGAGGACGAGTCAATCTCACCTACGTGACAATGGCAGCTTGCGTTGAGACAGCGATTGAACGAACATTGATGGCCGGACAGCTAAACTAGATGATAGTCTGTGGATATCCGAATCCCAACTAAACAATGATATAGTAAAGAACACCGAAGATGGGTAAATGACGTGTTTGAACATGAAACTTGAACTGCCTTTGGTACCTGTGAGTAAAATTGTTAGCTCGGTTTCATTCAAATCGTGATGACAGTGTTTTAGCACTGCTAAGTCATACATATGGCTAAAGACCCATACAGTTCTGTTGTTATTTCTTAGATTAATGTTTATGCAATGTATCATTCATATTGTAATGCCTCTCTCTGTTGCTAGAGGCGTTCAAAATGTTAACGCTTGTGACGTCATCGGAATTTTCGAAAGAAGTTACGACCTTGACCTTTGAAATTTGCATCGGTATCCGTATATGACCCTTAGCCACGCCCAACGGATATCGAAAATATCCGTTGGCTTTATTATGCCGAGAACACTATCCATTGTATGATAAAGCAGTCTATCATGTGTATGGACAAAGTATGCAATTGTTGACATTGTTGGGCCTTCATGGTACGACCACTGTTTGTTAGTTATTAAGCACCTAAAAGAGATGTTTTTGTCTGTTACCTCTTCTCATTGTAAACAAATCAATATCCTGGTCAATGACAAACATACAAGATGTAAATCAAGTTTATTGCAAGAGATCCCAACCAGACCACTCCTGCCAAATAATCAACTCACATAATGAACAGACAGTGTTTGGGCAGACATGTGAACTGTGGTCCCTTGTCAAATTAATGCCTAGACTCAGAAAGTTTGTAAACAGAAGACATGTTAGAGCCAGAACTGACAGAGGGAACACAGAAGTTGGAGAACCTGAGTCTGAGTTTACTGTGTGAGTCTGTACGGGACTGCAAGGTTTGTTTTATGTGTTGGACAACCCAGGCTCGTTGCCATCGATATTCTGAAGGGAGAGCAAAGCTGTTAAGACCTGGGGATAAAGTTAATTGATGGAATGGAGTTTATGGAGTTTTTGTTAGCAGACAAGAATGTGTGAAGTCAATAATTAGCTATTTTAGGATGAACTGTTTCATGATCCTTTTAACTAAGTTGAGGTTGCGAAATACATAAACTTCATCATGTTTAGCTGCGAGGAAGCTTAATTGTTCGTTTAAGCAATTTAACCATCGAAATCATTTCAACCACAATTATTATACACCCGACCATACTGTAATGTTATTGGTAAGGATTCCGTATGTCCCAAGACATTTTTTGTCAAACCTGTAAAGGAAATACATTTTATCCAATTCATTCAAAAATTTCTTCTACCGTACTAGGAGGTATGCAGTGAAATTACAAGTGATTTCGTCAATTATTTGATATTTGACGAATTTCCATGTTTGTACTTAGTCATTTTCCAATAGAAGAATTTGTCAAACCAATTGAATTTTACATCTGATTAATTTTTAATTTTGCAGATATCTTCTAATATACTAGGAGGGGTCCCGTGTCAAATTAAAAGTAATTTTGTGCATATTTATGATTTTGTACCATAATCCATTTTTTGTACTAAGCCATTTACAAAAACCAGAATTTGTTCGACTGATTGCAGAAAAATTATCCACACAATTCTTTTCAAATTTTACACATGTATTTTACCTTATTTGGAGAGGTTACATGAATGAATTTTGTAAAGAATCCTATACTATGTGCATAGTAAGATAAGACTCCACCAAAAATATAATTACCATTCTTTCCATTTTTTGACTGTGTTGGTCAAATGGTCTGGGTTGTCGGACATGCTCACTTAAAGATTGTTGCCATATTTGTATTACTAATAACTGTAATGCTTCAGCGATATCATACTTCATGTGCCTTCGTACAAGAACAATCATATTGACTAACTTTGTCTGAAGTCATTTATCATCACAGCAAAATGTCAGACCAGCAGTTTTGTATCTCATGTACAAAATTATGCAGATTAACCAATATTAACCTTTCATATTGTAACTTATGTTATTATATCTCTTATGCTTTACTGCATGAACATTAATCTGTGACATAAAGTTTACGACTTGCACATCATACACATTTTCTTTAACCATGATTTGAGTCAAAGTTTGATCAGTCAGTCAACCCTGTATCTATATACTTGCATCATACACTAAAATGTAATTAAGGTATCAGATCAATGAATTATAATCATTGATATGCATTTCATTGCTTTTCAGCTAAAATCAAAGCTGTTTGTCAAAAGAAATAGCTAATTGATCCAGTTGACAAAGTATCGACAAGTATTAAAAGAAGAAGTGACATCCTTTTCAAACTTCAAGTCATTAATCTAATGTCTTCTAAGATACAATCAGAGGACATCAGAGATCAATTTACAACGTACATGCAAGTAACTTAAATTAGACTTTCTCTCTGCTTCTTTGGAATTTGGATGAACGATTTATCCCTGAATGTTAATTTCATGCAGCAATTATCCGTTTTTTGGCCATGAAAATCTGCTTTTAAGACTAAATTGAAAGTTTAAAGTGCTGAATGAGTATCTAAGACGATATTGTGTTGACACTGAAAGTAAACTTTAAAAATATAAAAAGTAAAAGATATGATTTAATTCAAACGGAATTGTATTTCATAGTATTATCTTAAGATACTGTCATTACTCTATGTATGTATGTGTGCACCCTTAGCCTTCTTACATAAAAAAAAAATTCTGCTAAAAAAAAATTAAATTTTCTTTTCGATTTATAAACCAATTACACATTTTGTCATGTCTCTTTCTTTTGTTTAAATAATGATTTATCAACATGGAAATCTTTAATAGAGATATCTGCATGTCATTTTAAAATCTTAAAAAATAGTTTTATAAATTAATAATATAAAATAAAATGATGAATAAAGTTTAATCCTCTTTTGCATGATGCAGGAAATGTCAATATTTGTTTTCAACAAAAGTATTTGCTTCCTTGCAGACAGAATTAAATTTACAAATTATTTTTAAATCTGCAGAATGTCTATGAATTTATAATTTTATCTATGGGTATCTATCTCGTTTGGAATTCTATGTACAAAATTAGCAATGTATCACTTTTAAATTTATTTTGTTTTGCCCTTTTCTCCAAGATCTGTAATTGACAGGATAATGAAGCTGCTGTCACTGACAATGATTGAGAGAAAGTTCTTTTCAACCTAAATTTACAAATGCCTTTGCAGAAGATTTCCCGTACAATGACAGAAACACATTGCTGATGTTAAAGCATTGTTTGTATCATGTTTCCACTGGAAATATGGAAAAAATGACATAAGAATCTAATGCAAAACCATTTTAGACTTTGTTTAGCATACAATGCCAATGGCAGGAACATTAATGATGGATGTCATGCAAACCAGTTCCAACATAAAACGAAAATTCTGTATCAAATCTTCACGAAAATTCATATTTGCAAGAACATGTCACTTCATGTCAATGTTTTAACCATGATAACTTCAAATCTCGTCATTCACGTTACTAAGCCTTTGCTATACGAAGGCGATAATCTTGTAAAGAAAGAACACATATTTTGGTTTTCCATAGCATTTACATGTATGTTAGATTTGTTGCTTTTAGGATTTTTTATTTTTGGGGTTTCCGATTTGGGAACACCCATTTAATGGTCAATTTTGGGATCTCACCAAGTAAGTAATCTACTGCATCAAATTGCTTATGGGCTTGAACCATACGTGTGTACATTCTGCACAAACTGGGATGTCAAGATGTCGATTTGTAGATATTGGCATGGATGTATTTGTAGTACAACATGGGATTGTTGACTTTGTAAATTAATTAGTCCTTGTCAATTACTGACAGGAAGTGATAATTAGCATGGCCAACGCATGTTTTTCTAGCAAAGATTTGCTTCCTGTAATCAGAGTCTGAATCTGGAAATTGCATGAATGTTAACTTAAGCCGCAGTCAACATGCTAATATTGATGTTTTGACACAATGTGTCACAATGTTTTTCAATACCAGCTGGCTCATGGCTTTCGGAGGGCTTCTCTTTTCAGAACAAATCTTGTCACAAATAGCAATATATTGAACAGATAACATCATTGTTAACAGCTCTAAAACATTCAAGCTTGTAAACCTAGATTCTTATTGAAACCAGGTAAAAGTTATCAGCTGGTATTGATGAATGTTTAAATGATAAAGGTGTGAACGTTATTGCACGTACCTTGTATCTTGTGACTTCCGCAGTAGATATGGCTCAGGTAGGATCAAACAATATCTAAATACCGATTGCTACATTGTAGATATCGCTACAATAAAATCGCAAAAATGCAATTACATCAAAAGTTTACGACGTCGTAATGCTGATGACGTCAAAATGCGAAGACCTCACCCATGTGTACTCTAGCCTCGGAATCTCGATACTTAAATCAATTCGGGTTGATATATTTGATAAATCAGAAGACAGAGATTATCTAATAATTTTTTAATATCACATATGTTTAAGAAGATGAGAGATGTGTGTGGAAATGTGATCATAAGGAACCTCCGTTCGTTACCATGGAAATCAGAGATAAAGGTATTCGTGTCTTATTTGTACTAACTTAATAACAACGTTTGAATTTCACATAACTCGTCAGGGAATTGAAGCAATAAATTCGTATATAATCTTCCTCACAATGAAGTCTTATTAATGACACGATTCTCCTTCTGAAAACCTTTATCTTATTTAGGTTATAGAACTATGATCTGTATGATTGGTAAAACATTGCAGCAGTAAATGTTGTATCTCTCATGTGAATAAAAGTTTCAGTTTTTCTTTCCAATTTAACATTTCATAGATTCACCCTTATACGAGTAAGTTTGAATTGTTTGTGAAGACTGTTATTTTCGGACGGTTGCCTGGTTCTATCTTCTTTGCAGGTTTTCATTTTTAGCCTTGAGAGCTAAAAGTTGTTTATCAGTTAAAGATTATAAATGTCAGTCAATAAGAAGCAGTTACTCCAGTATAGATGCGTGCATAAAAAGAGTTCTGAGTTAAACGAAACATGACATTATTTGTAATGTCGGTATATAAATTCAAGGTCTTTAAACTTAAACTGATTACATTCAAATGTTTTTAATGATGGTGATAATAATCAATTTTCAGATCTCCCGAAAAGAACAAAGAACTCTACAAATGCTTCTTTTGGCTAAACCAATGAGATACTATTTTTATGCGCATTCTATGCAGCGGAATGTACTCACTCCAAAATGCTTACTTTTCTACCTACCAAACAGATAAAAAGGCTTTGAAAGTCAAATTATCCTTCTGATCAAAGACGTCCATACCTGTGCAGTGATCAACCTGATCTATAGGTTTTATTTTATGTCTGGTATTACTAAATGATAAACTGGTTAATGAAAGTTGAGAATTCATATTGACCCTACTTCTTTTTTATGTCATATTTTAACATTAAATTATGAATGATATAATTTAGCAATTTTCCTTTTGGTGTGGTAAATTGTGCGTGTAGTATTTATAATAGAAAAGTTCATAAGACAAATCATCTTAGTCTATTTCACTATTTATGAGGTTGTCAAAATTAAATTTGTGTTACTGTTTATTAAGATTGCATTCTCTTATGGGTCGATGTGACAAGCCCTTCTAACTTATTTCATAGTTGCAAGATGTTCAATGATTATGTCTTTCAATGTTAATGTAGATTCACGAACAACTGTATTATCTTTTCACACTTGGTCACAAGAATCTGATAATGCATATCCCCTTTTCCTTTACAGATAATTCCAGTTAATTAACATCTGACGTGACAAGCTGTATTTACAAATTTACCAAAGCGTTTCTATATCGATCATAGTCTGAAGTCTGTTAACAGTTGATCAAATATCTCCTCTGTACTCATCCCTAGCAATCTTGGTAGAAAATGCTTCCTCAAGACTAGCCTATAGGTATGTATCTCTAAGGAGTTACGAGTCTGTGTTTCATTGTTCAAAATGCAGTTATGTTTTCATCCTAGGTTATACATACGCACTTAAAATAGATTTTGTCTAAAACTTCATCCAGAAACTTTGAAAGATACATAACATTCCTCCCAGTTAATATTACTCCAGGGCAAGTATCTGCAATGAGTTACCAAGACATGTCTGAGGGTTAAAAATATTTGCTGTCTTTGTTTTAAGCATCCATTTGAACGTTTTCACCCAGAATCCTTGAAAGATAACATTTATGTCATGTGAAGTAACAGTACAGAGTTACCCTTCAGTGACAGTCAGCTATGTTTATATGTAGTTAAATTAGATTTCTCCTCTCTTCCCCTAAAATAGTTCATAGTGAAGTTCCCCCTGCTTGAGCGTACCGATCATGATAACCTCGATTACAACCAATAGGAACCAATAGGAACCTTAGGACAAGTCTGATGAAGAGGACAGACAACTCTAGTTTCCAGAGCATGATAGAGATTTTCATGTCTTCGTTCCTGGCTGGTTCTGTTCCTTAAGTAAACATACACTCTTCCTGACTTGTATAAACCTTAGTAAACCGACACTCTTCCTGACTTGTATGGACCTTAAGTAAACTAACACTGTTCCTGGCTTGTATAAACCTGAAGTAAACTGACACTGTTCCTGACTTGTATAAACCTGAAGTAAACTGACACTCTTCCTGACTTGTATAAACCTTAAGTATACTGACACTCTTCCTGGCTTGTATAAACCTTAAGTAAACCGACACTCTTCCTGACTTGTATAAACCTTAAGTAAACCGACACTCTTCCTGACTTGTATAAACCTTAAGTAAACCGACGCTCTTCCTGACTTGTATAAACCTTAAGTAAACTGACACTCTTCCTGACTTGTATAACCCTAAGTAAACCGACACTTTTCCTGACTTGTATAAACCTTAAGTAAACTGACACTCTTCCTGACTTGTATAACCCTAAGTAAACCGACACTTTTCCTGACTTGTATAAACCTTAAGTAAACTGACGCTCTTCCTGGCTTGTATAAACCTTAAGTAAACCGACACTTTTCCTGACTTGTATAAACCTTAAGTAAACCGACACTCTTCCTGGCTTGTATAAACCTTAAGTAAACCGACACTCTTCCTGACTTGTATAAACCTAAAGTAAACTGACACTCTTCCTGACTTGTATAACCCTAAGTAAACCGACACTTTTCCTGACTTGTATAAACCTTAAGTAAACTGACACTCTTCCTGACTTGTATAACCCTAAGTAAACCGACACTTTTCCTGACTTGTATAAACCTTAAGTAAACTGACACTCTTCCTGGCTTGTATAAACCTTAAGTAAACCGACACTTTTCCTGACTTGTATAAACCTTAAGTAAACCGACGCTCTTCCTGGCTTGTATAAACCTTAAGTAAACCGACACTTTTCCTGACTTGTATAAACCCTTGTTGCAACTGGTATGAGTGTAAGGACTATTTAGATAGACGCTTGAGCTGATTTATTGCAAAGCAATAAGACAGGTATTGATGTTATCTTGCACCATGACTTAGTATATATATACTGAACATCTTTGAAAACGCACCACCTTTAATAGTTTGGATTTCAAAGAGCATAAGCGAGCAATCCGTACGTTTGTAAACCAATGTTTGGTAAAGAAAAGAAACAAGAACAAATCAAACAAAACGGTGAAGTTTTATTTCAGTTGACCATGAAAGAAAGGTGGTGTCCAAATGGAAAGTCGGTAACGTGTGCACCGTCTCCTCATTGAGCGGATAAGCCTCTGAATAATGTTCTGAGGAATTCCATTCCACTCTTGTTGTAAAGCATTGTCACATTGATGTGCCAACCTGCAACATGCCCAAGGCGCGATCTCGTTCCTCTGCTGACAATCTTGGCATTGCAAAATATACTTTACTTTAATAGGTACAGCTGAAATGAGGATGATTTAATGCTGACGGTTATTTATACCCCGACTCAGCATGTTTTCCCGCATGCAATTTGTGCTGTTCCTGTGTGTTGTGCATGCATTTTGTTGTTTTCATGTAATTTGTTCGATGATGTGTTCGGGCAATCCGTTCTCGGCTCTATGTAGTTTTTTATTGTCTTTTGTGTTATTAGCAACATTTCCAACCTTCATTTATACTCTAAAAATAATAATATTACCATAATTCCAAATTTACAGATGGTGCAATGTTCAGCATATATACATATACACTTTAGGTAATCATTCAGCGAGTCCATGCGTTATTGGAATTAGACCACACAAACCAAGTCATTTTAGAAATAATTCTGGTTCCATGTGTTTATCGGACACGAAGAAAAGGAGGCTACCTTCACACATACCACCACTGATTTATCTTGTTTCAAACGTGCTCTTGTTTTTGTACTTGATGTTATTGTAATTCGTATTTTATGTATATGTGATGTAATTCTCCAAGATGTTAAAGTTTACATAACGTTAAATACAAACGTGTTACCATACACAACATTTGTAAGAGAAAGCCAGTAGAATTGTTTATCCCACATGGACTTGAAATAAAGACAAGTTGTCATGGATACGGATATTTTTAATCTTGAAGTAATACAATGTAATGTTACAACTGACAGTCTCAATATGTTGACCTTTTGTGAGCAAATGTTTCTGATCATAATGATTATAACTGGTTTTTGTCATATCTCTTGTCAAATGTCCCAGTTGCCATTTGATTAAACATATTGCATGTAGTTGTCAGTCACGGCATCAATTTGGCACAGTGTAATGATGTACCTTGTGGTTGTTTTATTATATTTTGTTGTGAACTGTTACAATCGTAATCGGAGATAATGTTATATTTTCAAACTAATTATCTTCATAATAGAAACAGTAATAAGAGAGGGCAGCAAAATACCCACATGCACTAGACCACTGTGCTTCAACCAAGTGAGGATATATCACTGCCACTTTTATTACCATCACATTACATTATTCCACTGTGTTTGACTACAACTTCAAGGTACAAAGCAAGAGCATCTTTATCAAGGATATCACAAGGGGAATCTTTGCTCTGCCTTTCTAGTTTAGTGCAGTCATTGTCTTTAAACACACTCATCGTAATTTAATTTTGAAAACCAGCTCTATTTCAACTCCTGCCATTCTGTCAACCAAATTTAAATCTTATTCCCTGTGAGATCGCTTGATGTCGTCAGTCAACCTTGTGGACTTTCTTACGAAGTCTCATAGCATAAACTTCCTTTGGAAATCTAACGTTACCCATTGGTTTCTTTACTCCATGTCGTTCCAACTTTGTAAAAATATTATGTACATTGTAAGCTTTGATTTATATTTAGCTTATCAGACCTGAAAGGCATGCTGGCAGAATGATACGGTATTGACTGCATGACAGAGTGAGTTCTTTGAAACACTCTTGCGGAAGTATCTTATGGCTCTCCTGTTTCAATTTGTTTTTCAATTCTGCTTGCGGCAATATTTATTTGATGTTCCTAAACAATAGATACTTTTTTATTTGAATATAAAAAACATAAACCGGCCAATATTTAGACAGTATGTGCATACTGGTTTACATGCATGTCGGATATTATATCACTACAAACATGGACGTCGCGACTGGCTGATCATTCCTCTGATAGATCCTGTCTTCATTGAAGCGTCAAAGTGAGTTCTGGTCATATGTACTTCAATTTATTTATTTTATATGTCAGCAAACAGTAGTTAGATTCAATATTAAACAAGGAGTCTATATATACGTTCTTTAACAAGGACGACATAGTTAGAGAGATGATCTTAAAAATCATAAACATTTGAGTTTTTGATCATTACGTGCTCATACCCTTCAGTTCAGTTTCCAGATAGGTTTAACTCTTTTGCTTTAAGACATTCAACATAGATTGATTTCTTCCTTGATTGGCATTAAAAGTTCTCGAATACAACTATCTGCACTCAGGGGCAAAAGAAACGATACAATATCATATGCATGATAGGTTTAGCTATGAGTGATACTGAGGGCTGAAACAGGGTTTTTAATATCTTCAAGAGATAAATGAATTAAGGTTTTTATTTCAAAGCTACATGTGTTAACGCTTTTGAAACATTCGCCTTTCAAAAAACGCCTTTCAAAAATAGCATTAACTAGGAAAGTGAAATTATCCGTTTGCTTGCTTTTAAACCAATTTACAGACAAAATGCATGAACAAATAAATTTATATCAAGGTTTTTTATATCGATAACATTTTGATTTATCAAATTTATAAGTTTTATATTTGTTTACTCAAATTCCATAGCTTATGACCAAAAATAACATTGAATAAGCTGTTTGGGACCCCTCGTATATTTGAAAATCCTACAAAAATGAGTATCATACCTTGATGTTTGAAATTGCCAGTTCATCTTCACAACTGTGCCTAACCTATGATGGTTATGTTCTGATCTTTTGTAGTCGGCCTTGTTTACATAAAAGAGACTGCTCTGTGGTTTGTGTTGCGTACAGATGAGTTTTCTTGCCAAGGACGAAAATACAATATGTAAATCAGGTTTATAACAAGAGATCATCCCTGCTCAATAAGCATCAAGTTTACAGACAGTGTTTGGACAAACATGTGAATTTTGGACTCAGAGTCAAATCAATCCCTACTGGCGGCTGTGGAGTCAGAAAGTGTGTAAACAGAAGACATGACTTGTTCAGTTAGAGCCAGAACTGATGACAGAAGTAATATAGGACTTGTTCAGTTAGATCCATAACTTGTTTCTTTTAAACCTTGTGATGCCAATAATCCAAATAAGAACTATTACACCCGTGTTCAGCTTTCTGTAAAAATAGAAAATAACAAATTTCCACTGCTTAAATCCAGTTTTGTTTTGAGCGGTTATATAATACATATAGGAACGAATGTTTATGACGTCACGTATGATAGCTGCTTAAAGAGTCTAAGATACGAGTGATGTGTGCTGACCTGCACAATTTAAAACTGCAGCTACTCCTTCAATATGTCGGTAATAAAACATTATATGAAGCACAGATATTTTGGTCATCATTCATCTCCTGCATGAACTCTATTGAAAAAAAGGGTTTACTAGGCCAATTCTAAAAGCAGCACTGTTACTTAATTTGTTTTTTCAAAGAGTTTCCCTACAGACCCATTAGCTAGAGAAGATTACTTAACTATGATTACTCACTGCTGTACACATCTGGTTGCCTCAGTTGACCTCATCAGAGTCTCAACAGTTCCCTGCCTCTCTCATTTTCACAGAAAATCCTGAGTGAATCCAGAATCAGGTCCTTCTAGCAATTACAGTTTGAATCGTTATTACTGAAATCTCAAATTGTCATTTCAAATTTCTCTGTTCGTAATTGTGTTCTACAGATCTCAGATTTTAACAACTTATTTTAAGTGTGATTGTAAGGACCATGCTATCATCTTTAGTAGGCTAGGTTTCTGAATTTGTGGTAAAACGTTATGAAACATGAATTTTTTGAAGTTGCATAACAGAGTAAACAAAAGAAAACTGTGCCTTTTAAGTTGATCCCCTAAGTAAGATCAATTAAACCTGTAACAAATAAAAGAACCTACAATTCTTCATCCCACCTTCATGAGACCATTTTGTTTTTAGAAAAGAAGATATAATGGTTGGCCATTGATGACCATATTAGCATTTCAGTTTTCTATGGCATTCACAGGGGATGGGAAACACACCAAAGAGCTTTGATGGATCATTCTGGCCACGTTGGCGAATATGTATCCGATGTACGATGTCTTTAGAATTAATATGACATCGCAATTGAGTGACAGGCAAGATATCAACACTTTAAAAGAAATCTGATTTGTAAATTCAAGTTAAAAAGACCAATTTCAGTGACAACTTCATTATCCTGTTCATTACAGCGCATGGAGAAAAGACAAGGTTAAACAAAATATATCTAATGGAGAAACTTTCTTAAATATCTACGACAGTTCCAAAAGACAAACATACCAATTAATTTATGTTTATTCTACGGAACGTAGAAGTCTTCAAATCTATAAATAATTATCCGATATTTAATTAGTTTCTGGCGCAACAAAAAGAATTTAGATATTGTTGATCAATAAATAAGGTTGATTACATTTCGTACAATTATACTGAGGAAGATTCAAGATTTAATGAATTTTAACTATTCTTCTAATTTTAAAAATTAACTTTAGAGTTTTTTCATTTTCCTTTGACTTGTATGAACCTTTCTTATCATATTATTTATTGGTTAATTTCACGTTTACACAATTATCCTTTTGCAAAGGAAGTTGAAATCTCTTTAACAATCCAATAAAGATTTATATGTTGAGTTGAAATGCATATGTATAAAAGAAAACACAAACTAAACTCAGACTCATAACCTAATGCCTCTGCCCTGGTCAAAGTACTTCATCTTCATTGCACTGCTGTACAAATGGTTGCCTGCACATGAGGAAGTATGGACCTATAGGGTCACGTGAAGCTCTGAATAGGAATATGTATGTACTTCTCCAGGGTAATGATATAATCTTGTTCTTTGAGAATGACCACATACAAAATGCGCATTACAAATAGAATATTATTATTCTTATCATCAAATATTTAAACTTAAAATTTTGCATTTCTGTGAAGAGAATCTGATTATAATACAAATGCGTAGAATTAGAGACGATGAGCCTTTTTCCTTTTCTCATCAGCCTTTCATGTAATTCTTAATCTTCTTGAGGGGCATGAATCCATTTATAAATTAAGCAAAATTGCGATAACAGTTTAAAATCTATTTACGTATGTTGTCACTGTATTTAAGAGATAGTGACAAAATTTGAATAACTTTTGAAAAAAAATCTTTTTGATATTAGCAGATTTGATCAAATTTAAAGATCCGAAAAGTTTTATGTGGTTTATCAATGATACATGTACATAACGTTCCAAAAATATATCACATCAGTATATGCTTTTTAAACAGAAAGCCTTTCGACTGTGGCATTGTTAGGAATTTATTCGTTCTTAAATACAGATGAGTATTAAATAAACTCATTATTTCAACAGTAAATGAAAATAATCATCAACTTGCAACATAGGCAGCATATCACGCAATTAAGACTATCATATGTCTTTATGCTGTTTAACATTTTACTAATTAACACTTACAACCATGTAATTAACAGGAACTACTTACTTGATTTGAGATGAATGTGTGCAGTACTACAAGATATTTAAAAATATTGTCCTAAGAAGATATCTACAATAGTATGTCTGTGATTTCATTAAATGTCACGAGTCTTATCTACAAAGATGGCAATTAGACGACATCTAATATGTATCAACCTTTTAAAGTCACAGCAAAATCTCTTTTCATGAAAAGGTTTATAGTGCAATATCGACTTTTTGACACAAAAATGATTTTGACTTGAAGGAATATGATTTTATCCAAACAGTTAGAGGCCAGATGAGGATCTGTTTGGAAGTGATTGACTGTGTGTAAGCTTAACTACTTATGAAGTTTGCTTATCTAGTCGTTTGCATTTACTTATTAAGTATATATGACATGTAACATAAGAAAAATAAATTAGAGCTATATTTTCATAATTTCATAATTTTCTTTATATCAGTTTAGCTAATATTTAGCTTAATTAGTCGTTTCCATTTCCTTATATATGAAAATATGACATATTACATAAGAAAAATAAAATAGAGCTGTCTTTTCATAAAATTTACTCAAAAACATATTATTCGTTTTAAGGTAGACATATCATTGTTATGATATTTGATTTGTAAACTGATTCAACTTCTATTTCAGCTTCTATTTATTCTTACACAGTTTTGTGTTTCAGGGCCATGGATGTGACTTGTTGACTTCACCATCTTCACCCAGTCTAGTGTGGATCTGGCAAGGAAGTGTTATCTTTCCATTGCAGAGATTACTAGCATTGTCTGGAGTTTCACAGGAAATTAAACAGCAAGGTGTACTATTTTAGATCTATGTGAAAAATAGGCTTGGCAATGCTTATATCTTCAGTATTTCAATGTTCTTTCTTCTATTTTGTTAAACTTTGCACAAGAAGAACAACTTATTTATTTGTTTTAATTCATTATGAGTACACATATGTTCTCAGGTTCTTGTAAGTAACTTTCCCATTTTTATTATTTCCTTCACAAAGAAGTTATTTTTGACATAAAATAAGACAGCAAAAGACATTATAGATTTGGTAGTGTTCTAAACAACCCAAACGTCTCGCTAAAGTATTGCACAGGCAGCATTCAACTCCATCTCTCCGTTACAACAGGTCATACTAGGTTGAGGTCTCGAGGGGTTTGATTAAAATATTCTGACAAGTTGGAAAATTTGGTTTCAGTATGAGTTGATGACAAGTTGTTGGACACATGACATCTCGCTGTTCAGGTTGACATCAAGTGTTAATTGTGCAACACCTATTTTTCTGTGAAAGGTTTTTGAAACTAACTCTTCTATTGTTTTGAGAAAGCTGTTTGGTAAACGTTGCATTTACGGGAAAGGTATACAAATTTTGGCTTTTCCCAATCAACTCACTAAAATAAGTTTAAATCTGTATTTGAAGCATTGATTTAAGCTGAGTAACTGCATGGTAAAATAAAACATTTCCTATTTTATTCAGTTGAGTTGATGATATCATGCTGTATTTATTTCATAACTCGATCATTCCACAGAAGGTTTATGACCTTTCTGAAGCAGTACATTGAATTTGTGTTTTGAAGACGATATGGAATGCATTATTCTGAAGGCCTCCTTACTGTTTTTAATTGTACATTTTAATGAATTTGAAGGAGGTTACACCTTTTATTCAGTATATTTCATGATTTTGAATGATGTAGTGTGTTACACCACTGAACACTTGGTCAGTAAGGTCTTGTAGAATTTGATGATGTCTTTCATTCATGAAACATCAGAAGAATCCATCAAGTCATGCAATGGTTCTTTTGAGACTCAATGCTTATCCATTCACATAGACAAGTTTTACTGTTACTTTCTGTTACATTTCAAAACATCTGTATTTGAACTAAGTTGTGACCAGTAATAAAAAAACGCCGTAATGTTCAGCTATATATGGCAGTACAAATCATTTCTGAAAGTTGTGTACATTAACATAGGAAAATGTCAGTCATGTTCCCAGAATCTAATTAATGTAATAAGTTATAATAGATTTTCTAGTTGAGAAAAAAGTACATATATGGAAATGATCTATAAAACTTTTGAATATATCTACATTTCTGACAATCTCTGCAGATGTGTTCTGTAGCTTCACAAGAAAACTTATAGGTACGCTTCCACCAAATGAAGAGTGTTTCGGTTTGTAAACGCACTTCACAACCTTTCTGTATTGCTGTATCAGGGTAACGATAAAAATGAACTAACAATAGCCCATTAGTGTTCGAAGAGACGACGTTATTCATTTATATAACTTTTCAAAGTGATTCACGATTTTTTTGCTACGTCATGCTGGTTTTTTGGGGGTGACAAACATTGGTTTTCGACAGTTATAAAGCTTTTGTGTCACTTGACTGTGCACTTGCACCAAGGTCACACCATCATGACATGTTTTCACTGTTTGCATGAATATTGCTCAATCAAAGGTAAAGGATATGACTTTAGGTTTCAGCAATGCATTGCGAAATTTGGAAGTCAGTTTATTTCAGACTTTATTTTAGACTTTATTCAGAGGTTTATCCTCAATATAATATGTAGGTTTCGTCAATATATCTTTTTGTCACTGAATGATTCAGATTTCCGTATTCAAATACATTGCGTCAAGGTTGACATTCATTCCTGTTATTTGTAATATCGTTGAAATTTAATTCAAAATCATACCATGTGTGCAAGTTCATAAGTTGATAAAAGAACGAGAGTTCGAGATGATTATAGCAAAGATATTTGTGAAAATGAATATATCAAAAGTTAATGAAAATATAAAAGTTTTACTTAGTTGAAGACACCTTTTTACCTTTGACCTATTTGATGGAGATGTTGTTAAACTGAACTATTTTATGGACACTTCAAGGACATCAATGGCATCCCATAGACGTTTTTACAACCCCAAAGTATGCTTTGGTTATGTGATGATACGGTCAAATAAATCATATTCAACTTGTGCGGCTTATACGGTTCATATAAATGTTTTGTGAGCGTAATTTTCCGGCAATCCGATTGGTCGAGAAGCGATCACGTGACAGTCAACAGAAAGTTATATTGACTTGACCCCCCTGACCCCGAGTCCGACCAAAACTGATATTGACTTGAGTTACTAAAAATAGAGCCGATGACGTCAAACCGTTGTTGTATATTATTCTCAACTACGAGAGCACAAGCAAGATATTATATGAAGTTTTTAAATTCGTAGATTTTTTTGGTGAAAACGACTATATCTTATTTGAAGGTGATTTGAAACCTTTACACCAATTCAGGACCCTAATGATGTTTTAAAAACATGCTGCATTTCATGAAGTCCATCTCTCTTAGATTAACTCCTGAAGTCCTAACCAACTACAAAGAATGGTAAAGTAAATCTACAGAGAGCAGCACAGACACATTATGAAGATGCCGATGAGAGCCCAGTCCTGAAAAAAATGACACATTAGGCTAGTTTAAGTATTGGGTGCAATAAGTTTCCACTCATTGCGCCACCATAACACTGATGGTCAGGAGTAGTTTCCGTTTCATAGTATCATTGTTACAAACTATGACATCTTCTTTAAATAGGTAATATTAACGAGTAACAATAATTGATTTTAAGCATGATCTTTCAACTCTTTTTCTTTAATGGTGATTCTGGAAATCCAAAGATGTAATTCCTGCTACAAAAGTCTGATGGATCAACAGCATAACTTTTGACCATTCTCTATGATATTGACCCTAGTGATATCTGTAAACAAAAGTAATCTAACAGGTTGATCAATTAAATTATGACCTTTGACCTCTCCTTCTGGTGTGTGTTCTGACATCTCGAGATTCATCTCACTACAAACACAGACCTCACGCAGACTGACAGATGCTGATTTATCTGATTAATCTGTGGGGTCCATTTCCGATTCCAGGATGCTTTGGTCTTTGTGTCATTCAACTTTCTTGAGTATGGGTACAACAGCAAATTGTTCACTGATTAAACATAGATATCATTAAATTTTGACAATCTCAAAATATGTCATTTATTATGGACATGTGTTGGGTGATATTATGTATCAGGTATGAAAGAGCTCTCTCTGTATGTCTCTTTAGATAAGAGTTAATTATCCAAATATTTATTAAACTTTTTAATTAAGGAAAACAAATTTGAAAATATTTGGAATTTGTTTAAACCTGCAAATCAATTACATTTCTCGAGACATAGTCTGTGTCTAAGGTCTAGCAGTTTAGATATGGTTGGTCCTGCACGGTACCACTACTATTGTCATTTATACAGATCCTACAAAGAGTTGGTTTATTGTGTGTAAGATTCACATTAACAACAAATCAATTACTTGAGCAATGACAAACAACAGGATAGACAAGAGTAACTCTATGGATGAACAACTTCGTTATTTGACAGTAGCCACGTTCCGGTATTGATTCTTATACCGTTTTCAAGCATATTAATATATGCTTATTGATATGCTTGAAAACGGTATAAGAATCGATACAAAAACATCACTATTTTCAAATAAAAAAGCTGTTCATTTATAGAATTACTCTTGTCTTCCTTTTTCAATCAACTTCTAGAATGTCACTAAAACAAACAACAAGGTGTATATCAGGTTTATTGCAGGAGACCCAAACCAGACCACTCCTGGCAAATAATTAAGTTTATGGACAGTGTTTGGACAGACATGTGAAGTTTGTACTCCGAGTCAAATCAATCCCTATTGGCTGCTGTGGAGTCGGAAAGTGTGTAAACAGAACACAGGACTTAACGAGTTACAGCCAGCACTGATAACAGAGGGAACACGTGAATTGTTCAGTTAGAGCCAGAACTGATAACAGAGGGAACACGTGAATTGTTCAGTTAGAGCCAGAACTGATAACAGAGGGAACACGTGAATTGTTCAGTTAGAGCCAGAACTGATAACAGAGGGAACACGTGAATTGTTCAGTTAGAGCCAGAACTGATAACAGAGGGAACACGTGAATTGTTCAGTTAGAGCCAGAACTGTTGACAGAGGGAACACGTGAATTGTTCAGTTAGAGCCAGAGCTGTTGACAGATGGAAAACGAGAATTGTTCAGTTAGAACAAGAACTGTTTACAGATGGAAGACAGAATAACTTGGTTCTTTTAAAACCTTGTGATATAGGAAATTGGTGGAATGGGGTTCATATATTTTAAGCAGACAAGAGTGTGTAGTCAATGATTAGCTATAAGGATAAACTATGTCATGATTCTTTCAACTTGGTTGAACTCTATTCTCTTGTTCGGAATGCGATTGACACACTAGTGCATCCGGATGGGCAGCTTTACTGTTAACTATAGGATTGTGCTGTTTACAGGATCTCTTCGCTGTCTTTACAGTCCCACGGGTAGGAGTGTTCACTCAAGCTGTTTGTGAGTCTGTTACAGAATGGTTAGAATAGTTTAGGGTTGTTGAAACTTGCTAACATTATAATTATGACGGCAAAGTAGAATTATGAACATGAATAAGTATCACAACAAATTTAAGATGAAATTTTAAACCAAGCTAAGAGATTTGTTCAGCATGACCTACGGCCTGACATTGATCAGTTGATCAAGGTTCTTTACTTTATCTATTCGACTTCCAAATCCAATTTGCCCTCGGCTAAGGCCATTAATTGTGGTCAGAAGTCAAGCAAAATAGCGCAGTGATCCAATTGACAAGGTATCGATGAGTTCTATCTGACTGAGGAAGCGGTATGAAGGAGAATTTACGTGTTTCTGGTCAATAATCTGAACTCGTCTAAAATCTGCTCTGAAGTTGTGCCCATATCAAATTGATTACGAATTAATATGTCGACTATCTCCTTGGTTATGGGAGACCGAGAGTTGGAAAATTAATACCGTATCTGAAAATGGAGTGATTAAAATCGCCGTTCGTTCCTTTTCAGAGAGAGACCATTGGTGTCAATAATTCAAATTTGATAAAATTCTCTTCATTCATTGTAATCAATAAACATATAAAAGATAATCTTGAGTGGATTAACGTTTTTTACTGCTTGTATATTATCTTATTTGTAACGTTTATGGTAAATGTTAACGTATGTTTAGCACGGCTATCAAGCTGTATGTAGAACGTGTGACGTTTGTTGACAGAAACACATTGATGTGCACGACCTGAGATTACATGATGTCCACAGGTGATACTGACATGAATCTACGATGCAATTCAACTTCTCATTGACATTTGTCAATATGCCTATACATTGTTGACATAGTCGATTTATCCCCTCATATGCTCATAGTCGATTTATCCCCTTACATGCTCAGTAATGGTTTGAAGTGTAGATAACTTTAATCTAAATAGTGGTACATAAATGCTCGTTATTACAGGAGTATCACATGAGTCAAAATGCCACAATTGATCCCACTTTGAAAATGCCAAAACAAAAATACTCACATAGAGGGCCTAAAATCAGCTCTAAAGGAAACATATAACGTAAGTAAACAGATACTCTACACAGAATACAGATATGAAAAATAGAGCCATTGGCTCTGTAGCTCATCGATGTGAAACTTCATCAAGGCATCCATTTAAAACTTCATCAAGGCGTCCATGAGAAACTTCATCAAGGTATCTGTGTGCTCCCTCATTGTTATTCTTTGTGAATACATTTCAGTCAAATGTTGCTAAAGACACATTGTCTGAATATGTTTGGTTGGAATGTGCTCAAAACACTTGAAATTTGAATACAAACCTGCCTGCTTGATAATGGTATCAACATTAAAATCATTAAATCTTAAAATAAAGAAATTTTAAATCCGCTGAAATTACTCTCTATTCATCAAATGATGATTTTAGAACAGCTCCACTGTTTGCACAACTAACTTTGATGCCTCAAATCATCATCTCCAACTTATCGAATATAAGAACAGAGACTAAATCAACATTTCATGACTCGACCTGCCTCTGTGGGGAGAGAATGGGTTGGGAAATCTTTTCTAGCTAATGGGTCTCTGGAGATTCCCCACAAAAAAGCACCACTTTCAATTCTAAGAAAACAAATCGGTTCCAAGACCTTTGTGGAGACAGCATTTACCATTTCCCAGTTTCATCACTGCCCTCCTCCAGTCAAGACATCTCCAAGCACTCACCATCGACTGATTAAGAATTTTACAGATCACATCACAAGCTTATTACTTACGACCAACTAAATTTTCAACAGCAATGTACAATGATGAATATCTAAATGATAGATAAGACTGATGTTAGTGATGGCACTTCACTATCACACATTTTATGTTAGTTTTAGAAAAAAGGATATGATAAAGCAAACAAGTTGTGTGTTTGTATCACATATTAATTCCATAAAATACAGCAGAAATTTGTTAAGGAATATGAAGTCAATTACAAGTAAATATTTTATTTACAATGATAAAACAATGATGACAGTGCATTGAAGTACAATAACAAATTCATATACAACAAACCTACAAATTATTTATAAAACTGCATCGCTTGTATTAGTTATTAATACAAAGTACAGAGGTTTGAGCAAAACATTGAGGTTTTGTTAAAAAAACAAGATATTTGTTTTACTAATAAATTGTAACCTGATGCATACAAATTCTAAAAAGTAAGGTTTACAAAATCTAAGTAAAAATGTACCCTAAAATGAATATTTTCATCAATTTGTAGTAATTGGTCTACTTAAAATAACATTTTTGTATTCATAAATCATATTATAAACATGCCATTTAAGATAATACTAAACAGATTTATAAAAGATAGCATCCTGAATATGAATATTTGTGATGCTTCAATGAATTCTGCCTTTGCTATGACTTTCAACAGAAAGAGAACTTTTTTTGTTTGTTTGGAGCTTTATGCATGTAATGTTTGTATCATATGATGTTTGTTAATGTAATTATTACTTTATGTTCTACTTAAAATAAGAGCAAACTTCGGGGATCTTATTGAAATTTTTTGGTGTTTCACAAACCCCAAAGTCCAAAAGAACTTTAATCAAATCAGGGAAATCAAATAACCAATTCATGAAATCAGTATATAAACAATTTTTTTCACATAAAAGAGGTATATTTTGTTTAAGAAATATTAACAGGATTTCATACTAAAATTTAAATACAATTTACACTCATGTAATAATCACAAAATATTAACGCAAATTTTTTGTCAATCTCTTCAGGCAATTCTTTAACAAAAATGAACACTTTGGATAAAGCATTGAAATCATAGTATCACTGAAAGTGGTGATAACATGAACCTTTAACAATATAGTGATTAAAAAATGAACAAAATGATATTGCACATATTTTATAAAAGAAATGGTAGATTTGAAAGGTTTGTAAATGTTCTTTCCTGATTTCATCAGTTTAAATAACAAATCATCCAAAGACAAGTAAATTACATTTGATAAGTTAAAAATCAATTCCAAGTGAATATATCATGTAAAACATAAAGTGCACTGTAAAAAAATAGTGATATAACAAAACATCTTATTCTGAAATAACAGAAATGTAAAAAATATCCCGTTACCCCTTTATCATTTTTGTTCAATATTAATAGACCATAATAATTTAAACAACGAAATAAAACCCTTAAGAAACCTAAACCTTGATCCTTCTAAAAACACATAACGATAACAAAAAGTAAAACAACTCATGGATGTTCATATCATTCACATTTCCTTAAAATCCATATTTGATATTAATGTTATCTCATGATCTAGCACATTATGTGATTTTAGTTAAAATTATTTGGAAAGAATACAAAGAATAAAAATCAGAAACTTGGGAATTTAAATAATCTTCAAAAGAATAATTCTACAAGAATAGACAAAATCAATATGAACTTAATCTGAAACTGGACTTGTGTACCTTATACAAGATTATCAATCAAAAGGATAACTTAAATTGTTTGAAATGTAATGAAAAGAATTGAATGTTACTTGATATTTGTCATGAGATAAATAAATTGATGTTGACAAAGCTGAAATGGTGTCACTTGAAAATGCACTGACATGTTGAAAATAGAAGTATGAACACTGATGGAACTGTAGAAAGATGAAGCACGTAGAAAATGAACATTTCTATAGAAACAAAGTGTAGAAGAATGATAAGTATAGAAAACTGACATTGCACAACCACGTTCAGACAGAGTAACGCTTCCCTTGCATAAACTGTAACAAGAAACAGTATGTGGTCAACCTATGCAATACCACAAAACAATTTCTTACATACATTGCCATTTCTAAAACCTGTTAAAATTATATCTAATAACCAATTATCTTTCATCAATAGGTTACTATATCTCAATATATTCCAGATACTTTGTTTGCGGTTTAATGTGATCTACTGTGTATTTTGACAAAAATTGCTTATCTTAAGAAAGTAGATGTTGCCAGTGAATGTAAAAGACTTTGACACATGTTTTAAGACTTTTTCATACAAACAAATCAGTATCTATTCACAACGTGATCATTACAAAAAAATACATCTTTTCCATTTCATGACAATATATTTACAATAATTTCAAATATTGTAAGATTCATTGTCTGATAATAAATTCCCTGTTTCCATCAAACTAACAAAATTGTTTTCAACATTTATTTTTATAATTAAATGGGATAAATTCACAATATTTAAAAGGTAACTAGTAGATAAAATGAAAATTATGCAGTCACTAAGTCATCCTTTTTTTGCATCACAAATATTTTTCTCATCAATACAACATATATTTTAGTCATGTTGATTCCATGGCAATGTTCTTTTAGTTTTAAGATGATAATTGATAACTTCAATATAAAAATGATTTGACAACATGATATTCATGGTAGTTTCAGTACCGCTAGAATTTTCAATGCTATTTTTCCTATTAGATTCGGAGACCGCATGAATTCGAACATTATTTCAACCTCTCTCATTATCTTTCAGTTGTTAAAATCTTTTGAATAGTCTTCAAACACGAACAGTCTAAAAATCTATATTTCTGCAATTATGAAATTATTGTCATCAAAAGTTTGTTTCATCATGTGATACGAGGCACGTTTTTGATGAGTCTTGAAACTTGGTTCACAGGGCATGGCGCCATTGTCCATTTTCTCATGACCAGGAATCTCCCCGGGAACCGGCGCCGATCCTGGACCCTCACCGGGCTTCCCGTCGATAAAACTGGTGTGCATCATACACTGACTCCGGGACGGGGTCATCGAATCACGCGATGCTTGTCTCTGATTGGCTAGAGGCTGCTCCTGTGATTGGGACTTTTTCACACGCTTGGTCCGATAACAGTAGACAACGACGATAACAAGTCCAATAACCGCAAGACTGGGCAGAGCGATACACGCTGTCATTATCAGGATTTCTCTAGGGCCTGCAATAATAGATGTTATTAGGAAAATGTTTTTAACAAAGAGATAAAGAATGAGTGGGTTGTCGTTTAGTGCCATTCAGTCTGTAGTTTTGCATTTCTAAAGATTAGAAATAAAAGAGCATGACACTGGCACCAGAGATTAAAAAATCAATCTCCCATTGGAATCCTATTTCACGGACCGTTGCATAGCAATGGTTTTATGAGTTGTCCACGCCAGTTTCCGTACCACAAGCAAACAGTCTGTTAGCAAATAATTTACAAATGGAATTTAAGCACCTTAAATTTTCATAAATATGAAAATTATTCACTGAATATCATTATGATAATAAAACATTTGACATCTTTAAACTGAATATAGAAAAACACAAGTCAAGCATGAATACTGTTAATTGAAAAGGCAGAACAACAAGTTGTCTCACTATATTTGTTCTATAGATACAGGAAGCTTGAAATCTAAGTTCTGAAGGTACAGAAGACTAAGAGACTCACACTTTCTCTCGTCACTGTCGTCGTAGGGTCCACAGTTGGGGATGCCGTCACATCTCAGGCTCTTGCTGATGCAGTACTTGGGCATTGTGGGACAGATGGTCTGGACACACTGCCGCCCGCCCCCACACAGGAACTCATCGCACGACTCTACAGACAGGGAGAGCACAAGAATTAACTCCTGGCAACTTGGTAGATCTTACAGACAGGGAGAGAACAAGAATTAACTCCTGGCAACTTGGTAGATCTTACAGGCAGGGAGAGAACAAGAATTAAATCCTGGCAACTTGGTAGATCTTACAGACAGGGAGAGAACAAGAATGAACTCCTGGCAACTTGGTAGATCTTACAGGCAGGGAGAGCACAAGAATTAACTCCTGGCAACTTGGTAGATCTTACAGACAGGGAGAGAACAAGAATTAACTCCTGGCAACTTGGTAGATCTTACAGGCAGGGAGAGAACAAGAATTAAATCCTGGCAACTTGGTAGATCTTACAGACAGGGAGAGAACAAGAATGAACTCCTGGCAACTTGGTAGATCTTACAGGCAGGGAGAGAACAATAATTAAATCCTGGCAACTTGGTAGATCTTACAGGCCGGGAGAGAACAAGAATTAAATCCTGGCAACTTGGTAGATCTTACAGGCAGGGAGAGAACAAGAATTAACTCCTGGCAACTTGGTAGATCTTACAGGCAGGGAGAGAACAAGAATTAAATCCTGGCAACTTGGTAGATCTTACAGACAGGGAGAGAACAAAGAATTAACTCCTGGCAACTTGGTTGATCTTACAGGCAGGGAGAGAACAAGAATTAACTCCTGGCAACTTGGTAGATCTTACAGACAGGGAGAGAACAAGAATTAACTCCTGGCAACTTGGTAGATCTTACAGACAGGGAGAGAACAAGAATTAACTCCTGGCAACTTGGTTGATCTTACAGACAGGGAGAGAACAAGAATTATAACTCCTGGCAACTTGGTAGATCTTACAGGCAGGGAGAGAACAAGAATTAAATCCTGGCAACTTGGTAGATCTTACAGGCAGGGAGAGAACAAGAATTAACTCCTGGCAACTTGGTAGATCTTACAGACAGGGAGAGAACAAGAATTAACTCTTGGCAACTTGGTAGATCTTACAGACAGGGAGAGAACAAGAATTAACTCCTGGCAACTTGGTAGATCTTACAGGCAGGGAGAGAACAAGAATTATAATTCCTGGCAACTTGGTAGATCTTACAGACAAGGAGAGAACAAGAATTATAACTCTTGGCAACTTGGTAGATCTTACAGACAGGGAGAGAACAATTAAGAATTAAATCCTGGCAACTTGGTAGATCTTACAGACAGGGAGAGAACAAGAACTAACTCCTAGCAACTTGGTAGATCTTACAGACAGGGAAAAAACAAGAATTAACTCCTAACTTGGTAGATGTTACAGACAGGGAGAGAACAAGAATTAACTCCTAGCAACTTGGTAGATCTTACAGACAGGGAGAGAACAAGAATTAACTCCTGGCAACTTGGTAGATCTTACAGACAGGGAGAGAACAAGAATTAAATCCTGGCAACTTGGTAGATCTTACAGACAGGGAGAGAACAAGAATTAACTCCTGGCAACTTGGTAGATCTTACAGACAGGGAGAGAACAAGAATTAAATTCTGGCAACTTGGTAGATCTTACAGACAGGGAGAGAACAAGAATTAAATCCTGGCAACTTGGTAGATCTTACAGACAGGGAGAGAACAAGAATTAACTCCTGGCAACTTGGTAGATCTTACAGGCAGGGAGAGAACAAGAATTAACTCCTGGCAACTTGGTAGATCTTACAGACAGGGAGAGAACAAGAATTAACTCCTGGCAACTTGGTAGATCTTACAGGCAGGGAGAGAACAAGAATTAACTCCTGGCAACTTGGTAGATCTTGTACCTACACTTCAAACTCATCACACGACTCCACAAACAGGGAGCGATTATCTTTATTCATTTCCTACAAGGGCAGTCATATCAGGGTTTACAGTATTTCAAACAATGCCATAGGGATAAAAATTCATTGTGATGTCACTGCATAAACAATGCCTTAACATTATGATTTGCCTGTGGCATAGATGGTCTATGCTAGGATAGAAATTTTAATTTATAATTTTGATTTCAGCAATATCAAATCTCGAAAAATCTCATTAATAAATAAGCTGAAAGTTAAGGAAATGAAGAAGTTAATTGTCAGTCTATCTTGTCTGTAGAGGGGACAGGGATTGAAACATAAGTCCCAGGTCACTGACTTAGTTACCAAACTAACTTCACATTTGACTCAATTAAAAATTATCTGAAATGTCAATAAAAGTCATTTCTAAAAATGATTACAACAAGGAGGCATGGTTCTTAGTAAAAGCACTGTGGTCTTATAAAGAAACTGCTGTAAGACCATAAGTATCTGATTCTGAAATTTTTTTAACCCTGAGTAAGGAGAGGTCAAACTTTAGAGGATTTTGTTATGGATTGTGGTGAAACCTCCAGGCAGTGTCACAGATTTGCTGTCAAAGAATGGTACTGCATTTACCGGTAATTACAAAAATTATTCACATCACATCGCAAGTGTTAAAGATATCATTCACAAATCTGTCAATCAAAGGATTATGCAATAAGGAACTTAAAATATTGTACAGTGGGGCCTCTAGTCCAGATGTTTTTGTTGCAGATAAAAAAGCCAATTTTGATAATAAACAAAAAGTTAGTTTCTTAAAACCAGGAGGTTGAAGATTATATTTATGTCAAATCTCAAGCAAACGGATGAAAGACTTTTTCTTCTAAATTTAAATCATGAAACAGTTTTATGAAAATGAAATCAATTGGCATTTAAGAATCCAATGATTGTAATTGACGGTTTTTGCAATCCATGTTTCTACACAAGTACACAGACAGATAAAGAGAAGCACAATCACGGCCTCTCCTGCCAGTTACAATCAACCTGCGGCAGCTTGACATGATTGAAAGGACAAACTGTGAGTTTAACCGTATAAAAAAGGTTATCATATTTCAACAAGCCACAAAAGTTAATCACTTTACATTAAACGCTTGAAGCTTGAAGTTAAGGGAGTGAGAGTGGTTTGTATGCAGCAGAAAGCACAGCTAGGCTCTAGGGAAGTATTGAAGTATTATCATCAATGACTGACAAAACCTGGCCTTGACAACCCTTGTGGAGTCACTGTGTGTGATGCACAATATCACTGCCTCTAATTGGCTAACAAATATTGATTGGTTATTAAATCTCAGCTTGAGAGTCATTAGAGACCCAATGTTAACATCCAATAACTTTGAAGGTTTTTATTAAACTTGAGGACATTTGTGAATCATTTCAACCTTTATTGAGAAAGTAATGATGCTTAACTGCTTGTATTTCATTGCATATTGATGTTCTAATAGAAACATAACGTCATCAAATGACACGATGGGAAACTGTTTCAGCTAATATGATAGAGGAAGCAAAATAGGGGACAGTTCATTGGCTTGTTCAGGATTTTGGGTTTGATACAGGTACTTGGTTGTGTGACAGTAAAGGGGCATTGGAGGGCTTGCTAGGTGGTGATGGGCCATTAAAGGAGGGGGGGGAGGCGGTTTAGTGAAGTATGCATATCTGGGTTAGTTGTTTCGGATATAGGGGTATTGCTGTGTCAAACAAGTATGTTAATGATTTTCAATGGATGGAATGTATATGGGTTATTTTCAATGGTTGGAATGTATGTTAGTTATTTTCAATGGTTGGAATGTAAATGAGGTATTAAATGTGCTGTAGAGGCTTAAATCATTCTGTTGTCAGAGTGTTGACTGAAGCGTCTGACCTTACACGGTAGAAAAGAAATGACATTAAAAACACTAAAAAAACTCATCAGGGAAAAATGGAGATAAACCTAATTTAAATTTTCGTTGTCAAACGTAGTTTCGATACTGTCAATGTTACATTCGTAGCCTTACACTAATGCGTTTGGCTCTGAATGCCATCAACAGGTATCAAATCTATGTTCGTAAATACGTTACTATAAATGTTTATCCTGCAATGTAGTCTATCTACTCACATGCAAAAAATGCAATAAACAATAAGTGGGTGAAACTGACAAAATTTCAAAATCATGGCAAAAATTATGTCAAATTCGAAATCTTGCTCAATTACGTGAAAATCCTGAAATTGATGCTACCACCTTCAAGAGACGAGCACTTGAACTCAGGTGGATTTTAATGCTACATACATTTTTAACCGCACAGGCCTAATGATAAAATTGCTGGCTGAAGTATCCTACTTGGTCTTCTACAAATCTATGTTTGACCACACAAATATAAAACACAGTTGGTTTATCTCCTAATTGAACATAGTAGACAACACAGTACATACCACTACTGCCAGGGAGACGCACTGAAGACCAGCTTAGTTTAAATCCTGTACTGTAAGTATTTGTCATTGGTAATGCTGACAGAAATCTGAAGGCAAAACACAAAAACAAGTTGGACAATCGTCAGAGCAACAGATTTCTGCTTCTCGTAATGCTACAACTTATTCAGTCATACTGGGAAAAGATTGAGATACATGATAAAACATATGTGCACGCAGCATCAGTAGAAGTGTTCTTTGAATTTGTATATTTGCTCTTATAAAATAATTCTTAAACATGTTCAAAGTACTTATTGATATGCTGCGACATATATATATTGAAAGATCTAAAATATACCCACCATCAGTATTGAGAATCTGTTTACTGACATCATGTCTTGAAGAACTGATTTGAGTTCATGTGATGTTTTCTCTTTTGGCATTTGCAGGTGTACATTAAATGTTTGGTAACAAAAAAAATGTTTTTCTATGCGAGACATTACCTGATAACAATGCGTGATGAGGACGACAGATACTTGGTCTTGCTCTGGGCAAACGACACCAGCTGACCACACACAGTCTTGACCGGCAGAGTGTCCGGAGTGGCGAAACCATTGTATATGAGCAGCTTCTGGTCTGTGCACTGAGCTGCAATGGTAGGGTAAGATGAGAAGTCAGACTGGAAGTCAAGTGTAAAGGTATATGCCAAAAGCCATTGTTGTCACTTTTGAGATACTATCGATTGGCCCTTTTGAAAGCAATACACTGTCCATTGATCATATATGGTACACTATATTGAAATTATGGGAAGTGCAAGAAGTTGTGCAAGAACTGTGCAGTTATCAAGTTATTCACAATGATGAAATGTTAAAATCAGAAGTGCAAATGTATTTTTTTAAAGAGTTATTGTTCTTGTTCTGGGACTTTGGACTCTTAGGAAAACCAATTTGGCATGGGATGTTGATGACTATGACTTCTTGTTTATTTCATGATTTGAAAGTGCACATCTCAGCAATGATGATGAACTCAAGACGGCAACTGAGGCATGGCTGAGGGACCAATCGAGGAGTTCTGTTTAAGGGTATACACAGTCTCTAGAATATATGGTCAAAGTAAATCCAATTAAAGGGAGATTATTTTGAAAAAAGCATAATCATCATTGACAAGGGCTTTATATCAATAGCAATGATAATTTTACTTATAATAATGTGAAAAATCAATGAACAAAAACAAGAAAGTCTATTAATGTTTGATGATAAAAACTCAATGTCAAAGATAACCAATAAAAAGGAAAGTTATTACTAACAAAGAGCCACTTACTTGACGGCCCCATATCAAGACTCAATAGATGTATCAATATTTGCTGGCCCTCCTTGGCCCTCACCATCCACGTACACTTGGACTGACTCGGGAAAGGTGAAGGCCACAAGGGGGAGGTAATGATTCCACCATATCCTGTCAGGGTATGAGTGCCACAACCTGTTGTTGTCGGACCAAATGGCTGCCAGTCTGAAACAAAAGTCATAATGGCGAGACACCAATTAGCATTTTCATTGATTTTAAATAACGAATATGTAACTGAACATTGTGTTCAAATAACTAGAGATAACTGTTAATATACAGTAAAACACAGATATTATGAACTCAAAGGGACCAAAAAATATAGCTGCTGTATCCTGTGTTCGATACTCGCGTTTAGCCGTCATGCATAGGGCTCTTGACGGGACTTTTTAAAAAAAAATTTCTTTACTATGTCTGATTGTTTGCTATATCCGAGTTCGCTATATCCGTGTTCTACTGTATATATATACATCAAGACAGCAGTTATCAAAAGATATCGACTCCAAAGAATAATTATGAACATCAATGAAGTTCAATCAATAAAAAAACAACCCTTGCAAAACATTCCAATCATTAAAACATTAAAGCTTGGTACCTGGTTACTTATGGTCCCGGCTTGTAACTTTTTGAAAGTTTTCTTCTTAATAACAAAATCTGCAAAATACCTGCTACTCTTCAAACATATTTCATACTCTTGCAAGATGGATAAAATTAATTAATTAAAGCAAAATAAAGTCAATACTTACTATCATCTAAAAACTTATAATGGCCGAGAAAACCAGTGGCTGTTTTTGTATAGTCAGATACAAAAATAATTTCAATTATTGACTGGGTTGAAGTAAATGCTTTAGGTTTCTTGTTTCCACAGAATCTGTCAATGAGACTCTTGTAGCCCATACGGTCCACGTTAAACACGTCGATGTAATCAAACCGACACCTGGCAACAGAACAAGTGTGTATATAGTTTCAACATGTTAAAAGTAAAGATTGGGTAAGTAAAATGATTGGATTGAAAATTACTTTTTTCAAGTCCATTCATTACTTATGTAACAGAACTCAAGTTTCCAAAGTCAAAATATTGGATAAATTATGAAGTTTATTAGGTCCAATGGATATTTATTCCAATTCATTCACCTTAATTCAGTCTTCTACTCAGAGCGGTGAGAAGAAAGACTAAAGACCAAGGCAACTTTATCCAAAAACATAATAGAACATTTCTAGCAACAAGTTGTTCATTATTAGCAAGCTGCATCTGAATTATTCCTTGAAAACCTTAGATACTATGCCAAATCATTTTCTCTACCCCTTACATTTATACTCAAAAATTGATCCTGAGTTTGATAAAGTTTGATGGAAAAAAACATGCGCAAGAAATATCGAAGTTTATTCAGGATAGGTTGTTCCACAGGTTTAGGCACTCTCCAAGCTTAGTGTACCCCAAAAGTTGAAGGAGCTAAATGTTTAACTATTCAAAAAGGTTCCCTTTAATTTGAAGATATAGAGGATATCTGTCTTTTCTTGACTAGTATCATGTATCATTATCATGAGATAAACATGGTATTTGTCAAGAATTGACAGATATTCTATTTATTATATGGTTTTACCATTGTAATTACGTCCAAAAAGGGTCAATTTCAAGCCGAGCTGCCGCTAGGAACAGCCCGTCACCACAGTAACACTGTGACGTCATAAGCCAATTCGCCCCGTGAGACCATTGTTTTATGACGTCAAATTATATCAGTCACTGTTCGCAGTGAAAATATAAGTTATTTTCGCTGTAGCTTGATAGACAGTTTATTTCACTGATAAATCCCACAATTTCACCAAAACATCTTGTCAAGGGCTTGTGGAGCAAACATCACTTAAGGAAAGTACACCACTTTTGGATGTTCAACAATTTCTACATACCAGCACATAAATTCAAAAGTTCAAATATTGATATTAAAGTTCTAGATAGAAATACTTAAAGTGCCTCTCACAGTGAAATCTGATTGAACTGGGAGAACCCAAAATATAGAATTATGGTATTTACTGATGAATTTTAGGATTAATATGATTCTTAAATCTGGTGGCAGAACATGATGCATTATTTGTAATTTATGACATTTAAAGGGACCATTCGAGGGGGGTATTTTTTGTGGAAACGAAATTCAGGAGGATTTTCCTGTTTACAATTATATATGATATTTACATGATAATTTCACACTTAATTGCATATACGTTTGTCAGATAAGCCTTTTAGTTGTTAAAGATTTGACAATTTGACAAATATTAAAGTGTATCTCTCAATAAATAAAAAGCATCGCGAAATGAAGCCAATCATCGAAGCTACGATCGTGGAATGCATTACTACGACAAAATGCTGTCGCAACTGATAACTTTTATTATGAATTATTTGTAAATATGCTCCACTTCTATCAATCAAGTAGTTATTACCTAATTTTGTTGATGAATAAGCATATTACAGCACATTTGTTTTCTCGCAATGCTAACCATTCAAAATGGCGGACGAAAGCCGCTCGAGTGGTGCCTTTAATGGCATTCATAGTTCATTACTCAAATAGGAACAATTACATGTATTGTTAGTAATTATTAGTAAACTCACCTCTGGGACGAAGTTAGCCCTTCTCTTCGTTCCTCGGAACGTACCTGTAGAAGTCTAGATTAAAAATATAGAGAAAAAACCTAAGTCATAATTACCATTAGTGATATGCAGCTCCCTTCTTCTGGCTGGAGTTCTCTCCCTTGTCTGAGTGATGATGTGACATATTCTCGTACTGCACGTTCAACATCAAAAACCACATCACCTGGAACACATGCGGGGAGGAATTAGAGATATGTAAACTCTGGGTGGGATACATTGTTCGTCCCAGAGGTGAGTTTACTAATAATTACTAACAATACATGTAATTGTTCCTAATTATTGGCATAAACTAACCTCTGGGACGAAGTTAGCCCGAATTACACATATCGGAGGAGGGATCCAGGCGATGTCCCTTTACTTAATATGCCAATAACTAGAAACAACTTTAGTTACATTACTCCCAATAGTCAGGATCTTAGGTTAAATATAATTCTTGTAAGAATAACACAAACAACCAAGAACTGACCTCATGCTAAACATCGTTTATTATCACTTTCACCTGAGTAATTCATGTTATTGTGAGTGCATACCATTAGGTAATTATGTTAGGTTCTTTCTGGTCCGGATATGACGTAATTCCTTAAAACCTTCAAATATTCCGAAATTACTTAAATCTCTTAAACTACCTATGACGTCACTTCCGGTTCTGACGTCATTATGACGTCACTTCCGGTTTATTATGACGCCACTTTCGGTCTATTTATCCATACGTCATATTCGGATAAGTGTTAGAATAAGTGTTAGAACAAGTGTCGGAGTTTGGTGGATATACCGGTCCACAACAAGTGTTAACACACCCAGTCCTTGAAACACGCTGCAACCATCACCAAACTTCAGTCACAGTCAAACCTCACCTTAAATGGAGTCAAGTAGTACTTTGGAGATCGGGCGTCGAGTATCCTCCCGACGACCCCGACCCCCCCCCCTCTCTTTTTCCTATCCTTGAGTTACGCGCTGAGCCGCCACTAGTGGGCCCAACTCGCTGATTCCTGATAGAGAAGGTGTTATATCCCGCAGGTATGAAGATATGAACGTATTGGATCCCTTCCATTGGCAAGTAGCTACGAGCTGTTGGATAGAAACTGATTTCCAAGCTGATAGTGAGGAAGATAGCGCTCTAATCTCATGCGGAGAAAACTTGATATTCACCGTATCTAGGTCTATGATCTGATAGGCATACACGATAGTCTTCCTAAGCCATGAGGATATAGTGTTCTTTGAAATCTCCGTATCCATAGCTGTTTTACATGATAAAAACAATCTTCTCCTGTTTCTTCGAAAAGGAGCTGTTCTCTGGAGATACCATCTTAAACATCTGACTGGGCAAAGTAACCTTTCCTTGTTAGAGCGCGAGGTAGAGATAGGAAGAGCTGGTATTCTGTACGTTCTCGTACCTAGTGGTCCTTCAGCTGAAGCCTGGTTCTTAGCTAAAAATTCTGGTAAGGCACGGCAAGATACTTCCGACTTATCGCTAGCAAATCTTATGGAGGAATTGTCGATAGCATGGAGTTCAGAGACACGTGCGGCTGAGGCAAAAGCCAGTAGAAAAGCTGTTTTAAAAGATAAAAACTTGAGGGGCGCAGAGCTCAAGGGTTCATATGGACCTTTCATCAAAGACTGGAGCACAATGCACAGGTCCCACTTGGGAAACACTGAGGGAGTGGTGATATCCTTGATCTGAAATGACCTAATCATCCTGTGTAAAGATTTGTCTGGACCAACAGAAATTCCTTGAATGTCACATACTGAGGCTATCGCAGACCTGTAACCCTCTATCGTGCCATGTTTCAGTTTCCTCACATTCCTTAGGTATAGAAGGAAATCCGCGATCATGGGAATAGTAATCTCAGAGTTTAACAAATCTCGTTGTCGTCTCCACTCTGTGAAGATTCGCCACTTAGCGTCGTAGAGTCTTGCTGTGGATGGTCTGACAGACTTGACAATAGCTTCCGAAGACTCTCCCCCGAAACCTTGTGCCTTGAGGGATTGGACGATAATCTCCACACGTGAAGGTTGAGTGTTGATAGATTCCCGTGATTCCTTAGAGAGTGCGGCTGAAATAGCAGGTTCTCCCAGAGTGGTAGATTGAGAGGGAAGTCCGTCAATAAGTCCAACAGATTGGGGAACCACGGCCTCGTGGGCCAAGCTGGGGCGACTAGATAAACTAGGCAGTCCTGTGACGCAATCCTTGCTAGTACGTCTGGAATGATCTTGATTGGGGGGAACGCATAGGCTACCATGCCGTCCCAAGAGGTGGAGAGGGCGTCCACTGCCCAGGCAAGGGGATCCGGTATGGGACTGATGTACGTAGGGAGTTGATGATTCCGACTTGTCGTGAACAGATCGATGCTCGGGGTCTCCCATCTGTCTGAAATTAGCTGGAATGCTTCCTTGTTCAGTGTCCATTCCGTTTGGATTACTTGATTCCTTCTCGACAGAGTGTCGGCTCTCACATTCAGTCTCCCGGGAATGTGTCTTGCCCTGAGGATCACTTTGCACTGGTCTGTTAGAGAGAACAGACGACGAGTTAAGGTCATCAGGCTCTGGGATCTGGTGCCGCCTTGCTTGTTGATATAAGAAACCACTGTCGCGTTGTCCGACGCGATCATCACGCTGGCTTTGTACAGTCTCCTCCACCACATACTGAAGGCTCTGATTACTGCGAGTAACTCTAAGAGGTTGATGTGAAGTCCCACTTCCTGTTGCGTCCATATGCCCGACGTCTCCAAATCGTCCATGTGGGCACCCCAGCCCTCCTGCGATGCATCTGTGAAGATGGTAAATTGCGGTTGGGGGTCCGTGAACCTTGTTCCCGAGAGTACATTGGACTCCTGAGTCCACCATGTGAGTTCTTGACATACATGAGGGGGGCAGGTTATGGCTAGATCGAGATGCAAACTCCTGTTGTCGTTTATCCATGTCTGTGTGTGTCTTAGGTTTAAACGACCCCGAAACGTAAAGGCCTGAATGGAGGTGAGGAATCCTAGGAGCGACATCCATTTCCTTAGAGTGGCCGATCGAGTGGTCAAGAGAGAGAGGATTAAAGTCCGTGTCACTAGCCAACGGTCCTGGAGTGGGAAGATATAACCCTTGTCTGCGTCGAGGATAGCTCCCAGGAACTTGATCCTGGGGGTAGGAGTAAGCTCGGACTTGTCTGGGTGGACTAACCATCCGAGATGAGAGAAAACATGGATCACAAATCTGGTGTGTCTGATGAGCATCGATGTCGACAGATGTCTCGCTAAAAAGTCGTTCAGGTAACCGTGAATGGCAATTCCTCTGAGATGTAGAAAGAGAAGTAACGGTTTCATGATCATCGTGAACAACCACGGAGCGATGGACACGCCGAAGGGGAGGACGCGAAATTGGAACTTGCGGCCGTTGACGGCGAACCTGAGGTATCTCTGAGACAAAGGGTGAATAGGTATGTGGAGGTAGGCATCCTTTAAGTCCATACTCACAAACTTGCTTCCCAACTGTACTAGCTTGCGTACATTCTTCAGAGATTCCATGGTGAATCTTGGAGGAGATAGAAAGTTCTTGTTGAGAATCTTTAGATCTATTATCATGCGCATCTCCTCTGTGTCCCTCTTGGGGACTAGAAAAACTGGGGAGTAGAATCCCTTGGATGTATCCTGTGGAGAGAGTTCTACGACAGCCTCCTTCAGCAACAGCTGCTCTATTGCCAGTAGAGCAGCTGACAGACGCTTCCCTTGTAAGACGTATCTTCTTCCCTGCGGATGGATGGCTAGGGGCGGGCGCGTCTGAAACTGGAGTTGATAACCTTCGGAGATCACGGATCGAATCCACGAATCCTGAGTGATCTGGTTCCAATTCCTGGTGTACCGTTGCAATCGCCCCCCTACTGGAGAGGTGACGACTGGCGTATCGAAGTCGAAATTCAAGAGAGTGTCCGTGGGCGTTTCCGGTTCGTAAGGGTTTATCAAAACGTGAGTGTTGAGAGTAGAGTCAACGGCGATAGGAGGGTTTGGAACCACGACTTCCTCTGCCACGAAAATTGGATTTCGGAGGTTGTTGATGGAACTCCCTGGGAGGTTGAGACTGAAAGGAAGAGGGAGGAGGACGATTGTAAGGCTTGGAGGCCCGGTCGAAGGCTGAGCGGTGGAGGGGGGGTCGGGGGGTAGACGGAGCGAACCCTCTCTTGCCACGAGGGTTACCACGTTGATTCCTTGACTGTTGAAGGAGAGCAGAGGCGAGTTGCTGGTTAAGTGACCGGCTGGTCTGAGCCTCCTGGGAAGCTAGAGCTTGAGCGCACTGGCCGTTGAACATGGAGTCAGTGTTCAGAGGTTGTTGGAATAAGTCCTCTTTAGTGTCGGCAGGTAGGTTCTTAACAGTACCTAAGAGACGGGATCTTTCCAAGGCAGTAAAACGAGCGACTGAAGAGAGTTGGGCTAAAGTGGCATCCCCTGCAGCTTGGTAGATCACATCCAGGAAAGAGTGGGCTAAGGCGACCTCTTCGGCGCTCATGACCGTCAAAGTGGAAGGTTTGATTCCGGTATAATCCTGGAAAGTTGGAGGTAAAAGCTGCCTAACTCCTGCAGCAAACCAGTTTATGTAAGATAAGATATCCACGGAGTTGCGAGCTGCCGAGTCTAATTCCTTGATATCCTTGCGAGAGATCGAGAGTCTATCTCCAAGAAAACGCTGATTCTGACGGGTGTCAAGACGGGCGAAATCCTTGTCCACATCGGGAGCTGCGGCTGGGAGTGCTCTATCATGGATAAGATATGATTGCTTAACGGGAAACTTAGGCAGGGAACCCGCATCCTTAGCTCTGGCCAAGTTAGCATTTACGACTTGTAAGCCGGTCTTTACAACAGTAGAGTGAGGCAACGATCTTTTGGGTAGCCGTTTAGGAGGAAGTATGCCCGTAGAACCTAGTTCATCCGGTAACGTACGGTCAAGTTCATCATCAAGTGAAGATGGAACAGTGCAAGGTTTCAGTTTGTGCAGTAAGGCAATCTTGTCAACAAAGGACCATGACGGTGTTAAGTCGGGGACGTCCGTAATATCGGCCGGTGGAATAATGGCAAGTCCTTCATGAGAGTGTAACTTAACGTCCACGGGTTGCTTATCCTCCGTGACGGGATCCGTAATCACCGGTATGAACGGCGGGTTATGAACATCGATGAAATCAAGCGTGCCCTTTTGTTGATCGGCGACCTTGTTAGTAGAGCCGTGACCCATATCCGCGGTCGAGTCCGTGCCGTCCGTGCGCTGCCTTGTCAATAGCAAGCCGGGGCGCGAGTCACACGTGTCGGCCGTGCTAACGGTGTCCTGGACCGTGCCAGTTACCGAAGCCGTACCGTCGACGGGCTTGCCGTCACTCACATGTGACCCGGCCCGAACCGTCCCCGGAGGGATACAGAGCGGGTTGACGGAAAAACACAGTTCAAAGACACAAAAACGAATGCGATTGTCACACAATGACCCAATGTCGGCAACACATACCATAGAATGAATCTCAAAGTTGTTAGAAGGCTTGATTAGAAGGCACAAATCCAGACTTCTGACAGGCACATCCACAGTGTGGAAGTGTAGAAGAGAATATGACACATCATCACTCAGACAAGGGAGAGAACTCCAGCCAGAAGAAGGGAGCTGCATACCACTAATGGTAATTATGACTTAGGTTTTTTCTCTATATTTTTAATCTAGACTTCTACAGGTACGTTCCGAGGAACGAAGAGAAGGGCTAACTTCGTCCCAGTGGTTAGTTTATGCCAATAATTATTTCCATTTATAAACCCTCCTGACTATTAACATCCATCAACGTTCTATGTTTCAAAAATAAATTTACGAAACTAAGCAACTTAAATCATAAAATCAACTTTTTTTCCACAAATAGTTTTAGCAGACTTTAATGATCAAGAATTTGATACACTTACAAAGTAAATACATTTTTGAAAACATTAAAAAATTTATAACACAAAAAAAACTTAGATTTGCCCTGAGGACTAATTAAATGAAAAGTGAAATAATTTGTCATCATTACAGACGTTGCTGTCGAAGCTTACTCTCCCAGGATGCACTGCAGTAGGTGAGGAATCTAGCGTTAACTTTGATGTTATTGATTAACAGTCTGAACCAGCCAAGGGGCATGTTATCTGACAAATAGTACACATATCTGAACCAAAATATCATCTACATCCTGCATGTCAGTCATATTTCACTTTCAAAAACTTTTTTACTTTAACATATTTCCCCTGAAACTATATAAAAGAAGTTGTATTTAAAAGTCCTGTTTTGTAAGTTCATATCACATGTTACATAACTACCAAGAGCCATATTGAAAAGAAATTGAAAAACTTTTAATTTTTTTATAGATATTCTAAAAGATTTAAGATGCAGGAAAGTTTGAATCTTAAAATTTGTGTAAAATGTCAAACAATACCTTAAGCAAAACATTAATATTAAATTCAAATGTAACTTTATCAAAAAACTGCTGTGCTTTGTTCAAGGCACTCGCTATAAATGCATTAATCATGATATTGAAAGAACTACTCTAAAGCATTGAACCTGGAATGCTTAATTGTTGAAGACATTCATAATCAAACTACAGAATATTAAATAATTAATTATCTAAAGCAAACCAATTTCTTTCAAAGAATAAAGTTCTAATAAAACAGAGAAATCTGTAAATTGTTTGCAATCATGTTCTTATTTTTCATATAAATATGTTGTATTTCGGGAACATAAAAGTTGAGATAAAAAGATTAAATTATGCTTTTGTAACAAATTAATGATTATCAAGTCAAGTTTCTTATGTTCTTTAATTCAATTATTGATCCAGATATCAAAGATGGAAAACATTTGCTGGAAATCAATTAATCCTAAATATCAATGCATTTGACCTTAAGTAGAAGATGAAGATATGACCTCAGGCTCTGTACCATGTTTTATCAAAGGAAATAGATTAAAGAATATCAGTTAAAGAAAACTTAATGCTACTAATGGCACAAAAATCTTAATCAGTATATGAATTTATCAAATTGATTTTCCTAACTAAAACTGTTTACGAGTAGTTCACATTAAAATGAAACCTTATTTTAAGACTAAGGATATTAATGGTGAGTTAAAAGGTTTTTCACCATCTAAAGATATTCCCTAGTATCTATTCTGAAAAACATTTTGGAAAAAATGTTTATGGCCAACAAGACTAAATATAAAGAAACAATTAGCAGAGAATCATACAATCATTGGCTGAATGGTTGGAACATGTTACTGGTCATGTTAGTTTCACTTTTTTATTATGATATCTTATCTTACTGCTGGTACAAGAGTTAAATAGCAGGATTCAGATATTGGATCTAAGGTGAATTTCAACTATCCTGCCAAATACAAACCGATAAAGAGGCTTTGGCAGGTGGTTCAAACATGTAATGGTGATCCTAGGCTGAATAATGCCTAACCAGTAACCATACTTAAAGTTTAATGTTGTAAAAGGTTGATAAACTCATGTCACTTTTAACTCAAGTTCCAAAATGGGCTTCTTGTGGAGCCTTTGTAAAGGTTAAAGAAGTTTGTTTGTTTAAAAAGGCTAAAGATTATTTATGAACCAACGCATTAAAACTGATATGTTTCAAATTCTTTTATTACAACTTTGCACAGTTGTCACAACTGAGGTTGGTTTGAATAAAACTGTAATTTGCAGTATTCTGAGTCCCATAGAGTTAATTTATTGCCTGGCAGATAGTTGAGATACAATTGCAAAACTAAAGAAAAACCATAATACCATTCATGTCAACTTTCAGTGTTTTCTCTTCTATCAAAACAAAAGACCCTTCACTCACGAGATATCATCCTTGGCCATGTCCTCGAGACGAAAGAAGTTGAACTCAATCTGTATGCGACCATCTGGCGAGGCTTTAAACAGGTAGTGACACTGGACGAGCTCCGGGTAGGCCTCCGGAAACTTTGGGGAGGAGAATGTTCCAGAAGTTGACTTCCGGTGGGAGAAGATATACTCACACTTGTCGTCTTCACCGGCTGCACATGAACAGGGAATTGAGAGATGAAAACTTAATGGTTAATAGTGGTATTAATTGTTGTGTTCACGTCTTATCTAACATGGAATACAATAACTGTAACAGTCATATGATATTGTTTGTCATTATATAAACTACAGTAGAGCATGGATATAACAAACTCCAAGGGACCAACAAATTTAGTTCACTATATCTGATGTTTGCTACTCACGTTTAACCGCCATGCATAGGGCTTTTTACGGGACTTAAAATTTTGTTCACTATAGCTGATTGTTCGCTATATACGGTGTGCGATATCCATGTTCTACTGTATACATAGGTACATTTATCTTTACTGGCTGCACACAAAACCAGAGTTGTAAAACTTAACAGACATGGTGAAATTGCTTGTCTTGTTCAAATGTTATCTACATGGAAACTTGGGGTTGAAGTACTGTAAGATGCCAATCACTGATACCTTGCAAAGCAAGCATTCTATGACGGAAAGCACTTGCTCCTTCTCTGAGCTCATTCTCCATGTCTTAATAAGTTGTGTAGAAAACCTTTCAGGGAAATTGATTCATGTAGCTTGACTGAACATGGTAGTTTTGTTTCAGAAGAGCATTTCTTCATTAATAAACATTGTTTTGCAATTGAAAACATATATTTTGGTTTTCTCAGATCATTTATTTGCTTTAGAAAAACGTGCAACTTCCCCCTTAACGTTTTCATTTATGTAGACAGAATCTATAGATATTTACCCAGAACGACCATGAAGAGAACTCCCATGATGCAGAGCGAATCCCCTGACCAGCCAATCATCCTGAGAACATCACTCCGGCACCGGCCATCACCTCTCACCTACAATATAAACATAGTGATAAAATTTTAAAATAAAATAGAAATGGTTTTGCCACTCACTGCTTCACTGACAATCATCTATAATCTGAAACAGAAACACAGTGGAAAATACACAGTGAACTGACAAAAGATTATTTTCTTAACATAAATTCAAACCTCATGGTTTCTACTTCATATTATCAATTTATAAAGGAACTATACTCATGTAGTAGCAATAGGTCCACAACTCCGTTGAAAGAGGCATTCGATTATTTCCAACAGAAGTAAAGAAACTAGAACGGTAATTGATTTTCCATTCCCAGTAGCTTTTACAATGGGTGTGGCGGTTATTCTTCAAACAACTTTGAGATTTGAGAGTGGCAAAAAAGTATTACTTTAGGATTTTGGGATTGCATAATTCTACGCTAACCCATGCCCTGTATTAAAATGTGAATAAGCTAAAACAGACATGACCTTTCAGATTATCCAATAAATCTGAACATTTATCATTGACCACATTAAATCAATAAAAAAATTGATAATAATATATTGATATAAGTTTAGTTTTAAGTTTGCCCTTTCAAAAAGAAGACCATTTCTTTGAAAGACTCCATAAAACAATCCATTAACAATTAATTTACAGATTAATAGCAATTATCTAAATTTATTATATCTATACATTATTATTATTTGTTCTTTATGATATTGATCAAAGATTGACCTTTTTCAATCACTGTCAGAAACTCTGTTAATATCATTTTCAAAGAAATATTTAAAAAAATAGAGCCATTGGCTCTGTAGCTCATCAGGCATCATATCAAGTTTGCTTTATACAGGCAAGATGAGCTAAAAATGAAACTGATGTTACCTATTGCAAGAAACCCTATAAAAAAATTACAAAACAAATGTATTATTATTCAACACTTTCTAGATCGCCAATATCAGACAGTGAAAGAAGTCCACACTAAAATATCCAAGGAGAAATAAATTTGCCATAGACTGTCATCTAATGGAGAAAAATAGGTTTTTAAGATTGTGACCCCTGTGACCCTATTTGGGGTCATGGGGTCACAAAACCTACAGTTTAGAATCCCGATTGGCCAAGGAGTCTACATGCAGTCTTTCAGCTCAATAGACCTTTAGGAGCTAAAGATGATGATGAAAATAAGTTTTTAAGGTTGTGACCTCTGTGACCCTATTTGGAGTCATGGGGTCACGAAATCTACAATTTAGAATCCCCACTGGCGAAGTAGTCTGCACATATAATTTCAGCTCTCTAGACCTTTTGGAACTTGAGAAGAAGATGAAAATAGTTGTTTAAGGTTGTGACCCTATTTGGGGTCACAGGGTCAACAAAGTTACAAATTAGAATCCCCATTGTCCAAGGAGTCTGCACATATCAATATTAACTCTCTAGACCTTTTGGAACTGGAGAAGAAGATGAGAATTGGTTTTTAAGGTTGTGACCCCTGTGACCCTATTTGGGGTCATGGGGTCACGAAATCTACAATTTAGAATCCCCATTGGCCAAGGAGTCTGCACATATCATTTTCAACTCTATAGTCCTTTTAGTACTGGAGAAGAAGATGAAAATAGGTTTTTAAGGTTGTGACCCCTGTGACCCTATTTGGGGTCACAGGGTCACCAAAGTTACAAATTAGAATCCCCATTGGCCAAGGAGTCTGCACATATCATTTTTAACTCTCTAGTCCTTCTGGAACTGGAGAAGAAGATGAAAATAGGTTTTTAAAGTTGTGACCCCTGTGACCCTATTTGGGGTCACAGGGTCACCAAAGTTACAAATTAGAATCTCCATATGCTTAGGTACTTGTACACAAAATTTCAGCTCTCTAATGTGTATGGTTCATGAGGAGAAGTCGAAAGTGTCAAAAGTTTACGGACGGACGGACGACGGACGGACGCCGGACGGACGCCGGACGGACGCCGGACGGACGCCGGACGGACGCCGGACGGACGCCGGACGGACGCCGGACGACGGGCCATGCCATAAGCCCATCTGGACTTTCAGTCCTGATGAGCTAAAACGGATAGGTATGACATTAATTCATGCCACATATAACTTTCAAAGGTCACTGGCATATCAAATAAGCTATAGACTTTACTTCTGTGTCTGGGTAGGTAAATACTAAAACCCAAGTGACAACCACTTATTATTGCAATACATTCATAATGCTACTTCAAGAAAATTAAGAAAGAACAGAATATGAAACAATAGTTTAACTTAAATGACAATAAAAAATCATGATCAAATTCTATTATCATTGAGAATATCTTCCATAAGTATCTTACTCCAAGCAAGACAAAGAACCTGGTTCTCATTGAAAATGCCTATGCAAAAATCAGAGCATCTACCCGCTAGCTCCCATAATTTCACTAAATAACATGAGGATCATTGACTGTTTGTATTTAGAATGTACTGACTAAATATAACAGCATCTCTTTCCGAGAATCTCCCTAAATAACATGAATTTCTTTGACTGTTAATTGAAATTCTCTCAACTGGTTATCATGCTCTGTATCACTGACAATGTCCTCTAGCTACACCACACTCTCTTCCTGTTTATTGCGGTTTTCACACTTGCATGAAATCAAACCATTTGACACAAAGAATTGGTCAGTAAACCGGGTTACCGCTGAAAATGCCCTCAATCAAAATTAGGTATCCAGCTGCCTGAATCTCACTGAACAACTGGGGGCTCTTTGACTGTTTGTTGCAGGTCTCTCAATCGGTAATCAAAGCCATATCATCATTGAAAATGTCCTCCATCAAACTTACAGCATCTCCTTTCAAGCATCTCACTAAATCATACAGACGCTAACTGTTTATTGCAATTATCACATTTGGTAATGGAATCCTTTTATCAGTAAGAATTAAAAAAACAGTATAACAGCATCTCACTCGAAGCATGTCAGTAAATCAGCTAGACACGTGCTGCTTGTTGCAGGTTTCACCATTTTGGTAATCAAACCCCATTACCATTCAAATTGTTCTAAATCATATTCACATCAACTAATCCCAAAATCGTACGGAATAACAGAAAACACTTGCTTTTTATTGAAAAATTGATAATCAAACCCCATTATTATTGAAACATCTTCCATTCAAAGCATTTCACTTTCAGAATTTCACTAAATGACACAACTGTTTATTGCAGTTATCACAAATGGTTACCAAACCCTTTATTTGATCATTTAGTATGTCCTCCACCCAATACAACAGCATCACATTTCAATCACTTCACTACATTAAACAATACTGTCTCACACTGTCAATTGCAAAAATCAACCCTGTTATCATAATAATAACAGCATCTTACTCTCAGAATCCCACCAAATAATACAAGACTCGCACTGTTTATTGCAGTTATCACGATTGGTTATCAAACACTGTTATCATCTCACCAAATAATACAAGACTCGTACTGTTTATTGCAGTCATCACGATTTGTAATCAAACCCTCCAAGATCAGTATCCCATGTCAATGTTGTGACACATTCAATAGCAGCATGCATGTAACGCTAGCTTCCGATGACACCGAAGTCCAATATCGGGGAGTGATGTACAGCTTATTGGCATGTCAAGCATCTGATGTTACTGACAAGAGAACTATACATAATCATAGCATTTCTCTTTGCTGGGGCTTGTCAATACTCAGGGGCTGGAACTCTTATTGGACATGTTACTCTCAAGATCGGGACAGTTACAAGAACAAATTGTTACTGACTTTAATGGTCCAGATAAAACAATAGGGTAAATTTACTATTGGATATAGAGAGAGTTCTGAATATACATGATAGGGGGTCTTTTAATGGATATGATGGCAAAGATAAAACAATAGGAAAAATTTACTATTATTGGATATAGAGAGAGTTCTGAATATATATGGGAGGGGGTCTTTTTAATGGATATGATGGCAAAGATAAAACAATAGGGTAAATTTACTACTGGATATAGAGAGTGTTCTGAATATACATGGGAGAGTGACTGTCTTTTAATGGAAATGATGGTCAACTACATAATGATTTTTACAAAAACAATTATTTCTTATGTCCATGTACAAGAACAAGTAATAACAATTATGTGGGCCTGATCAAGTAGTAATGATCTATTACATCAGGACATTTACATGAACAAAATATTACTTCATCATTTCAACAAATCAACTCAGTTTATTTTAATAGTTGGATCACTGTCAAATGAAATTATAAACGATTTTAATCAGCGAAAATAATAATCTTTAACTAATCTAGACCATTAGGTATAAAGGATGTAACAATAGTCAAAATAACGTGAATGCAAATCCAACAGCATCTTTGGAACAAAAAAATTAATAGATGATGTGGCAAAGCTAATCTGAATCATATGCCTGATACCTATTAGAGCAAATATGGTACTTCATGCAGCTTCAATTATACTTTGCAAATGCACTTTCTTAATCATGAATCACCTCTGGCTCTGTTTAAAGGAGGAATTGTGGTATATCATCCTGGAAAGGTAAAACTTATGTTCTCAGTCATGACTCACAAGATTAAAACTGCATATTGTGTTCTTGTATACCAGAGAACACATTACCCATCCAACTAGCTGCACATCTGAGCACATCTATATTAGCTTACTATAGGTCACGATCATCAAAATGTTAGACAAGCAACTTGATAAACTAATAATCTTGTGGTAAAATGTCATGAAGCATACCGGGTACTTGGAGAAAATTCATTAAAACTAACAAGATCACATTTCTGATGTCAAAATGTTGTCTTCTACTAACCTTTTCTTGAGGATTCCAGAAATAAGGGTTGTCTTTAGCTAGTAGCCAATGGTAAATGATTTGATTTCGTGACAAGTTGTTGTTCCTGTACATTGGCCAATGAGAGTTGTTCAAACATGGCTCTGATTATGGTTTTCAAGTAAATAATGAAAGTAACTTACCATTTTTGTTGTTGATAAGTTACAGCTTAGTTACATTCTTACAAAATACCTGCTTTTACCTATTTTCACACAATTAGATACAGGTTCCGTCTATGCCTGACAATTACCTCAACACTATGATTGATGAGGTAGTACTGTACAGCAATTAGTCTGGGATGATGATGAATGGAAATGAAGATGAATTATCATATCCAAATCATTATCTCAATCATTCTTTGTAATATCACAAAACAACATTTAATTTTTCTTGACAATAATTAGATTCCCATTCATTTCAATTAGTCTGACAGGCTCTCTTTTTCTTAACATAAATAACTGTTAATTGGCAATCATAACAGGGTAAACATATTTTACAATGCTGTATCATCCAACCCCCTCCCTGACTCACAACTCCCCACCCCCATGCAGTTATTGAGGGTCTGTATGTTATTGAGGGTCTGTATGTTATTGATGGTCTGTATGTTATTGAGGGTCTGAGAATGTTATTGAGGGTCTGAGAATGTTATTGAGGGTCTGTATGTTATTGATGGTCTGTATGTTATTGAGGGTCTGAGAATGTTATTGAGGGTCTGAGAATGTTATTGAGGGTCTGTATGTTATTGATGGTCTGAGAATGTTATTGACGGTTGGCAGGGTATCATTAAGTAAAGGAAGAGTGCACAGACTGAAATAACTGACCTCACTTCATCACCCAACACAAACATAGACTACAATTGACAGTCCTAGGAAGTTGACTTCCTTAACGAGATAACATCCTCAATTAATGAAGGATTTTCCTCCTCTCAGCAATTAATAATGTTCAAATTACACCAACTAGTGGTCAGTTAGTGGAAGAATGAATCGACCAATCAAATACCTTGATTTCAACTTGTCTCGATCTTCCCATGTGACTGAGGACACACTTTATCGATCAATGACATCTGGTCATTGAACAAGTTTTCATAAAGAGGCTATGCATGTATTATCATTATTTACATGTATCTAATACATATCAGTATTCTTTAGACTGTCTCATGCCTCAAATATAAGTTTTTTGAAAACAACGACAATGATTGACAATGGAAACAACAATGATGATGATGATGATGATGATGATGATGATGATGATGATGATGATGATGATGATTATTATTGTCCATGAAACCTTTTATTGAATATTATCATAAACATTAAAATTTGATTTCATGACTTTCATATATATATCTAAGTAATAAAAACTCATAAAGAATGAAAACATTATTAAAAACTTAACATTTGAAACTTAATTTATTAAAATCTTTAAAATAGTAGAAACTTGATAAGTCCATCAATGTCATCCGAGATCTAGATAAGCTTTTCAGCAGACTATCAATTTCAGCTAAGTGCGATGAAGTGCAAGCAATGAATGAGAAACAAGGGAGGAACTAAGCTTATCTACCGACATTACCTTCATCATTATATCCCCCATCTAGTGACCAGACAATCAGCCCATGTTACACAAGGAGGTTTGGGTTTCCAATAATGTCAGATGAAAGTTCCCCCTTCATGTGATAGCCAATCAAGATACATAAAATCATGATCATCGTTCTGGGAACGAACGAAGCGCAAAGTCCGCAGAGACGAAGGCTTATCTCTTTTTGTCACTCAAGTGTTTTTCTCTGAAGTCACATTAGTAAGATGACTTTTCAGAAGCAATTATTCAGGTCCCTGGAGAGCATTAACCTTGCCTTTGGGGAACAAAAGAACAAAGGATTTTTTTGCATTATTTGACACTAATCTTTCAACTGCTTTGTCGATGTCAGTTTTCCAATATTTTGTAACTATGAAGTTTTTCCAACTTAGTGACCTAATCTTTTTCCATAATGATTAATTTTTCTTTGAACAAAAAAAGGTTTTCTCTTGATTCAGCTGTCTAACCTTTTCAAGCTATGATGGTCCCTACAGACTAAAATGAATGCTGGTAATAAAAAGAAAATTGGAAATAGTTAAAAACACAGATTTCTTAAATATGTAAGATAAGATACGAATTAAGAGATAACACATTATCAACCAAAAGGGAATATTTATTTTCTCCAATGGAGCGTGACTTAGAACCAAAGCGCCTTTGAGCAGCGTTCTCTCAGCTGGATATTAGTATAGTATAGTCAAATTGTTTTAATGAATAAATTAAAAGAAATTTCACATTCCTAACAGTTTTGTAAAAATGTTGTTTCTTTGATTGGGCTCAAAAGTTAATATTCTAATAAACAGACAAGACAAAATAAACTTGTAATAAGTATATAAAACATATTTCAGGCTTTTTGAGGATTATACTGTTTTGATGACAAATCTTAAATGGCAGAAACTTGAAAATGATACAAATTTGTTGAGCACAGTAAATTTGGCATGTACACATTTCCAAACCTAGAGTTAGACACTCAAACTCTTTTCTATCATCCTGCTTTGTAAGTACTTAAGATATAGCAACCTTGATTAAGGTAATCATTGGCTTTAATGAATCAACATTTCACCAAGGTTACTCTATATCAATATACCAGAACACATCACTTTAATGCTTTGTAAAAGTAGGCACTAGTACCAGAACAGAATCCTGTATAAGAGTTCTTCGTGATATTCATGGTCTTGTGTGTCAAGGGAAGTATCAGTCTTTTGAATGAAGATTAATATCATAACTATGACATCAAATGAATGAGCTCAGCATTACATTCATCAACATTTGTATTGAAATTATCTTGATAATGAGAATTTAAATATGATCAGTGATTATTAATACAGTTTAGATTCCAATAACCATTTCATCAGAGAAGAGACAGATCCAACCGATAAGAAATATTGACATTCAAACGGTGGAATCTTCAATTATATGCTACAGCTGTAAGTCGATCCCCTCGTTCTAGACACATCTATTTGATTTGCAATATCTGTATGATAACCACAAACTCATGTGCGAAATTGATCTACACTGAACAACTCCATTTGATTTGTTGTTATATTCCTCCGAGCTAAGATTGAAACAAAATACTTGTCAATCAGCCAAAGCACAGAGTCAATAAAGATGTAGGCAAGTTAAGGCAATCTAAATTTATTGGGAGTACACACGAGTCCACAGACTCTACCATCACAGTCAGGGGTATTTCATTGGTCATGTCACGGGACCCAGACTTGCCAATAATCATTTCTTCTCTTATATCAACACAGGAAAATCAGTTGTTCATAAGGATCCTAATGCACTTCTTGGTTATCATTATCGAATAATACTAACATTTTCATGTAGCTCGTAACATCACAGAACAGCTTTGTTGGATTGAAAATTATATCAAGATAAGTGATTGGATATGAAGTTGAAGAGATACACCATGATTTTAACCGTTTATTTAATTTTCATATTAACAATTATCAAAATGTTCTTCATAATTATCCTAAAAAGTGGAATACATAATAAAAAGTTATACTTGAATGGAAATGGAACACTAACCTTTTGTGTGTTTTGTAACTTGAATGACAAGTACTACTTATTTTATCTCTCAAACATTGCCCTCTCAAATATAGAGTCACTCTAATGAGCAGATTAGCATTAAAATGACTCTATATAGCAACGAGATAAAAATATGGTGGGAAGTTTTAGCCCACGATCTTTACGGCCACATAATTTTGGCCGGAAGTTGACCTCTTTGGTCTCATGGGCGCCGACAGTGGAGGTACCAAAGTGTTTGAATTCGGTTGCTCAAGGTGAGTTTTTACCTCAATGACGCTAGTGAACCTAGGTCAGGAAGGGGCCGGCGTATTTCCGGTAGACATCTTGTACGTAGAAGGCAGGGATATAAAATATAAGTAAGACAAGGTTGGCCTTACTACGGCGAAGGGGCAAGGGATTATTGCTTAGAGTAACTAGTTTCGTCCACTGTGTTGGGACTCGTCAGACTGAAGAAGCAATGGGTCTGTCTCTCCTTATATACTCTTTGAGTGGGTCACGTGACTTGTGGGTCCCGCCGGCGGTGGAGCGGTAGGGCTTCCGGCGCTTACTTCCGGTACCGGGAAAAGGTCGCCGGCGGCGACTTCCGGTTCCGGTAATACCGCCGGCGGCGGGAATGACGGAAGCGGCGGATTTCGTTTCCGGTGTGTAAAGAAGTGTGTATGATAATTTTTGACACTGTGTATGACCATTTTCTCAGGTTTGTCTTAATTATAAACAGTTTGTTTATATGGTGTAGGTGATGGCAGTACCGTTGGCAGAATAAATAGATCGAGATCCTGCATGGAGAAGACGTGTTTTCTTTTCTTTTGCACAAATTGTGGTACTTTTATCAGGGTCAGTTTAGAGTAAAAAAGACCATTCTTCTACGTAATGAGTATTGTAGAAAAATATATATAAACCAAGTTTTTTGGTATTGCCTAGATTGAGTTGCATATGACCTTTATGAGAGGATAGGCTCGGGGGCCCCTGTATTTTCCGCAAAATAGGAAAAGTAGGGGCCCGTAGAGGACTGAAGAAACGATTTAGAAAAGAGTATAGCTTTATTGCAAAGGCAATAAAAGTATAAGGGCAAGATATGCATGTGGTGAAATATAAAATTTATATTTATAAAGATATGAATTAGGAGAGAATGTAGATAACACAGATGATTTTTCTGGTTGAGTTTTACAAGATGGAAAGATGTTTAACACATTGTATTGACAATGGGATTGATTGTGACGTCACAGACGGGAATATTTGTGTATGACATCATAGTCTTGTGTATGTTAGACATGGGTCACGTGTGTGTTACAAAGTGACAACCATTTGTAAAACAGGCCCTGATAATGTCTACTAGATCGTGGTTAAAACAATCAGAGGAAAGTAAGAAGATAAAAATATGGTGGGAAGTTTTAGCATATAGCAACGGTCAATACCTTTCACAAGCATGATGCCATGTGGCATTTGTGACATCAACAATTGGCAAATGCAGCTCTTAACAGATTTTCTTTTGCAGAGAGGGAAAACTAAGGTCAACTCTTTCTGAGTTATTTGCTCTTCATTCACTCTGTAAATGTTTAAGAAAATCTTTAGGAATATCTTAAAAAGAATTTGAATTTCTTTCCACGAATAAAGATACGATATGAATATAATATCAATAAAGAAAGTTATTATGACAATATGTATTTTGATACAGTAGTATCTTAAAATATTCTTAATCAGTGTTCACATTATTTCAAATACCCAAAATATGATTCAGACTTGGAAACTGGAGCAAGGTGTTCAAGAACTTCCTTAGGTATTTTCTTTATACAGCAAGAGCAGTAAATCCCTATGGACATCACAAGCAATAAATACTGGTAGTTTCTATAACCAAGTTCTGACCTCTATACAATTGACAAATCTCACTTGCACAAAATACTGTCATCAATCGACAAAAAATTTGAATTTCAAATAAAGTGAGAAACTAATTTGCCAGTGTTGACAGTAATGTGACACGCTCTATCTCTCTTTCTGGAAGAAGAAAATACAAGTTGAGAAAAAGTCTGTGTAGCTTCTGGCAGTAGGCAGAGCAGAGCAGAGCAGAGAGGGTAATAGATTCAGCTTAACATGCGAGAACTAAGAAATATCATCAACCCTGTCAATGAAAGATATTATTATAGGTAGGTTTAAAGCAGACAATAACCAAATAAAAGATACATACAGATAATGTTTTTTATAGCTTCTTTTAGTGGCATTTAGAAGCTGAAAGTCAATAAGGACGAATATTTATTGATAACAACTTATTTATTCTGAGAACATGATGCTTCAATACAGCTTCGTGTATTGTTTTCAAGCATAACGTTTTTGTTTTCATTAAGCTTGAAAACGATACAAGAAGCTGTAATGAAATGTTGTGTATTCGGATTAAAGAAGTCGTTATCTATAAATATTCTTCCTCATCTGTTACAAGATTAAATATATCAATGAAACAATTTTTTCATTTAAAATGAAGCAAAAGATTCATAAACCATTTTTCATATCTTACCTGTAAGCAGAGAGTTCTGTTTTGCTTAAAAACCTAAATGACTTCAAAATATGTATCATACCTTAAAAGAAAGTACATAGAGAGGTTTTGGAATATTGAATTTAGATACAAAATAAGGTTAACTGTAAAGTATACAAAGTATTTCTGATAATGACGGTCAATAAGAACATTGCTTCAATACATAATGTATTACAAATGCAATACACAAAAGGAAGAATACTTTAAAAGCTGAAAGCCTGGATCGATATTTTAAACATTCAAACATTTCTGGTAAAAAAATCAATAGATCAATTCATCAAAAGAATCAATACCAATAGACACAATTGAGCTTTTCTAAAGTAGCTCAAGTCTTTTAAGAGAACAAGGAATTAACATAAATGAAATGAATATACATGAATATATGAGTTTCTATAAGAAGTACAAGGCTTTTAGAAAGACACTAAAAAGATTCTCATAAAACAGCAGCATACCTTTAAGTTCATAGCTGGTCAGAAGATTTCTAGCATAGCTGCTCCATGTCTGCCTAATAATCCAAGTTGCACTCATTGATTGTGTTAAAAGCATAGCATGGGAGAAGAGAGCTGGATCGATGCATTAGAACATGTGTGGACGTAAGCTACGATGAAGTAACAGTAGGGGGAAGATCACCCGTACTGGCCGACTCCGCTAATTGAGATTTACGTAGCTTCCTGTGAGCATAACTTCATTTCCTTTACCTCTATTAGCTCTTGATAGAGTGAAACCCATAAACCAACTTGGATCTTTCTAATGTTGTAAATGATGCTGGCGTACATCTTACTCCATCTTGTATAATAGTCCCGAAAGGACATAATAGTAAGCTATAAATAGGCTGAAGAAAGGAATATGTTTGCTCAAGCCTTGTTATACTATATTATGATGCAGGCTAATAACTTGCTTCACCTTAAATGATAGTGACAAAAAGGTTAATAAGACATTAAAGCAGGTTATAAATAGGGTAAAGAAAGAAAGGATATTTGCTCAAACCTGCCTCTTTCTCAGGAGAACTACGTCTATTGCAGAATGTACATTTCATTGAGAATCCCTCAAGTCAATACCTCAATGCACATGGAGGGATTTCAAAGTCAGAAAGAGTTGTCATGTATGTTACCAAAATTGCTCCCCCTCATTATGTCACGAGAAGGCAAACATTATGTCAATCATCAGGCATACTCCGAAGTGGAAATCAATCCAATATCTTGGCGCCAATGTTTACTTAATATTTTAGATCCAAAAGAATGGAGACCTGCCTGCACTGAAAGAAAGAAAGCAACTCTTCAAAAAGCTGCTCTGTGTCAACAGGGGACTCGGTGGAAATCAATTCTTAGACATGATTCCAACAATGGCATTGCTCATAGAGAAATTCTCCTATAGATATATAAACTTGGAAGAATAACACAGACTTTCTGGGAGTGCACAGTTCAGGAAATATTTTGTTTGTACAATTAATGAACCTTACTTTATCTTTTCATGGACTTGTCCTGACTCCAGTGCAATAACTTTTACAGTATTTATGTAAGAGACATATGAGTTAATAATGTTACTATTCAGAATTTTAATTTCCGACTGGGTTGGTACAAAGGGATATATTCACATTTTCATAACCATGTTAGAATTCTGTTTATACAAAGACTGATGCAAATAGCTCATATTTGTTCTTCCAATTTCATATTCAAATACATTTAACCATTCTAGTATCTTACTTACTTCAAAATGGATACATTTATATATTCATGAATAAGTTTATTCTTTTCTTGTTCATACTGGTTTGGAAAGGCTTATGGAGGTATTGTTAAACAGTACCAATCGTACAACTTACAAATCATTTGAAAATAAATCCATAATTTTGGGCTATACATTTTGAAGCATAATTACCACATAAAATGGTTTCACAGAAGGTTACATGAGCAGTTCACTCTTCGATTGATTTGGATTGTTTTGATTTTGGTTTGATTTTGAATAACATTCCATCCTGTTTACAGGGTATGAAAATACAGGATAAACAGGATGATTCATTACCATACCTGCTACACAATGGCTTCCTCTCAGTCAAGACAGAATCTTTATACAAAGTTGAAGCTAGGAGTTGAATCAAAATTATATGTTGAAGGAGGAACAAGCACCAAACCAAGATCAACTGTGACCTTACCTGATACTTAAGATCCAACCATAACTATAGCTTATTTCTTTAGAATAAACTGCTACCATACCTCCTAAGTAGAATTTAACAATATAATTTTATACCATTCAGACGCGGGGGTTATGGGGATATATCAGACTCTAGCTTGGTGTTATGCGACAAGCAGGATACCCAAGATGGATCCTTTACAAGGCATGAGATCTGTTACTTTGAATTGAAGCACTAATTGCTACATTGTCATTTCATTTTACAAGGTTTACAAATCATCCCATGCTCTCAGAAAATTAAGGTCAAAATATTAATCCTTTACAAAAGTTAACCCAACATTTATAGGGAGGTGATCCTACTTTGATGTTTAAAGTTTTTTACATATCAGATTTTAATTAAGTTCATCAATTTATCTTTAAAAAAGTCACGGCATTTGATGATATCACAGAAACGTTCTGATATCATTTACTGAGGACATTCTACAAAATGTTCAAATATCTTGTAGATATATAAAACAAAAGGAAAAAATAAATTCAATTAATCAAATCATTTCATAGCTTAAAGGCATATGATATCTAAATTAGTTGATTAAAAGTTAAAAATATATGTGATTAATTCTACAAAAGTGCAATATTTCATCATATCACTGCTCACAATTCAGAGAATCATCTTCCTTATCAAATACCAATGTCTGAGAAAATTTATAGATTTTTGAAAATATATTTTTAGAAAATGTGAGAGTTCCAAATCAACATGTCTTAAAGTATGATAAATGAGCTAAAATGATGGACGTAGAAAATGAGGTCATGGTCACCCATGACGTCACACACAAAAACATATGAGGACTTGTGATACAATAATCTTTGTAGCTAGGCAAAAGTGATATGTGCACATGTACACATCTTGAAAATGTGTCAGTGCTTTTAGACTGATGAAGATGAACAGATTTTCTTCACAGACATATATGAATATGAAGATAAGTCTGTAAGGAACGATTAAGTAATGACAAAATATTGGAAATATGGATGCTTAAACATTAAAAGTGATAAATACACAAGTTTCTGTTATTGTGTTCTGAAGTCTCATTCCTTGAATCACAGCCTTAAGGATGAACAGACCAGTTCTAAGGAACAGCAATAGATTTATATTTTGTATCAACCAAATTTGTTTTTTGTTGTTACAATGGGTTTTACTGGAGACCCATTAGCTAGAGAAGATTACTTAACTATAATTACTCACTGCTGTACACATCTGGTTGCCTCAGTGGACTTAATCTCAGTCTCAACAGTTCCATTGCTCTCATCTTCACTGAGAATCCAGAATTAGTTCCAATTACACAATTTGAAGCAAAAGAGATTGTAATTACTGGCATCTCAAAATGTCACTTAAACTTGTTCTTTGGGTAGTTGCTACTTTAGTCCTAAGATTGTTGCCATTTGTTTGTACAACTTGTTTTTAGTCTCATGGCATAGATCTTACTTTCTTTCAAAGAAGGAAATGCAAAGTTTTTACACATTAGTCAAATATTGTGTTTCTCTAAGTACGGTGTCATCAATTCAAATTCTTTTACAAATGAAAAAAAAAGTTCATGATTGAAATTTTTGAATATGATAGATAGTCAGTATATTGATTATTTGGGATGCCTCAGATATGAAATTTTCATAAAGTAACTGGGCAATCTACAAAGTCATTGAAAAGGAGTCAGGTTGGACCAAAATCTATGTCCTGCCTAGATATCTATATACACATACATGTCAATTTATACATGATCATATACAATATATTTTGGCATCAGTGCCTTGAAATGGTCATGTTGATCATCTTACTTAACATCGAAGACAAACACTCTAAAATTATGAAATAAGTAACAGTGTTCTCTCCTTTAAGAGTCCCCGGGCCCAAGATGGATCTCACTCAGTCAGTCTTGAGTAGGTCTGAAACATCCAACACATAGACCAACCAACCAACCCTTATGGATACACACGAGTCTCTGACGTGACAATATCTAGACTGGACTGTTGCTAAATTCCATGACTCAAACCGTAACAAATTCTGAACACTGACATTTTAAAACACAAAAGGTCAACATTTGTCACTATGAGATAACTGCTGGCCAAACATGTTCATAGAGACTTTATATACAAATAGGATGGACATTGCTTCCATTCAATGCCCCAAGAGAGATACTCTACATAAAGCAGAGACATAATTCTTCAACATGACCTCAAACTCTAACAAGGAAGTTAAATCAATATAAGAAGGGCAGCTCTAGGGTTCTTTTAATTATAAGAAGACATTCAGGAATGTGGGAACAAAAACATTTCGGACTTGACCTAATTCCAAACTGGCAGCTTTGATGCATGCTTTGTCCCAAAACTAAACAAAAATACAAGACAAGACTTGACGATAGTTTTTAACTAAATGAAAGTAGAGACCATCATGAACAAAACCTAAATTTCAAATCTAGGAAGTTAAATCGATACAGAGCAGAAAGTTATTTACAGTTTTAAAGAGGTCTCCATAAGGAACAAAACAAAAGAATTGTACTTAAAGGCACCACTCGACCGCGTTTCGTCCGCCATTTTGAAACGTTAGCATTCCGAGAAAACAAATGTGCTGTATTATGTTTATTCATTAATAAAATAAAGAAATAATTATTTGACTGATATAAGAGGAGTATATTCACAAATAATTCATAATAAAAGTTACCAGTTACAACAACATTTTGTCGTAATAATGCATGATACGATCGTAGCTTCGAAGATTGGCTTCATTTCACGATGTTTTAAATTTTCGAGCGATACACTTTATTCTTTGGCAAATTGTTTAATCTTTAACAACTGCAATGCAAACCTTACAAATATAATTGAAATTTAGTGTGAAATTATCATGTAAAAATCATTTATAACTGTAAACAGGAAAGTCCTCCTGAATTTCGTTTCCACAAAAAATACCCCGCTCGAATGGTCCCTTTAACATAAACACTTTCAGGCAGCTTTGATGCAGGCTATCTCACAAATAGCCGATCTATGCAAAAAATTGGACAACAAGATCCCTTTACTCTTAACAAATGAAGAGACATTCTTTTACATGACCCTAATCTCAAGCTATTAAGTTATTCACATTTTACAAAAAGGTCTCATAGAGCAGAAAGCTATTTCAAATTTAAAAGAGATTTACATAAAAATAGAGAGAGCAAATGAAGTGTGTACTTGACCTGAATTACAGTTTGAAAAAAGGTCTCCATAAGGAGGGAGGGCAAAAGAAGTATGTATTTGACCTAAATTCTATCTGGCAGCTCTACTGATGCTCAAAAAAAATCCTAAAAATGGTACTGAATTTATACAGACATTTCTTCACCACGAGGATGACGAGAAAAGAACTGAGAACAAGTCCCCTAATCACATCACACCTGAAAAAAACTCATTCTTTGTGGAAACATCAAGATTAGTTTACAAGGTAGTTCATGTTGTCCCACCATTTGTTTTAATTTTTTTCAGTTGAAGCATTGCTCCTAGGTATTGATTTACTAAGGGAGGGGTATATAGGTTAGGTATGGTACAGTTCATCTGCACTTGTTGAGACTCTATTAAAAAAACTAGTCATTGGTTTTAAGCTCAACAGGATGTGAATAAAAGATATAAAGTACAAAGTAAGGATATATTCAGTTTTCCAAAGTCAGATTGACACATTTCATAATCATCATTGGCAATGGCTTCTTCAGAACTATCAGCTTTTATCAATAAACTAGTCATTGTTTTTTAGCTCTACAGGATGTGAATAAAATATTATATAAAGCATAAAGAAAAGAAATATTTTCCAAAGTCAGATTGACACATTTTACAATCATAATTGTCAAAGGCATCTTCAGAGCTATCAGCTTTTAGTTTACAGTTGCTTAGTTAGGATTAGTTTAGAGAAGCTAACATGTAGTTAGGTCTTTATTAAGATACATTTCAATTCAAATTTGGTCAAAATGTTTGTACATTACATTTCAGTTTTCTTAGGTTTTAAGATCTTGAAGAGACCACTAAAGTGTTTATTTATCCCAATTAAACTTAACCCCACATCTTCATGAGTACTTATAGTTTTGATGTAAGGCTGCTCGATCATGTATCATAATTAAAAGTTTATCCTCATACATAACATCACCAATATTTTGGCATTAATGCAAAAGTTGTTCACTTAAGTCCTCCAATAGATTATACTTACTTTATGATTTTGACTTTTAACATTTACCTCCTTTTATCTGTTTCTACTACATTCATCTTTGTCAGACTCGGCAGACAAGTAGCAAAACGATCATCAATCTTGATATTACACATCCATTGACACTTATAATGGATTTAGATTTGCTAAAATTGAAATCTTCAACATATATCAGTGATTTCTAAATACAACACCGTTGTGTGCACATGTTCTTGATCAGAGGTGACCATCTCTGTAGGTTAGAAAGTGACATTAGACACTCCTGGCCATGTGATGTAACAAACTTACATTCTATATCGATATGACTATACCATGCCATAAACCCTTGCGAGAAAAGAAGGCCAATGCTTTATGTTGACAACAATTGTTACATCCGCACTGATATCAGCATTCATTAAAATATTTGTTCGATCTGATGTCACTGTAACAATCAAAAACGTAATTGTCCACACTGAGTTGTTAACCGTTGGATGGTTACCCCCCCTTAAGCTTCATACTTTGGTTTAACCCTTTGTCTACCATCCAGCATCCTTTAGTGGATCCGGACCGCCGCCTACCACTACCTTGGAACAAGGTCACAGACAAGTTCATTAAAATATTGAAATAAACAGACCTACAAGAATTGGCTTTCATAAATACAACCGCTGCTAATGGCTGAAATATTGCCCAAGCTGCATTAAGCATTAACTCACTCACTCACTCACTTACTCACTCATTCATCAAAACATGCCCATTTGGATAACCACTGAACATGTCCTATACTTCAGCCTTTATGAACTGATTAAGATATCTTGAAAATGATCTATGACCGCTAGTATATTTTCACATCAAAACTGGAAACCGAGACAATGAATGTATGCAATATGATTGTCCTACAGCCTGATCAAATAGAGAGAATATTGCCACACTGTAACTGTACCAGGGGGAGTAGACAAGATGTAAATATTGCTTCAGTAACTCTGCCGTCCCCTGGGAATCTTATAGCAGGATATTTCATCTCGTATCACTGACACATACCCATTTATCTTCATCCTGCTGTATGATAACAACATCATATCCAATACTTGTCAGATCTATTTCAATATCATTATCATTATTGTATTCAAGGATAAATTGATTGAAAAGCTTATTTAACACCAAACCCAGGCATCCTGGTGACAAAAATGATTCTTCATATAAATCATAGTGTTGGTGTTGTTGCATGCCAATCTCCTTCATAGCCATGGATCTAGGATTTAGGATATTCAATTTGAATGACAGCTCATATTTCAGTTTCATTGCTTTCTCCGGTATTTCATAAACGTCCCACAACTAGGTTAACATAGCCTTTCTGTAAATAACAAATGATAGGTCAAGTTTTAATCTTTGATTGACGATTTAGATGATTATTGAGGATGATTTTATTTAAATGTATTTTTTCCCAAGTGTTCATAAAATATTGCAAGTCATTATTTTAGTATCATCTTCTAGGATAGTTATCAGATAAGACAGCTATCAATGACAACTTTTATGTTCTGATCGATGGAGTGACATTTTAATACGTCTTGTGTTATCAAGTAATATAAATGCAAACAATAAGGAGCATTCTTTACCGACAAAGGCAGATCAAGTCATGAAATGTTGATACAGCCTCTGTTATAATTCGCCCAAATCTGTGGGTTCCAACATTTTCCCATGGCGGAGAAAAATTGCAAAACAATCCATTGGAATTTCTTTATCAAATGACAACGCTTCTTGCAAGGAAAGGGTGGTTCACATCACAATGGTTTTTTCATGATTCAGTAGCCAAAATGATGAATTAGAAAAGCGTCGCTGATTGCACAACAAACTATGATTGCCTTCAATCAGGCATCTCCCATTCTAGACCACAAACTCTGCGAATAAGAGGCTGTATCAACATTTCATGATTTGATCTGCCTCTGTTAGGAGATAATGAATAAGAAGAGGAAAACAATTGTAACTTAAATAAATAAACTTACATTCCCGTGGATGGAAGAAGCATAGTATTCCACACCAAGTATACTAGGATGACTGACTGAGGTACAATGAACACTAGTCATGAAAGATTAAACCATAACATGTCACAGCTTTAAAACTTTATTACAAACACAAATGTTTATATCGTCACTGGATTATTGATTACTTATCAAAACTATTCATATCTATTACAAAGCTCATTAATCACATCATTGGATTTTGAAGCCTTATTGTTGTATCATTGACATATTTATGGTTGCGATTTTTTTTTCATGAACACAGTTTTTTCAATCACCAGTAAACACAAATACAATTATTGGCGTAAACTATTACCTCTGGGACACTCTGAGCCCTCTTTTCGTTCCTCAGAACGTGCTTGCAGAAGTCTAAATAAAAATAAAGTAAAAAACCTAAGTCATATTTACCATTAGTGGTATGCAGCTCCTTCACTTCAACCTGGAGTTATCTCCCTTCATAGGCCACGCCTCCTTCCTTCATATTCTTTTCTGCAAGCATCCTGCATGGATGTGCTATTCAGAAGTCTAGATATTTTCATCAACTACTTCTTCTAGCAAGCTCCTCTTGCTCTGAAATTGGTATGTGTTGTCGACATTAGGTCTTAGGACAATCGCATTCGTTTTTTGTGTGTTTTGAACTGATATTTTGTGACTTTTTCTTGACATCGGCGATTTTTCCGCGAAGTACGATTTTGTGTGACGTCATCATGGCTTCCCAGCGTAGATGTGTTCAATGTCAAAAGTTTTTATCTGACAAAGATCCCCATTCACTGTGCGCGTATTGTGATACCAATCCTATTTGCTTCCCTGACGCAAGATGTTTACTTTGTAGTGAATTGGATAATGAAACTTGGGAAAAACTTTGTGAAATTCGTGCTAAGAGATCACGTAGATCTTCTCTCACTCCTCATTCTCCCTTACCTATTTTGGATGATAATTCTTCCCAGCCTATTCCTTCGGGTACAGTGTCGGTAAAATCCAATCCTTCTCCCGATCTGACAGCTTTTTTGACTTCGTTCAAGCAAGAGATTTTTTCAACTTTTTCCCAGAACTTTAAGGACTTAGAACGTCGTAATGATGAAAAACTTTCTGCCCTTAAGAAATCCCTAACCGCGGCTAAGTCTCGCTCGAGTTCGACGGCTAAGGACGGCCCTTCACGGAAGGGTCCGTCCAGTTCCGAGTCCGGCCGTGGTTCTAAGTCTAGTTCATCTAAGCGGGCCGCCGATCCGGTCAGTGCGAAGGTTACGGCGGGTGACTCTAAGAGACAGTGTTTGCCGGTCACGGACCTGTCTGACGGCCGTGGAGGCCAGGTGAAATCCCTCACCCAGTCTGGCGACTCTTCTGTCACAGAGCTGGACGGGACTCACGGTGATGACGCCGATAACCTGCTCCGTCGCACCCAGACTGGGACGGTTCAGGCCGGGTCACACGTGGGAGACGGCAAGTCCGTCAACGGTCCGTCAGCTACTGGCCTAGTCCAGGACGCTGGTGTCACGGACGACCCGTGTGATTCGCGCCAGGGCACGCATTTGATACAGCCTGCCACGGACGGCACGGACTCCGCGGCGGGACTAGGTCACGTAACGGGTGACAACAATAACAATAACAAACGGGCCGTGCTTGATTATGTGGACGTGTCAGATCCGCCGTTCATTCCTATTTTGACCGGCTTACAGTCCGATGAACAGCAACCCACGGAGGTTAAGCTTCACTCTCATGAAGGTTTAATGATTATTCCTGCCGTTGATTCCGTTGATTCTCCGGATTTAAACCCTAATTGGTCCTTCCCAGACAAGATAGATTTTCTTTATAAACTCAAACCCTGCACTGTGCCGTCAGTTTTTGATGAGGAATTAATCCAATCTTTACCGGAGGAACTGGGTTCTACAGGCGTACTTCCCCCTAAGAGAGCTCCCAAACGTTCGCTTCCTCATTCTACCGTTGTCAAGACTGGTTTAGCTGTCGTTAATGCCAACATCGCCAAGGCCAAGGATGCCTCCTCTCTCGCTAAGCTGCCTTTAAAACAGGCTTATGTTATCCACGACAGAGCCTTCCCAGCATCAGCGCCCGATGTAGATAAGGAATTTTCCCGCCTTAATTCCAGAAATGTTCAGAGGCCTCAAGCAGACAGAATTTCCGTGGCAAAAAAGGACATTAAGGATCTGGATGCATCGAGCCGTAGCGCAGTTGATATTCTCTCTTATATTAACTGGTTCGCCGCAGGAGTCAGGCAATTACTACCGCCAACCTTCCAGGATTACAAGGGCATCAAACCAGCTACGTTAACTGTCATGAGTGCTGAGGAGGTGGCTCTGGCCCACTCTTTCCTGGATGTTATATACCAAGCTGTTGGGGATGCTACGCAAGCTCAACTTGCCTCCATCGCTCGCCTCACTGCTCTTGAGAGATCTCATCTCCTTAACTCTGTCAAGAATTTACCCACCGACTCCAAGGAAGACTTATTCCAACAACCTTTGGACTCGGAAACTATGTTTAATGGTCAGGTTCCCCAAGCCATCGCCACTCAGGATGCCCAGACATCTAGGAACTTGAACCAGCAACTAGCTTCAGCACTTTTGCAACAGAATAGACAGAGAGGCAACTTCCGTGGCAAGAGAGGCCCTTCGTCATCTACCCCCCGACCCCCCCCTCCATCGCTCAGCTTTCGACAGAGCCAGCAGGCCTTTTAATAGGAACAGGTATGCATCTCAGGCTCCCCCGCCTCCTAGAGAGAACCAGGATCCCCCTGCCAGATCTAGTTTTCGTGGCAGAGGTAACCGCGGCGCCAGGAATACCCAGTACCGACGTTGACTTATCTCCCGTCGGTACTCACAACCTCAACCCTTACGAATTGGAAACGCCCATCGACTCCTCTCTAGCTTTCGGACTCACTACGCCAGTCACCCCCTCCCCAGTAGGGGGCCGACTGCAACGATTTTCTCGGAACTGGAACCTCATCACTCAAGATTCGTGGATAAGATCAGTAATAGCGGAAGGTTACCAGCTCCAGTTTCAGACGCGCCCGCCCCTAGCCATACATCCGCAGGGAAGGAGATTTTTCTTACAAGGGAAACGTTTGGAAGCTGCTCTACTGGCAATAGAGCAGCTTCGGCTGAAGGAGGCCATTATAGAACTACCCCCAGAGGACACATCTCGGGGTTTTTATTCTCCAGTCTTCCTCGTACCCAAGCGCGACACGGACGAGATGAGGATGATCATCGACCTAAAGATCCTCAACAAGAACTTTCTCTCACCTCCGCCCAAGTTTACAATGGAATCCCTCAAGAATGTGAGGAAACTTATTCAGATGAACAGCAAGTTTATCAGCATGGACTTGAAAGACACCTACTTACACGTCCCGATTCACAAGCTGTCTCAGAAGTACCTCAGGTTCGCCGTGAACGGGAGACGCTTCCAGTTTCAAGTACTGCCCTTCGGGGTCTCGATCGCTCCTTGGCTCTTCACGATGGTTATGAAGCCAGTACTACACTTCCTACATCTGAGAGGCATAGCTATTCACGGGTATCTGGACGACTTCCTGGCAAGACACGTTTCGACAGCTACCCTTGTCAATCACACCAACTTTGCGATCCACGTGTTCACGCATCTAGGATGGATCATTCATCCGGAAAAATCAGAACTGACACCGTCACCCAGGATCAAATTCCTTGGAGCCATCTTGGACGCCGGGAAGGGTTACATTTTTCCCATTCAGGATCGGTGGATTGTTTTGAGGGACGCCATCTTAGCCCTTCTGGCTTCCCCCGTAGCTTCTCTAAGGAGATGGATGTCAGTGCTGGGATCTCTCACTTCTATCCAGACCTTTAAGTACAGGGGACGGTTGAACCTCAGGTTTGTTCAAGAATGGATCAATATGAACAGGAATCTAGACTTGGACGACGAGTTAACTTGCCCGCCACATGTGTGTCAGGAACTGTCTTGGTGGACACGGGAATACAATGTTCTCTCAGGGACTCGCCTCTCGGAACCTGCTCCTCAGCACACCATCTTCACGGAAGCCTCCCACGAAGGATGGGGTGCTCACCGAGACGATCTCGAGGCCCAAGGGGTGTGGACGTTACAAGAATCGTCCCTACACATAAACTTGCTAGAGATGATAGCAGCAATCAAGGCTCTCGACATGTGGTGGAAGCTACTGTTCAAGACCGAAGTTATGATTGCGTCAGACAACGCCACGGTAGTAGCGTACGTGAACAAGCAGGGTGGCACCAAGTCTCAGAGTTTAATGACGCTAACACGACGACTTTTTGCGCTCAATGTACGAGCGGATTCGTTGTCAAGGGCATCTCAAGTGATACAGACGGAATGGACGCTACACAAGGAGGCCTTCCAGCTCATATCACTCAAGTGGGAGACTCCGTCCATCGACCTCTTCGCAACAGTCAAGAATCACCAGTTGCCAACATATATCAGTCCCATTCCGGATCCGAATGCCTGGGCAGTGGACGCCCTATCAGTGTCTTGGGAAGGAATGATTGCGTATGCATATCCTCCGACGAAGATAATCCCGGATGTTCTAGCCAAGATAGCATTACAAGATTGCCTAGTTTACCTGGTAGCTCCAGCCTGGCCAACAAGGACGTGGTTTCCCAGCCTTCTAGATCTGTTAACGGATTACCCACTCAAGCTCCCCGATTGGTACAATCTGCTATATCAACCTCAGTCAGGAAGGACACACGGGAATCTACAGATGCTCAATCTTCACGTGTGGAGGTTATCACGCAATCTCTCAAAGGCCAAGGTTTCGGGGGAGAGTCTTCGTCAGCTATTATCGCATCTATCAGACCCTCTACCGCCAGATTATATGACGCCAAATGGAGAGTTTTCACGAATTGGAGAGAACGAGGAGATCTTCTAGCTAAGCCAATTTCGATCCCTATGATCGCGGACTTCCTTCTTTATTTGAGAAATGAAAGAAAACTGAAGCATGGAACGATTGAGGGATATAGATCGGCCATAGCGTCAGTGTGTGATGTTCGGGGCTTGTCAGTGGGAACTGACACGTCGCTCCATAAGATGATCAGATCTTTCCAACTTAAAGATATAACGTCGCCTTCAATCTTCCCCAAATGGGACCTTTGCGTAGTTTTACAGTCATTAATCAAGGCTCCCTATGAACCGTTGAGTTCGACATCTCTCAAGTGTTTATCGTTTAAGACAGCCTTTCTCCTTGCTTTCGCATCAGCCGCACGAGTCTCAGAATTACACGCAATAGATAATTCCTCTATTAAGTTCTCGGAAGGATGGAAGGAAGTGACCTGTCGGGCTCTCCCAGAATTCGTAGCTAAGAACCAGACATCAGCGTCGGGACCACTTGGAAGTAGGGTATATAAGATACCTGCCTTGCCTCCCACAGCTTCTCGTTCAGATAGAAGTAGACTTCTATGTCCCGTTAGAGCTCTCAAGTGGTATCTCCAAAGAACAGCCAATTTTCGAAGGAAGAGAAGGAGACTATTCTTATCTTGCAAGACAACAGTCGACACAGAGATCTCTAAGAATACGATATCTTCCTGGCTAAGGAAAACCATTACCTTCGCATATCAGTCAGTGAATCAAGAAATGGTGAATGTCAAATTCTCACCACACGAAATCAGAGCTCTAGCTTCCTCTCTAGCCGCTTGGAAATCAGTTTCTCTACAGCAATTGGTGGCCTCCTGCCAGTGGAAAGGATCCAACACATTTGTTAACTCTTACCTCAGGGACGTTGCTCCTTCTCTCAGTGGAATCAGTGAACTGGGACCAGTAGTGGCGGCTCAACATATTACATCTGCTTGATCCTCTTCTTCCTATCAAGGAGAGGGGGGGGGGTCGGGGTCGTCGGAAAGGAATCGACGCCTGATCTTCAGAAACCATTCAAGGTGAGGCCATACTATGACTAGTGTTATGGTGATGGTTTCATGATGACAGGTTATGTACTAATGCACTCGTTGTGGACTGGTAGATCCACCAGATTAACTCGTTAATTATCCGCTGTCCAAATATGACGTAAGCCGATAAGACCGGAAGTGGCGTAATTAAACCGGAAGTGACGTCATCCGGAACCGGAAGTGACGTCATAGGACTGTAGGAAATGATATAAATAAGGTCACCCGATAATTATTAAGTTAACGGTACTCGGATAGAAACGTCATATTCGGACATAATACCTAACATATTAACCAGGTGGTATGCACTCACTCTAAACAGGAATGTATCGGTGATGGTTCAATAAATCATGGGAGTTTGGCATGAGGTGTTGTTGTATTACTTATTTAGAATACACTATGACATTGAGATATGTCCAAACAGAGGTTTAAGTTCATGTATTTGGAACTAATTATTGGCGAGTATATACTGAGACACCCCTGGGTCCCTCCATCCTATTATTGGGAATTCGGGCTCAGAGTGTCCCAGAGGTAATAGTTTACGCCAATAATTAGGAACAATTACATGTATTGTTAGTAATTATTAGTAAACTTACCTCTGGGACAACATATAATCCCACCCTAAAGTTCTCACTAATTCCTCCCCACGTGTTCCAGGGGATGTCGTTTGAAGGGTACAGAACAGAATATGAAGGAAGGAGGCGTGGCCTACGAAGGGAGATAACTCCAGGTTGAAGTGAAGGAGCTGCATACCACTAATGGTAAATATGACTTAGGTTTTTTACTTTATTTTTATTTAGACTTCTGCAAGCACGTTCTGAGGAACGAAAAGAGGGCTCAGAGTGTCCCAGAGGTAAGTTTACTAATAATTACTAACAATACATGTAATTGTTCCTATTGAATAACATAAACAAAACCATATTATCTTTTCCTCATGTTAAAATATCAATACAACATAAGTTTTTTTCATTGCTATTTGTGACAAGAATTATTCTAAAAGAGATGAGCCAATAGCATGGTGCAAGCTGGTATTGACAATTCTGGGCGGGACATATTGTGCAAGAAAATCAATCTTGACATTTTGACTGCGGTTTAAATTAACATTCATGCAATTTCCAGTTATTGATCAGGATTTTGATGAAAGGAAGCAAATCTTTGCTAGGAAAACATGCCTTGGCCTAGAAAAATGGTTCATTTACACCTCCTGACAACAATTCTATGAGCAATTGACAAGACTTAATTTACAAAGTCAACAATGTCAAGTAGTAGTGAAAATACATCCATGCCAATATCTACCTGGAGCTATCGACATCTTGTCATCCCAGTCTGTGTACATTTATCATCTGTGGCTGGACAGAATGTAAACACGTATGGTACTAGCCCAGAAGCAATTGATGCAGTAGAATACTTATGTAACATGGCAGATCCAAAAAGTGAGCATGAAGTGGATGTAACTTGTTCCCAAAGGGTGAACCCATGCCTTTTGACAGTTTCATGAAACCAGTCTCTCAAAGCATACAATCCATGGCAAACAATAATATGTTTTGTTTCTCTAAATGATTATCTCCTTTCCTATTTTTTATGCAAGAGAATTTTCATGTGACAGTCAACAGAAAATGATACGGACCTGACCCCGAATTTGACCAAATGTGATATTGACTTGAGTTACTCAAAATAGACTCAATGACGTCAAACCATTGTTTCATGATGTCATGCAATCATTTTAATGACCTTATTGACCTGTCCTTGCGACCAATTGACTTCATCACCAGTCTATACTGTAATCAAGTTATCAAGATTCCGACATTGAAATGAAGTGGCATGTTCTTGAAAATAATTTGATTAAAGCTATGAATTTTCTTGAAGATTTGATGCAACAGAATTTCCTTTTTAGAACTGGTTTGCATGACATCCATCATTAATGTTGTATACTAAACAAACTCTATAATGATTATAAAGATAGTTCGGTTCGTTTTACCACCAGCAATGTGTTTCTGGCATATTACGGAAAATCTTTTGCAAGACATTTGTAAATTTAGGTTAAAAAGAACTTTCTCTCAATCATTGTCAATGACAGCCACTTCATTATGCTGTCAATTACAAATCTTGAAGAAAAGGGCAAAACAATACATATTTAAAAGAGAAACATTGTTAATTTTGTTGTACAGTTCTTAAAGGGGCAGTAGCACGTTTTTAGGGGGAGTATAAGGTAATGTCAGGAAAATGAAAATTAATGGTTCCAATTGAAAGACAGTGTATTTAAACTAAACGTAGCATTAATAATTCAAATATATAACCATAAGTTTAGCCATGCGATTCCTTTTTCTTACACAAAATGAATTAAAGGTGTTCACACAAAATGCCTGCCAATGGAATTTGTGTAAATCTTCATACTTTGTCCTCTGACTATAGATAATTGGCTTGTGTGATGAGATTTTTGACACTGTCAAAATAATACACATAGCATTCACTTACAATTATCAGTGAAAAATTTGAAATATAAAATTATCAAAAAATGTGCTACTGCCCCTTTAAAGAGTTAAATACCGATAGATGAATGATAAATCTTAGAAATTTTGCATATTTGAAAATAACTTTCAGTGTGTAAATTAGATTTTCATCTGCCAAATACTGTATTATTGATAAATCTTTCATTAAAAAAATAGAAGTGGAGAGAAATTCTAATTTAAACATAAATTGATTCCAGATGTACTCTTGAAAATCTGGAGAAATTTTAGAAGAAATTAGATTCTTGGCCTTAATTTTGTTTTAAAACTCTCCATGATATCACTTCCTCAATCCTTGAATACTTGTCATTTGGATCAGTGCCCTATACTGTATGTTTTGACTTGACAAACAGCTTTAAATTAAACTGCAAGGCAATGACATTCATATAATTAATCATTAATATGGTACCTTGAATTAAGTTTTTACGCATATAATTATAAAGAAACAGGGTTGAGTGACTATTCAACCTTGGACTCAAGTATTAGTCATGGTCAAATCAAAAGAGTATTTGAAAACTTTTAATGAGGTACAAGTCATAAACCTTCTGTCACAGGCTAACTTTCATGCAGTAGAGCATAAGAGACATTATAATTGTGATAACACAATATAAAAAGAAGAAGGGTTCATTTTGGTTAGCCTAATTTTATACATGAGATAAAACTGTTGCTGGTCTGACATTTTGCTGTAACAATAAATGACACTTCAGACAATGTTAGTCAATATGATTATTCTTGTACAAAGTCACATGCAGTATGACATGTAGCATAACAGTAACTAGTGTAATAAATAGGGCAACAATCATTAAAAGTGAGCATGGCTCACTAATACCATTGACTGTGCATCACTGACCAAATGAAGAAGCTTTCATGACAGCCAAACCTGGTGTAGTTTATGCAATTCCAAACCTCAGGACTCCAGCTCGACCAAGTTAGAAGGATCATGAAACAGTTCATCCTAAAATAGCTAATTATTGACTACACACATTCTTGTCAGCTAACAAAAACTCCATAAACTCCATTCCATCAATCACCTATATCCCCAGGTCTTAACAGCTTTGCTCTCCGTTCAGAATATCGATGGCTGTAAACAGGCCTGGGTTGTCCAACACATAAAACAAACCTTGCAGTCCCGTACACACACACAGTAAACTCAGACTCTTGTCCTGAAACTCCTGTGTTCCCTCTGTCCTCAGTTCTGGCTCTAACTGAACAAGTCATGTTTTCTGTTTACACACTTTCTAAATCAACGGCAGCCAGTAGAGATTAATTTGACTCTGAGTCCAAAATTCACATGTCTGTCCAAACACTGTCCATTGATTATTGTACAGAAGAGGTCTGGTGGGGATCCCTAGCAATAAACCTGATTTACATCTTGTATGTTTATTGTTGACCAGGATATTGATTTTTTTTCAATGAGAAAGGTTAAAAAACAATAAATATCTCTTTTAGGAGCTTAATAAATGACAAACTGTGGTCTTTCCATCCATGACCAACTATTCCTACCAATGCTTTCTACCTTTTCATTCATTTATTACAGCGTCTTGGACATGAAAAGGATATTCCTTTCAAGGCTGTAAAAGTTCTGAGGTAATAGTTCAAAAATATAAGGCAACATTGGAAAGAAGAATTAATAAATTTATTGAAATTTTGATTTAATATATCAAGTATCATATTAAATGATAGAATAAATATTTCAAAAATATAGTTGCAAAAATATGACTGGAAAATGGAACTCCAGATGTCAGAACAAACAGCAGAAGGAGAGGTCAAAGGTCAATAAGGTTCTATTACGGCTCTTGAAACAAGAGTTACATCTTTAGATTCCAGGGATCAACATCAGAGAGAGAGTTGAGGGGGTCATTGCAGAATCAAGAATCAATATTTTGTAGAAGCTTCAATCTTGTCATTGTCCAGTGGTGGAATAAGAAATTTGGCTTTATGAAAAACGCCAATAAAAAGGGGTCATCCCAAAGTTGAATTCACATGTCCCAACCTCTCTGATAATTTAGAATCAATCTGTGTGGAAAAGTCTCCATCTTGTCACTGTCAGACAATAACATTGCAGACATGACAGCTATTTAGTGACTGACCAAGTAGAGGTTGTGGCTTGTCACAACATAACAAAAATATAAACAGCTTTAAGTTCCCCTTGTTATCATGGCACATTGACTGAGAATTATACCACACAATTCTTCAACTTAGAGTTTTCAGGTTTCAACACAAAATCATTGGATAGACATTAATGTACACTATGCACTATTAGCCGAAGTGCTTACAATGGTATTCAGGACAAGTCCAATACAAGGTGGAGATATTTTGCATCAACTCAACACTTCTTCATCTTTTCCATGAACTTTTGAACATATGCAGTTTCACAACATAATTTAAAGAAAAAAAAAATAATTTCATGGAAATTCATTACTTCATTGACTAAAGAATTTGATTTTTAGAATACTGAGCTTATTCAGAAGTAAGTTTTGATCAGGGTTTCAACCATGCATTATATTAATGTTCTAAAAGAGAGATTTCAATTAAACATGACATGATTAAGAATTTCATGTCAAAGATCTGAACATTACCTGACAAAGAACAGCAAGTAAGGACCAATTATGAATACGCCCTTTGCATCAAGAAAATCTGAATCATTCATTAAAAAAGATATATTGATGAGATCTACAAATAGATCCTGAAGGTCGCTACACAGACATGAAGCTCTTTGATTACTTTTGATCAGAAGGACGATTTGAATCTCAAAGCTGGTTTGAGGCTCAAACTCTTCTGTAGTTGTTGATGTAGTTGATATAGATAGAAAGTAGGTATGATAGAGTGAGTCGATCCTTGCTCTGCATAGAAAGAATTGTAACCATTCGAAGGCAGTGATCCTAAAAGCTTCCTTGTGATATTCTGATATAGCAATTTGCAGAGTTTTTTGGCCTTTTTGGAGAGCACATATTCTAGAAATTGATCACTTTTCAGAAAATGTAAATGTAACAAGATGTTTCAAGATGTTCAGGAATTCCGTAGGCATATTGTTGTGAGGACCTTGCTTTGGAATGAAAGCACATTTAAACTAGTAATCATTTGATGGCAGTGAACCTAAAAGCTTCTTTCTGATGCCATTTGCTGAGTTCTACAGGCTTTTTTGACAGCTTATGTGCTAAAAATTGGTCCTTTTTCAGAGGAGGTAGACAAACCAGAAGTTCCAAGACCAATGTTCATTCATACTAAGAACCATGATTTATATGATAAAATATTACTTTATTACCTACGAGGGCAGTCATATCGAGGTTCATATTTTTCATATGTTGCCCTAGGGCAAAATATCACTTTGCATTGTGACGTCACATAATAAACAATGCTTTGACGTCACGCTTCACCTATGACATCATAATCTATACGGGCCGGCGGCGGCTAGTCGACCTATGCTGAGAAGTAATTTTTGAGTATTTTCTTTAATTTTGGGACTACGGTAATAAACAGAATATTATATTCGTGCCCATGACATACTATGTTTACAACACTCGTGCCTAAATATCAGTATATCCCTCGCTCTCGCTCGGGAAATACTAATATTTAGCCACTCGTGTCGTAAACATAGTATGTCATGAACACTCATATAATATCCTCTATTTAATGAGAGGCTACTTTACTACAAAGAAGGATTTCTATTGACATTTAAAGACTAACTAATTTAATTCTCTGTTTGCAGTTTTAAAATTCACTAGAAAGGCAAAGGTAAAATTGTCTATATGAGCAAATAACCCAAGAGTCTCCAAGAATCCATTTCATGACTCGATGAGGTTTTATAAAGTTTTATGAAAAAAATATACTTTATCAAATCCAATGGGACTTTTCACTCCCATCATTGGAATAGCACACTACTCCTTCAAGGACTCCTTGTAATTGACAAATTGATTTTTCCTATTCAGTAATGATTCTCAATCATAAAAAACCCTGAAAAAAATGTGTCTCTTCCTCAGAAAGGAAATTCATTGAAATGTACAAATAGAAATAGTAACGAGGCCTACAGAATCATGCATTCAATATCGTCTTCAACACACAAATTCAATTTGTCTGTCTCATTTCCTGGGAGATTTTCTTTAAAAACTAAGTGCTCCAGGAAAGTCAGAACCTTCTTTTCAAGGGCCCAGATATGAATCGAGCACAGCAAAAACATTTAATCAAATGCCAAGGAATGAGGAAATATTTGATTTAACTATGCAGTTCCTCCAGCAAAGCTCAAATCAATTCAGCACCAATAAAAACTCTTGGAAGTAAGTAAATGCTAAGACAAAATGTTCATATCTACTAGAACTTTTAATGTAAAGGTGAATGAGTAGCCTTTTGAAAACAATATATGAATAATATTTTTTTGATTTTATGTTTTCAAATAGTTAGTAAGAATAAAGAAAAGTATAGCGTTTGACAATGAACACATGATGTCATCTAAAGTTTAATAGTGTTAGGAGTTCCAAAACCTTGTCACCAACATATACAGGTTAAAAAAGTTATCAAATTCCTGTTAGAAAATGTTCATCAAACATTGAGAGTTTGAAAGAATTGTTGTGTTGTTAAGAAGAAAATATTTGATACAACCATGCAGTTTCTCAGCTGAAATCAATTTAGGATCCAACAATCCAATAAGAACTCCTGGCAGTGAGTTAACCGTTAAACAAAATGTTTCATGCTTATAAGTTTTAATGTGAAGTAGAATGACAATAAATTTGAAAATACTATATGAATAATTATGTTGTTGGTTTTTTTCTTCAAATGTGTTTATGATGTGCTTAGTTCACGATACAGTTGTTACATGATTAACACATTAAATATTTCTCTCCATTTCAAATCTACAAAAAACTTTTTTGAAAACGTTTGAAAGGTACAGAAATAGGCAGAATGTGAAGAAATTGACATAGTTGTAAAAGCAATTGTATATATGAATATATATGTTTCAAGCAGTCTTTAAAAGATGGAAGTAAGAATGTATTTAGATTTATAAGTATTTGACAATGAATATGTGATGTCAACTAAGGAATAAAGAAAGTTATGAGTCAAAAAAACTTTTCACCAACACATACAGGTTCAAAGTTGTCATACTCGTGCCTGACTATTTTCGTGAAACACTTTGAGATGTTGAGAGTTTGTCATGTGAATGAACTGCTGTCAAACTTGTGCTATGATTTCTTATGTAAAGATCTTGTCAACTGTATAGCCTTGTGTGAAAACAACTTCATTAAAAACAAAACACAATCATTACCATAAATGGAATTCCAATTAGTGCTGTGATAAGAGATAAGCATAATAGTTAAATCATATAACGAAAACAAACACATTTTAGAATTATTGTCTTATTGTTTTTCTTGCCAAATGTTAAACAGAAACATGTGAACAAAGGATAAGAAGTAAGTTTTAGAAAAAACAACCAGTCAAGGCTATTACAACAACACATTAATTTACACATAGATCTAAAATAGTACACCTTGCTGTTTAATTTCCTGTGAAACTCTAGACAATGCTAGTAATCTCCGCAATGGAAAGATAACACTTCCTTGCCAGACCCACACTAGACTGGGTGAAGATGGTGAAGTCAACAAGTCACACATAATAATTGCCATAATAAAGTAGTAAATTCATACACCTTGCAATCTGTTTATCTTCTGCAATATATCTAACCATTATTACACTGTTGCTCAGTATGTATGATGGTTTTATATTTTGGTATCAATCTAAAGATAATAAAAAACCACATGGATACACCCTACAGGAAAGTATTAATGAGATATTGCAGAAAAGTATCCATTAGTTTGCCTATTTCGATTTAAATTTAAAACTTTAAAAAAAATAATGTCACTTATAGCAACTTCATTATCCTGTCAAATATGGAGCTTTTAAAAATGTCAAAACAAAAAAGATTAAAAAGAGAAACATTGTTAAACATATATATAACACCATAAATACATGATTTAAACATAGAAATTTTTCGAACTAAAAACAAAAATCAATTAACATTCAAATAGATTCTGTTAAAAGGATGCAAATATTGTAAAATACAGTAAAACACGGATATAATGAACTTATAACGAGTTTAGTTCGCTATATCCGGTGTTCGTACTCATGTTTGGCCGCCATGCATAGGGCGTTTGACGGGACTTAAAAATTTGTTCACTCTATCCGATTGTTCGCTATATCAGAGTTTGGTTTATCCGTGTTCTAATGTATAAGAATAATTTGTTGACAGTTACTGCTAATAAAACTATAAAAGATATTTACAAATCTTATTAAAAACATGACATCCAGAAATATAGATTTATCTTGCATAAGTTCTCCAATAGCAGGTAATGATAAAGATCACGAGCATGAAATATCAATTCTTGTCAAAAAAACAAAGTGACAAGTACAGTAAATAGATGTATGTCACTCTGACAGTGTTTTCAAGAAGATTATATCCTTTGTAATATCCTTCTTTATAGTAACATCATCAACATGACATCATCTTAGATACCCATCCAGAATGATTAACTAACAAATTGTCCTTAAAGTGTATATCTTTATAGCCAATTACAAACAAATTGACTACATAAAACTCTACCTTCACTGATAAATCTTGACTCAAAGATTCAAAGAAGCAGAGTCCAATATCAATTACAAAAGAAGTAATTAATTCCAGATGTACTATTAAACATCTCAATCGATCTAAATGATATAAGAGTCTTGACCTGGATCTGTGAACCTCTTCTTGATATCACTTCCTCAATCTGTGATTACTTGTCCTTGATTTGTCAGTCGGATCACAGCGCTATTTTGCTTGACTTTTCAACCACATATAACTGCTTTAGCTATGAGCAAATATTCTTAAAATCCTTAATGGAAAAAGCATTGATTTAAGTTAACAGGGTTTACTTAGGGATGAGCCTTGAGTGTTATAAATGTAGTTCACTTTTGGTTTTAACTTCATCTGAAAATATTTCATGCTCTATATTCAACAAATTTGATTATTTTGTAATTGACAGATCAAATCAGATATTTTAAAACCTGTGTTGCTGTTAATTTTCATGCATTGGAGCTAAAGAGCATATATCTTAGAGCATATTTTCTAAATATATTTTGAATATATGAAGGTAACAATAGAAAATACTAAGTTTGTACATGAGATAAAGATGATGTTGAACAGAAAAATCAGTGTAAAGTGATAGATAGACAAAGCAAGTAAGTAAAGCAAGTTTTACTTGTACAAATTCACATGAAGTATGACATCACTGTACACCTATGGCAAATACCATTGTTGATCGAATCTTTTGAAAAGTTGATTAACAAGCACTATTTATTTAACATACACCATAGCTATATCTGGTGTAGTTTATGTAATCAGGACTCCGGCTCGACCAAGTTAAAAGGATAATGGAATGGTTAATCCTAAAATAGGTAATTACTGACAACACTCATTCTTGTCAGCTAACAAAAACTCCATAAACTCCATTCCATCAATTACCTATATCTCCAGGTCTTAAAAGCTTTGCTCTCCGTTCAGAATATCGATGGCAACGAGCCTGGGTTGTCCAACACATAAAACAAACCTTGCAGTCCCGTACAGATGCACACAGTAAACTTAGACTCTTGTCCTCAACTCCTCTGTCATCAGTTCTGGTTCCACTCTGGTGTTCTCTCTGAAGTTCTGCTCTATCTAAACAGGCCATGTCTTCTATTTACCATGTTTCAGAGTCCACAGCGGTCAGCAAGGATTAGTTTGACTGAGTCCAAACTTCACATGTTTATCCAAACACTGTCAGTAAATTTAATTATAGGGCAGGAGTGGTCTGATGGGTATCTCTTGCATTACAATGAGAAATGGTAACAGATGGTGAAAATCTCTTTCAGAAGCTATACAAATGAAAAACAGAGATCTTACCATGCTGGACCAACTATTCTAACCAATGATTACTACGTCTTTACATCATGAACAGATATCATATACATGAACATGCAATAAGTGGTCATTACATCGTGAAATGTCACAATGTCATTATATAGTATGGACCAATATCACATACATGGATAAAGCATATTAGCAACCATTACAATTTGGAACTTACGTAGTTCAGGAACGTGAGATTGATTTGTTTTTGTCACAACTACTAATTCAAGACCATTGAAAAAGCATGAAGCAAAAATGTCCCTGAAATATACTTTTCAAGGCTGTGAAAGTTGTTAGTTATTTTTTCAAACATATTAGGCAACATTACAGTAGAAATGTAACAGATAGAAAGACAGCTTTGATTTAACAGTATTAAGTGTCATAGTAAGTGATTGAAAATCAATCTCAAAGACATGGATCTATTTTGAAAAGTACAATACTTGTCTGTCCCAAAGCAAGAGACTTGAATGAAGACCAGAGATCTGTCAGAGGAACAAGCATCCGTCAGTCAATATGATGTTTGTGTTTGTAGTGAGATTTCAGAACAAACATCAGAAGGAGAGGTCAAAGGTCATGCAAGCACTGATCTCAGTCTCTTTTGTAGCAGGAATTACATCTTTAGATTTGTAGGATCAACATCATGGAGAGAGTTGAGGTCATGTTAATATCAATCATTGTATAGAAGCTCACTCTTGTCAGTGTCATACAAAACAGCAGTGTTTGCAGTGTTAGCTGTTCAATTAAGGGTTATCACTTTTATGGGGTTTATGATTAAAGTTTTGTCACAGTTATACATCAGAATAAAGTACTTCTTATCATCAATGAATGTAATGATTGCACAATTCTTGCATGTATTCCTTAACAGAATACCTGTTTAAACAAATTGCTTGCTTTTCCCCAAACTTACCAATCTCTCATCAGTTTCTTATATGTATCTGGGATTCGTATGGTATTTATCAAATTTACTTAAACATTCTTTGCAGATGGGGTTGAGAAGAGAGTCCATCAGAGGGGATTTAATACAGCAACTACAGCAGTCTGGATATGTCATCGGGATTCATGATAACATTCCTACAAAGTGCTCTCAAATTACTCAAAAAATCTTTTTATAATTATAAATTCATAAATCAATAAATACTTCCATTTCATATTCATTGGTATGAATCTTTTAATCAGATGCTATCTTAGTTTGCTGATGACTCTGAAAGCTCTTTGTACAAGTTGGGAAAGTTTTGAAGGGGATCTGGTCCTTGGGGAATATCTCTTGACAAGTTGATTAATTGTTGGGTGTTGCAAGTCTGAATCTAAGTTGGCTCAACTTAACTATAACATGAGAATTTCCCTATAACTATATCCTATAGATTTCCCTTGATTCCAATCAAAGATCAAATCAACTATTCATAGAACAAAATAAAACTTCATCAATTATTTTTTATTAAGGGCTGAAATTAATAAACTTTAATGTAAGGTTATTTAAGCTGATCAATCCAAAATGTGGAAACTAAGTCATTTTTACTTTATCATTTAGTGACATAACATCAGTAGATACATACATTGAATTATTTATATCATGTCATTGATTTCCCAAAATTAGTTACCATAAAATAACTTGTAGCTTGAAATGTTCATTTTTCACAAAACATCCATCAAAATGATTTTCAAAGGATATTCTTTAAGTAAACTAAACTTTCAACATTTAATAACTTTAGAAAATCTTCTTTTACAATTATACTTAACTGTTTGTTTCAGTTTCATTTTATTAACTAAAGAACTTAAGAATACTGAGAAAGTTCAGCAGATGAAGCAATTTAGGATCGGGGTTCTCAACCACTATCAGAATGTTCAAAATGAGATATTTCAATCAAACGTAACACGTTATAGAATTTCATGTCAAAGATCTGAAATATACCCGACAAAGAACAGGAAGTAAGGACCTATTATGAATATCCCACTTGCATCCAGAAAATCTTAATCATTCAGTGACAAAAAGATATAGTGATGAGATCTACAAATAGATCCTGAAGGTCGCTACACAGACATGAAGCTCTTTGATTACATTTGACGATTTGAATCTCAAAGCCAGTTGTAGCTGTTGATGTAGTCAGTAGATAGAAGGTAGGCATGTTGCAGTGAGGAGCTTGCTGCATAGGAAGAACAAATAAACTAATAACCATTCAAAGACAGTGATCCTAAAAGTTTCTTTGTGGTGCCCTGATGTACCAATTTGCAGAGTTCTTCAGCCTTTTAGGAGAGCGTATATTCTAGAAATTGATCACTTTTCAGAAAATGTAAATGTAATAAGATGTTTCAAGATGTTCAAGAATGCTTTAGAACTTAAATCACATTTCTTCTCTACTGAAATCGTTTTATTCATGTTACATAATAAATTCTATGATCCATAGGTTGAATACAGTTCTGACATGTGTAAATAATAGTAATACTAAAGTATGCTTCCATTTGACATTTACCGACTCTATATTCCTGAACTGTTTAGGCACTTTCTTGAATAAACAACCTAGTCCTCAGGGATGATTTTGGGAATTCAAGAAAAAGCAAGAGGAAATCTTGTCCATGTGAATATATAAGCAATGAGTCTCCAAAGAACCCATTTCGTGTCTTGATGGACTCCACTTATGTTTCAAGAGAAAAATACTTTATCAAATCCAACGAGACTTTTCACTCCCATCATTGGAATAGCACACTACTTCTTCAAGGACTCCTTGAAATTGACAAATTGATTTTTCCTATTCAGTAATGATTCTCAATCATAAAAAATACTGAATAAAAACTGTCCCTTCCTGACAGGAAATTCATTGAAATGTACAAATAGAAATAGTAACGAGGCCTACAGAATCATGCATTCAATATCGTCTTCAACTCACAAATTCAATTTGTCTGTCTCATTTCCTGGAAGATTTTCTTTAAAAACTAAGTGCTCCAGGAAAGTCAGAACCTTCTTTTCAAGGGCCCAGATATGAAACGAGCACAGCCAAAACATTGAATCAATTGCCAAGGAATGAGGAAATATTTGATTTAACTATGCAGCTCCTCAGCTCAGCTCAACTCAATCCAGCATACTCTTAGAAGTGATTAAAAACAAATATTTCACACCTTTCTCTATTAGAATTTCTTATACATGTAATGTAGAGTGTAATGTAGAGTTTGACATGTGAATGATTTGTTTCTTTTATAACTTGTACATAAAATGACCAGAGGAGCATTCTTATAGCAACATGTGAATATGCTTGAATATGCTTTAACAAGAAGAAATATTTGACAATTAACAAGTTAACTAAAGCATGAGCATGAATAGTAAACAACTTGTTTTGAAATACAATAATAAATTCACCAAATCCTATAGTTACCGTTGAAGTACAAACTGCAAAAAACACCAACAAATTTAAACAAAAGATTCAAGATCGGCTTAAAGATGCATTCCGTGATTCTCAACATTTATTCTATTGCTTATAAATAAACAAAGATAGTTTAATTAATGATAAAAAAAATTTAAATCTCACATTTGAACCCCAAACAGCAGTTTTATGATAAGTTCTTGCTTTTTATGAAAGTCTTCTAACAGTCATAAATGCTCATGGAAGCCAAATTCACAAGTCCAAATTACATGAATAGTAGAAATATCCTTACGAACATGATCAACCTGTAATTGTCATTCTGACTGCTTTCAAATAGTTCCAAAACTTTGTTGAAAACTTCCTTAGGTTACCATACAATGTTTTTTGGCTCCAAGATTTTAATTTCCTGCAAAACTCGATACTATACGATCAAATGACACTATTGATAAAGTTTACCATAGCATATGGTCCCTGACAACTCACGGAGCAGCACGGAGAGGTGTATTTGGCAAGGCCTTTTTTTACTTACACAATGAATTACAAACCGGCCAAAAAATGTATGGTGCTTAATTTCCTGTGAAACTATAGACATAGATATTAATCTCAGCAATGAAAAGACAACACTTCCTTGTGAGATCCACGCTTAGACTGGGTGAATTTGCCGTTATAGAATTGGGTACGTTATTAATTTAAACATATTTTATTCATGATGAAAAGGATGAGGAACAAGTTCTCCAACTTAGAATACCTTCTCCTTAGAATGTACATGGATGAGTTACAATGTTTTGCAAGGATGACAGAGCATGAACATCAAGACAGATAAGAAATTGAAAATGAAAATACAAAAAAGATAAAACTGATATATTACAAGAATTGGGTACGTTATGATGGATGTGTTGGAGTTATATTTCAGTCTAATTATAAGTGTCATTTTTGCTAAGGGTATTAATGGATAAGATTTTTAATCATGAAATTTGTCACAATCTATATCAATACCTTTATTATAAATAAACACCCATATGATTTCAATATAGTTTTTTGACCATTTCTATACAAATATTAAAGGGGCAGTAGCACGTTTTTAGGGGAAATATAAGGTGATGTCAGGAAAATGAAAATTAATGGTTCCAATTGAAAGACAATGTATTTGAACTAAATGGAGCAGTAATAATTCAAATATATACCGTAAAGTTTAGTCATGCGATTCCTTTTTCTTACACAAAATGAATTAAAGGTGTTCACAACAAATGGCTGCCAATGGATTTTATGTGAATATTCATACCTTGTCCTCTGACTATGGATGATTAGCTTGTGTAATGAGATTTTTGACACTGTCAAAATAATACATTTAGCATTCACTTACAATTATCAGTGAAAAATTAAGACTACAAAATTATTTTAAAAAGTGCTACTTCCCCTTTAAAGTGAAATATTTGTCTACTCACAACCTTATCAACTACAGTGTATTCATTTAAATACTCAAAAGCATCAATATTTTTACAGAAAAAAAATTGAGCTATGATATGTAAGTGTGAGTGAGTTCCTTCATGTGTGTCGTGTGTTGAATGTCAGGAAAACAATAAGCAAATACATGGACAATATCTAAAGAGCAAAACAAAATCTGATTCTTAATTTGAACATATTGCCTATATTTGACTCAATTTTTTGCCTCAAATTCAAAATTTGTTCATAAAATTTTTCATTTAATCAAAATTACCAATAAAATCATGATTGTGAACATGTTTCATAAAAATGTTTTAGAAAGGTTTGTCATAATTTTTTTTTTACATTTATAAAATCAATGTTACAAAATATAATCTAATTTTTCAACCTTCATTATTTAATACAAATGACTGCAAATTCCTCTGGGCAAAACTAAACAATCGATCACAAAATGGCTACATCTTGAAATTAAAGAAACAGTCCTACATGATCTATACTTCAAGGTCGGCTGGGTTAACTCTAGCAAATCAGCCTTGCTCCATTGATCGGTCCAAAGTAGAAAATAAATCTATTCAAGTGATTTTGTCTGCGAGAAAACCATTACTTGTGTCTGTAGCATGAATTGGCAATGAGAAGGTGATGAGAAGCTTGGTAAGTACTTTGAGCAGGACAGAATGATCTCACACTAACTTGAACACCATTCAGAGTCACATTCCTCTCTACAAAACTCCTAAACACAGCATTTCTATAGCTTGTTAGACGGCCATTATGGCGCTGGACACTGCCTGAGATGACAGGAACTGTTCGCCCGCTGACCGTGCTAATCACATGATTATGGTCAATCTGTATGTGAGGTAACCGAGGTTAACATTCTACGCCCTTCATGTCACTTCTTTAAATTCTCATAAATCTGTCTCAATCATGAATAAGACCTTAAAGATACATCTTCTTTTGTATTCTTCATAATCTGGACAGAATACTGCCTATTCAGTTGAAGTAGCATTACTATACCATTTCTTTATGTCAGTTCTCTTTATATTCTCATCAATCTATCTCAATCATGAAGAGATCCTTCTAGATGCATGTTCTCTTGAATGCTTCTTATTCAACAGACATCATTTTCTGAACCATTTCTCTTTTTCCAAGAAACATGGTGTCAATGGTATTGTCCTGACAATTTCCATGTTAAAGTTGGTGCCTGATCATCGATCAAATATGTTATAAATGTTCTATAGGTGCATTAACTGTCTGAACCAGTCATGCTGGTCTTTCAATCATGATATTCAAAGGTTACCATGGGAGACATAGAAGGAACCATTCCTGATAGTTCTGGAACTCAATGGTGTAACTGCGCCACAGGGTGGAGATGTTAAGTTACACGTACTGTATGACTTGTGTTGTTATTTCCTTTAGACATGACATTGCAGCATGTCTATATTCTGGATACAATCCTTAAGGCGTTCTGATGTTCCTTTTTCCAATTATACACCAGTTTTCATAAAGTACAAATGGCAAATATTTTAGCACACAAACTGATTCAGAAACATATTCTACTTACCTAAAATTCATTGTATTCCTTTGTTGTTTTCCTTGAATGATTCTGAAAGAACGCAAACATCATATGAGTACATGACTAAGTTCGTTTACATGCATAATTTTCTAAAAATATACATATGGTAACATATAGTATTACATATGACATATGGTAAAAGAGGGTCTTACAACTGTCTGTTTAAAGAAAAAGGAAAATTTCATTGTGACGAAAACATAATTCTTTTTAAAACTGTCCTGAAATATTTTCTCATATATATCCAGTAATTTCTATGATAGGCAATAGTTGTTTAAGGATAAGCTTTGTAATTGTTTGACAAAGACATATAAGAATGTGTTTCAAAATGGTTCTTTCACAAAATAAAAGTTTCCTAACCCTAGGAACCATTTTGATCACATGTGATCACATCCAAGGAACATGGTATTGCCTGATATGTCTCCTATCTACTCTCCACTATCACAACTCAGATGTTTCAAGTCTTCGTATCAGGTGTGTTGTGTATCTATACAATCAAATACATACACAGACAAACAAGATAAAATCACATTTAAGTACCCAAAAGGAAATTCTTTTTACATCCAAGAGGTCATGACACAATACATAATAAACTTTTCACAGATCTTTTAAACTATGGACAAATGATAATTCTACAAATATTCACATCAACTTGCATATAATACCCAAGATAATCTCCCTGTTCAGTAGTTACCACATGCCACCAGTAAGGAATCCCAGCAAGCACCTGCTAGCCAGGACTCCCCAGACAAATACCAAAGGTCATATCCTTGTCCCCTTGTGCCCACAAACTCATTATCTCCCTCAACAGCCTTCTCCACTTCCTTCACACCAAACACATTCCACTTACAAAGAGTCGGGGACAGTTTCGGACAGAATAAAAGAGCTTTTTCTCACGCAATGGACAGGCATTCTGGTCTGAGACAAACAAGTTTCCCCAGTAGCATTTACAGCAGATGCACAAGGAGAAAGAGACGAAATGGAAGGATGTGAAAGAATTGTTTCCTCTTCAATTGGTTCCAGTTCTACACTATCAGGCTTGTTTCATATGTTTCAAGAAACTCCTTGAATCCAGTAAAGTCTGGTCAGGTGGATGTAAGTGTGTTTGATAGCATTTCATGAGCTTCACAGGTGATATTGAGAACATATTGTGAACAAACTGTCTTGAATTAATAACACCTAATGCAGAAGCAGCAGCAATATTGGACATATTATATCAGTTACAGTTGCTACACATGGTACACATGATACATATGATAATACTTCACATTCTTCCCTCAGAAGATGGGAATAGGATATTTGTCAATTTTTCTATTTACTTTGTGAAATAATTAATCGGTATATTTCTACTTTATGGAGAGATGGGAGCCAGGAATCAAGCTCACTTACTGTACAGTAATATTTTGCATTTAACACAAAAGTATATGTATACATTAGCTGCGGCAAAGGTTTATTCATACAATGAGCCAAACTGCTTCAATTTAGCACAGCGTCTTTTTAACGGTCATTTTCAACATGCCATATGGAGACATCGACACCTACTTTCATGGTAAATTTAGTATTTGTTCATTAAACAAGTAACCAAAATAGATGAGTAAATTTAATTTGCCTGGTTATGATAATCAACTGAAAGTTGGTATTTCACTTTGCTGTCTTAGTTAAGCAATATTGCTAATAATTACATGATAGGCAGTCAAATATGAACTTTGAATGATCAAAACAGCCATCAAGTTAAGTTTTTACATTTTTTTTGTTATCTATAAATGCAACAGTGTTGAAAACATTCTGTCACCCCCCCCCCCCCCCATAACATTAGTTCCACTTTATGTGAATAATAGAGACATTGCTGTAACTAAAGTGTCATTGACTAAATCAATACTTCAATGACCATATCATTTCAGTTTGGGTCTACAACTGTAGTAAAACTACCAACATTATAATTACACATCTGACTAAATAATCAAAACATCAGTGGCCATTGACATGTATTCTTGTTGAAGAAGTGACTCTTTATGAAACTGATTTAATTTATGAAAAGACTCTTTTCACCGTGCACACAATTTTTGCAATGTTACTTTGAAATTGATGAAACAAAAAACAATGTTATAAATTATAACTAAATTTGTAAATTATATTTTCATGTTGTTTCAATTCACAATTGTTGATTAAATCATACATCAAAACTTATAAACAAAAAATCATGGATATCAATATCACTTTCAAAACATGAAAAACTTGCCCTTATATTACAAAAAACAAAGAAATATGCACCATTTGCTTTGACAAATCAAATTCATTAAATGCTAGAAATCAATATTTCCAAAAGTCATATCAATAAACCAAAATGGTTAAAATAATTAACAATCTGCTAGATCCCTGACTTACCCTGTGACAGGCTGTGAGGGTGTTTCCTCCTCATGCTGCTTCCATGCAGCAAATAGTGATAATCACCAGCTGCCTTCAATTACTAGATCCTACCGGGGACCCACCTCTTGTCAACATGCTCCCCAATACTCGTTAGATAAATAAATTCTCTAATTAACTTGACTACACCATGCCTTGTGATGGACTGAACTTCGATCTAGACTCACAGTATCTCTCCCCCTTATAGGAGATCTTTAGTTATAGCATCCACTGAGGTCTCAAGCAACTGGAAAGTTTCCAGTGATAGAAGGAACTGATGTCTCCATGCTATCAGTGTGAGTCTGTAGTGAGTGATGGAGTTTGATAGTAGACAGATAGAGTTACTGATTTACATATATTTCTATTTTTAATTCACTTAAAAGCGTTTAAGTATTTCATTTGCTTTCTGAACAGACAGGTTGAGAAGATTTCCAGAGTAACATGCCGCTCACTTGGAGTTGGTGATGTTGTTGGGTTGGAGTTTAATGTCTTCTTTTACAATACGGTGATGTCGCCGAGTTGGTGATTAACTAGAGAAGTGTTTGATAATGTTGAGCAATTCCTAACTTGTCTAAAACTTTAACATGCAATGTTAAGAATTTAAGAATATTTGTGAGGTTAGTAAAGCAAATCTTAAGGTCTAAATCAAAGTCATGTCTTTCACTTACTTAAAAACTCTCCATGGATTCTTCACACTAAAAGTTAACTCTGTATTTAAAAGGCAGCTATTAATGGAAATTTTCTCCATGATTTACATAGACTTCTGTTTGTAATTCAAATGAGTCATTTGGAATCAAACATGTGATATGGTTTGATGCGGCAGCTAAGAAATCTATAAATAAACATTCTGCCATGTGTTTGAAATGACTACATACTCAGAAACAATTATAGTTACATAATCAATCAAATGTAAGTTTAAAAATGCAAATGAAATCACAACTTGTACCAAAGTAACAGAACAGTCTTCCATTAAGTCAACTTTTTAACCAGCATCTGACTAAAGTGGAGTTTATCATGAAAGGCACTGCCAGACAGATTGTTCTAGATTCTGCAATGAGTAAGATTAAAGTCTTAATGATATACATACAGTTTCCTTTTAATTCATTAGAGTAATGGAAAGTCAGAAAGACTTTTCTGTTGGTTTTCTGATATGGAATGTTTGAAGAAAGTTCAATCATACATCAATGTTAACATGCTATCAACAAAAACAATGAAAGAGTAGCCTACAATAATGAACACTTATTCTAACTAAAGTGACCATGCCTTCATCAAAGATTCTCTACCCTAGGCACAATGTAATTGGATTCTAAGAAATGCCTGTATAGCTAAAGAACAGAAATAAAATCCTTCTTTAGAAGTTGTTAAAGTGACCATAGTACTGGCATGTTTTCTTAGGGGAAAAGTGGTATTGCACAAGTAAAACAAATATACCAATTGCAAGAAAGCTTTTTCAAAGGAGGCCTTAAACAAAAGTACAAAGTTCTGTTATGTTTTTGCAAATCCATTGCCCGAAACTCATATAATAAAGGTGTTAACACTAAAATGGCCACAAACAGTTTTGCTCGATACTAGATAATCTAAGACTGTAGATAAAAGGTTGAGGTGAGGTGATCTGGGGTTTAACGCCGCTTTCAAGAGTATTTCTCTTATATCGCGGCTGCTAGTATTATTGCAGGGAGAAAGCCCGCAACACTATTGTGGCTATGCATTGCGGTGAAACCTGCGAGCATCGGCTGGAACTAGCAACCATGGGTGGTATTGCACTGAAATTCAGTGTAGCATTTCACCCAAACCTGACTGCGTGTAGAACAGTTCTCTACTACAGACAAATTTGCCGAGCCCCTGGCGGGATTCGAACCAGGGACCTCCTGATCCCAAGCCGAACGTGCTAACCTAATAGGTTGAGAAATGCAATCATTGATCAACTAAAGATAATACAGTTGACAGAAACTCATATTTACTGGGGATTATTTTGAAGAAATATAACTTTCAAATTATATACTACAGTCTCTTAAACATCTATCAGCAGAAGGAATCGTTATACGTTATTCCAATTGGTTAAACAGCTAAATCATACATGATCCTCCTCCAAGATGTTGCTAATGCCTTTAAAGCTCAATAGTAAACCTTCCAGCCAGCAAATCTGTAATATGTGTCAATGAACATCTTATATCAGAAAAAAATATGGTTTAATAACTAAGTTGAAACTTTTTTTCTTATTATTGATTTTCGAAGTGCCCATGGGTAGACTTTCATGTAATCCTTTTCATGCCAGTATGATTTTTTAGAAACCAACGTCTGGTTTTCTATGGTAGACTTCAGATCCATCTAATTTTACTAGCTCTTCTATCAAATTGGTACCAATTCAAACATCTCTTCAACAGATCATAAAATTCTAATAGCGTACATATATATACATTTATATATTGTTAATTCATCACTGAGTCAATTTTACAAATGAAATGTTAGCTTATATATATAGGATCCAAACGATATTGCCAATGTGATTTTTTGTTCCATATGACCTAAGGTTTGGTATTACATTAAACAAATTAAGAAACATATATGGCCAACAAAAAAAGGTAATTCTTTTTTATAAAACGATCATTTATCCAAATGACAGCATATTATACCAAACACTTAAAATCAAAGATAATGTCATGTTATTTGCTACATATTTTCTTTTTCATTTTCTTCAATCTCATACAAAAGTTCTGGCATAATTTTATAGAAATGAAATGTCTATGGCTACCATCAAGGAAACAACAAGTACTAAAAACACATAAACCATATTCAATTGATATGCTATTGAAAATGAATATCAAGCTACTAAAACAAGAGAAGCTTACACATTGAAATAAAAGGGTTACTGCAATTATGCTTCAGCAACATTTGAGCGAAGAGCAGAGCCTTAAGAGACGTCCACAGGAGAAGATCTAGAGTTTCACAGAACTCATGACAAGATGAACACCCTGCCAGGTAATCAATACAACAAGCTCTGACAGGCGCAGAATATTAGAATCCTATTTTCACCACAATGTTTTGTAACGGTGTTTATCTCCTTTCAATGAAGAATTTGTGTGATGGTAATGTGGGTTGAATGATTTGGAGGTGTTTGTCCTTGTGTAGCTGGTGTGAGATGATGGTAAGTGAATCACATTGAGAGAAGAACATGGTGTGTTTAAATACTGTGTATGCACACAAATGTTTTGAAACAGTGTTCAGTCTCTTTCAGTGACAACATTTGTGTGATGGTAATGTGGTTTAAATGATTTGGAGGTGTCTGTTATTGTGTAGCTGGAATGTAAGCTGCTAAGTGAACCACAGAGAGAATCATGGTGTGTATGCAGAGCACAGAGAGGGAGACATGAGTGAGTGCTTATAGTACCAACTCTCAACCAACCCTCCCTGGTCTCTATATTAGATCTGTGCTGGTAGCTACATAAATCTTTCATGAATTGATCGGTGGTAATGTGTATACAAGAAGGGAAACAAGATACATGGCTTCTTGATAGCAAATTCAGTGTTTATACTTTTATTCTAACTGTCGTCCATAACAGCGCGCGGAGGTCAACGGATCTGACTGAAATTGATGAAAATGGAAAGAATAAATAAGCCTCCTTTATGTTCTCTTAAAAACTGATAGGAATCAAAGTGTTTTAGTGATCGATGGTCATGGTATCATAAAATGATAGATATTGCTTTATTTTTAACCAAATCATGGACTCTTTTCTCTGAATGTGCCTTCTCTGAATACATTATTACAAAACTGGCTTCCCTGTTGATGTTTTGCATGAAAAAAATCACAAATATACAAAATATGAAGTTAATGCTGATATTTTATTACAAATGATTAAAATGTTTGCAATGTGATTAAATGTTGATTATATCCAAAAACTGCAAAACATTTCAAAGTTATTTTTAACATGGTCTGAGAAATAGGTAATAAAAATGATAACACAATTTAATGTGAAAATAGAACCAAGGACCATTAACAAAGGTTTTAGCTCTCTTGGCCTTTTGCCTAAGGAAAAGGACACATACACACATTCTCAGGTCAAGTTCCCAGTGACAATTATGAAAGACCACATGGTCACCAAATCAAATTATTTCCTTTATAAGTCAGCAAATGTGAAATGAAGACTTACGATTTGAAGAGTTTTTAGTAGTTGTAGAGAAGAAAAAAGTGCAAAGTGTGGACAAATATGGTAGACAGGTGTAGAAGCTGGTGGCAATATTACCATATATGAACCAATCAACAGATTTTTGTAAGACAAGTCATTTGAAATATGAGATATTTAAAAATTTATATGTCAATTGTCTTGTCATATGATATTCAAAGATTTCTCTTTACATTATATTTTTGCAAAGTTTGAGTGTTAAAGGAAACCCATGGGCAATGTTAGATTATAAAAACGTAATTCATGCCATGAGAGTTGAATAAGAAAATCTACAAGCTTGGCTAATGGCATCAAGCGAGCACATTGGGAATTAGATTTCTAAACTTTTTGAGAAATGGCAGGAGTTGACATAGAGCTGGTTTTCAAAATCAAATTACAAAGAATGTTTAAAGACAATGACTGCACTAAACCAGAAAGGCAGAGCAATGATTCCCCTAGTGATTTATTCCGCAAAGATGTTCTTGCTGTGTACCTTCAAAGCACGCTGAGTTAATGCAAATGTTATATATATATGATAATGATAACTGTGACAGTGATGTACCATTGCTTTTATTATTCCTGTCTTATTAGTTTTCATCATGTTTTCTTTTTTTCTAAAAGTGATCATAGTGAACAAAATCATTTGAAAAATATAAAATTACCAATAACTTGAAAAATGAAGTTTATTTAGTGAATAATTTAAGCTGTAACTGGCAGCTAAATGCAATATGTTTAGTGAAATATCATCATGGCCACTGGGAAATTCTGCAAAAGAAAAAAATCACAACCAGTTAAAATCATAATGATAATAAAAATTTGCTGACAAAAAGGGTCATAATATTGAGATTGTCTGCTTGTAATTTGCAGTTTTTACTTCTTAATCACAAAATGCCAGTATCCATGACAACCAGTATCAATCTCAACTCCTTGGGGCTTATACATTTTACTAGCTTTCTCTTTTAGATGTTGAGCATTGTAATAACTGGGTTGCCATCAACATAATATAAATCAACATCATTATGTACTTATCATCAAATACATTATTTATACATGAGATAGATAAAGCATATGAAGTACATGAAACAGAAACTACAATAACACATATAACACAGTACAGACTAATTTACAGTGCAGGGCTGCAGCAAGAATTCCAAGAACTTTCTTATTTCTCTGCAATGAACCTACAAATGATTCTCACCCACCAGTCCTTATGCTAACACCAGTTGACAAAAATGTTTTATGCAAGTCAGGAGGAGTGTCAAGTCACTTGAGGAGTAGAACACTCCAGAAATAAAGTCATGACACATTTCTATCACACTCGTGAAAAACCCCAACTCTGTTTTCTCTCTACTTGAGATGATCTGACTTGGCCCCAGGTTCCCATCAGGTTCAAGATGAGAGATGATCTGACTTGGCCCCAGGTTCCCATCAGTTTCAAGATGAGATTATCACCATCGGTACTTGAACAGTTAGATACGGACTGGGACTCTCTCCTGCTAGGTTGGTTTTCACTATCAACTCTTGGAAGGGAAGATAGCAGGATTTCTCACACACGTTTAAAATCTAGAATTTGAATATTCTTAAAGCCCCATCGTCATACCTGCATGGGGTTTGTACCCATACTGAACATCACTACACTTTGAATATGGGTCTTTAACCATCAGACATGCAATGGTTACTCTTTTAAGATATTGGCCTGGGGGTTAATCCCAAAAAAATATTACCCATGTATCAAAGATTCTTGGTGAAGTTTGAGAAATTGAATTCAAATGCTTAAATCTATAACAGAGAATCAAATAAAGATGTCTTCTAAACCAACAAAAACAGAATTGTAACATTTTATAGATAGATACTAATAGCAGTGCCTGAAACAAGCCTGTAAAATAGTCAATAAATTTTTTTATTTTTTAGATGTTAATGGTAAAATCAAAGAGAAGCTGCAAATATTTAACATCCTTGACCAAATGTAACCAGGTACATGGCTGGAGGAGGACCTTTATCAAGCTTAACAACAAAGCATTTTCTATCATAAATAGAGGCATGATGGATTTGAAATATTTGAACCATGATTAATAACAAAGCATTTTCTATCATAAATAGAGGCATGATGGATTTTAAATATTTGAACCATGATTAATAACAAAGCATTTTCTATCATAAATAGAGGCATGATGGATTTGAAATATTTGAACCAAGATTAACAACAAAGCATTTTCTATCATAAATAGAGGCATGATGGATTTGAAATATTTGAACCAAGATTAATAACAAAGCATTTTCTATCATAAATAGAGGTATGATGGATTTGAAATATTTGAACCAAGATTAACAACAAAGCATTTTCTATCATAAATAGAGGCATGATGGATTTGAAATATTTGAACCAAGATTAACAACAAAGCATTTTCTATCATAAATAGAGGCATGATGGATGGGAAATAATATATTAACAACAAAGTATTTTCTATCATGTTTTGAGACATAGGCATGATGGAAGGGAAACACATGCATCATGATTAACAACAAAGCATTTTCTATCATGTTTTGACATCCCTGACCAAAAGTAACCAGGTAGTAGAAGGAGCTGTATATCATATACTAGCTATAGGCTAGTCTGGAGGGAGCATTTTCTATCAAGTTCTTGAGGCATGATTGAAGCGAAACACTTGAATCAAGATTAACTGCAAATATGTAACTTTCAAGTTTGCTGCAGGCTTTGATGTAGTAGCTTTTTGGAACATTATAGTTATAGACAAGTGGTCTCGTCCGATATTAACACACTGAACTAGTCTGCAGGGAAAGTTCATTATCAGGTTCTGTTGGGCAAGTGTGAGTGAAAATACTAGAGTTGTTCTTGAATCTAAATTACCAGCTAACACATAACCTTTGGACATTTTGGTAGACAATAAAATGGACTTGGGCGATTTGTCATAAATTCACAGACAGTAGTTTCCTGATGTACTCACCTAATTGAGGAAACAATGCATTTAAACTTTATTGTGGTAACAATAAGAACAACTAAGACTTGACACAGACTAGGTTGTCATATTGAAAAAGATCAGTAGGCTCCTTCGTGTCTTACCAAATGTCAGCTTGTAAGATAATCTTACCTGTATGAGTATAAATAAAAGAGTTGTTAATCACTTTCAAATGTGCATACTAGGGATGGGTATCGTTTGTCATTTCTGTATTGCATTATATTGAAATACAAAAAGGCGTATTCAAATATGTATTGCAATATATTGGTACTTTTTAAATTCAAGAATTTGCATGCTAACTTGTCTGAATAAAAGCATTTGACATATACTAATCTGTTGTTGCTTGACATGGAAACGAGAATCTGTGTACGAATGTTAACATTAACAGAATAAACAAGTATCCTAACTGTACATGGTGCCAACAGAATGTCAATCAGAGACATCAAAACTTCCCATACATAAAATATTGCTGTTACTAATCTCTAAGTATAAGGTTTTCATACATAACTTCACTGTTAGAATAAGGCCCATGTTCTGCCTGGCTGGTAACTCTGAGGGGTTTCCCTTCAATTTTACAATGCAAATCTACAAAATACCAACCTTGGTTTGGCAACTTTTCATGCTTGTTTCATACAGTGGTAATCATAATCCTTTCAAGCATCTAAGCTGACCCCGACTTCTCTCCAAGCGAACCTGTGATGACAATGACCGGTCCCCAGCTCCTGCTACTGAAGACACTAAACCTCAAAATAGCAGCCGCTTATCTAGTTAGTTGTGTGGAGACAGAAGCATTAGAGGCTTAATCTCAGTCCATGAGACCTCCACAATATTGGTAATTGACTCATCAACCCACAAACTTTTATGTACACAGCTTTCTCAGGAACCATCAAGTTAAAATGACTTGGAACTTGTTAGCAGACATAACAATACTGGACAAATTTGTTCACACACTGTATACATTGATTAGCAATTTTCTCTTATCATTTTCTAAAGATTTTTCATGAGCTTAAAAAGAAGTTTCTTTTCCTTACATGTCTGCTTAATAAGGAATATTTTCATCTTTATTAAAAAAATGATTTGGCAGAAAATCTGCCATTTCATGATAATGAGTGACCTTAAATTCCTTTGAAGACATTCTAGAAGAAATATATGCAAAGTCTAGATAAAAATCGTTTATTTATACATTGAATAAGCATTGTCATAAAAATGTTCATAATCTAATGAATATAATGTTATTATTCATTGTTACAGACATTTGTATTCAGATTTACATATTTCAATATCTACTGTTCTTATAATTTCATATCATCATTACCGGGTAATAATCTAAACGTCCCAATATTCATTCACAAAATATAGATTTTGAAAAAGGATGATAAAGTTCATTTAACTTTATGTGTATCTTCAAAACACATTAATTGAATACACACTGTGGATGAAGTGGATCCATGAGTTTCTAAATGAATTAGTTCATAAAAGTTCAAATGCATCAAGACGACTGAAACTGATTCTCTTGTAAGAGTCCAAGAAGAAGACTCAATTCCTGTGAGATATCCTCCTCCACAGTATCTCTATCTTCAGTCGGGACAGAATGATCAACTGTCTCCTTCATCAGACGCAATCCAACATGGCCGACTGCACTGATGAGCAGACGACACGTGAGCACATTAGCACAGTCTGTGCTCTGAATGCCATATATTTCATTAAACCCTATCAAGTCTACGACCATAACACTTTCTTCAAATACCTCACTGAACCATTTTGAAATTTGGCTAATCATTTCCAGTCTATTGAAGCCCATAAAGGTTGACACTTAAAAGACTGGGTAGAAACGTCTGTGTGCAACAAAAAAGCATATTTTTGGGGCACTTAACATTCAGGTAATATACTCTTGTCTAATATGAAGCTACTTAGCATTTAAGAAACATTTTCAGCTCATGAAGGTAAAAAATCATATTATCCATCAATATATTGAAAGGAGGAAAATTTCTGAGCATTTACCATATTCATAACTCAGACAAAATGTCTCATAAACAAATGAGAACAAATAACTATTCAGTAACAAGAAACTTTAACTATGTGCAAGAGAAACAGCAATTTAAAAAAACAAATTTGTAATAAACTGGAAATTATAAAGAAAAAAAAAAGATTTTAAGAACTGCAACTTAAAGAACAAATTTGTGAATGCCGAAACTGAGAAAACAAATTTTGAAAGAAATTGCAAATACTGGTAAGTAGAACATATTTGTGAGAAATTGCAACCTTTTATCAGTAGTACAAATAAGTGAGAAACTGAAACTTAGTGGAACAAATTTGTTGGAAACTGTAACTATTGTAGAACAAATAAGTGAGAAACTTCAAGTCAGTAGAACCGGTCCACTAAGAGGTGTATTGCCTATCACAATGGTTTGATTTGTCAATTCAACTGGAAACATAGGAATGACAGTACTCTACAGAACATGCTGGGCTCCTGAACAACTCATCCACTGATGAAATCCAAGGTTGGCTGTATTAGCCAGAGTTGCTAACCTTTTTGTTTGTTTATGGAGGAATTGTAACTCTAATTTCACAAACATTGGCATGGATGCTGTACAGGAGAGGCAAGTGTCTGAGTGACTGTGCTTTAGAAAAATACAAATTCCTCCACAGATTCCTCTTACATTGATCTGATATGCTCATTTGTTTCATATTTATTGATGATTTTGTTAAGACATTGCCAAAATTGGTTGATGTTAGGAAAGGCAGGTGTCTGAGTGACTGGCTGGTATGTATTGGTAAATGTTAGGAAAGGCAGGTGTCTGAGTGACTGGCTGGTATGTATTGGTAAATGTTAGGAAAGGCAGGTGTCTGAGTGACTGGCTGGTATGTATTGGTTAATGTTAGGAAAGGCAGGTGTCTGAGTGACTGGCTGGCACTAGCAAGAAAATGATGTACCGGTAAGTATACGAGGAGAACCAGATGAGGTGTCTGGTGGCGCCATCTTACAGTGTCAGTGTGTTGTCTCAATGTGGAGATATGAACTGAGTCACATCTGCAATATAGCTTACCCATTAAGATCATGGAGAGAATGCTTTCAGGAGATGCTGACACTTAGCTTTGTACATCATGTACCTGGTTGCACTTCATCAAGTTATTTTGATTTACGATTTTTCTTTGAGGGATTGCAGTTTTTCTTTGAAACTTTGGAATGGAGTTCTTTTTTTTACCAAGAATAGAATTCCTTTGAGATTAAAAGATCATCAATTAAATTTGTATAAAGTAATAACAACATGATACCCTGTAGATATGCTGTTTTTGAAAATAATCACTTCTAAATTAGATTCCATTGTTCAAAACAATTTGCTAACTGTAATATCTACTTCCTATATGCTAGGTTTTGAGGGTAAGCAAAAGTTATATCTTTATCAAAACATTATGACAATACTTGATAATATGATTTTTCTTTGCAACTGATAAGGAAAGTGCTGTTTTATGTAAATAATCCACAAAACCATTACATAAAATACTTCCTCAAAATGCTTGCTCACCAAAGCTTCTGCAATAAGCCAAGGCATCAGACAGAAGAAACCTTGGCTACCAAAGCATTACCTACTAATCTGAAGAACCTAGGGGCACCTGCTTGTGCTTGATTTACACAGTAATATTCAGGACTAGATGATTCTACTGTGAATCTGGCAGTTTGGTTGGGAGTTCATTTCATTATGTAAGAATTTCTGGATTTTTTAGGATATCAGCCTTGCGTTCAATAACACGTTGTTCGCGGCGGGTATCCTTCTTTTAACATTGAGTGTTCGCGAGCGCTCGCGACATCCCGGGAAATTTCGTGTTACTGAACACAAGGCAGTTTCTTTGCAGACCAATAACAATTCTTCATTATATAGGTTTGGATGGATATTGTATAATTGACACAGTAAACATTCATGTAGTAGAATGTAGTTTACTAAAAAGAACCTCTCCCTATCTCTACAAACTCTACAAAGAAAAGGTTTTGTATTGAAGTTTATGTGCACGTCCAACCATTAATTTGAATATTTATAATCTTGGTACTTGACTGATTATGCTTGTCCTCACAAGTAAATGTCCAACTGGCTTAGATTCTTCAAACAATTAGAAAAGAAATTATATTTTAAACTCTAAACTATATTTGAATCCAGTTATCCTTAAATGAGTTTATGATTCCATGTGATCAAGTTCAAGTGGCTTGTTTCCATTCAGTAATTGACAAGAGATACTGTACAGGCTTGATGTCATCAATCAGACGATGTTTCACTCGGAGACATCCGTCACAATCACAGGTTGTATTGACCTGACAACTTTTAACAACATTCCTCACATCCTTGTAGTGTCCTGATCTGAGTATTCTCACAAAATCCATTCTCAGATAATTGAATGATAACATTTTTCAACAGTAGAAACCTGCTAACACCATTATTCAACTTTCTGAGTGACATGAGTTTGAGCAAATCTGTGCTTTCAAATGACGCATCTTTTGTAGATTGTAGACTAAATGTCTTCTAAATGTAAATATTATCCAGTTTAGTCATTGTTGCCTATGTAAAATGATGTTTTTAACCTAGTACTGCAAAAATCACAAATAAACATAACAAAATAAGAATATGAAAGATCATAATGAAAAATTCATGTTTTATATAAGATTTTAATTTAGAAAGTTGATACATAATTGCTCATGAACAGTGATGAAATTTGTTGGCATGCTAGCCTTTCATCCAAAATTTGTAAGCTGGATCTCATACTGTATTGTCTCTCTAGTCAAGGCACTTCATCCACATTGCACTTAGTCTATCAATCTGTACCTGAAAACATGATGTACCGACCAGTGTCCATGTAAGAGAAAGGTTACTGTTTTGAAAGTGCAATTTCTTCCCTGTTGTAGGAAATGCTTGGATCTAAGAATTATAGAAATTTTAGATACACTCAATTAAATGTATTGGCTACCAAATGCTATTATTATTGACCATAACCCTTTAAAAGTGCCATTTATTTGCCTTTGTGCCAATCCCTAAGTAAACAAACTAAATGATATCAAACAAAAGCATTTATACTCTGACATTTCTTTGAAGATATTATTCCACTATTGGGATTTTCACCACTTAACATCCTTCAAAAACAACACAATGTATCAACAAAGTAGCTAAAAACATAAGGTCATGACTTTGATCTGGTCTTTGTTTTTCATGTTTGTGCAGCAGTGAATATCATAATTCCCACAGCTTCCATTATGATAACTGCTTTATCAATTCCCTAAGCACTTAAAGTGGATATAGAGGCGTCATAATGATGCAAAAGACCCTTCCTATTGTGATAGAGATTCCCTAACTCATCCCCAGTGTGTGATACGAGATCTGACTCTGCAAGGCTAACAACCAACCAATCAAAAAGCTGGATATGAAATGTGTTTAGAGTCATGCAATAAGACAATAATGTGCCCATTAGCTTTGGAAACTATTCATGCAGAGTATAATACACAGTGATGCTTATTACCTCGGAAATATGTTATGAATTCTTGGTCATGTGGTGAAACCATTTCTCTTTATTCCTCATATGATTCTAATATCTACATTAATGATGTAATGATTCTATAGATGTCATGATCTAGGTTAATTATTTGAAAATAGAACCAAATTAGTTTTCTTTATCTCATTGAAGCAAACTCATGAAGCTCCCCTTGTATAATGGCAATAGTTGGTTAATCATTTATTTCTTAGAAATATAGAACCAAAACATTTCTTTGCAACAATATCAATTTCATTATTTTCATTGGCTACTAATGCTAATCTAAGTAATAATATAAGTCTAATATAAAATATAAGTAATAATGCTTGTTGGAATCATAGTACTAATATAAATAGAGAACAAAACAATTTTCCTTATCAAATATTAATGTAATTATTTTTGTTGATCATATACCAATACTTAAGTTCTCATAATCAAAAGGTTAGTATTCAAACAAAACCAAGATTCTTTTCTCTTTATTATACAGTAATAATATTTTCTTGATAGTGAAGAAATAATTCCCAACTGTATGTGGTATAACAAAGACATTGACAATATCCTGAGGTGCTATGAGGAAAACTGGTACACTGAGTGACACAAGTACAAGAAAAGCTTTACGAATAAAATGAGGGAACTACCAATATTTCTATGCTTTTCTTCTCCTGAGGGGTTGAAGACAACAGTTGACAATACTATTTTAAAACACAGTGAGGCAATTAACAATGTACCGGTAGCTGTTTTCTGATGATCAAAACTGGGATGTGGCCACCAAAGTTAGGATAATTGAATATTGTTTAATGTTCGTAAAGTTTCTTTTTAACATATTTGAAAAAAAACTGTGCAATAGAATATCATACTTCATAAAATATGATAAATGTGACAAATGACCTGATGAGCTTAAACTTCCGAATTGTTGGAAGTATCATCTGAACTTTCTCCTTCATTGGTTGTTTTCAAACTTTCCAAATGTTACATTGTAGCTAGCAGAACTTCCATTCTACATTTAAAATACTTTCAGGATGTTACTGAAGACCCTTGGATAATGTTAGACTATGATAAAGTAACTTAATTATGCTACGAGAGCTAAATAAGAAAGTCTACAGGCTGCCAATGGTATCAAGTGAGCACTTTGGGAATAAGAATTTAAAAACTTTATGATGAAACTGCAGGAGTTGAAATAGAGCTGGTTTTCAAAATCAAATTACAAAGTATGTTTAAAGAAAATGACTGCACTAAACCAGAAAGGCAGAGCAATGATTCCTCTTGTGATTTATTCCACAGAGAAACTTTTGCTTTGTACATTCAAGATGTTGTTAAAGCACACTGAGTTAATGAAAATGTAATGTGATGACAATAAATGTGACTACATCCAATATTTTTAATGAAACACAATCAGGGCCACTGGGACATTTCACCATAGATATAGCCAAAACCAGTTATAATCATTATCATAATGATCTGAAAAATGGGCTCACATAAGGTCAAAATATTGAAATTGTCAGGTACTAATTTGCACGTAATTATATCTGGATCATGAAATGACACTATCCATGACAACCTGTCTCAATCTCAACTCCCTTGGGCTTATACAACTCTACTGCAATTCTCTTTTCACAAGTGTGATGATTACCTAGGTGAGCATTGCATTTGATTTGAGAGGGTGGGTGGTTTAGAATTAGAATCATTCAGACTACTTGTAGAACAAAAAGTATTTCTGAAATAACCTGAAATTGTTTTGTATCATTGATATACTCTCAAAAACCATTAATAAGTTGTTCTAACCATTACTAGGACACTTCAGCAGTTCAGGGTTTCAGATATCAGACATCAACTTCAAGGATAGATTGATATTAATTTTTTGTAAGAAACATTTCTTTCTGATTAATCCCTTTGCTTAGTTGTATAAGCAAATGTACTTCATATCAATGGTTCTTCTGTGATGCTCAGTCGTTGAGCAGGACATCATTAAATTCTAATAAACTTACACATAGTTCCCACCGTGACCTACCAGTTAATGTTCATCCCTTATACAAACACTAGTTGATGCTTTATACAGGACAGGAACAGTGTAAAGTTTCTTGAGGGATAGAACAGGCCAGTACAGATTTCAATCATGCTCTTGAAAAACTAGAAATGACTTCTTTTCTTCTGTTTTCTCTCTACTTGAGATGATCAGGTGGCCTCAGGTTCGCGTCGGTTCCAAGATGAGATTATCACTAAGGATACTTGAGCTGTAAGTTCCCCAAGAGGCAAGTCTTGGGGGAACCTGACTTTCAACTCTTGCAGGGGAAAATAGGAGAAATCTAATTTAACTGCATAAGTAGAAATCAGAATCAAAACATCTCTAGCATATAGCTGAATGTCAATGGCTGGTAACTCCTTACAGATATCTTATCAGGAGGGAGTGTTATTAACCAAGGATTCTGTTAAAGTTGGGACATGTTTGAAACCTAGCTAGAAACTTAAACCTTTTTAGAGTTAAACATGTGATGGTAACATGTTGCATATAAAAAACGCTAGCTGGTTAATCTACGCTGATTCAAATGCTTACTTAAAACCTGAAATCAAAATATAGATGCTTCCTGAAACATTCGACACAGAATGGCAACTATTGTTTGCAGATACGTACCTATAGGCGGGTCTGGAAGAAACATTTTCTATCAAGTTTTGTGGTTAAAGTATAGGGGAACTGCTTAAATCAAGATTAATTGCAGATATGTAACTTTCAATATTGCCTCAAACAATGATGTAGCAGCACATTAGTTATAGACAAGTAGTTTCGTAAGATACAACATACAGGATTTGTCTGCAGGGAAAGTTCATTATCAGATTCTGTTGGGTAAGTGTGTGAGTTGTTCTTGAATCAAAACTTACACCAAACATAAAAATATCAGACATTTTAGAATTAGAATTTAAGATTAAATAGAATGATGTGTCACATCTGTGTCTTAATTTAATAGAATAAAGAAGTTGCATATCCATAACACTGTCCTCATTGTACAACACAACTAGAATACCAATCAAAAAAGTACACTTGATAGAGAATAAACAGAAGGTGTTTCTGTTCAAATCTGTAAGTGTAAGGTTTTCATTGGTACTTATAATTCTTTCAAGCTGACCCCTTCTCCAAGCCACCTTTGATGACAATGACCGGTCCCCAGCTCCTGCTACTGAAGACACTAAACCTCAAAATAGCAGCCGCTTATCTAGTTAGTTGTGTGGAGACAGAAGCATTAGAGGCTTAATCTCAGTCCATGAGGCCTCCACAATATTGGTAATTGACTCATCAACCCACAAACTTTTATGTACACGGCTTTCTCAGGAACAATCAAGTTAAAATGACCTGGAACTTGTTAGCAGCCATAACAATAATGGACAAATTTGTTCACACACTGTATACAATGATTAGCAATTTTCTCTTATAAGTTTGTAACTTATTACATGAGCTTAAAAATTTTCTTTTCCTTACATGTCTGCTTGATATAAGGAATATTTTCATCTTTATTGACAATACCACTTGGCAGAAAATCTGCCCCTAGATCCTTTAGAGACATTCAAGAAGAAACAAATGCAAAGTCTAGACATAAATCCTTCATCTAAATATTAAATAAGCAATGTCATGAAATGTTCATAAATATATAACACATGTTATTATTCATCTTAAGGGTCATTTTTAATCAGATTTACACATTTAAATATCTTCCATACTAATTTATTTAATATCATCATTAATCTACATGTTTACAATATTCCTTCACAAAATATGAATTTTAAAAAAGGTTGATAAAGTTCACATAACTTTATGTGCATCTTCAAAAAGCATTAATTGAATACACACTGTGGATGAAGTGGCTCCATGAGTTTCTAAATGAATTAGTTCATAAAAGTTCAACTTTTATCAGTACAAATGCATTAAGATGACTGAAACTGATTCTCTTGTAAAAGTCCAACAAGAAGTCTCAATTCCTCTGAGATATCCTTCTCCTTCACAGTATCTCTATCTTCAGTCGGGACAGAATGATCAACTGTCTCCTTCATCAGACGCAATCCAACATGGCCGACTGCACTGATGAGCAGACGACACGTGAGCACATTAGCACAGTCTGTGCTCTGAATGCCATTTATTTCATTAAAACCTATCAAGTCCATGACCATAACACTTTCTTCAAATGCCTCACTGAACAACTTTGAAATTTGGCCAATCATTTCCAGTCTATTGAAGCTCATAAAGGTTGACACTTAGGAACGTCTCCGTGCAACAAAAAATCATAATTTTTTTTGACTTAACATTCAGGTAGTAGATTCTTGTCTAATATGAAGCTACTTAGCATTTAAGAAACTTTTCAGCTCATGAAGGTATAAAATCACATTATCCATAGATATATGGAAAGAAGAGCTAAATAACACCTTTACCCTGTAAAAAACTAAATGAATTCTATCTCAGAAAAAAGTCTGGTAAATAAATGAGGACAAAAAACAATTGAATAACAAAAAAAGAGAGTTATTAAGAGACATCTACTGCAACAAACTTGTGAATAAATAGGAACTTAGGAGAACATAAAAGCGTGAAACTGGAACTTGGTAGAACAAGCTTGTGAGAAACTGCTACTTAGTAGGAAAAAAACTGTGAGAAACTTTAACTATGTGCAAAAAGTTTGTGAGAAAATTGCAATAAATATTTTTGAAAGAAACTGCACCTATGTCGAAACAAATTTGACAGAAACTTGAAAATTGTATATATACTATAAAAAAACAAGAAACTGCAAGTTAAAGAACATATTTGTGAGAAACTGAAACTTAGTAGAACAAATAAGTAATGACTTCAACTTTGTAGAACAAGTCTATAGTGAGCACATCAAAAGATACAAAGAGGTGTATTGACTATCACAATTGTTTAATCCTGCAACTCACGGTCTATATCCCGATGGCTTGATTTGGCAACTCAACTGGAAACATAGGAATGACAGCACTCTACAGAACATGCTGGGCTCCTGAACAACTCATCCACTGATGATATTACTCAATCACCAAACATAAAGAAAGGTCACCTTTGATTACTTCTCTCTGTGAATAGACTGTAGATTGCTAGCATCAAGCCAGAGTTTACTTGAGATATACACAGCCTAACGGTTCTATACTACGAGCTTGCTTTAAAAGCTGAACCTAGCTCTTCTTCTCCAAAGGTCTACATCCTTTACTTCTTTACTTTCTTAAAAAGAATAAAACAATTGGGGCTTTTGTAAGTGATTATCTTCAGGAACAGCATATCATTCCTACAGGGTATTTTGTAGTTCTTATTTTACAAAACTTTAATTGATGATCTTTTAATCTCAAAGGAATTCTATTCTTGGTGAAGAAAGAACTTCATTTCAAAGTTTCAAGAAAAACTAGTTTTCAATCCCTCAAAGAAAAATCTTAAATCAAAAGAACAAGGTGCAACCAGGTACATAATGTACAAAGCTAAGTGTCAGCATCTCCTGAAAGCATTCTCCCCATGATCTTAATGGGTAAGCTATATTGCAGATGTGACTCAGTTCATATCTCCACATTGAGACAACACACTGACACTGTTAGATGGAGCCACGAGACACCTCATCTGGTTCTCCTCGTATACATACACATATCGTCATCCTGCTCATACGAACCAGTAACTCAGACACCTGCCTTTCCCTTACAGCACCCAAAGGGAAATATTTGTAAAATAAGAGTTATAATTCCTCAATAAATAAACAAAAAGGTTAGCAACTCTGATTAATACCTTGGATTTCAGGCCAATTGAAGTATTTCTTTGAGCTGACAACTGCATCCAATCGTAATGTATCAAATTAGATTCCAATGAAACAACTGGCTACCTGCATTATCCTCTTCCAAAATGCTAAGTTTTGATTGTAAGCAAAAGCTATCCATATCAAAACATCAAAGTAATCTACATTATAACCATACTGCTTTGATATTTCTGTAACAACTCATGAGGAAAGTGCTGTTTAATGTAAAATATCCACAAAACCATTACATAAAATACTTCCTCACAATGCTTCCTTCACCAAAGCTTCTGCAATAAGGCAAGGCATCAGACAGAAGAAACCTTGGCTACCAAAGCATTACCTACTAATCTGAAGAACCTAGGGGCACCTGCTTGTGCTTGATTTACACAGTAATATTCAGGACTAGATGATTCTACTGTGAATCTGGTAGTTTGGTTGGGAGTTCATTTCATTATGTAAGAATCTCTGGATTTTCAGGATATCTTTGTTGTGAAAACCACTGTGCAGACCAATAACAATTCTTCATTATATATGTTTGGATGCATATTGTATGTAATAGTTCACACAGTCCAGGAAGACCTTCACTTTTACAATACATGTATACATGTATTAGAATGTAGTTTTCTAAAAAGAACGTCTCACTATCTCTATATCTCTTCAAAGAAAAGGCACATGCAGCCATTGATTTGAATAGTTATAATCTTGGTACTTGACTGATTATGCTTTCCCTCACAAGTAAATGTCCAACTGGCTGGATATTGTATAGTTGACACAGTAAAAATGTATGTTATCTTGTCCTCTTACCTCTCACTATCTCTACAGACTCTTCAAATAGGATTTTGTATTGAAGTTTATGTGTACATATAGCCTTTGATTTGAATATTTATAATCTTGGTACTTGACTGATTATGCTTTCCCTCACAAGTAAATGTCCAACTGGCTGAGATATTTCATACAACTAGAAAAGAAATCATATTTTAAACTCTGAACTATATTTGAATCCAGTTATCCTTAAATTAGTTAATGATTCCATGTGATCAAGTTCAAGTGGCTTGTTTCCATTCAGTAATTGACAAGAGACACTGTACAGGCTTGATGTCACCAATCAGCCGATGTTTCACTCGGAGACATCCGTCACAATCACAGGTTGTATTGACCTGACAACTTATAACAACATTCCTCACATCCTTTTAATGCCTTGGTCTGAGTATTCTCACAAAATCCATTCTCAGATAATTAAATGATAACAATTTTCAACAGCAGAAACCTGCTCACACCATTATTCAACTTCTGAGTAGCATGAGTCTGAGCAAATCTGTTCTTCTATCAAATAACACATCTTTTGTTGATTGTAGACTAAATGTTTTTTACTGAATATACAGAACAAGCACAGCTTGGGCATAGGTGTCAATGTTTCAATGTAATGCAAAAGTCACACATGAAAATAAAATAAGAAAAAAATATGAAAAATCATAATATATTCTCAATTCATGATTTACATAAGATTATAGTGTAGAAGGATTTCATATAATTTGTCATGAACAGTGGTGAGTTGGTGCGTCTGCTATCCTTCGTGGTTCTTTTAAAATTTGTAACCTGGATCTTGTACTGTATTGTCTCTCTAGTCAAGGCACTTCATCCACATAGCACTTAGTGTAAAACAAGGATGACCTGACCTACTATGTTGAGTAAAGAGCTTACATAGTTACTGCTTTGTACAATTTCTTCATGGTATTGATGTAGGAAATGTTTGGAGTACATACTCAGAATGGACATATTGCCACATATATAGATACAAACCTAAACTCAAAAATATAAGTATCAAATGCAAATATAATTGACAATAATCCTATGAAATAACAAGTACTTGCCTTTGTGCCAATCCCTAAGTAAACAAACTAAATGATATCAAACAAAAAGCATTTATACTCCCAGTTTCCTTTGAAAATATTATTCCACTATCGGGATTTTCACCACTTAACATCCTTCAAAAACAACACAATGTATCAACAAAGTAGCTAAAAACATAAGGTCATGACTTTGATCTGGTCTTTGTTTTTCATGTTTGTGCAGCAGTGAATATCATAATTCCCACAGCTTCCATTATGATAACTGCTTTATCAATTCCCTAAGCACTTAAAGTGGATATAGAGGCGTCATAATGATGCAAAAGACCCTTCCTATTGTGATAGAGATTCCCTAACTCGTCCCCTGTGTGTGATACGAGATCTGACTCTGCAAGGCTAACAACCACCCAATCAGAAACCTGGATATGAAATGTGTTTAGAGTCATGCAATAAGACAATAATGTGCCCATAAGCTTTGGAGACAATTCACGCGGAGCATAATACGCAGTGATGCTTATTACCTCGGAAATATGTTATGAGTTCTTGGTCATGTGGTGAAACCATTTCTCTTTTTTCAAAAGTAATGTAATTATCTACATTAATGATGTCATTATCTAGTGACTTTTCAGAAATAGAACCCAACAATTTCTATACATTCAATATTGATGTAATTAGTTTTATTGGTTATGTAATGTCACAATAGGAATAATGTTCATCTCAGGACAGTAATCAAATATAGAACCAAACCATTTCCCTTTATTGATCATTAGCATACACTTATCTTCATAGGTTATGAAAGAACCCAATAACTGTCATTATCTGTAGGATGTATTTTAGATGCAGGGACACTCACCCATGAGGCTTTGGTAAACTACTATTGTAGATCAACAAGAGGGTACTGGGAAACAGACAAGTGAACAAACTTTGGAAAAGTATGAGGGAGGGGAGTGCTAAAAAAACACAATGCCAGGAGGTCATTGGCATCAAAAGTCTATTGTTACCTTCCCTTTTCACACCACAGAGTGTAGTTAGATAAGAACCAAACCATTTGTATTTACTCAACGTGAACTTCATTGTCATCATTGGTGATGTTATCATGCAAATATTTCAATCTTTGATGACCATTCAAATCAAGATCTAAAACATTCCTCTTTGATCAACATTTTTGGAAAATTTCATATTTTCACAATTTTCCATGTTAATTGTACGTTTATGCTAAATATATTATGTTGATATGTGAACACCTTTGATTCATTTTGTGTAAGAAAAAGTAATTTCTTGGTTGAATTTTACATTATATATTTGATTTATTACTGCTACCTCTAGTTTGAATACATTGCCTTTCAATTGGAACCATTTGTTTTCATTTTCCACACCTCATATTCCTCCTAACATGGTAATTTTCTATAATGGTGATGTACTGATGCAAAAGGTATTAATCATTATCATACTAAAGACCCATAATTCCTTGTTAATAATTTTAACCCATTTATCTTAAATTCCCACTACAATCCATTCAATATTGTGTAATGACTACATTGGTAATTTGATGATACAAATGTTGTCACAATCAAGGATCAGTATCAAATAAAACCATGATCATTTCTCTCCATGGCACAGCAGATGTAACTTCTACTTGTATCTGATAATACAAAGACATTGACAATATTGAGGGAAACTGGTACACCTAATGACACCACTAAAAGGAGGCAATAAATGTTTAATGAGGAAGCCACCAAACAGTTTGTTTCTCTTCTCCTGAGGGAATGCATACAACAGTTGGATATTTTGAAGTGATATAAGGCAATTTATATTGTACTGGAACACCACGTACCGATATTGGATGTAGTGAAGTTAAGAATATTGCTTTGTATTTGAAATTTTTTTCTTGAACAAATTTGACAGAATATCCATTTGAATATTCACACATAAAATAATTATTTAGATTGATATAATTTATATTTTGTTCACTTAGTTTTTTCACTTTCCCTTTTTTTTACAAATTTTCACAAACTAAATGACACATTTTTTATTTGGAAAAAGAATTATCTGATGATTTCAGAATATAAATTCCAACACAAACAAATAGAGTTCAAAAAGCTTTTTCACTTATATGAGACTTTGATCATTGTCTAGTAAACCAACTAAAAGTAAATTAATTATATATACACATGTTTTCACAGCAAGATTGCAGGCTGATAGGTCAAGAAAGGTAGTTCTGAATGCCAATTCAAGAAAATGCCAAGCTCTGTTCTGTTCTGTAGTTACTGGTTCTCTGATGGCAAGCACCTGCTGGAGATGAGAATGTCAACCAGATGATCAGAACAGTAGGTACCAAATAACCCTGATTGAGTTAACACCGGATAACCAACCAACACAGATCATCTGCTTTCTGTTGTCTCAGCTCAAAAGATATACTCATACATTGACCTTATGCTTGGTGACCAAGATGTGTCAATTTATTAGTATTAAATCTTATTAATTAATTAAGACCATGACTGTGTAGATTTAGGATCTCGGTCAGTAGAGGGGGTGGGTGGGGGACCTAAATGGAGAGAAGGATAGGGGATAACCCCTAGAATATAGTAACATATTAATTCAGTTGGAAGAGTGTACGCTCACCGCCTGGAAGATCTGGGTTTTATTCCACAGCTGTATCATCCACACACACAAGGATGGGAAGTGATGGTTCCATGCTTGGTGAAAACTTACCTAGAATGTTACACATTGAATGAGGCTGCAAAAATGTCACATGTTGCAAATGAAACAAATTCTGAACTTACAGTAAGAAGTAAGTAAGAAGAATGAAGATTCATTTCCATCAAGTCCTTGTCTCGGATTTATTTGTCACAAAATATAAGTAAGGACTGCAGATGGTTTGTGAAGAATAATCATGATATAAATATCAGCATCATGTAGTGGAAGATAGATAAACATCTTTCAAACAAATATTTCACACACATCAATATTGGTACTATTTTGACCTTTATGAGTATACACCTTGCAGAATGAGTTATAGAAATGATCAATTTATTTCAGAATGATAGATATACATCTACAAGGATCAATCATCATTAATCATTTTGTGACATCCCTTATGATTTTCGTGAACATTATTCAAGTTAACATAGAACTCCGAATCCTGTCATAATTTGATTTAATAAAAGAGTATATGTCTTTCAGTTCTTCAATTAATTGAACCAAATGATATGCATATTCCTTTCATTTGATTTATTTATCTTGAATGATAAATGAATGTCTTTATGAATGATCAGTTTTTCAATCACGAGAACTAGAAAATATACATTTGCAAATTCTTAGTATACGAATTGACAGTGTGTAATAAAGTATGACTATTAGTCTTGCTGCTGACTTAATGAGGAATGTGAGGGATCATAAATCACTGGTCCCAGCAGATACCCTCATCCATTACCTTGTCTCTTAACTCCATTAGGACATTGGAATTGTCTTCATCACTGCTGACGTATTGTGTAAAATAATAAACCTGAACGATATTTGTTTGATAAGAAACAAATAGCGGAACTTTCACAAAAAACTCTAAATTTGTATGAAACTCATATTTCATCGTACATTAAAGTGTAACGAACATATGACTTAAGGAACCTCAAATTGACATATTGAAAAAATAGAAGTGAAATATTTTAGTGATTAGAAACAAGCAACAGAGCTTTGATGAATTATGGAGCATTGTTGTGAACATGAAAACTTTTCCATTGTAGATAATGAACCATGTGTAACTTTGTAAATAATAGATCTGAACAAATTTTGATTGATTAGAAAAAAAACCCAGAACTTGCATAATTGTATGCCATTGTTATAACCTAAAAACTGTAAAATACATCAGCTGGAACTTGGCTTAGATTCTAAATTAAGTTCTTTAAAGCAACATATAATTTTTAGGATTCTCGTAAATTTAATTTAAATAATACTGGATGAAATATATCTAGATAAATCGGTATTCCATAACTTTTTATTAGTTCTTTATTTCTAACAGCTACTTTGAAACAAAAACATTCCTAACATTTATTTTAGAACAATTTTAATTAAAGAGAATTTCATCTAATCTGCTTAGATCAAGTTTCTTTCTAGAGAGGAACTATTTAAGAAGAACCCTTTATCTAAATCTAATGTCCTTTTCATGAGTCACCAATTGGTCTCTTGAGACGAAGCACAAATGATTTCTTATGACATGAAAATAGAAAGTCTTTAATGTTTCTGACTATATTAATTTCCAAAACATAAACTGGTAAATTTTATTGAATTTGTAGTAAATACATTCTGATATCATTAAGCTTTTTTCAAAGTTAATTCCAATTTGATAGAAATAATGATATACTTATGGTGACTTCAAGGCATTATCTTCAGGTGTTAACTTCATATATGCATATATTTTTATATATAATGCATATATACTATCTTTATGATTACACAGAAAAATGACAAAAAATTCATACAGAGATACCTTAAAGTAAAACTTTTGAAGATAATCTTGCATAACATTTTTTACCCCTAAAATAAATAATACTCACAAAATGGAATTTTAAGATTAAGATTTTACAGATAAACATGAGAGCAAATGAAATAAGTATGACGTGAATCTTTTCAACCAAAAAAAATAATGCCCTAAACAATAACTACATAAGAAATGTATTGAGGGTTCCCCCCCCCTCTGAAGCAATTTGTCAGAGGAAACAGAAGCATGTTGTAGCATAGAGTCCGACGCCATGTTGTCAGATTGCCCTGCCATGGTGCCTGACACAATGATAAGATGTTGAAGTATTTCCAATATTTTGTCAGTTCCAACAATAGATACCATGTTGCTCATGTTTCCATTTCGGCATTTAATCTAATACAGCAATTCTAATCAATTCAACACTGTCCAATATATTGTCAACTCTAACAATAGAACCATGCTGCTTTTGTTCTCATTTCGGGCATTTCATCTGAAATAACACTTCCAATTGATCGAACACTTTCAAATATTTTGTCACCAGCAATCACCCTGGTTCCTTGTTCGGACTTGTAACAGGCAAATAAAATATTGATTAAAAAAAAGATATATATATATTTGTCAGCGCTTACCATATGGGACATGTTTCTGATGTTTCCATTTCATAAATTCTTATCCATTTAACACTTTCCAATGTTTTACCAGTTCTAATTATACAACATGTTGATGAAGTCTCCAGAGTTCAACAAACAGATAACTTCATTCAATATTTATTTAGTATACAAAATATATTATATTTTTATCATTCTTAAAGTAATTAATATACTTTTACCTTCTTACTTGACACATATAAGTATTTTGTCATTTTCAACAACATGCAGCCTGATACCTATATTTATAACAACTGCTTAACACAGCTTATTACTAATTATATTTAACAGTTCTATCAAGACATGAATATAAAAATAGATTTTGAGGAAGCAAACATATTTAATTGTTATCTATTTATTTTTGTTATCACACAATCAAGTTATTTAGGGTAGGAACTTGGATGTGAGGATTCTAAAATGCATAAACTCATACAGAGAAAGACAAACAGACATGTAGGAATTCATCAGACATACGTAGTTGCAATTTCGTCTCTAACAAAGCCAGCAATATGACAGACAGGAAGATTTCGTGATAACAACTTCATTATTGTGAAAACAAAAGTTTTTGAGTATTTGCTTATTCCTTTTTCAGGAGGGAAACAAGAGAGAGAGAACTGTCCCATTCAGAGATATTTTAATATGATTTGAACTCTCTAAAAGTGCAAAACATTATTTCACCCTCACAAATCTGCTCTCCGTGTTTAATGCCTATATTTTCTCCTAGCCTTAGCTTGTCCTGCTAAAACAATCAATCTTTACCACTAGTTCAGTCAATGTCTGACGCTGTGTTTTCACACTCTGACTACAGGAATATTTGATTCAAACTGTGATAATAACATTGAAAGACGAGGTAACATTAATTGTGCCTTAGTAATTTTTATTGCTTAAGTCTCTTATCAACACAAAATACATAGCTTGGTTGGTGGAAGCAATTTCTTCACGCTAGAGAAAGTTGTGTTTGAAATAAAATCTCTCATGTCACTCTTCTCACCACTCAACCTGTGATATTGCCTTGAAGTTATTGCAGTACTTTTATTGGTCTAGGTTTTATGGCCCTACAGTATTTCCAAGCAATTTATTTTACAAGTAACTTTATTGTTGACAGAGAAGGCCTCATTCTTTTACAAACCACCATATAATTTGCTCAACAAAGCTAACATAGACCCTTTATCTACCTGTGTCATCATTGTTTCTTTTAACGGCCATTCTAGTATTGTACCCGTAAAGATCAAAGGCGCCGCCCACCCTTTATTCCGCAATAAAGTATAGTTTTTGAGTGACGTCACGAAACAATATGGGACATGACGTCAATAACAATCGGCTATGACGTCATTATCCCTGGCCCTAATCGAGGAGTTTCATTTCGCTGCCGAATGTGATTTTAAAAATTTGCTTATTTTGGAGTTGAAATAGCTTTAAAATCGAGTTAAAATCGACATACTAGAAAAGTAATAGAGTAGCCCTAACCATCATGTGTTTTGCAATAAAGAATAGTTTTGCCCTGAACTATTATAACGTCAAACAACTCGGCCTTCGGCCTCGTTATTTAACTATAATAGTTCAGGGCAAAACTATACTTTATTGCAAAACACATGATGGTTAGGGCTACTCTATTTCTTAAATAGCACAAATTTTCTAGACAAGTAATTAGAACAATCTCACAAAAATGATAATAAATGATACCAATCACTAAACAATATTATAACATCAAGTGTAGCAAAACAAAAAAGAATTCAAAGTTTGGTTAAGTCAATGTCCCTACCTCAAATGAGTACCCGATAAAAGGAGTTCCCCACAAAATGGCCACTAGCAGTTTGCTTATTACTTGATAATTTATTTTACAACTGCAGGAAATTGCATTAAAGAATACAGGACCATATCAGAAGATGATACATGTTTTTAAAACCAATATTTGATATTGGGTAAAATTTGAGGATATATTCTATTTAATTGACGCCACTACAGCTGAAATATGGCCCAAGCACCGTAAAACAATAACTCTTGATCACTCTATTTAATTGAGCTAGTTCCATGTTAAATGTTAAGCTTTTCATTCCACAAAAAGTGGAATCTCTTTGGAGTTCATCAATGTTATAGCAACACGACATGATACAATTATTCCTACATGATGGTAATTTAAATGTTTTAGGGCATACATCACTGCATTTTCTCACTTGGTGTATAATTGCTTCTTTTTTTCTAACCTGATACCATTAATTTGCTGTTAGAAAGTTTTGTTCTCTACAAGTTCATCCTATTACACATCGTTGATGGTATGTGGCTTACCTTCCTTGACATGCAGATTGTAAACTTATGGCTACTGTTGTCATTTAATCAACATAAAGTTCCATGAAATATGCATCAAGAGATAATCTGCACTGTCCATTGCCAGCAAGGAAAACAGCTTACAGGTACATAATGGTTGCTCTGTCTATTACCAGCTAATTTAGCTATACCTATCTGGCATTATCATAGAATCATTATAACTGTTGGGTTCTTGTTTGACAAATGAAATCATTATCATCAATTTCAAATCTATTGCTAAATGTCAGTTTAATCAACATGATATTCATTGAGATGTTTGAGTGACATTCTTCATTCTTCATGCAATTTATCCTTTGATGTAATTGTTACCTTATTCTGTTGTTACTGTTATTGTTTTCTCATTATCATACCATCATCATTATAGAGTGCTGAACTCGTCATTTTTCACCATATGCTTGAAAACGGTAAAAGAATCTATACGGAAACGGTGCTACTGTCAAATGAAGAAGTTGTTCATCTATAGAATTACTCTTGTCTTCCTTTTGATATTCATATTAGCATCATAACCATCATACACAGACCTGTGATCATCAGCTATCTTGATAATACCCACTGATCCTTGGCCTACAGTTACATTATTAATGACAGTTCTATGCTCAAGAGGTTATTTCTTTTATTGATGTTGTCATACCAATTTTTATTAATAAACAAGTATGCTAAATGACACATTTATATTGAACAGACAGACAGACAGATTTGATTCAGTATGAGGCTAAATTTGCCCAAAATATTTAAAATTCAGGATAAACAAATCACTGTGCATTATTATTTATACTTACGGGTACAGATTTTAACATATTGATCTATTAACTCTTGCTCATATATATTATGTTTAATAACTACAAAATTTTCACTTCACACAATCACACAGTCATTGATTGTAGCTGTAGGAGACACTGAACCAGTGATGCAGCTCATTCATTTACAGTGTGAGTCTGTCACTCCCTCAGACATGTCACATCAAAAGACATCACACAATAGTTGTGGTTTATTTGCTTCATAAATGTCACACTCAGGATAAAAAAGATATTGAACTCATCATTTTTAATTAAGAAAGATGTTACTAGGTGTCATTAGGTGTTCATTCCATTCATCTTACAATGTTTCTGAAAAATATGTCATCAACATTCCAAGATTATGCTATAAAGGCTACTGATATGATTCAATCCATATAATTCCATGTAATAATATTCATCAAACTTTCCAAAATCAAATGATAAGATTATGTTTCAAAATACTGAAAAAGAGGGGAGGAGGGGATATCAATAAATTGGTAAATCAACTTTGACCAAAATGTTATTGATGGAGATGACATATCTATGTTCCAAAATACAGGACAAAGATCACTTAATTGTTAAATCATGTTTGATCAAAACTACAATGTAAGAAAGGATTTGAGTATTATCCTACATGTACGGATTTTCTTGAAGAAAACGTTTACTTCTTCCTTCACTTCTATCTAACTACAAGAGATTGCTCTGGACGAAGACAGACTTTCCCCGTGAGTCACGTCCTGCATGTGATCAATGCTGCTAGCAGGACGCCGGCACAAGATGAAAAACACAGCGTTTTCTCTATAATCATTGATCCTATTAATCTTGGAGAGCATAAAAATATACCTGCTTCAGCTTGCTGTCTGCCAGTAAATGAAAAAGGAACAAAAGAATCACGGTAATATTTGGTCTACATGAAAAAATAATTACTACTAGGCAATAATGGTTATTGCATTTTGAACAAATGGTTCTACAAATAACTTTGTGATGGCAGTGATATTTATTTTATTCATCAAATATTTATTTATCAAATGCTTTTTTAGATTATAAAACCTTTTAAAAATGGCAAAAATAACCTATAATCTTTCTTTTGGGCATTTCAAGATTAGTTATTCTTAAGTTAATTTTCTTTACATATTAATCTAATTCTGAGGATTTCATTTCTTTCATCCAGATATTGGACCATTAAAGTTTTCCATTCAACTAAGATATTCATAATATCCGGCAAACCCCATCATATATGCACAGAATTATGTACTTAATAACTGGATCAATAAGTAATTTAGAACTTGGAAAGTATTTCCACCATAAAGGACATGAAATACCCCTGCTGACAGAATGTGAGCTGAAAATGAGCACTATAATCCCCGCATGATACGAATCTGCTACGAGAGACCGCCGCAAAACAGGGCACAGCATAGAGACGTTGAAGTGAAACATTGCCGCAGCATTTCCTCTATCACTCTCAGTTTCCTCCCTAGAGGGCAGGATCTGTAGTGCACCCCTCTCACAATACCTCACTACACAAACGTAAGCCTCTTTCCAAAATATCATTGATATTTCTCGTTGGCGAACCTCAGAATCAGATAAAGAAAATCTTTTTTTAGTTCTCCGCAAATATGTCTTTGAAATGGGGGACTTTATTGCTGGCACTGTTTAGTTTGTGAGTCTCAAATGGATGTGTTTGTGCGTTCTTGGAACTTGTTACTGCGGATATCATGGCATAAACATTTTACATCCTACCATTTATATTTCAGATTATACAATTTACATGTTCAAAGCAAAAATAGTCGTATTTTCATGTGAATTTATCTAATATATTTACTTAATGTTCACTTTCACTACTTTGATCTTCAAAAAGGCAATTTTCAAAAGAGCTCTTGAAGGTAATAAAAACTATTTAAAATATTAAATTAGATGGCAACTTTGGCAAGGATGAATGCATAAAAATTCAGATTTTTAAAAAACAAGAACTGTCATTTATCTGGCTCGATTAAATCACATATAATTAGATCAACACAGCAGCAAACTGCCATTTTGAAATGTGCAGATAATATCATTTAACAATAATCATCCAATGACAGGGCAATGAAAACAATCAGTCATGAGTATAATATCAAATTGAATTAGCTTACTGGAAGGGGGAACTCAGTTAAAGAGGAGCAAGCACTCCTCAATTAACAGCAACCAACTAGACTCTGACCTCATCAGGCGACCTGGGATAATTAGAGGAGAGATTCGTAGAGGATACACAACAATGGCGCCTGTCACTTCAAACGCTGGTATGAGACGTTATCCCTCAGATCCATATAGTATCTCTCCGGCCGCTCGATGCTTCCACAGATATTCAATAGACTCCTTTGTATACACTCAAGTTGCGTCCCAGGAGGAAAGATATCCTCCCCATATGTAAGGATGAGTCCATATCTACTTCCAAACCATCAGAATATTCTCCAACAGTCTGGAGCATGTTTCTCTCATGCAGGACTGAAACTGTGTTTGATGATTAAAGGTTTTTTTCCTTGATTTAGTCCAAAACAGAATATTTCCCTTTATGAACAATTTCAACTAAGAACTTTGACAAGGCAAAAACTGCCAAAAAATTGATAAGATGCATAAGTTTTAAACAAAAACTCCCACTCTTCAACATTTTAGTAAGGTCAGATTTGAGATACAAGATCCCTTCAGTGGATTGATCAAGGAGGTTAAGACCAATAAAAAGTTTTCAAGACACCTAAGTAAAACTAAACTAAACTAAACTCATAATTAAATGATAAGACAACAATCTGCAATAGCGCTGTACATGACAAAAAAGGTGAGATTCAAGTGACGTCTTAAATTGGACTTCTTTGTCAATTCTCTTGCTCTCATTCGTAGCTCATTCCACCAAATAGCACCCAGGACATTGAAAGAGCGGTTGCCATCTGAATGAGCACCAGGTGATGAGTCTTCCAGGATAAGAGCACTGTAGGATTCAAACCCAGAAACTCTTTCGTCCACACAGAGTGTCCCAACACCTTGCAAGTGGGCAACTGTTGATTTGAACATAAATTGAGTTCTGGTATTTGGTGAGTAATTTCATTAACACTGGTATCATGTAACATTGGATATGTAACACTGGAATATCTATCATTAAAACATAAATAAACCAAATATGCTGGATAATGAAATAAAGCACCCTTGCAAACACATATAAGTGACGGACCCTTGGAGTTTTTACAAGTAAATCAAATTAAGACACCCTGACAGTAGATTAAAATGAATACTCCATTATTAACAGAAATAGCTATCATTAGAACAAAAAAAAACTACATTTGGGGAAGAAATAAATGAGAACCTTGCAATGCCATGCATTAATCAAGCCAGATATCTAAAAATGATGAGCTAATGACACAACGTGCAAGTCCCAGAGCTCTGATATAGAGGCAGTAGCAACCAGAGAGACAACAGCACCAGGCCTGGCCCTCATTCTCCTCTCTTCAACTGCCACTCCGCACGTCACGATAATGCACTTATCATTAGCAAACACATTTCCTCTCTTTAGCTAAAATCAACTCATGACTTTCCATAATCCATATTTGTTAGTTATCAAAGAAGGCGACCTCTGATAGATTCATTATGAGCTTTTTACACACAAGAGGTATTGATTATGAAAAGGAAATTCCAAAATTAGAAGTAACAAAAATCATCTTCTTTTCTTGTTAAAGGCATTATTTTATAAAAAGAAATCATCAGTGTTATCAAAGATTTTCAGATTGTAATAATTGTGATAAATGAGCTTTTCTTGTTGTTTGAAGTTTTAAACATGAGAGTTTTCAATTGAAATAAAGAATTTGTCAAATTTGCAATTCAAGGAAAGGGTAAAGATAAATTGAAATGCTTGTTTGGAGGTAAATGACTTGAGTGTTATTGATTATGTTAAATCAGGACCCTGAAGGGAGCAAGGGCTGAGCTTTGAGTCCAGGAACTCACTCCACTCGAAATCAATTAAAGAAATGTCATCAATTAACTGAAAAACAAATTGTGATAAAAACATTTTTCATGAATAAAAACATGGAAGTCGTTATTCAAAACCCAAGAAAGTATGGATTTTCTTTTACTTCTTCTTCGAATCAATTAGACTTTGGTTGATTTTTGTTCCAGTAAATGTCAGCTAGAAAATACATTACTATTAAAGTTGCTCGAGTCAGATGTTCTGAAAACCTGATAAACTAGATTACTATAAATTTGAAAACAATCCACTATCAGATATCCTTTTTCAGAATAAGTTTAGAAAGTTTTCACTGGGTTCATTTATTTCTGTATTATTGCTTTCAAGTATTCAAATGAGGTTTATTGGAAGAGTTGTTGACCATGATGAACTTCTACAGGAATATGTAAAACTCAGAATATAACATGATCACACAAAGATACTTCCGCAATCACCTTACTTTTTTATGCATGAAGATAAATATCCGCCAATAACCTCTGTAGTATTTCTGGCAGCAAAATATTAGATCTTTTTGAAGAATGTAGTTCTACTTGTTTACCTAAACTCCAGAACATAAGAAATTCTAACACAGATACCTCCCCTAGGCTAACTTTATTATGCACAAATAATCATATATAGTCCATTAACCTCTTAGTAAGTGTTTCTGGCAGCAATAAATATAGAAGATCCCTGTGAGATATTGAAATATTGACAATCTACTAGTATACCAAAACTTCAGATCATAAGGAAAAATCAAGCAAAGATGCTTGAACAATTGGCAAACTTTATAATACACAGACATCCATATATAGTCCACTTACCCCGGTACCTTTGTAGTATTTCTGGCAGCAATGAATGTAGAAGATCCCTCCTAGATATTCAAACATTGATAATCTACTGATATACCTAAACTTCAGAAACTCAAGCAAAGATGCTTCAACAATCAGCATACTTTATTATACAGAGAAATCTATATATAGCCCACTAACCTCTAGTATTTCTGGAAGCAATAAATCTAGTGGAGCCCTCTGAAGTATCTGGACATTGATTCAGCTGTGGATCCGTGTGTAGACTATGTTAACATGAGACCAGATCAGACAGGACACTGACTACAGCCTCCTCTCTACTGCACTAACTACCTCTTCATACAACCAGTCAGATCACCAATACTCAGCTCTAGATAGATTCCCAAGACATCTCTCCAAGCCAACAGGGTCCTGTTCTGCTGATCGAAGTAATCAGAACCCTGAATATATTCTACACTGAACTATGTTGCCTGTATTTGCAAAAAGATTCGGAATATAATTCTATAAGAGATACAGTATATATAGCTATGAAGTCAGCAAAATCAGTACTACAAGAAATGGTAGATCAATGGGGTTGGAGTGGGTAGGGAGTAAGGAGTATCAAACCTCTCCTTTATTAAAATAATCTGTTGTAGATGACTTGTTTGTCAATTTGTGAACAATTTTGTTTATATCGAGATAATCTTAAATGAGTGACCCGACCATTTCCCTGAACAATTCTGTAAATATTCTGTATACTGAAGTCTCCTCTCTACTGCACTAAACAGATCTATTCATACAACTTGTCAGGTCACCAATAATCAGTTCCAAGTTCGATTCCCAAGACGTCTCTACAAACCAACAGGGCCCTGTTCAACTGATCTAAGTAATCAGAACCCTGAATATATTCTACAAACTACTGCCTTATTTGTGTTTGAAACATGATCTTGAAGGTCATGCTGATGAAGTCAATAATGCTATAAAGTGAGGACCACCGGCAACTCCATAGCAGATCTAAGGGGGTTAGAAATTGGTAGAGGGTAAGGAGTGTTCCTCCCCCTACAATTCCATAACAGATCTGAGAGGGTGGAAAACGGTAGAGGGTAAGACAAGTTCCTCCCCCTACACCCCACCCTTTGCTTTGGTTAACATCAACCTGGATATAGATGATTGGCGCCACCGAGCATCCTAATGGTGGATATTAGGCGCTTAATAAATTCATTATTATTATTGCAGTGGCCATTTGGACAAAATGATTTATAGAGATAATTTTATGCAGTGGAACCCCTATCCCATCGTTTGAAAATTCTGAAAATCTTCTGAATACTAAAGTCTTTATGTTTATGGCTCTAGAGTCCCAGAAGTCTTCAAACATATTGAAATTCATTCCAGTGATACAGACATCCTAAATATGGTAAATCTCTCATTTGTGGAGCCAAGTGTCATGCTTGGAGACTATGAGATATCCAATTTCTGGCCAGGCTATCACAAACTGCTGATTATACACTAGTTTATAGGCCAGACTCACTGAGCTCAACATAACATACACAGATGAGTGCACATGAAATTGCTTATTCTTGGTATTGGAGAAAAGAAATACATAATAGATTGCAGTCTTTGTAATAGCTTGAAATTTGAAGTGCTTGATCCTTTAACACCATGCAACAGTTAGAGTGAGGGAGTGATTGTTTTACGCTGCTTGGGCAATATTCCAGCTATGCGCAGCGATCAACAGTAAGTAAATAAGGAAGGTTACTAAAAAGTAACTGATAAGTACAGTGACTAATTTAAGATTCAGGAGATTTGTTATACTTCACCTCAATGAGGTGACAAAATAACTATAGAGCTGACCTATGCATTGCCTTCAACATACAAACCATGTACCAATGTGTGAGGCAAGTTAAGTTCAACTGGAGTAAACCTGTACAGGAACAAAGGACATATTATCAACATGCATTAAATTTGACAAAAACATATAAGCAAAGAGGTAAATACATAAAGATTCTTCACATGATCATCAATCTTGATATAAAATTATGAAAAAAAGGTATAACAAGCCTTTCTAAATACAAGATATACAGTATAAAATTTCTACAGTTATCTATCTTTCGTTTATATTGTAAATCATATGTCCGTATGTCAATATAGAATTCTTAAATAAAAAACCATCTAAAAAATTATTCTCATTCATGAAATAAATCCCCAAAAGAAGTGTCTTTTACTTTTTTTCTTTTTTTTTGTAATGTCATAAATACTGTCACTGACTTTTTTGACAATGTCAGAAAGTGTGGCATAAAGGAAAAAAATCATCAATTTCCCCATATATATATATATATTAATAAATCTTCCAAAAATGCTCACACTCCAAAGACATTATCAAGCCTTTGCTTTCTTAATGTTATGAATACCTGAAAGTGGACAGTAATCGCCATGTATTACATACATCACAGTAGAAAAAGGACAGCTGTCAAAATTATTTAAATAAGTTTTCAAAAATAGCAATTCAATGTGTCTCCAGGAAAGCTGTCAAAAAAACATTGTTTCTTAAATGTTAGAAATATGATGTTTAACATAATATCAAAAAATATCACAGAAGAAAAAATTATTATCAAAATTATTCAGATCTAGGAATAAATTTTAAAAGAAACATTTTTATGGTTCTCTAGTGACACCTTCAAAAAAGTTTTCTAAATGTTGCTAACACTGTAGACATTTATCATTGATGTGACTCTTTGCTACACACTTCCTGACACAAATCAAATACTTTTATGAATAGCGTACATCAACAAAACATAGTTTGACAGTCCTATCTGTTTCGAATGAATAGCCATCTCCAAAGAGAATCAATCAGTATATATCTGAATTAAAATGCTTCACATGAATATCTTAGATACTTAACAGGAATACTGGAGGATAAGGATTTCTTCTTAAAATTAACTCAACAACACTTTTACTTGTAAACATTAAGTGGATCATTTACTTATTATGATTTATTTTCAAGGTTGTAATCTATTTTTGGTTAGTTTTCATCAGATTCACAAAAGAGAATGAATTACATTACATTGAGAGAATCCAGACAAACTATAGCTATATTTTTTCAAAAGGACTCAGATTTTGTTTCAACTAGTCTTTATACACATAAAGAAAACATTTTTTAAAAATCAAGCATTTACATCATCTATGTTTTATAGTGGTTCCTTCAGATTGACAAAGACTGATTTCACATTACTTTAAGACTCCTAGACAAAAAGATATCCTACAATTACTTTTTGTTCCTATGGGAGACTTGTTTCTGCAATACAAGAACATCCATAAAGATTAAGAAGAACAAGTTCTTATGGATAGTAGCTACTTTAATGCATGAAATGCAATAAAGAAGTTGACTATCCATACGAACTTGTTAGTCTTCATCAACCAGCTCCATAAAGATTGTTAGGGGTTTGATTTTCCATGACCAATGATGAAACATAATGACAATATTACAACAATGCCTTTTACTTCTCAATGCAAATAAACAAAATAAAGAGAGCAAGCCAATCCAGAAAGCCGAGAAGTAAGCTAGTAAAGCCCTCTCCAGTACTAGCAGCGAGTGGGAGGAGAGAGCATCTGGAGCCTCTTCTCCAGTAATATGCCTCCATTAATACTCATTTATATAACAGGAGAAACATGTGATTTATGGCATATCACCAACAAGGGTTTCCATAAGAAGCAAACAAGACAACTCAATCATTACCTAAATACTGCACTTTATATATATCTTTGTAAACTACTTACAATAAAATGCCATCAGGAGATGACATATCCCACTTGTCCCTGATAAATCAGAAATTCAATAAAACCATAAAAATAAAGATCTTGAAGAAGTTGAAAATCCAAAAAGCACATCTGCATAATCATGTTGACTTGACTGAATTAGCCACAAATCAAGTTTAATGGAGATAGCTCTTACAGTTTTTTAGTTCTGTTTCAGAAGTAAAATGATTATGGACAGACAGACGGACAGGCTGATGACTACATCGCATGATGTTAGGTGAAACAAAATGTCAAAGATGTTATAATCAAATATTTCAAACTCAAGAAATGCATATCAAATAGAAACGGCTTCCAAACAACCACAGAGTTATATTTATGAAACAACACTCCACAATGTTTCATTAATACTTCTTCATTAATACTTAATTTTGATATATCATACAAAACAATTTATAGCATATAGGTACAAATTGGACAAACTTCACTACCATCAATACTGCCCTACATACATACATACATTGTTGATACATAAAAACAAATCCAAATGGGAAAAGTCAAGAATTTATAAGAGGAGAATATTAAGATGTTTACAAGCTTATCCCATTGTCCTCAGAGCCTAGAGGTCTAGCAGCACTGCTACACAGAGTCTGATAGGGGCCGGCAGCTGGAGTTGACAATCCAGTAATTGTCCATCGAGGGATGGTGGGGAGGGACATTTGTATGTATGAGCTGGCGATAATACTCCATGTTTCTCATTACACATGTACATACCGCTTGTGTAGATACTGGTATCAAGGGAACGCTGGATTATACTTACACAAGTTGCTGGCACTGGATGAAGCAGCAATTAACTCTTGATCTGCTGGTGTAGAGGTGCCATGCTATGATTTGGCAATTGAGGATTTACTTCTTTCACTAAAACTTTACTGATAAACATGACTGATAAACTTGACTGACTGATATCAGACTGATCAGACACATTTGCTCATTTTATTTTATTTCATGTTTATAAAATCCTCCCAAACAGTAAAGAATTATTATTTGAACCCAAGGAAAAGATTGTTGTTTTAGCCAAAGGAAAAATTATGTCTAAAATAAATGAAGAGAGATTGTTGATAAAAATCCAAAGGAATACAAAGCAATGGTTGTTTTAACCATAGGAAGAGAAATGGTTGTTTTAACCAAAGAAAGAAAGATAGTTGTTAACCAAAGGAATCATGAGAGATGGTTGATTAAACCAAAAGATTCATGAGAGATAGTTGTTTAAACCAAAGAAAGACAGATGGTTGTTTAACCAAAGAAAGAGAGTTGGTTGTTTAAACCAAAGAAAGACAGATGGTTGTTTAACCAAAGAAAGAGAGTTGGTTGTTTAAACCAAAGGAAGAGAGTTGGTTGTTTAAACCAAAGAAAGAGAGTTGGTTGTTTAAACCAAAGGAAGAGAGTTGGTTGTTTAAACCAAAGGAAGAGAGTTGGTTGTTTAAACCAATAGAAGAGAGATGGTTGTTTAAACCAAAGGAAGAGAGATGGTTGTTTAGACCAAAGGAAGAGAGATGGTTGTTTAAACCAAAGGAAGAGAGTTGGTTGTTTAAACCAAAGGAAGAGAGATGGTTGTTTAAACCAAAGAAAGAGAGTTGGTTGTTTAACCAAAGGAAGAGAGATGGTTGTTTAAACCAAAGAAAGAGAGATGGTTGTTTAAACCAAAGGAAGAGAGTTGGTTGTTTAAACCAAAGGAAGAGAGATGGTTGTTTAGACCAACAGAAGAGAGATGGTTGTTTAAACCAAAGAAAGAGAGATGGTTGTTTAAACCAAAGGAAGAGAGATGGTTGTTTAAACCAAAGGAAGAGAGTTGGTTGTTTAACCAAAGGAAGAGAGATGGTTGTTTAAACCAAAGAAAGAGAGATGGTTGTTTAAACCAAAGGAAGAGAGATGGTTGTTTAAACCAAAGGAAGAGAGATGGTTGTTTAGACCAACAGAAGAGAGATGGTTGTTTAAACCAAAGAAAGAGAGTTGGTTGTTTAACCAAAGGAAGAGAGATGGTTGTTTAAACCAAAGAAAGAGAGATGGTTGTTTAAACCAAATGAAGAGAGTTGGTTGTTTAAACCAAAGTAAGAGAGATGGTTGTTTAAACCAATAGAAGAGAGATGGTTGTTTAACCAAAGGATGAGAGATGGTTGTTTAAACCAAAGGAAGAGAGTTGGTTGTTTAAACCAAAGGAAGAGAGATGGTTGTTTAAACCAAAGGAAGAGAGTTGGTTGTTTAAACCAAAGGAAGAGAGATGGTTGTTTAGACCAACAGAAGAGAGATGGTTGTTTAAACCAAAGAAAGAGAGTTGGTTGTTTAACCAAAGGAAGAGAGATGGTTGTTTAAACCAAAGAAAGAGAGATGGTTGTTTAAACCAAAGGAAGAGAGTTGGTTGTTTAAACCAAAGGAAGAGAGATGGTTGTTTAAACCAAAGGAAGAGAGATGGTTGTTTAACCAAAGGAAGAGAGTTGGTTGTTTAACCAAAGGATGAGAGATGGTTGTTTAACCAAAGGAAGAGAGTTGGTTGTTTAACCAAAGGAAGAGAGTTGGTTGTTTAAACCAAAGGAAGAGAGTTGGTTGTTTAACCAAAGGAAGAGAGTTGGTTGTTTAACCAAAGGAAGAGAGATGGTTGTTTAAACCAAAGGAAGAGAGATGGTTGTTTAAACCAAAGGAAGAGAGTTGGTTGTTTAAACCAAAGGAAGAGAGTTGGTTGTTTAAACCAAAGGAAGAGAGTTGGTTGTTTAACCAAAGGAAGAGAGATGGTTGTTTAAACCAATAGAAGAGAGATGGTTGTTTAACCAAAGGATGAGAGTTGGTTGTTTAAACCAAAGGAAGAGAGTTGGTTGTTTAAACCAAAGGAAGAGAGATGGTTGTTTAACCAAAGGATGAGAGTTGGTTGTTTAAACCAAATGAAGAGAGATGGTTGTTTAACCAAAGGATGAGAGTTGGTTGTTTAAACCAAAGGAAGAGAGTTGGTTGTTTAAACCAAAGGAAGAGAGTTGGTTGTTTAAACCAAAGGAAGAGAGATGGTTGTTTAACCAAAGGATGAGAGTTGGTTGTTTAAACCAAATGAAGAGAGATGGTTGTTTAAACCAAATGAAGAGGGATGGTTGTTTAAACCAATAGAAGAGAGATGGTTGTTTAACCAAAGGATGAGAGTTGGTTGTTTAACCAAAGGAAGAGAGATGGTTGTTTAAACCAATAGAAGAGAGATGGCTGTTTAAACCAATAGAAGAGAGTTGGTTGTTTAAACCAAAGAAAGAGAGTTGGTTGTTTAACCAAAGGAAGAGAGATAGCTGTTTAAACCAAAGGAAGAGAGATGGTTGTTTAAACCAATAGAAGAGAGTTGGTTGTTTAAACCAAAGGAAGAGAGATGGTTGTTTAACCAAAGGATGAGAGTTGGTTGTTTAACCAAAGGAAGAGAGATGGTTGTTTAAACCAAAGGAAGAGAGTTGGTTGTTTAAACCAAAGGATGAGAGATGGTTGTTTAAACCAAAGGAAGAGAGTTGGTTGTTTAAACCAAAGGAAGAGAGATGGTTGTTTAAACCAATAGAAGAGAGATGGTTGTTTAAACCAAAGGAAGAGAGATGGTTGTTTAAACCAAAGAAAGAGAGATGGTTGTTTAAACCAATAGAAGAGAGTTGGTTGTTTAAACCAAAGGAAGAGAGATGGTTGTTTAAACCAATAGAAGAGAGATGGTTGTTTAAACCAATAGAAGAGAGTTGGTTGTTTAAACCAAAGAAAGAGAGTTGGTTGTTTAACCAAAGGAAGAGAGATGGTTGTTTAACCAAAGGATGAGAGTTGGTTGTTTAACCAAAGGAAGAGAGATGGTTGTTTAACCAAAGGATGAGAGTTGGTTGTTTAACCAAAGGAAGAGAGATGGTTGTTTAAACCAAAGGAAGAGAGTTGGTTGTTTAAACCAAAGAAAGAGAGTTGGTTGTTTAACCAAAGGAAGAGAGATGGTTGTTTAACCAAAGGATGAGAGTTGGTTGTTTAACCAAAGGAAGAGAGATGGTTGTTTAAACCAAAGGAAGAGAGTTGGTTGTTTAAACCAAAGAAAGAGAGTTGGTTGTTTAAACCAATAGAAGAGAGATGGTTGTTTAAACCAAAGGAAGAGAGTTGGTTGTTTAGACCAACAGAAGAGAGATGGTTGTTTAAACCAAAGGAAGAGAGATGGTTGTTTAAACCAAAGAAAGAGAGTTGGTTGTTTAACCAAAGAAAGAGAGTTGGTTGTTTAAACCAAAGGAAGAGAGTTGGTTGTTTAAACCAAAGGATGAGAGATGGTTGTTTAAACCAAAGAAAGAGAGATGGTTGTTTAAACCAAAGAAAGAGAGTTGGTTGTTTAACCAAAGGAAGAGAGATGGTTGTTTAAACCAAAGGAAGAGAGATGGTTGTTTAACCAAAGGAAGAGAGATGGTTGTTTAAACCAAAGGAAGAGAGTTGGTTGTTTAAACCAAAGAAAGAGAGATGGTTGTTTAAACCAAAGAAAGAGAGTTGGTTGTTTAAACCAAAGAAAGAGAGTTGGTTGTTTAACCAAAGAAAGAGAGTTGGTTGTTTAACCAAAGGATGAGAGTTGGTTGTTTAACCAAAGGAAGAGAGATGGTTGTTTAAACCAAAGAAAGAGAGTTGGTTGTTTAACCAAAGGAAGAGAGATGGTTGTTTAAACCAAAGGAAGAGAGTTGGTTGTTTAAACCAAAGAAAGAGAGTTGGTTGTTTAAACCAATAGAAGAGAGTTGGTTGTTTAAACCAAAGGAAGAGAGATGGTTGTTTAACCAAAGGATGAGAGTTGGTTGTTTAACCAAAGGAAGAGAGATGGTTGTTTAACCAAAGGATGAGAGATGGTTGTTTAAACCAAAGGAAGAGAGTTGGTTGTTTAAACCAAAGGATGAGAGATGGTTGTTTAAACCAAAGAAAGAGAGATGGTTGTTTAAACCAAAGAAAGAGAGTTGGTTGTTTAAACCAAAGAAAGAGAGTTGGTTGTTTAACCAAAGAAAGAGAGTTGGTTGTTTAACCAAAGGATGAGAGTTGGTTGTTTAACCAAAGGAAGAGAGATGGTTGTTTAAACCAAAGGAAGAGAGTTGGTTGTTTAAACCAAAGGATGAGAGATGGTTGTTTAAACCAAAGAAAGAGAGATGGTTGTTTAAACCAAAGGAAGAGAGTTGGTTGTTTAAACCAAAGAAAGAGAGTTGGTTGTTTAAACCAATAGAAGAGAGTTGGTTGTTTAAACCAAAGGAAGAGAGATGGTTGTTTAACCAAAGGATGAGAGTTGGTTGTTTAACCAAAGGAAGAGAGATGGTTGTTTAACCAAAGGATGAGAGTTGGTTGTTTAACCAAAGGAAGAGAGATGGTTGTTTAAACCAAAGGAAGAGAGTTGGTTGTTTAAACCAAAGGATGAGAGATGGTTGTTTAAACCAAAGAAAGAGAGATGGTTGTTTAAACCAAAGAAAGAGAGTTGGTTGTTTAACCAAAGAAAGAGAGTTGGTTGTTTAAACCAAAGGAAGAGAGTTGGTTGTTTAAACCAAAGGATGAGAGATGGTTGTTTAAACCAATAGAAGAGAGATGGTTGTTTAAACCAAAGGAAGAGAGATGGTTGTTTAAACCAAAGGAAGAGAGTTGGTTGTTTAAACCAAAGGATGAGAGATGGTTGTTTAAACCAAAGAAAGAGAGATGGTTGTTTAAACCAAAGAAAGAGAGTTGGTTGTTTAAACCAAAGAAAGAGAGTTGGTTGTTTAACCAAAGAAAGAGAGTTGGTTGTTTAACCAAAGGATGAGAGTTGGTTGTTTAACCAAAGGAAGAGAGATGGTTGTTTAAACCAAAGGAAGAGAGTTGGTTGTTTAAACCAAAGGATGAGAGATGGTTGTTTAAACCAAAGAAAGAGAGATGGTTGTTTAAACCAAAGGAAGAGAGTTGGTTGTTTAAACCAAAGAAAGAGAGTTGGTTGTTTAAACCAATAGAAGAGAGTTGGTTGTTTAAACCAAAGGAAGAGAGATGGTTGTTTAACCAAAGGATGAGAGTTGGTTGTTTAACCAAAGGAAGAGAGATGGTTGTTTAACCAAAGGATGAGAGTTGGTTGTTTAACCAAAGGAAGAGAGATGGTTGTTTAAACCAAAGGAAGAGAGTTGGTTGTTTAAACCAAAGGATGAGAGATGGTTGTTTAAACCAAAGAAAGAGAGATGGTTGTTTAAACCAAAGAAAGAGAGTTGGTTGTTTAACCAAAGAAAGAGAGTTGGTTGTTTAAACCAAAGGAAGAGAGTTGGTTGTTTAAACCAAAGGATGAGAGATGGTTGTTTAAACCAAAGAAAGAGAGATGGTTGTTTAAACCAAAGAAAGAGAGTTGGTTGTTTAAACCAAAGGAAGAGAGATGGTTGTTTAAACCAAAGGAAGAGAGTTGGTTGTTTAAACCAAAGGAAGAGAGATGGTTGTTTAAACCAAAGGAAGAGAGTTGGTTGTTTAAACCAAAGGATGAGAGATGGTTGTTTAAACCAAAGAAAGAGAGATGGTTGTTTAAACCAAAGGAAGAGAGTTGGTTGTTTAAACCAAAGAAAGAGAGTTGGTTGTTTAAACCAATAGAAGAGAGTTGGTTGTTTAAACCAAAGGAAGAGAGATGGTTGTTTAACCAAAGGATGAGAGTTGGTTGTTTAACCAAAGGAAGAGAGATGGTTGTTTAACCAAAGGATGAGAGTTGGTTGTTTAACCAAAGGAAGAGAGATGGTTGTTTAAACCAAAGGAAGAGAGTTGGTTGTTTAAACCAAAGGATGAGAGATGGTTGTTTAAACCAAAGGAAGAGAGTTGGTTGTTTAAACCAAAGGAAGAGAGATGGTTGTTTAAACCAATAGAAGAGAGATGGTTGTTTAAACCAAAGGAAGAGAGATGGTTGTTTAAACCAATAGAAGAGAGATGGTTGTTTAAACCAAAGGAAGAGAGATGGTTGTTTAAACCAATAGAAGAGAGATGGTTGTTTAAACCAATAGAAGAGAGATGGTTGTTTAAACCAATAGAAGAGAGTTGGTTGTTTAAACCAAAGGAAGAGAGTTGGTTGTTTAAACCAAAGGAAGAGAGATGGTTGTTTAACCAAAGGAAGAGAGATAGCTGTTTAAACCAAAGAAAGAGAGTTGGTTGTTTAACCAAAGGAAGAGAGATGGTTGTTTAACCAAAGGATGAGAGTTGGTTGTTTAACCAAAGGAAGAGAGTTGGTTGTTTAACCAAAGGAAGAGAGATGGTTGTTTAACCAAAGGATGAGAGTTGGTTGTTTAACCAAAGGAAGAGAGTTGGTTGTTTAACCAAAGGAAGAGAGATGGTTGTTTAACCAAAGGATGAGAGATGGTTGTTTAAACCAAATGAAGAGAGTTGGTTGTTTAAACCATAGGAAGAGAGTTGGTTGTTTAAACCAAAGGAAGAGAGATAGCTGTTTAAACCAAAGAAAGAGAGTTGGTTGTTTAACCAAAGGAAGAGAGATGGTTGTTTAACCAAAGGATGAGAGTTGGTTGTTTAACCAAAGGAAGAGAGTTGGTTGTTTAACCAAAGGAAGAGAGATGGTTGTTTAACCAAAGGATGAGAGTTGGTTGTTTAACCAAAGGAAGAGAGTTGGTTGTTTAACCAAAGGAAGAGAGATGGTTGTTTAACCAAAGGATGAGAGTTGGTTGTTTAAACCAAAGGAAGAGAGTTGGTTGTTTAAACCAAAGGATGAGAGATGGTTGTTTAAACCAAAGGAAGAGAGTTGGTTGTTTAAACCAAAGGAAGAGAGATGGTTGTTTAAACCAATAGAAGAGAGATGGTTGTTTAAACCAATAGAAGAGAGTTGGTTGTTTAAACCAAAGGAAGAGAGTTGGTTGTTTAAACCAAAGGATGAGAGATGGTTGTTTAAACCAAATGAAGAGAGATGGTTGTTTAAACCAAAGAAAGAGAGATGGTTGTTTAAACCAAATGAAGAGAGATGGTTGTTTAAACCAAAGGAAGAGAGATGGTTGTTTAAACCAATAGAAGATAGATGGTTGTTTAAACCAAAGGAAGACAGATGGTTGTTTAAACCAAAGGAAGAGAGATAGCTGTTTAAACCAATAGAAGAGAGATGGTTGTTGAAACCAATAGAAGAGAGATGGTTGTTTAAACCAATAGAAGAGAGATGGTTGTTTAAACCAAATGAAGAGAGATGGTTGTTTAAACCAAATGAAGAGAGATGGTTGTTTAAACCAAAGGATGAGAGATGGTTGTTTAAACCAAAGGATGAGAGATGGTTGTTTCAACCAAAAGAAGAGAGATGGTTGTTTAAACCAATAGAAGAGAGATGGTTGTTTAAACCAATAGAAGAGAGTTGGTTGTTTAAACCAAAGGAAGAGAGTTGGTTGTTTAAACCAAAGGAAGAGAGTTGGTTGTTTAAACCAAAGAAAGAGAGTTGGTTGTTTAAACCAAAGGATGAGAGTTGGTTGTTTAAACCAAAGAAAGAGAGTTGGTTGTTTAAACCAAAGGAAGAGAGTTGGTTGTTTAAACCAAAGAAAGAGAGTTGGTTGTTTAAACCAAAGGATGAGAGATGGTTGTTTAAACCAAAGGATGAGAGATGGTTGTTTAAACCAAAGAAAGAGAGTTGGTTGTTTAACCAAAGGATGAGAGTTGGTTGTTTAAACCAAAGAAAGAGAGTTGGTTGTTTAAACCAAAGGAAGAGAGTTGGTTGTTTAAACCAAAGGAAGAGAGATGGTTGTAAGAACCAAAGGAAGAGAGAAGGTTGATTAACCAGAGGAAGAGAGGTGGTTGGTGTAACCACAGGTAGACAGAGAGGTAGTGATCAAAGGGGATTTATTGTGAGTAGTCTGGCGTATAGGGTTGCCTATCTACAGTTCATCGTCGTCGCAACGTTGTCCCTGGAGGGTCAGCTAGACGGTCATCTCCATTAAACACAAACACTTCCGACAGTGGTCTGACCACACACACTCACTCGCATCCAGTCTGATGTTAATGTTTTTAAATAATAATAATAGTCCACTTGTAAAGCACATTTTTCGCAAAAGAGTATACTCAAAGTGTTATGTCAATATTTTCTTATGTTTCTTGGATATAAGGCCAAACATTCATATATAGTCTATTTCATCAAGATGCTAACTCATTTGTGTAGTTATGCACTGACCATTGACACTGGTCTAGAATCTTAACACAAGGTTTTAGAAGTAACACTAATACCATAAGATTAAGACCCAACATTAAAGTAAAAGCTGTTTAAAAAGTTTCATCAGTTTCTAAAAGTTATTAAACAAGATAAATATCCCTAGAACATGTAAATTAACAATCTCTCTTCCATACCATCCATCTAAACAACAATCAAAGCTTCAGATCTTTCATTCATGCTGCAAATATCATAGCATTCAACTTCTGCTCCATCAAACTAGCTTTCGTGCCAGCCATATGAGACAGGGCTAACAGAGGGAGTTGGATCACGACTTGCAGGAGCGCACAGGCTTGTAGCAGTATGTATCTCTCTGTCTCTGCACATGGCTACAAGTTGCTATATATGACCCTGAAGTGGAGCATCCTTTACATGTCACCCTTACAAACCTGCCTTTATATGATCCTTGATTATGATCTGTCATGCACCATCCTAAGGTTAATTCCCTTCAAAACAACCCTTCAAATATCACATGTCACATACAACCCTTCAAATACCATTATTCACATAACACCCTTCACATACCATCATTCACAGTTACCCTTCATAGCATCATACACATATAATCCTTCAAATACCATGATACACATATCACCCTTCACATACCGCTCTTCAAATACCATCCTTCACGTATCATCATACACATATCACCCTTCACATATCACCCTTCACATATCACCCTTCACATACCACCCTTCACATATCACCCTTCACGTATCACCCTTCACGTACCACCCTTCACATATCACCCTTCACATATCACCCTTCACATACCATCATACATCTACCACCCTTCACATACCACTTTTCAAACATCATCCTTCACATACCATCATACACATACCACCCTTCACATATCATCATACACATATCACCCTTCACCTACCATACTTATCATACCAAGTTTCAAATACCCACCTTATCATACCACCCCTTACATTTACCCTTGACATGCTACCCTTCACATTCCACCTTTTACATATACCAACCGTCACATATCACCCTTCACATCCCAAATTTCATATATGAACCTTTGTAACAACACCTTATATTCAACAGTTCACATACACTATATCCTTCACATTGCATGTTTCACAAAAACAACCCATCCTTCACACAGCAACCTAGTCAATCTATCATACATACAGAACAGAGACCACAATTGTGTGCTTATCAATTTTCTGCTGATTTGAAAATGGAATGGAATAACTATCTAAAACTAGATCTAACATGCTATCTTCAATTTAGCTTGCTGAAAATAATTTTTCCTTTCTCTGTCATTTGGTAAGCCAGAGATGTAAACTTGTTTGCAGTATCTCCTGTAAGTATGATAGATAGTCGATTGTCAACAGATAGGTTCACCAATCTCTGGCCCCTTTCACATCCAGCCGCTTATTCATATATCTTTTTGTCAGAATCTGAATGGAAATTGCTCTCTTTTTCCCCTGACATGTTGAACAAATGTCAGAATACTTGATCTTCCTAAAAACAATAATGGATGAGTCAATTTTCATTTTCCAAGCTTCTTTTGTCTATGTGACTTTCCAGCAGAGAAGTTATACGTATCTGCATGCTACAACTACAGATAAAAAGCCAATTCGAATAACTTCATACATGTTTCAATCTTTAATTCCTTTTTAAAATTTAAATGCTAGTTTTATGTACACTTGAGAAAGAGTTCCTAAACTAAATTTTCACAATGAAGATCCATGATTCATGAATGAACGAAAATGGCCATGACAAAAAGCTATAAATGATGAGTCTTAAACAGTCAAAAACATTTTGTTGAAGTCTGTGTAAAAAGTAAATGGAAATTCTTCCCTTTCTTTCTTTCCTTAAAGCTTGTTTTTCCTTTTTTTCCTCCCTCATTACTTTATTTTCATCATGTTTTTTTCTCCTTTCATTCATCTAACAAATCTGTTATTCTTTCACACTACCTTTCTACCTTATCTAATCAACTGTCAGTATTCTTCCTACACTCTTTGTTCATCTATTTTTTTTTTTTTTGCCCTAATACTTTCATTCTTCCTTCCCTTCTTTCCTCCGAATGCTTTTATTCTTTCACTCCACCCTTCATCTTCCTTAAGTCTTTCTCACACCTTTTCATTTTCCCTTTTTTCCCTCTATTCATTTTCCCCTAATTTATTTCCACCATTCATTCTTCCTCATCTTCTTTGTTGCCTCCATTCATTTTCCCTTCTTTACTTTCTCCATTCATTATCGCCTTACTTCCCTCTTTCATTCTTCTTCCCTTCATTTATTTCCTCCATTCATTCTTCTTCATTTCCTTTGTTTCTTTCATTCATTACCCCCATCAATTTTTCATTCCTCTTCACCTTCTTTATTTCCTCCATTCAATCATCCTTTCCTCCTCTTTCCCCACCTCCTCTTGTTCATCTTGTAATTTCTTCACCCTCACTCCCCCTGATTCCCAGTTTGACGGCAGGTAATTAAACCCAGCACAAATCATGCAGTGGTTAGCAGGTACTGCATTATAAGGCTCTGGTATTGATTAAGGTATGACATCACTATAACAATATACGACACTTGCATTACAGCAACTATTGTAAAACATGAAGAGCCAGTCTTAGGTGTGTAACAGTATGGCTGTGTTTCTAATGCAACTTGGTTATTTGTGTTGTGAAGTCACGCAACATACACCTCTCTCATCTATTCTTACACAAGAAGTTTTTATAATGATTGCTTGTATTGTCACACACAGATGATGGAGCAACATGTCACACAGAGCATTTCCTCTTCAAACACGGTTGACCATCCAGAGATTGATTTGATCTGCATTAGCAAAATGGGCAATGATTTGAGAGGACTGGTCCCAAATCCAGCAGTGATAATAAACAGTCCTGTCTGTGCATGAGATGGCGTGATTAGGAGAGCGGCAAACCCCCTTTCAACATCCCGAGTAAATCTCCCTTCTTCTGATTTACCCAATGTCGGGATTAGACTCCGCAGTCTGGCTGTGCCGGCTAATTGATTGATAACAGGGAACATTGCAGGCAGCATCTGCTGGAACACAAACAAGTCTGTGGACCACCGAGCTGACACACCAGCATCATACTACTTGTAACATGAAGCCAGTGCCAGAGACCATTAGAAGGAACATGTGCTTGTTGTACACTACATGATATACCCTTCACTCGTACACATTTCTTATAAAAACAGTGTGGTAACTCCTTAGCAGAGGAATATTGTCGGATTATACATAATGACAATTAACATGATGGTCAGATATTTCTCTAAGCTAACATTCCAGAAATAGTTGCAATGTTGTGACATAGCGAGAGAGAAGTAAGAAAGCTTACCTCGGTGAGCGTGTCGCTTCATCTATAGTAATCCCAGCACTGGATAAGCCTGGTCCTCATCACTAAGCAGTCATGTGATCAGCAATCCTTCACATGCTGTGTCCACACGAGAGACGACAGACCCACGCTCCTTTCTCGCTCGCACTCGCCGCTAACGAAGACGCATGAGGAGGAGAAAGGAGCAAATTTAAATCCTTGCTGGGAGAGAAGCAAGAAGCACTGAGTACCCGGTGGTCTCGGGCCTGATGAGGATCTATAGGTTCAAGCAGCGGGAGGGTGTAATGGAGGGACCACGGAACTGCCGCGTCTTGACCAGCAGCATCTATGGTGTGCTGGATGTGAGTTGAGATGTGCCCATTGACCGGTCCACTCATATTGATTTCACGGATAGAGAGATCCTTATCACCTTAAAATCATACCGGCCAGCCTCTTTTGCATCTTCATTATCGAACCAAAGTATTGCCAATTTTTCATGTCAAGTATTTTTCATCATCACCATCTTGCAGCTAGCTGAGGTTAATATGCAATCTCATTCCTGTATTTTTATTTTCTCTTTGCTCTTGAGATTGCCGGCTTTGTCAATATAATTCTCAACATTAATTAGTTCCTTCCAATCTGCAAGCATTTCAGTTTTGTACTCAGATGGGAAAGCGTGAAGAAATGAAATGAGATCAGATCAAAAAGACTCATTCAATAATCTAATATTTCACTAAGCTAAGCATATAAAGCTTTATTACCATCGATTGCTTCCATGGAACGACAAAGGTTATTTCTTGTAATCATATTATAAAACAACTTCAATCAGTGATGCGAATTCGTCTCCTTCAGTAAAGGCCAATGCTTGAAATCTTCCTCTTTTCTTGTCAATTTTCCTGTTCCACTCTTAACAACAGCTTCTATTCTCAGCGCAATCCATACTGACTCTGTCAATTTCAAGCAGTTAAAATTGATCTATTTCCCTAACTCTAGTTGCAAATGATCTTGCACATACGTAGATAGGCACTTACAAATACACTGCATCTGCTAATGCGACTGCTTGCATCTGCAGGATTAGAAATATCTTGACATTTATTATCTGTCTTGGCATATTTTGTCTCTTGGAACATATGATTAATAAAATTGTGTCCTTCTGAAAATGTCTATTGTGACATTGTTGAAAAATTTTCAATATTTGCCAAATTAATATTCATTTTTATGTTTATATTATGGTTTTTTTTAATAATCCTAACTTTGCATGTGGTGCATCTCATTTGTAATTCAAGCATAGAATTAATAGGCATCCCAATGGATTCCAACATCAAATTAACATTATTAAAGCAGCATGGGTTGAAGAGCACAAAATCATTATCTGAGAAAACATCATTTGACATTGATTTGAAAAAATTAAATGATAAAATACATAAGAATCCTGATTTGGGTGGCATACATTCGAACAAATTTTGTTGATGACAACTTATTTATTGTGAAAATCAGGACAGTGAGAGTAAAGGGACAGTCCTATCAGGGTATTTTTTGTGGAAACAAAATTCAAGTTTATGCATATAATGCTGTTATTACATGAATTAAACACAACCAAGTTGAAAACTGTTACTGGGAGTAACGATTTTGTTGATGTATATTTGACAACTTGATAAAGAAGAGCATAAATACAAGCCAATTTTGTTTCCACAAAAATATCTTGTTAGGACTGTCCGTTTAAGGACTTAGCATATACTCTCACATCATTATTTTCACAAGAAGTTGTTTTATCAAAGCAGAAATTCTGCTCATAAACATTCAAAAAGTTATAAAAACTAAACTTCTGAATATGAATACATGCCTTAAATATTCATATTTGAATAGAGCCCTGAAAATGATATGTTATACAAGGTGCCAAAAATATTAATAGTGAACACAATACTCAATGTGAAGAATTTTAAACATATATGAAATGATAAGCTAAAAGATATAGAAAAGCTCTTCAGAGCTTGTTGTTCAATTGTTCATAAATAGTTTCATGAATAAAATATGTTTATATCATAAATCTACCCTCAATGGAAGGTAAAATATAAATTTGGGGGTAATTTAATCAAATAAGTATATCTTTAAGCCTAATGTCATCAACATTCAAACAAATAAAACAGATATCATCTTTATTTGGAACTTTCAACAGTGATAAATGTAATACAAGACAATGATATGGATGTCAACTTCTTTATTTATTTCACACAGCGTTTCTGGGCTAGTTCTTGCCCCTTCTCCAGGTGAGTAATGAGCATCAGACATCTACATGGAGATGAAGCAATAAATAAAGAAGTTGACATCCATATCATTGTCTTGTATTACTACCCAACTCCTAAATGCCCTTGAAGAATTTCAAGTGATAAATGTATTATTAGATTAAGCCACATTAGAAAACATTCAAGAGAACTTTAATGTCAAATTGGGTTAAGTCTGCCAGCGAAATTAATTGCTCTTCCTTCAAAAACACGTTTTCTCCCCAAGGATATTTCTTAGCAATAGTTTTTGGGTATTCTGAACCAACTAATGAAGTCATGTTAACCTGTTCATGATACAGGGATTGATGCAAGATAATTGAAACATGAACAATGAAAATGTCATTACTAAACTAAAAACTTTTGCCCTATCTTAATTATCATTTTATTTACCTGTGTCTTGACCTGATTGATTGAGAAAAATTGTAGTCTACATTGTTTTTTTGTCAATATGTACCTGAGACATTTGACCTTTCATTAAAACTGGAGTTTGCCAGAGATCCAGTAACAAGTAGTAAAGTTCTATCTCTATCCAATCACAAGTTGTAGTCAAGGTTAAAGTTTTCATAAATCCTTCTGTGCCAAGGTCAAGGTCATGAGGAAAAAATCATGACCGCATATGAAAGTTCTTATTATGATAGATGCACATGTGAAATATCATAGGTCTATATCTCTATCCAATCACAAATTATGGCCAAGGTAAAAGTTTTTGAAAAATGCTTGCTGTGCCCGGGTAAAGGTCATAAGGTCAAAAATTATGACCTCATCTGAAAGGTCTTATCATGATAGATGCACATGTGTAATATCAAAGGTCTGCCCTAAGCAATCAAAAGTAATGAGCAAGGTTGAATCTTTTGGGTACAAACAGACAGACTGACACACGGACAAGGCAAAAACGATATACCCCCGGAATCTCCTAGAAACTTAGAGAAGACTTAATGAAATAAAATTGAAAAAGTAAACAATTCTGCATTCTTAATATATTCAAAATCAGGTTGAAAACCCTTTTTGTTACTGGTTTCTTAGGGGTGAAAGGAATACCATAAACTACTTCAATCAAGTTTTGAATAACATCAAAGAGAATGTGAACAGTGTTCTATTACCAAATGAAATTCCTTCTGAATACAATATGTCTGCGTCAAAAATATCAAATATATTTCCAAATTTTGAAACAATGAACGCTATAAATGGAATTGAACTGTGTGATCTCCTATCAACAGTACGAAAAAAGATCTCTTGTCATCAAATGTGACATTCAATATTAGCAAGTTCAACTCAAAGGAATTTTCCTCCCCATTTAAAATTTCATGCAACACGGGGTTAAGAAGAATCAAGAGAACTGAGTATCAGTGTCCAAGCAAAGCTCTCTTTGTATAATACTACCACAAGCAGTCTGTTCTTGAAGAAAACAAAGAACATGTCAGATCTCATACATGTCAATTGCAAGCTTGATAATCACTGCCTCAAACATTGGCCATTTATGCATTGTCAGGAAATTTACTTTCTGCTTGAAAGGATTGCCGATGAGATTTTCTTGTAGAAGATTCCCTGATGACGCACTATAGGGAGCAGCTATTGAAGTTGAAAGTAACTCCTTTGTGCTCCATATTTCTTTATTCTCATCATCAGGTAGTTTAGGAGTTGCTTGACATTTGCTGGAGACAGACTCTAAGAATCAGTGAACAACATCTTATGGCATTTCACATTTTACAAAGAGCAATTAGATTGTCACATGAATCAGACTTAATCAAATGAAAGTGCATACTAGAAGATTCAACTTTGTGAATGCTTTGATTTTGTTTGACTGCTCATTAATTGGATTGCCTAAGATGATTTTCAACTTAAATGATTCAGTTTTAGGTTGTTGCCAAAATAGCCTTTGTTAGTGGTTGGAGGATTAGAAGATCCATGTTCATTATCACAATTAGAAAACAATATATGTTTGATGAGGCGCTTGACATCCTGTCTAAAAAAGTTCTGGTAGGGATGACAGCATGAGAATCCACTAAAGGTTGCAGAGACAGGAGCATTGGTAGTTGAAGTATTGAAGTAATGAAGTTGGTAGTATTAAAAAAAGAGGGGGATAACCGTCATCAACCCATGTAGTCAGCCGTCGAAGGAACAGGAGGGGCAGTTACAGGTTTCATGGGTTAGACCCCCTTCATCAGACTCCATTAGAAAAGGTACCTGTGCCAGTAGCTCTTGAGAAGATGAAAAGGCATACAGTGTTACTTACCGACAGATGAACCTACTAGAGCCAGACAACATGTCATAATTCAATAAGGCCTTACATGCTTGGAAGAATGAAGAAATCTAATTAGCTGATATAAACAATTTAAAACCGGCGACAATGATCACCAATACTCTTGTATGAAACAAGAGCAAGGACTAGAACAAAGTTTCAAATAACCATCAAGCACATTGAAACAAACTTTAAAGAACTCAAAGTGAAGTGAACATATTGATGCTGTCTAACTTGATTACAGCTCAAGTTTCTCAAAACCTTCAAAAGACGAACTCACTGTGGACTTCATGTCATGACATTCACTCATCAGAAATACTTCAATTTGACATGGGATTTTTTCTTGTCGTCAGAGAAATTTATCAAATTATTTTAATTGAATTAAGGTTTAAGTCATTGTATGAATTCACAAGATTTTTATACATCAGGTGTATGTCAATTGAATATGTCATATGTATTACTTTCTAAAAAAAAACTTCAATTGTGAAAAATTTATGGAATCTTGTAACTTCAATAAATTGAATAAATATAAACCTGAATAACACAATGTTTATATTCTCATTACATAAAAATACAGTTTTTCTTTGTAATTTACAATGGCAGGACAAACATGAAATGTATAACAAATTCTCAAAAATGACATGGGACTTACATGTATACAATGTACAGCACAGATGTTTTTAAACACCAGGTCATGAATCTGGCCTTGAATATAAGTTATGAATATGATCCAGGCTTAATATGACCCTGGATTTGAATCCCAGTTTGACCCAGGCCTTGAATAAAATCAAGGCACACAGTCTTGACTACATTTAAGGTCTCTTCAACAACCCTTGTCTCACCTACAATCTTGACAAAAATCCTACCCTTGAATTCAACAATGACTTTGATTAGACTCAAAGCTTTGGCCTCATATCCAACCCACGGAGGAAAATTGTTTCTGAGCGCTAAAGAGCCACTCCGTAATGTTTCAGTCACATTCTACTGGGAAGTACCAACTGTTGTTAAAAGTATCATTCTAAAGTCGACTTGTTTGTACAATGACAATAAAAAGGCATCATGATTATGGTTAGAATTGGAGAGTTAAATCATAATTTTGAAACTTTTCTAAAAGTACCTTGAAGGACAGTTAGGAGTGGAAATTGTTTGATTATCTAAATAACTGTGACAATGTGATCACTGCAAAGGAAGTCAAAGGGCTGCTCAAGTTGATACAACCCAAATTATATCCAAGGTTAACATTAATATCATAAAGCATAAGTTACTCTTTCTGCTATGTGTGCCATTGTAAAAAAAAACTAAGAGTGCCGTTTTTCTTGTTATAGTCAGTATTTGGTGAAGCTGCCTATTAACTGTCACTTAGTGTTCAGGAAAAAAGTTGACAGAAAAATATATGTCAATACATGTGAGACTTGCCTACCCAGTATATCTTTAGCTGGTATACACTTCACCTATTTTCTAAAACAAAGTTTGGATTTTTTTCAAAATTTAATTAAGGAATTTAAAATGGATAGTTTCCTAAATATTCTACATACATACACGTTTTTCACAGTTCTTTAGCTATTGGAACATATTAATTATGTTCTGAAAAAGGGATCTTAAAAGTTTATTAATCAACAGTTGATGTTTGTTGAAGACTGATCATCACATACATAATGTTTATATACCTTATATGTTCTATTGCAGTAAACTGAATTGCCCTAAAAACTGAAAATCACCTATAACACAGTGGCGGATCCAGGGGTTTCAATTTTCAGGGGTTTGAACCTCTATTTCAGATTTTTTTCAGTTAACCTCACGGATGAACAACTAATGAGCAATTGGGACAATAATTGTAAAACTTGCTTATTTTGGGACAAACTAGACCAGAAAGATTCTGATCATGCATAAACATACACAAAAAACAACAATTTGAAGCTAAAGTCAAAACTTTTAGCTTCACTAAAGTAAATAGTAACTTTTATTTTCCAAAAAGTAAGATTTTATTTTAATGAAGGAAGATATGAAGAGGTTAGATATAGTAGGTATTTCAAATTGGTCGAGTTGTCTCCTTGGTCTGTTGTATCAGGTGCCAAAACCATGAACCACAAACCTGTAATATGGCCAATACAGAAATAGTTGATTACCTTATTATATGATGTTTGCTCTCATAGATACAGATCCCCCATACGTCAAGTAATACTAACTTTAGAAATAGAACTTTTCACCCTGTATGACGAATGCAGATATAAGCATATATAATGCGTTATTGATTTTATGATGTGTCAGGTTTTTGGTTGAAATGTTTGACAAATGAACATCTTATGAAAAACAACTTCTCAAGATTACATGTTCATGTGGTAATAAGAATTCTTTACCATCTGTCAGGGGAAATGAATACCATCCTACAGAAGGAGATTTTCTGATCTATTGAATGTCAAATTCCTAATTACAGAAACGAAATAGCAATACTTTTTTCAAAATACAAATTTCACCCAACATTCGATCAATGGATTTGTAAATGGAGAGTTACAAATGAAATGATGAAGTTCCAATTTCCTACTAGATAAACAAGAGTCAATTTACCTGTGTCTGAGACACTCGTCAGGAACCAACATAAAATAAGTATTACATAAGGATGAGTGTTGTTCTGATTTCTGTTTAATATGTCAATAATACTCATTAGCTGTTTTTAACAGGTGGCTGCTTTTATCGAGGTTGGTGTAAGAGCAGGATCGGCTGCAAAAACATAAGACTGCATTGGCTTTTCTCCATTAAACTAGAGCAATTGGTTCATTTGTTATTTGGACTGATTACTTTAACAATTATTTTAAAAAAACAAATGTTCAATTATTGGCATAAACTAACCTCTGGGACGAAGTTAGCCCTTCTCTTCGTTCCTCGGAACGTACCTGTAGAAGTCTAGATTAAAAATATAGAGAAAAAAACCTAAGTCATAATTACCATTAGTGGTATGCAGCTCCCTTCTTCTGGCTGGAGTTCTCTCCCTTGTCTGAGTGATGATGTGTCATATTCTCTTCTACACTTCCACACTGTGGATGTGCCTGTCAGAAGTCTGGATTTGTGCCTTCTAATCAAGCCTTCTAACAACTTTGAGATTCATTCTATGGTATGTGTTGCCGACATTGGGTCATTGTGTGACAATCGCATTCGTTTTTGTGTCTTTGAACTGTGTTTTTCTGTGAACTTGTGAAAATTTTGTGTGATCTTCGTAGTTTTTCCGCGAAGTTGTGACGTCATCATCATGTCTTCTCAGCGTAAATGTGTCTCATGTCAACATTACATGTCCGATAAAGACCCCCATTCATTGTGTGTTCTGTGTGATAAACAACCCATATGTTCTCCTGACAATAGATGTCTTTTGTGTCGCGATCTTGACGACGATGTTTGGGAAAAACTTTGTGCTATGCGCCTCAAGAAATCTCGTAAAAACTCCATCAATCCTATCTCTCCTTCTCCCCAGAAAGATAATGCTTCTCAGATCACTCCCTCGGGGAATATTGCTAAACCTACGGATCAAACTTTAGATCTTACAGCTTTTTTGGCGTCATTCAAGAAAGAGATAGTTTCCTCCTTTCAATCAAGTTTAAAGGATATGGATAAGAGAAATGATGAGAAATTTGCCAATCTAAAGAAAACTCTCTCCTACTCTGCTAAACCACGATCAAGTACTTCTTCTAAGGTCGACTCTTCCCGGAAGAGTTCTGCCGATTCCGTAAACATTAAGTCCAAGTCGACTAAGCGGGCCGCCGATACCCGTGATACGAGTGTGACGGAGGGTGATACGGTCAAAAGGCAGTGTTTACCGGGTACGGGCCTGCCTTCTGACGGCCGTGGGGGCCATGTTGAAGTTTCCCTGAACCAGTCTGGTGGCTCAACGGCCACAGAGCTGGAGGGGACTCGCAATGTTGACACCGTCAACCCGCTCTGTATCCCTCCGGGGACGGTTCGGGCCGGGTCACATGTGAGTGACGGCAAGCCCGTCGACGGTACGGCTTCGGTAACTGGCACGGTCCAGGACAACGTTAGCACGGCCGACACGTGTGACTCGCGCCCCGGCTTGCTATTGACAAGGCAGCGCACGGACGGCACGGACTCGACCGCGGATATGGGTCACGGCTCTACTAACAAGGTCGCCGATCAACAAAAGGGCACGCTTGATTTCATCGATGTTCATAACCCGCCGTTCATACCGGTGATTACGGATCCCGTCACGGAGGATAAGCAACCCGTGGACGTTAAGTTACACTCTCATGAAGGACTTGCCATTATTCCACCGGCCGATATTACGGACGTCCCCGACTTAACACCGTCATGGTCCTTTGTTGACAAGATTGCCTTACTGCACAAACTGAAACCTTGCACTTTTCCATCTTCACTTGATGATGAACTTGACCGTACGTTACCGGATGAACTAGGTTCTACGGGCATACTTCCTCCTAAACGGCTACCCAAAAGATCGTTGCCTCACTCTACTGTTGTAAAGACCGGCTTACAAGTCGTAAATGCTAACTTGGCCAGAGCTAAGGATGCGGGTTCCCTGCCTAAGTTTCCCGTTAAGCAATCATATCTTATCCATGATAGAGCACTCCCAGCCGCAGCTCCCGATGTGGACAAGGATTTCGCCCGTCTTGACACCCGTCAGAATCAGCGTTTTCTTGGAGATAGACTCTCGATCTCTCGCAAGGATATCAAGGAATTAGACTCGGCAGCTCGCAACTCCGTGGATATCTTATCTTACATAAACTGGTTTGCTGCAGGAGTTAGGCAGCTTTTACCTCCAACTTTCCAGGATTACACCGGAATCAAACCTTCCACTTTGACGGTCATGAGCGCCGAAGAGGTCGCCTTAGCCCACTCTTTCCTGGATGTGATCTACCAAGCTGCAGGGGATGCCACTTTAGCCCAACTCTCTTCAGTCGCTCGTTTTACTGCCTTGGAAAGATCCCGTCTCTTAGGTACTGTTAAGAACTTACCTGCCGACGCTAAAGAGGACTTATTCCAACAACCTCTGAACACTGACTCCATGTTCAACGGCCAGTGCGCTCAAGCTCTAGCTTCCCAGGAGGCTCAGACCAGCCGGTCACTTAACCAGCAACTCGCCTCTGCTCTCCTTCAACAGTCAAGGAATCAACGTGGTAACCCTCGTGGCAAGAGAGGGTTCGCTCCGTCTACCCCCCGACCCCCCCTCCACCGCTCAGCCTTCGACCGGGCCTCCAAGCCTTACAATCGTCCTCCTCCCTCTTCCTCTCAGTCTCAACCTCCCAGGGAGTTCCATCAACAACCTCCGAAATCCAATTTTCGTGGCAGAGGAAGTCGTGGTTCCAAACCCTCCTATCGCCGTTGACTCTACTCTCAACACTCACGTTTTGATAAACCCTTACGAACCGGAAACGCCCACGGACATTCTCTTGAATTTCGACTTCGATACGCCAGTCGTCACCTCTCCAGTAGGGGGGCGATTGCAACGGTACACCAGGAATTGGAACCAGATCACTCAGGATTCGTGGATTCGATCCGTGATCTCCGAAGGTTATCAACTCCAGTTTCAGACGCGCCCGCCCCTAGCCATCCATCCGCAGGGAAGAAGATACGTCTTACAAGGGAAGCGTCTGTCAGCTGCTCTACTGGCAATAGAGCAGCTGTTGCTGAAGGAGGCTGTCGTAGAACTCTCTCCACAGGATTCATCCAAGGGATTCTACTCCCCAGTTTTTCTAGTCCCCAAGAGGGACACAGAGGAGATGCGCATGATAATAGATCTAAAGATTCTCAACAAGAACTTTCTATCTCCTCCTCCAAGATTCACCATGGAATCTCTGAAGAATGTACGCAAGCTAGTACAGTTGGGAAGCAAGTTTGTGAGTATGGACTTAAAGGATGCCTACCTCCACATACCTATTCACCCTTTGTCTCAGAGATACCTCAGGTTCGCCGTCAACGGCCGCAAGTTCCAATTTCGCGTCCTCCCCTTCAGCGTGTCCATCGCTCCGTGGTTGTTCACGATGATCATGAAACCGTTACTTCTCTTTCTACATCTCAGAGGAATTGCCATTCACGGTTACCTGGACGACTTTTTAGCGAGACATCTGTCGACATCGATGCTCATCAGACACATCAGATTTGCGATCCATGTTTTCTCTCATCTCGGATGGTTAGTCCACCCAGACAAGTCCGAGCTTACTCCTACCCCCAGGATCAAGTTCCTGGGAGCTATCCTCGACGCAGACAAGGGTTATATCTTCCCACTCCAGGACCGTTGGCTAGTGACACGGACTTTAATCCTCTCTCTCTTGACCACTCGATCGGCCACTCTAAGGAAATGGATGTCGCTCCTAGGGTTCCTCACCTCCATTCAGGCCTTTACGTTTCGGGGTCGTTTAAACCTAAGACACACACAGACATGGATAAACGACAACAGGAGTTTGCATCTCGATCTAGCCATAACCTGCCCCCCTCATGTATGTCAAGAACTCACATGGTGGACTCAGGAGTCCAATGTACTCTCGGGAACAAGGTTCACGGACCCCCAACCGCAATTTACCATCTTCACAGATGCATCGCAGGAGGGCTGGGGTGCCCACATGGACGATTTGGAGACGTCGGGCATATGGACGCAACAGGAAGTGGGACTTCACATCAACCTCTTAGAGTTACTCGCAGTAATCAGAGCCTTCAGTATGTGGTGGAGGAGACTGTACAAAGCCAGCGTGATGATCGCGTCGGACAACGCGACAGTGGTTTCTTATATCAACAAGCAAGGCGGCACCAGATCCCAGAGCTTGATGACCTTAACTCGTCGTCTGTTCTCTCTAACAGACCAGTGCAAAGTGATCCTCAGGGCAAGACACATTCCCGGGAGACTGAATGTGAGAGCCGACACTCTGTCGAGAAGGAATCAAGTAATCCAAACGGAATGGACACTGAACAAGGAAGCATTCCAGCTAATTTCAGACATATGGGAGACCCCGAGCATCGATCTGTTCGCGACAAGTCGGAATCATCAACTCCCTACGTACATCAGTCCCATACCGGATCCCCTTGCCTGGGCAGTGGACGCCCTCTCCACCTCTTGGGACGGCATGGTAGCCTACGCGTTCCCCCCAATCAAGATCATTCCAGACGTACTAGCAAGGATTGCGTCACAGGACTGCCTAGTTTATCTAGTCGCCCCAGCTTGGCCCACGAGGCCGTGGTTCCCCAATCTGTTGGACTTATTGACGGACTTCCCTCTCAATCTACCACTCTGGGAGAACCTGCTATTTCAGCCGCACTCTCTAAGGAATCACAGGAATCTATCAACACTCAACCTTCACGTGTGGAGATTATCGTCCAATCCCTCAAGGCACAAGGTTTCGGGGGAGAGTCTTCGGAAGCTATTGTCAAGTCTGTCAGACCATCCACAGCAAGACTCTACGACGCTAAGTGGCGAATCTTCACAGAGTGGAGACGACAACGGGATTTGTTAAACTCTGAGATTACTATTCCCATGATCGCGGATTTCCTTCTATACCTAAGGAATGTGAGGAAACTGAAACATGGCACGATAGAGGGTTACAGGTCTGCGATAGCCTCAGTATGTGACATTCAAGGAATTTCTGTTGGTCCAGACAAGTCTTTACACAGGATGATTAGGTCATTTCAGATAAAGGATATCACCACTCCCTCAGTGTTTCCCAAGTGGGACCTGTGCATTGTGCTCCAGTCTTTGATGAAAGGTCCATATGAACCCTTGAGCTCTGCGCCCCTCAAGTTTTTATCTTTTAAAACAGCTTTTCTACTGGCTTTTGCCTCAGCCGCACGTGTCTCTGAACTCCATGCTATCGACAATTCCTCCATAAGATTTGCTAGCGATAAGTCGGAAGTATCTTGCCGTGCCTTACCAGAATTTTTAGCTAAGAACCAGGCTTCAGCTGAAGGACCACTAGGTACGAGAACGTACAGAATACCAGCTCTTCCTATCTCTACTTCGCGCTCTAACAAGGAAAGGTTACTTTGCCCAGTCAGATGTTTAAGATGGTATCTCCAGAGAACAGCTCCTTTTCGAAGAAACAGGAGAAGATTGTTTTTATCATGTAAAACAGCTATGGATACGGAGATTTCAAAGAACACTATATCCTCATGGCTTAGGAAGACTATCGTGTATGCCTATCAGATCATAGACCAAGATACGGTGAATATCAAGTTTTTCTCCGCATGAGATTAGAGCGTTATCTTCCTCACTATCAGCTTGGAAATCAGTTTCTATCCAACAGCTCGTAGCTACTTGCCAATGGAAGGGATCCAATACGTTCATATCTTCATACCTGCGGGATATAACACCTTCTCTATCAGGAATCAGCGAGTTGGGCCCACTAGTGGCGGCTCAGCGCGTAACTCAAGGATAGGAAAAAGAGAGGGGGGGGGTCGGGGTCGTCGGGAGGATATTCGACGCCCGATCTCCAAAGTACTACTTGACTCCATTTAAGGTGAGGTTTGACTGTGACTGAAGTTTGGTGATGGTTGCAGCGTGTTTCAAGGACTGGGTGTGTTAACACTTGTTGTGGACCGGTATATCCACCAAACTCCGACACTTGTTCTAACACTTATTCTAACACTTATCCGAATATGACGTATGGATAAATAGACCGAAAGTGACGTCATAATAAACCGGAAGTGACGTCATAATGACGTCAGAACCGGAAGTGACGTCATAGGTAGTTTAAGAGATTTAAGTAATTTCGGAATATTTGAAGGTTTTAAGGAATTACGTCATATCCGGACCGGAAAGAACCTAACATAATTACCTAATGGTATGCACTCACAATAACATGAATTACTCAGGTGAAAGTGATAATAAACGATGTTTAGCATGAGGTCAGTTCTTGGTTGTTTGTGTTATTCTTACAAGAATTATATTTAACCTAAGATCCTGACTATTGGGAGTAATGTAACTAAAGTTGTTTCTAGTTATTGGCATATTAAGTAAAGGGACATCGCCTGGATCCCTCCTCCGATATGTGTAATTCGGGCTAACTTCGTCCCAGACGTTAGTTTATGCCAATAATTAGGAACAATTACATGTATTGTTAGTAATTATTAGTAAACTCACCTCTGGGACGAACAATGTATCCCACCCAGAGTTTACATATCTCTAATTCCTCCCCGCATGTGTTCCAGGTGATGTGGTTTTTGATGTTGAACGTGCAGTACGAGAATATGTCACATCATCACTCAGACAAGGGAGAGAACTCCAGCCAGAAGAAGGGAGCTGCATACCACTAATGGTAATTATGACTTAGGTTTTTTTCTCTATATTTTTAATCTAGACTTCTACAGGTACGTTCCGAGGAACGAAGAGAAGGGCTAACTTCGTCCCAGAGGTGAGTTTACTAATAATTACTAACAATACATGTAATTGTTCCTAATTATACACCAATCATTAATGATATTATCTCCTAGTCCACATATACAAGCTTCATACACCCTGATGCCCTATTTTTTTTTGGGGGGGGGGGGGGGGGTGGGGGGGTTTGTAGAATATAAAAAATGAAAATATTGAACTATCAATTTCCATCCTTAAAAGAAGATGTTCCCCAAATTCCTAGCATTAGCATTTCATGAGGGATGGCAAGAGACATTTGAGAGCAGATATCCCGCTATATGAAGTCATCTTCCCCTAAAGCTCTTAGTATTTGTGAGAATAACTTTTTTTCACAAAATGCAGATTCAGCACTAGGAATGCTACATTGAATACAAGGACAGTCAAGGTATGCTTAGGCCTAGCATGGTTAATTTAACTAGTAAATTGGTAATGTGCCTCTCATAGACTCGTATCTGTCTTATCAAAATCAATTCTTCTCAATTATTTCCTGATCCAGATTTTTTTAGTCATTGAGAAGCATTTCTCTGACTCTGAAATTGTCCAATAAAACCAGGATGTTTACCCAACAGCGGTCAATTACATAATGAAGCTACAGCCATTTCAACAAACTTAGGCAGCTGAAAATATTAGCCATTTAGTTTCTACATTTTCCACAATAAGTATATGGTTCCATTTGAAGAGCTTAGATGTATATGCCTTGGTAAATCAAGACCTTAAAAAGGTCAATCAATCTTTATTTGCACTTATAGGCCACAGGCCTGTAGCACAATGTGCATACAATATGTTCAGTCAGTATAGAGTACATTTTTTCTGAGTACAAAGGCATAGTATAGAAACATTGACAGATTTTCTAAATGTGTTTTACTAGAGTAAGTTAATAGAGATATAAATTTATAAATAGTATGATGTGTAAAATAATATTTCTTAATGTACTTCTTTCTCAAAGTGAGGTAGGCAGGACAAACACAAAGGAAATGATATTCATCTTCAATAAGATTTAAATTACACATTTTACAAATTCTATCTTCTCTTTTTAGTCCAATATATCTGCCAGTTTCTATTAGTAAATCATGCGATGAGCAACGAAATTTTGCAAGCGAGATTCTATATTTTCGGATATTCAGATGCGATAGATAGCTTTCTTCCTGTATAGATTGCTTAAACATTCTAAAATAAAAACATTTATTTGATACAGATAAGTGGTCTAGCCAATTTTGTAAATAAATATCTTGTAATCTTTGTTTAAATGAGATAAGAAACTTTGAATGAGAGTCTATGTGTTGTTCCAGCCATATGTAACCAAAACCAGTAGAATATAGTAGATCTTTAACATTTGTGACCCAATTACGTTTTCCATTTCTATCATACAAAATCATCATATTATAACATTTTTTGGGTAATCTATAACATGGCATATTTAAAACTTTCAACCAATATTTTATTACTTTCATTTTTGACTCTATAGATAACGGAAATCTGCCACACTCACCGTATACCATTATGTTTGAGGTAGTTACTTTCACACCGAGAAATCTTTTAATTGCATATAAATGTACCTTTTCTATTTCATGAAATGTCTGGAGTCCCCAAATTTCTGAACCATAAAGAAGCATTGACTTATCTTAGCATCAAAAATTCTAAAAAAGGACTGATGTGACAAGTTACCTAAAATGTAAATATATCTCATAATGCCAATTAATATTTTCTTTGCTTGGGTCGATGCATTTTTAGCATGTAAAGACCACGATAAGTGATTTGTAAAATAAACCCCTAAGTATTTGTAAGATGTAGTTATTTGGATAAGTTCACCTTTATAATACCATTTTTCATTTGCAGCAAGTTTACCCCCATTCTTGAAGACAATTACCTTAATTTTATCGTAATTAACTGTTAGTTTCCATTCATTACAATATGCTTCTAATTCATTTATTTCTGCCTGTAATCCTCGCACAGTACTAGAGAAGAGAATTATATCATCAGCAAATAGGAGGAGAAATAACTGTACTATATCTGGATGTAGCTGAATACCATTTGAACAGTTTTCATGTATCTGTATTGCTAACTCATTGATAAAGAAAGAAAATAGGAAAGGGCTCAAGATACATCCTTGTCTTACACCTATTTGGCTTTCAAATGTATCAGATATTACATTATTATTTCTAACACACATTTTGACGTTGTCATAAATACTCCTTAACAGTTTACCCATTTTAATGCTAACATAATTATTATCAAGAAGAGTCCACAATTTTTCTCTGTCAACTGAATCAAAAGCCTTTGCAAAGTCTACAAAGAGAACATAGAATTTAGAACCTTTGGTATTTAGGTATCTCTGTATAAGTGAATTTAGAACAAATATGTTGTCAGTAGTAGTGTATCCTTTCCTAAAACCAGCTTGGGATTCGGTTATCTTATCAAATGATTCTGCCCAGAATACCAAACGTTTATTAATAATGGCAGTGAATATTTTACTAAATACACTTAAAAGTGTAATACCTCTATAATTTTCAATTTCATTTTTATCACCTTGCTTATGAATGGGTATGATGATGCCAACCGACCACGAATGAGGAAAAACTCCATTTTCGAGGATGGCATTAAACAACAATTCAAGATATGGTAGTAAAATATCTGATGAGTGTAGGAAGAATTCTGAAATAGTATTATCAAGTCCAGGTGATTTGTTCAGTTTCAGTTTTGTAATACTATCTAGAATTTCTTCTCGTGTTATTGGAGCGTCAAGAATGTCATTGGTCATTGAGTTATCAAATGCTTGATGATTATTCGTATCCGACTGATCAGCTGTATGAATATCTATGTCATCATTTACTTCAGATGTAGTAGAATATAATTTTTTGAAATACGAATAGCATTCGTTAATCTCAATGTCATTTCTTTGGCTTGTTCTATTATTCAATCTTTTCAGAGAAGACCAAAACTGTTTAGAATTGTGAATACTAGTTTCTATTTCTTGCTGTTTTAATTTCAAATATTCATTTCGTTTTTGTTTACAGACTGCAGTATATTTATTTCTAATGGAGTGGTAATCTTCTAAAGAGCGATTATCTTTATTTTTGCGAAACCTATTAAGATATCTGCATCTTTCCTTTTTCAATTTGTCACACTCTACATCATGCCAAGTTTGATTTCTGTTTCTTCTCTTACCAGTATGTTTTTTCATATCACTAGCCGCTGTACAAAGAGCTTGTACAATAAGATCTATGCTTTTATCAATATTTGTAAATACGAAATCTGCTGACTGGCTTAGCAACTCTTGAATATTTTCCAAAAACATATTTGATCTAAAAAGCTCGAGTTTATCATTATCCCAAACGAATTTATACGACTGTTTCTCTGTTGACTTATGATACGTAGGAAGCGCACGTAATTTCATAGTAAGGGGAAGATGGTCGGACTCTGTACCTTAAAAAGGTCAAATTAATTGAGACCTTAATATCAATGAATACTCAATCTAAGCAAGTTAAGAGAATAAAGTTTTTAGTAACTTTTAATTCAAAGAAACTTATAAATGCAAATTGGAACAAGAGTTCTAAACTAATTACCCGGTAGGTTTTCTAATTAATTAATGAGAAGGAAAGACTGAGGCTCAGGTAACCTGAGGTTGATTGCAATTCAAGATGTTGTCATTACTGCCATGAAACAATGATAAACACTAATGATTAGACAACCCTTAGTGATCCTTTCAACATAAAATTAACATCAACAACAAAATTAACAATTTCTTACATGATTTGCAGCTATAATTTAAACAGACATTTGACATTTCTTGACATAAACACCTTTGGCAATAAAACATTTTTTTTTAAATATTTGAATTGAAATGTCAATTATCTTTTATGTTTTTGGGATAATAATTACACAGCAGATACAGAATTAAAATGTCTTAAAAATTGTTGTGTTTCATATCAAGAAAAACTATTATGTTGAATATCATATTTTCATTTTGATGTGATGTTCAAAAGTCATGTTTTCCCAATTTTACATGCTTGTTGCAGCCCTAAGAAAGGAAATAATCAGTGCGAGGGTAAAGTTGCATTAACATACAGAGTAAGTTGAGGTTGATAGGTAAGCATTCATGAGAATCAAGTTTAAGTTAAGTCATGCAAAATCTGAAGTACGACTTCATTAGATGTTTTCATTGTCAAAAAAAACTTTGTCAAATTAATGATATGATGAAGATGATAATATCATTATAAATTTAACTCTGACATGTTAACATGATGAAAATCATAATTGCTTCTGAGGTGTAGTTATTTTTTGGAAGATTCTATGGATGAACAACTTCTTACTTTTCACAGTAGCAGCATTCCAGTGCTTGTAAACAGTTTAAAGATCTGTACAGAAACATTGAAACTGGGAAAATTAAGTGTCAGCGGTCTAATATCTCACAAATAGAGCCACACTGAATTGTCAACTACATGATAATTACAATTCAAGACATCATCAATAATGTCATGTAACAATATGATCTCATCTTGAGAGAACCATGATGGATGCTCCAGGCATACAATGAACATCAGTTATGAATTTATCTTTCCATTACATGTGGCCATGAATAAAAACAGGCACATGACATTTCTAGTCAATTATGCTTCTAGTCTCTTGTTGAATGGCAATTTTATATTCACACAAATGGCAATTTATCTTTTGAAAATAAGAAACAATTTCTAGCAGAAATGTCAAGTACCTTATATGGTCTTCTGAAAAATCAAACCCCGATAAAGGAGTATTATAAGTCAGAAATGAGCTATTATCATTGTTAATAATGTTCTCCTTACGGTTTATATCAACTAAGTTGATATACTGAATATCACAATTGACATTTGTCTTGGTACTCAAAATTGTATTTTCTAACTTGTTTATTGTGAGAGATGTACATGCTTGACATATGCAAATGAAATAGAGCTCTTACTGTTATCTTGCTTAACCTCATCAACTTGTAAACACCTGAAGATTGTAACCAGTTTCAAGATAATTGTGTTAGAAAGGCAGTTGGACTTTGGATTAAAAAATAGAGCCATTGACTTAGTGACTTATCGGGCTATCTAAAGGTTTCAGCGAAAATGGTCACAGGATCCCGGAGGTGTATGTCCCCTGGGGCCCATATTTCAAGGGCATGGCCTCATATTGGTGGAATAGGGTGACTGAATCTACAATTTATACTATCAATCAGCCTAGGAGTCTGTACACAAGGTTTCAGCTTTCTAGACATTTTGCCTCTGGAAAACAAGATGAAACTTAGTTCTAAAGGCTTGTCCCCTGTTGCCCTTACTTGAGTCAACTGAAATACCAAATCTACAATTACCGGTAATCATTCCTATTGGCCAAGGTTCTGTACACAAGATTTAAACTCTCAACAGAGATCTCTTGAGATCAATGTTGATCTTGAGAAGAAGTACAAAAGCAAACATTTTATGGATGGACAGATAGATGAACAGACATCAGATGCAAAGCCATACCAAAAGCCCCATTATAAAATATTGCAGATATCTTGGATACCAGTAAATTCTAAACAACATCCATTTTAATGGAAATTCAAAATTTGTGAAATGAATGAGGTGTTTGGTATTAAAAGTGTGACAGTTACTATGATACCAATACAATTCACATTAGTTACAAAAAAATTATCAAATTGGACAAGTTGAATTGCATTAGTTGCAAATGTTGCTGACATGATGCTTACTGGCACCATTGGGACCAATCACTGACATTGTGACATCGTTCTTTATAATCACATCAACTCAATCACCAGTTTGTAATAACATGTTAAATAAGTTACGGTAACAGTCAAATCTTAAACAGGTTAGTCTCGTATATAGGTATCTCAGCTTGTTATTATTATTATGAGTCATGCAAGTTTTACAAAGATATGATTATGGATTTACATTTATATACAAGAGAAACTGTGTCTATTGAGTAAGTGAGAAGAATTATTTACAATCACTAGTTGTCACTTTGGGCTCACTTTTCTGATTTCTTAACTAATCTATTCTTTATAAAAATATCTTGCACAAGCTTTTCACAATAAATGGTTTGAATTAGAAAGTGTGACAATGAAATGATTTTTCATAATAGTACATATCTAACAACATTAGATTATGAATCCAAGAACATCATACTCTAAAACATACTTTTCTTAACAAATGTCATTAACTAAATACATAATATATCATTTCAACATCAAATAATTTCACATTATAAAAATGTCAATGTTCTCATTTTCTTCATTTGTCAAATGCTAACGACAATACCTTAAACTTAAAACTAAATGAAATAATGAACTAATACTCTTGTTGCAAAAATGCAACTAAATAATACTATTTAACTAGATGGAAAAAATGCAACTAAATAATACTATTTAACTAAATGGAAAAAATCCAGATTATGCATTGTCCTACAGCTTTGTCATCTGTAAACCATGCAATAATCCTTGTACATTCCAAGATAGTGGCGATCTTTACGGGAAATATGGTATCTTATTTAATCTTAGTGAAGTGAGTGAGTGAGTTATTGTTTTACGAAGCTTGAGCAATATTTCAGCCATTGGCGGCGTGAATTTTCATTGAAGACCTGCCATGCAATAATCTCAAAATGAACAAGAATCATTAATATTTAATATCAGAAAACACCTCTTTCCTGTTTTATTAGTTCCCGGGAATCAATTCATTGAACTTTTTCCTGAAACACATTGGTAAAACAATTTACATCCAATTTTATTTGAATACTTGCACAGCAATTGACATGTGTATGGATTCCAAGTTGGTTTTCCAATATGCCAGCTTGATTTGTACCCCTGACATTCAAAGCTGGTGATCATTCTACACAAAGGATTACAGGGTGTTGCCTGGAGAGCAGGGTAATAAAGGGTGTTATTGGTAACGCAAGAGATTCTAATAAACACCAGGTGTCTGCACTGATGTGTAGGCATTCGTTCAAGTTTTCCTATTGAATTTGTTGCTTCGTTTATACTTCAGTTTTTGTTAGATATATATACTAAGGCCTTGTGGGATATGTATAATTAAAATTCCCATAATTTAGAGATATAAACCAAGTTTTTATTAGCTGAAGACTATTGCCACAATGAAGATATCATTACATGGGAGTTAACAATAGACTTTTAATTATTGGCATAGGTAAGAAGGGTTAAGATCTGAATTTTACCAAAAAAATTCAAATAATAAAACAATGATCTATCGATCTTAGGGAAAATGCATTACATAACCTCTGTAACAAACGACTTCTGACCAATTGCCAAGTGACCTATTATGATGATGTATTGTGTATGTCCTACCATCAGAATGTCTAGCATATGTCCTATCAACAAATGTCTAGAGTATGTCCTATCACCAATGTCTAGAGTATGTCCTATCACTAAAATTACCAAATGTCTAGTGTATGTCCTATCACAAATGTCTAGAGTATGTCCTATCACCAATGTCTAGTGTATGTCCTATCACAAATGTCTAGCATATAAGTATCTCCAATATCCAGTGTATGTCCTATTAATAAATGTCTAGCGTATGTCCTATTACCAAATGTCTTTATGTCATTTTAGCAAATTTCTATTGCATGTCTTATCACAAATGTCTAGACTCTAGCGTGTGTCCTATCACAAATGTCTAGCCTATGTCCTATCACTAAACTGACCACAATGTCTAGTGTATGGACTACAAGTTTCCACCACCAGAAAGAGTGCTAGTGACTCCAGGAGCAGGGAACTCCCTGAGAGAGATATCAGGTTTATTTGAATTCCTGGCTCAAGTCTACGGAGTGTGATGAGCACACTAATACTAAGCTCGGTGCTCCCCAGTGATGTCTACATACACAGGTGCCATCTCTCATCACACAGCAGTCAGACATCACTGATTGGTTGTCATCATCGACCAATCAATATCTCTCTAATGATGCAGACATTGGTACCGGTAATTTGGCTTCAATCTTACACTCAAAGTATAGACATATCTTATAGCTTGTAATCACAAAACCTTAGAATACCTCGCCCTCGGTATCAACATCTTCATTGTTGTGTTGTCGTCTAGACACAGCTTCTCTCATAATGTTCTGTGATATGTGTAAACTGACACTTATTGCATGTTTATAAAGATACTTACTAAAATACATAGATAATGACTTTTTATTTATATACTAGTATGTCTTTATTATCATTAGATTTTGTTTATGTTAGCTGGCCTCATAATTTGGTTAAAGCACACAACATTACTCTAGATCATAAAGAGAGAGTATGTAATATTGGCTTTTGGTATGCCATTTATTTCTTGTTTAATTTCATTAATTAAACTTCAGTACTTTTTGCGATTTTTATAAACAAGTGATGACAAAAGATATTTTGATTGAATATCAACAAATAATCATTGAAGAATAATCAGCCATACCTTGTCATAAAGTAGCACAGCAGTCTTTCCACACTCAGCACCAATAAATGGTTTAATTCATTCTCAATGGTTTTCATTTTGAGTTGCTATGTTAGTCCAAATACAAATACTAAAGCATCATTTATATAACATCCAATAAAATATCTAAAATGACAAACTATGTCTATTGTGTCATATTTTGTGTACAAAAAAGATTAAAATTGTCCGCTCAAAGTTTGTTTCCACAAACATACCTTAACAACACTCACTTATATAATGATGGATCAAAAATTAGTCTTAAATATGCAGTATTAATCTGTTTACATGACACAATATACAATAAAACAATCCATTTTGTCCAGTTATACAAACCCACTCTTGTGATATTTGACATCCCTCAGTAGGTTCTCTCAACATTTTCATAAATGATTGGAGGTCAACTAGAATAATAATGAGTAATTCATTGCAAATATAGAAAAAATAGTGCCTTAAAATAGCACATCAGAGCACAAACATGAATTCTAGAGTGCCTTTAAAGTTAAGCATCATATTTAATCTCTCTTCTCTTTCTATCTTTCTCCCAATGTGTCGTAACGTGCCAGACAGAACCAACTGTTACAAATGTCAAGTGGAATCAAGTAATTCTACTGAAAGAAACAGTTAAATGAAACATAATGTCAGAGATGTCACAAGTCTTATTGTAATGTCTGTCTTTGTAATGTAGTTCTATATTATATAATAAAGCTCTTTTGCAACATTACAAAGACTCCCTTAACAGAGAAGATATATTGTAAAATCTTCCACTGACAGAAACAAGTAAAAATATCTTGCAAAACATTGTCAGAACTTTTTTAAATCATCATCAAATCAAATAAATGGTTTAACCAAACAATATACCACGTTGGATAGACTTTCCTGCAGGTTAAAAAGACTTGTTGCAACTTTCATAACCTGTTCAATGATTTGATGCAAACCTTTTGATGATATTAGTTTACAACATCTCAAATGTTCATTAAAAAGTAAAACATACATGAGAATTACTAGTTTCAAAAGAAAAGAAAATAACATGCAATCATAATATTGAACAAAAACTAAAATCAGCGATGTATGTTAATTGAATAGTTACATAAGAAATTCAAGACATTGGACTATCAACTCCTAGCTGTCCATCTATTTGTTTAAGAGAAGTTCTAAAATTACATTTGACTAATTGGCATGTTCTATTCATTGTTTAGTCAGTTATCAATCAAATCAATGTCCATATTGTCAATGTACGGTCAGTGATACTGGTATTTTCTACTAAAGTCAGGACTTATGAAGATATGACCATGTTTCATACAGTTTTGCATATGTGACTCCAAACACCCATGAAGAGTCTCTTTGATAAATCAATGCAATCTAGTATGTTAGCTGGTCTCAGTTTCCAAGTTCAGGATAACTGCTTATGTTAACTTCAACATAATAATAATACCTACAAAAAGAAATAAAGTGATAAACAAAACTTCCAAATAATGGTTCCTAAGACCTGGTAACTCTGCACTCATAAAAATAGCAGGTTAAGTATTTTGTCACAACATCATTCTAGTACTAATGGGATAATAAGAAATCATACTAACAACGGCTTAATCATCACAGTATTATGCCCTGCTTTATAGCTGTAATTCGAATCAAAGTACAGCAGTGTACTTTTCATGAAACCTTTAGGGAAAGACACATCTAAAGTACATCATTATAAGATTGACTCTATTAAGTTCTTGAATTTCTTCACAGATGACCATTTGACATTAAATTTCGAAAGCAATGCTGCTGTTATTAAGTTTTAGAGATGGATCAATATTTTTATGACAAAGGCATGGCTAGAGGAGACAGAAACTGTTTTTATTATGTCAGAAATTTCTTAATACAAAACATAATATTCTTCATTTGAAAGAAATGTAACCTTAAAATCATTGAAAAACAAACAACTTCTGCAATGTAAGACAAATGTGGCATTTGTTTGCAAATTACATTGTCAATTGTTTATTTATCAAGGAAAGCTAGTACATAGATGAATTATTCATAAAATTCTTTCAAATACAATTTCATTATCCTTCGTTTTTAAACACATTTTTCTTTAAATATTTCTAGAAATGTATAAAGACAAAATTAAAAATCTTTTTTTCTCAAACACAAACATTAACTCCTATCAAAAAATTGTCAAACATTCATAGTATTCAGTTTTTCATTGCTTCATTGAATTGTTTTCTTTTCTTTGTTAGTTATCAAAAACTTATTGTGAAACATTCAATTAGGAGATAAACCTACTGTGTTTTTTAATTTTCGTGGTCTAACGTAGATTCGATACCTGTTGATGTCATTCGGAGCCGAACGCGTTAGCGTGAGGCTTCGAATGTAACATCAACGGTATCGAATCTACGTTAGACCACGAAAATTAAAAAACACATTAGGTTTATCTCGATCCATTCTACCATGACGAGTTTTTTTTAGCGTTTTAAATGTCATTTCTTTTCTACCGCGTAACGTCAGTTGTGCTTCGGTCAACACTGTGACGTCACAATGTCTTGCGCTTATGACGTCAAAGGTTGACGTCACTGTTGACATCGCTGAACCGAAACCGGTTGCGGTAGCTCCATGATCGACAATTAGCCTTTCACTTGAAAATACACTTTTTCCTGGACATAAACCTGCGTGATATCGATGCGAATCAAACTCTATTTCTATAAAAGTATGGTTAGTACAACGATACAAGACTTTTAGTTAGAATTCAGAAGAAGCAACTCCCGAAACGTACGGTGACAGTAGATGCATGTCGACTCGTGTCATGAAGTTCGTTTCTATGGCAATGTGTATCAAACCGCGGTGAATCGGCCGTCCTAAAAATCGTGTTCGAACGTAGGTTCGACCATAGAAATAAACCAATGAAATTTGAGGATTTTGAAATGTCATAGTAGAATTAATATTAACTTCATAAATCTTATTATTGTCAAATATCATTGAAATAATATAAAAATACAAGAAGATAACAAGCTAATGAAAGACAAACTTGAGTCAAACCACAAGTCTATTGAACATTACTGAAGTAACATAACTTTAAAAACAACGGTCGTAGCAGACAGACTGAAAACAAAACTTCTGAAACAACTTCAGTGTAATTACAAAAACAAGAGACAAAAGTTTCACATTACAAAGAAATTTGTTGCAACACCTAAAGAAGAAACTAATACCAGACTGAAACCAGAGACCAATTAGTTTTGAGGGAGGAATAACAAGGGTGTATCTGGGTGAAGAACTGTAGAGCTGTATTGACACTGTGTCTCCAAGAACTACTGGAACCAGCTGTGCCAGACCAATAATTCTTCTACTTTGCTGCTCTTTGATTCCATATATAGCAACACCGCTGCTTCCATCACGGGCGCCTTGTGAACATAAATTCAAGGCAGAGTTTCTGCTAAAGTTGATCTCTTATTCATATTAAAGCCACAGTAAGGCCGGTAATTTCTTGGCTTAGAATTGATTAGAAAATGTCTGCAAATTGGTTACTATATTCTTTGTGCGTCGGTCTGCACAACGCCCCGGGCCAAAGCTAAATATAATATGTTCCAGTCACATGAAAGAACCAGCAAGGACATAGATGAAGAAAGTTGATTAATAAATGATTAAGTCAAGCTGTTTCAATTAAGCTGTGGGCATGATCCCAAAACATATGGCCACAAACACTCGGAGAAAGTGAGAAATAATTCCAACAAAAATATAATAAATTTATAGAGAAAAAAACATTCATTGTTTTCTAGTAAAGTAAAGTCAAGTTTGTTATTCTTTGATAACACATGACCCTCAGTTACCAATATCAGTAAATATTTTATAGAATTATGTTACAGCACTTCTGATTTTGACTCAAATTTACTGAGATTATTTTATTTATTAACTGTTAGATTACAAATATAGAAATAACACTTTGATTAGTTACTCCTACAAAAAATCATTAGTAGTATATCCCCCTGGAAACTGCTGATTCACTTTTCACCTCACATACCAGTCTAATGACAATAGATTGATTAGGTATTTTTGAGCCATCAATAACTCTTATATGACCAAAAGCTCTTATCCATATAAAACTTGTTATCTTCATCTCTCAGGATGTTGAGTTTAAAATTCTCATAAAAACATTATGCTTACAAATAAAGTCCAAAAACACAAATTACACTTAATTGAAACGTTCACCATACAGACAAGGCTAACAGTAGTACCTAGACTAATCAAACCTCGATACTTCAATTTGGAGCTCAGCTGATTAAATCTTTAACTTGAGACCAATGTTTAACCTGAGGACATTTCTATACTAAAAGATAGACAAAGTCTCAATGCAAAAATAGGTCATTAGTCTAGCTATGGTAGGGATTGAAATAACATAGGGTACACCATTATGGACAAGAAAAAAACTATTGCTTAATTACATAGAAACAAATTACCTGGCCCTAAAATAAATTTAATCAGTTTTCTTCTAAAAATACAAATCTTATCTCCAGAAAGAGGCAAAAGACAATCACATTGAAACTGTATCCGAGTAAGTTGTGGATAATTTAATTTAGATAAAAGATACAATGCAATAGAGCAGCAGCATATATGAGACGAAGCTGCTGGGGAACCACATTCTGAATCTTTTATATTATATGTATATATACATTTTATGATAATTTATTTTATATACCTAGGCATTGTCAAAGTTAAATTAACCCAAGATGCTATTGAAGTCAGGTCAGGTGATTTTGGGTTTAACACATCTTGTTGATGGTATTATTTAAGGGTGCAACGATACACCGATACACCGGTGCATCGCAATTATATGGCTGACGATAAGATACACGATACGTTTTGCCTCTGAATCGATACACTACGATACAACCTACAGTGGAATTAAATTTCTTAATTTTAATTTTTTACCCTGTTAGTGTCAACAGTGTTTATTATAGACAAATAAAGTAAATGTTTACAGTTTCACTATCCTGTGTAATACGTATCGAGATACGTATCGTATCGTACCCCAAATATCTAGATACGTATCATATCGCTACCCTCCTGTGTGGTTGCACCCCTAGTATTATTGCAGGAAGAAAGCCTGTCACACTATTGTGGCTAGCATTGTAGTGAAACCTGCGAAAAATTACTGCTTTTAAAACAGTTCTCTATTGCAGAAAAAGTTGCTGAGCAGAATTTGAACCCCAAACTTTTTTTTCCGAAGTCAAACACGATAACCACTTTGCTGTCCTACCCCCAATGTTATTGGAGGCACCGGTATATACAACACATAAAAAGCTCCTATGCTTACCAACAAAAAAATTCTGCTTGCACCGAGCACAAAGTGATAACTAAGCTGTGATAAGAGACAGGTAAGATGTATGCCTTGTGGGGGTTGCTGGTAGATGTCATGCTGACCTGGGATTCATTGATCCCGCAGGTGTCAGCTGGTCCAAAACTGGACTCATGTACTTGAAGAATCAGACGAGTACTCGAATGCTTATCTTTACCCAAGAGATCAAGAGAAATTGTTTTTAGCCTAGATCTTATACACATATGTAGACTTACAAATGGTCATATACAGTTTATTTTGACATCATTATGCATTAAAAATGGTCATGTTGATCATCTAACTTCACACATAACAGACTAATAGTAAAAAACAACCTAAATAACAAAGAGTGACCTCGCCTATTCAAGTCCTTGAAACCAAGAAATATGACCTAATATCCAGCTGGACCCGACTTCAGTACTCGATTACCCGTGGAAGCTCAACTTGCAGGTGTCAGCTGATCATTACCTCAGGATCTTGTTCAACCTCTCTATTAGTGAAATGATTCTACATATTCAACTCACAATTAGAACCTCTGACTTCTTCAGAGCAATGTGTACATACTTTGTCCAATGATAAATCAAAGGGCCTTCGTGGTTGCTTCAATGAGACAAGGACCTTTGAAATGTATTTAAAAATTAATGAAAAAGGTCTTATTTACATTTGAAGAATTTCAACTTCCATAAATATCATAAACTTCATGAGAAGTTTGTTCTGAAGATAAAATGGCCTGGATTAAAAATATGGAAGTAGATGATGGTTGTATGTCAGTCTAGGTCTAACTACAAGGACCTGAAATAACTTGTTTACTGAACCATTACTGAACCAACATCAAGTATTTTATAATTGTTGTTCTTGCTATCAGCTTGCAGGAAATATAAACATTTTCACATCTAACATACCATTAAGCACTTTTACTTTGAACAACACTTTATGCAGAGGTAGGTTAAACAAATATATTTGATTCATGCAAACAACATTTAAAACATTACATTCAACAAGCAATATCTTATATTTTTTCAAAGTTTTACTCTTTTTTATCTAAAGCATGTTATTTTTAGGGGAAGACTATTTCAGTATAATTTGTCAGTCACAGTTGGAAACTTCATTTCTTCAAACATCAAATCTGAAGAGAAATGTAAATGTCTGACTAGGAGTTTTCAATACAGAAGATGATACCCTACATGCTTGTTGATGTTTCTTGATTGATATTGACACGGCAAATATCACTTTACAGTTACATTCTGTGAAGAAGCCCGAAGCGATGTACACTGAAGTTACCTAATATCTGCTAAATGCTCTTAGGTTGATGGAGTCTTGAGTAAACATGTGCTGACACCACTCCACGACAAGTAAATATTGTGTTAGTGATAATATGGGCATTACAAGTAGGTAGAAAAGAGAATATTGGCATTAACTTAAATTAAATGTGTTCCAGATTACATAGCTAATGGGCTTATGTTCAACCATTGTTCACGCTGTAAGAGTTATGATTTATAGTTTGTCGATAATTCATATTCATTTGATTGAAACCTATTTTTGATGGACATTGGCTTAGTTATTTCATATCCGGATGTTACAAAGTGTGGTTTAGATAATATTTTTATTTCAATTTCAATTTCAATTGCAAATCAATTTCTTACACTATAATTTTAAGTTCAATTTTCAACTCATGACTGTTATATTGATTTTTCAAACTGAATCAATTTCTTAGAACACAAGAAGACACTATAGCACTTATTCATATACATAAACAGAAGAAAATATTTAGCAGTTTTATAATTACAGACATTGTAGATTTATATGTAAGTTGAATAACATACCACAAAATAAACTCTCAGCCCTTTTATTGTTCACAGAAGTATGATAAAGCAGCCGACTCTCTATGTCTGTAGTATTGACTATAGCATCTACATGGAGAGAGTTCTTACATCAATAGCATCTTTGCCTAAAACGCTTTTATTTCTTAACTAAATGTATCCCATTAAAATTATGTCATTTCATATCCGGACGTTAAAGAGTGTGGTTAAAATAATATTTTTAATTCACTTTCAATTTTAGTTCTATTTCTAAACTAAATGTTTCCCATTAAAATTTTGTTATTTTATATCCGAATGCTACAGAGTGTGGTTGAAATAATATTTTTAATTCAATTTCAATTTTAGTCCCAAAACAATTTTTAAAACTATCAGAATAAGTTAAATATTCAACTCAAGACCGTCATATTGATTTTTCAAGTGAATCATTATCTTAGGACACAAGAATACATTCTATAGCACCTATTCACATATATATATATACAGGGAAAAAATATAGCACTTTTATTATTGCAGACATCTTACATTTATATGTAAGTTGAATAACCAGTGATTAAGGCATGGGCCATTGACCATTTTGCACATTGGATGGAAAAATGTCCCCTCATAATTTAAGTTTACTATTGATATAATGGGCAATGGCCCATCTGAAATTCAAACAATTACCAAAACCATGAAAATTGACAATTTTCTGATATGTTTTTACCAATCCCTAAATATAATATCATAAGATAAAATCTCTCTTGTTGACAGTAGTATCGAAAAACAATATTCGCTTTACATCTATCGTATTGACTATAACAAAGTTCCTTGCATCAATAACATCTTTGGCTATAACGGTTTTATTTTTAAACTTAATGTTTCCATTAAAATTACGTATTTGTAAGAATTTTTGAAACTGTGCAACAAGGTGACGAACTACTGAAAACGATTCCGAATCGAAGTTCTAGAATTCCGACAAGCTTTAAAAGTTGAAGTTCTGTAAGCATAAGTAGTCACACACAAAACATTCACTTTTGTAATGGCAGATCTAACGATAACCGGACAAGACACATTAAGTGAAGTAAACCCACTTGCCTTTGATCAATATTCACTTTCTTTCATGCAAAGCCTCTTTCAATTGAAACCAATGAAACGTCCAGTCTGCTCCTTTGAGGATATTTTACGAGCGCTTCCAAATGGGTTGTATACTTCAACAAAAGATCCAGCCAACCGTTTGATGTTCGCCGACTTCTCGAATTACTGAAAGTGTTTTCAGTGAAATAACCTTGCAAAGTCTGAGATGGCATGACTGCTGGACGAAACGACCAACGGTGCCACTTGTTGCCATGTCTACAAGTTGGGAAGAGTTACCTCCCTTTGACCAGTCCTACTCTCTGGTGTGATAAATTCGTATCTGTATATAGAGCACTCAGTACTTCACTAACTTTTTAAAAACTTGATCAATTATAAGAGTGTGACCAGATAAGATTCAAACAGCTTTTAAGCCACTTTATGATGAACGATTATATGTGAATCATCTTTTTATTTCATATTAGTTTATATACAATTTGACGACAAGCCTGACTTTGAATTCATGTGACCTGATCACATCAAGGACAGTAAGCCACTCTGTACGATAAAGATAATTTGATATGTCCCTAACCTACCTAGCTCATCAGTTGAACTTCTAGCGCTTCCACGGTGCCAATAAGTCCTGAACGTGTCTGGAATTATAAGGAACCGACAATACTAACTGGCGTAGTTCCTGAGATTAGGAGAGACTAGATGATACCTTGTTATTGATTTGTGGAGGCCGTATTGAGGGAACCATGTATTTAGGAGGAACTTGGCCTTTTAGCATCACATGGGCGTGTATTGGCGAAACAAATATAAGAAAACAGCTAGGCTAAACGAACAAATGTTTACTTTTACTTTAAAAACGGTAGGGGAGGCCGGGGCAGGTTGGGCCACTAAAATTTATTTTTGCTGTATTTCTAAATAATACTGAAATGTTGAAATAAAGTTGTATCAAAGGCTTTCTTTGTTCACATGAGAATATAAAACAAATTAATTTTCCTAGGAATTCTTTGAGAGTATTTCGTAAAATCAAAATTTAGACATTTAAAGATTTGGCCCAATTAATCTGCCCCGGTCCTGGGGCAGGTTGGGTTCTGACCTGGGGCAGGTTGGGCTTAGATAAAAACAGTATGTACAACAGATATACCTCTATATTATGTACAAGGTTAGTCTATCTATGAAATCAATTCAAATAAAAAAGTACAAGCTATATCTTTTTATGAGTTTTGTTGAAACTACTTTTAGCAGCTTTAATTTTAAAGATTCGTTACACCTTAATTGTTTTAAGCCTTTGATATTTAAAAAGAATTTTTTTTTGTGGTTATATTCACAACATGAAAATACTTGATCATCATAAGTTTTGTGATTATCACCTATTTAAAGAAATATCCTTCGTCATTTTTGTCATCAATGTCATGATCAAACCCTATATTGATTCTATTGGGGCAGGTTCTGCCCCGGCCCAACCTGCTCCCAAGGGTAACAATATGTTTTTATTCTTTTTAATCGATCTATTTGTGTTATTATCAGTTGATTTTATCAGTACAATCATTCTCTCCCCACAGAGGCAACTCAGTCATACCCCAGCTAATTCAGGGTAACAATATGTTTTTATTCTTTTTAATCGATCTATTTGTGTTATATCAGTTGATTTTATCAGTACAATATAACTAGATAGATCTTAATTGTCCAAACAATAGCTGCCAACAGTGCAACTGAATAGTTCATTAGTTATATGGACGAGAATATGGTACCAAAAATCTACTTTCGATAAAAAAACAGGGGAGGTTGTTTGATTTCCGTATACACACGTGCGTCACCCGTTTCAAACGAGGTTCTATTGGAAGTTTCGGGTATTCAAAAATTAGGAACGTGTTTAAAACGGAGGTGAAGTTTATTGTAAAAGAGAAAAATGAGGTGGCCCAACCTGCCACTATTTGGGTATTGCGAAATGACAGTTTTGACATTATATCTTCAATTGAAAGCGTTTATTGAATTAAGGGTAATGACGTTACAAAAGCTTTGTAAAAAGCGTGTATATTTAATGCTAAAGTCCCATTACTCTACAAACATTGTTGTATCAGCAATTCTAGCGAAACACCCGAAAATGAATGAAGTGTGACGTCTGATTTCTGCATAAATTCTCTTGTTTAGCTTTATGTGGTGTGTTAGATACCAATTTTACTCAAACCGTAAATATTGTTAACTACATCTTTTATATATTTTTTAAATAACATAAAACATATGCAAGCATATGCTTTGACAGGTTGACATAGGGTGTTTCCATTCTATCATTCTATCTATCTAATCATTCCTGCCGATTTGCAACATCATTAAAAATGCTTAACATATGACAGTTACATCAAATTGGAGAAACGTCTTCATCCACTGTAGAAATTGGGGCAAGTGGTTACATCGTCATATTGTCACCAAACCATACTAATGTCGTTAAAATGCTAATTTTCAGCAAAAGTCGGCACATCTCTACGAAATATTACCACTGACAGTGTTTAAGCTAAAACTTACGTGACGTATGTACATGTGTTTATTTTGCTGACAGCTAGCAGCAATGCAATGCACTTCTGTATCTATGTCACTTGAGCATGTCCAGACTAACACGAGTAGCTAATGACAGGTAATTTGACTTCGATACTTCTGATGAGATAGAACCATTTAGTCGACATTTCTACCGGCATGTAAGCGTATTGTATATCACAATACTCAACACGTGTTGCATAGGAGAGGTGGTCCCCAGTGTTAATAAAATCAGTTCACATGTATCATAGAAAACCGGGGGCGAAGAAAGCGGCTTTGTCGATACCCTGCCTTAATCCTTTCTTATTCGTTAGTATGGTGTTTATGTTGAAACTTGCTCAGTTATGCGGAATTAGAGGCAGTACTTGGCTTTAGGTTGTAATAATCAGCTTATTAAACGGTTACTGGGTGCACATGCCACCCGAAATACAAGGTGGAACGGGTTAACATATAACTTATATGTTATAGAAGCAAATAAGTGTGCAATATTCAAGAAATTTCAAACGGATTTGAAGGAATTCACTACTTGTTTACTCATCTGACATTGTGTTTTCGCTGGAGGATATTTGAGAGTGAGATTGTATTAGTGAGATGCAATATGCACAAATGTACTTACATTTGGATATCATCAGCTGATTTTCACGTTTTTCATCTGGATTAGAAGTTTCGTGTGACTGTGTAGGATTTGTATGCTCATGTACATTTGTGGAATGTTTGCATTTATATTGCAATTTCCTCGTTCAGGTTTTTCATGATTGGATAGCATTGGATGTGCAATGTCATGATTCCATAAAACTGGAGAATTATTACCGCATCGTCTTATACATTTCCTGGATCATTATTGGATTTACCTCATCTATCATCTCTACCAACCACACAGACGGCGGAAGGTAGGTACCGGTGTGTACTCTCTAGTTTATCTAACAGTTTGAATGTGTAGTGTGTAATAAACATGCATATCATACGTACCTTTTTTACACAGGGAGTATTTACTTTTCTAAATTGTTTAAAAACTACAGAATATAATGAAAAAGCAGTCTTCTTCTGACGACATATATAAATTATATTCGTCCGACACAGTCCTTGTTATGGTTGACAATATAGTTGCACTTGCCTGCAATAATGATAAATACTTTGAGTTAACAATTGTTTGTACAGAAATGCTATTCACATTTCCGAGTTGTGTTTCAAAGCTGGGGTTGTTTCCCTTTAGCTAGCAAATCAAGTGCGCGATTACGGTCCTTTGAATGGAGCAACAAACGCTCTGAATTTGAAACGTTGATAAATCAAACTTTAGATGATAAATGTTTTATCAATTATCCATTGTAGTGGCCTGTTGAGTGACCTTTGAGTCATTGTGATATTTATTCTTTTGAATTTATCATAATTATGAAAAAGGTGTTGCTAAAAACACAATGCAAACATTACAATAGTGTTAAATATCAAATAAAAGGTAAAGATGAAAATCAAGACCAAGATCTCCGGATTGGCCAGATAATGTGGATGTGTAGAGACGAGATTGCTTTGTATTTTCAAAATTGTCCTTGTTCTAAAACTGCTCTGCAAGTGTATATAATGATCAGATTACAGATAATGATCGGAGTATCAATAATGAGATAGCATGGAAGAAGAGATATAGGAAAATTGTAAACATATCAGACTTTGACAGATCATATGAAGATGATAAAACGTTATTATCATGAGTGAAATGAGAATGTAATCCAAATCTCGAAATCCATCTTAAACAAACTGGTTGTATTTTTGCCGGAACACGAATTACTAATTCCCATGTACTGACAAGCAATTAGAGCAAAATTATCTGCTTCCTGTCAAAGTCTCCTCAACACAATATTTTATACATATACATGTCAAATCATTTCCCCTATTTGTAAAGTGAAATGTGTTAGCGATATTCTGTTTAATTTATTCGACATTTTCGTGAAACTCGTTCCAGAATTCATGAATGTTTCTTCTACACTGCCTCTTCAATAAAAAAAGCGTTTCAAAGAGGACCAAAGTAAGTTTGAATCTTCAATTGTCAGTACAAGGCTGGTTTATTTCCTCGTTTTCTCTTTTAAACTGGGAACTGATCACAGCACGTCATTTCTTTGATATTTCTGGACATGATTTTGATTGAAGACCGGTTGCTACAGCAGGTACGACTGACATCGCATCCATCATACACACACACACCTTGCACATAGGAATTGTGAAATAACCTTTTCTGTAACACTAGTTTAGACAAGCGCGGAAGTGAGTGGGTATCAAACGAGCGAAAGCGCGTTGAGTAAGAATTTTCCTGCTATTGTAACAGAAGTGATTTTGAGACCACCTCCACAGGGATTGGAACCCGGGACCTACGGGTTGAGAGTCCTACACTCCACCTGTTCGGCCAAAGAGATATAACTAACAAAAGCCAGTAGGAATGCATATATCTCATCCTGTCACACTATATTTAAAAACGTTCAGTGTTCTGTTCAATGCTAAAATGTTTACCTTCTTCTTCATTGGGTCGCTTTCTGTTTATCTAAGCTAAACTAATGGTAGAGGAACAGGCCTGTTAACTGAGATCTCTGCTGGCAATGACAGCATGTCATGGTTCTTTTCTTAAACATATTGGATCGAGAGCTACCTTCACTGCTTACAAGTCTCGTTAGAAGTTGTAATGAAAAGTAATAGGTCATTAATAACTCCATCTGTTCTTTCATACCTCTTTCTACAGAAGACGTTATCCAATCAAATTTGTGGTACCAGCCAGAACTATTGTCATGTTCGTATTCAATCTTGACATGGTCGAGTCTATTCTTTTGTTGTATATTGTATTGTATTGTAAATATATTACTGTATTTCTTTACTTCTGCTCAGAAGAAATCATCTTCTGATATCTAACGTTAAGTGTCGTTATCATAGGTGCAGATAATAAATCTGTCTTTGGAAATCAAGGACGATGTTTTTGTGAAAATAATAGAGAACAAATTTATGCCATATTCACTTCAGGAATATTGTGACAGAGGAATAATAAATAATTCATTGTCTTGTGCAGTTACGGTACATTCAGTTTCTTCTTAAATTTCATCTCCTGTTTTCAATCGTTTTCATGTCGTTATTATTATTTCACCTTTTGATAATTGATCATCATTACTTATGTTTCTATTTTGTAGTTAAGGAATCAGTGTTTTTATTTCAAATACAAAATTAATTCAAATGTACAGTTTTCTGTAGATTGAGATTTGAGAAAGTCAATACCTCTCGAGATAACGAGATAAAGAGCTATTGTCAATAAATATCTCCCCTTTGAACCGTGATAAGGCATACAGGTGACAAGTTACATGTAGCAAGTTGATAAGGCTTTCTGGCCCTAAATTATGATAACTTGTGATGTAGTCAGTCTAACGAAACTTATTTTGATTTTATATATTGCTTTCATATCCCAGCATATGTATATGTTGTATAGGATATATTCATACTGAACTAGTGATGAGGTGTTTTTTAAACAGTTTAATGTATGTATTTCTATCTACGGTCAAAAGGAGTGTTAACGACACCATCCACCGGAGATGAACTGACAGAGGAATAAGAAGACCAAATATTGTTCCTTTATTGTAAAATATGCGATCAAAATAAAATTGAAATTATATTAGACCATTTTTGTGTATAAAATGTACATAAATCGATTATGCTTATGTTAATCCAGTTTTAAATATAAGATAGAATCTAAAATGGCATGTTTTTATTCTTATTATGAAAGGTACAACAACTCTATCAATACAATGCCAAAATACCAAATGGTCAAAATAGAATGAAAGAGAGCCTAAACACTCCTTCTGTCTTATTATGGAACATTCCAGTGTTATGTATGTCAATTGATATATGATGACATATGCGTTGTTTAATCCAATCAGAAAAAAATAGCATCCCCAAAATCTTAAATTGAAGTAACAGTTTCAGAGCGAATGCTCTACCAGTTTTGTCGTTGTTTATCTCTGACAAAAGTAGAGTCATTTAAAATAGGAAATGAAAGAACTTTTTATAGAGAACACTATTCTGGTTTGGATATATACGAAATCTGTACAGTTGGTAGTTAATTTTTGTGTACACTAAGTAAAAGTAAAAGTCTTCTCTTTGCCAACATTAACTTATTTGTAATGCAATATTATGAAAAATAAATTGAAAAGCAACAAAAAAGAACTGGAATTCTGTGAAAAATAATTCTGTGTCGGTAGTTACTAACCATTAGATATTTCAGCGAATATAACTCGACTTAAAGTACACTTAAAATATTTTCAGCTTGACCAACATGCTTGAAAATCGTTAAAACTATGATATTTCAAGTTGATATCAAATATAACGCTCCATTTAAAAAATGGCAGGAGAGAACATTAGCCTGACGTCACAAGTGGAAGTCACTAAACTAAACGTTCAAGTTCATTCCAAAAAGAATCACCACAAATACATTAAATAAATTCATATATAGTACTAAATTATTGTAAAACTAGATTATATAAGATTGCTTCCTTTTACTATCGTAACAATGCAAACCAAATCAAAACCAACCTCTACTCTCAACTGATGTTGACCTTCACAGTCAGCCAGATCATTACTAGACGGTTCTTATGCTCGGACACAAGCGCTTATCATTCATACAAATGTGACAAAATTTTTACGTTATCCTTCTTAAACTGTCTCTAATGGTTCTTGACTTACAGGGAAAACGTTATTATATTTATGAAGAACCTCATAAGGGAGGCAAACGATGGAGTCTGACTTTGATGGTCTAGATGAATACACTTAAGGAACTCTGATTGTTAGGAAGGGGATTCCTCTAGCTTGTAGTGGCCATGCTTCCTGGCGTCTAGACGGCCATAGTCATCCTAGAAAGATAATCTCAACCGACTATTACATCTTCTGTCATTGAAATTATCTAATCTGAGCCGATTCAGCTTGTCAGTCGTGTCATGTAACATCCCTTTATTCCATCAGATTAGCATTGTACTGTTGAAGTGCACCAGAGCACCAGTGGGATTCTATCTGTCGTCGTGTTTAAAGCATTATCTTCAAGATGAATATGTCTGAGTAATTCTTTCTGATCTAAAGTGTCAATTTTGGCATTTCATTCGTCAGTCGTTGAGTGACAGTCTCTGTCAGTGGGTCGATGTCACCAATGGCATGTGCCATCCCTAATTATTAGAATAATCCTGTCAGTGTGTCAATCTATTTGCCTGTCAAGTGTCAGTAAATGTTGTGGCGATGTTTAAATCCATACCATAATGTCTTGTCCCATAGTTCTATTGTCTGACCACTGCTAACTGCGTCCCTGAACAGATAACCCAGGCAATGTATGAAGATGGAAAAAGTTTATGTTGATCATTGAGTTTCACGGATGATGTATCTGACTATGTGTAGAACGACATTTACCTGTCTCGTCCTCTTCAAATTCACACTATCCCTCTTGAACATAGTGAAGTATATCTAATACAGTATAGTAAAGTCGATTCTTTCCAAACTAAAATATTCAAATCTACTTCAATAGCTTCTGAAATATGAAGGCACTTATGTTTGAAGATGGCTGTAGATGGCAGATTAGCACTGTACTGTTGAGGTGCACCAGAGCACCAGTGTGATTCTATCTGTCGTCGTGTTTAAAGCATCTTTTTTTCAAGATGAATATGTTTGAGTAATATTTTCTAATATTAAGTGTCAATTTTGGCATTTCATAGGTCAGTCGTTGAGTGACAGTCTTCATTACGTTCATATCATGTGAAACAGGGTCACTGATTTCTGCAATGGAATTGACTGCTTATTGCGTTTTCAGGTTAAGGGGTCTTAACTTGAACGCTGTATGCTACGATTTGCACAATGAATCTTGTTTAAAAGCAATGTAGTAAGTGTTTTGGATGTTACGTTTGCCCAGTTACTGAATTTGTTTTTGTTTTTCAGCAGTCGTAAAATGAATTGTCACACTATGAGCTTAACTTAGCAATTTACATTCGATTATGAAGTTATTGTACTGATTAGAAAGATGATCTTGTAATAGTTAATATTGCTTCTTTTGTGTGTATGTGTGTGTTGCTTATATTATCGTAGTAACAGTGTCTTCCATGTATATATTGTTATTGACTTTGTCTTTATATATCTGCCACAGAGATGTTCCAAAATGTCACCAATGACATGTGTCATCCCCAATGATAAGATCAATCCTGTCGGTGTGTCAATCTATTTGCCTGTCAAATGTCAGCAAACTTTGTGGAGATGTTTAAATCCATACCTTAATGTCTTGTTCAATAGTTCTATAGCCTGACCACTGAAAACAGGTTCCCTAAACAGATAACCCAGGCAACGTGAGAAGACGGGGAAGTGTATGTTGATCATTGAGTTTCACGGGTAATGTATCTGACTATGTATAAAAATAAATTTATCTGTCTCGTCCTCTTCAAATGTAAAGTGTCCCTCCTGAACATAGTGAAGCATAGGCAAGTACAATACAGTATAGTATGGTCGATTCGCTCAAAACTAAAACAATTAAATCTTAAATTGCTTCTGGAATCTGATTTATATTCAACTTATTGACTTAAGTTTAAAGATAGATGTATCCTGTATATCTCTAAACTTGTATTTGAAGGGTAACTGTGATTATAGAGAATCAATAACAAGTATGAAGAGATGAGGGTTGATAATCAAATAGGATTCAACAACGGTCGAACTAAAACAACATTCCTATCTTATTGGAATTTACTAAAAATGCTCAGCCGCCTGGTTTATGCATTTTGTTCAGCTAATAATTTTCGATTTCAAGCCATCTTTCAAAAACATGCTTGTTTCTCCTTCTCTTGTTTTTTTGCAAAGTTGACGACAACAAAGAAGTTCAATATATTGAAATTGTTTCCTTTGATGTTTAAAAACTTCTTGGAAATTGTTGTCGTAAGTCTCGAGAAAAATAATTCCCAATCTCGAAATGACAAACAATCACATCATGTAAGTCACTTATCATGTTTGTTCCGTACATATACTTGTCACATCATATGTCTTTGTACAGCGAATGTCCATATCATTACGTTTATGTGAAAAAATACCTATAGACTTACAAGTTATACAGCTGTTGCGAGAATAACTATATTATATTAACTCAATGTCACTTACCTGTCATGATTTGCAGCGAGCTTTGAAATAATCTCCACTGAATATACATGGTTAGATTCCATTTATTAGATAATATGTTAAGGAATTACTTAAGTTTAAAACATCATATGTGTAAGCTATGTGTTCGTTGAAAGCAATTTCCGAAATAATGACAACAAATGTATTGAAAATTACATGTCTTTTATCCTTTCAGTAAAGTTTGCTTTTCTTATGTTTTTCGCTTCTAAATGCTCTCACACAAAGTTGCTGAAAATAACTAAAATGAACAAAAATATTTAAAAGTTGAAACAATCGAGCGACAATATAAACTCAACGTGTTTAACTCAATTGCAAATTTTTCAATCAATAACATAACAAAGTTGATACTATGTGCAAACGTTTGATCCATTCTCAGCGACGAACTGGCAATCCATTACGAAAGCAAGGATTTGTTTGTTGGAAGTGTGGGGCAATATGAACTTAATGTGTAAAAAGAACTTCTATAGTGTAACACATGATAACTTCTTGATGGAATAAACCACACCTTATGCCAAATACTTGAGTTAGGCAAAACATTATTGACTTTCAAGAAAAATAAAACAAAGATGAATGTTTTTGAACAAGGTATTTCAAAGTTTAAAGCTTGTTTAAAAGTAGTAAATCAAGAGAATATTAATCACTGTCCATCGTTTAGAGAATAAGGAGTTCACAGCTACTTTAGATTCTATCTTCGGCTATCAATACTTACAATTGCAATTGTGTTATTATCTATTATTCTAATAGACGACTTGAACCATTTTAAGTAATCATCAGTGCTTTTACAAATATGACATTGATTTGAATTAATTTCTTGATCGTTTGAGTAATACTTAGAACATTTACTTTGAACTATATATCGATTTGATTTATTACCTAGGAAAGCAATCATATCGGGGTATTTTTCATACGATGCCCTAGAGTAAAATATCACTCGCCCAAAAATCAGCATGACATTGTCCCCAGCTCTCGCATGGGAAATACTGTCATTTTGGCACTCATGTCATTAACATAGTATGTCATGGGCATAGAAAAAATTATATAAAATCCGCTATTTAACTCGATAAAACTTGAACAACGATAACAATGAGGAAAAGGGAAACATTTTGACAGAGATTTCTAAAGGCTCACTAATAAGACACCACCAATTTGTGACGATGTCATATGCCAAGGGTGACACTAGCAGCATCTCCTCTTCAGACATGGTAAATGACAGTAGTTGTATTAATTGGGTCAAATTATACCCATCTCCTGTCTAGACGCTAGGATAATATCACTATTACATCCCGGAAGTAACCTTCATAGCTAAGGTAAGTTCTTTGTCTAAATGAAAATATTTTTGTATATTAAGAACCATCTTGGACGGAGTTTTGGATAGAAACCGTCCATATTTTTTGTCACATTTACAATGTAGTATGTATGATAAATGCTCTTTTCTGCTGGATAAGTTATTAACATTGTCCGCAATGTTTTACTGACATGTAAGAGCAAATCCAATTGAGAGAAACTGGTTAAGACTAATAGTTATCAATAAACCTATAACGTTTGCTACACTGTAAAAACCCGGTATTGGAATACTGAAACATTTTAATCAAGAGTACACTATAAAGAAGATGTTTTTGCATACTCCACTTAATTTTGATACTCTTGCACACAAAGAACTAGATAGAAAACGATACATTAATCATATGATTTACATCAACACCAGTAAAAGATTTATCCTTTAAAAATGATAACACTTCAAAGCCCAGTAGTCTCAAGAATGTTACAATTCTGATTACCTATTTTATATCACGATCCCAAAGAGATGGAAGAAGACAATAACCTTTACCTATTAGCCCTGCAACACTGTCACAACATCTATAATTAGTCCGTAATCCGTCTAAAATAACAGTCCTTACAGGGTAAAGTGCTTTAAAGCCTTTTAATAATGGAATCTGCTTTACAGATTTTCGTAGAGTGTCAATTAAAACATTTGACAGAAAAGCGAAATTTGAAAAAAAAAAGGCAAACACTTAGCCTTTTTCAAAACAAAACCGTTAATGTTCTTGAAAGATACTTCAGAAACATGTGTACAGGTAAAGAAGAAACCTGACCAAAGATTACCACCCTTGAGTCACAGTACATTTAGTATTGGCAGAAACATAAACGCGGGGTCTGTTTGTGTTTTTGGTGTAACTTCCATATTCAAAATATCATCTTTGCATAGATAAGGATGCGTAACCAAAACTAGATCATTGATACCTTTTATAAGAAATAACAAGAGTATAAGTCAAAGACAATTATTTACGTACAGTACTACAAAGGTCATAGAAATATAATGAGAAAAATTCCATGATGATGGACACTTTGACTATTGTGTTTTGTTCTCATTGTAGGCATAGGTGGAACATTCCACTTTGCTAATAGGGTGAAGGTGAACTTTAAGCCACTGGTGCATGAAGATATTTTGATATGGACTGTAAGCATTCTCCCATAAAGGCATTAATGGACACCACCTAATTTTTACGTGAAACATGATGCCACCTTAGATCCATAATGAGTTGGTCATATACTTTTCATAAATCAACTCTTCAGGTATTATGATCTAGTTACAAGAAGATGTCACTCTCCGTGCTTGGGAGTAGCCGGTAATATCTGCTCCTTATTGCAAACCATTTAATCAAATGGTTTTCGGACTACATTATTGTATACTGTTTCATTAATCATTTAAGTTTGAAATGTAAAATAGAATAAGTCGGTTTCAAAGAGGACAGGGGTTAAATGCCAATAGGCAGGGTATAAATGAGCAACTGTCACACAAATACAAAACCATTTAACAGTTTATTTGTTTTTGTACATCTTTGTCATTTTATAAAAGGATTAATTGAAGTTACAACATTAACCTTGTGCATTTTTAACTACTGATCGATTTATCTTCATCGTCAGGTTAAGATGTCCCTAAAGAGCTAACTGATAAAAATTGAAAGTCAACTTAAGATCAAAGTGTCGTTGAGTACATGTATTTGTTTCTGACAAAACTGTCCATTATTACTGAAGACTTAACAGTGTTTTTTTATGTAATTTACCTGAATGAGATTGCTTTATCAAGAATCATTCGATATACATCAATGGTACTGTTACACATTGTCTTCAAATAGCTGTCATCGAATATTCAACAACTTCATTATATACACCCATTTCTTAAAACTGCAAAAATGCGATTTGTAAAGAAGATGAGGCTTAACAACATGCCATATTAACATCAGCCTGTGCAATAACATCTGAAGGTTCACATTGATTTATCACCATCCTAAGGTTAAAATGCCACTTAAAGAGTTTCGTTTTTTAATTGGAAGTCAATATTAGGTCATGTTGACATTTTATATTTTATCTTGAATGTGTGGGAGAATTAGGTAATCTGTTAATAGCCTCTTAACGCTTGAACAGTCATAAACTTGAACGTCATATTGGCTTAGTAACAACAATAAATTTGAATGATTTGGTATCAAATTCACTTTCACTCGTTTTTTAATATATTTGTTATTTGTTTTTTTATTACATTGTTTTTACGAAAGAGTGTTAAATTGAAGATCGTATAGTATCCTCGATTAGTCTGGTGAAAGGAATTAGGAATAATAATATCTAAAAATAACCTCTAAAAGCTCGTTAGTTTATCCTTTGGTGATCTACATAAAATGAAGATAAGGTTTTTTTTAAAAGCAGATTAAAGAAATAACGTTACAACTGTCCATACTTACCTGACTATGACAGTTGCTTTAGAGGAGTACTCTTTTTCTCTTTTCAAGAATTTCTTTTTTATGAACGCTAGGAAACTAATCAGTATATTTTGACCGTAACTCCAGTATATGTTATTGAATTATTTCACAATGTCCTTGACGTTTACAAGATTATTTGAGACAGCCATCGAATGATGTGTGCCCAATATCATTATTGGTGTTTCAACATGAGGAGTATTGACGTTGATCAAATCTCTATCTCTCAATACAGGCGTGGATGTCGATAGGTGAAGGAATGCAATATTAGTTCTAACGAATTTACCAATATCCTACCTTCTAGATCCTTTATTATAGAAAAAAGTATAACAATAATAACCGAAATACATACGGAAAACGTGAAGCATACATATTTAAGGATACAGACAAATATTTACATATCAATTCGTTTTAGTTCACTGGCAAAATGTCAGCACATTTACTCTGGTTTTTAAAAACTGTATGTAGTACAATAGTCAAGTAATCACGATTATCCCCTTTCATGTTAAATAGTCTTCAAATTATAAATGACACAGACAGATAAGTGATCTTTTAGTAGAGCAATACATATTGATGAAAACGAATAAAATCCTTTCAGGGTAAGCGTTTGGTCTCTTACAGCAGAAAAGTGAAAGGATAAACCAGATATGAACTAACAATACAAGACAAGGATAGCTCCAACTAATCCACGTCCAGACATAGCAGTGAAAGTTTCCTTGATCAAGACGGATTTACGGGTTTTCTCGTTTTATTGGCTTAACAGCGTTTTCTGAACAAGGCAGTGAAAGGAGGATTGTCACAATATTTTTATCTCATTGGTAAACTGACACATGAACAGTAAACTATCTTTGACTTTTTATTCGGTTTTATTCTTTTGTCTCATCTTAATACTAGAATTAGGTAAGCTGTTATTGATAGTTACGAATGAAGGTTGCTTCCCTAGTTTCAACATGACGCCACTCACTTTCATACAATATGATCAGTTCTATCCGTCCTGCAAATCTAACCCTCTTCTCTTGTTCTTTACACGTTACGTTAAAGAATGAAACTGAATAGATTAAAAACGCCATTTGGGTTTTCACGAGGAATCTTAGTTCAGCAGCCACAGTTGAAGTTTATAATTGAACAGTTTGTTTCTTTAAGTAAAAGGCAGGTTTCTTCATCAGAATGATTTTCAATTAAGGCAAATCAACAAACAGGAACTAATCAAACCTTGCCATAAAATAGATGTAACCGTAAATTAGAGGAATTTAATCATAGGCACTAGAAGCTTCCCACAATTTTAAAGTTGACATCGATCTTTCATCTTCTTCAAGTTAAAATGTCACTTAAAGAGTTACCGTTTTTAATTGAAGGTCAAAAAAAGGTCACGGTGACATTGAACTTCATTTGAATCAAAGTATTCCATTATTGATCTCTTAGCCCTTGCTAACACGTTATGTCAGGTTTAGTTTACTAAAAGGGGTTACGATGATATTAATTTATTGTTTTATATCATAAAGATGACAAGTAGTAGATGTTTGCCAAGAAAGAGTACTCACAGAAATAAGGTAACTAGTGTTGAATTGTCAATAACGATGACAACAGATATGAGTGTAATTAACTCTTCCGTTCTTTTAAAGCCTTTAATGACATCAGACGTTAGGAAACCAATCAATATTTTTTACAATTACTATCAGTATAAGTTATCAAATCATGCACTCACAATGTCAATGGTTCTTTAATTGATGGATGCTCTATCCTATCATAATATGGTTTATAATGAGTGGTGTTGGCGTTGATCAAATCTCTACCTCACTGCTAGTGTATAGGAATGTATTATTTCCTTAATTGAAGTTACCATCATTGTACGCTCAACCTCCTTCATTAAAGTCCCACAAGACAGCTACAAATACCTGTGTACCTGGGAACCTGTCACATTGACAACATGAAGAATATATATTAAGGATAAAGAAACATGTTTGGATATCAATTGAATTTTCTATTGAAATTGAAAAATTATCAGTCATTTGATGTAAGTAGATATACTCTATTCATTTATTCATCTATTCAAGTAAGTAAGGTTATCATAATCCTCTTTCATATTGAATGTTTAAATTAATATATTTCACATACAACTCACTGAGCTCTTAGTAGAGCAATTCATATTGATGAAAATGCTAAAATAAACTTTCTGTACAGCTGTTTATTCTTTCACAGCAAATAAATGAAAGGATGAACTAAATATGCACTAACAATACAAGAAATTGGTAGCTCAAACTAATCCATGTCCAGACAGATCATTGAATGTATCCTTGTCCAATACGGATTTATAGCCATATCAGCGTCTTCTAAACAACACAGTGAAATAAAGAGCTTTTTAAACCAAGTGACCTCACTTTTTATACGACACATTGGCAGCATACTGTCTAGGGCTCTTCTATTTCTTTTAATTCTATCTCTTATCTACGGTTGTGGTGAAATCCCCTTTCTGCATCTTGATAGTTCAAGTATCAATAATGAGTTTACAGCCATTGCATCGTCTCACCAGAGGACCAAGTATGGAACTTTATTATATGATTGGCGGTGAAATACCGAGATCTATCAATGACAGTAAACCGTGTTATCAGTCACTAGTGACAATAACACTGGAACGTGTTATCAGTCACTAGTGACTGATAACAACAATGACCTGACGTCATCGAACAATGCTCTGACACAATGACACGCTCATGACGTCATATTGTTGCTTTGGCGACGGGCTCTCTGTGGAGCCGACTCAACGTAAGTGCACTTAAATTGTGTTAGAAATACAACGATAAAATCATAAAATAAATAGAAATTTTTAGTTTTCTTGACAAATACCATGTTTATCTCATCTCGTGAGGCAGAAAAGTTACATATTTTCATTCGTGGCTGCGCCACTCGTGAAAAATAAACTTTCTTCCTCACTCGATGAGATAAACATGGTATTTGTCAAGAAAACACAAATATCCTCTAAATATTGCCTCCTGTCACAACGGTATGTCAGCCTCTGTTTTAATCTTATTTCCTGTTATAGTCTACGTGAGTAACTTTCTTTAAGAACAAATAACTCTCTTAGTGGGTAGTTTACAGCTGAAGACGATCTAAATAGATATGAACTTGTAAGTTTATACATGTAAGGGAAAGCTTTTGTTTGAGGTAATGTTATTAAATTCTTCGAAAGCAGCACACTTGAAACACATTTTGATCGATCATTACAACGTGGAGGTAACGATGAGGGAAGGGATAACATTTCATTTGTGATAAAAATTCATTGACAAAAAAACCCTGAATGAAGATATTCAAAACCAATGAAGGGTGCTCCCTGACAATATTTTTCTTGATTCGAGACAGGTTTGACTATCACCCAATCACTAAAACTGCTGTCATTCAACATGTGTGAATAGGAGATACTGCAAGAGTCACCCTTGGTGTATTCTCTCAGTTTGGTGGTGTCTATAATATGAGAGTCATTCTCAGTTAATGTTTCTATCTCATCTTCTATATTTTGTTCTTGTTCAAGATAATTGCAATATCATTGTAGCTTCATTGATGATTCAATCTATTTAATTCAAAACTGATCATTTCATGGTGGCTTTATCGCTTATAAGTTAATAAGTTATAAAAGAAGATATCAGGTTCATTTTTTTTAGTTTTAATGATAAGAAAACCAACACAGCTGTTTATTTCTTTTATTATGATCAATCTAAAGTTATTATTGCTCTAAACTCTTCCACGTTTCCAATGTTAAACTTGCTCTTTGAAAATTTTTATTCCAAAGGATATTATATATAGTTTTAATTGATGTAAATCAGTTTTTGTCAAGCTATGAGCATAAAGTTTCCACCAGTAAAGAAGTTAAGATATGTAAACCTTTAACAGTTTATTTTTGATATAATGTTCATAAAGATCCGTCTAAACATTCCGAAACGATACTTCTGTTATCTCTTATCAATGACCCGACTTTGTGAGGACTTTAATTTCACTTTCATATTTTTTTGATTTACGTTTGTTGTGGAATGGAGGTGAATATGATGTTAACTCAAAATATATTCTAAATACTGTCAAACGTGTCAAGTACGTGGACGGAGAGGTTTGGAGAAAATATGCCTTTGAAAATCTTTACACACCTTGCCCTCTCTGTCAAACCTGTATGAAGTGTAGGAAGAAATAGAGAGTGTAACTGAAGGTGTGACAGTTTGGAATGGCATTTATTCCTAAATCAGGTTTGATTCAGTGCCAGAACTATCATCTGTCATATCATGAAATAGTATTTCGGTGTATTCGGTAAATTGTATTGCTAAATTCTTTACGTATGAATTATTCTTAAAACTATATGTATGTATATTTGTTATTTAGAAATGAGTTTTGTTAGTTTGAAATTTGATTACAGACTAGGTTTTTGAAGACAAGAGAAATTCTATGGATGAACAACTTCTTTGTTTGACAGAAGCAACGTTTCGGTAGAGATACTCATAACGTTTTCAAGCATATAGACGTCCAAAGAAATGAAAAACAATTGGATCGGTTTTTTAATATAGAATCTTAAATGAAAAATTCCTTTGTTCAACAATAAGCTGTGACTGCTGTAAATCACAAATACGTTTATGCAGTTAGCATTTTCAGAATTTCACACATAAATACACAACACAGCTCTGTTTACAAATCGGAAATAAGGAGTGATCTTGCCCTAAACGTCATCCCTCCATTGTTCAACTAAAATTGAGCATGTTAATTGACCACTTTATGACGCCTGAGTGGACAGATAAGCTTAATGCATCGAAATATACAGCAATCATCATTTTAGTCCTTTAAACTTGTTCTCAAGAACAACTGCCCTTTAAGTGTCTTCGATGAGTATTTTTCTCAGACACAGTTGTACAACCTTAATTTTATCTGTTCTTTTTTCTTTCCACATCTATCTATGTAAACGATTGATTTACTGTCTTGACACATTAACTCTGAGATGCTATTAAGTGTTATTCATATCTGATAGGAGAATTGTAGAAGTATGTGTATACCCTAGATTTCACAAAATGATTTTTATTCTCTTATCACAGGTCAACATTTCATACACTGCAAGTTTGCAGAATTCTTCTCAAAAGGATGCAAAATGAAAAGTATGTTGGCTTACCTCACAACATGCTTTACTCTGCGTCAAGAGTGCAATATTTCGAAACCATTTATTCAATATTTCTTAAATCACGGTTTTTGTGATTAACACTACATGTGGTTTCAACATTTACAACAATTCCCTCTCATAGTGACATGTTTGGAGCTTAAAATGATGTAAACTCAATTTGAACTCCAACCACATGAGGTTAATAAGTGAAAGATGTGGGGGATAAAGAGAGACTCTGATTAATTCCTCAAATTCTTTAAACATCACTTTTTGTCCAATCATTGCCAGGTGGCAACAGCGAGAAAGGGTGAAGGTTTCAGATTGGGATAACAACGTTTTATTGACTAAGTTAAGTTTGCTAATTCAGGTTACTACGACCCACAATGAACAGAAGCAGTAAAACCCTGTCAAAAGATAATGAGCCAGATCATCAAGGAAGTCTGAACAGTTTAAGACATTTCTTATTTCTTATTTCATTCTTGATGAAGAAGTCTTTACAAATCGCGGGCAAATTAAAGCACACAGCATTCTCCATTGCAAGAAGGTTGTATTATTCAGAATACGTTAACTCAGACACCCATGCACCTGAGACACTGATGCAAATATCTAGTTCATTGGACACTTTAAATGTTCGAAGTAGAGAATGGTGGAATTGTTAAAATTATAAAATTTTAAATTTTTATTACCATGATTTAAAATACCAGAATCTGTCACTGACGATAAACTGTGTTACCATTCACTTGTGAAAAAACATTGGAATGTGTTGTCAGTCATGGTGACTGATACTCACAACGTGCCAACGTTGTTGAGCAACGTTATGACGTAACGTCTTGTTATTGTAGATTCGGGTTCATTCTGGAGCCAATTCAATGTAAATGTTGTCAAATTAACAATCAAATAAATAAAAAGTTTCATTTATTTAATAATGGGAAAACCACATAGCAAGACACCGTTGTTTTAAAATTTGAACCTACTCTTTATTTTTGTCAGCAGGTCTATAAGTTGAGACCGGTTTTACTGTCAACTGTCTGCAACAATATTTCAAGTAATAAAAGATGTATGTTGATGGTCATTAAAGGTACTGGTTATCTCAATCGATGTTAAAATGTACTTTTACTATTTCTAGTAATGATATTTCCAGATTTCATTCATAATATCTTCTTATGAATTGTATTCACATACGAAACTGATATGGATTGACAACATAATGTCACCTGAGTAATAACAATACCATCGTTAACATTAAGCAGGCATTAAACTCATATCAACACCGCTGTGTATATCTTTTACAATCTTTTATGTAGCTTTATGACATAATGTGCAAGTAAGATCAAATGAATTCAATAATTTTGAAAATTGCATCATCAATAAACTTTGACGTCAGGTTGTTTAATAACCGTTAGGTTCATGTTTCGTTTACAAAGACATTATTCCCGGTAAAAGGTAAATGTAAAGGTTGAGAGAAAGCCATTTATCGTGTTTGACTTACTTGAAAGATCCGCTCTTTATGTCTTAAGTTCTTTGAATAAACACTCTAGGCTAATCTGTGATGCACATTTCTGAGTAAAATCACCTTAGCCTGAGAAGACTGTAATCTAAGATCCAATACATACCAACTATAGATTTCTTGACAGTGTCACATGGCTTAGAGCTATTGGATGGCGTTTTCAACAATCTTAGATTTTTCAGTTATATGTTTAAAACAAGTTAGCAGAAGCTTTTTACACGTATTTAAGACTACCATTTTCCAATTCGACTCATCTCACTTACTATTGTGAATTTCATTTTTTATAAAGATATCTGTCTTCATTAAACAGGATGGTATTTCAGTTACCAATTTAGTTCAGAGACATTCCAAATGGAAAGTTTTATTTTTATTTTGTTTCCTTTTTGTCGATATTGAAAACATAACATTGTAACAGTTTTTATGCGTATGTGATTACGGCAGTTTAGTTGAGTTCGTATATTTTTTACTTTATTATTAAGATATGATAATGCAAAGTGTTAAAAACATTTTGTTGTATTATGTAATACAATTTACCTCAGCCTTCTATCTCAAGGAACAAAAACCTTTGAAGTCAGACCCTGGAACCAACACTTAACATTCATACAAAATGTGACAAATGTGGAAGTTATCTACCAGCAACTGTCTCTTCTTATTCCGACTCTACAGGGTAAAATGTCATCATCGAGACGATGAACTTTATTCAGTAATGAGGGCTGTTTCCCCGGATGTAATGACAATATTTTCCTGGTGTCTAGACAGGAGATGGTTATAACCTGACCCAATTAATCCAACGGCTGTCATTGAATATGTCTGATGTGTAGGTGTTATCAGTGTCATCCATGGCGTGTGTCCTCCCCACAGATTGGTGTAGTCATGTCAGGACCTGCTACTGCTCTTTCTCTCCTCGTCCATATTTCTAGTTGAAGTCATTGGCTTTGTTAATGTTACTTCTTTGTTGTTCAATATATAGTCCATTTGAAAATGAACAATGCAGATCATCAAAGCTAGAGTTGGATCATAGTGAGGTGTTATATTTCAAGAATTCCCTTTTCTAGATAAGATTTGGACTACTTACACTCACTCAATTTGACATTAAAGAAATGAGATATGTAGGAATTTTAAGAGAGTTATTGTATGTTCATAAGTAATGACGATAACTAACTGGTGGTTCAAATCCTTAACGAAAGTTTCATATAAATCATAACAGAATGAGTATATGTCATGCCCTCTTTTTTATTTGGATGATAATAGAAGGAACTGACAAGATCAATACCAGCTTTAACCTCCTTACTCTATAAAAACCTTTTAACGAATTTGTGTTGTTTGAGAGGCCATACATAAGCAAAATGCATAAGGAAAGCAATATTTCTTTTTTCAATTCGATATCAAAACTAGCCACAGTGTCGAAATCTATATGATATATAATGACTATCATAAGAGATCTAAATGCATGTACACTCATGTACACAATTTTCAAATCATCTTTTAGCTTTAAAAAGACAACCGCTAAATCTCCCTTTGCCTTACATTTAACTTTACTTTATTGCGATCAAGTAACTCAATATGACGAGGAATTAAAAAAATTAAATTTTATTTCAATATTTAAAATCGATGTCAACTCAAAACACACAAGGTTTATAAATGAAGGCAGCAGTGGGGAGCCGAGAGAAATTCTTTAGAATCTTTACACTTTACTCTTTATGTTCCATTCTTGTCAAATGTTGGAAAGAAAAGGTGTGAACGAATTGCGATAGTTCACTTTGGGATGACAGTCTTTTGTTGATGAGCTTTGATTTGTTAAATGGAAAAACTATCTAGTCCTGCCATTAGATATTTTCCGATACTTGCGATTATTGAATTGTTTGTTTAGAATTTGTAAAATTCAGAGCATTGATTAAATCACTGTTCATTTACGATTATTCAAGCCAGATTTGTTCCATTTATTGCTATTTGAGTAAAAACGTATAGTATTTCGATTCTGTGAAAGAAAGACTGACTTACTATGTTTATAACTTGATATGAAACTTTTTAGACTTGCTAACGCTTCGAAAGCATGTGTTTAGGTGTCGCCATGGATATAAAAGATCGAAAAAAAATTATTTATTTTGGTTGGAACATTTTACTCTTTAGAAAACCTCTGTGGTTGTAAGTAAACTTTGGCATTAAGAAAAAGCAACTAATTTTGTCTTTACCTATTTGTGGTATCCTCTTTTTTCCATCTATTGGTCTTTGAGCGTTATTCTTTAGGCAATCTGTGACACAAAATCCTTTGTAAAAAGTAGTTTAAAACACGCAGTGCCCACTCATATAGGCGACATGTAACATCTTGTGACAAGGAACCCACGCCAAGAACCCATATCTTGTTGTCAAGATCTCTTTTTTTTATATAAACCTTTCACATTTACTTGTCAACAGCTATAGTTTCGTAGGTAATTCTTATTATTTGGAGTCCTATATGGTTGTAGTCCCCATACAACAAACTTCATTCTTTGAACCTTTCTCTTAAAAATTGCAAAAAATCTATGTGTAAAGAAAATGAAGCTGTATCACAGGCCCTATTGACATCAGCACTGTGCAGGTAATTCAAATGTTATTTAAGAGTTTATTCTTTTGATGTAAGTCTATGTCAGGTTCCTTTGAAACTTCGCATTGATTGATCATCATCTGCGGGTTACTTAAACGTCAGTTTACAAGTTTTATTCTTTTGATTGAAGTCTATATCAGGTCACTGTGACATTGTATATTTGAACATGAATGTAGAGAAATAAAGTATTCCTTTATTGGGCTCCTATCTCTGAGATGATTCAACTTCATATTCAGCTTAGGATGGTATATGACCACTAATTGACTCTTCTTCTCTTTTCAATAAGTTCTTTTTCCTGAATGAAATCAGACGCTAGGAAACTAATCAATTTATTTTGCGGTAACGCCAGTGTATGTTATTGAAATATGCATTCATAATGTCCTTGAAGTTTACAAGATTATTTGAGACAATCATCAAATGAAGTGTGTCCAATATCATTATTGGTGTTTTAACAGGAGGAGTATTGACGTTGATCAAATCTTTATCTCTCAATGCAGGCGTGGATGTCGATAGGTGAAGGAATTTACCAACATCCTCCGTTCTAGATCCTTCATTATTGAAAAATCTTAACAATATTTACGAAAATACATATGGAAATCGTGAAGAATACATATTTAACAATAGCGACAAATATTTAGTTCACCGACAAAATGTCAGCACATATACTTTTTTTTAAATAAGTGAATGTCGCACAATAGTTAAGCAATCATGATATCCCCTTTTATGTTAAATATTCTTCAAATTATAAATGCTACAGACTGATAGGTGATATTTTAGTAGAGCAATTCATATTGATGAAAACGAATGAAAACCTTTTAGGATAAGCGTTTGATCTCTTACAGCAGAGAAATGAAAGGATGAACCAGATATGAACTAACAATACAAGACGAGGATAGCTCCAACTAATCCACGTCCAGACATAGCAGTGAAAGTTTCCTTGACCAAACGGCTTTACCGGTTTTCTCGTTTTATTGGCTAAACAGCGTTTTCTGAACAGGGCATTGAATGGAGCATTGTCACAATCTTTACCGCATTGTTAAACTGTCACATGAACAGAACACTGTCTTTGACTTTTTATTCTTCATTAATTCTTTATGTCTCATCTTAATTCTAGAATTAGGTAAACTGTTATTGGTAGTTACGAATGAAGTTTGCTTCCCTAGTTTAAACATGACGCCACTCACTTTCATACAATATGATCAGTTCTATCCGTTTTGCAAGTCTAACCCTCTTCTCTTGTTCTTTACACAATACGTTAAAGAATGAAACTGAATAGATTAAAAACACGGTTTGAGTTTTCACGAAGAATAATAGTTCAACAGCCACAGTTAATGGTGGAACAGTTTGCAATTTGGTTTCTTTAAGTTAAAAGGAAGGTTTCTTCATCAGGATGATTTTCAATTAGGGCAAATCAACAAATAGGAAACAATCAAACCTTGCCATAAAATAGATGTAACCGAAAATCACCTTTCTCTTTAAAGGGACAGTAGCACGTTTTTTGACAATTTTATATTTTCAATTTTTCACTGATAATTGTATGTTAATGCTAAATGTATTACTTTGATAGTGTCAAAAATTTCATAACACAAACCAGTTATCCATAGTCAGAGAACAAATTATTAAGATTCCCATAAAATCCATTGGCAGCCATTTTTGTGTGAACACCTTTAATTCATTTTATGTAAGAAAATGAATCGCATCACTTAACTTGATATTATTTTTTTGATTCATTATTGTTTCATTTAGTTTAGATACATTGTCTTTACACATTTATTGGACACATTTTTTTTCATTTTCCTGACATCACCTTATATTCCCCCTAAAAACGTGCTACTGCCCCTTTAAGAAATGGACAAAGACCCGTAAAACATTGAGAGGAATTTAATCATGGTCACTGGAAGTTTCATACAATTTTAAAGTTGACATCGATTTATCATCATCTTCAAGTTAAAATGTCACTTAAAGAGTTACGGTTTTTAATTGAAGGTCAATATAAGGTCACTATGGCATTGAGCTTAATTTGAATTAAAGTATTTCTTTTTTGATCTTATAACCCTGAATATGCTATGTTCTTGCTTACAAGTTGTGTCAGGTTTACTCTACTGAAGGGTTTACGATGATATTAATGTATTGTTTTATATCCCAAAGATGACAAATAGTAGACGTGTATTCGTAGAAAAGGGGTAACTATTTTAAAATTTTCACTAACAACGAAAACAGATGAGAGTGTAAATAACTACCCTGGTCTTTTAACGGCTTTAATGACATCAGAGATGAGGAAACTGATCAAAAAGTTTTCGATTACAATCAGTTATCATTGAGCACCTAGTAGAGCAATTCATGTTGATGAAAACGATAAAAAACTTTCAGTACAGCTGTTTATTCAAATAAATGAAAAGATGAATTAGATATGCACAAACAATACAAGAAATTCAACTAATCCATGTCCAGACAGATCATTGAATGTATTCTTGTCCAATACGGATTTATAGGCATATCAGCGTCTTCAAAACAATACAATGAAATAAAGAGTTGTTAAACCAAGTGACCTCAGTGTTTATACGACACATTGGCAGCATACTGTCAAGGGCTCTTCTATTCCTTTCATTTCTCTCTCTTATCTACGGTTGTGGTGAAATCCCCCTTTCTACATCTTGATAGTTCAAGTATCTATGATGAGTTTACAGCCATTGATGAGTTTAGAGCCATTGCGTCATCTCCCTACAAAGTATGAAATCTATATTTCCTCCTGTCACAAGCCTATTTCAGCCTCTGTATCAATCTTATTTCCTGTTATATGCTAAGTGATTAACTTTCTCTTAGAAACATTTCACTCTCTAAGTTGCAAGTTTGCAGCTAAAGACGATCTTAATCGATATAATCTTGGAAGTTTATAAGTGGAAGCTTTTGTTTGAGGTAATGTGATTCAATTCTGCGAAAACAGCCCAGAACACTTTATGGCCGATCATACGACGTGAAGGTAATGTTTGAGAAGGGATTAGGTTTCATTTTGTGATAAAAATTCATTGACACAAAAAAACAACTTAAATATTGGAAGATATTAAAAAACCACCAAAAACATTGAAATCGTCAAAATGTCATTTCATTATATAACAGTTTTAGAAGAACCAAGATGCGGTAACCAAAATGTTTTAATCAAATCAAGCTATTCAAATTCTTGTAAGTTATTTTGAAAATAGGTAAAACAATTCAGTGTTGTTACGAATACGTAATGAATATAATGATATAATGATATAATGACTCTCTAATCTCAAATGACAAAAGACATAAGTAAAACGCTGTTGATGTTCCATAAATCTATTCTGCAGGAACAATTAATCCAACATATGAAAATGTGGACTCCGTATCTTCAGGGTAAAATGCCATCATCTAGACAATGAACTTTAGTCACCAATGAAGGGTGTTCTGTACCTGTATGTAGTGTAGGAAGAAATAGAGAGTATGACTGAAGGTGTTACAGTTTGGAATGACATTTAAACCTTAATCAGGTTTGATTCGCTGAAGTGGCAGAACTGTCATCTGTCATATTAAAAAATAATATTAAGGTGTATTCAGTAAATTGGATTGTTAAATTCTTTACGTATGAATTATTCTTAAAACTATATGTATGTATATTTGTTATTTAGAAATGAGCTATTTTGTCGGAAATATTTGTAAGTTGTTACATTTTATTACAGACTAGGTTTTTGAAGACAAGAGAAATTATATGGATGAACAACTTCTATATTTGACAGAAGCAACGTTTCGGTATAGATCCTGATAACGTTTCAAGCATATAGACGTCCAAAGAAATGAAAAAACAATTTGATCGGTTTTGGAAAATAGAGTCTTAAATGAAAATTTCCTTTGCTCAACAATAAACTGTCACTGCTGTCAATCACAAATTTGTTTATGGAGTTAGCATTTTCAGAAATTCATACATGAATACACAACACAGCTCTGTTTAAAAATCGGAAATAAGGGGTGATCTTGCCCTTAACGATATCCCTATAATGATTGTTATTCTCCAATCTGCAATTTGCAGAATTCTTCTCGACATGCTTTACTCTGCCTCAAGAGTGCCAGTAATTCAAACCCGTTTATCCAATATTTCTTAAATCCGGTTTTTTGTGATTAAGACTACATGTGATTTCAATATTTACAAACATTCCCTCACTAAGTGACTTCTTTGGAGCTTAAGATGATGTTAAATCAATTTGAACTCCCACCACATGAGGTTATTAAGTGAAAGCTGTGGCGGGGGATAAAGAGAGACTCTGATTAATTCCTCAAATTCTTTACACATCACTTTTTGTCAACTCATTGCCAGGTGGCAACAGCGAGAAAGGGTGAAAGTTTCAGATTGGGATTGAGCGTTTTATTGAGTTAGTTTAGTTTGCCAATTCAGGTTACTACGACACACAATGAACAGAAGCAACAGAACTCGGTCATCAAATCACCAGGTGGATCGTAAAGGAATTGTGAACAGTCAATGTCATTCTTGATGAAGCAGTCTTTAACAATCACACAGCACAAAGCACACAACATTCTCCCTGGCAATGAAGGGTTTTATTACATACCCATGTAATCTTACGATAGTAATACGTAATGAAATACAACGAATTCCGTATTGCACTCCTCAATCCGTATTGCACTCCGTATTGCACTTCTCACGGAACTACTTTCTCAGCGAGAGAGGTGTCATGTCAGCTATTTTTAGAATTTAGGTCAGGGGAAACCCCATACCAATAATGCAAACAAACGCACATAATTTGATTCAGACATCCCTGAGTGTTTTTATCAGAATAGATTTACATTGTTTACCATTATAGATAAAAAATATCAAAAAATTAAGTAAATTACATGACGTCATTCACGTGAACCATCGTCTGCTTTCTGTGTACCTATGGTCAAGATGGCCGAAAACATAAGTTTTGATGATGATGAAGACATTGACCAGTATATTATCGAAAATTTGTTAAATTTTGACATGGAGTATACACAAAATGAAGCGGACACTTCGCCGATCGCAACGAAAAGTATTATGGATCTCAAAAACTACATCGACAGTAAGAAGAGTGTGAATACCGTCAAGAAAACAACAAGTGTGATCACGAAGTTTGCAACTTACCTGAAGGAAAACAATGAAGAGCGAAGAGTTCTTGATATCCCGGCTCCGGATCTTGATGTTTACATCGGTTCCTACCTGTTGACACTGAGAAAGAAAGATGGATCTCCGTTCGAACCTGACACTTTGACTTCTTATCACCGTGCCATCGACAGGTATCTCCGAGATAATGACTATGCGCACAACATCATCAAATCAGATATTTTCAAGACAAGTTGTCGTGTTCTTGAAGCAAAACGCAAAGAGCTAAAACAACAGGGCAAGGGAAATCGTCCGAATAAATCTGACTCTCTGTCAAGTGAAGACGAAGATCGCCTGTGGAATGCACATGAGTTCGGGTCGCACTCGCCAACCGCCATGATCAACACACTGTGGTATTTTTTCACCAAGATGTTCGGTCTGAGAGGACGAGATGAAAGTCGACAGCTTCGGTGGGGAGATGTTCATTTGAAGACCGACTCCAATGGTTGTGAATACCTGGAATTTTGGGAACGATCAACGAAAACACGTGATGGAAATTCTGCTCACAGTCGGATGTTTAACCCGAAAATCTTTGCTGCCACTGGTAATTCCGATAGATGTATTGTTACTGTCTACAAAGCATTCAGGGTCCAGAGACCGCCAGGTATGATGTTGGACGATGCACCCTTTTACTTGGCAATTAATCACAGGCGAAAATATGATGGTCCTTGGTTCCAGAATATGGCTCTTGGTGTTAATACACTTGGATCGTTGATGAAGGGTATGGCGGAACGTTCAGGTCTTGTTGGGAAAATCACGAATCACAGCGCAAGGAAATCCATGTGCACTCAACTGCTTCATGCCGGTGTAGAACCAACCACGATTTGTCAGCTATCGGGTCACAAAAACGTCAATAGTTTAAATAACTATGCCGTTGCATCAATCCCCATGCAGAAACAAATGTGTGATATTTTGTGTGAAGGTCAGAGTAAATCCCTTGTGCCTGTCACTAATTCCACTGTGAAAAAACGTAAGTCTTGTGATTCTGTATCATCGCACAAGAACGCTGTCAGTGCTGCCACATGTACCAGTGACATAGTTTCAAGGGGTCAAAGTATGACTTCCGGTCTATTCAGCGGCAGCAACATTCACGGGGGATCGTTTCATATTAACTTTAACTTTTCCTCACAAACAAATTCAATGAATGTCCCTCCAAAACGTAGACGTGCCATCATTGATAGCGATTCAGATTCTGAATGAGTTCTGTCACTCCTTCTCGCTGAACTGTTATGTAACGACGTCGACATCTCTCCTCACATGTTCACGTTTGAATACGTTATGACCGAACTTTGCCGAATGTCAACGAATGTTTCAGTTATGAAAGTTTATATTGTATTCGAATGAAATATTGAAATACATTTGTGATATTACATGTCATTAAAGAAATTTAAACATATGAACAAATATCTTGCGTCTGTTTTTCATCAAATTTTAATCACAGTTTGGTGTGCACTCTATTGTCATGTGACGTCATAGGTGGAGGAATGTGATGACGTAATATTTCGTGAAAGGGTTGGCGGAGTAATTTATTCAGGTCAAGATAACACGTAAACATTCTTCCGTGTACGACTTTATTTGAAGTAAATTAAACGAAAAAGGGTATGTAATAAATATAGAACGTCATTCTAGTGCATTTTTTCGTTTGTATTGAACTCGTAGATGTCACAAAGAGCAAAAAACAACTCGTTCTGCGAACTCGTTGTTTTTTGCTCTTTGTGACATCTACTCGTTCAATACAAACGAAAAAATGCACTAGAATGACGTTCTATATATGTATTATTCAGAACGTTAACACTGTAACTCAGACACCTACAATGAAGCTCCCCAGACACTTTATGCCCAATGCAAATATCTCGTTCGTTGGACACTTTAAATGTCCTAAGTAGAGGATGATGTAATTGTTGAAATGATAAAATTTTAATTTTGAGTACCATGATTTGAAATACCAGAATCAATAAATGAAAATAAACTGTGTAATCATTCACTTGTTAAAATAACATTGGAATTTGTTAACAGTTATAATGACTGATATTTACAAAGTGCCAACGTTATTGAGCAACGTTATGACTTAATGTCGCTTAATGACGTCTCGTCATTGCCGATTCGGGTTCATTCTGGAGCCAATTCAATTTAAATGTTGTCAAATAAACAATAAAATAAAATTGTTTGATCAAACACATTTCTTTTCTTGAAAAATGCAAGTTTCATTTATTTAAGAATGGGGAAACCACATAGCAAGGCACCGTTGTTTTAAAATGTGTACCTACTTTCTATTTCTGTCAGTAGGTCTATAAGCTGAGGCCCGTTTTACTGTCAATTGTCTGCAACAGTATTTCAAGTAATAAAAGATGTATGTTGATGATCATTAAAGGTACTGGTTATCTCAATCGATGTTAAAATGTACTTTTACTATTTCTAAGTCATGATATTTCCTTCTTATGAATTGTATTCATATATGAAACTGAAATGGATTGACAACATAATGTCACCGGAGTAATGATAATACTATGGTTAACATAAAGCAGGCATTAAACTCATATTAACACCGCTTTGCATATCTTTCACAATCTTTTATGTAGCTTTATGACATAATGTGCAAGTAAGATCAAATGTATTCAATTACTTTGAAAATTGCATCATCAATAAACTTTGACGTCAGTTTTTTTTATGAACGTTAGGTTCATGTTTCGTTTACAAAGACATTATTCCCGACCGAAGACCTTTAAAAAAAGTTAAATGTAAAGATTGAGAGAAAGCCATTTATCATGTTTGACTTACTTGAGAGATCCGCTCTTTATGTCTAAAGTTCTTTGAATTAACACTCTAGGCTAAATTGTGATGCAAATTTAGTAAAAATCACTTTAGCCTGAGAAGACTGTAATCTAAGATCCAATACATACCAACTATAAATTTGTTGACAGTGTCACATGGCTTCGGGCCATTGGATAAGTAATGATATTTCCTTCTTATGAATTGTATTCACATATGAAACTGAAATGGATTGACAACATAATATCACCTGAGTAATAACAATACTATGGTTAACATTAAGCAGGCATTAAACTCATATTAACACCGCTTTGCATATCTTTCACAATCTTTTATGTAGCTTTATGACATAATGTGCAAGTAAGATCAAATGAATTCAATAACTTTGAAAATTGCATCTTCAATAAACTTTGACGTCAGATTTTGTAATAACCGTTAGGTTCATGTTTCGTTTACAAAGACATTATTCCCGACCGAAGACCTTCTGCAAAAAGGTAAATGTAAAGGTTGAGAGAAAGCCATTTATTTTGTTTGACTTACTTGAAAAATCCGCTCTTTATGTCTAAAGTTCTTTGAATTAACACTCTAGGCTAATCTGTGATGCAAATTTAGTACAAATTATTTTAGCCTGAGCAGACTGTAATCATAAATCCAATACATACCAACTTTAAATTTTTTGACAGTGTCACATGGCTCCGGGCCATTGGATGATGTTTTCAACAGTTTTAGGTTTTTCAGTTATATATTTAAAACAAGTTAGCAGAAGCTTTAACACGTATTTAAGACTAACATTTTCCAATTCGACTCATCTCATGTACTATTGTGAATTTCATTTTTTATAAAGATATCGACCTTCAATAAACAGGATGGTGTTTCAGTTACCAGAGACATTCCAAATGGACATTCATATTTTGATTTGGTATTATTTTCGTTGATATTGAAAACATAACATTGTAACAGTTTTATGTGAATGTGATTACGGCAGTTTAGTTGAGTTCGTATATATTTTACTTTATTAAGATATGATCATGCAAAGTGTTAAAACATTTTGTTGTATTATGTAATACAATTTACTTCAGCCTTCTATCTCAAGGAACAAAAACCCTGGAACCAGCACATTCATACAAAATGTGACAAAGGTGGACGTTATCTACCAGCAACTGTCTCTTCTTATTCCGACTCTACAAGGTAAAATGTCACCATCGAGACGATGAACTTTATTCAGCAATGAAGGCTGTTTCCCAGATGTAATGACAATATTTCCCTGGCGTCTAGACGGGAGATGGTTATAATCTGACCCAATTAATCCAACGGCTGTCATTGAATATGTCTGATGTGTAGGTGTTATCAGTGTCATCCATGGCGTGTGTCCTCCCCACAGATTGGTGTAGTCATGTCAGGACCTGCTACTGCTCTTTATCTCCTTGTTCACATTTCTACTTGAAGTCATTGGCTTTGTTAATGCGACTTCGTTGTTGTTCAATATATAGTCCGTTTGAAAATGAACAATGCAGATCATCAAAGCTAGAGTTGGATCATAGTGAGGTGTTATATTTCAAGAATTCCCTTTATTAGATATGATTTTAACTACTTACACTCACTCAATTTCACATTAAAGAAATGATAAATGATATATATTTATAGCAGTGTCGAAATCTACATGATATATAATGATTATCATAAGAGGTCTAAATGCTTGTTCGCTCAAACATTAGAAAAAACTTAATGAGACGACGGATAAATCTCCCTATTTACTTTATTGCGATCAAGTAACTCAATATGACGAGGAATTAAAAAAATGTTAAATTTTATTTCATATTTTAAAAATTTACTAAAAGTGAATTTTCAGTTGAATATGATGTAAAATCGATGTTAACTCAAAACACACAAGGTTAATAAGTGAATGCAGCAGTGGGAAGCCGAAAGAAAGTGATTGAAGTCTTAATAATCTTTACACTTTACTCTTTTTGTTCCATCCTTGTCAAATGTTGGAAAGAAAAGCTGTGAACGAATGAAGATAGTTCAGTTTGGGATGACAGTCTCTTATTGATGAGCTTTGATTTGTTGAAGGGAAAAACTATCTAGTCCTGCCATTAGACGTTCTGTCCGCTACCTGCGATTATTGAATTATTTGTTTAGATTTTTTTAGATATCAGAGAATTGATGGGCATTCTAGAAGTTGCGATGATGAAGAACACGAAGGCAATATTATGGTATTAATGGTTATTGTATAAACAACTCACTACCTATTTACTTTAACAACATCTTGTATATAAAAATACCTTCTTTACTTCATCAACTGCATCACTTGCTTGAGAACGATATTAGTATCTTTGTCGAAACGTCGCAAACTTGATTAAAGAAGTTGTATATCCAAAATATTGCCTTCATCTTCTTCATCAGAAAATTAATTAACCAGACTGTTCATTAACGATTATTCAAGTCAGATTTGTCCGTTTGTTGCTAATTTAGTATAAACGTACATTATTTCGTTTCTTTGGAAGTGATTTTCCTACGGGTAATTAGATAAGAACAGCCAATGTATTTTGCTAAACCAGTGATGAAAATCTTCAGCTGGTTCATTGTAGGTATAATTTAAACAAACATATATTATGTACTAACGAAGAACTTTTATCTCAGAGCCCCCATGATTCAAAGTGTAACAGATTACTACGAGGCCTGAATTGAACACGTCATAAAGATGTTTTGTTCGCCAGATATCTGTTCAGTAGACATTCCGATTTACATAAGTCAAATACATTTTAAAGTTGAATGCTATTTTTATAGAAATAATTTGCTTTGTTTCTTACTTAATATGACAATTCTCCTTGCCTCTTTTTCATTTGTTTTTTTACTGTAAGAGTAGCCATAGTTATTGAAGGAACGAAAAAAAATATTTTGTAGTTTTTTTAAAATGTTCATGTTTTTACTCTTTGAAGACCTGTAAAGTGTACGTGAACTTTGGCATTAAAGAAGGAGAAGCTATTTGTGTATTTACCCTATTTGTGAGATACCCTTTTGCTCTTTGAATTAACACCGTTGTTCTTTAGGCAATCTGTGACGCAAAATCCTGTGTAAAAAGTAGTTTAAAACACTCACTGCCCACTCAGATAGGCGAAATGTAATGTCTTGTGACAAGGAACCCTAGCCAAAAGCGATTGGTCCACATCTTGCTCTCAGGATCTCACCTTGTTTTTAGTTCTTGTAATTAGAAACCTTTCACATTTTCTTGTCAACAGCTATATTTTCGTAGATAATTCTTATTATTTGAAGTCCTTCTTCAAAATGATAATCCATTATTTTACAGTGACGTCCTCGGTTAGGTATCCAAACATAAATCGTTGTGAAGAACACCAAACAAGGGCAGATACAGCATTTTCGTTTTCACATTATTAACTTTCGAATTTATTACTGAAGGTTTGGATCAAAGATGTTTAATGCATCTACCCAGGTATGTTCCTTGCCCAATAGTGTTTGTTTGTATAATCTTATCATGAATGATATATGACTCTCAATATTTATTTATTATTTGATATAGAAACTCTCTTCCAAACCCCCTTGATCCGCCAATGCTAACAATAGAAAAATAGGCTTTATAACTATTTTCCTTCGTAATTTGATTTGAGAATTGAATGAAAAATTCCATCAATACCCAAGGATGATGAAGTTGATTAACTGAAAATCAAAACCATGTAATTTCCCACATACCTCACGTTACTGTAGTGCACGAGACTCATATTAGTGGTATCACGGACTTTTATATTTTCCAGTGAAACTGTGATCATTTTTCAAAAGTGATAATCTTGTATTCCTTCTGGACATCCATCATCAGGTTTGGTTAGGAATTACACCTGTTATCAATCAAAAGAACGTCTTATTCAGCTCAGAGTGCTGATTGGTCTAAATGGATTTGTTGTTTTTTAGAATTCCGCTCTGAATTAGCTAAAATTGAGTTAATCTATAACTGTTAACAAACATGCCGTTAGTCGACGGCCAATTGAGAGAGCCATTTGATGTTCCATTTCTTGGATTCAATAGCTTTGAAGATCAAAGATAGAACTGACACGAGTTCGTTGAAACATTGATTGAATTAAATATTTATTTATTCTGAATAAAAAGTAATCAATTTAAATGAGCAAAGTGGAATATTCACGACATGATATTCTACAAAAGAGCTGTAAAGAGATCTGGATGCACACAATGCTATGTCCACGTATGATAAGTAGACCGCAGTACAGTCGGGCGGTGTCGGCCCGCGGCGAGGAACAGGCCAAATCATCCTACAGCAACCATAATTCTGTCACATGGCCTGAAATGGCGGAAGATTTGGACGGAAGTGGTGGGCTATAGAGCAGGAAGGACGTTCCTTTTGTCAAGTGGCGTGTAAACGCAGCTTCGTGGAGGATTTTCTAGAGGACATTGAAGTCTGCACCAAGCATGAGGTAAGGCGATTTTGCTTCTCCAGAGCCGCCTCCGTAATTTGGTTTCAGCAATCGACGTCTTGGCACATCAGCGTGTAGCAATCGAAGAGACTTGCCTGTCTTGGAGTTGGACTCGACTCGGGGGCTATTCCTCCGGCCCGGTCCCTAACACCGACATGTAATGACAGCCAGAACCACAGTAACTGTCCTGTCAACTCTAATGTCTTGGTTAAAAATAGCCCCTGATCAGAATTATCCATGGCAATTTGGTGAGCTATCCCACGCAGTACAGCGGTGCCATTTCTGGCAGTTCTTACATCTCTGCGAGCCGACGATTCGGCAGCCTTCATAATGACAAGGATCGATAATTTACGCGAAATTCGCGTGATATTTAGACTTGTAAATAATAGGAAAAGACCCTCGATCGCATAATAGCACATTAATGTGATTAATTCTCGCGAAAAGCACACTGGTTGGATAATACTTGAAAAGGAGTTTTTCACCTTTTGGCTCTCCGTGTTTCGTAAAGGGATAAGACATTTGGTTTATGGATCGGTTTGTGCATACCGGTTCCACTAACGCTCCGAGCACGGCGACAGCAATTTGGCATGTACTTGCTTCAAATACATTGATTTGGTGTAAGGGTTTAAGCAACCCACAAGTCTGGAAGCTTCTGTGCCTGCCATCGGTGTTTTTCTTCAATCAAATGTCAATAGGAACCTTTACAAAATGTCTTTTTAATCACTCATCTTTTTAAAATAATTTTCATCTATAACAATGTTATGTAAATAGACATATGAATTTGAATTAAGTGTTCCCTCAAGATTTATCTATTTGAGTTGTGAATGGTTTTTATGCCAATGATAACCAATTCAAATTCTATATTGTTAGAATAACATAGATTTAAGCATCCAATGAAATAAAGAAATAATATATACACCATATTTCCTTTCAAATTTAAATAATAAATTATTTGAAACACGTTAAAGCAATACATTAACAAAGTTAAGACTCAATGATACAAGGAGTATAGAAAGACACTGGTTATTGATCACTTCAGTTTTCATACACCAGAGTAGGTATATATGTTTATACAATGTATATATCTACATATATGTAATTCTCCTCTCATGCTGGTTATAGTTTGAACAATCCCTCTTGTCCATGTGTCGACTCATCCAGCCTCATGCTGCACTGCATCCTCAGAACACACCATTGACTCCATCTGACAAAGCCATTTCTTATAGAAAGTTCACTCTTTCAAAGTGCCACTTGCTCAAGGTTACACATAAAAAACATAGCTTGGCTGAGGAGCCAAGGCTGTTTGTGGTTTTGGCTTGTGGCCTGTGTTTTTTGTGTTAGGTTATTGGTTGTGGAAGACTTTTTGAGCAAGGAATTGATCCCATTTTTCCTTAAACAGGTCAATTTGATATTTTTAGTGCAGGAAATTGAACAAATGATTTTGTTGAAAAACTGATTTGAAAGATATTTTGTGTAACCTGAATGGATGTAATCTAATGTTGATGTTGAGTCAAGTAAAATTGTGGCACATGGACTTGTGCATTCAGCAACAGTGTACTGAATTAGAGACAAGTAAATCACCCCATAGTGAAGCTTTCAATTGTGGCCAGCTGCAAGGGTTCACTCAATTCCTTTAAAGTTTGTTTTGTAAGCTTGACCCATAAACTTTATTAAAAAGTTGTCACTGTTCACCCAGCATCACAGGTACCATCGTATCATACTAGCTTTCTTCCCTGCTAGGTCATTCACCTATGATGACACCATATGTTTCTCTCATCAGTTTGTCAGGTTTTTCACCTAATCAACCTTCCTACTCACTGATTGTTAAGTATTCAAGAGCAGTAATTTATTGTCAAACTTTCAAACTGTGTTTTATGATGAGAAATGATGACGTTCATTGAGGAAATAATTGTAAGTGCATCAGAAACAATACCAGCATGGCTCTATCACTTCATCAAATCTAAATTAACATATGAATTTTGATGCATTGCTTGCAGCACAGCAATTATAGAAATGTGCATTTGTCACCATGAGGCGTAGAGGTTGGTGGTTTGCCGTATGTTCCCTTTATGAGCATTGGAAGAATGCCAGCAGTAGAAGAAACTCAGTCCTGGGGGAACCGTTGGTGTTGCTGTAGATTCCAGTAATCATCTACACAGTTCTAAACATGTTATGCCAACTCAAATATTCACAAGCAGGCAGTTTGGATAAAATTTGATAAAACAAAACTCTTTCACAATGGTGAGAGTGTTACAGCATTTTGCTGAGGAAGCATTATGGAGAAGGTGCATGAGTTTGAGGAACTGTAAACAGATCGATTCTGGAGCCTATATATAGAGTGTCCATGGGAAACCCCTCGGCTGATCAATAGAGAACCCTCACAGCGCTGTAGGGAAGGAACACTCCATGGGTCTCACAGTGGACATTGGTGCTAAGTCATGGAGTGATCTGGCATCAGCATTAACTGCAAGGAATGCTTTGGGATAATATGTACATGAAGAAGAGTGTAATGTCCTTTACAAGTAGATATTTTAATTTGTGATTGAATAACACATACATCTTGTATTGTTAAGTTCATATATGCAACTTTACAAATCCTGATATTAGTGGTAATATTCCTTGATTATTGTACACTCTTTAAATATGCATTGGTATGATTCCCATTGGGAGATCTAGGGTAATGTGGTTAGATAACAGTAAAATATGATACTTGTATTAATGTCATTACCATTAGGAATGTTTGAGTCTTATTCATGAAGGCCATGTATAAGGTAAGAGATGAAGAGAATTAAAAAAAACCCAATGCATTGCATATTTCAAAGGTGATAAACTGTCTCCAAAACTAAAAATAATCTATACTGATATTCATTTCGTTGATATTATAGATAGATGCTATAAACAAATAAAAAATAAGTTATTTTTTCTTAATAGTCACTCCCCTTAATTCCATCAAGATATGGAGACGGCATTTATGCCTGTATATGGTAGTTTAAGAAATACTGCTGTAAAATATGTTGTCAGAATATTGATATGAGTTTGAAGGTGTCACCCATTATAAGCAGCATTTTCAAATCTACTCACATTATGCTTGCATAGCTCTAACAGTCTTTGATATTCCTTTGCTGACTTGGTGCTTAACTTTTAACAGTGTTAACATGAAGGTAATAACAAATAACATACCTATTTGCATTGATATATAGTGCTTATTGCTAAGCGTCAATCTATTGATATTGTCAATGAAAAGTGTGCAATCGTGTCTATTATCAATTGATGTCAACATTAAGCATTAGGTGCAGGGCTACATTAATATTAATTGTTGTATATTCAACAAGATGAGATATGTGGACACTCCAGAAATAATCATGCAGTGTGTAGATTCTCACTGTGGTATCTCATTCAGTCCGCTCGTCAAATTAGTGTATTGTAGTGTTAATAATGCATGCAATAATTACTCGTTATAGTATTAGGCTAATCACACGTGTTAGCTAGAGGATGATTCCTCACTGGTATGAAGAGTTGATGTCTCCTGTAAATGCAAGAGCCAAAACAGGTATCAAATTTGAAATAGTTGAAGTTTTTTTACATACTAATAGTCCTCAATCTTAACTATCATAAATATTTATATTATCTTCTGATTGAAGAAGAAATAAATTAGGTTTCATTAATTAAATGGTTTTATTTAGAAAAATGTTTACCTCTGCTGATTTCAATGTTAAAGTTTTAAGTATAAACATATTTGTAATACAGTAATTTGGATTTCTGTTTTTAAAAAAATGGACAAAATAAGCATCACCAATAAGTTGAATCATTTATTGAAATATAAAAAGCAGACAAAAGACATTATTATAACGAAATATTAAAAGGTTCTATATTTAAGCCCAGATAATGATTTTCATTAAAACAATGGAATTTGAGGATGTCTATGTTAATTTAGGGAGATGATTTAAATAAATTTAGAAATGGATTTCTAAACAAATCAAAGAAATGTTTAATTGTGAAAAGCATATGATATATCAAACGTGGTATTTGATCTGTAACCAAATCAATAAGATGCATTGCAATATTACATTTTCAGATTCAACATTAAAAATGATTGTTCAAAATAAAAGAACATTTTATAAGATTATTTTTTAATGTAAAATCAACTTTTTTACTTAACTAATAGATTACCTGTCACTGTGGACTTCTGGCAACATACACTTCCTCATGCTTAAATTACACATTCTAATGTGTCTTTGCATATAAAAATAATGTTTTTTAATGCAATGGCACATTCATAAGTAATTTCAACAAAGTGATGCAAAGAATATATCCACAGAAAGAAGGTATCTCAATCTATCACTGTCCAATATTTTCTAGGAATGGAAAGAGTCATATATATAGTAATTATTATGAAGAATAGAGAGATAAATGAGGATGTTTTCAAAGCAAACACTCCTATATGTTTCCCTGTATCTTGTCTAGTGTATTTGTAAAGGTTATTGCTAAATTGGAGTTCTGCTTTGATAATCTCAATGTTTTTGGTCAAACAAGGTCCGCAAAAATCTCTTTATATTCCAATTGCTGTTCCATAAATAAAGATATTTTATCCACATTCAAATTAATCTCATGAAGCTTATAATGCAGAGTCTATTCATCAAGTATTTGTTTGTTGGACATATTTCAATGAGGAATTAGAGGTTTTTATGGATATACAAATTCCAGTGAGGCAACATTTCGCAAAAAGATACCAATACTGATGATCATCACTTGCAAAGAACCTAAATATCTGTTGTGGAACATTGCCTACCCAGAATAAAGAAGTTCTATATCTATTAACTTCATCATCCTCTACTCGAGTAAACAACTATATCTATCTTAGAGGCTTTTACTCACTTATAACCTTTACGAGAGAAAACCAAATGCACGATCTCTATAGTAACTGTTACCGGTATATTCAGCGCTGACATTTAGATCATGGTTAAACCACAAAGGCACACTTCACCGCTCACAATTACGCTTAAAATGCATCCTGTTCAATTTGAAGTATGTAACCATTGTATCACATGTTTGGTCCCTGCATCCTCGTAATTGACCACTTTACACAAGCATTCAGCTTTGTAAATGAAAGGTCACATCAAACAATATTTATCAAGAAGATTTGCCGGTTTGCATGTAACTTTTTAAGATGTCTCCTCTTACATAACCATTTATAGTTTCATGGCTTGTATAATGTTGTCTTTGTGCTTATTCGCTACAATTAATCTCAAATTTTGTTCTGCTCCTTTGTTGATTTTGGTTGAAAGACTTCATTTAATCAACTTATTGAATAAAGATTTCCACAGAAGAATATGATGTCTTCTTGATAGTAACACATTATCATAGTTTTGGAGTTTGGCTGTTCAAGAGTGCTGAGTCATCAGTTTTGAAATTATTCTGATTAAAATGAATTATTCAAATTCAAATCAAACAGATAGAAGTACACAAACTACAAGAGTTTGGGCTTACTTGAAAATATTACTTTACCTATCCAAACTTAAAGACTGAAAAAGGCCTACTTGTTTCTCAGGGGTGAAAAGAAAAATCAGTCGAACAATGTAAATTCATTATCAAATTTCTTGCCATACATATTAAAGTACTTAAGCAACAATAGATAAATGTACAGTACAAAGTAATCCAGAGATGCGAGACTAAAACATTACCATAATGCGAGACTAAAACATTACCATGATGCGAGACTAAAACATTACCATGATGATCATCGCTATGTGGATAACATTTCACGCAAACTTGAGCACTGACATAAAGTGTGTTAACTTGTTGAGAATTTACTCTCACAGTAGGAGGTACTGAGATGGTTATCTTTTAATCACCTGACATACACATTGATTTCGTTTTCATGGGAATAGCTTTTCAGTGTTGAATTCAAATTGGATCAATAATGTCAATAAATTGTATTTTGATTTAGATGTGTAAAAATATTTTGAAAGAAATACCTAAACCACAGGTTTGCATTGAGGAGACCAGGTGTGTAAGGAAATATTGAGAGTACTTTACATAATTATCTGTCAAACTTGAAAATATTGCATTCACAACTTCACATTGCTACTTGACATGAGGTGTGTTAGATTGTTCAGATTTACTACAAAGTCTGCATTGTAGGAGCTAGAGATGAGTATCTAATCATTTGACATACCCATTTATTTTCATTCTCATGGTAAATATTTCTTTCAGTGTTTCTCAAATTAGATTACTAAAGTCTATGAAAAATTAATTTAGATGTGTAAAAGCTGTAAAAGAAAAATTTTAACAAGATTTCGACCAATTCGTCTCTGATTGGTTGATTTGAAAGATTTCCCAGTGTTAAATGGCAATGAACACCCGCAAATTGGCTAAGGCGAATCACCTCGAAAGGATACATTATTTTGTTTGCCTCAACATTAAATTTTTCTGATTCTGGTGTGTAAGAAAATATTGAAAGTACTTTACATCATTATAGCTGTAAAACTTGTAAATTCCCACTGACCACTTTACATTGCTACTCAGCAAGTTAATGGTTCACTGTAGTGTTTTTATCAATGAATAGCAAACACAACTTTAAATACAATATGTCTACTTTGTGACCTTTGAGGTAATATAATTTCATAACCTTCTACAATTTATGTTATTTTCTATTAAATGTGAAACTTTTTTTGTATGTAATGTAATGAATTAGTTTTCACAGATCTTATGCATGGATTTCAACAGCAGTTACAGTGTTTTTCATCTTGTTTATTGTCATGAAACTGTTCATGTTCCAAAACTGAAAAAAAAATGTGTTCATCAAACAATTTCACAGAGATGATAAATATTTAAAGCAATGAAATATCTTTGCAATCTTTGTCCATCAATCAAATAGATAATTAATCAACAAGGTTCAAATGCTTTTATGAGTTGGGACATGAATTAATGATACCATGATGTAGGGTTCCTTCAGATATGACTAAATGGCATCAGAAGAAGACTTCACGGTCCAGTAGGTGTATTGTACGGAACATTGACTCCCTCTGTCTCGTGTACCTACTCAGGTGGAGCGATGAAGCACTTCCATGTCTCTTCATTCTGTCTCTTTACAAATGATTTCTTGTCCACATAGCAAAGGAATAGTCACGGTCTGGTAGGTACTGTAGTGGAACCAGTAGAGGAGGAAACCACATGATTCGTGCTGCTGGGTAGTTCTACATGAGGACTTTACATGGGTAGTGGCCAGGTAATTGAAGCGATCAAAATGTTTCCTTGGTTCATGATTCAATACAACACAAATTATTCTAGATTGAACAGTATTGAACTAGTGGCCAGGTAATTGAAGCGATCAAAATGTTTCCTTGGTTCATGCTTTAATACAACACAAATTATGCTAGATTGAACAGTATTGAACTAGTGGCCAGGTAATTGAAGCGATCAAATGTTTCCTTTGTTCATGCTTTTATAAAACACAAATTATTCTAGATTGAACAGTATTGAACTAGTGGCCAGGTAATTGAAGCGATCAAATGTTTCCTTGGTTCATGCTTTTATAAAACACAAATTATTCTAGATTGAACAGTATTGAACCAGTGACCAGGTAATTGAAGCATTCAATGTCAATGTATCCCTTGTTCATGCTTTGATTCAAGACAGATTATCCTTAACTGAGAAGTATTGAAACTCTATACTGTTTGCTTAGGATACTTTATGATGATTGAAGCATGTGTGCCTTTTGTGTGGAATGATTCATGGCTTATTTTCATGTCATGTTCTTGATGTTATTTGTCCTTAAACAATGTAATTATGTAGAATTGTATAGTTTGATTTTGTTTGTTATGCATTTTATTATGTTATTCAAAACTTAAAAAAAAAAGACATAAACTTATGAAAAGTCAAATTATTTTGATAATTGACTCATATTTCACAATGATTACGGCTTTTATCAACACTGAGTCATGTGCAGCTTTTGTGCCATAACAAAGTGGCTAATTTAAAGGTGTCACAACTTGTTCACAATGGAATTCAGATGATTATCATTAATATCTCATACAGTGCTGCTTCTTTATAAATGTATTATAAAACAATTTTCAAAGAATTCATTACCTTTATTGATCTGTTACAAAATAATAAATTCAAATTATATTAAAAAAGTTATCTCATTGAGCTTACCTATTTATGCCCAACAGTTAAATGCAATAGAATTTTTATTTATCAATGATTTGTTTATTTTCGGCTGAGACATTTAAAATCCTGAATATCTGGTGTGTGTCTCTATGCAGTACAAAACTTTATATATCAATTTTTCTTTCTTTGAAACTTTTGTGTACAACCTTTGTTTACAGTTGAAAAACAGGCATACGAAACAACTTTAAGATTGATCTTATCTTTGAACAATCAATAAATATTAGATTAGTGTAATAAGGTTCTGGACAAAAACTTTCTATTTCACACCTTATTGAATGAAGGTGAGGTAATATAGATTTTATTGGCGCACATAAAGAGGTGATACAGACCCATCAAGCTTTCTGATTGGTTGAGGAGGAGAGAGATATGAGAGTGAAGTGTTCCGTGGGGAGAGATTAACACTGGCAATTGCATGTGTCACTCAATCTAGTGTCACCACACCTTCAGCCATTTTTGTTCTCAATCACACGTGAAAAACTGTAATAGAGTTCTAAAAATGGTTTAGAGGAGTGATGGTTGATTATTTGTTGTTGTTAAATTGAACCAATTATGCTTAAGACTGTACTTGATTTTTATGTCTTGATTTAAAAAAGATAGTCTTGTTCCATTTCTAGCTTTTTTCTTAGTTTTCAGTTCAGGGGTTATGTTGACCTGTTTCGATAGGTAGGGACTTCTGATGATAGAAGTATCATATACTTCGAATTCTCTAATCTTTTAAGGACAATAATTCATGAATGGATGACATATCCTAAGTTGCTTAATTTGTCCCTATTTGTATAAAGATTTGTATTATTGACACTCAATATTTGTAAGCACCAAAGATTAAGTTCCAGGCTTTGTGCTGGAGGTAATGGTTGAATGAAGAATACTTTCTGACCTCTGGCTATATGGAGCTATCTGACCATCATATATTCTAATTCTCAAAGGAATTATACATTCTCATGGGAAATATGCTGTTATTTACGAAATATACAACACTTAATGATAATTGTTTCCAAACTGCAATATTACCTCTATAATTCTATAGCAGAGAAGAAATGATTAGCTCCCTAGACATTGTCAGTGCCAGAAAAGTCAATTTATAATATGATACTGGGCAATTATTCCATTGTTATGGTAATTATTGTTTGTTGATTATAATAATTATTGGAATAATAAGTTCCCTTAATCATGACATGGGTGAGAATAACTAATGTGACAAAAAACAGAAACTGGTTGAAACTATCAGTTTTCCTTGAGCCACATCTGTATTGAGCTGCAAGTCATGTATCAATGGAACCTAGGTGTAGAGTCTTGAATGACATGCCTATGAATAGAGGAAAAGATAATAACGGTGTCATCATTTTTCGTGTTCATGTGTTGTGTTGATGGAATGGTGCTTGTAATATACAATCATAATCATATGTGAAATCTTTAAAAAAAAACAAATTTCAGCTGTATTTGTTATGTACAATTATGATCACAATAGTTATCGTTGGTAAGTTATTTATTGGAGTCCGCAATATCCTCAACCTGCGAACTAGTAAACCAAAACTTGTTGTCCCTATTACATTCAACAAACAAAAACTCCCTTATACGATAAATCCAAACATTATTGCCAATATACCCAATAAACCAACAAGTTCAAGCAGTCAAACCATTTAACAATAATGTTTTGGTTCCTCATTCAGTATTCCAACATACTTCTTCCCTTTAACACAAACTAGAACAAATTTTAGACCTCTGTACATGAAGCCACAATTTTAGTCCCTGTAAAATAACAGTAGTGTTTAGGTCCTCTTACATAAATCCCAAACAGTCTAGTCCCTTGTAAACTAGCCATGATGAAAGATCCTCTGTACAACCAGCCAAAACTTCATGTTCCTCCCTTTACTAAACCAGAAAAGTCCTGGTATGCACAGTCAGCTATACACAATATCATAACCTCTGGCCCCTGGATCCTCTGTCTTATGAGCCAAAACTTCTTAGTTCCTGTACTCTATAGCTAGCAGTAATGTTTAGATAATCTGCATGCTGAACCAGTACATTTTAGTCCCTGTAAACTAACAATAATTATTAGATCCTCTGTACAACCAGCCAAAACTTCATGTTCCTCCCTTCACTAAACCACACAAATCCTGGTATGCACAGTGCTCTCTATTATGGGCCAAAACTTCTTAGTTCCTGTACTCTAGCAGTAATGTTTAGATAATCTGCATACTAACCCAGAACATTTTAGTTCCTGTAAACTAACAGTAATATTTAGATCCTCTGTACGACAAGCCAAAACTTCAGATCCTCCCTTCACTAAACCAGATAAGTCCTGGTATGCACAGTACTCTCTATTATGGGCCAAAACTTCATAGTTCCTGTACTCTAGCAGTAATGTTTAGATAATCTGCATACTAACCCAGAACAGTTTAGTTCCTGTAAACTAACAGTAATATTTAGATCCTCTGTACAACAAGCCAAAACTTCATGTTCCTCCCTTCACTAAACCAGACAAGTCCTGGTATGCATAGTCCCCCGTACACGATACCACAACCTCTGGCCCCTGGATTGTCGGTGGAGTGCAACTAGGAGAAGAAGGAAATGTGGAAGTGTGCCGCTGCCTGACAGGTAATAGATCTGTGCACCCACGTGGAAAATGATGCACACTGTCCCTGTAATTGCCTGGCTACATCAAACATTCACTACCTAACAGCAGAAATAGACAACAAGCTCTCCTTACTTTTGAAGCAGACAGATAGATAGATATTGTTTATAATTGTGTCACAAGTTAAGTACACAAATATAAGAAGGCATTTTTAATAGACACAATTTACTCCAGGCATTTTGTTGATTATGAGACATTTTGACATTTTAAACTTTACACAATACACGTATGATGAAAGAAGTTAGTAACAATTACAGAGTCGCACTCCAATGTTGCAATGTCTCTAGGTTATCTGCTCTGCTTGTTAATGGAATAAGTGCTCTCTTCTTGAACTGGTGCCTAACTATAGCCTTTGGTAGGAATATATTTTAAAAAGATACATTATGGGATCAGAGGATAATGGATTTATTGGTTTTGTTGCCACATGTATTAAAAGCAGTGATAAAATCAAAATCATTAGTGACTTGTTTTTGAATTGCAGCATGATTTCAACATTGGTAATATAATTTTGTGTAGGAAGCCATTTGATAAAAATTGTGTAGTTTATAGATTAGGATTTAAAAGCTATATGCAATTTTATATTGATAAGATTTGTTGATGATTTAGGAGATTTCATATTCAAAATGTTTGATATTTGAAGAATTACGGAAGCATCCTAGTGCCACAGTGAGAATTTTTTTTATCTCCTAATTAGGAGATACTATCTTCTAATTAGGAGATACTAACTCCTAATTAGGACTTAGTTATCACCTAATTAGGACTTAGTTATCACCTAATTAGGAGATACTAACTCCTAATTAGGAGATACTACATCCTAATTAGGACATAAGTATCTCCTTATTAGGACTTCAATCAATCAAAACTTTATTCAGCATGGAGGTCATTCAAAAGTTAACCTTTTTTACTTATATTCACGCCCACCTGCAGACCTATATATTTTTATCCTTTTACAAATATTTACAATGTAGTTTGATAAGTTGAATGAAATAAATGACATTATAAATATTGACTGGTGATGAGGTCTATACCTGTTTTATACCTATTTTTCGAGAAGTTCATAAATATATATCACTCTCTAAAAGATTCGATAATTAGGAACATTTTCTCTTTAAGCTTGTACCAAAATCAGATTGTGACTTTGTCTGTACTCTTGTATATATGTATATACCTTAATCCTGTATCTTTCGTTATTTTCAATGTACATAAACATGCATTATTATGTTTCGATATTATATGTAAAAACTGTACATAGGAGAGGGTTTCACTAAGTTGGATAACTTGTACCCAATCGTTTCACCTGAAAAAATATGTTTAAATCAATCATACCTGTTTTATGGACCCTAGGAAAACAATATTGACCGAGGACAAAGTTAATGGATTTGAGGAAACAATATTGACCAAGGACGAAGTCAGAGGTCAATATTGTTTTCCTCGGGTTCATAGAAAGAGGGCTGGACCGAATTCACCAGTTCACAGTTATTTTATTACGCTTCGATACAAAAAGGAAAATACGAAAAAGACTACGTGATCTACAGCAATAAGGTTCAATTGCTTTGGGACAAGTGGACAATGACGTCATGATCAGAATCGAACCAAATTCCCGTAGTTAGCCGTAGTTTTTGTTGTCTTTTCGTTTTTGTATATCTGAATAATAAAACAATTATGCAATGGTGAATGTTTTATTGATCTGAGGAAAACAATATTGACCTCGGACTTCGTCCTCGGTCAATAATGTTTTCACGAGTCTATAAACTTTCTCCTAAACTTTTATTATTATATGAAAGACAAAATATATTATGATCTTTAGTGCTTTTGTGAGTCTTTTATAGCATAGATCATGTATAATATACTTTTAAAGTATGGGCGTTATCGGTCATTAGAAGTTAGACCTAGCAATCACCTAATAGATAGATAATAAGTCCTAATTAGGTGAAAGCTAAGTACTAATTAGGTGATAGCTAAGTCCTAATTAGGTGAAAGCTAAGTACTAATTAGGTGATAGCTAAGTCCTAATTAGGACTTAGTATCTCGTAATTAGGACTTAGTTTCTCGTAATTAGGAGTTAGTATCTCCTAATTAGGTGATAACTAAGTCCTAAGTAGGTGATATCTAAGTCCTAATTAGGTGATAACTAAGTCCTAATTAGGTGATAACTAAGTCCTAATTAGGTGATAACTAAGTCCTAATTAGGAGTTAGTATCTCCTTAGGAGATAGTATCTCCTAATTAGGAGATAAAAAAAATTTCTCACTGTGGCACTAGGATGCTTCCGTAAAGAATAGATGTGTGCGAATCCACTTTGTAGAATTCTGGATTCTGTGCCTAACAAATTATGCACTGAAAGTAGTGTTATTTACTTGTATCAAATTTCAACAGTTTCACCCTGAGGAAGGTGAGTGTTTGGACCTCTAGATCTACTAGCTATAGTACCTACACACATAAAAGCCCAGTAAATTACAGGGACTTGACAGTTATTGTAAATCCTAAAGGCAGACAGTTGTAAATAACTCGTTAGTAAAACAAGTTCACCTGTCCTTCAGTGAGAATTGTCTGTCTAATCGTTGCATGAATGTTCAGTTAATGGCATTATCAAGATTAAGGATTGAATTAAGAAAGAGAAAAATGTAGGGTCTCTCAAAATCAAATGATAAGCGATGTTTTATTTCAATTGATTGAAGTATACCCCCTAATTTAATAATTTAAAAAAAAAAAAAATTTAATCATTTTAAAAATTTCTTGTAATCTTAAGAATCTAATTGCCTTGTTAATTGATGCACTACAGTAAAAAAACTATGCATAAATTTTCAAAGTAAAAACTACAATGTTAATGTTGCCAAATAATAATTGACACAAGATACAATTTTATTCAAAGACTTACTTAGTCCATTTGTCATTGGCAAATTGAAGAATTATATTTTTAGATGAAATTTATTATGAGATAAGAATACTGGAAAGCTCTGACGATATCATGATTCTGCAGCTGAAACCTATCAGCGATAGAGAATTGAATACCATATGAGACTCTTATGTCAAGTATTTTCCAGAGATTAATTGATCGTTTAAATGTCAAATGACAGATAAAATCGTAGAATTTATTTCGTCTATGATTATGATTCCGCTGTAAGACCAATTCAATTAAGGAAAATTTCTTATATCTTTAAAAAGCAGACAAAGTTGTATGAGATTAATTTGTTATGCCTTAAGAGATTTTGTATTTTTCTTTTAAAACTGAAAAGTTATGCTTAGACAAGTTAAACTGTTGTTAAAGTTGCTGGCTGTTAGATGAACTGGCGGAGATATTTCAAGAACAAGTCCTCCTAATGTATTCTGATCTTGGCTGTTTGGCCGCTAAGAGCTTCTAGCTAGTTTATTGTGTAACATTGTTTATTATTGATAGAACACCAAGATTGATATCTTAATTGGGTTTTCAGTTTGGCATTACTTACCAGAAAGTTATTCTGCCACTTCATACATTTAAGGTCCATGAGATTCTGACATTTGAAACATAATATTTTCTTATGTGGCAAAAATGTTTAAACTAATAATACATGATGCAGATACACATTAGGTCACTAATGTTATATCTTTGATATTTCTAGTAATATCTTGTTTGTGAAATATACCATCATTACAAGCCAACAAAATAAACCAATTGCTTTATTTGAAAAAAAATCAGAGAGAATAAGAGCTTTGAGATCAACTTTATTATATGCTTTAGTGTTATTGTGAGTAAAAAACATAACGCTTCGATGAAAGTACATTATGATGGGAATGATTTCTAACTTTTATTCACCCATGTTAAGCTTGCAGACTTAACATCACAAGGGAAATCAGAATTTATCATCTCACTCCAAGAGAAAAACATGATCAAAAACATGCTGGAAAATAATAGGATTTTCTTTCTTCATCCCAATGATAACAACACTGACTGCGAACCAGGAAACTAAAAACGTGAATTATCTTTCTGGCTGATTTGGTCTGATAGTGTAGCATGTTAGAGGGGGATTGAGGCATAAGTTATGAAGTATCAGGAAGCAAGTTGAACAAAGGGAAGATGAGTAAGAAGGCAGCACAGTGAGGGATGTCTGTGGGTAAATGTTCTTTGCATTTTTGTAGGTAATGTAGGGTCATGATTTGAGACAGGTGAAATATTAATTAGCTTTAGTCTGACTCAGCTTTAGCTGAAGAGTTTTGTTGGTAAATGCTCTAAGTTATGAAATATCAGAAGCACAATGGAACGAAGGCAAGGTTCACAAGAAGGATGTGCAATGACGGATGGATGTGGGTAAATCTTCCGTACATTTAGTAGGTGATGTAGGGTCATGATTTGAGACAGGTGAAATATTAATTAGCTTTAGTCTGACTCAGCTTAGCAGAGGAGGTCTTTTGGTATGTTATGAAATATCAGGAAGAACAATGGAGCAGAGGCAAGGTTTATAAGAAGGCAGAGAATAATGGATGTCAATTGGAATAAGTTCTGTGCACTTTGGTTGGAGGAGGGGTCATGATTCAGAACAGGTAAGTGCGTGTGAGTCTGGTCACCAATATTAGAGAATGTCAATGGGTAACTGCTCTGTGCATGAGGTATGACGTATCAGGAAGCAAGATGAACTGAGGCAAGCGGGACAAGAAGGCAGCACAATGAGGGATGTCCAGGGGAAAATGTTCCATTCATTTGAGTTGGCAGGTGGTTTATGATTTAGAAATGGTAAATATTATCATATCTAAGGCTGGTTATTGTAAATGATATATATTATATTTACAATGTTATAAATTTGTTTATGGTTTTCATTCTTGAAGATACTTGAGGCCAACCAAAATTAGTGAGAGATGTCTGAAGGTAAGCGTTCTGTTCATGTATGGAAGAAGTGGCGGGTCATGCTTTAGGACAAGTAAAATATTAATGTGTTTGAGGCTAGTATGATTGAATCATTAGACGAGGACTCAAGGGAGGATCAACACTGACATGCATGCTACCCTGGCTTCCTAGACCGTGGGGCTAGCCAAGAAAATCTGTTGGTAAATGTTCTGTGCATTTGGGGTTGAAGTTTGTGGTACTTGATTCAGGACTGATGAAATGTTGATGTACTTGAGTCTAAAAAGTTAGTTGAGAATATTTTAAGGGTCAATGTTTGGTCATTTAGGGTGGGAGGATACATATCATGATTTCCGAGTGGTTTTTGCATTTTGGTGGAAGGTTGATTATTTCAGGACTGACAAAATGTTAATGTTTTTTAGGTCAACTGAAGATCTATTGATGGATGTCTGATGGTAAGTGTTATGTGCATGTAGGGTATAGTGTTGGATCATGCTTCAGGACAGGTGAAATATTCATGTGTGTGAGGCTGGTATGATGGAATCATTAGACGAAGTCCCAGGTGACTATCAGCACCAACATGCATGCTACTCTAACCTCGTAGACTGTCGAGGGAGATGCGCTGACTCTGAGATGAAGATCTGGGCTTGCATGCTTTGATCCTTCTCAGGAAATCTTCACGATTCATTGACTGGAAAATTGATGATTTGATTAACCAATCCCTCAGTATAAGCACTTAAGGTTTTTTGGTATTGTGAAAGTATTGTCTTCAGTTTGGGCTTGTTAGAATCAGATTGTCCTGTGACATTTCAAATTGCATATTTCAAAATTGGTAATATGATGCATATTATTCTTCTGACATGAAGGACAATATTGACCTAAATACAATTTATTTGCTGAAAAACAACAAGGCATCTTTATGAATGTATTAACTTTCATAGCTTCAGAGCATCAAAGTTTCAAATGTATAAACAATACCATTTAATTATACCCCCGCTACGACGTAGTCGGGGGTATATAGTGCACCGCGTGTTCGTCCGTCCGAAATCGTTTTCGGAGCATTACTCTAAAACTATACCACTTGGAAAATTCAAATTTGGTATGGGAGTAGCCTATATGATGCTGTTGTGCCTTTTAGGGGTTTCATCTCAATGGTTCAAATAATTTTTGAAATTTTGACCAAAAAACGTCCGATTTCTTGACTTTGTCTCGTTTCCGGAGCATAATTAAAAAACTATACCACTTGGAAAATTCAAATTTGGTATGGCAGTAGCCTATATGATGCTGTTGTGCCTTTTAGGGGTTTAACCTCCAACGTTCAAATAATTTTTGAAATTTTGACCAAAAACGATCAGATATTCGGACTTTGTGTCGTTTCCGGATCATATTTTAAAAACTATACCACGTGGAATTATGGAACATATGACTTTTCACTATTTTCGTCAAGGAAAGGCGGTCAAACTACAGGCGGGGGTATGTGAGCTGCGCTCACTTTTGCCTTGTTTTCATAAGAGTAATAATTTTAAACATTAGCAAAAGATGATTTTTGCAGCTTAATGGTTAAAACAGTTCAGTTTCAAACAATGTCATGTTTTATTAATAGTTTAGAAATAAAGACAGATATAAACAACACCTTGCAATAACCATCCTCATCCACAACCGCTAAAGTTAACTTCTGAAACATCAGAATACCCACATCAAACATTCACTGTACCTTCAAGTGTTTAAGCTGTGTTCTCTTCTTACATTGTTAGAGAGAAGAAATAAAGGTCATACTTCTAATAACTCTTTACTATCTGTCTCACTGATTGTGCTGGAGGACTTGAATCATTTGGCAAGTGGACATTGAGTTATTATTTTTGGGTGGAATTTTGAAGTTTAGAAATGGGTATGATCACAGCTGTAGAAAAGTAAATCATCTTAAGACACTTGCAGTTATTTGTGAAACTATAAAAAAAACTTTATTATAACTAAGTGAAATTAAGAAATATAGAGGAAAAGCGCTGTTTGCACACAAATTATCTGTTCTATCAGTCATGATAACAATGTGACAAAAGATTGCAGGTATTTTAATTTATGTGTTCATATTTCAAGAGGTAAGTGATGGGATGACTTACTCTGCCCCCTTGGAACTATCACCAACAATGCTTACAACTAACAAGGAGTGTACCTACAGAAAGTTAAGGAACAGTTCTTCATGCATCTGTGTGTCACCTACCAGAAGTAGACAGACCTGTATGTATAATTGATCAGTGCCTCTCAGGTCTCTGTCACTGAGGAAATAAGTCCAGGAGGAGAACCGAGCAGCTAATCTTATTTGGTCTGACCTTTCCTTTCTGACCTTCAGAATGTCTCCCTAATCGTTTACATTTCTTCAAACATGTCCAATGGAAGCTCGTGGTCGGACAAAGGAGAAGAAAATAAGTTTAGGATAAGGTTCCAGACATTTTGTAATAGGATTGGCTGTACATGGTTTTAGCTGTTGCTGATGGCTTGCTTGTTTTCTATCAGCTTTACAGAATTAACAGGGAAGCCTTTTGTGGTACTACTTTACTGTATGTAGACATGTCTTTTTACTGAGGATCCAAAGTTGCCAAGCCCTTGAAAGAACAGATTCATTAATGTCTTTTTAACTAAAGATTTAGACTGTAGATTGTAGATCCATATACTGTTAACAAACCTTACACAAGGATTTATTATTTATGACCAGATTACCCTTGATTGATAGTTGATTCATTGGGAAAGTGAAAGTAAAGAACATAATTCTTTCCCTATTCAAAACCTTAAAACTTTTAAAACTGTTTTTCCAAGGTGATAATGTGTTCAAAATGATGTCAGGCTGTCAAAGACGATGATATTTTGATAATTCAAGCATATTTTCAGCTGTTTTTATTTCATGTAAGTGCTGGAGGAACTGTTGTCAAACTACAAGAGACAAGAAAGCAAACATAGACTACAGAGTGTTTTTGAGGCTTAGTTAGAAATAATTCTAGGTTATATTTCAATTTGGAAATTGTTTTCTATAAACTAATTTATGGTCTCTGATAAAGGTATTACTAAACAGATTATTGTAAAAAACAGAGTTTGCTAGAAGATGATTTCATCTTTAACTCATTTAGCTCATGGCATGGCATGGTGTCCGGTCATCCGTCCGTCCATCAGTCTGTTAAGTTTGTTCATTTTCAACTTCTTTTCCAGAAGCATAAGGTCCAGAAACCTGAAACTCTGTGTACAGACTCCTTGACTAGTGAGGGTTATAATTTATGGCTTTGCTTGCCCTTTGGCCTCTAATAAGGGCTTGGTGAACCTTTGGATCCTAAAGACTAAACTATCAATTGAAGATTTTGTAGCCTTCTTACTCAATTTAGAGTTGATCCATTCCAACTTATTATATATTTTTTTACTGTTTGAACAATTTCCATTTCTGAATTGATAACTGCTAATTGAAATCACATTGCCTATATACTTATTTTAAGAATTTGTGACCCTGTAGCCCCTATAAAGTGGCAAACAACATTGGGCACACCCTAAAGCAAAATTAAATATGAAGGCTGATGAGCTACAGTTCCAAAGGCTATATTTCTATATTCCAATTACCAAGTGATGTTAAGAAGTTTTAACCTTCTTTAAATACCACTCATTGACATAAGGTGATCCATATATGATATCATGTCCATACCATGCAAACAAAGACATGAATGATGAGAACATTCTATATCTATTCCAAGACTCACATGGAAAACTCACATATCAGTAAGCACACAACAAACATCTTCAGGTGAAATAATATCAATTATCAGAATTAATAGAAATGAAAAGTTGCTATGGCAACTTGACAATTTTGTTATTATGACTCATGAGACTTGTGATGAGAGGTATCAGATTACCATTAGAGTTTCTAGCTCTTCTTTGGACAGAAATAGAAGTCACAATGGCTTTCCATATGCACTGACCATTTCTGGCTGTTGAGGTGTCCCTTTGTCAGAGCAAGTTCCTTGAGGTGTAGAGTTAACCAACATTTTTGCACTCAGTGAGGATTTTATTATAATGCCATATTTATTACGTACTTTATCACCATTTCTTGCTGAAGCTGAATTTGTTTCTTAGGTGCAAATGACAATGGACTTGTATCTTTAAAACCCTTGTGTGCCTTTTGATTTGTTACTTCGGTTCCAATTTCTTGTTGAATCTTAGTGTTTCTCAATTGAGTGATAATAACTTGTTGAGGTTGTGTTTGTTTCTTAGCTTCTGTCTTTCTTGCAAAAGAATTGGTTACCAATACTTAACTTATGGCCCTTTCCTCATTGACGATTTGTTTGTTACTTAATTGAGTGCTATTTAACTGTTGGGATTGTATTTGTTTCTATTAGATGCCCATTTCTTGTGAAAAACATTTTTATTTGCCAATATTTAAGTGCCTATTCCTGTTGAGGTTGGACTTTTTCCTTAGGTACTGCCTTTTTCTGCAACAATTGTTTTTACTTAGTGCTGATTCCTTGTTGAGGCTTTATTTATTTCTCTACTGCCCAGTTCTTGTCTCTTTGACTGCAGCACAACTTTCTTCAGAGGAAACCTGTAGTATGGATGAAAGTGCTAGCAGGAGGGGGAGAGGGGGATTGTCTGTTTATTCATAACCATCTGGCACTATCAACAAACTATACAGCTTATTCAGGTGCAAAGCAAGCATTGTTTTTTACCTTGTTGGTCATCTCCCCATACTCTCTCCTCAATTACTTCTGATCCCATTTAATATTTGATTTTTGCCCTAGCTTTGGTCTCTCTTCAGCAAAATTAAAGTCCTGTGCTACATTATGATCAAATGTTATAACCTTTATTGCATTATTAAATCAACATGTCATATTTCATTCTCAGTGTATGTACATTAATGTGCTTTTGATGTTGCCTAAATATCATCTCACCAATTTATCAATGAATACAACTGAATTTATCACAAACGTGCATGTTATTTTTTGTAATTTATTTTAAACGAATAAAAGATAAAACAAAACATTTGTGACAGTGATCCTAAACAGAGCTACAATTAACAAGCTGATTATCCATAAGGCTCTCTTGGAGCAGCTCTCATTAGGCCTCGATAGTAGTTTTAATTATTTCAAAAAGCATTTATCATTTTGAAATATCTGAATGCCATTGTGAAAATGATTAATGGGAAGGTGATAAAATCCTTTGTTATTTAGAAACATCTCATGCTATTGTGTAAATGATTCATTGGACAGTGGATATACCAGAATAGAAGACATTACATTATTCTTTCTTAATGATCATGTTATGTAGACAACACCATGTATAACATTCAATCAGACTCAATATGATGATTACAAATATGATAGTATATATAGAATTAATACATGTATCTGTAAATCAAATTCAAGGATGGAAATTGATTTATAACAACATAGAATATTCAAGAGAAATTTATCACTTGATTCTGTTGAAATTTGAAACCAGTGTGTTACAGCAACACATCCCTGTTTGTAGTTGGTGAGATGAACCTAATATAAAAAATGAGACTACATTTTTTGCCTTTTGACTAATGTCGAGGTAAATTTTTTGAATAACTATGAAGAAGGGTGAGAGACGTTTTTCAACCATATTTCAAGAATCATTTGATGCACTGTCTGAAATGGCCTGGTAGTGACAAATTTGTTTTCTAACAGATGAAGTGATGGAACCAATGCAACAGAATTACTCGATGACTACAAACCAATTTTCACTACAAAAAGCAATATGGTTGATGACTTCCAGTTGATAATATAGTCATGTAAACCACTGTAGATTTTACATTATGTTTCTGTTAGGTTTACATCAATGTGATTTAGTGAAACAGAATGCTGAAAAAAGACAACATTTTATTGTGATCACAAATTCAAATCACCTTCAAATTTCAATTGAGAGTCAAAAGTTTAAAGTTGATGCTCCTATAATTCAAACAATGATTGTTAAAATTGTTGACAATTGTACAAATGTTTAAAGCTCGGTTTGTCACTTGTAAGCACTTCTTAATGCAAAATTGAAAGACTACCAACATACAATAATAATATTCCTCCTAAGACATTTAACATTTGCCTTCATTCCTAATGTATATCTCCAGTATATGAGCAAGTAAGTCTTGATGGAATCATTGATGATGCCCTGCACTCGTCTGTAGATATTCGATGAATGTAATTGATATTTAATCTGCTGCGAGCGTTGTGTCCAGTGATAGGTCTGGATGAAACCTTCCAGTGCTGGTATTTGATAGATGGACCAATACTCTGCCTCTCTTGAGTCAACAGCCCTCTAGCATATTTTCATATAAATCAAAACTGGCCAAGATGGAGGCCAGTAATCGATGGAGGGAGATGGACATTTTGGCAGGGGAAGGAACACAAACAAGTGCTCAGACGCTGCTCATTTGCTCTCAACCGGATTAATCCCAAGATAAGCCATGTGGGATTTGCCAGGCCTTGTCCCTGGTTTGAAAGGGTCACCAGGAGGACCAGAGATGAACTGACACCTTGAACTGATTCCATGAACTGACACCTTGAACTGATTCCATGAACTGATACCTTGAACTGATTCCATGAACTGACACCTTGAACTGATTCCATGAACTGACACCTTGAACTGATTCCATGAACTGACACCTTGAACTGATTCCATGAACTGATACCTTGAACTAACATCTTAAACTGGTTCCATTAACTGACACCTTGAACTAATTCTATGAACTGACACCTTGAACTGATTCCATGAACTGACACCTTGAACTGATTCCATGAACTGACACCTTGAACTAATTCTATGAACTGACACCTTGAACTGATTCCATGAACTGACATCTTGAACTGACATCTTGAACTGGTTCTATGAACTCACACAATGAACTAATTCTATGAACTGACTCCTTGAACTGATTCCATGAATTGACACCTTGAACTGACATCTTGAACTGGTTCTATGAACTCACACAATGAACTGGTTCTATGAACTCACACCTTGAATGGATTCCATGAACTGACACAATGAACTGATTGCATGAACTGACACCATAAATTGTTTGCCTAAACCGATTCCATGAATTACCACAATGAACTGACACCATGAACTGAGTGAATGAATGGACAACATGAACTGATTGCATGAACTGATTCAATGGGCTGAAACCATGACACCTTCAACTGATTTCAAAAACCTACACCATGAACTTTCACCCTGAACTCATGCAATGAATGGACAACTTTAATAGATTGCATGAAATTTCACATTGAACTGGTTAAATTCATTGTCACCATGAACTGATTACATTAACTTACACAATGAACTGATTCATTGAACTTATTCCATGAACTTACCCTATGGACCAACATCTTGACCTTATCCATGAACTGATGCAAGTCCCATCCTTGTCTTCTTTTCTACTTTTTCCCTTCTTCACAGATCCTTCTGATTGTTCCTCCTCAAGTCCTTCTGTTTTCTCTTTCCCTGTTCTTTATTCCTCTTTTTCCCTTTATCACTTTAATCGTTTTATCCTCTTTATCCCTTCTCTCAATCATTCAAAGAAATATTTTTATACAAACTTCATATTTTACTCCAACACTGATAGGTCAACTCTTTTATTGTATTCTTTTGAAACTATCATGATTCAGACAACCTTGTTCAATTTATAACTTATTGAATATACTTAAGTGAAAGTGCCTGGTATGGATTTTTGATATATAAGAAAAGGTGTAAGGTAGAGAAATTAAAAGCAATTTGACCAAGCTACTTTATTGGTCATAAGATATTAAATTAATATATCAATGAGAAAATTTCTAATAAGTTTCTATTGACATCAGACATAAAATGTCTTTACTGTTGAAATATTTTGTTTATTATCATCTTATCTCAATATGATACAAAACTACTCACTCATCAACAAGATGAAAACGACGACTACAAATATTTCGATATATGATATTATAATTTCACTAGCACTTATGCCTAAATGAGTGACATTGTAAAAAAAATATATCAGATTTATCTAATATCCTTTCAACATCAAAAACATTAAAGGTAATTTCATAAAAATAAAACTGTGAATTTTCTATCCAAAATCAACTTATTAAAATTCTTCCCTGTTGAAGATGATACAAGAATCGTAAGCTCGACACAGATGACTTTCTGCCAGCTAATGGAAGCTTATGCAATATTCATGGTTACAGGGTTATTAGCAGGTGCTGCAGATTTAGCCTGTCATTTGGATCAAGTTGACAAATAGTTTTGCAATCTTGATTTTATCAAGTCATATCTTTCAACACTTGTTTTACTGAATAGAAAAATATTGTCATTTTGTCAATTTGTTTTGCATAACTTCCTTCCGGAACAGCAATAACTCATAATGTAATGATACTTGAAGTCAACCTTGTAATTCACAAGAGATGGAGTCGGTTTGTGAGGCTTATCTAATCTTACTCTTGCTATTCTCAAATGAAAGGTGTCTGACATTTACATTAGTATTTAAATGATATAATATAAAATCTATCCACAGACAATGTTCACATTAAAACTGGTGCAAGATAGCCCTTTTTTTTGATGTTTTACATGGATGGGTAATCTTGATCTGGTTAAACATTTCACTGAACTTGCTTAATTGTGGGTGCCATATCATTCTGAGGTTCAAGGTTACAGATATAAGAACTTTGTTACATACAAAGGTTAATGCTCTTGATAAGGATTGTTTACTTTTCAATTTCATTCCTTTGTTCTTAGAACTTCCAATAAATATAAAATCTGTGGTGTTCCCTTGATTCCAACTCATCGTTTAGAAAATAATGATAAGTGAAGCAGTCCCTATGAGTGAATATCCCCTCCCTTTTTCAAAATTTATTAATCCACCGCTGCAATATGCTAGAGATAACATTTTACTCCACATTTATCCACAGAAAATCCAAATATGACATGTCCTTTTAATATATATCAATTTATAAATATATTTTATGTTCTCTATGAAAAAGAATTATTAGGATTTGTGTTTCACAAAGTTGTTATTATAAATGATAGGATAGCTGTATGTGCATTTTACTAGGGTCATTTGATCAGAAAGAAAACATTTTTTTTAAACGAATAAGACCAAAAAATATAGGCTGATAGGGATTAATGGGGTATTATTCATAGATTTTGTGATCTAACGAGGCTCCATGACTCAATAATAGTGACACAAACTTGGAAACCTTTCATAATAAAGAAGTTGTTAACCATAAAATTCTTGCTGATCTGAAAAAGTAACTACCTTGCCTTATTCACATAGATAAATAAAGTGTTATCAAAAACTTTTAATTGGATAAAATTGGTAATAATTGGATGTGACCTTATGAATACTGAAATACTACCCAAGATGTGGTAATGGATATCTTTAACATTTGTTAGTAATGAAATCATGCTTACTATTTGAAAAAGAAAATGTAATGAATGATTGATCATTGTAGACTTTGTGGCCACATTTATTTTTTTCCAGTACCAGTAACTCATTTATTTTTCTTCACTATTACATAAGAAAATAGTGATGTAGATATATAGAATCTTATCGACCGAACAACAGAGCTTGAAGTATTGATATGACCAGGAAGGTGAATATTTCTTCCATCAATCAATTCATATTGTTACATTTCATTATCTAGTATTATCAGAGTATAGAATAGAACTTTTAGATTCTGTTATTGTTGATATTTATCATTATGCAAGTTAACATAGCAAAACATAATTCTTTAAAATATCATTCTTAATTAAAACAGAATGCAGAAATCTTTTTTTAAATATTTTTGATTAACCATATTTTGTGATATAGGCAAATAGTGAAAATAAATAAGCACATTATAAGCACACAAGCAGCAAGCAGCACATGTATACAAATACATAAATCTACAATACAGGCAAATCATTAAATAATTTACCAATCAGCCCATGTATACAAATGTATACATACATAAATGCAGAAATCTTGTAAAACCATTTTCCCCCAAGCTTCTAATGATTCCATGGTTGGTGTCAAGTCTTTTCTTTTAATTTTATACCTTTACGGTAGCAGTTCTCAGCATCATGTAGAAATATTGTAAAGCCACATCTTCCAAAGCATATGATAATTACATTTTGGTGTCACATCCTTACTCCATGCCACAAGACATCTACTCCAACTGGTCTTCATAGGGATTTTGAAAATGGAAGGTAGATAGATGATATGAATAAGTTCAATCTCTGAAGATTGATGACCTGTTTACCAGTGCTACACTAGAAGTAGATAATTGAAAGGATAATACAGCATAAACAATTCATGAGACAATAGGAAACTACCTTCATCACATAAATAAAGGGATTAGTGAAGAGGTTAGGCAGCACATAACGTGAGGACTCGTGTACAGAACTTCACACCAGAAACAAACATTGCCAGTTTGTGCACTCCGAGCCACTGGTTTGAGTGTCATCTCAATTACCTACTAGTATTTACGGATAACAGTTTACTTCTTTATTTCATGATTCTGCTATTTTTTCACAATCTTGGTCTTTTAGTACTTTCTGTGTGGAAAATGCATTACATGGTAAATGCAATGTTTCAATTATTGTAAGACTTAAGGTGTCTGTGTGTAAAAGTCTTTCAGATATTGTAAATGGACTGTTCATACAGTTGGATGATTGTATGTTCTCAGAAATGGTATATGTAAGGTTATATTTTGTGTGTCCTCACAAATGGTATATATACAGTTTGATTGTTGTGTGTCCTAAGGAATAGTATATATACAGTTTGATTGCTGTGTGTCCTCAGGAATGGTATATATACAGTTTGATTGTTGTGTGTCCTCAGGGATAGTATATATACAGTTTGATTGTTGTGTGTCCTCAGGAATGGTATATATACAGTTTGATTGTTGTGTGTCCTCAGGAATGCTATATATATATATATATACAGTTTGATTGTTTTGTGTCCTCAGGAGTGGTATCTTAGGAAGTACTTCAGAGAACGGTAAATGCATGGTACCAAGAGTTTGATGAGTGTGAGAGTAGTCTTCATGCTTTCTCTGACAGTGTTCATTTCCTGCTTACCAGGACGAGTTGATCCGCTAATTGCAGCTGTCACTCTCCAGTCTTGCAATTAACCTGTAATGAATGATTAAAAAGGTGTTGAAATGCAACCTTGCATGACAAGATGTTCACTTTAATGTGAACTGGCAGTGAGTATTCGGTTAAGGTCATCACGTTGTGATATGAGATTGTCAGGGCTCGGTACTCTTTGGTGCGTTGATGATGTAATGATGACACACAGTCTCTCTGTCTCTTTCCTGTTGTATTTATCCCGTTGGTATGTAACACTTAAGGATATAGTCATCACACTGTCTGTCTGTACTCATTTTCTCCAGCTCAAGACATATAAACTGTTAGACCCTACTCAATGAAACTTGGTATTGTTATGCCCTTTGTGATTTTCTTGGTGCTTTAAGTGAATGGAATCGGGATAAGATGGCTTTTCATATCTTCAACCTGTTTCAACAAATTTGCATCTTTTTTGGTTTTTAGAAACTTTATAGATTTATTGAGGCTATTTGTATTCTCCAATGAAGAAATTATAATATATATTGAAAGATATATAAAAGTCTGCCAGCCAATTGCCCATAAAAATAATCAGACAACGTTTTCAAAACAGATAATTACCTGTCCTAATTTTCCAACACTCCATACTTTAATTCTGTGTGACAATTGAGATCTCGAATTCCAAACTATGAAAGGATACTGACTTGCAACATGTTAATGCCTAGTTCATACAACACATGCAAGTATACGAGAGTATCAATAGAAGACAAGTAGTGATGACAGCGGCCCTGCAGCCAGTAGGTTATTCAGTCCAGTTCCTCAACACCTCATCATTGTAGGTGTCCGACCTGATCTCGTATATTGACAAGACGCCATCTTCCATCAGCTCTCACACCGTTGCTGTCATGTTATGCTAGGATGGGCAGATTTTTTATATATATTCAAGACATGACTTTATGCTCATTAGTTCAGCTGTTCAAAGGCATCTGAAACTCTATCAGTTAATCTGTCCATTTGTCAATTCGCCTATCCATCCATATGCCCATCTCTGCATTCGTCCATGAACTTTTTGCTTTTTCAATTGAATTTTGGCTGAACCTTTGGTGTAAAAGTACAGAGAACTTGGCTTGTGAGGATCATTAATTGTGCATTATTCCTCTCTAATAGCGGCCTGGGAGGACATGCCATTGAAACCTTTGTTCATCTTCTATTTTGTTACTGTTAAATCAAATCTATTTAACTAAGAAATTTATTTGATATGACTTCCACCACATAGATAAAATCATAACGTCTGATGAACTCCAAAACAAATGGGTCTAGTTTTGTAATTGTCTTATGTATCTTTCATCTATCTATCTATGAATTTTTTAATTCAGAGGAACAATGTCTGTGGCATGAGTTAAATCTATGAAATTCTAAATTATTGAGGTTATTTAGTCAAGCTGTCTTGTGTGATCTGATGTTATTGACAAGCTGTCATGGGCTATCTCCTTCAACACCTTACTGTCAGCTCATTCTTATGATTTGGACGAGTGTCCGAGAATGTCATGTGTCATGTTGGGACACAACCCATAATGAATATAACTTTTTCAGTACTCTAAATATATATATTTTATTGTATTTCTGTATGGCAAAACAATGAATAGGTTATTGGTTATCAAGACAACAATATGAGGTCGGCTTATCTTAAAGGGGCAGTAGCACGTTTTTTGATAATTTTAAATTTTAAAATTTTCACTGATAATTTACTAATAATGCTAAATGTATTATTTTGACAGTTTCAAACATCTCATTACACAAGTCAATCACCCATAGTCGGAGGACAAAGTATGAAGATTCACATAAAATCCATTGGCGGCCATTTTATGTGAACACCTTTAATTCATTTTGTGTAAGAAAAAGGAATCGCATGGCTAAACTTTACATTATATATTTGAATTATTAATGCTCCATTTATTAAAAAAACATTGTCTTTCAGTTGGAACCATTAATTTTCATTTTCCTGACATCACCTTATATTCCCCCTAAAAACGTTCTACTGCCCCTTTAAATGTGTAGATTTGCATCCACAAGTGGTACAGTTTCTGTCCTCTGTCAAAGGTCAAGCAATGAACATAAACACTTTATACACAGACACCATGGGCAGATACAATGTACTTTGAGAACCTCAGTTTGTAGTTTTGTTCCTGCTTAAAGAATGACAAGTAATTTTATGGATATGCAACTTCTTTGTTCTGAGTGACTTTTCAACATAGATCCTAATGTTGATGTCAGGCATTGACAGAAACATTCCCAACACAGAAAAAAGAAAAAGTATATCCATATAATTGAAAGAAGTTGTATATCTATGTAATAGAAAGAAGTTGTGTATCCATAATAATACTTGTCATTGTTTTTTTAGTCAAACAGTGCACTTTTTGTACTTAGTTTGTTTAAGATAATAAATATAATATGTCAGGAATCTGAGAAGTAAGCAATAACACTCCATTGAAAGTTTAAGAATCTTTAACCAAGCAGTGCTTTGACAAGAGCTAGCTCTTCTGCCCCAAGTCATTGACTTATTAGATTCAGCAATGGCCTATTTCCATTATCGGCCAGGGTTTGCTGATTCGCTTGGGGTACTGAAATAGCTTGCAGCCTGTAATAATTTGTTCCAAGAAAAGAATAATTTGATTTTAAATGTGATTTTTTCAGGACTCAATTCAGAGTCAATCCGAGCTGTAACAATTACAGTCGTTTTCTGGTGTCCACTGTCTTGGCTTGATCGAAGATGTCACGTTTTGCTATCTCTTCATGTCAATCTGTTGTACCGATCCCGTAACATTCTGAGAGTTTTCATTAGAAACCAAAAACATAGAAATCAATGCAGGTTTTACAAAACAGTTCAATAATCTTCATTCACATTTCTCTCCGCTATATTACAATGACAATTTTTTGTCCTTATTGCTAATTCTTGTATCATGTAGTGATTAGGCTTAATATTAGATTTGTATTTGCTAAAACAATGATCATACAAAGAATTATTGAAATAAGAATTTCCATCAATTAATTTTTCAACAAAAATAACAGTGTATGAGTTAATGCCAGATAAACTTAATTGTAAGGGTTTGTAACTTTTTAAGGATTTTCTTTGTAACCTGTAAAATTAAGAAAATTACACTGGCTTCATTTTAAGTTTATACTAAATGTGCTTTATGTTGTTTACAATTCAACGTAAAATGATTAGGGACTATTACTTTTTGTTTTGCAATTTCACAGATACGTAACCTTTGTTTCATGTGAGAAAGAAGAAGAATCATATTTTATAAACTTTGTTATAGGACATAGGATTTACTACCTGGCTGATATTTCATGTCAGTCAACATTTCTTTTACAAGGAAAGAAGATAAATCTGTCAGCTTGGCAAATAAATGAATAATATCAAGGAAAGCTGATTCCTCCGAGTAAACAATCAGATATTTAGCAGAAAGCCCATAAAGTGTTTCAATTATTGTCTTTGTTCAATCAAAATCATTGTCAAAATCCATACTATTAACACATGTGTTTAGTATCATAAAACAAAATATTTAATTTACCCCTTTTCATATTAATGCATTTATTTTCTATATATCTATTTGATAATCCCTCTCTATGCTCATGTCCATGGATCATTAATTTCCATTTTTGAAGAGATAAGATGTGAGAAAGTGGGTCACATGCAAGCTTTGACACTTTGGTCTTCCTTGGTCTTCCTGCATCTCATGCACTTTAGAAGTACTTATGCAAATGTCTGAGGAAAAAGTTTCATAAGTAAAATTGTAATGTAAAAGGTGCTCATGTTCAAAGCAAACCCTTTGTTCGACATGCCAAGATTAAACATTTCAGTAGTAATTGTGACGTAAAAGGCAAAAGTAAACATTTTGTTAGTGATTATGACGTAAAAGGCGTTCATTCTGAAAGTAAATGTCTTGACAATGTTGGGGTACATTGATGAGGCAGAGAAACTCTGTGGTAAGTGTCGCAAGGGTCGGTGGCAAGTAGTCAAATGTCTTTTTCAATCTTAGACTGCAAGGGGAATGGCCAAAGATCTGAGAGTTGATGTCCCTTATTGATTTAGACTGGAGGAAATGTAAATCTAGTATGGTTCATCTTGGCCATGTTTCTGGCTCAAGTGTTTGCTTTGAGAAATAAAAAAGGAAAAAGAAGATTGATTTTGAAGAGAAACACTGGTCGGTAGTTTGATTTACACCCTTGTGAGGGATGCCTTGTCTGTATGTGTGCTTAAGTTTCCACAGGAAATCGGGGAAAAAATAACCTTTCTGGAAAATATTTTATTTGTTATCATCAAATATGTTTTCTGTGGCCACCATCATGGACATATTGACATTGGATTAGTTGAAATATTGTATCAAGGGTTCCATATTTGAACACAAAGAATATTGCAATGGGATTGAATATTTGAGAAAAATTAGAAAGATGTATCTAATTCAATTATTTTACATTTTTCATTTCATATTGAAATGTTTGATATTCTTTACCTTTAATCAATTGTAGAAATTGGAACATCATAACAAAAAGCATTTCTAGTTTATGAAAGGGATTATTGATCAATCCTAGATTACAGTACTTGAAGAATATCTTGTTATGTCTTATTTTTGTCAATTATTTATAAAAGGATTTTATTATATGCTAAGCGGTGAGAGACTGAGTTTTCTCAGTTGTAGAAAAGTGATCTCGCCACTGAGTGTGATATCACTTTTTCGAGTCAGTGAAGATATCACAGAGGGGATGACGTCATGTGTACAATGGTTTGACGTCACTTCTACAATCAACGCGACGTCATCACCGTCGCTAAGTTACGATCAACAATGGTATGACGTCGCCAGAAAACTCTTGAGTCAAGATCTTTTGGACATAAATTGCCACATTTTTTACCATAAAGGCATATAATAAACAGAATATCTTTTGTTTTGACTGTGATATCACTTATCTCTCATCTCGTGACGGGGTAAAGCCTATAGTACTTGAAGAATAGCTTGTTATGTCTTATTTTTGTCAATTATTGATAAAAGGATTATATTCCCTATATCTTGCAAATTGTAAGCAAGAACTATCTGGATGACATGGATAGTACTGGTATTTGTCACATCTTTTAATGCCTATCCATTTATTTCCAAGAAAAAATTAGGTCTGATATTAAATATTCAAGTATTTCTCTGTATATCTCTGTATATCTCTGTGTGTTTGTATATGAATGTATTCCTGTTTGTATGAATGAAAGGTTGTTATATTACGCTGTAAGTGTGATTGTATGAATGTATGTAGGTTTATACTCCATTGTTAATTCATCCTTATTCGTGTAACATTATGTATGTAATGCAATGTAATGCAATGTAATGCAATGTAATGCAATGTAATGCAATGTAATGCAATGTAATGCAATGTAATGCAATGTATTTCTAAAATATTAATAGTTTTTTATGTTTAGTCTCTCATAACCTACCCGGTGGTTCCTGTACTTTTATTCCATGTAAAATTGTGTTTTAAATATATTGACTATGTACAGGAAGTGAGACTTTAATAAACATCATCTCTCTCTCTCTCTCTCTCTCTCTCTCTCTCTCTCTCTCTCTTTAATTTTTACTTGAAAGTTCTGTTAACCATTAAACACTTGCAATGCCATGTAGTTGAAACTTACTCCACTTCATCGCCCCTCTCTCTTGTGAGAATGAATTTAACCATCATTTTACCGGGTAGTACTTAACTTGATGCAACAAGAGTGTGAATTTAACCATCATTTTACCGGGTAGTACTTAACTTGATGCAATAAGAGTGTGAATTTAACCATCATTTTACCGGGTAGTACTTAACTTGATGCAACAAGAGTGTGAATTTAACCATCATTTTACCGGGTAGTACTTAACTTGATGCAATAAGAGTGTGAATTTAACCATCATTTTACCGGGTAGTACTTAACTTGATGCAATAAGAGTGTGAATTTAACCATCATTTTACCGGGTAGTACTTAACTTGATGCAATAAGAGTGTGAATTTAACCATCATTTTACCGGGTAGTACTTAACTTGATGCAATAAGAGTGTGAATTTAACCATCATTTTACCGGGTAGTACTTAACTTGATGCAATAAGAGTGTGAATTTAACCATCATTTTACCGGGTAGTACTTAACTTGATGCAATAAGAGTGTGAATTTAACCATCATTTTACCGGGTAGTACTTAACTTGATGCAATAAGAGTGTGAATTTAACCATCATTTTACCGGGTAGTACTTAACTTGATGCAATAAGAGTGTGAATTTAACCATCATTTTACCGGGTAGTACTTAACTTGATGCAATAAGAGTGTGAATTTAACCATCATTTTACCGGGTAGTACTTAACTTGATGCAATAAGAGTGTGAATTTAACCATCATTTTACCGGGTAGTACTTAACTTGATGCAATAAGAGTGTGAATTTAACCATCATTTTACCGGGTAGTACTTAACTTGATGCAATAAGAGTGTGAATTTAACCATCATTTTACCGGGTAGTACTTAACTTGATGCAATAAGAGTGTGAATTTAACCATCATTTTACCGGGTAGTACTTAACTTGATGCAATAAGAGTGTGAATTTAACCATCATTTTACCGGGTAGTACTTAACATGATGCAATAAGAGTGTGAATTTAACCATCATTTTACCGGGTAGTACTTAACATGATGCAATAAGAGTGGATGTTATAAACTCTAATTTGACTTCTGAGACTTGAAGGAAAAGAAAAAGTTTCCTGTTATCAGATAACTTTATTTACTTAACTGATAGTTTGAAAATGTTACTAGAAGGAGTCTGATGTGTTTGATGATGTCTAACATTGTGTTTGTTGTATAAGAAGGTTGTTAACACAATCCCCTCACACCTCAATAACTTCTTTATGTAATAACAGGCAATACTTTAATACTCTTTTCCTAATAGGAGTATTCCCAAGAAATATTTGAATCACATATACATATGATATTTTCCTAACAGAAGTTTTCCTCATAAAATATTTGCAGAAATACTTTTCGCAGCAAGAGACATAGATGCTTTAATTTGATTTTGGCTGAGTGCAGCAATTAAAATATGCATCAGTGGTAGACACTCCCTCTGTGGTGCCATTGTACACTAGTAGGTGTATTGATTGTTTCTAGTCTACTGCAATACAGTGCAGTCTCTACCATGCTTCTTCAGTCTCTCTGTCTGTGCTTCAAGGTGCTCACAAGGTATGTGACCTTACAAACACATGTACATAACTCACAATTCTCATTTAGTAATTCAGTCAAATTGGCCTGATAGTGTTTTGTGCGCTTGTGGTATGGTATGGTATGGTATGGTATGGTATGGTATGGTATGGTATGGTATGGTATGGTATGGTATGGTATGGTATGGTATGGTATGGTATGGTATGGCATATGGTACAGTAAGGCCATCAGTTCAAACGTCTCACATAATTCTGAGAAAATCATCTGTGAAAATTGAAATATTTAAAGATTTTTGATTGTGTTAGAGATTCTGAGGGATATGTAAAATCTTGGTAACAATGAGTTTATGATTTCTTTACTATTGAGTAAAATTTCTAAATCATTCACAATTATTGTGGTATATGTGAAGTGTATCAATATCCTTTTATGCAAAATATTTGTAAACTCAATATCTGTTATGTATTATAATTTACCTCTAATTGAAAACTTGAAAGTTATAATTAAAGGTTAGTAAGAGACATTTTGGCAAAATAATGTTTGTATCTTTGTGTACGTATTTTACTTTTTCATCTCTGATAGTGATGCAAATATCTCATGTGCATTTATATTGAAGTGTTCTCAGACCGATATTAGTTGTACTAGTTCTTAATAGATTATTTGTGAATAGAGTTGTGATTGTGACAAAGAGGTTTAAATTTTATTGTAATATATTTTTCTTTAATATATTTTCATATGAAGACAAACCACTACAAGATCTTCATCATGAATAGAACAATCTTTAACTGTATCATTGAAACCTTCCAATCATGACTCTTGTCCTAAGTTATGAAAGAGAAAAAATATGAAAAAGACTCAATTTTAGACATGATAGTGTGACATCTATATCATGAATAAGAAAAAAGTATTGAAACTATATTACAATATAAATAAAATAGACCAAGAAAGGTTGTTCATTTTGAAACCATTTCCAAAACAAATTCTGCACTTTTATTATTTTTTACAGTGTGAAAGCTACTGGTAATTAGTTTGTGTGATAGAGACTTAATCCTTGCACTGAAAGGGCTTGAAGGAAAGCAAAATCTTGGAATATGTCAACTGTAGCTGATTTCAAAGAATGATGAAAGGTTTTGTGTGCATTGTAATCCTTCATCATCTCTCAGTGTGTTCTAATACAGGGATGTTACCTCACAATATTGGAAATGTTACCAGGCATAATGTTAAATGTTACCACGTCCGAGGAATGTTAAGAGCAGGCATGAAGCATGGGTATTAATCAACGTTTAGATTTGATCCCAAATCTTGCAATCTGAGCAATGTGAGAGAGAATGGGATTTATTCAAAATGAGGAGGATTTGGGAGATTATTTGGGATCAAGAACAGATTTAAATTTCAAAAGATGAAAAGTTCATGTTGATTTGTTAAAGACGTTTGATAGATTGTTTTCGTGTGCATTTGATAAGGTCTTTTTTATATATTCTGGTATAAGTCCCAAAACTTGGTACTAAAGAAGGATGGTTTAGGAACAACTAAATTTGTGAAAAAAAGAAAAATGAAGTGAAAATGATTTTCAAATAAATAAAGATCTCACAAAAGATATATCTTATAAAAGCAATTTTCAACATGTACCATTTTGACTGATAAAATGATAAGCCATTGAAAAAATGTCTTAATTGATTATTTTGTCATCATGTAGCTAACAAATGTATTATACTACATTATTACATGAAACACACGTTTATTTCGCTTTATGTAGCTTTCTTTTTTTTAACAAATCAAATTTACGTTCAAAATGTAAGAGTGAAAGCTGAATATTTAACTGTTGCTGTGTATAATTTTGCTTGTTAAACAGTGTTGAATCTAAATGTTGTATTTAATTGCAGTGATCATGTTGTGTTTTTGATGAAGTACCATTCATTCTTAGTTGCCGATATTGAAACTAGTTGGTGATGAACCTTCCTAGTATTTTTGTGTGCATGATTGTAGAATTGAGTTATTGCTACAGGCATGCACCAATGTAAAGAAATACAAGTTGTTACTGATATTGTGTGCAATAAATAAAATTAAAACAGGGCCGAAACCTTTTTTGACCAATTGCTATATTAATCAATATTAATTTTTTCCATACACATCATAACTTATAACATTTTCGTTATAAATCCATGCGTCCTACACAAACAGCCATTGCTTGATATGTGGTTCTTCAAGAACAAATTCAGTCAAATTCATATTAATTTGACCCACTTTCTTAATGAGTGTTTAAAAAAGAATCATTTACATATGTTAACCAGAGTCTGGATTAGTGATGAGAGTAATTATCCTGCCGTTAGCGTGTGATGAATGGAGTTTAGATGAAGAAAGAGGAGTGAGCGCAGGATGTGTACATTTCAACAGTTAGAGAATCAATCGATGCAGCTTAGGTAAAGTGGTAGCAGCAAACTGGATAAATCTAAGAAGGGCCTTAGGAATTTGTATCATTATGAGTCAAATATGATACATTAATAATGATAATATTGCATTTATGAAGCGCAACATTCACTATAAGATGCTCTGTTCATTGCAGACAGGTTGAAAATAAATCTTTTAAAGGTGTTAAGAAGTTGCATTTATAATCATTGCAGCACACAATGAATAATTCAGCGAAATTGGAGGTGTTCTGTTCAGACAAATTGTAAGTACACAAGGAATGTTTCAGACAAACTGTAAGTATGTCTTTGAAAGGTATTTAGAATATTTATTTATGATTAAGGTTTCATACACAATTAAAAGTTAAGTCCATTTTGAGCTGCTTGATAAGGTACCACAGAAGGTAAACTATAGACAGACTGTACATATGTATTTGATTCACATTTTGAAGTGGAATACAACATATGCCACAAGGTACATTGTAGACAAACTCGCAGTAGCTCTTTGAAAGGTATTTAACAATTGTCATGCAAATAATTTCACACATGATACATTTCAGAAAGACTCAGAAAGTAAATCTTTGAAAGGCGTTTACGAGTGGCAAATGTAAGAAAAGCAATATTTCCTGGAGAACAACTTCCTTATTGTGCAGTACAAACCTTTCTGAATAGATGGTTTAGCTTCAAGAATAAAAAGTTAAGGATTTGTCTTAATGCTTTCTGAGTTTGAAAACAAATTAAAAGTTTTAAAAATATTTTTTTTTCTAAATGTGTCATAATTATGAAAAAGAAAATAACAAACTCCATTTTGACTCTCATTTCTTCCTGCAAGATTTGCAGTCAAATCATAGAATCCATTGGAAACTTCTCAACATTGTTGTCAATATTGATTAGCTCTGAAAAATATAATAATAAGTTTTTATCAAACAATAATTCGATAAATAAGTCTGTGAGATTTCATTAAGACATTTTTCTGTCACCACTTGTGTACATGATAGACTGTCCTCATCTTCAAAGAGTTTCAATGGCAGGAAACTAAACCCAAAGGTGCCATTTTATTTCCTGTTCTCAGATATCATCTTTTCCTGAAACAATGATGCCTTTAGAGCTATCATCTTTGTACTTTATACTTTACAAATTCTATTCAACTTTGGTAAATAAGTGTTTTCAGGATGTTGTTGATATTGAGTTACCACTTAAATGGAACTAAAATATTTAAGTCCAACAAATGATGACGATGAGTCATGTGACAAAGCCTGTAAGCTATAATTTTCTCTCAAATAATAGGGTGTCTTGTTGCAACAGGCTTTAACATTGTTTTTATTCCCTGTAGAGATGACATGTCAAACTCCTTTGAATAATAATGTTTTCTAAGAAGTATTTTGTCCATTGATGATATTTTGTATGAAATTTTGAATGTTATCAACATTGTTAGAAGATATTAAGTTGATATATATAAAGATTGATTTCCTTTTTTAATTGTCTTTATGTCGAGGTAATCCAGAGTATGGGATTAACTGAATCAACTTTTAAGTTTAAACAATGTGTTTATTATTTTGAAACCAGATTAATTTACAGGAAAATTGCATCTCAAATTTGTTTGATCTTAACAGCAGCATTCTGTTATGTTATATGGTCAAAATCTTAATATGTACAGTACAATTTTATGTATTCTTTCACCTTTTTATTAGCTCATCAGGTCTGAAAGACCCGATGGGCTAATGGCATGGCATGGCGTCCGGCGTCCGTCCGTCCGTCCGTCCGTCCGTCCGTCCATCCGTAAACTTTTCACATTTTCGACTTCTTCTCCAGAACCAATGACTCTAGATAGCTCAAATTTGATGTGGAGACTCCTTGGCAATTGGGGATTCTAAATTGTAGATTTCATGACCTCATGACCCCAAATGGGGTCACAGGGGTCAAAACCTTAAAAACCTATTTTCATCTTCTTCTCCAGTTTCAAAAGGTCTAGAGAGCTGAAAAGTTGTGTGTAGACTCCTTGGCCAATGAGGATTCTAAATTGTAGATTTCATGACCTCATGACCCCAATTGGGGTCACAGGGGTCAAAAACTTAAAAACCTATTTTCATCTTCTTCTCCAGTTCCAAAAGGTCTAGAGAGCTAAAAAATTGTGTGTAGACTCCTTGGCCAATAGGGATTCTAAATTGTAAATTTTATGACCTCATGACCCCAATTGGGGTCACAGGGGTCACAACCTTCAAAACCTATTTTCATCTTCTCCTCCAGTTCCAAATGGTCTAGAGAGCTAAATAGTTGTTTGTAGACTCCTTGGCCAATGAGGATTCTAAATTGTAGATTTCATGACCTCATGACCCCAATTGGGGTCACAGGGGTCAAAACCTTAAAAACCTATTTTCATCTTCTTCTCCAGATCCAAAAGGTCGAGAGAGCTAAAAAGTTGTATGTAGACTCCTTGGCCAATGAGGATTCTAAATTTTAGGTTTGGTTACCCCTTGACCCCAATTGGGTCACAGGGGTCAAAACCTTAAAAACCTATTTTACTCCATCTTCTCCAGTTCCAAAAGTTCTAGAGAGCTAAAAAGTTGTGTGTAGACAACTGAAAGACCCGATGGGCTTATGGCATGGCATGGCGTCCGGCGTCCGTCCGTCCGTCCGTCCGTCCGTCCGTCCGTCCATCCGTAAACTTTTCACATTTTCGACTTCTTCTCCAGAACCAATGACTCTAGATAGCTCAAATTTGATGTGGAGACTCCTTGGCAATTGGGGATTCTAAATTGTAGATTTCATGACCTCATGACCCCAATTGGGGTCACAGGGGTCAAAAACTTCAAAACCTATTTTCATCTTCTCCTCCAGTTCCAAATGGTCTAGAGAGCTAAATAGTTGTTTGTAGACTCCTTGGCCAATGAGGATTCTAAATTGTAGATTTCATGACCTCATGACCCCAATTGGGGTCACAGGGGTCAAAACCTTAAAAACCTATTTTCATCTTCTTCTCCAGATCCAAAAGGTCGAGAGAGCTAAAAAGTTGTATGTAGACTCCTTGGCCAATGAGGATTCTAAATTTTAGGTTTGGTTACCCCTTGACCCCAATTGGGTCACAGGGGTCAAAACCTTAAAAACCTATTTTACTCCATCTTCTCCAGTTCCAAAAGTTCTAGAGAGCTAAAAAGTTGTGTGTAGACAACTGAAAGACCCGATGGGCTTATGGCATGGCATGGCGTCCGGCGTCCGTCCGTCCGTCCGTCCGTCCGTCCGTCCGTCCATCCGTAAACTTTTCACATTTTCGACTTCTTCTCCAGAACCAATGACTCTAGATAGCTCAAATTTGATGTGTAGACTCCTTGGCCAATAGGGATTCTAAATTGTAAATTTTATGACCTCATGACCCCAATTGGGGTCACAGGGGTCACAACCTTCAAAACCTATTTTCATCTTCTCCTCCAGTTCCAAATGGTCTAGAGAGCTAAATAGTTGTTTGTAGACTCCTTGGCCAATGAGGATTCTAAATTGTAGATTTCATGACCTCATGACCCCAATTGGGGTCACAGGGGTCAAAACCTTAAAAACCTATTTTCATCTTCTTCTCCAGATCCAAAAGGTCGAGAGAGCTAAAAAGTTGTATGTAGACTCCTTGGCCAATGAGGATTCTAAATTTTAGGTTTGGTTACCCCTTGACCCCAATTGGGTCACAGGGGTCAAAACCTTAAAAACCTATTTTACTCCATCTTCTCCAGTTCCAAAAGTTCTAGAGAGCTAAAAAGTTGTGTGTAGACAACTGAAAGACCCGATGGGCTTATGGCATGGCATGGCGTCCGGCGTCCGTCCGTCCGTCCGTCCGTCCGTCCGTCCGTCCATCCGTAAACTTTTCACATTTTCGACTTCTTCTCCAGAACCAATGACTCTAGATAGCTCAAATTTGATGTGGAGACTCCTTGGCAATTGGGGATTCTAAATTGTAGATTTCATGACCTCATGACCCCAAATGGGGTCACAGGGGTCAAAACCTTAAAAACCTATTTTCATCTTCTTCTCCAGATCCAAAAGGTCGAGAGAGCTAAAAAGTTTTATGTAGACTCCTTGGCCAATGAGGATTCTAAATTTAAGGTTTGGTTACCCCTTGACCCCAATTGGGTCACAGGGGTCAAAACCTTAAAAACCTATTTTACTCCATCTTCTCCAGTTTCAAAAGTTCTAGAGAGCTAAAAAGTTGTGTGTAGACTCCTTGGCCAATGAGGATTCAAAATTTTAGGTTTGGTTACCCCTTGACCCCAATTGGGGTCAAAGGGGTCAAAGCCTTAAAAACATATTTTACTCCTTCTTCTCCAGTTTCAAAGGGTCTAGAGAGCTGAAAAGTTGTGTGTAGACTCCTGGGCAAATGAGGATTCTAAATTTTAGGTTTGGTGACCCCATGACCCCAAATGGGGTCACAGGGGTCACAACCTTCAAAACCTATTTTCATCTTCTCCTCCAGTTCCAAATGGTCTAGAGAGCTAAAAAGTTGTGTGTAGACTCCTTGGCCAATGGGGATTCAAACTTGTAGATTTTGTGACCCAATAACCCTAAATGGGGTCACAGGGGTCAAAACCTTTTTCCATCAAAAGTCTGATGAGCTACAGAGCCCATGGCTCTATTTTTTTATTATATGGATTCAGTTTTCTCAGAGATTTTTCTTTATTATGGCATTTCATTATATTAGTGTATTGCAACAAAAAAATAACAAAATGTAACATTTGTTTATTTCTTGCCTGTTGAGGATATTGTTGTTTCTAAACTGTACTGTGTTATTACAAGATGTCATAACATATCTTGCTGATTGCAATTCATGATATTAATCAATATCACAATGTTTGTGACTTGGCCCCAATGTCAATGTAAGCAATTTTCTTTTTTTTCAAATATAAATCATAAATAAATAAAATACTAACCCAGTTCTGTTAAATAACAATTTTATGAAACTCATGAATTGTTTTGTTATCAAACCCAGTTTTCACTTTTAAAATACCAAAACACTCAGTGGTTTCAAAAACTGTTATTAGCGGAACGTCGTTTCGTATATATCTTATGAAGATTTCAACCTCTCTTCGTACTTGAAGGAACCAAATATGCAATATTTCTTGAACCAAGAGAGCATTTACATAGGTTACTGGTACACAGCTGACCCTTGACCCCTGACCCCTGCCCGGTAGATATATCACTTATCAGAATCTTCCGAGGCTCACATCATAGCACTTGCATATATAATTCTTTAACAGTAAGTCAGACTTGTATATTTGTGAATAATAAAGATGCACTCAATCAAATTGAGCTCTTAGCGGAATGAACATTAGCGGAATTTGATTAAAAAGAATGTGTCTGGCTGTGATATTCTTTTGATGTTGATAGAGTTTGTGTAGACTCCATGATCTGATTGATTCCCATAGACTATACAGACTAAACTTGACACATTTATATACACTCTGTGTGATAAAATCAGATAGCGGTGTACTATAGTCAAACCATTCTTATGGGACAAATTGCAGGAATAGGTTTGGGAAATACCCCCCTCTTTCTGAAGGAATATGAAAGAATGATCGAATGAATGAATCAGTTTGTTGTTACTAGAGTCAAACAATTCTTGAGGGCAATTTGAATGAATGAATGAATGAATGAAATTTTTCCATGTTTTTGCCTGAATGTTAACAAACATTTATGAAACGGAAACTGCAGTTATATACATATTTATTACTCTCCCGTTGAAGATATTGCTGTTTAATAAATCAACCATGTTATTACACTATGTGTCATAACATCGCGCGCTGACCGAATGACGTGACGTAATGATGACGTCACAATTGTTAAGTATGACGTCATAATGTCAGCGGGCCGGCCGCGACAGTCATGTTGGCGACTTTCTTTGTATTTTACGATGTTATTAAGCAAGTAATAAATAAAATACTAAACTCGGTCCTGTTTCATAACATTTTTATGAAACTCGTGAATGGTATAGGTATTTAACTCGCTTTCGCTCGTTAATTACCAACCCATTCACTCGTTTCATAAATATGTTATGAAACGGGACGTCGTTTAGTATTCTCTATATAATTAAGCTTTATTTGAAAATGTATATATTTAGCATATCTGAATAAAATTGTTACAGAAAACTAAGCTATCAGGGAATCTGTATGCTTAATCAATAGATTTGATGATTTCATACAAACGTTTTGACAATGATATAACAGAGCAATGTCTCCACTGCAGCTACAGAACATTGTAATGTCCACTTTCTCTGAGACAACACAGTTTCCAGCAAGGCAACCAAATCAAGTTAGTATTCTCTTGTTGGCTATTGAAATTCATATTTATGAGGAAAAAGTTGTTTTGCAAGTTTATTTTAATAGCTGTTTTTGAAATGTGTCAAGTTATGAATTTGTGGTGAAATGAAAGGGACAGAATTTGCATAAAATAATCATTTTTCTGTTTTTCTCTATTGATTGTATGCCATTCATACGTTACACTTATGGCTATTTGAACCAACCTTTAGAGGTTGCTGATTCTTTGAAGGGAAAACTGCCATTGGGTATCTTGTTGCAATTCCATGTATAAGATAAAAATAACACAAAAGTTGTAAACATATTGAAGATGTTATGATAAACTTAAAACTTACCTGATCGCTACGATACTTGTCTATTACTCGCCCCTTACATCATATACGTGAGTACCGTACCTTGTGAGTCTTGAAACTTGTGGCTGGTCAGAAAGCCTGCCCAACCTTCACTTTCATAACTAATCAAGGAAATATCAGGAGGAGGGGGTAGCTAGGGGGGAGGTTGCACAATGAAAGTTTTCTCCCTCAAAGATTCAGCAACATCTACACGTTGGTGCAATTCTTTTCAGGGTAAAACTTCTATTGGGTTCCTTATGTCAAAATACAGAATTCTATTTATCCAATTCAGCTTAGGTTGTTGACGCTGCCCATAGCAAAACACTGACTGACCTAATAAATGTTTTTGTGTTTTAATTGTATTTAGTATTTAATTTACAGTATGTATTAAATGAAAGATAGTGTTGAATAAATGAAAATCTTGGAATATAATTTTCTAATCAATGTTGATGGATGGTTGATAAAAAAAAATGATTGACTTTAATGGGAACAATTGTTTTAATTACTGATAATTAAATTAATTTACATTTTGTAGAGTTAGTGCATTAGAAACAAATGCAGTTTGTAAATGTTTATTGATAATCAATTAAATTTATAAAAAGTTGTTATTTCTATCCCTTTGGTATGTAATAAATGTGACACATTCATCATCTGTCTGTCCATCTGTCAGTTACTCATAAGTTGAAAACTTTTAGACCTAGCTCATTAAAATTTGGATTGCAGATCAGTCAGTTAATGTGTCTTTATGGATTTTTATATTGCTTAGATTTATATTTTTCAGTTTCCATATTAAACATAACTAAGGTTTTCATTTCTAGGACACCACTCAAATTTTTTTAAACCTTTAATAATTAGACTTGTTGCGTGAATTAAATTTAATCAGCATGTCTTAATGTGGCTTTTTGGTATTCTTTCTTTTAACTTCTTCAGATTGTTTTTGATTGTTTCCATGGAAACGGAATTAAGAATGTTTTCTGCGTCCTCAATAACAATCTTATATGATTTTAAGGTAGATATTCTGATACATCTGAGACAGAGGGACATGTCATCTTGTTGTGTGTTGTTTAAAGTGGGAGTCCTGATTCACCCTGGCAACCAGCCCTGGGGGCCGCAGGTTTAGAGTTATAATTATTGTAAGATGATTCCGTACTTCAAGAACGGTCTGGTGGCAAAAACAGAATTTTTATATGGCATTGTTAAAAATGGTGTTGTTATTACAGTAATCCAAATGTTTTAAAAGGACACACCACAGACTGGAAACCTTACAGCAAATGGAAATCAGTGTGTTATGACACAAACTTAATTTTAATTATGAAAATGGTAAAAAACAGCAATTATTGTCACGTTTTCGTAAAAGAAAATCAAAACTTCATCATTAAAAACATTGTTTTAAGTCTGTGTAATAAATTATCAATTGATCCTATTACGCAGCGTGACATAACAGAATTTCAATACTCCTTCACATATGTATACATTGAAAGCTTTTTATTTTCAGGATTTGGACAAAGTGAATGAAGTTGCATAAAATCTCCACATGCTCTGCATCCACCACATGACCTGCCTCAACCTACAAATAGTCCTAATACACATGGAGAAACAATTCTTGTAAATCTGATAAAACTATCCAGTTGGAAGTATTTCAGTATTAGGAGGCCATTCATTAACTGATTCTGTATAAATGAAATCTATCAAATATGATTTGAGGGATCAAGTTGAAGTACTTTGCCTGATCAGCACGGAGCCTGAAGCCTGAAAAGTATTACTGGGCCTTAGCATGAATAATCACACCAAATCTAGTTTATTTTGCCACTAACCCATTTTCATTAAAAAGCATTTTTGGAGGAATTGCAAGTTAATTCTAAGAACATTTTGGTCGCAAGAAGTCAACAAGGCAGGTCAGTGGACGGTAACTAAATTGGATTGGAACTGTGAAGATCTATAGTTGAGTTAGAGGGGGCAGACCATCGGGAGGATCTACAAGTATATATACCAGTATATATCTGCCGAGAGAAGGAACCTACTTAAATCCAGTTAAGTATTCTTGGACTGCTACAGCTTCACAGTAAAGACTAAAAGTTTGTATTAGAGTACGGGCTGCAGCTTTCTGAGGGAGACAGCTGAGCTGGATTAGGAGATTATACACGCCGATATCAATATATTGATCCTTTCGTCCATCCGACTAGTGAACGAGGGAGCAAGCTGCATGGAGAGAGGGAAGGAAAGAGAGATTGAGAATTGACGATTTGGTGTAACAGCGGAAAGAAGATCGGGCAGCGGACGGCATTCAGTGATCAGTGCGGCAGCTGGTACTGTCGTTGTGTTGCACAGTAGACAGACCAGTGTAGTCTTGGTCCGGTGCACTCTCTATATCCAGTCCATCGGTCGGTCGGTGTGCACTCTGGTCCTCTACTGCGTGTGTGCTGCTGGACTAGCGCGTGTACATAGAGAGGTGCCTCTATCATGTATCAAACTTTAGTGCCGTGACAGACAGACTTGGATCTTGGATTAGTTGCAGAGTGATTCCCATTGCTTCAGGGTGTTGAGTGGAATCACTTACCAATATTTGAATACACGACCCTGTTTCTGATGCATAGCAAGCTAACCCAAGGGTGAATTGTGCTCATGTGCCGTGCTCATTTTCCCTTGGGATTAATTATTCTAATATTGTGACTTTATTCAATTTTGTAAGTTAGGCAGAGTTTAGAAATGTGTCTGGGTTGTTCTGGACACTGAGGGAATACAGTGGCAAGTGTCCTCAACACCTGGTGCTCCTGACTTCTCCAGTGGATGTGACAAGTATTGGGATAAGCAGTTACAGAACTTCCACCAGTCGGCCAGCCAGCAGACACCTGAGCAGATTGAATTGCTTCCAAGCAGCCAGTACAGAACATCACTCAGCGTGCCACATCCACGCGACACAGGATTCTCCAAGGGTTATATAAGGGCTCCTTCATCTTTAGGGTTGAGACTGTTAGGTGTTTTTGGATGTCAAACGGTGCACTGCTGTTTAAAAAGTTGGAGATGGAACATACATTATCAGCTCTCTCCATTCTAGTGCAGGCAAAACATCCTCGTTAATCTAGACCCGAGTCAACGACACCAAATTACTTTTTCAATTTAATTAGAGGACGAGAAAAGACGGAGCAGTGGCAGCGGTACCGGTTGTGTGTAGAGTCGAGAGGAAGGAAGGAAGCTGAGTGTATCGGCTGCGTGAGCTCAGCGCATGAACGTGGGCCGTGCTGTCAGCATCTCCAACCCATCTGGACAACCGGCTTGTTTACAGGGCCTAATTATGTATATCAGTGAAAGAAGAGGATAAGCCACACATCAGATCACATGGAGTAGAGCAGGTCGGTGCTACCTGGTGCCGGAGTTCAGAGGACAGGAAGGTGTATGCTGTGTGCCGAGGAATCATACCTTTCAGCGGATCATGTAACACTAGCGTGGAGTGGAGTACTGCTGGCCAGCACGTGTAGATAGGTAGATGCTGGGAGAGCTCAGTGCTGCCTGGCTGTCTGTGTATCTGTGTTGTGGGAAGGAGAGCAGGAAGGATGCTACACACAGGAGAACCTTCAGGCTTGTGCTGTCTTACCTCACTGAGGCTCCACACCTCCGGGCTCAACATGCATTGATTTCATTTTTCACTTTGTTGCTTCTTTGGTTGTTTGGCCATAACTGTCAAAAATTTCTTTTGGATTTTATTGACCGATTCGTTTTAAAGCAGACAGATTGAATGTGTTGAGGATACAACAGCAAGAGGATGAATAGCTGTGTTTGAATCACTTTGGAAGCGAGGAATAATTGGAAATACCATACGTTCATCCGTCCGTCCATCCATCAGCGAGTCAACCGGTGAGTAGCATGCCTTCTCCGTGATGACTTCAGATGCATCATTAGCAAATGAGAGTTCTCTGTTATGGAGGGTTTATTCAAATGAGGTAATGCAGTTTGCAATGGCTTCAAGTCATTCCATTGATTGCTGTCTTGAACTGAACATAGCTGTGCATTTGGGTAGGGATTTCCCTGGAGGCTTTTAGCACGGGCCATTACCCCGAGACAGTAGGGTTATGTATGCCACTTGTGACCATCAATAAATATAGGCTTAATTGCAGACATGAGTGAACTGCGGAACACAGAGCCGGTGCTGGTATTCAGATTAATTACTCTCTTTTATGAACAACAAGTCACAGGTTGTGGACCAGGGATAGAAACCAGGGTGTTGTGCGAGATTATTACTGATGACATGCACGTTACATGCAGGGCACATGCAGACATAGATAGATAGAGAAACTGGCATTCTATTCTAGAATGTCATTACATGTGATCATTATCAGAGTTTATGAAATAGTAATAGTAAAATAGTAATATTTTGTTGCTTAAATTCTTGTAACAGACTTATGAACAATAACATAGTGGTATTTTTCATACATACATTCTTGACTCATCAAACTTTAGGTTCATTGGTTTATGTAATTCAGAAAAATCATTGATCATGGTACTTAAAAGATTTTTCGTACATTATTCACCATTTCATTATACTTTTGTTTTATATTAATCAACAAAATTGCTACTCACGTCAACTCTGAAATATTTGTATTTTCCAAAAAACTCAGCATATAAACTGAAATGTTTTGATCACTTCTTGCAAAAGCTTTTACACTGGATTTGTGAAAAACATGCATCAGTCACTCCAACACATAGAATTATTCTGTCAAAAGAAGTGAATAACATTAGTCTAAGGGTGTGACAAACAAATCACCCATTGTGTTGCTTTAATCAATTACTATGTCATCCCCTGCGGTATATGGAACTAGCTCATGCGAAACCCTCATACACACCTACCTCCACAATACAATATGCGCTCATATCGGCACCCCCTGTGGAGCCCCACTACCGGCATCTCTTCTCTCTATCTGTAGTATTGCATGTAAGGAATCTCTTCCATTGAGGCTCCGTCAGTCACCCTAGCTCAGCTGGCCATTGGACAGCGTCACTGTACAAGAGCCTAAAAAATGAATTTCATTAGTAAGCCTTTACCATAGTTCAGATTAAGTAGAGGGTTTCACAACCATTTTTACTCTCAACCTTCCTTTGGATAGTTGTTTGGTTTTATTTTCCATCCTAGAAGAATTTGTAGAAAATTTTGGAACCTAGTTTTGTTTTCTTGGATTTACTCCTATTTTCTTTGGATGACAAGGTTTGTACACAAGATAATGATTATATCTGTTTGAAAAATCATGATTTGTCCCAAAGAATAGTTTTTTAAAAATTCAAGAGATACCTTATGCAAACATTAATGTTTAAAAATTTATTGATAAATGAAAGAATATATATGTAGGACTCACATCTGTGGCGGGTCTCTAATCCGTGGCGGATTTCCTAATCTATGGCGAGTTTGATTGTTTGATTGTTTATTGACGTCATGTGAAGTGACGTCATTGACGGATGACGTCACAATCGCTTACTGTTCGCGTCGCCAGACGAAACCGCTGTTCATTGGGAAGGCAAGATATTTTCCAACAGTAACAAATGAATTCAGCCGCTATTTTCGTCCAAGATAGCATAATACCAATTGCATTATGTTACTAATTTCTTTATTTTTCTTCATACTGTCTATTTAAGCCTTGGAAAAATATCAGCTCTCCTTTGTAGACCTTGAATTCATTGCAACTGCCTCCTTTAGTCATAAATTCGCTGAAGCTATCTTCTTTAGCCCTTGGATTCATACTAAATGTCTACTTTAGCCCTTGGATTCATATTAAATGATTTCTTAACGGTTAGGGTTAGGGTTAGGGTTAGCGTTATAGGTTCACTGTACAATATGTTCGCCACTTTATCTACAATATACGTTACCGACCCTTGCACTAGGCAAACTAACCCTAAAACATTTTCGATACGGATCCAAGGGTTAAAAAAAGAAAGTCAACAAATATCTAACTGTTAAAAAAGTCAGTCTAACGAGAATCCAAGCAAGGGCTAATTTCCTAAAGATATTAATTTAGTGTTGTACCGATTCCATTACATATTGGCCAATTGCAGATTTTGGCCTATAATACAGTTAAGTACATGTAGGGAAACACATAAATTGAATGTTGGTAACACGATTCTACCCAGCTGAAAATGTCTCATCACAATCAATACAAAATCCGCCACAGCTTTGATAGGTACGGCAATTTTTTATGCATTTGAAAATCCGCCATGGATTTGGAAATCCGCCACGGATTTGAGGCCTGCCATGGATTTGAGTCCTACATATATAAGATGTAATATTCCTTAAAATAAAGTTATTAATGTTAATGTGACAAATTTCACATAAGATTACATTATTCATGAATGACATATTAATTACATTTTACAATCGTACCTGAAACTAAGTTAGATATGAACCAGGGTGAGACGTGCTATGTAAGAACCGACAACATGAGTTACCAGTATAAAGAACAAACCATCTGTGAGTGAGTGTATGATGGTAGCATCTGGTGCTGACTGAAACCGAGTCACTGTCTTTATTGTGCTTCCACTATTGATAAAGAGCCAGAAGAAGAATGCTGACAATTTAATGAAAATCTTCTTTCCAACCTTGAAGAATTGAGAACGTAATGAAAGAAATGCTCAATAAGGGCACTGCTCTGTTGAAGCGTTATCTGTGTCAGGAGGAAACCATGCAATACACGGCATTAAATAAGCAGCGGCTTTAATAAAATGGTAGTTCTGTGAGTGATTCCTCTGGGTATTCATACTGTATACAGCTCTCTCTTCATACCTCTAAACTAGTTACAGTGCTGGAAAAGTAATTGATATAGTGGAACGACTCCTTCTGCATGAATTATTCACAGAGGAAACTGTAAGTGACACAATGTGGTGTATACGTACATATATTTCCTACTACTTTACAAGTGCTACCTAAATGGTGTTGTATACATACCTATATTCCCTGTTCCTTTTCACTGTATCCTACCCAAACTGTGTAAAATACTTCTATACACTCATTCTTGCCCAAGTGTGGTGTATCTGTACATTTATACCATACTATTATCATGTATGAAATATGCTTGAAAATAGCTAGCCCAAAAGTGGTGTATCCAAAGTTTTAAGAAAATCCTTGATAAGTTACTAGCCTGGACCAAAATGTTTTACCAGGTTCTCCCCTGCTAGGCAGGTGATATTGTTATACACCAGGTAATATCTCCATTGTAGAGTATATCTGTTAAACACCAGGTAATATTACCATTGTACATAGTGTTTACTGTTGTATACCAGGTAATATCACAGTTGTAGTGTATATATATCTGTTATACTACACCAGGTAATATCACCATTATACATAGTGTTAACTGTTATACATCCTGTAATATCACAGTTGTAATGTATATCTGTTATACACCAGGTAATATCACAGTTGTAGTGTATATCTGTTATACACCAGGTAATATCACAGTTGTAGTGTATATCTGTTATACACCAGGTAATATCACAGTTGTAATGTATATCTGTAATATACCAGGTAATATCACAGTTGTAGTGTATATCTGTAATATACTATTAGTTACACGGCGTTTTGACAGGGTGTACGGGACTGTAAGACCCTTGTACATTGCTCCGCCTCAGGAAAATACAGAATGTACAAGGGTCTTACAGTCCCGTACACCCTGTCAAAACGCCGTGTAACGAATTTATTACCCTTAAGATCTTTTATTTCAACACAGTTTACTCATTTTCGACCAAAATAAGTCATAACTAGACTGCGGTCCAAGCTCAGCACAGTGTGAACATCAAGATTCGCGGTACGGAGCTAGCGGCAGTTATATAAAGGGAGATAACTCTGTGACTAAAAATATCCGAATTAAAAGTGTTGTTAAATGAAATAATTAAAGAGAAACATGTGTTCATATTGAATGAATGTAATAACACAATGGAAATTAACAATGACAGAACATTAGAATCTCTCAATTGATGTTGGTCATTGTAAATTTTGATTCTGAAATTCTTAGTCGAGCGGCCGTTTTACTTCCGCATTCCATCTGAGGTCAAGGTCATCCGTATGACCCGTTTGGTATGTCACGTGACAAATTTGACGGGGTGTACACTTCGTACACCCTGCCAAATCCGACTACACGGGTATGTATGCTTTGGCTATTGACCAATCAGAATTCGAGAAATTTATCTTAAGGGTAATAACAGGTAATATCACAGTTGTAATGTATATCTGTTATACACCAGGTAATATCACAGTTGTAGTGTATATCTGTTATACACCAGGTAATATCACAGTTGTAGTGTATATATTCCCCAATACCTTTCACCAGGTAAACCTCCATGTAGTGTATACCTACATATACTGCCCACCGCTATCCCCCAGGTGCTAGGCCCACTGTGGATGCTATAGTCAGAACCACATGGCATTATTGTTTTACAGCATTACAAACATTGTGGAGGAATACCCCGCCATCCAACCAGTCTGGATACACTGTAGCACTGTACACACAGACCCCGTGTATTTGGTCTGGTATTGCTCTGATCGGCCAACAATCCACAAGTGTACACATCAAATAGTCACTTAATGATACACCTGTACATTGCTGACACACTGGTCTAATAAAATCATTGGTGATGTTTGTTTCAAGATAAGATTTCATATTTGATCTGAGGTGCTGAGAACTATAACAGATATTTGTAAGTTGAATATTTATATTTAGCAGCTATTGAGTTGCTGCCAATACACTACTGTGAGAATAAATGACTGGGGGATTGTAAACAGTGCCAGAATACTATTTATATCGTCTGTCTGACCTTGAATTGTTTGAAACACTGCCAATTCAGTTTCTATCCTGGAATATATTTCATGGATTTGTAACTCTGAATCAATAACTTAAAATTCAGTAAATGGGAAGAAGATAAGATACTTTTAATTTCCTGAGAAATCTTGTTGAATGTCCCTTACCTTCTTATCGCTTCAATAAACACTTCATTCTGTAACACACTCTCAGGGACAAACAATTCTCTCTGATTCTTATGTTTTGATTTCTTGTAGCTAACTGCTACAGTTATATGATATATGATGGATCAGGACATAATCACTATGATGTTCCTTGCTCATTGTATCAACAGAGTTCACTAATGACGTCTTGATCATGGCTGGAAATAGTGTTGGGTTACTTGTTATGGCTGATAATCACATATATTCATTTATCATATGGTATGATTAACTATAATCATTTAGATTACTTATTCAAAAGAATCTCTAATGGTATGCTCAGATGTCTGATGATGTAAATGAGCTTTATCAACAAAGTTCGTCACATATTAGTATCTTAAAATATCTAACAACATATAGAGGGAAGTTTTGAAAAGTATAAAGGAAGAATCAGGAGAACCAGCGGGATTTATATATATTTACCATTACCAGTAGTTATTAATATACTTACTTATTACCTATATGTTTGAAAATAGATAGTCACATATTTTCAATATGAGCACTAGTGCATATATCACTTTTGCCAAGCAACGATTATAAGCCTGAGTTCTCGTATTTGTTAGCCTGTGATGTCATAACATCATTGTTTGTGACGTCACTGTAGCCAACCGTCACAAGGGAATGGTTAATAAACCAATTATTACTGTCGGAAGTGTGTGATATGACTTTTACAAAACTTGTGCACATTTGTGTATAACCCTCACTCTCGCTCGGGTAATGATTCGCACTTGTTTCGTAAAATCATATGACACTTACTCGAGTAATAATCTGCATAAATAATTAGATAGGTCTGTTAGATAATATCGTACCAAGTTATGAAGAGTACTGTAATGAAAGCAATGGGTTCTACAACTCATGGTATGTAGACAGTAGTCTAGCATTATATAAACAAGATTATTCTCGGCATAGCAGTTCACATGTAAGAGAAGATTTGCTCAATAACGGTGAGGTATTAGCCTCATTCCTTGTGAAGTGTTGTGTGAGTAATGTGCGCCATGCTCAGAGGGAATGCTATGATATATGAGGAACAACTTATATGCAAACTGTTTGTGAAGAAAAGAATTCTTTGAAATTATGCTTGTATTATATTAAATGACTCTCAACATCTGTTAGGTCTCTAAATGAAGAATTAAACCAAGAAAACTGGGATTATCAAGAATTCAAGAAAATCTCTTAGTTCATCATATGTGAAGTGCAGGTATACCAAATGGTTGTATCTAGCAGTGTATTTGTGTATTGTGTACCCTTCATATTATGTTGGCATGATCATAACCTGCTTGTAACGATCTATATCATCTTACATGCAAACTTTTGAATGCTGTGTACGTTCTTAAATGCAAAATTTAATATTCTAACTTTCTTGGATACTAAAACTGGGGCCTGTCAGTATCATTTCCACACAAACTATTTGCTTCAATAATTGTGTATCATCATATATTCTGTATATTGAAATATGTTCTATACTGTCTCCTATATATATTCAAGTCTGCGCTCTGTATACACATTTGTCACACAAGCTATACATGAACAGTTAGGTGTAATCAGTTCTGATGAAGTATCCAAAGTGTTTTGGCAATCTGTTTAGCATTTTATGCAAACTCTGAAAACTGTATGTGCTTGAAAGCAGGTATTCTTATACTATCCTGTAAACCTTGAGTACACAGCTCTCTCACATCAACTATTTGAACACAGTGAATGCAGTATGTGGTTATCAATGACGTGCAATCAGCTCTGTTGAAGTGATCAAAGTGTTTTTTGCAAACTGTTTACCATCTCTATAGAGAAACCTATAAGGGATTTGGTATTTTGTTTTTGAGATATCATGCGTTACTTTCAAAACCAATAAAGATTTTACTTTGTTTCAGATATTTTGTTTCTGTTAAAAAAAACATAATCATTTTGAAAAATGTTTTTGAGATATTTGGTTTCCATTTAAGTACAAGGAGATTGACTGCTTTGTTTTAGTTATATCTGAAAAGAATCCTAGAAGGTCTTTCACAAAATAAGCACATTATGTTTGAATGTAAGACCTTTTCAATCCCAACCAGCTTTTCCCCTCAGGCATCACAATCCCTTAACTATAACCTCTGATGCTTGTTGCATCTATTCTACTGAATAAATGCAAATATTTGGTGATTCTGTATTCTGAATGCTATAAACATCTTTCTTTTTGTTTTCATTTAATTTTTTAACTTTTTTTTGGTCCACTGTAGTTTCATTTTCTGTCAAATTTCCAATAAATCTCATGTATTTCAACAAGTAATAATTCAGGTACTTTTTCTGCTCTGAAATAGTTTCATTTGATGGATATGGGAGATTTAAATATTAAATCCCATTTTGCATTAATCTAACCTTTTCTAGAAACTAAGCTGACAGCATAATTGGGCTATAAGTCGAGTCGTGTGAATTTTAAATTGCATAATAGGGTTTAGTATTGAATATTTTATCATGTTTGGCATAATTCTCATCAGGTTCTCCTGGCACTTAAAATAAGTGAAAGAATGTTCATTTCAATCTATCTCAGAGAAGAACACTTGAAAATCTGCAGGAAAAGTTATGTTTTTTCACCTAAAGTGAAAGATTTAAAGTGACTATAACAATCATTGTAATTCTCTTTAAAGTACACTCTTTTTGAGTATTTTTAATTAGTAGTGATTAAAACAGGTGTTTTATTGATAATATTGATTAAATTGAAAGTTTTTAAAAAAAATTCTAAGAAAATGTTAACTCAAAATCATTTTTAATTTTTATCTATAGCTAATCAAAAATATGTAAAGGAAAAAACTGATTATTTAAAACAAATTCATGATTTATTATTATATATACAATTGCATCATAACATGATAAGCTTCATTGAAATGCAATCAACTCATGAACTTTTGCAAGATAGAAACTTAATAAGAATAATGGTTCAGAAGTGAGAAATGTTAGTGATATTTCATAGCTCAAGTTAATTCCAAGACTTGCCCTCTAAAGTTCAAAATGTATCATAAAAGTTGAAGGTAAGTCGCCTCTACTACGATTAGTTCACCTGCACGAGTTCCTTAATGTGCTCTATATAGAAGTTGTAATGATCTCTTTGATGTAGGTAATTGTTTACATAGTTACTAACAGGCTGAAATTTGGCCATTCAACCCCAGTAATTACTTCCATTTCCTACCAAACCCCAAGCCACCATGCCTTCAGCTCTATCAAACAAACTACTCGGTGGATATAACAAACTTACCACAACATGCTTCAAACTTAACAAGATGAAAACATCTTGCATTTTATATACAAATGTTGATCCTTATCAAGAAATGTATAAAAATGTATTAATTTTGGTTTTTGCTTTCTGGATGCAAATTCTATTAAGTTAGTTTTTTTTCCTGTGCAATTTTGATTTTGTGTAGTCTTTATGTATAAGGCATATATTGCTGATTGTGAAATCAGTTTTTCTTTATATCACTTAAATTTTTAATCAACTATATATTTTTCTTAAGAAATAGAACAGAACTATACGAAAAATGTAGTAGATATGCTTAATTCACGACAAAGTCCAAGTCTTAATCTGTTGTACAGGGATATCAAACAAATGTGTAGAAATAAAGCAAGCATGAATATTTTATGCTATTTTCTCCAATGTTTACAAACTTATGCTTCCACTGAAAGTTCTCACACATTTCATTGTGATTCCATGCCGTGATTGATAATTTAATGCTAACAGTTTTTTAGGAAAAATCTTTTCTACAAATTGATCTTTTCCATGAATAATTGAATTAGTCCAAAATCTTCTTAGCTGGAAGGTGACATTAAAAATTGCTGCCATTATTTTTATTTCAAATCCCTGTGATCCCTGGCAAGTTGCTCTTGACATAAGATCCACAGCTAATAAATACCTTGCTCAATCCAAGTAGCTTGAGGGCTGACAACACACTTAGAGGCTGCATCGGGAGGGAATTCTTACTCAATAAGGTAGTTTACTTTGATCTTGGTTTTATAAGGCAATTTTTATGATAATTTGGTACTGAAAACTTTGATGTTATGCTCAGTGGTGTTGTATGTGTATTGTAGAGGGTCTAAAAATTAAGCTCTTTCTGATAGTTTTTATCATATTTTTGTATTTATCTGGAAAAAAATATATCTATTGATTAACTTAAGTGTCTATATATGCTAGATGTTACAGATGATTTTACCCCTGCTTGCTAATGTAATGTATCACATTTCTGTAACAAATGTGTTAATGAATCCATTTGTATGGTATAACTTTCATATCATCACAATTATATTACACAATGTATCTGTATGTACCACATGACATTAACAACAGCTATTAATTCATCAACATGTGTGATAGCATTAATATCAATCAATGGTACTGGTATTTATAGCTGACCAATGAGCTATTTATACATTGTATACAAATGTGGTATTCACTAATATAATAAGGCTAGTTATTGGTCACAATGGGATTACAAGAGTGTAAGACACAGCTGTGAGAGAGTGAAGTAATATGCATGTGTTCTACAGCAGGATATCATGGGTCGTGTGCTCTCAGATGTGTGATATGATTGAAGTATTGGGATCGACACACGACTATTGAGTAACTGTGTCCGCATCGATCCAGGTTGATGAGGCAACTCACACACACAACACACACTTGCAGGCTGACAGCTGCTTCTCTTATAAGTTGTAAATATCATAGTAGCTTTATGGTTAGTTTAGGGCATATTAGGAACATTTAACAAGGAGAGGAATGAATCATCAACAAATGCAAACATTTTTGAAAAAGATGAAAATATAAAACTGTATGGTTTTTATGCCCTCCAATACCTTTTATCAGCATTGATACTCAAAATTTAGTTTTCATAATTACATTTTGTGTATGTGTTTTGATACCCTTCATCAGTTAATCACAGTAAAATAATTTGTTTGATAATTTTCAATTGTGCACTTAGATATATTAATGAATATATAATGGTTCCAGTTGAAATGCTGGTCAGAAAATTCTTAATTCTGTGATCTTAAATAGAATTTGAAACAATATTGGTAATGGATTAGCATTACTAGAACAAATACATGGGCTACACAACTGAAATAGTATCCTTGAATTATTATTCACAAGAAATAAAAATCTTCAAATGAAGTAATTAAACCTTGCTTGATCATTATTTTGAATATTGAACTGTCAGGACATATGTCTTTGTATTGTTATCATATAATGTTATTTTTATCAAAACAAAATGTGAGTCAGTGTTATGTTGATGCATAAGCCATCAGTAGTTTCAGGCTCCTCTACAAACAACTGTTTCAACTCCAGGATCTATTTTTGGAATTATTTCTGGTTAAGAAGTGTCAAACAGTTGGTGGCATTCCTTCACCAGAAGTAGTCCAAATGGCATTTTGAGGCGAGTTAATGCAGAGTTTAGAATTCAAAGGAAGCTCCTTGTTCACCAGATAATTGTGGGAGTGCAAGGAGGTCTAAGGCAGGCTTAGGGAATTTCAGTAAGTCCAGTGGTTTGTACCTGACTAGAAGGTATGTTTGGAAGGATTAGTACAGTGTTTAGCTTGTTGGATGCTATATGAAGAAGTCATGGTTCAAATCTTTCCATCTTCATGTCAAGAGAAGCTCTACTTGTCGAGTAGTCCAGAAGCAGATATGTGTGTCATCGACACCTAGATTCTCTACCACTGGTAGTCCAGCAGCAGATATGTGTGTCATCGACACCTAGATTCTCTATCACTGGTAGTCCAGGAAGAATATGTGTGTCACAGACACCTGTATTCTCCATATCACTGGTAGTCCAGCACAGATATGTGTGTCATGGTATGCCAGATTCTCTTTCACTGGTAGTCCAGTACAGATATGTGTGTCACAGACACCTGTATTCTCTACCACTGGTAGTCCAGTACAGATATGTGTGTCACAGACACCTGTATTCTCCATATCACTGGTAGTCCAGCACAGATATGTGTGTCGCAGACACCTAGTTTCTCTACCACTGGTAGTCCAGTACTGATATGTGTGTCACAGACACCTGTATTCTCTACCACTGGTAGTCCAGTACAGATATGTGTGTCACAGACACCTGTATTCTCCAGATCACTGGTAGTCCAGCACAGATATGTGTGTCGCAGACACCTAGTTTCTCTACCACTGGTAGTCCAGTACTGATATGTGTGTCACAGACACCTGTATTCTCTACCACTGGTAGTCCAGTACAGATATGTGTGTCACAGACACCTGTATTCTCCATATCACTGGTAGTCCAGCACAGATATGTGTGTCGCAGACACCTAGTTTCTCTACCACTGGTAGTCCAGTACTGATATGTGTGTCACAGACACCTGTATTCTCTACCACTGGTAGTCCAGTACAGATATGTGTGTCACAGACACCTGTATTCTCCATATCACTGGTAGTCCAGCACAGATATGTGTGTCGCAGACACCTAGTTCCTCTACCACTGGTAGTCCAGTACTGATATGTGTGTCACAGACACCTGTATTTTCTATCACTGGTAGTCCAGTACAGATATGTGTGTCACAGACACCTGTATTCTCTATCACTGGTAGTCCAGCACAGATATGTGTGTCACAGACACCTGTATTCTCTATCACTGGTAGTCCAGCACAGATATGTGTGTCACAGACACCTGTATTCTCTATCACTGGTAGTCCAGCACAGATATGTGTGTCACAGACACCTAGTTTCTCTATCACTGGTAGTCGAGCACAGATATGTGTGTCACGATATGCCAGATTCTCTCAGCAACAGCTGTTGTTCACCACTCTCACTGTTTAGCTGTCACTAACATTCATCGATCTCAGATGGTATCTGGAGAATATGCAAATTTTTCTCATAAATTTCCCTTTTTTGTCACTCGGACAAGAATTGAACTCTAATATCTGTCAAAATCATTTTTTAATCAGATGGCTGTGTTGACACTACTTGTGTCAGTGTTGATTTAACATATATAGCCGTATTGTTGTTGAACCATTGGATCTCACTTTTAGCAATAAATTGCATCAGATAATAAAACAAAATAATAGTATTCTGAAAGAGTAAATGTGTTTTGGCAGGTGTGGTTGATTACTAGTTTAATGCTGTGACTAATTAAACTGTATGTACTATCAGTGAATTATGTCCAAGGCGTTATCCATGACCCTATTGGGACCAGCTGAAGGTGGCATGTGGACAATGACAGAGCTCTATTAACATAAAGAGTGGTGTTTTTGAATGCTGGTGTTATTGATTAGAAATAAGAACCCAACTTTGCTGTGGTAGCATCTGCATGGTAGTAAATATTGAAATTACTGTAAATAAGGGTACACCATTTGTGGTCTTGGCATTTGGACAGGTGACAATGGTCTATTTTAAACTATGAATTATGAATATTTTTCGTAAAAATTTGTGACAATATTGTTATTTTCTAGCCATAGAATCAGTGAAAAGCCTACAAACAATGCATCTGCATGTTCAGGTGAGGTTTGTAGCTAGACTCAAATCTTTGAAGTGTTAAAAATGACTGTACCTTCAATTCTAAATTCTATTATTTCATTTCTTAAGGCTTTTCCAGAAAAGAACAAAAGGCTTCTATTAAATGCACAGTCATGAAACAGGACTAGTTGATGTCCTTAAGAGAAGTAACCTGGATCATGTGCAATACATATAAGTGATCAAAAGAAAACCTTCTTTAACAAATTGATGACACATATTCCTTTGTTCCACTCTTTTCTTGTTGCAAAGTGGTTGGTTGTTTGATTGCTATTTCCTTGACATTAAACTGGTATTCCTGCCATGGACATGTGCCACTATGAAGAGATTTGTTTCTCTTTGAATTGATATTTCACAGATAATTGATTTTGTCAGGGACATTCCATTGTGTTGACACTGTCAATTACGTCTGAGAACACTCTTGAGAGAATTTGAATAATTTTTATGAAATGATTCTTGGATCATATCATCATTCCTTTCATCATTTATTATTTTATTATTTTTCCCAACAGTTCCCGCTTACTCTATCGATTGTGTTTATCCCAGAATCCGAAGTTAATTTTTGCCCTATTATCAGTGTTGCCAAGTTTACATAGACAAATATTTGAGTATTGATTCCTTCCACTAGCCAGGCAATGAAAGTTGTTGTTTTCATATTTGGATATAAATGATAAGTCAACATTGATTATTTGCACTCGACTGGTGCCGCTGTGTGTACGGAGTTTAACCAAGCTGTTACTGTATAGAACTGCCCACAGCTGAATACAGCCACCATGCACATAAAGAGTAATAAAATATGAAATTGTTTCTGAATGGTGTTGGAGGGTGAGTGAGGACATGGAGTTATATTGGTCGGCCATTCATCACTCATTTATCAGCTTCTAGCTTTATGCCATGCTCATGCTTAATCTTTATTTCTCAAAACATGGTAAATTTGAGAATAGTTTGTAGAGAATGAGTAAGGATGTAGTAGAGATTAATCTTCATTCACCAGCATTTAATAGTTATAAACAGCCTTGTAGCAAATAAGTTGGGGCCACAAGTTTAGGATTAAAGAATTCATACTTCATGATAAGACATCTTACAGCTCCCTCTTCCAGAACTCAACCCCCTCCCCCGGACTGAGTTATGAAAATGTTCGCCCCTCCCACTCCCAAACTTGGTACTACAGGCCTGTCTGGGTTAAATTAACTGCAACATCAGTGCTTGGTGATGCATGAACAATTTCTCTGAACATTGTAACTTTTAGATCATTTCTCTTCATTTATGATAAAGGGTAGGATCTGATATATGTATATATCAATCTATGAGAATCTGTCTATGATTGCTATTCACATGGCAGTCTGAGTGATTCTATGGTATATTTATATGTTGGATTAGTGAATGGTATTTAGTTGCAAAGGTCCTGTCTCTATCACCAAGTTTCATTTGAACCTTCAAGAAACCAATGCTGAAAAAAGTAAAAACAGTATACTATTGCAGCGTGTCAGTTTCCAATTGTAGCAATGTGATGCCAATGGTAACAGAATTGTTTAAGAATATATCTCGAGATATTAAGTAGGATTTGTATTTGGGAATGTTGGATTAAAGGAAAATGAAATGACTCAACATCTGTGCCTTTGCCATGTTGACAGAAAAATAATGTCTCATTATTTTGTTCAATGACTGAAATATCAATTTTTACCACATAAGAAATGGTGGTTACAGTGATTGTATCAACCAAAAGGTTTCCTAAGAATCTGAATTATTTACATATCTTTCATGATTATAACAATAAAAAAATGTTCACTATGTAAGTTGACACATTTATAGGTTGATTTATTTACAAATGGCATCTCGAGAAATCCAACACCTGGCAGTGACAAGCTCAATAACGTCTCCCTGGTTCAAAGAATTCATCATATAGCATTGACAGCCTTCAAACACAGCTAATTGGGTGGCATTCATAATGAATGATTTATTCAACAGCTAGTATTCAAGAAAACTTAGCTTCATGTGATTAAGAAGGACATGTCGATGTAACCGTGTTAAGGTGTGCAACACGTGTGTATGAGAAACTTGCATGCAAATTGAGAGGGTATCGATTATGAAGGGGTAATATTGATGGAATGCACTCCATAGTCTGAGCTATTTACTCTCAGCTGGTGCTTTACTCACCGAGTCCCAGCTGGCTACCTGGAACACACTGCTGTGTTTGTTCTACCTGCTTCTTTATGACTCAATATTAACAAACATTGTAGAGGAACGGAAAAATATGATTACTTGGGAACTGTCAGTAGAGAGATGTCATTAATCAAATATGTGAGTTATTGTTGAATTGTATTAAAATTGTTCCATATGGTTATGGAAATTAAAAATATCAACGTTTACTCAATTAACCATCATCAACTATATATATGGTTATGGAAATTAAAAATATCAACTTTTACTCAATTAACCATCATCAACTATATCAATATTGTATATACATTTATCACACTTTTATGCCTTGTATATATCTAGAATATGTTCTGAATACTGTCAGGGAAAACGTAAAAGTATTTTTCGTAATTATCTTCAGAGAGTTAAAACTCAACAAATGTCAACATTACATCCAGCTTGAAAGAGAGAGAAATATTTGTTGATGGTCGGCTCATCCAGTGTTTTATTGATTGATATATCCAGCAACGTATTGTCATTTCCCAAATGTGGTTTCACTGTTAAATGAGACGGGCATATGTAACCCTCACCGTCAGCCTGCATATGATCAGCAAGGTGTTGTAGGAAGGGAATTATTAATTCTCTATGATGTACCTTTTTAATGCACTTGTCATCCTCGGCTTTATTGGATCTGCAGAGGATTTACTTAGGAGGGATGTACCATCAAATATGTATGTCCCTTAATGCTCCCTTCATTACACAATATTATCTTTATTTTTCATGGCATGGAGTTTTCGAATTCAACGTGTGAGAAAGCTGTGAAGCTAATATCGCGGGTGATACATTTCGAGAATAATAACTGAGTAATCTATTCTTGTTTCAGTTTCATTTCAAGCAGAGCATTAGTTAATTAAGTCATGCATTTGGGTTGCTTGGTTTTACAATTTTGAGAGTTACGAGCATGAATAATTGATAAGATATTATGAATTGCTTCACACATTGTTGCTATCATATTCAGTGTTACACAACTGATTAAATTTGAATTCAGCAAAATCATATTTCCGTGTTTCTCTCTCGTGTGTGATTGTGTCAGAATATGTTAATCCTGTGAAAATCTATGAAGAATAAGACTGATATGAAATGTGTCCAATACTGATTGAAAAATATCTAAGAAGAAAAAGAAGATGATGAAGAAGAAGAAGAAGAAAATTATTTCATTTAAGTGTCACAAAGCAAATGACATACATCGCATAAACAAAAACAAATACATATGTTATCTGGCCAATAGTGGCCTATTGAACACTAATTAAGATGCTTAAGCATTAAAATAGGATGATATAAGTTAAAATATATAAAGAGAGGAAGGATATATTATTTCAAGTTCATAAAGTTTTAAAAAAAATATACGTCTTTAATACATTTTTTGCAGTAATGTGACAAGTGGGTTTATGAAAACATCATGCAATTGTCATAAGGTATATTAATTGGTCTACCGGTGATAACCAGAGAAAAGATGGATCTGAAACAGTTACAGTGTGCCACAAATCATAAGTCAGTATATAAATTACTTCAGACTTGAAAATGGACTTTGTCCTCAACGCTATTATAATTACAAAATTGACAAATTTGTTCCTGTAAAGGGCTAACAGGAAGGGAAAATCAACCTTATTCTATTTGTAAAGGTAAAGTACCACTACAAAATTTACTAAAGATACTCTATTGTGACCTGTGAACTGCTAAATGATATGTATCAGCAGATAACCTATTTTTAAAAGGAGATAAGTGCAAACTTTGTTACCATTTATTAATCCTCTATCATGCCACAGATCACTAAGCCAAAATTATGATCTAATGATACTAGAGAGGACTTTGCAATTATAAAATCATGTTTAGACATGTCATACAAATTTGGAATTTGTAACTTTAATGCATTAAGTAACGATTTTGTGTTATTATGCAATGACTTAAAACACATTTAAACGCTCCATTCGAGAGCAATATACAAGTATGACATAAAAGCCTATCAACTTGTCCCTCCTGGGCTACTGTGTTGATTTGATTGATTGTCTTGCATGTTAATGCTGTTTGAAATAATGAATCACATCATGTGTTCCATTCTTATGAAAGACAAACACTTCGAGCAAACAAAAAATCCTTTCTAATTAGAAAATCCTTTTGTCTTATCCAATATTATGTTGAACATATATTCCACATAAAATCATGTGTCTATTCTTTTAATAATTTTTGGATAATTATTTTGATTTGATGAGAGAGGTAAATCACAATATTGCCTTCCTTCCGATTCCACCAAATCTGTCACTCTTTTGGTCAAACTTATTGAAATCAAATCAATCTTATCATACATACCTTACTGCATCTCTGAACTGAGTAGTGCTCTATGGGGCATTGGTCTGGTGACATGTGCACTCAGCTAATCAGCTTAGAGGCAAAAAAGCCATGGCAAGTATTTTAAATGGTCTTTTATCATTAACTTAAATCAGAGGAACATATAAAAGGTCATTAAAAAAGGTTTGAGGATCTTTTAAAGCAGTAATCAGATTAGAAACTTAGAGTAATGTGTATGAGCTTGTTTCAATGAGATTTGCTTTGGAGTCCTCAAACTAAAGGCCACATCATCTTGCACTGCACCGTTCCTAAGAAGAGTTTCATTATTGGCATATTATATATCATCCTGCTACATCAGCGTATATGTTCTGGGTTATGCTACAACCTGTCCCCTGATATCCTTCTGATGTAGCAGGATGATGATATATTTTAATCTGTCACAAAAAATAATATTATTCTGTGACTTTGCTTTCAAACTGTTGTAAACATTGGTAGAAAGCTTATGTTAGAAAAGTTTGGAGGATCTTTATGTGCATTGTTTGCCTGTTTTTATCAAAGCACTGATATCATATAAAATTGATAAATCAGAAACTACATAACATAGTTACATAGATACTTAACTACAAGGAAGCCCTTTTGATATAATGTTCATCATTTCTTACAAACTATCAACATATAAGCACACTCTCCTTCTTCTTCAATAAAGATCAATGGAAATTTTAGATCAATGGACAAACCTATTAAAACGTGTACCAAATAGTGGTTGATCTACCCTTCTGTAGCTTTGAACACTTAGAGAGTCCTCATCAGAAATCCTTGTACAAGAGAGCCTTTTCCCCGCTCGGTAAGAGAGCCTATAGCTGAGAGTTAAATGAAACAGATATGCTACAAATCAGTAGCAGTTAATTGACTGTAAGTTTTTGAATCAGATCCTTGTCATCTGTTGTTGTTCGGTGGTTAGGAAAGTGATATGGATTCCCTCGGTGCCTTGTTTTCTACAGACCCTATTAAGCAGGATAAATAACCATAGTGAAATTTCAAAGGAGAAATTTTTTAAGTGATCTAGAATAGAAAATAAACCGTTCGAAGTGTTTTCCTAGTGTGAATCAAAGAGAGATTTTAATGCTTTCTTTATGCACCAAGTGATGATTGGTGCTACATCATTAGGCAAGACTTTGGACTCTATGTGGCTACCTTTAGAGGCAGGATCAGGCTGTGGATTGTCAACTCATTTTCAGTGATGTAGGTTCTTTGTTAAAAATTAAGGGTTTCATGAGAATCTATTATTACATATTTATATATAAATATGTATATTGCCTGGAGAGGATTGTTAAAACGATGGTTTACAGAAAGGGTTTTATCACCATCTGAAATGTCATGTCTACTTCATTCTGTTGCAAAACAAAGATGAATTCATGAATTTGAAACTCTGAATTGTACCTACCATATTATCAATTTCACTTTATTATTGATAAAATGATTAACATCATTTACTGAATTGATTTTACAAAAAGATAGTGTAAACCTGTAAATGGACTTTGACTGCTCTTTGTAAACAGAAATGGCAAGAAATTGCCATCCCCATAACTTGATATGTATTCTGAATCTAAATCAGTAGAACATGGATACAACAAACTCCAAGGGACAAAAGAATTTAGTTTGCTATATCCGGTGTTCGCTATATGCATATGATTTAAATGATATTATATAGGGATGGGACTCAAACATTTGTTCACTATATCCGATTGTTCGCTATATCCATGTTCTACTGTAGTAATCATGATGTACGTTGTAGAACAATTCTTGTTCAGAAAATTTCTGTCATAAACTACATGAAAACATTGAAAATTTCCCTTTCAAAATATATATATATATATTCAAATCATGAAATATCTTATTTTCATCTTAATGATTATAAGGAATGAAAACCAATCTTACTGCTAATTACCCTGAATGGAGTTCAACCCCAGTTTCTAGTGCAGAGAACAGTCTCTTTAGTGTGTTCTCCATAGCCCCAGTACATGACTACTTAGGCCCTAATAGAGTGTGCCGCTGTTTGCAGGTTTGTGATATGTAAATATGATATGGTGTGTCTTTCAAGGGGCTGATTTCATCACTGGGGTTGTGACAAGCTCCTCATTGGGCGAGGAGTCCGCTGAATTGACTTCTACTCACTCGCCCACTTTATGGAAGACTTTTATTTGAAGGGGTCAGGAAATATTGGATTTTTCACTTAAATTCTTTCCTGATTCATCATTTCTTGTGAGGTTTATGATGAGCGGGATAACAGTTCTGTGATACATCATACAGGCAGGCTGAGATGGGAGATCTGATGCTAGGGGAAGGAATGAATGAAGGAATAAGGAGATCTGGGGAAGGTTTTAGATTGTAGGGAAATGAAAGATTCTAAGATTGAAGGAATGTATAAATGATGAAAGAATGAATAAATCTGTGAAGGGAATCTGATAGTTGATGATGAATAGATGAAGGAATGGGGGTGATCTGTGGAAGGGATCAGATTGTTTGGAAAATGAAAGATTGAATAAATGGATGAATGAAAGATTGAATGTATGGCTGAATCTGTGGAAGTGAATCTGGTCATTCATTCATTCATTCATTCATTCGTTCATTAGTTCATTAGTTCATTAGTTCATTCGTTCATTCGTTTATTCGTTCATTCGTTCTGATAGGTTTTTCATTCATTCATTTATTCATTCTGATAGTCTCTCATTCATTCAATCATTCATACTGGTAGTCCATGATGTATTCAGGTAGTCCTTTGTTCAGTTTTGTTTCCTTTTGCAGATATGAATATGATTCATGATTCTGATTATAAGCAGAATTCTGAAGGTTGTTTCAATACAAATGAAAGTTTTGGTTAGTTTTGGTGTCAGATAATTTTAAAATTAAAATATTCAAGTGATTCTGGTAAACTTTGATTTTATCAATCGAAAAAAAATTTGTCATCATCTGATTTCAATATCTTTCCTTCAGGCTTTTAGTTCAGATCATGTAGCTACCTTGGTGGTAATGTCTTGACACTTCTTCAATAATTCTGTACCTGCAGCAAAACAGTTAGATATTTTTCCAAAATCAACTGCCATGATGAAATTAAAATTTTCAAGATCAATTCCTTTACATTATCTATTCTACATATATGTTTTGAAAGTTCATTTGCAGTCAATATTAAATTGTCAAATGTTTCACATTTGTATATTGCTATGAATAATGATCGCTTTCTTTTTTCCCTTCCAAGGGAGCAGTTCTGAGCATGTCTGTATAGGCATGTCTTGTGAATAGTGTTGTTATCAGATATCTCATAACTGTATGACACTGAAGCATTGCGGAGAGTCAGATATGGACTACAACTCTCCCAGCACTTTGGAGAATGTCTCTAGTGTGGAAGAGCCTAATCAGTCATCCCTTCAATGTTTATGAAAGAATCTGGAAGTTCCCTCAAGAATATTGTAAAAAGCAATGAAAAATAAAACATGAGTTATTGAGGTAGGTCATGTTGAACCTGAAATACAAACATTTTCAAATCTCTTTTCTTGAAAAAAAACCTTTTCAAAATGCTTTAGTGAAATAAGTCTTTGTCTTTTTTGTACAAAATCAGCTATTTTTGGGCGTTGTTTATTTTGCTTAACTACCACTTCAGCTATCGCAGAATACCAGGACCCCAAAATAAACCATGTATCTATATGCCAGTAGCTAGAAACAAAAACTGAAAGAGAATGAGCTTTATGCACTTTTACACAAACATATCACGTTTAGAATAAACAGGCTCACTTTAGACAGTTGTTGGTTTGGTTTCCCTTTACAGTTGGTGGCTGGATGAAAATAAAAATGAAATCTAGCTTTTTGATGTGTGGTCTGACGGTGTTCGTAAACATACGAATACTGCAACCCAGAATACTGTCTGATTTAATAAGATTCACTTACAGTGGATTTTGAACAAATGGAATTCTCATTGAAGGAATTTTGGTTTAACATGATGACTTGAGTTGTCAAGAGTTGTGCCTGAAAATGCTTCATAAACAATAATCAGGAGACTATAATGCAGTCATGAATGGTTTTGAAAATTAGATTTCTCTCCAGTGTGTTTTAAGTTATGCAGGAATTCTCAATGAAGGAATTTTAACTTTATGATGTACTGAAGTGGCGTGTCTGACAGCGTCAAGTAGTTTGTCTGCCAGTTTGTTATGAATTATAGACATATATAGAGACTTCTGCATATAGAAACAACTTTTAAAACAATATTTCACTAACCATTGGTTAAAGCAATGGATTTCTCAATGAAGGAATTGTAGCATTATTATGAGCACTGAAGAGGCGTGTCTGACAGGGTGTCAGAATAATAAACAGGAGATTTACTCATTCAAGAATGATTTTGAAAATTGGATTTCACAAACAGTGGAGTTTAAGTTATAGATTTCTAAATGATAGAATGAGAGTTTTTAAACAAACAGTAAAGAGCCACCAAGTGCTGTGTCGGCTGTCTGTCTAACATTGCACTTATGTGCTTCATTTAGTGCATGGGAAGTGCTGCAGATCGATAGCATCAATGTGCCCCTGCTAGCATGCTGTACATGTGGGAACCTGGTGCACACAGCGTGCACATGCTCTTGTATGAATACCCTCGTTGTAAATATGCATAGAGAAGAATGTCTTTGACGAATTGTACGGATGGTAATGTCTGACTTTATGTAGATGTATGATAACGTCTACATAGATACTCCTTACGTATAAGATTATGAGAAGCAAATATTTTCACTGTTATATGTGAACAGAAAAACAGTATGTATGACAAATGGAATTGGTGAAGATTTCTAAATGTGTACAAATCATGTTTTGATGTGGACCAGACTAGTAATGTTAATGGATGGCTGTGTTTTGAAGTGTTCATTAACTACAAGGCAGATAAAGGAGTTTTATGAACTGACAACTTCTTTATTAATTAACACGTTGATAACCATCAAACTGTCTTGTCTTCCTGATACTGCCAACTTATAAAATGCACCCTCAAGCAGTTAGAGTTAACTATTTCATGCATAACAGATAAAGGAGAATTAAAGTCTTAAGACAAATAGCCAGGATGAAATATCCTAATGGCTAGTCCTTGTTTACATGCTAGATTTTGCAAGAGATGTTAGGCAGCACCTGTATTGCATTTGTAGAGAGGAAAATTGTTAATGGCTTCCACATACATATTCATGCTGGTTTCTTTTGAATTGCATGAGTGATCTTGTAGCAATGATAAGGATGGAATGATCCATTCATTGTCAAATTTTAGAAAAACCCGTGGAATATGCAAGAAAATCAAAATCTACTGTCCTTCATCTTTCACCTATGAGTAATTAGCCATGTCCTAACACAAATTTTTATTTAATAGATGTAGTACATGTGTAATTCAATTGTATCAATAAGATGCTGAGAGATCATGGCATTGATTTGCTGGATAACTTCATTACACTTTGACAGTGACATGTCTGTAATGTGATTTGCTTTGTGTGATAAGTGTAGTGTCAGCCTTTATCGTTCATATTTGATGTCCTTTGAAGTTTCCTCTGACCAAAGCCAGATCATAATCTTTTTAATACTAAAAAACACAGAGAAGTAAGAATTGTAACGTTTTAGGAAATTATGACATTCCAGATATTTTCTTCATCAAATTAATTATTTGAATATCTTATATTAGCTCAGAATTTTTTTGCGAGTAAGTTTAGAATTAATGCAAACTTTGAAATAGATATAGAGTTTGTTTGCTCATTATGGCATTACAAGGATAATATATAGAAAGTATATATTTAAAATGATAGATTCGGTTAGGGGATTGTGATATATAAGTGTATATCATGCATAATGTCGGTAGATGTAGAACATGGTGTGATATAAGAAGAAACGCTGCTGCCAATAACTACGGAAACTTTTATGGTATGTAAATGCAATCACGAGAGAGCAATAAACGTTATGATCTTTATATCTGGCTATACCTCTTAAACTCAAACAGTGTGATTGAATGACAATAGAGATGAAATTGAGCGGAACTTCACTCCATTTGCCATACTGGGTATAAAAGCTGTCTTCAGAGAGTCATCAAGGTAATGCAGTTCCTCTTCTAGAGAATAGAGCGCTGCTAAATGGCTTGAGAAGAAACACTGGTGCACATAAGCAGGATGAATTTGGGAGCAGCATGGCTGTTTTATAGCGTGTGTTACAGGAATACATTCTGAGATTGGTCCTGAGCCATAACACCAGTCTGCAGACAGGGAACATGTGATGCTACGGAGATATGACACCAATGATGAGGGCTTCTCGAAATATCTACCCTTGCATGTTTGTACAAGATTATAGATGGCAGTTAAACGCATGTCTGCATGTGCACATTTTGTCAGCTATTTTCATCTTTATGGTAGTGTTTTGTAGAGTGCTGAGTATTTTACTGCTGTAAGTCATGCACACAGAGAAACCCTTGAAGATTTCTCATTGTGTTGATCATTGTGGTACCCAGGATGGGAGGAATGGTTAACTACTGTTTGTTCCTTCATTGTACTCGGTAACACTTCTTTCAGGGGCATTTTAGAAGTTGGGAATACAGTAAGGAAGAGGATTATATGGATGACAACTTCTTTATTCTTGTTAGGCCACGTTTTGACACAACTCCTTGTGTCACATTGCTTAACAACGATACAAGGATCTGTGTTGAAACGTCGCCTAACATGAATAAAGAAGTTGTCATCAATATAATCCTCTTCTTTATCAGTTACACTTGGTATTGTCTCAGTAACACAATGACTTTTATCAATTCAAGTGGGCATCATTTGTTATTTCTAAATGACAAAAGGCAATTACAGTTAGCGGTTCTGCTTAGTAACAGATAATAAGCATTTGCTTATGAGATTTTCACCAATCACATCTTTGTTTCTTGGTTTTCTGCTTACCCCAGGTTAATAATCTCTAGTTGGTTGAAATTGTTGAATGTTTACAATGTTATTCCTGTTGAAAGATACTAGACATATCCAGATAACTACTCTGCTTCAATGGTATTTAAAGAAAAATGAAGGTATCAATGTGTGCTTATTATATTTTTGACTAAATGTATCTTAGTATTTGATTTCTGGAAACAAAACGACATTTTAAGGCTTTGCAGAAAGTTATGTTCAAATCCTCATTGGGTTTCTAGACCAAACTTTTATATTTTTGACTAAATGTATCTTAGTATTTGATTTCTGGAAACAAAACGACATTTTAAGGCTTTGCAGAAAGTTATGTTCAAACCCTCATTTGGTTTCTAGACCAAACTTTTAAAAATTGTTTGCAAATACTTCAAACAACCTTTACAAGCTAAACAAGTCAATATTTGATATCTTTAAGTTAAGTCTTTAATATCAGTCAACAGGATTAATCTTAATGACTTTTTCCTTTCTTTTAATGACTTCCTCTTTCCTTCTATAAAACATTTATTACTCTGCAGTGTGCTTCCTGGTTTCAGTGTACAGACTTAACGGTACCGGAATCTGGTATACTAGTTTATATACATCTGTTGCTTTACTTAGACTTATAGACTCGGTGGCAGATGAATATAATGACCCACTGTTGATGGAGTCGCTATAAAATTGTCACCACGGTGGAATCATCTTCCAGAGTTAGATAATCATACATACCTTGAGGGTTATAAATTCATAGTTATCTGGCGACCGACTGAACATTTGGCATTTAAACCCAAATCCCTCGTAAAGCAATATTGTGATTCTAATGAATTCTCTGTTTTTAAAGAAACAATATTCTTTTAGATGAACTTAAGATAAATGAATAGGTTATAGTTTGAGCAAGATTTGAATTTATGTTTACATTTGTTAAGTTACCCGTATGTGACCAAAAAAACAGAATTTTTAGCTCATCGAGCAAATAAGATCATTTTATATTGCCCTTTAATAAATTTGTTGTACATTTAAGTTAGCATGAAATTCAGATTGTAAATATGAGATTAGAAGGGCTAATTGTATTGCCCATTGTCAGTCAGCTGTTGTTAATCATTCATAATCTTTTGACATTTTTCAACGTCTCCTGCTAAAAGACAACAGAGGTCACTATCATCAAACCATTCAATACTTCTATGATAGAAATCAAAGGTCAAACTTCGAAAGAGACCACATAGCCAGTGTCTTACTATTTGACATGTAAGTCTTCAACCTGAGAGATTATCAATAATACAGGATCTGATGAGCTGCAGAGTCCATGGCTCTTGTTTTACAAGAATCATTTTCCATTCCATTGTCATTTTGTGATATGGTGCATAAGTTCATATAGTTTCACACGACTTTATTGTTAATTCAAATTGATGTGTCCTGACAAGAGTACAATGAAATAACAAGGGGACAATGAGAACATAGCTAAAAAACAAACCGATCAAGTTTCTGCATGCAACTGTTGTGTATACCAAGAATCTGTGGTATTTCCAGCTAGTCATAGTCAGGTACTTCTTGCACCATCACTGGATTCCTGGAGATCATGTGTCAAAAACAATCTAATTCAGTTTCCAGACAAACTTGATGTGATGAACCCTCAAAGCCTGTATTGGTTGTATATCTTGTCCTCATTTTATGTCTTTTCTTAGCTTTGTGAATAAATAAGGAAATTTCACATTTCATTTATAACCTTGCTCACTGCAATTTGAGTTTTATTTCGTCATCTGATACATAGAGGATATCTTTTGTTTTGAGTGTGATATCACTTATCTCTCATTGAGTGACGGGGTAGAGCCAGTATTTTCACGAGTGGTGCAGCCACGAGTGAAAATATAGGCTTTACCCCGTCACGAGATGAGAGATAAGTGATATCACACTCAAAACAAAAGATATTCTGTTTATTATATGCCTTTATGGTCGAAAATGTGGCAATTTATGTCCAAAAGGTCTTGACTCGAGAGTTTTCTGGCGACGTCATACCATTGTTGATCGTTACTTAGCGACGGCGATGACGTCGCGTTGATTGTAGAAGTGACGTCAAACCATTGTACACATGACGTCATCCCCTCTGTGATATTTTCACTGACTCGAAAAAGTGATATCACACTCAGTTGCGAGATCACTTTTCTACAACTGAGAAAACTCAGTCTCTCACCGCTTAGCATATAATAAACTAGCATATCAGTATAATACCAATGTTCCCATTAGGCATATATGCCTACTTTTCAAGAGCAGTCGTATGTATTCCTTGTGCATAAATAACTTGAAGCTTCACATGATTTTATCAAGTCAAGTCAAGGCGTTTATTGTATTAAATTAAAGGACTTTGGTCCACATACAAAGGTATTTTATTAAGAATGAACAGAATACAAATAATTCATTGAATTCAAATATTAGATAAAACAGTTCAATAGGAATATCATATTGTAGCTCTTAGGGTGAATGTCATTTCTTAAAAGTTTATTTCTAAAATTAACTGTTTCAAGGATACATCCCTGTTTGTGACAATATCTTCCAACACTGCCCCCGATCCATGCTGTAGAGACTTTAAAAGTTCCTTTATCTATTCTCATACTCTTTTTCACTAGCAGAACAGTGTTTGTCTACACATGTATGAACACGTAGATCAATCAATTCAGATCTTTTTCTGCTCTGATGTTCCTCCATGGTTCATTCTCCCTGTGATGTGGCTGAGCGATCGTCTGAAGACCCTCGGGGGGGAAGTGGGGAGATTCTCCGTCCCGGTTGTCCTGTGCAACTTCTGGTTGTCTGATTGGTTAAATATTTATACAGCAGTGGCTGGAAGCGCTACCTGGGGCGGGCTGTTTGTCTCCTGTTATTTATATCCACACCTACATCCTGGAGTACTTTCTTGTCATCGATATACAGTATAATATTGATACTTACATGACAGCGTCATTACTTATACCACAATATAAATATGACAGCATCATTACTTAGACAACAATATCAATACTTACATGACAGTATCATTACTTTGACGACAATATTGATACTTACATGACAGTATCATTACTTAGATGACAATATCAATACTTACATGACAGTATTGAAACTATGTAAAAAAAATTAAATATGTGAAAGATATTGCAGCAACTGAAATGCCATAGTGGTAAAAACATTTTCTAGACAAAGAATGGAATCAATGATGTAGACATTCTTTTAAATAAACTTCATTGCTCTTGTCAAAAATGTCTTGAATTAAAACCTTTAAGATCATAACAGTAGCTTTAATCTTTTCATCTTAACTGCAAAAATACCCAATTAAATAAAAATCCAAAAAGGACAAATGTAATGAGATTGGTGTAAGCATGTAATGAAGATCTCATGAGACATGATAATGAAATGCAGCAGTATGATATAAGAACAGGACAACGTGATAGATATTATAATAATTGGATGTCGGCTTCACTCATTATGTGTATTACTTCAGTTGTTATGAGAGCTCTTGTACGTAATGAAACTGTAGTTATTGGCTGTCATAATGAAAAGAACATTTCCAACAACACTGATACAACTTGTACAACTAGCACCTAATGAACTCTGAAGTGTTTTCACCGCAGTTTTATCTTTTCTATTTCAATTTAAGCTTATTGGCTGAAACTCTTAATTTTGAGCAAATTTTCTGTGGCGCTCCTAAGCTAGGTTACTTGTACTTGATTCATAATTAGAATATCATCAGGCAGTTTGTGTTTTTACGATTGAATGTGTAAGTGTAAAAAGGTATTGTACCTCTTGAACCTAGCGAGGTGTTTGTTACAAGTTGGCAGAGACACTATGATGCATGTATAAGTGGATGATTTATCTATGTTCCTCCCTCATCACCATTACTTACCATTTTGTGATTTCCGCATGTGTCAGAGATGTGTCATCAGTTTGGTTTTGAAGAATTTTTTATTTATTTATTAATTTTTATTTTTTTATTACAAAAAGATCGTACAATCAATCACTCAAGAGAAATACATGAAAGCAGGTTGTAACGAGAAGAGAGAAAGAAACAGAAGAAAGTAGATAGTGGATAGCAATAGGGTGCAGGAAAAGGAAAGAAGGTAATTTAGTCATTTTTGAAAAGCTTTGACCATTTTCTTTGGAAATGTATAAGTGGTGATTGTGATGCATGTATAAGTGGATGATTTATCTATGTTCCTCCCTCATCACCATTACTTACCAGTTTGTGATTTCCGCATGTGTCAGAGATGTGGCATCAGTTTGGTTTTGAAGAATTAAAATATTTGATATGTAAAAATTCCCTGCAGCTTTCAATTTCTTCAATTATTTTTTTGAAATAATAATTTCAAAGATCATTTTGGAATAATCCTTTTATCATCAAAATCTTTGATTGAAAATGTTTAAGGTAGATAATTAATTCACAATGATGATGAATTTTCTAAACATATAACTTTTGTCAAACTAAATGAAATGATGGACAAAATTCAAGTCTTCAAAACTTAATTCATAGTTGTTATCCAACTTTATAAAAAAATTAAGCAAAGCTTTAGACTCAAGTTGTTTTACATAAGACTTAACGTTTTTATTTACAGATCTTAAGACTGATTATTGAAACAAAAACTCACAATGAGTGGGGACAAAAGTTTTCGGAATAAGATCTTCGAAACTTAATTCATAGTTGTTATCCAACTTTATAAAAAAATTAAACAAAGCTTTAGAATCAAGTTGTTTTACATAAGACTTAACGTTTTTATTTACAGATCTTAAGACTGATTATTGAAACAAAAACTCACAATGAGTGGGGACAAAAGTTTTCGGAATAAGATATGTTTAAAACAAACAAACAAGACAATAGTTCTTGTTGTAAAAGTTACTTAATACATCTGAAGACACAAAGAGAGAACAGGATATCGACTTCGAAATGTAAGGAATATTTAATGAAGGAAGTAGAACCAGATCCGTAGACAGTGAACATCCTTTGTGCAGATACCAACAGTGTTAATGAAACCATTGTACTGTACTGAAATGTCACTGAAATAAAGAAGATGACTGTCAAAAGAACATTTCATCATAAATCAGCTTCTTTCAGAATAATTCATGGTGCGTTGAAAACCTGCACCAAAACACAATGCTCCTGAATATCTATGTCACTTAAATGTCATATACTGTGTTAGCTCCATGTCGTAGTCAGTAGATCATATAGAAGTACGTATATATAATATATCTCAAGCCACAAATGCATCCTTAGTGCATAGTTAGATTAAAGAGTCGAAGTTACAAAAGAACCAGAGATGGATAGCGCGTAGTGGGCTCTATGACAAGATGCATGACCAGTCCATGTAAGTCACTAGGTTCCTGATCACTGTGTTCTGTAAACAAAAGTGTCAATAGTTTTCTTCAAGTCAATCTATACTTATCATTTCTTGCTAAAACTTTCACTCTTAAAAGAAAATCAATCAATTTTCCTCTCTTTAAGATCTTTTTATTTGAGGCTAATCAATATTTGTAAGTAAGATATAATTACTGCCAATTTTTCATGAGCAAGGACTCAGTTTATGATTATCCTTTAAAGGCTAAGAAATTTTAATGACAATAATGAATGTATTTCTTTTCAAAATTGAGTTTCTAAGTCTTTAGAAACGATCACAAGGACCTACAAAGCAGCAACCAGCAGGAACATCAAAAGAATATTAGATGATGAGTTTCAAGCGTGAAGACTTTTACTGGCGGTTGTAGAATAAAGGATGTACCTATATATCTATGCTGCAGCCAGGCATGTATGATGAGAAATGTAACAATAGGGATGCTGTGCTGTCTTCTCAATGTATTGTTTCTGCTGTGTAACATATTGCGTTATTGAAGTATGGTGATATTGCAGCCATCAATTCTCAAAACCAATTAGGTTAATTTGTGCATGGTTCACTGTTACTGTATGTGTAATCATAATAAAAGGGAAATCATGTTCTTTTTTCAATATGAATATTAGATGGTAAGGGTATTATTCAAAACCATTACTTCCATTCTTAATTAATTGTCAAACTATGCTTTTAATCAAGGAAATGTTCATTTTATATTTTAGAGAGCAAAATAAATGATTTATCATTAGACATAATATAATTGCAATATTACAAAAACAAATACTTTGCCTGAAACTCACTTCAGAATCACATCTTTAAGGATGCTGGGGTCAGCCATAGTTCACGTGACAGTTACATGATGGGAGGTTTTGGTTCCGACAGATAGAGAGGTCTAGCAAGATGAAGAGCTCCCGGTCTGCGGAGTCCTGGAGGTTAGAGAGTGTATCAGGGGAGATTACTCTCCTGCATATCAAATGTTTATCACTCCATGTAGCATTCATTATCTCATCAGGTTTTAGGGCCTTATCAGGCCTACCAAGAAAAATATATGAAAATCTAATTTGTCCTGGTTAATACACACAGGTCACATTTCTAAATTTGCCATGCACAAGAGCTCAAATTGCCTTGGACACTTCTGAAATTTCAGAAGGCAACGTTGGTACCAACATTTCTCTTGATTCACAAATGTTCAGTATTGATAGTGTTTTCCTTTCAAGGTATCAAAGCATTTATTTCTATTATGATATGAAAGCCAAGCTTTTTCTTAACGGTGCAGTGGTCAAACAGAAGTTGCTATACAAGAGATAAGCTACTGCTTCCAGACTGACTGCAAGCAGCCTTGATATATAAGCTACTGTCTAATCCAGCTGCGAGATCTTCAGGAACGTATGAATGAGAGGAGTAGAGGATCATCAGTTCTGTGCACAGTGACCAGCTGTGGTTCATGTGTTGTCAATAGATATTGGCACCATCGTACGTCCATCACGGAATCTGCGCACAAGATAACTTAAAATTAAGAACATTGCTTTACCCAACTGACCTGTCAGATTTACAGAGGAAGATTTATGAAGTATCTAAATATCATTGTGACTATGCATACGAGTGACATGTCAACTGTCATTGGTGCCACCATCCCTGCACCAGGGGATCTACGTATAAAATAGGTTATCAGTACGGAAAGGACACTGGCTCAACCAGCTGCTAGATTAACAGGGGAAGAAGTTCAAAAATATTATTTTCTCTGTAAATTGTTGCCAGTTGTTGTCCATGTCAATTTTCAACAAAACTTTTCTCTTGCATGGGAGTTTGTCATTTCAGGAAACACACTGCTATTAATTTTATTGCCATTCTCCAACTTTGCAGTAAGGTCAATTTTGGTTTCATGGTTATGTTTTGTGCAAAGGGACCAAGGATTTAAACTTTATCCTTAATTTACTTTACTTTTAATTCAATCAACTTTTTATTGATAAAACATGATTATATTCTTTTTAGTTGGTGTAGTGGCTGACTAAAGACAGACAAGACATGTCAGACAAGTTTATTTTGTAAGGGTGAATGAAATATTCAACTTCCTGTCATGTATAGCACAATAATGAGAATATTAAATCAAAATCTTCTATATGGTTGGCAAACTTTAGTTTCTGCTTGGCTTCAGTTCTCAAGGTGAAGCCTAGAGAGGTTTAATCTTGTAAGTGCATGTGAAAACCATTCCCATCATATTCTGTTAAACATTGATGTTGCTTTCAAGACCATGATTGACCTTTTATCTTTCATACTCTATAATTCATAACAAGCTGAAAGAATTGAATAACATGAGCTCTGAAATAGAGTGATGAAAGTTTTATACGGATGTTTTGTTCCGTAACACTAAAAGTGTCAGATAAACAGAATAGCTGACACAACTGAAAATTTGATGTTTTCTCTTTTGAGTAACAATGAAGATTTGTGAATAATAAATGTATTTTGAGTAAAATTCTGTTTCTTCAAAGAATCATTTAAAAAGAATACAGTGATGTAGCACGTCATTATGAAGAACAATTTCAAACCTTATTGTTGAAAGTTCATCATTTAAACAAATCTTGGGAGAGGCTGTCATGTAGCTTCCAGAATGTCTGAAATATAAAGTGATTATTGAACAACAGCATTTGCCTGCAGGACATTATATGTGTAGAGTGTTAATGATACAACCCCAGTTTACATACAGCAGCAGTATGGAGTGTAAGACTATAGTCAACTGATCTCTGAGGACTCCGGGAGACTGGCTGGATGTTCCGCAGCGTAATTATAGATGCCAGCCTGTCCCCAGAGTCCGATATTCGGGATTCCGGTCGACAGGGTTATTACAAATCATCTTTTATAAGATTTCATCGCATGGAACCAGCCATTTGAAAGCAGATTTGAATGGATGTCATTTTGGTTTATGACCTGGAGACAAGGGTAACTGGCACACTTGCTCTGTGTGGTGAAAGAAAGGATGCTTGGCGACTGTCTCGCTGTGGCTCTGCATTCTGATGAGGCCACTTTGGAATTTCAATAATCATTGTCAGGCTGCCAACTCCTCTGAAGTGTTTGTCTGGGGGCTTTTTCTGACACAGTTGCAGCAACTGTAACACTTTCTTGGAAAGAGTCTAGGGATTATATATTGAATTGTTTAAGTGACATTTATTTATAAGTTGTGGTACAAACTTGGGATTATGGGTGTTCCAGAAACAGATGTTCTTTAGGAATCATATTTTTTTAATTTGATTTGGTGAAGCTATAGACGTACAATTATTGTAAAGAGAATAATTTTGTTGTTTTCAAATATCACATTAGTGGTTTAGCATGTTGATTGTACAACAAGTATTTGTATGAAATCATCTATAAGTATAGTTTTGGATAAGGATATGATGTGCATTTCCCTTTAATCGAAATGATTTCCTTTTGACCTCTTATATAACTGGTTTACATATAGTAACCAATCTTATCATTTTAAGTTTTCAAAATGTTGTTAGCAGTAGGAAATCAATATTATTTTATCCTAAATACAATTATTCCTTCCAGTAGTTGTCCAATCTTTGAGAGACCCACTTGGACATGCTCTGGGATATTTCATATTAAGCACGTTAGCCTCCGACCCCGCTAAGCAGTTCCCAGATTTCAGTAGCCCCTCATTGCAGTTATTGCTTCAGAGGGAATATCACCAAGGAAACAAATGCCTGGATATTAGCAGAATAAAATGCAATAAATCCCTGCCTGCTGTGTTAATTTCAATTACTCATTTATCTGAGTTAGAGGTTTAGGCAGCTTCTAAAGCTAATCAAGGGATTAATAAACAAGCCTCGTTAGTGCCTCAATTACCAGAATAAAGCCAGCAAGTGATCGCCAGCCCTGTCAAGACCCTTCTCATTGTCTTTTACCACTGCCTAATAAAGAATCATAAAGGCCATTAATTTCTGACAGCTTCTTTTATGTGCCAGCCATTTCTTGGGGATTGCAGAAGGCCTCCGGCTCATAAATTTAGCTCTAATTTGATATTTTTCCAGTGGAAGTCAAATATTAGTAATATGTTTCACCACCTGCGATTTCTTGAAGGTTTGTTTCACCAAGCCTCAATCAAGCTACTTTGCTTGTGGTTGTGGACAATCCTGAATACTGTCCATGTATGTATATTTACATATATGGATATTTTCATACTAGCTGTCTTTTCAAATGTTCAAAATGGATTTGTTCAATATGTTTAGCAGTGTTAAGACTTTTAAAATTGGATAGTAGTGAATGTGATTGTGTTTTATTCAATGTTTTAATGTTAACACAATTGATGGATATGCTGTATTTATAGGGTTTTGAAATTTCTTCAATAATTTAAATCTTAAGGACTCTAGGCTATAATACAGGGAATGCGTAACACCAAAGATAAAGAAGGAAACATGGTGTTATGCATTCATGGATTTCCAGCTGATTTAAGTTTTTATTGAATATAAAGGGCACTGAGATTGTTATCCTAAATGATGAGGTTGAATATGTTGGACAATTAGATGCTTAATTTGAGGATTGGATGGTTTATATATTCAACAACAAGATTGTAAATTATACAGTGAATAGAAACAATGAGATGGTATTGGTTAGACAAGGAGTTTTTCTATTGGTCAATGACATAGTAGATACAGAACATAAAGCAGTGCATACATGGTTGGAGGAAGAGTGGGTATCCATTGGACAACTATGATAAAATATGATTATGTTGGACAAAGATGAAATATATATTGGATAAGTCTGCAGTTCACACAGAAGTGATCACATCAGAGTCTGTCTGTCTGTCTGTCTGTCAGTCCTTGTGTCTGTCCGGAACCCTATTGTCCTGCACTGGTCTTCGCCTCTGATATTGGGTAATATTTCACACACCAGCGCTGGCCAGTTTCATCAGGGCTGGTCCAACTGCAGCATTAATTGATATACACGAGGGAATCAGAGAAATTAGAAGCTGATTATCCCTGTCTTCAAAGGATTTGGCTATCAAATTAGTAAAGCTTGGCCGAGGTGTCGGTTTGGGAGGGCAGTGGCATCAATGGAGACCTCGGTAATAGGTAGCCATGGGCCTCCTTGATGTTACCCATGTTTCAGTTTGGTTAAATCATCTACTTCTAGTGGTAAATGGAAAATCTTTATTGGGATATTCAGCAGAAAGTTATAAATGTTGCTATGTTTCCCACTAGGTAAGAGATACTACAGTTGAATAAGAGATAAGTTTCTTTGAGAAAATTTCATATGATGTTCATGAATAGAAATGAATAAGTGTCATTAAAATTGTTATTAATAACGAAATTGCAAGCTTGTTCAGTTAATATTAAGTTGTTTGCAAGTTCTTGTATCCTAGAAATATTTTTGATGTTTGATTCATTGTTGCAATGTTTATTGGAGATTGTGAATGACAATTTCATACAAGCTTTCAATAATAATTTTCTTAAGAATCTAATTCAGGAATAATTATTCTCTAAAATCTTTCTTAATCAAAACATCTCTTTATTGAAATTGCTATTTAAAATTTAATTGATTGAATCATAAACACAATCATCACAAATCATTTTGCCATGTAATTAATTTCATCTCTTTCAGTTTTCTTAAGAATCTGCTTTGAGAAATGAAACTCTTTCTTGTTTTCCCATTCAAGGTTATATTTGTATGCAGTTGTACGTGCCATCCATCACTCTAAAAATAAACTGTCAAATAACTTGAAATATCAATAATTGGCAAACTGGAAAAGCTGAACAGAGATTTCATATTTTTGCTTAAAAAAAACCCATTTCCATCGTAAGAAGGGGAAAGAATATTGATGCATTAGAGGCTTTGGATTGTCAATAGTAATTACATCTCTATGAATTCTGGACAATGTGGATGCTCCCTATTGATCTGGATGATGAATGAATGCATGGATGGACTAGCTGTCCACTGGACACTGATTGTCTTATCAAGACCATGTTTGACCAGCAGCCGGGTCTGAGACAAAAGGATGAACTCTCGCAGTTCCACAATTGTCTTAAGGGCTCCAGGCCTGATAAATGAGCCCCTTTGTATCATTTATAACATGTGGTATTGTGTTCGCTTGGCTTGTGATGATTAAATTTGAGAGAGGAGATGAGTTGAATGAATTCATGTGATGGTAATGAGTTTATTAGTTACCACAGCTGACATGTTCTCGTCCTGCTTGTTATTGGATGAGAATCAGCCACTAGTGTCTCATTTGGAGGTGTAATAAGGGTTAATGTGTCACAATCAATGCTGGTGCTCGGGATGGACATCCTCCAGTAGTTGTGCATCCCGATTGTCTCCCCTTGCTTCCAGCAGGCGTCCAATCACTTCCCTTCCTACTATCCAATCAGGAAACAGCTTATTATCCTCACATTGACATGTTACATTACTTCTCATCATTTAGACACTCTATTTCCTCAGCCTCCAATTTCAAGGATCTGGCTTTATTAGATTTTAGGAGTTTTTAAATTTCATGACGTTGCTGAATTCATCTTAATACACAATAATGAGATGTTATGTTGTCAAGATGGAATGAAAAGGAAGCGAGGGCGAATCTTGTGGAAATTGAAAAAAATATTTGATTAATGATTTAGAAAATAAAGTTTAACTTGTTTTAAAGAGGCAAAATAACATTTTGAATAAAGAGGATGCAAACATGATAAATTGTCATATTATACAATGAATGTGTTGTATGTTACATTTTGTTTTTCATCTAGCTCCCAATCGTTAGAACTTAACATCAACAATCTGATCTGATGTATGATAGCCTTGACTTAACAATTAAGCATTAACATTTTTTATTCATTTAAAAAGTAAAAAGGCAATATCAGTGATTAACTAGTAAAGCATAGTAATCTAAAAGGCTTGACTTGAAGTAATTATCATTTCAACATAAGAGATCTGCTGAAAATTTGAAAATCACACAATTGGGGTGAGTCATACGCCTTGGTTTCATCTTCACAATCTAAGATTGTCCTCATCATAAGCAGCTTTTCATCATTCATATCTCGATGCTGTCCTTTGTATGCTTGATTAGTTTAAACCAAACTCTCAAATGTCAAGGGTTTGCCTTTTCTTGAAACTGGAATTAGGTTACCTAGTTCTATCCGGGTATGATTCAGTTGAAGTACCTTTATCTTTTTCCCATGTTAATTTCCTGAAATGAGTCATTAGTATTTTTAGACAGGGATTAATCTTTGAGGAACATGCAGATTCATTGTTAAACAAACTCTTTGATATTTTTGTGAATTAAAGGTGACTTAATGTGATTAGATATCTTAAAATATCTTTTTTGATCTCACTTTCAGGTGAGAGGTATTTATGAAATCAAACGGTTTGAGTTCTCATATGATATAAATTTTGTATTATTCAGGTACTCCTTAAAAATATTTTATAATTTTTTGTTCTCATGACATCAGTATATAGTTACAGAAGTTTTTTTATTTCTGTTTGACAAAATTAAAACCAACTAATTTGGAGTAGATTTGTGGTTGTTTATTCATTTCCTGTATGAGTTTAGGAAGTGTAAATGATCCGTGAACCAACAGCCAGGTAGACCCATTAGACCGTGAACCAACAGCCAGGTAGACCCATTAGACCGGGGAGTTCCAGGACCGGTTGTCTATTAGAGATTACACGCTGGAGTTGTGTAACTCTGGGAGGTCTCTCTATACATATATATACATATATACCTATATATATACATATATACCTGATAAATAAACATTTCAAAGCATATGTGAAACAGATTTCATGCATGATTGACAAGATGTCTACCATTGTTTACTGTAAATTATAAGATTGAGCATCAAATGATAACAATTTTTTTTATTCTGCAAACTACCTACACTCTAAATGCTTAGGAAAGCTATTTAGAGTCCAATCTAACCCGTATCAATACTTTCTATCAATGAAGTGTCAATGGTGAAAACCATAAAATTAAATCACATGTCATTGCCCTTACAACTCTCTTGTAAATTTTGCTGCTATTTTCTAAACTCAAACATTCTTGTGGAGCAAATAACACTCATGTCATGACAGACATGTTATGTTTTATGCTTACAAATTGGGAAAGCGACAGCTTGTTACCGTGATTGTTATGTAGAACACATCTCCTTCTTTCTGCTGTTAGTAAAGACAGTAGTAATTCAGACCGGATGGATCATATATATTCTCTCTCAAAGATTATCTTCAAATTCAAAACATTCATCCTTTGTATATTTCCACAAGCGAATTGAAGAGGTTTGATAAATTATTGCTAATTCTTTGAATTTGATGATTGTATCCATTTAATAGATTGTAATGCTTTTTTGAACAGAACCCAAGATACACTTCTGTCTTTAGATAAAAAAAACACTGCATTAGTTCTCTGTCAGGAGAAAGCATCACTCATTGACTGTTCTTGAAAGTAAGATTGTGTGCTTGGCATGTTGAGGTAAACACCTCATAAAGATACACAGATAGTTTTGAGGTATGCCTACTTCTGCAATTGATATCACTGCCGCTTGAGGTGACACGCTACCAAGGTCTTCTAATACCAGTGTAAAGGAAAGTTTGATGAGGAAAGTGATAGTTCTGCAATCACATGTAAAATGCTGTCAAAATGGGTTTTTTCACGTTTTCTGTAGCTTAGGGAAGCATGAAAAAGCTTTAATTTCCCTTTTCTTTCCTTATTAGTTAATTCTTCATAAATACTCTCTTGAATTTACAATGATCATCAGTTTAAGGGTTAAGGACTAATGACTTGAGAGTATTCCTAGACTGGGATAACTATCTCCATGCTCTATGTGTGAAGGTTCCTGCAGTTTCCTTATCACAGAAACAGTTCCCCTCCTTACCTCCATCAACCAAGATCTGGAATCTGGGATAAAAATAACCTCAGCTCAGCTCATCAGTGGGTAAATATAGCGGTGTGTGCCAGTTGTAGATCCACAGTCGTGTCTGGCCGGGACATTGAGGGAGGAGGGATCACTCGGGGTAGATAGCGGCCTGGTTCTTGGTACCTAACCAGGAAATAGCCAGAAAGTGTTGCCCTGACAAAATATGCCATTAGCTTGAAAATATTTACTCTGAGAGGAGGGGGCTATACATACCAGAACCAGATTTTTTTGGTCACTTTACTCTTTGATGTTGGGAAACGTGAATGTTAGACAATAGGTCCTCTTTGAACAGGAGACTTGATGCCAGAATTGGTGACACTTTGTTTCTTTGCTGATGAATGGGCTTGATGAGAGAAACAAAAAAATTGCTTGAAAATGTTACAGGTTATTGGATGACTTTAGATATGTAGGGGACAAGCATTTCTCAGAATAAGTGTTGGAGAGAACTTAAGAACATTGGTTAAAAATAGACTTTAACTGTAGGTAGAACATTTCTGTGGAAAAGTACTTTTAGAGTTTTGGGTTAGCTTTTCAGTGACAAGGCTCTTGTAGAGATTCAGATAAGCTTTGCTGTGACTAAAATTTCTAATGTCTAAAATGTGACTTCATCTTTGCACAAGATTTAACTTATGTGATTTATACCCAAAAAGTTTTGGAGTGAACTTCACTCTAAGGATTTAACTGAAGAAAACCCCACAAACTGCAAGAAATTAATGAGACTATTCTTACTACCAAGAATAGCATTGGTTAAGTGTGACAGACTGATCAGACAAATAACCTTAACTAGGTAAGTTATATAGCTGAGGGCAAGACTCTACGTAAGACCAGTTTTAGCCACGACCAATTATATCCTTAGAATCTGACCTTTAAATGATGATCCAGGAGAAGTTGCTCTATTTGAACTTACTAGCTGTGCAGGATCAGGTTCCTCATGGGGCTTCCTCTTGTATCAGACGAGTAAATGTGCAGATTAGATTCATTGCTAGATATACTCTAGCTTTATTCATCGAGACAGAGGACCTGAAATTGCAATTAGAGATTTGCAAAGAGTGTGGTATGATCTATGTGTGCATGTGATTGACATGGCTTTGTGCAACACAGAGATCTTTATCAATAGTAACTCTTACTATTGTCATACCAATTGGATCTGCCTACGGTCATACAGTGCTTGTTAGTTTTGGAAATTAAACTTTGGATTGGCGGATAATGGTGAAAAACTGATGGCAATAATCTGGTATATTTGTTAGAGGGCACTAGAATGGCTTATGTATGCTCAACAAAAATTGACTTTTTGGAGAAAACTATCTTTTAAATTGTAACTATAAATTGTATATAATTAAGAACTGTTGTATACTACTTCATGCTGATTTGTTGGACATTCTATAGTTAAGAACACAAATGCAAGCAATTTCCAAAAATTACAAAAATATTGAATCAGAAGATTCTATCACTCAAACCATTTCCTTTGATTGATACAATGTTCTTATCATCAATGATTTCCTTATTTGTTTTGTTCCTCCTGGTCTCTGTCAGTCAGGGAAGAGAAGAATGGTGCAGACAAGAGAACAACAATAGAAGGCAGGACTGACAGGGTAGTGTAGAGGTTATTCACCAGCCCGTATTGATCTGAGAACACCAGACTGCCTACATAGGGAGCTAATATCGCAGCTCTCTCCTGGCTGCCTGAGTGTCATTAACTTTTACCTGTAACATCGAGGGTCAGTGGTAGAGGCTGATATTGCTAGTCTTCTCTGGTAGGGCTGTCCTTCGCTATTACCTGTATCAGAGATATTAAACAGTTGCTAATTTTAGGAAGAAGGTAACGGGGAGGGCCAGTGGTAGAAGCTGATATTGCTAGTCTACTCTGGTCTTGCAGTCCTTAACCATTACCTGTATCAGAGATTTAAATGGTGGCTACTTTGAGGAGAAAAGTAACACTGAGGGTCAGTTGTAGAAGCTGATATTGCTAGTCTTCTCTGGTAGGGCTGTCCTTCGCTATTACCTGTATCAGAGATATTAAACAGTTGCTAGTTTTAGGAAGAAGGTAACGGGGAGGGCCAGTGGTAGAAGCTGATATTGCTAGTCAACTCTGGTCTTGCTGTCCTAAGCCATTACCTGTATCAGAGATTTAAATGGTGGCTACTTTGAGGAGGAAAGTAACACGAAGGGCCAGTGGTAGGGGCTGATATTGCTAGTCTTCTCTGGTACGGCTGTCCTTCGTAACAGGGAGGGTCAGTGGTAGAAGCTGATATTTCTAGTTTTCTGTTGTAAGTAGAGTCCTTTCTTGGAGAAGCAACATGTAACATGTCATATATTCTTCTATTTCTGTGACTTAGATCTTAGATAAATTCATATAGGGGGATGGTTTACTGATAGGGATCGATGTATCAGAAGATTTCTCTGGTCTCGCACCCAATAACCTGTATCATAGATTTTAAAGAGTGCCCTTTGAGTCGGGAGGAAAGTCTTAAGATGTTGCCCTTAACTATGTCACCTTTCAGTTGGAGCATTTGTATGTTTTACAAGATATATGTTCCATAGTTGACCAAGGTTTTGCAATTGAAATTTTTTCCTGATGATGTTTGAAAATTGAGGACTTTTGCCAATTGTTCTTGTGTCAAGGTGAAGTTGTTCTTGCGCTCAAGTTCAAATGTTCTTAGATCGAAGTTCAGATGTTTTTGGATCTAAGTTCAGATGTTCTTAGATCAAAGTGCTGATGTTTTCTTCAGGTGTCCTGTGTCAAGGAATAGATGTTCTTTTGTCAAAGTGCAGATGTCCTTGTTCTTCTGTCCTTGTAGTTTCAGATGAAGTATTTCTATCTAACCTCATCTGAAAGTCCACATGTGTCCAGTTTTGATGAATCATTGAAGTGTTCTTCAAAGCATTTGTGTACCATATAAACGTTTTGAACATTATTTCCAATCAGCAAGACTATGGTAGTTAAAAGTCAACTTAGTTCATACCTTCTTGCTCTGATGTCCATACCACATGTATATAAAGATTGAGATGAGAAAAAACAATGCCTTTAAAATAATGAACAAGTGTTGAGAAATGTGCAGGTTATTTGAAACCACCACTGTTACATTATCTGAACTAGGGTTCCCTATAAGTAGGAGCTCTGAAGACAAATAAACAATGTAAATCAGAAACAGCTTTGTTATATGAGGTGAGTAAAGACTGGCAAACTCTTCCCATACACAAACATACAACTGAGGTAGGGTAGCGACCAGTAACATGCTCTCTGGTGAAGCTGCTGTAGCAACATCTGTGTTGGGTTTAGTCAAGGTGGTAACTTGCTCTGCTTACAAGCATACCGGTAGCAGGTTATGTGACGGGGTCCAAACTGGCCAGTTCTTCTCATAAACAAACATGCTGTGTGGATCTAGCTGTTACTTAACTTATTTTAAGTCAGTCTTTGTGGCTTAAGCATATCATTGTGACATGATCTCAGTTAAAATGAGTTTGGCTGCTACACGTTACTTGATTCAGTTTAAAGTAATATCCAATGTATATAATGTAATATAACTATCCATGCAGGGTTAGCTTTAGGTATTGACTTCATAAACAAAACAATTACAGAATCATCTTGGTTTAAATCTGAGACCATAAATATAGCTATAAGCTATAAGTTCATGAAAAAGTAACAATATTTCAAGTTACAGCTTCTTTATCATTTGTTTCAAAGAGATCTTGAGTTCTTTAATGCATGTTTTTATATAAAAACTCTGCGTAAACTGTCAACAAAAATGCAAGTGTTCCAAGGCAATCTTGAATTCTTAAAGAAATATTTTTAATATACAAACTCTGCAAAACTTTAAAAAAAATGCAAGTGTTCCAAGGCAATCTCCAGCAGTTAACCATAAGAGGAAATTCAGTTCACATAGCAGTCAGGGATTATGTGACTGAGTTAAGCCAGGCTGATACAATATCGGTAACTGGTTAAGCCTGAAGTGAGAGTTGTGTAGACAAATACACAATCATTGTGGAGCAAGCCACTGGTTATCCAGTTTCTACATGTGGCAGGGTAGGGTTTCTCCAATAAGCCTGGCCATGTCCAGGGTACTAGAGAGTCTGCTACAGTAAGTAAAGGTCTGCCCTGAATGAAGGGAAGGAGATTAGTGGATACTCTCTGACGGACCTGCATACAGGCAGCGACATTAGTTTCTCCTGGACCCCCTCCAGACCTCTCCAGATCTCTCCAGATCTCACCGCAAATACCCAACTTTACTTGTTCTCCATAATTACAAACATTTAAATACGTTCCAGTCCTCAAGAGCTACCATGCATCTATGTGAGAGTTCAGAGGTAGAACATTATCAGCAATTGGAAACTGGTGCCCTATGGCTTTTATGTTGTTGATTTTGAATTAATGTTTTTGAGGTTATATTTTTATTTAGAAAAATGAGTTTATGAATTGACATTACATGCTATGATTACCGCATGCATCAACGTAAGCAAGGTTTCAGCAACGGTAGAAGTGCAAGCCTTTTATGCATTAATGTTGAGTATAAGCTTTTGCTTGAGTCATCTTTGTGATTTGAAAACATAAGTTTATGTATTGTTATTAAAAAGATTTAAATCTGTTGCAGTCCTTTATAGCCTCTATGCATCAATGTAATTATTCTTTAGCGTAGCATTTCAGCAATGGAAAAAGTGTACACTAACTGGTTGATCATTGGTCAATGATACAATGTGATTAAATTTTTCAACTTTATGAGTTTTTATTCTTTAATCCATGGCCAGTTACTATCAGACAGTTTTCAACAATAAGTAATTGCTAAGTCCAAAGGTATATATGACATCTGTTTAGTACAAACAGGATTGAAGTATTTCTATAAATAATGAGAAAAATCATTCACACTTTTGCTAACATGCTTGTGAAAGGTTTCAATAAATTTTGTCCATAGATGCTAGCCGCAGCCTGACAAAGCCTCTGGCCAGGCTGTCTACTGTATTTGCATATTCATAGCTCATTGTCCCTGTTAATTGAAACTGTATACCATGAGCTTATTTATTCATTATGTACACAAGCTCTTCTTTATGCTTTAATTAGTTTTTGGTCTATATGACCATCTAATTATCATCATCAGTGTTGCTGATATAGAGACATTAACACTGTTTCTGGCATGTCAAAAGGCATTATTATAATATGACTTACTTTAATTGCGACTAAGGTACAACACTGGGACTTCCACAGGTAAAAAAAATTGGACTTGAGTACTCGAGGGTTCAAGCTCGCCTCGGACCCGAGTACCCAATATTTTATCCTTACCCAAGGATTTGCGAATTTGTATTGCTTAAAGTTCTAGCTAAAAAACTTTGAATTGATGTATGGCTTAGATATTATGACATGTATTTCGACTTTTAAATGGTTGTATATAATATAATGTTGGCATCCATGTCTTGAAATGGTAATGTTGATCACCTGTCTTCCCACATTACAGACAAACAAACTGAAATAATTAAATAATTAACAGTGATATCAACTTTTTGAGTTCAAGAAAACGGACTGGAGTCCAGCTGGACCCGACTCGGGCTCGAGTACCCGTGGAAGCCCTCTACAACACTTAACATTTAGATTACCGTATGTCACCATAGGGCAATATCCTCAGTGGTTAGTTCATTTATAAATGAGATTTTCACAAATAAAACTTTATGCTTGTATTTTATTTATATATTCTGTTTCGTACAGTTGGTTTATTGGATTCAGATAAATTCATCATGTGGAAATAAGACACTGGTTGACATCCATTTTTTCCATCTATACTTTCACATATATCAAACTGAAGAATATTGTCAATTTTCTTTATCTTTTGACACAGAGAAGACATTATTCATTACAAAGGCATGCAATACCCAAGATAAAGGATCATTTCCTATTCATCAGACACCTTCTGTATGAGTGGACTATTACAGTGAGCACAGAAGCACATTTGTTCTCCAGTTATGAAACCTTCCAGCCATTTATCAGCAGGATTAATCATGAGAAATGTGGAGAACTTCTAATCCAGTGGCCCCTCAGACAGTTCAAGTATAGGAATTTGGCGCAAAGAATACTATCAATAATAACGTGATGAAATATTGATGATCCTATAATGAAATATTGATACAGACAATTACAGCGTCTGTAAGTCATGCACCCAGGTCTATGTCAAGTGGTAGTCATCAGCTTCCTATCTTATCATGTCAGTAGTACGCTGCAGGGAGGTGGGGGAGGGGGAGAAAGGTATTTGTGGGGGAGGTGGGGGTATGGAAGTAGTAATGGGGAAGTTTCTCTCCACGTCTCACATACAATCAGAATCAGAGACTTGGCATTGACAAAAGCAGCAACACTGGCTTAGTGCTTCATTGTTGGGTGATGTCAGTAGTTTTGGGGTAGGAGGGTATGAAGGATTGGTGGTGGGGGGTATGGTGAAGTAATGAAGCAAAGAGGGGATATTCTCTGAATACCTCACAAACAATTTGAGACAGCACTATCAGTAGGGAGCATCACTGGCTTAGCACGTGGGATGTCATATGATGTCAGTAGTTAAGGTATAGGGCTTGGGTTGGGGTACCCTCTACACCTTACACACAGTCACTGACAGGGGAGGGCACCACTAGCTTAACAGTTCAGATGTCATTTCATATCATCACTTTGGGGTAGGGGTTTCAATGTAGAGTCTGGGGAAGCCATTGCGAAGAGGTAGAACGTGGGTTGGAGAGGTATGATCTTTCTATCCCTCACAGATGATCAGGCTTAGACTCAGAAAGCAGGGTGCCATTGGCTTAGCGCTTTGAAAACTTGTGTTGATATGTAAGTACATGTAGTTCAGTGAGGTTGAGTAATGGAAAAACAAATAGGGGAGAAGTAGTGGGCAGATAATCTTGCTATATCTCACACACAGTTCAGGAATTGATACTGACATCAGAGGGTGCCACTGGTTTAGCACACTGGATGTCAAGCTGATGCAATCAGAATGAGGCTACAAGTAGGAAGTGATGTGACAACTGTAAGATAGTGGTATTATCTAGATAAAGCAATTTATCTCAGGTTTCGTTAGATATATTTACCAGTAACTTTGTGAAGGGATTTTTGATGGAAATGAGACAAATGATCAGAAATGCGTTACATTTATGAATATGAAAATGTAATCCAATAGTTGGCGGAAGTGTTTTTGCTGCAAGGAATTTGAGAGTACCACGACAGATCCCAGTGTAAGATTTGAGTCAAAGAAAGGAGGTTATGTACAAAAAGTGATAACAATGTTATTTTTCCAGCAGTAACTTCAAGTTCCCCATGGAATCAAGAGCTGACTTAATTAATGGTTTATGTGGACTCTAATCCATCGAGAGATAGTGCAGGCAGGATATGTTACAACACCAGCCTACACACTACACAAAAAATACTTCCCTCAAACTTATTCAATTATTTGAAGAATATTTCTGATATTCTGATTTGTATTTTTTATCTCCATGAAATGACAGAATTTGAATATTTGTTGGCGTTTATTATCTTGGCATTTTTTTAAATTTTATTGAGTGTTTTGAAAAAAATAATTTTTGAAAAATTGTTATCTTTAACATGATGATAGCATAAAAAAGGTTTCTGCATTTTGTCTGTCATTAATGATTTAACAGAAATATACATCTGTGTTTATTTGTGTGTTAGTTCTAAGTCATTTTCAAATTGTACTATTATGATTGTTCAATTATTGATTTCTTTTAACTTTAATTTCATATGAGGAATAAGGGAATTTCATTGTGAAGAATAAAGCTGACATTTCAATGAAGCTTTTGAAAAATGTATTACATTTTTTAATAGATTTTGAGAAATAATCAACTTCTCAAGATTGAAAAGACACTTTGTTGAAAAGGTCAATTCTATTTTTGATGCAATTATGTATGAACAAAGGAAAGAAAAGTGGAACAGCTATGGTTATTTCTCCAGAAAACATAAACTTGTGAATAAATATATCAAGAAACAAACTTACATTTCTATAATATTTCTTAATATTTAGACTCTTTCTAAGAGAAATCTCAAACCGTAGAACCTTAACTGAAGATTTATGACACTTTATATACTGACAGGCAGCCAAAAGAGTTTGAAACTCAATAGAAGTTCCCGAGAGATTATGATTGAGTGTATATATCTCTACTCCAGAAATTGCTTGAAAAAGTTAAGGATACATGGTGAAGTGCTTTTGTGTGAATTCATCAACTTCATCTTATTTTTTAGATAGGCAATCGTCGAAAATACATCTTTCTCCTCCTTGCTATATGTATAGGGATTGATTTTTTAAGCGGGTTTCATCTGAGAGAGTCTATAAATATGGGTCAGACCCAGCTATACAGAGATGGAGAGGAACCTGTAAGGGGGGTATTCTTACATTGTAACAAATCACAGCTGGATAAAAATATTACTATTGTGGTAGGAGATTCAATACCATTTGTTTCGTTAAAAAGTTTACAAGGACCTTCATTAGAGACTTCTATGCTGCAAGTCTTGTTCTCCACTCCAGAGGGAATAGAGTTTCCAGGATATTGCCTAGTTTTTCAATATTTGAAGACAGTTTGACATTCTATTCTATAAAGGTTAAATTATCGTCTCGATGGTCGGGCTGGGTGTAGTATTACTGTCAGGACTCTGCTTATTGGCTGTACATGTGTAGTTTCCCTGTAGTAACCAGCCATTAACCCAATTTATCGGATATACATGGTGTTATATGTGTTTTACTGGAGTTTTGTTAAATCTAACCGAGATTTTGTTTTCAGCAGATATTTTACATTGCCAATTTATCAATTCTACTATTGGTGTAAGAGGATTGAATACCTGAATTGATTCAACCGGACAATTCAATCATGGCTGAAAGGAAGTTAAATTTTGGCCCCAAAAAGAGATTTCACATTGTACCATCACCAATGACATTATGAATGAGTAATACAACATGAATGTTTTTATTCTACACATGAAATCATATTTTGTGTTGCTCTTTCGAAGACAAATGTTAGGAAAGGTTAACAAAAGAAAAAGTCAAAACCAAGAAGAGAGAACAAGCAGTAAAAATACAACATGTGATTGCTTTCCACAAAATGAAAAAAACCTCTTCAATTAGTTCTGAACATAATGATGTTTTGCTTTAACAAAAGAGAAGTAATTAAGCTTTCTCTCACCGCAGTGTGAGAATAGACAGTATTTCAGCACAGTACGACAGCTGATAATGTTAGGCGCTGAAAAACATTATGTTGTGTATTTTCTGCTTGATGCTGTGCAGGATGAATATGTTGACACCAGAATGTTAAAAAAACCAGGTCAAAAATATCTTTGGAATATGCCATCTTTCTTAGGCATTGACCATCATTTGTGTGGTCCAAGTTCTTGCATGTGATATTCAAATGTTGAAAATGCAATTTAGCAATGCTTTAATGGTTATAATTTATGTGTAAAACAAACCCATGTTGTCCACCTTTTCAGTTTATGGACAGGATTTAAGAATATTTCTATTTATCATGAAATTATTTAAATCAATGGTTATTTTTCATGTTGGATTATGCATCTGATATATACAAAATTAAAATAATCTATTATGTCATCAGCATTTTATACCCTGACCTTGGTTGGTAGTTTGGAAAGGTCATATGACTGTAACTGTAACGAATTTTTGCTTCTGAATATTTTATAAGTCGCATGCTGTTTATCAATAAAACAAGTTAATGTCTTAATTTGGGCCTTTAGAAATGAAGATACCTCTTGAATATAATTTTTGACTTTAGAATAAGTGAAGGAATTTGGTCTGTATCAAAGCAAATGACATGTAAAACTTAATGATTTGCTTCATGTCACTAAAACTCCATACTTTTTGTCTTTTGATTCATTGTTGTTTGTCTTTGAAAACCTTCAATGGTTTTGTTTTAAGAGAAGAGAAGCATAACAAGGGATTATTCTTGGTAAAACATTGTTCTGATGCACCAGAATGTTTTTGCAGGAATCCACTGCAAGAACTTGTTTTTGTAGAGGACTCGGGGGAATTCTTGTATGAAACAATGACAACAATAATGTTTTCTGGCAGAATTTCAGCAATAAGAAACTGCACACTGGGTATCATGTGATGATAGCTGTACTGCATGCTCACTGGTTTGTTGTGGAGGCGGCCATTTTTCACTTTCTTTAGGATGTGTTTTGTTCTGAGGCTTCTTGACAGGGTAATGTTGATAAGGGCTTTATGGTCTGATGAAGAATCCTGAAAGGCACCTAAACTCATTATATATATAGAGGATACTAAACGACCTTCCATTTAATACTATTTTTATTAAACGAGTTAATCATTCTGTATAAAACGAGCGAAAGCGAGTTTGATACCAAATCATTCACGAGTTTAATTAAAATAGTACTAAATGGAAGGAAGTTTAGTATTCTGTTTATTACTTGCCCTAAAAATCACGCAAACTTGCCGAAAATGTGCTGAAACTAACAGTTTCGCGACTCGGCACCCATTGTGACGAAGCGCTTACATTGTGACGTCACAAAAGCTCACTTCTGTGACGTCATACTTGCATTGTGACATTACACTAGTTTAATATTGTGTATAAATAATTCAACTTTGTAGGACACAAAAACCCTCTTTGTCTTCTGTTGTGTTTGGTTTGACCGTTCATCTTACATCTGAATAGTAAACAGTTACTATTAGCTTAAAGACCATTTAATCTGAGAGATAATGACATGAAAAAAGTTTCTTTTTGTTGTACTTATGTGTCTATTTAATGCAAACACTGTCCATTTCAAATAAATAGCTTAAGATACCTTTTGTTTGGCATTTATAGAAAATTCATTTACAGAAACATTAAACATTGTATGACAAGATATTTTTAGTTTTGCTAGTGACAATGAGAACTGTTGATATGAATTATGATGGAAAATGAAGACATTAACAAAATATACATTGATCATACATTGTGTCGCAAGATAATTATAGTTTTCCTAATGACTTTCTATATATTAATAAGTAGAGTCAGGGCTCTATAGAATGCCATGAATCAATAATGTTTTTTCGTTTGATTCTTAGAGTATCATTACTAAAAGATATTATAACCTTAACAAATACCTTATTCATACATTTTTTTTATTTATGGCTTGCTAATAATGTTTGTCTCAGTTGCAAGAACAGTAAGATTGAATGAACTTTTGACAAAGATTTTTTTCAGAATAATGATAAAATAATGTTGACATACACTGGTCATACATTGCATCAATTCATGATTTTGCTAATAAATATTTGCTCAGCTTAAATATTTTAGATTCAAGGAGACACAGTGATGTTTGTAGCTTCAATTCCTTAAAATGGATTGAAGATGGAAGCTGAGGTCAAATTAAATGTTCACAGGTAGGATAAGATTTGCACAAAAAGAAATGATTACAAACATTTCAGGAAGATCAAGACTACCGACCTAAACGGAGACATGTAGAAGTAGGCAGATGCATTGCACATGCATTACATGTACCTGTATTTATTGAAATGTGCAGCACCTGTACAAGCTAATCTCCCCAATATGTCAATGCAAGAGTAAAATGTTTACTCAGACAAGTGGAGAAAGTAGAGACCGATGAACTCAACATGTCTTGTTCCATCTCTGATGTAAACTTGATAAACATACACTTACAGACATGTGTACTGAAGCCTAATTGTGCTGAAAACAGCATGTTCCAGATGAATCTAGATGTGAAGGAGGTTCTCAGTGGAGGGTATGACGGAGGGGGGATGGGAGGAGGTTCTCAGTGGAGGGTATGACGGAGGGGGGATGGGAGGAGGTTCTCAGTGGAGGGTATGACGGAGGGGGATGGGAGGAGGTTCTCAGTGGAGGGTATGACGGAGGGGGGATGGGAGGAGGTTCTCAGTGGAGGGTATGACGGAGGGGGGATGGGAGGAGGTTCTCAGTGGAGGGTATGACGGAGGGGGATGGGAGGAGGTTCTCAGTGGAGGGTATGACGGAGGGGGGATGGGAGGAGGTTCTCAGTGGAGGGTATGACGGAGGGGGGATGGGAGGAGGTTCTCAGTGGAGGGTATGACGGAGGGGGATGGGAGGAGGTTCTCAGTGGAGGGTATGACGGAGGGGGGATGGGAGGAGGTTCTCAGTGGATGATATGACGGAGGGGGAAGGGAGGAGGTTCTCAGTGGAGGGTATGACGGAGGGGGGATGGGAGGAGGTTCTCAGTGGATGATATGACGGAGGGGGATGGGAGGAGGTTCTCAGTGGAGGGTATGAGGGAGGGGGGATGGGAGGAGGTTCTCAGTGGAGGGTATGACGGAGGGGGATGGGAGGAGGTTCTCAGTGGAGGGTATGACGGAGGGGGGATGGGAGGAGGTTCTCAGTGGATGATATGACGGAGGGGGATGGGAGGAGGTTCTCAGTGGAGGGTATGACGGAGGGGGGATGGGAGGAGGTTCTCAGTGGATGATATGACGGAGGGGGATGGGAGGAGGTTCTCAGTGGAGGGTATGACGGAGGGGGGATGGGAGGAGGTTCTCAGTGGAGGGTATGACGGAGGGGGGATGGGAGGAGGTTCAATATGGATTGCATGGAAGATGGGTAACTTTTTGTCTTTAAACATGATGAAAAGCTTGTGAAGCAGATATATAGGTAACCCATGCTGTGTGGTTCTTGGTGACAGAACCAAGTTGAGAGGCGGGGGGTTTTGGCGCTGGTGGGATAGGGGGTCAAATGTTCCTGGGTTTCTACCCCCCTCTTCTTGAAGTGGTATGGATTGATTTACCATTCTAATATTGGTAATTCTCTTAACTCTTATTTGTCATATTTGTATAAAAATGGAACCAGCCAATTGCTTGTTATTACAATCAACTAAATGTAAATACATTATCTGTTTACAGTTTATTTTTTATGTTTTGATATGGCAAATGTTAAAAAACAACATGCTTAATTATTTGAACATAAAATGAATATGTTAATATTTATCACTGTGTGATATCAGATACCCTGAAATACACAGGACAGCCAGATGTGACCATGTGTACTGTTGTGTATTGATTAACTTGTTTATTTGATAAAGAAGCTCACCTATATGCAGTAAAAAATTTTCCGGTTTGTTAAATCTGTTGTGTGTTAAAGAGTGAATAAGATATATACCGATACATTAGCCTTATAATCATACTTTTATAGTAAGTATTCTTCAATATTGAATATTTCATGAAACTGTGTTTTATTTATTATCAATAAAGGTATATAGATTTAAAGGGACCATTCGAGCGGGGTATTTTTTGTGGAAACGAAATTCAGGAGGACTTTTCTGTTTACAATTATATATGATTTTTACATGATAATTTCACACTTAATTTCATATATGTTTGTGAGATAAGCATTTTAGTTGTTAAAGATTTGACTATTTGACAAAAAATAAAGTGTATTGCTCAAAAAATAAAAACATCGTGAAATGAAGCCAATCATCGAAGCTACGATCGTGGAATGCATTACTACGACAAAATGCTGTCGCAACTGATAACTTTTATTATGAATTATTTGTACATATGCTCCTCTTCTATTAATCAAGTATTTATTACTTAATTTTGTAAATTAATAAGCATATTACAGCACATGTGTTTTCTCGCAATGCTAACCTTTCAAAATGGCGGAGGAAAGCAGCTCGAGTGGTGCCTTTAAGATATATATATTGGTTTCTTACATTCCAACTGATGAAGGAATAAGTATTTTGCGCAACATTGTATTTGTTGACATACTCATAATAGCAATCAGCCCTCCTCAGAGAGTCAAACAGGCATTATAGCTTGTTATCTTATAAAACTTGGCAGGTGCTTTTTAGATGATACACACAATCCAGCCTGCATCAGTGTCAGCTTGCCATTATGCTGCTTCATCATCAATTACGTGTTCAGGACATGGCATATCATGTTAAAAAATAAAACTACGTCACACAAACAAGTTTTTGTTGAAAACTTAATCATGCAAATTTTCAATGATTTAATAATCCTGTTATTAATTGTTCTGTAGAAGATTTAACAGTCAGGAAAACAAAAGACAGGCCTTGTTAAGGTACATGTTGTGAAGGGTTTGACAGTGGATGGGAATTACTTAGTGGCAGATTGCTCCAATCTGTAAGATGAAGCCCAGGAAAGATTCATCTATCAGTGGTTATGGTGGAGCTGTCAGAGCTTGTTCATAGAAAAATGAATGAGAAACTGCCTCAACAAGCTGTTACCATGCAAACAGATTTGTTGCTAGGCTGTGAGTTTTGTTGGATAAACACTTTGAAGTGTTAGCTAAACTCACCCAGAAGCATGCAACATGCTCGGGAAGATCAAGTGCTTTGTGAATGGTCTTCCAATCCTGCTTCATTCTGCTACACAGAGAAAGTCAATTTCTGTAAAGATCTAAAGTGCCTTGTGATAAACTGTAGAGCTTTCGTTGTTGACTTATGGGTCAACTTGAATTAAATTCATTGTTAGATACAAGATATGATTATGAGATGACTTCTAAATGTGAAAAACATGATTGGTGAGGATATGATATTAGTAATGATGTAGTATGGGTATCATGTTTGTTGTTGAAACAAACAATTTAAAAAAAGGTTTTAGAAATTGAAACAATTGTGAAATAGATAATAAAATAATAAAGAATTTCTACCTTTTGTAAGCCATTATCTATCACAAAAATGAAAATGTGAATAATTTTTACATAAATGATATTCTTGTTGACCTTGCCTAAATAATAATGAATAATACAAATAAAATTTGTAAAAAAAGAGAATCTATTCATTCCTAATCCAAAATTATTGGTACTAAATTTTGATTTTATTTTACAGAAAATGTACAGAATTGAGAAGCGACTTGTGGTGTGGACCAACGTTGTGCTTGCATACCTGTCCCTGGGCTACCTCTCTGCAGAAAGTAAGTCCTCTTGAATATTCTTTTACTTTCATATTTTGAAAGTTTTTTCTACACAGAAGTTGCCACAATTGTATACAGCAACCACATGGTTGCGAATCGTAGCACAAATGTGTCAATAAGGAACATGATGACATACATGCACACAAATGTTCTCTTTTATTTCAGGAATTTCTGTACACTTCCAGAGATCCTACATGTTCAGTAGATGTATTTTCTTACATACATAAACCATAAAAAAAACATATTCACATATGTAAGTTTTTTGTTAGCGTTCTGTGTAAGTATACAAAACAGTTAAGTTATTCTATGATCAGTAAAGATCATGCAACTGTTCATGTCCTTCGTCAATATGGACATCGACAGATACATATACCTTGAACAAGTTTGAAGTATGTCCACTCAATACGACAATGAACGCACAGAGATTGGATTATTTACGAGACCAGCCTCCCCTTCCTGTGTTACATCATAACCAACGTGTCTGCTGTACTTGGATTGGTCCTTTTTTATTGCAGGAGAGTGTCTTGTAAAAACAGCTCTTTGGTTAGAGTACGCTCTTAGTGATAATTCCAATGTCTGGAGCATATCATATAACATGTATAATCAGCAATATTGAAATCATAAAAAGGCAGACAAAACTTTGTTTGGTAGCAAAAGTATACTAAATCAATGGAGATTTTATATGATATCTTAAATGACACTGATTACATCTCATTGATGCTATTTTAGTTTTAAGTATTTTCCACAAACTTTTCTTCATTGTTTGCTAATCAGTTTTGTTGGAAAATAACACCACATATTGAAAACATTTTTATTGAGAAATATAGTTCATCTCAGAGAAAGGAACACATCTTGATTGTGGGAACAGGTTGCAACATCCTTATCATAGGAATATGGTTTAAACCTCTTGATTTTGAGAAACATGCTCAGAGAATTCATTGATTATAACAACCATAAATTTTCTCCATGAGGTCAAAATGTTATCTTAAGGGAATATGAGATATTAACTTTGTGATCCAATCTGAATACTTCATTAAGAAATTTGCTCAGCTTTTTAATCTTGAGAGAATTCACAACACTGTTTGCTCCTGCCCTCAATTAAGAAATGTGACCCATATTCTGCCGATCTTCAATGTTCTGATAACAGGACATAAACCATTTTTTCAGCACAAGATCAATATTGTTTAGAGCATCTGCTAATCTATGACATAAAACTCACCAGCGAGGATTCAGTTTTATGAAGATCTCGATTGGTGACTGTCATGAAGATTGCTGTGAAATATTAAATCAACCGACGCGTTGAAAGTTTGAACAAGTGGAGCTGTCGCTCATAGGCTATTAGTTCACAGGAAGATCTGAAACCCACATTGCATGTCCAAGATGAAGGGGATTAACTTTTTTGGCTTCTGTTGTGTCAGATCATTTTAATCATTTCAAGGGACAAATTCTGTTCCTGATAATGAAATCCTTGTTTTTGATCAGGCGGTAAAGCAGCAGTGGTTGAAGAGATAGCTATTAGGGAATTTATTGTGTTTCATTACATTTCATGAAATTTTAATATCTTTTGCCAAATAGAATATTCTTTTCTGAATGAAAATTATGATTTGAATCACAATTATATTATCCTACTCTCTATCATGAAAATATCTTTATTAATAAAAAGCATTCATATCTTAGGATCTTGGATTATTCTAGCCAAATCAGATGCCTTTTTTACCAAGGTATGAATTATTTGGTCTATGGTTTATAATTTATTTCTTGAAGAAATATTCGGGACCAAAGTATCCAGCTTAGGAAACACAGTCCTTGGTATTTGTGATACATTTCTATCACAAGAGACAGAGGTTTAGATATTTGAACAACCAGTAAAAAATTGACAAAATTGTTTCATCTCGTTGATGTTTTATATTAAAACTCCAATTTATTAACAATATGTCTTATATCTAATGTGTTTTATATAAGCAGTTGTTACAATTCAATATGTCTGACTGTTTATTGTCATGTTGTCAAGGGAAATCATCTCCTTTCATCCCTAGGAAACCAGTAACAGATACATGTTTGGCCTGATTTCTGGCTTTTAGAGGTGAAAGGGTTGAGTTTCAAGCTACTAAAACAGTACTGAGTTCTGCACTGCTCATTTCCCGACTACTTGGAGCTTTATGCTGACTGTCTGTGGGCACATACAGAACACTTGGAGGCTGAAAATGCTTCATATTCCTTCTCAAACTCGAGTCCCATTACCATCAGAGTTGTGGCCACAGTCCCCACATCTTCAGAGTTATTGATGCTCTCTATATTCTCCCCAGTGAAATGCAAGATATTGACAGTAGGCCAGGGGCGTATCGGTGACAGTCCAGCAGTAGTATAGCTAGTGTTTGATCACTGCTGTATAAACTTGCACCACAGGCGCCCATAAAACTTGGTACCATTTACAATGATTGACAGAAGATCTTCTCTCCCACCATTTGTTCAGAGATGGAGATCCGTAGGGTAGAGAGTGGAATTGTTTCAAACAGAAAAGCCTTGGAACCTCACATTCTGGTTGAAATCATTAATATTTACTCAATGGATGAATGACGAAAGATAAACAGGAGCAGAGAACACACAGATCAAGAACGAGATTCCAATATGGTAACTGAGCACACAGATACACAGAAGGGGTATAATTGCTCTGGAGTTTTTTCATGACATTATGGAGGTTTACAGATGGGTTGGCCTGAACACTGTTGCATTTATTCAAGTAATTGGCTGGCTACAGAAAACAGCTTATGAGGGATCAGGGGACAACTGGCTTTACACAGTTCTGCTCTTCCTTGCAGCTTAGTCGAAAAATAAATTTGAAGAATTTGTCAATATGAGGAATGGGGATGTGTTGTGATTTGTGTTAAGGCAATGGTCCACTCGGGAGATTTTGAATGAGGCAATATGGATAGTAGAACAACCCAATGCCCATACAGGTCCTGGAAATCTTTGAAATAATGTATTACAATTACGTAATCTTTAATGGTTTACAAAAGAAATGTTGAACTTTCTCTGCAGTCTTTCTTAATGACTATGTATAAAATAGGAACTTTCAATGCAGTCTAGGTCATTATTCAGCAAACAGAAAATACACACTGAAACTACAAGACCAAGAAATTGATTTAAAGAGGGCATTTCATTGTTTTTTAAATTTGAGATTAAGTTGTCATATAAACTGTGAAGGCCTTGTCATAGTGAGTGGTCATGTGATAGGATTATGTTCATGATGTATGGATTATTCTTATGACAATGGTCTTCCCTGTGGAACTAGACACATCCTCACCAATACATTCACATCCCCACATGCAGCCCTTACAAACACACATAAACATTCACACATGTATTGCCATTATAAACACTTTATGTATGAATGTGTATATATACAGAACGTCATACGTGTGCATTTGGGTCGTTTGTATTGAACGAGTAGATGTCATGGACGCGGAGGAACAACGAGTTCGAAGAACGAGTTGTTTCTCCGCGTCCATGACATCTTCGAGTTCAATACAAACGACCCAAATGCACACGTATGACGTTCTGTATTTATTATATACTCTCTTTTTAACCTTTTTAAAAGTAATTTTGAATTGCTTAAATAATCCGAGACGTCACACTGCGCATTGATACATAATGCAAAGAAGGCGATTACCTATGACAAGCTCGACTGATGATTTGATACCTCAATTATCTGTTTATTTTCTCATTACTTTGCGCAGTTAAACGTAAGAGGCAATTTTCTCAAGTGTGATAACTAAATACAGTGATAAAAGGTTATCCTTAGTAATTATTTATAAGTTCTGAATATGATAAACGTAAGTTCAGGATTCCGAGCGACGGGATCCTTTCAAACGACGTCACCATGGAAATGACGTCATAATCGTTGTAGGCTATGACGTCATAGGGCCAAGTGTCGCTGGCGATGTTCTCGGAGTTTTGTTTAGGATTCCTATTTTATAGTGTTTTGCAGTTTCTTTACTAACGATAATACTAGTTTCTCACTATATTATTCTTCAATATCATATTAAAAAGTAGGTTTGTTACGAATGCAGTTGAGATACGTCAAATCCGGTGTTCAAATAAGGAAAATGATTGTTACGAACGGAAAGTTGCGAGAATTGCCGAAGCTTGAAAAAAGTAGAACCGGCAGGCGTGCAATACAGATTCTGGAGTGCAATACGGAATTAGAAGACGTATTCCGTATTGCACCCTTGTATTACTATCCTAAGATTACATGAGTATATAATAAATGGTTATTACGAGCACCTTGAAGATCATGAACTATGAAGCATCTCTCATACGTTCATACATGCTTTCGCCTGGACCACTCTTCATGCAGTCCTTATAAACACACATAAACATTCATACATGCATCGCCACAACAGACACTAACTGTATGAATGTGTATATGGTTATTACGAGCACCTTGAAGATCATGAACTATGAAGCATCTCTCATACGTTCATACATGCTTTGGCCTGGACCACTCTTCATGCTTTCCTTATAAACACACATAAACATTCATACATGCATCGCCACAACAGACACTAGCTGTATGAATGTGTATATGGTTATTATGGGCACCTTGAAGACCACAGCTCCTGACAGGAACCCCAGAGGAGACCAGAGTACTAGAGAAGATAGTGATGAATGATCCCCCCTCCCATACACAGCTAATGAATTGATTGATTCTATAGCATATCTACAAGGGTAGACCCAACTCCTCGGCCTCATGTGAACATCATGGGGCTAGCTAACTCTTCTTGTCATGCTTCACTGACTTTCATTTTGTGTCCGATCCAGCGCGACTAGTAGATGTGTTAAGTTGGATGATGGATAGCGAGTCTGAGCAATGCCAATGGCCTGACAGTATATATCAACTTCACAAGGAGACCTCATGGTGTGCTGAAATTTTGCGAGCTGTTAGATCTCATGGAAATCAATAAGTGAGGGTAATTCAACTTGCATGTACATGGTTCCCGCTTGTAGGGTCATCACCTCTGCTGCTCATTAAGTGATTTCTGTGTTTACCTAATCAAGAAGACTTCACCAGTTGCCTCCTCAAATAAATCAGACTCCTGGATAGACACTGCTGATGGTCAGCCTCTTTTGTTTTATCTCTGTCTTGGGCTTAGCGTCCTCTTCAAATTTTTATTCAGTCGAAATAATGTGAAATCATTAGATACCTCTTTGCTTTGAAGGTTTTCATTATCACTGAAAAGGGTTTGTGTTTTTCATTTTCCTATCAAATATCTTTATGACATTTTGATGAAGTTGTTTACATGGTTATTTGAAGTTGTCAGCGTCAAGTGGCTAAAATGAATTCATGAGTCCCAAAGGACATTACTGGTATCAAGTATGAAACTAAACAATCAGTGAACCTAATGTTTACAATCATTTCATGCAAGGTTTTGCTGAATTTCTGTTCTTTTCTTTATGTCATATTATGTCTGCTTGAAACATCCAACACTTTACTGATATGAAATTGTATTGATAATAAGCAGACAATAAAGTGATCTGAAATTGCGTTGATAATAAGCAGCCCACAAAGTGAAATGAAATTGTATTGATAATAAACAGCCTACACAAATGTAAGCTCAGTTTGTTCCTAGCAAGTAGTATTTATATCTTTCTTTTTTTAATTTGTGTATTCAAATTTTGGCAAGAAATCATCAAATATGTGTTCATTTAATTCATTATCACAAAACAGCAAGATTAAAACAATTTCTTAAATATTGTGTCTGTCATAATTCTGTAGGTATTCAAGATATAACTAACAACTATGATTCATGACAGACAAATCGATTAAGAGGCAAATGAAATGTTAAACCTTGTTAGATTACTTGTTATGTGATTACTGTAGGTCTTTGATAAGAAGATTGTTCAGGAGAAACCAGAATGAATTAGAATTGTCTCGTCAACGAGTTATGCCTCTAGTGTCTGTTCATTTATCTGAATCTGAGTGGGGTTACACATAAGACCTTTTCAATACTGCATACACTTCCTGTCTAGACTCCATCAATAGAGTAATAACTCTCGGGTGCTTCATTGACCATGTCCAGTAAGTTCACCTTTATTGTCCGGTTCCGTCACAAGGCAGACCTGCTTGACACCCAATAACTTCTGCTATGCTGGACTACCTCTCATTGATTGGTTTGTACATTTACAACATGACTTTCTGACACCAGAATTACAGCAAGTAGGTTTTGGGAAACCATATCAAGTTCAGAATCATTTATTATTACAGATAAGCACATTGTAAGAAAGCTAAATCTCACATTGAGGTAACCATTTTTTTAACATGAGGTGATGTAATTTCACCATTCAGTACATAACTTCATGGTTCCCTTATTCATACAAGTCTTCAACCAACTCAGCTTACCATTAACATTTGGCAGGCATGACTTCAAGACCCAGCTGTATAGCAACTGAAGTGGTGAAAGGATGTTTTACCAAACTCTTTTGACAACTTGAATTGATCCACTTGATTAAGAAGTTAAACACCTCAACCTCAGTTTCGATATCATTAGAGGGCAAAGACAAAGAAACAGAATCATTGGTGCAAATTGATGTTGATCATCAGAAAATAAAAAAAACATCCAGATATCTGAACAGTGTTGATAAGTTTTTGGATCTTAAAGCTGTGCCAGAGCACCTTTATAGTGAGATTGTAACTAAGATTGACAAGTAACCTAAAAAACATGATGCTGTACCAGTTATCCCATTCACTATTAGATGGCAGTAACAACTTGTTGACTGCTCCAATCAACCTCCTGTCTTCCAGTAGATGCAATATTCGTGGTCTGCGGACTCCTGCTTTGTGAGGTAGTCATGTGCGAAGCTGAATATTCCCATTTCCGGGTGCTAAGTGAGAAGGACTGATCGTGTGGACAGTTCTGATTATCAGCCATCACTGGGAAACCATCCACAGTAGTTCCTGAAAAGAAATTACACAAATTGCTTTGTGATATTGAAAAATCAATGATGGAATTTCATGGATAATAGACTTTATTTTATGTTATTTGGGATTCATGGATTTGTCCTTTTGTTTATTCGGCTTTGTTGTCCAATCACTTGTGTGTGGAGAAAAAGATTGAATGTGTTGATTTTTTCATTAATGCCAACAATTTCATGTAAGGTAATAGGAAGCACTTTCCATGAAGCAGATGTTAAGTAACAATGATAAATTATGATGAAAAAGTTTAGGATGAAATTGACGTGCAATTTGGTTGTAATCACCCAGACATATTTCTATTAAAACTGACAGGTTATCATAGATATCAATGATTGGGGAAAATTACCTGCATCCTACCCCCCTCTGTGATGATTGCGCATGTTATATTTTATTCAGCAGGGGAAATATTAACCAATGAGATTCATTTCCTCTGGGTTATCTCGCCATCCCATCAAAGTGTTTTTTTTACTGGTGTGTAGTTGAGTATATGATGGCCTGATTACGGAAGACTCAGCATGATTCCACTTTGTCCTCTTTCCCTCTCTACTACTGGCTCGCTCTACAGGTTTCTTGTCTCCACACTTTCCCTCCCTACTACTGGCTCACTCTACAGATCTCTTGTCTCCACACTTTCCCTCTCTACTACTGGCTCGCTCTACAGGTCTCTTGTCTCCACACTTTCCCTCTCTACTACTGGCTCGCTCTACAGGTCTCTTGTCTCCACACTTTCCCTCCCTACTACTGGCTCGCTCTACAGGTCTCTTGTCTCCACACTTTCCCTCTCTACTACTGGCTCGCTCTACAGGTCTCTTGTCTCCAGACTCTCCCTCTCTACTACTGGCTCGCTCTACAGGTCTCTTGTCTCCACACTTTCCCTCTCTACTACTGGCTCGCTCTACAGGTCTCTTGTCTCCACACTTTCCCTCTCTACTACTGGCTCACTCTACAGATCTCTTGTCTCCACACTTTCCCTCTCTACTACTGGCTCGCTCTACAGGTCTCTTGTCTCCACACTTTCCCTCCCTACTACTGGCTCGCTCTACAGGTCTCTTGTCTCCACACTTTCCCTCCCTACTACTGGCTCGCTCTACAGGTCTCTTGTCTCCACACTTTCCCTCTCTACTACTGGCTCGCTCTACAGGTCTCTTGTCTCCAGACTCTCCCTCTCTACTACTGGCTCGCTCTACAGGTCTCTTGTCTCCACACTTTCCCTCTCTACTACTGGCTCGCTCTATAGGTCTCTTGTCTCCACACTTTCCCTCTCTACTACTGGCTCGCTCTACAGGTCTCTTGTCTCCTTATTTCCAATAACCACTTTAGTGCAAACAATTGGTTTCTTCAAACAAGCAGTTTTCTTCCAATTTCTTTCAGATCGATCTTTTAACAAACAACCAGTTATCATCAAATAACCAGTTTTCTTCATAAAATAGTATTTATGAGGCAACAATCTTGTATTTCTGATGATTTGCAATAAGATTATCTATTGATCTTGGTCCCAGGGCTCTCTGCATCGGTTGTGAAGATGCTACCAGAAACAAATGCTCTTTTTATGGACTAGCAAGCTTTAAAGATCCGAGGACCACTTCCATAAGTGTGAATTCACGGAACTTAGAGTCTCTGATGGCCTCTCAGAATTAGTGCCTCCAAAAAAATCCTTGAAAAAGTGGCAAATTTTCATTTGCTTCATTTTCAACTTGCTTAGAGTTCCCAAGATGTAGCTATTTTTTTGGATGTCTGTGTTAATTCTGTCGCTGGAGAGTTGATAATGCTGGTCACACCTGCTCTCGCGCTGTTGCTGCAATGCAATATGTCTGTCGCTCCCAGTTAATTCTTCCATGCAACTTTTTATTTTCTGCCGTTACAACCTTTTGTTGGAATTTTTTTAGGCAAGCTAATATATGGATTTGCATAGAAGAATTTTTTAAATTTCTTTATTTTAGAAGATTATAAGATGTAAGCTGTTTTTTATTATCTGTTAAAATTCTTATGATTTGATTTGATTTATAGATAGTTTCTCTTTTTACTGATAAGGACTCACGTTTTTTATCAAATTAAATTGGTTCAGAATTTACTTCTTTATTAAGATAGATTAGATAGATTAACTGGAAATGAAGAATGAATGTCAGACTAACATAAAGTCCCTGAAAGGATCTTATTTTACTAAAATTTTGATATTAAAATGTTGATATAAAAATAAAAAAGGAGCCCTAAACAATACTTATTTCAACTGGCATCTGAATTTGCCAACATAGATAAGACTGATGCACAATTAGATAAGTATCAAATTCCACACTGAAAGTTTATCTATGTTGAACCAAACGTGTGTTCTTAAACAAACTTCAACACGTTTATTGTATGGTAAGTGAAAATATGATTTAAGCAAACATCACTAACATTGTGACCGTATCATAGTGGCTAACAAATTGTCTCAGATGCCCTTGGTATGCTTTTGGAAGAAATATAAGCAAGGCTTAACAGGAGAGTTCAAGGCATTTCTGTTGGTTTTCTATTAGAAGAATATCTCAATGATTTCATAGGCATGAAGTCTAACTTTGACTTGAGAGTCCATGGTTCCAATCCAACTGCATCTTCAAATTTGAATTTTCAGTCCAGATCTACAAGTATAACTGACATCTTTCAGAAAATGGTACCAGTGACAGTTTACCAATGGTCCAGCTTTTCAATTGCATCTTTAAATTTGTATTTTCATTCAGACGTCACAAGTATAACTGACACCTTTCAGAAAATGTTATCCTTGACAGTTAACTGATGTTCTTGTCAGCCAGTGTTCCTCAATGTCAGAATGTAGATCTGCAGCTATTGTGGAGTGCCGGTGTAAGTGACAAGTCAGGGACCTTCCCCTCTTCTCACCGATTGTTAACAGTTGCGTCCCTCGGTGCAGATCCCTCCAGAGACTGAGGTTGTTCATCAGAGGAAGACTCCTCAGATTAATAAAGCAAACGGTGTCACATTCATGAGCCCTACTGATTGGGTGGGAGATAAGCCTGGGTGATGAATTACCTACTCAATATGCAAATGCACAATAGCAACCCCTCTCTCTCTCCTGTATGCTGTTACAATTTATTCATTATCTGACATGATTCATTGCTGTTCACTCCATTGATTTTAGTTCCCTTACATTGAAATAACAAAAGAGTTTTCTGTCTTGTTCAATTGTGGAGTATTTTCCTTCAGTTTTGGGGATTTATTCACCGTTTGTATGGTAAGCCTGCATTTGTTCCAGTGCAATCAACGCCAACAACCCGTCTTTTCTACCCGTCATTTGTTCCTGTTACATAAGTAATTGATTCGGCTCCAGTCCGTCAGATCCGATCTCCCACTGTATGATAAGCAAACACATGGACGAGAGTCTATTCCTGTGGGATCCTTTTACTAGTATGACATGAGTGGATCAATCAGCCAGCATGTTAAACACTCCAGCTTATTGATACAATATCCACTTTGTCGAAGTGTTGCTTAATTAATTCCATAGTATTTACATCCCTTTTTAGAAAACATATTAGCTTGCTGTATTGAACTAGAATTTATTTATTTTCATAAATTACATGATAAAGGCATTTTACAGCAATTTGTAAGATTGAACATTTTCTTGACTTGAGTAATTTCAAATATTGTTTTTTTTTGTTACCAAAATATGTAAAGAAGAAAGAAAGTAGAGATTGAAATAGTTCCGACCTTCTTGAAATTCAAAGTCTTTGTCTAAGCTATGCCTTTGCAAGTGGTAATTATCTGGGTGTCATTCTTGGAAATTAGTTTTCTGTAAATTTTAAATGGTCACAGGGATGCTATGAAGATAGACCAGATTTTCTATCTTGTACCAATTTATGTGATATCTATTGTAGAATTCTGGAGATATTGAGGTGTTGACTATATTTTTCTAAAATACAATTTTGTAGTTTTAGAAACTTAAAATTTTAGATAGTTTTGCACACACAGCATTGCTTTATCACTTCCTAATAAGCTGTTATTTGAAATTATCTTTTCTAGGTTGAAAAAATGAAGACAATTATCTTCTTGATTGATCTAGATGCTTTAGATATGTCTGTGAAAAGAACAACAAAGGACATTGAATCTGTGATGCTATGTTTATTACCCCATTATCTTTTTTATTATTTTTTTAATCGTTAATTTGTTTTCATATTTGCAATTTATATTTAACTGTTGAGCTAAAACCAAGACAAGAGTAAACATGAATGGAGTTTTTGTTGTAAGGACATCTTGATTTTAAATCAATGCATTGTTTCAATTTTCTTTCTTAAAAATATTAGTACTAGTAGGATAAATGCATCTAGAAACATTTTTTAAAGGTAAAAAACCCCCACTTTTTCATAATCAATATGATGCGCATATTTATTCAGGTTATCAAAGAAAGAAGTAAACAACGTAGAACAAACAATTCTTCTTAGCCATAGGTAAATACCACCCTGAGTGAGATCTATTACCTTTGCTTTTCTCTCTGGAATTTGAGGTGAATGGTTTTTTTTGTATTCCTCAATTTATTTTTACAAAAGAGTTCTGGAAATAGCCATGTATCAGTTTGATGCCCCAGAAGATTGTTTGACACTGAGGAATGGCTGCCAATGGCCATCACCGGGGAGGGGAGGGAGGTAGAGAGGGCGGGGAGGGGGACAGCTGGAAATAGAAGGGGGCAGGGGTTAGATCTTATACTAGCTATAGGTGTAGCTGTACTATGCAGTTGAGAAATCACTGTTACAGTCATCAGAAATTATATATCATTTTCTGAAGAGATAAACAATATCAGCTCATGTTCATTCTAATTTCTACTGAAATAAGCACTGCTACACGTGGTCGCCTGTAAATAACCATGTATAGTTGACAATTAGATAAAGACATGGAGAAAATGTTGCTATCATTTCATTCTTATCATTTGTGTTAAAACAATATATAGACAGTAAAAGTTACTTCCTAATAGCTATCACAGAAGTTTTGTCTTGTACAGCTGTTCTTTGTCAACAAATTATAATTATAACTGAACAGGATGAATAAGTGCCCAGTGCTCCTGGATTTTTGCCATGTAAAGAATTCACTCTTCAACATTATCATATATTTCAGATACTTATTAACAAATATTCTCATAAATGACCCTATCTTCATATAAATACATGCTTCCATGTTTCTGTTTATTCTCACCAGCAATAAATGTCTTCTCAGATGTGATTCTAGTTGTGGAACCTCTTTGATAGTATTAACAGAATGCATTTATAGTTCCTCAGCTTTATCATTTGATACATGTAAGGATTCCAACTCTCCAACACCATCATGATAGATATGTCTATGATCACATTTTCAATTATTTGAAACCAAAACAAATCATAAGCTGGCGCTAGTTAGATATCTGGGCTCTGAGATATATAATTTTTTTGCCTTAAAGATTCTAACCTTATTAACAATCTCAGTAAATTTCCATGAATGATCGATCTCACAAGTCAAACAGTGCACATGTTCCTATAATAAATCGGCTCTAACCAGAGATATTTGTTCTACAAGATGCATATTTAGGACAACTGTGAAGAATAAATGAACATTTTATCAAACAGATATATTTATTGTGGAATATGAGCTAGTCCCATGAATATGTTGCCTCATAAATGAGTGTGCTGTGGTATGGCATTCAGGGTCTGATACCGATTGTCTGTTGTTACAGTAGACATAAACCTGTTTGTTTTGTCGTGTAAAGACAGAACAAAGTGATAAACACAACACTAATGAAGAAAACAGCCTCAAACTCTCGCTGTGTAAATTCTGGCACAGTGCCTTTTATTTTTTGCATATAGAGATTTGAGTTACATGGATACATGTATCTTAATTTGTGTTTGTCAGAAAGTATCTTGTTAGTTTAATTGCCAACTCTTGTTGATTTTATCACCTGATAATTATAATGATTGGCACTTTGTTGCAATTCTGAACTTATTTATTAGAAGTTGCTGTTGTACCATGACTGTTAGTGTGTCAGAGATTGTGGGTTTATTCAAAGTCTTTCCTGAATAAATATGCAGTAAAAGATGTTCCAGGGATTGGAACTTTTGTTGATTAAAATGACATGATACACTAGGTTTGAGACAGATATTACCCGATTCTTACCTTTACTCTAAGAGCTGAAGATTTCAGTTATTAGTCAACTGTCCTTGTTAGGTTGATAGTGATGTAAAATACTGACTATACTATTTTCTACTAAGTGCTACTTTATTATATATATTGTACCAAATGTACTATGATACCCAGAATATACTCCACTTGATAGAGATATCCATATATGTCAGATAAGAAAAGAAAAACAATAGGGTTAGATAAGCTCTTTCATGATTCTCTGACACAGACAATTGGCACATGCCAACAGTTGACATACTGAGATAACAGATGCAGTGAAACAGATGAATAGGTGCTCCTCAAGGAATGTGGAGGAAGATCTACCATTGTACTTCAGAGAAATGACACAGTAAAACATTTCATATCAGGATTTAAAAATCTCTCTGTTCATTTTGAGAATGGTAATGACGTTTACAAGAAGTTCTAAAGTGTGTAACTGTTGATATACAGGGACAAGGACGTCAGTGACACAGATATATAGTTTGCTCCTCAAGGGATTGTAGGAGGAAGATTTTACTGGAACCTTCTCACTTCAGAGAGATTCAACAGTAAACCATGCTGTATCAGACTTTGTAAATCTTTCTCTCTCTCTCTATTTTTGAGGGATGGTAATGAATTTACAAGAATTTGTATAGTGTTCTATATGTCAATATATTTATATAAATAACATTGTTCCTCAATTTTGGTTGAAAACAGATTTATCATCATACCATTTCACACTATTTCATGAATAAATTTTCTGTCTCTTTTTGGTAATGGATTCACAAGGAGTTGTTTAGTGTGTATAGTTGTTGATATACTTTGATAAGTGTTGCAGTGAATCAGATAAATAACATCTTCCTCAAGCTTTGTTGAAAGAAGATTTACCATCACATCATTTCAAGCCATTTCATAAATAAATTTTCTGTCTCTTTTTGAGCTATGGTGATGAATCCACAAGTATTTGTCCTGTAGTAGTTGTTGATATACTTAGAAAGGTGTTGCAGTGAAACAGATAAATAACTTGAATGAAGATTTACCATCATACCATTTATCACCATTTCATATCAGACCACATAAATTTTCTCTTTTTGAGCTATGGTGATGAATTCACAAGTGGTTGTCAATGTGTAATGTACTGCAGCCTTCCACATTTGTAATGAGACTGAACAAGGAGTAAATAGAGAAATATTACAGCATTATCTCTAGCCTACTAAGGACCCTCACAGAACATCAACCTCCTGCTAGCCTCACAATCTTCACATTTGACATTTCCTACTAAGCAGTTCTGTAAGGAACACTTTCTGTGGCTTCTTCTCTTCTGTCAGTGAATAACTGGGTCTGGTGATTTTAGCCTTACACTTGCTTGCTTTGTAAATTTACTCACAGAAATGGAATTTTTTCTGTTATTGTTGTAAAGTGTTTGATTTCTGTAATGGATGCTAGATTCAGCGAATGATTGCAAGAGAGTTTTGCATTGATGTTATGTTTTTACAGTTTTCTAGAATAATGATTTCATCGGGTTTCATGTTCCAAATTGTAGAAAAATTGAATGTTGTTCCCTTTGATTTAATTGATAAAGGCAATTATTTGATCAATTTGTTTGAAAGCATTGTCACAAGAGATGGATATTGAAGCAACCATTCTCCCAAGGCATGGCAACCCATTCTTTAATAAATTGTTTCATCCCTATTTTATTCTTACCTCATTGTGAGCTTTGTTGCTGCTCTGTGAACATATTATTGAATACACAGCCTGAATTTTATAGAAAGTAGCACAGTAGTTTTGAGTTTGCATGTTTGCACCGTACCAATAAACTATTGAGTTTCAAATGATACTGGCATTACTTCCTGAAGAACCTTTGTATCGGAAGATGAACCGAAGATGTTTATGTTTGAAACCAAGATATAAAGATGAAATAGGTATGAATACATAAACTCTGTGTAGATGATCATTCTTTGAAGTTGTTTGGTGTGATACAGTGCATGTTGTAATTCTGAGATCAGAAGGAATTTACCAGTGTCCTAGTGATGATGCGAAGGCGGACTCCTAGGTGTACAGTTGATTCCTTATGGGAGTCTTGTGACATTTCCCAGACAGAAATATCTATTGAAATCAAGATATCCAACACTTGGAAACTATTCCAATAATTGGATTTCCATACTTGTCATAAAGAGTAATAGTCGCATGTATGATGCGTGATTACAAATTCGAAATCTATATTTCAGAATAAACAGGCTTGATAATGTTCTGTGGTGTGTATAAAGTAAAACCAGTGATCTAAGTCTTCTGGCCTGTGTTCAGAAAGGAATAAATCTGAAAGGCTAAATTTATAAATAAAATCACATAGATTGAGGTACATTAATTATGAAAATACAGTTCACAGACATAACTTTAGTTTATGTCCTCATTCAGAAAGTCTAGATTTGTGGAACCATCTGAAAACTCTAAGAAATAAGATCACATGGATGAAGATACAGTATTTAGTAATATACAGTTCATAGACTTAGTTACTATATTTGGACTATATACATAGCAGATTGCCTACAGTGTTTATAAAACTGCAGTTCATAGACTTAGTTTAGTCTAGATGGACTATATTCATAGTAGATTGCCTACAGTTTTTATAAAACTGCAGTTCATAGACTTAGTTTAGTTTAGATGGACTATATTCATAGTAGATTGCCTACAGTTTTTATAAAACTGCAGATCATAGACTTAGTTTAGTCTAGATGGACTATTTTCATGTGAGTTGGTTACAGTGCAGTACAGAGGTAGGACACAATCAATGATGTATGAATCAAGACTGTGTACATTCCGTTGACCTTTCGATCCGACTGATCAATTTCATTTGGCCTAGTGAAAGAAACTTCACCTGGGAGAGTTGAGTGCAGGACGTGAGTTAGAAGGCAATGATTATTACCCATGTCGCTTGCATAATGAATCCGATTGTTCTCATCAGTTTACAGCAGTTTGGCTCTGCAATCAATACGTCTCCCTGATTGAGACTTGATACAGGTACACCTGTTGTACAGGTCCGGTCTTCAGTTCCATCTACACACCTAGTAGTATGGAACTGGGGAGAGGAAAAGGAAAAAACAGTCTTATTGGAAACTATTTAACAATCAACTGATCTAAACTTGTATATTCGGGTTAAAGCAGCACCCCTAGCTGCAAGAAACTGGGGAGAGAAAACTAATGCATCATGACAGAGGAATCAAAAAGGAAGGGTTCATCCTTGTCACACCTAGAAGCAAGAAAAAGGAGAAAGAAGGAACCAAACTGTTGATACCAATCACTTGTGGGTCCGATATTTATGTTTCTGTTCAATTATTTATGATATTTAAAGGGGAGTGGCTTATACACTTAGACACCCCCCCCCCCCCCCCTCCCAAAAATTAACAAAAATTGTGAATAGGACAAACAAACATTGAAGACAATTACAAGATTGAAAACATGGAAAGATGATGTTAAGTTTATGTATCACATTTGTATGTTAATTAGTTAATTATATGCATTGTGGTCGATCACATTACAAGAATTATGTAGGTCCTTCCCAACATTCCGAGCTGGTCTCGATGACTGTGTAATGGTTCTGTCTACCTGTGCAGGTGACTGAGTGCAGATTAATTATTCAGACATCAGCTGAGGTGGGCTTCTCACCTGTCTAGCTGGCTAGGTGTGATGAATTGCAGTACAGTCATGCAGGGGTGCAGTGATGCAACTAACAGTGCTTCTAGTGCTGCGCCATTGTCTCCATACAACTGCTAGTGGATTTCATATTGAGCATTAATACCATTTCAATGATGAAGGAAATTTTGTTTTGTGTTATAAGTCGGGAAAATATCAACTTTGAATTTGGAAACAGCTAATATGATACTCAATTATGAATTGATTTCAAATAGGAGATCTTATAGTAACAGGAAGTTTCAATCTCAAATCAATTACAATAAGGACAGTAATTGTTTACTACTAGGTGTTAGCCATGAAAATCTGGGTTAGAAACATGCTGTAGATCTGTCATTGAAACAGACAGTTTATAAATTGAAACATCAAAGATGAGATTTCGAAGTTAAAGGAAGTATCAGTCTGATGACAGCTATAGTTCATTGTACAGAAATATTTCGGTCCTTTGATTGATTAGCGCTTAGAAGCAGCTTTGAAACTTTACTCCTTCAGGGTAATAATGTAGCACTTTGAACATATCTAGGGACGTTGAAAAGGCGCCATATAAGTATGCACATTATTATTATTATGTAATCATGATGTTTTGTTGCATTACTTCTTTAGTGTTATTAAGATTTGGATTCCTTTGTCAATATCCTTTCTTCTTCTTGGCTTTTTAATCAAAAAGAGGACTCTTCCTAGATTGTCTTGAAGCTGTTGGTAGCACCAAGGCCCTGGCTGTCTATGAAGACCAATCCCATGAAGCTCATTCACGATTGGCTGTCTGATGGAAGCCATGGGGTTAATTTTTATATCAGATTTGGTCTCTGGGACCATTGTTCGGGGGATATGAGGGGGAAAAATTTCGGTCAAACATTTTATTCAGCTGGCCGTGATTATCCTTGTTCAGTTACTGACCAAGATAGAGAGAGGGAGATGGTTCAGTTAATTGGAACAAGCCCTCAGGGAAGTAGTATTGCTATCTGGGAAAGAGAATGGTGATCGACCTGATGTTAAATATAGTTGTGAGGGAAACAGTATCACTTGCCTTGTAGACAGCCAACTGTCTGTATCCAGGCACATCGTCCTCCATATACATGTTCACTGCACAATTCAATCTCAGAATTTGTAATGAGCTTTTTGAAGATAGGTGTGATTTATTGTGGGTGGAATCATGTTTTGGAAATGGTTTCCTCAGATGAAAAACAATTGTAGCAGAATAATTTGATTACTTGAGCTTAGAAAGAGCCATTTGCTATGATTTATTACAGTATTAAACACCTTGGCCTAATCAATAATTGTTGAAACAGATCACTTTGAAATAACGCGGCACTTTGTGGCCCTGGCTAGCTCTACTGTTTCCATGTTATTCCTCGGCTATATTGGATTGTGACCAGCTTCAAAGACTTGGGTCATTGTTTAATGCTAACATCGGCACTTTGCAGTCTTGCAGAACACCATGTTTACTTTCTGAGGAAGTTATTGGTAACAATTGACAAAAGTTGAATAATGAAGTCTTTTTCTCAAATATAGGAAAGATAATATTGAACGATTTGTTGAAAAGGGTTAATTGATAAGTTGGAAAAAAATTGCAATCTAAAGAATCTTTTAGATATCTCTATTAACTAGATATATTTCAATGTTAGATTGAACTAAATCTTCAATGAGAACTTTTTTCAATTCTTTAGCAATTGAAATGACATGGATGATTGTGTAATGTACGCCTGTTGTAAACACCAACTCGCTTGACTCGCTGGGCTGGCAGATACCCCTCATTTGGCCTCTAGTTTTTTGTCTGAAATGAAGACATTTGTATTAGGTGACCCCCAAATTCTGGTATTAACCCTTTAGATGCGGGGCGCGTGATATTTACGGGCCAAATATAAAATGGCACGTAAGCCCTCTTGGCGAAATCCGTAACTTTCAGGATAAGGCTATATATTGACTGCAAGCAGTCTTGGCTGCTCCCGGATATAAAATATCAAACCTTTTCTCAAAAATGATTGAGGGTACCCACCTTGCGGCATTCATATCTCACAAACCAATAGAGATAATTCTATAATTTTTACATCATCGTGTAGAAGAGAGAATTGTCTTCATTTCCATGTATCATATGTATATCCGCGCACAAAAATAAAGAAGCGGCAAAGCGTTGCGACAAGTGCCGCAAAAACTTTGTTTACCTCAAAATGATTGAGGGTACCCACCTTGCGGCATTTATATCTCACGAACCATTAGAGATAATTTTATAATTTTTACATCATCGTATAGAAGAGAGAATTGTCTTTATTTCCATGTATCATATGTATATCCGCGCACAACAATAAAGAAGCGGTTAATCAGGATATAACGGTGGCTGGCACCGGACAAAACAATTCCGCCACGTGGGCTTGTAGAGCAAAAATATATAGCCGCATCGTAAGGGTTAAAACTTGCCATATGCATAAAATATGTGGTAATTGCAAGTACATTTTTCTTCATTATAATAAAGTTTCATCATCACACTTTGAAGAGCCACTCCTTGATTTCTATCACATATTTCTAAGCTCTGCCAAGAATCCCAATGCCAAATTTGATCATACTGATTTAAAAAATGTGACATATCCACATACATGGCATCTTTCCGAAATGCCCATGGGGGTTTTTGGGGTCTCAAATGGGGGTTTTTCCCTCCCAAAGGGGGTTTTTAGCGCTCGTAGTTTTCATAACAAAATCATATAAAAAATGAACCTGTTTTTTACATATTAATCTAAAAAAAAATTTTAAAAGTGCTCAATTAATTATATATATATTAAATTTTTTTATTACTATTTAGTACTAGTTGTTTAAAAGGTTTTTTTTTATCAATGACTATATTTTGTCCAAAGAAACTTCACAATGTGACATTAAAAATTGAAATATTTTTTAAGATGTCTTGTAATGTTGTAAGTCTATCATCTGAAATAATAAAGCTGATCTAAATATTACTTGAGTGTTTCATTCTGATAGCATAATAAAATTTTATTGAAAATGTAACAGGTATTCTGATAAAATTCATGAAGATCAACAATGAAATAAATAAATAAAGATCGTTTTTATTAGTCAATCTCAAGATAGACTCCTTTCTAATTCTATAAATAAATCCTTGTTTGTAACTATTTCCGCAACAGTGAGATAAAAATATTTACCTTATACCACTTGAAAAATAACTAGTCGACTTGATGACTTGCGGTTTATCGACATTGCTAGCGAGTTTCACGCACTTAAATTTTTACGAATTTGTAAATAATTTTATCAAAACTGGATAATATAATCATAGAATGTATCTGTAGTTTCTCAACTTGCTCCCCAAAAGCGTAAGTTTAAATCGTTTTTCAAAAGGATGCATGAAAACAGGACCACGAACTGCCGAAGTCAAATGGCAATGTTCAACATAACATGCGGTCGTAACATTTTCATGACAACATATTACCGATAAAATATTGAATGTCTGAATAAAACAAGTTTTTGGTTGAAAGTTTTTTATATTTTATTTCATAACAAACATGCCATGAATTCATTTATTTATTTACATATTACTTGAAGAGAAACACACATAATTGTTATACTCAGCTCGAAATAATATTTATAATTTCTATATGTCGTCAAGAAAGTACGATTGTAATTTCAAACGGTGTTTCCTTTTCATAATTGCTGTCAGATAAAGTTGACAAATTCATTGCATATTCTTCGATCTATTGCGATATTATTGAATATTTTGAATTATGGTAGCCAGTTTTTGGTTCTATTTGAGTCTACCGTGTTTGAATATTTGTATTTCGTTATGCATGTAAATTTATTTTATCAAGATTTACCTACTTAAGTGGAGTGAAAACGAAGCCGTAACTAATTTCTGAAACACCGGTTTGGGGAAAATAACATGCTTTCGAGATTGTATCTTTGACGACCATGTGTTAAAACTTTGATAAAATACAAAGAATTATTTAGGAAATTTGTAACATTTAACAATTATAATGGGTAACACACTTTCTCGAACAGGTATTTATGGAAGTTTTCTGAAAATCGGGTTTTTCAATACCCGATCGGGGACGCGGGTGAAGTCACCTGAAATCGGGTAAACCCGCCGAAATCGGGTAAGATGCCATGTATGTATCCATCCTCAAATAGCAAATATTTGATAAAAAAATGGGTTAAAGAAAATGTAAGCAGAAATCATATCTCCAATTCACATGAATAGAAGCTAAAATACCTATTGAACATACTCAACGAATGACTGTCTGATAAATTAAAAAATTATGTTTCACTTTTTATGTGGTTTTCAATCATAATTGTGTTTTCAAACCTCCATTTTGTCAATATACATCATCAATCAACATTCAATACTTTTCTTGCAAAAGACACATCTGATCAAGTTTTACATATGTGACCCCCCAAAAACTCACGGAGGAGCTCTTTAAGAAGAAGAAAAGCAGTGAAGTCAACTGTTAAACTGAACCTCAACTTTTCGATGTAAGTAATTGTTTGTCAGCCTGATTGACTTCAGGTTCCTGCTTGTTCTAAGGCTGGTATTTACCATCCCTCACAGTGCTACACTGACCCTAGTTACTGTGTACTCTACAATTATCACCTGCCTGACCCGTCTAATTACATACAGATCTATCACACACCGTAACCTGCTCCTTCAGAGGTGTTGACATCAACACCAACTGATTGTTCTAGTTACCAGTCTCTCCAAAGTGTGAGAGTTTCTTCTCTTTACCACCCACAGTTAGTGAACCTTTTCCTGAAAATGGATTGAAGAACAGACCCATTATCAAATTTATAAGTAGTGAGCTCACATGTTTCTTGATATTTTTCAAAACATCATCATACATGGTGTTTGTTAGTTGTTATTTTATGTCTTTGAATCCTTAGTATACTACAGATACAAACATGACATAACATAAACATAACATCGGAACATTGCAAGTACATGATGAAACAACATTATTCACAACCAAACTCATTTCATTGAAGCTACTGTTTCTCAGTGAAACTAAGACTTTTAGGCATTCATGATCAAACTTCATTAATCACGTCTGAATGGTATGAATGTTTGGTGTAAAGGGTTAATTTTCAGTTTTGCTATGGACTACATTTGGAGTTCAGGTGTACGAGTATAAACAACTGAGATGCCAGTTCATTCATGACCAATCTCAATTAATCCCAATGTGTAAACAACACATACATGCATGTGGTTCACTTTATATGATATAGTTTTCAGCCTACATTTGTATTGACATGATAAGTTCACATGTTCTTTCACAGAATGATTGTAATGCCAGTGCTGAGTTCACATGTACTATCGCTGAATGATTGTAATACCAGTGCAGTTCACATGTACTATCGCTGAATGATTGTAATGCCAGTGCTGAGTTCACATGTACTATCACAGAATGATTGTAATACCAGTGCTGTGTTCACATGTACTATCACAGAATGATTGTAATACCAGTGCTGTGTTCACATGTACTATCATTGAATGATTGTAATGCCAGTGCTGAGTTCACATGTACTATCACTGAATGATTGTAATGCCAATGCTGAGTTCACATGTACTATCATTGAATGATTGTAATGCAAGTGCTGTGTTCACATGTACTATCACTGAATGATTGTAATGCCAGTGCTGAGTTCACATGTACTATCACTGAATGATTGTAACGCCAGTGCTGAGTTCACATGTACTATCATTGAATGATTGTAACGCAAGTGCTGTGTTCACATGTACTATCATTGAATGATTGTAATGCCAGTGCTGAGTTCACATGTACTATCACTGAATGATTGTAATGCCAATGCTGAGTTCACATGTACTATCACTGTATGATTGTAACGCCAGTGCTGAGTTCACTTGTACTATCACTGTATGATTGTAGCGCCAGTGCTGAGTTCACATGTACTATCACTGAATGATTGTAATGCCAATGCCGAGTTCACATGTACTATCACTGAATGATTGTAATGCCAATGCTGAGTTCACATGTACTATCATTGAATGATTGTAACGCAAGTGCTGAGTTCACATGTACTATCAATGAATGATTGTAACGCCAGTGCTGTGTTCACATGTACTATCATTGAATGATTGTAACGCCAGTGCTGAGTTCACATGTACTATCATTGAATGATTGTAACGCCAGTGCTGAGTTCACATGTTCTATCACTGAATGATTGTAACGCCAGTGCTGAGTTCACATGTACTATCAATGAATGATTGTAACGCCAGTGCTGAGTTCACATGTACTATCAATGAATGATTGTAACGCCAGTGCTGTGTTCACATGTACTATCTTTGAATGATTGTAACGCCAGTGCTGAGTTCACATGTACTATCACTGAATGATTGTAACGCCAGTACTGAGTTCACATGTACTATCAGTGAATGATTGTAACGCCAGTGCTGAGTTCACATGTACTATCATTGAATGATTGTAACGCCAGTGCTGAGTTCACATGTACTATCACTGAATGATTGTAACGCCAGTACTGAGTTCACATGTACTATCAGTGAATGATTGTAACACCAATGCCGAGTTCACATGTACTATCATTGAATGATTGTAATGCCAGTGCCGAGTTCACATGTACTATCATTGAATGATTGTAACGCCAGTACTGAGTTCACATGTACTATCGCTGAATCATTGTAACGCCAGTGATGAGTTCACATGTACTATCACTGAATGATTGTAACGCCAGTGCTGAGTTCACATGTACTATCATTGAATGATTGTAACGCCAGTACTGAGTTCACATGTACTATCGCTGAATGATTGTAACGCCAGTGATGAGTTCACATGTACTATCACTGAATGATTGTAACGCCAGTGCTGAGTTCACATGTACTATCAGTGAATGATTGTAACGCCAGTGCTGAGTTCACATGTACTATCGCTGAATCATTGTAACGCCAGTGCTGAGTTCACATGTACTATCGCTGAATGATTGTAACGCCAGTGATGAGTTCACATGTACTATCACTGAATGATTGTAACGCCAGTGCTGAGTTCACATGTACTATCAGTGAATGATTGTAACGCCAGTGCTGAGTTCACATGTACTATCACTGAATGATTGTAACGCCAGTGCTGTGTTCAAATGTACTATCATTGAATGATTGTAACACCAGAGCTGAGTTCACATGTACTATCGCTGAATCATTGTAACGCCAGTGATGAGTTCACATGTACTATCACTGAATGATTGTAACGCCAGTGCTGAGTTCACATGTACTATCATTGAATGATTGTAACGCCAGTACTGAGTTCACATGTACTATCGCTGAATGATTGTAACGCCAGTGATGAGTTCACATGTACTATCACTGAATGATTGTAACGCCAGTGCTGAGTTCACATGTACTATCAGTGAATGATTGTAACGCCAGTGCTGAGTTCACATGTACTATCGCTGAATCATTGTAACGCCAGTGCTGAGTTCACATGTACTATCGCTGAATGATTGTAACGCCAGTGATGAGTTCACATGTACTATCACTGAATGATTGTAACGCCAGTGCTGAGTTCACATGTACTATCAGTGAATGATTGTAACGCCAGTGCTGAGTTCACATGTACTATCACTGAATGATTGTAACGCCAGTGCTGTGTTCAAATGTACTATCATTGAATGATTGTAACACCAGAGCTGAGTTCACATGTACTATCACTGAATGATTGTAACGCCAGTGCTGAGTTCACATGTACTATCACTGAATGATTGTAACGCCAGTGCTGAGTTCACATGTACTATCACTGTATGATTGTAACGCCAGTGCTGAGTTCACATGTACTATCATTGAATGATTGTAACGCCAGTGCTGAGTTCACATGTACTATCACTGAATGATTGTAACGCCAGTGCTGAGTTCACATGTACTATCATTGAATGATTGTAACGCCAGTGCTGAGTTCACATGTACTATCATTGAATGATTGTAACGCCAGTGCTGAGTTCACATGTACTATCACTGAATGATTGTAACGCCAGTGCTGAGTTCACATGTACTATCATTGAATGATTGTAACGCCAGTACTGAGTTCACATGTACTATCACTGTATGATTGTAACGCCAGTGATGAGTTCACATGTACTATCACTGAATGATTGTAACGCCAGTGCTGAGTTCACATGTACTATCACTGAATGATTGTAACGCCAGTGCTGAGTTCACATGTACTATCACTGTATGATTGTAACGCCAGTGATGAGTTCACATGTACTATCATTGAATGATTGTAACGCCAGTGCTGTGTTCACATGTACTATCATTGAATGATTGTAACGCCAGTATATTCATGACCAGGGGTCCATCAATAACCTATGTATAAACGGTAGTCCACATTTACTCCAATAACATACAGTGATCAACCATAACAGCTGCTGTGAAATCAACTCTTTCAGGTGATCCTGTGCACAAATCTCTCCATGGATGAAACTTGGATATCTTTCATCACGGCAAACTCTCTTCCATTTCTCGCTGTGATGCAGTCTTGCTTTTTGTTCAAGCTTTTTAACATCTCTCAGCATAAAGGTGTCTTTTATATGGGATTGTTTTTGCTGAATAAGGCTGTTGTTTTTGCTTTTTCTTCCCCAGTGTCTCATCGTCTACATTTTAACCTTTTAGGTTTTTTTTAATTTGGTATTAAAAAGTACTTACTGAGGATTTAAAAGCTATTGTGAGCTTAGTGGTTTTAGGAAAATTGCTTTTATATCAAGAATTTTTTCTTCGTTTTTCAAATGAAGTAGTTTTAGACTCTTCTATATTGAATTTTAGGCATAATTAAAGAAAAGAGAAACATATTTGGCAGCTATGTTTACAAATAATTTTTTTTTAAAAAGATGACTAAACTGTAAAAGAAGATAAATTATCATTCATCTTTGACAAGTGTAATTTTTTTACGTGAAACCCTTTTATACAACAATCTTTAAAAGGTAGAGTCTACCAATAAAAAGCTATTTCCATAAATGATTTTTTATATGAATATCCAAAAAAGATAAAATGCCTCCAAAAGTATGACTTTCTGATGAAATGTCATTACTGTTGAATGGTCTCTTTGCATGAATATAAAATATCAGAGCTTTTGAGTATCACCATGGTTACTCTTTCATTAAATACAGGCAAATGTGATCATTAGAAGCTGTCTATAAAAATAGCCTTACCTTGATGTGAAATCATGTAAACGAGCTGCGCTCACAGGAGAAAGACTTATAATCATGTTCTTGGAGGACATTGGCCTTGAGATAAAGTCTTTTAATCTTAACTCTTTTAAGCAGATAACTATACTAAAATAACTTACAAATTAAAAATTACAATGAAATACACCAGTTTGACATTCAGCGTGATTTATAAACTCTTTAATTTGCAGATTTGGATAAAAATGTTTTGTTTGGTTTGAAAATAGTTTTTTAACATGTTAAGTTTTTGACAATTTTGAATAACAAAAAGAAGACATCAGTGCAAATATATTACCAAAAAATGCTTGTAAAGAGATGTTTTAATAGAAAATGCTCAAATAATTTATCATTGAAATAATTTTAAAACTATGATATTACATGTAGATGTTTAATCAGAAGATTTATGTTAGAGCCCAGTGTATTTGTATGTATATGTAGAAGGATTGCAGATACCATCATTTCCCAGGACTCTGAACAAATAATTCTAATTCTAAGACTAATGTTTGTGCCTCAGGGTTGTCTTGATGTAGGTTTTGTTTAAGGACATGGTTTATTCCAGCTTCATCCAGGTGCATTCAAGAACTATCTATGAAGAATCACACATAAACAATGGGTGGAACCCCTGTCTGATAAACTAGCACTTGCTAGAAGTAAAACAGTTGCCATGCATTAGAGGAAAAGCTTTTTAAAAGCTTGGTAATCTTATATTGATTACGCTTTTTCTTTACCTTTGAGAGTGTATTGTCTTGGGGTAAATGTATTTTAAATTGGTTGAAATTGAACGAGCATTCTGCTATTTAAAGTGTTTAGCGGATAACCTTCTATGCAGGTAGTTCCCATGTGAATTTAAAAGAAAATTTGTTTCAGAAATAAAGTTCAGAGTAGTTTTCAGTTTTTAATGTGTTGATTTTTTATGGTGGGAAAGTTTGTGTGTGATTTGATCACCCCATATGACCTACCATGGAAAACGTTTTTTCACACAAAATTATATTTTATATTCATTCAATTATCTATTTATTAATTATATGGACTAGATAATGAAAGTGGTAAATTTCACAATGATAAAGGAGAACATAAAAGATGGTTTTGATATGATAATGTATAAATTATGATTTATTGTCCATAGGCAGAAAAATAACTACAGGATGATAAATGTAACTTTTAAGAAGGTTATGTAAGGTAAAATACAGTGATAGGGATTTGTTTAAACTCAATGATGATAAAGATAAACATGAGGAAGATAAGGATAAACTATATGATATATGTAACCTTGAACATGATAAAACAATTACAGAGAAAGTAATAGTGAGTAATTATTATTAACTGATGATAAAGGCAAACGACAAAAATGAACCAAAAAAATAAGTTTGATAAACTGGAATAAAAAAGGAACATTACAATGATAAGAGTAAACTAGAAGATGATAAATGTAACCTTGAAGATGATTACGGTAAATAAGGAGAAAGAAAGTGGAAAGGAGAATCATGTTTAGGCAGCCCGACCTCAGTGAAGGCACCCACCACTCTGTAGTCACATCGCTCCAGTGTTTGCTTTTGTTTAGTCTGATGCAGAAAAAGCGAGTGGAACCGTTGCAAGGAGAGCTCTTAGAGAACATTTTTCTGTTAATGTGGATGATGAAGTGTAATGTAAAGATGAAGTCACTTCCTCGTGCCAAGACAAAAAGCTGTTTCACTCTTGCAGCTCCCTCAATCAGGGAAATTAAAGGCGGATCAATCAGGGGACTACGCGATAGATTGTCTTCCAAGTTTTTACCTTCTTCTGTGCAAACTCAGTCAAGATCTCACAATCTTGCACATTTTTATGAAAGAAATTAAGTTACACTTGATGATAAGATTACCTTCTCCTTGAAAAAGTGATTTTGAATCTTTTTTGAAGACTTTGACTGGAAGACGTTTCAGCAGTGATTGAAGTGATACTGATTTACTGGAAATCTTAGATGAATTTAAGGTGCTGTTTTTTGTGGTTTAACTTGATACATCATGATGCATCGGTTAAGATGTAATAAATCATGATGTCTAATATTGCATGACACCATCAATTTACTGTATGGATGTACATTTTTCAAAAATGTAAAGAATTGGAACTTGATTTGAGGAGTAACAAACTTCAAGTCAAACAATATCTTTGAAATAATCAATTCCTGAAAAAGTATTAATGGAATTAACACAAGTGCATTTGCCAAGTAGAAAGAATATGAAAAAGCCCAAATTTCATAAACTTTTTCCCTTGGCAAGATCAATGTCAAAATACAGCCTATGGTGGTTTGGATAGAATGCCATATTGACATTATGTCAGTCAGTTTTATTATAGGCAGATGAAGGGATTACTCCCAGTTCACCACAGACCTGGAGATTGAGAGAGATCAAATCAGAGACAAGATAGAGATAGAGAGACTTTGAACATGGGTATCTTCAATGATCTTAAATCAGAGGGACCCAAGTGGTGTTCACAGATGGGATTTTAGGCAAGATAGAGGGACTTCAATGGTGTTCACAGATGAGGTCCTAGGCCAGATAGAGGGACTTCAATGGTGTTCACAGATGAGGTCCTAGGCCAGATAGAGGGACTTCAATGGTGTTCACAGATGAGGTCCTAGGCCAGATAGAGGGACTTCAATGGTGTTCACAGATGAGGTCCTAGGCCAGATAGAGGGACTTCAATGGTGTTCACAGATGAGGTCCTAGGCCAGATAGAGGGACTTCAATGGTGTTCACAGATGAGGTCCTAGGCCAGATAGAGGGACTTCAATGGTGTTAATTGATGGGGTTCTAGGCAAGATAGAGGGACCTAGTGATGGTCATAGCTTGGGTTCTAAGTGAGATAGAGGGACTTCAGTAGACTAACATTTGGTCTCAGAAATAAGTTTTTCCATTATCAACAACATTTTACTAAAATTACAAATAGTAAAACAACAAGGAGCCCAAGCAATGCCTTGATTTCTGAAGCTAAGGCATCTAGACTTGCTATAATTTTCTAGACTATGTTTGTCGTCACAATTGAATATTTTGCTTTAGGGTCTGGATGACAGACTAGGACTTCAGTGGTGGTCATAGATAAGGTCCTGGCCATATATGCAGTCAGTGTTTGTGATTGGGCCCTTGGTCTACAATTTTTGAATGTATCTTTGCAGAAAGAGAGTCATAGGTTTACAGCTATCTTATTGGAAGGATACTTTTGAAAATTTATGTCTATATGAAAATTTATGGCTTGGGCAATTAATTTTGGAGAAGTTTAGTATTATTTTGAAAACTCCACAATGAATGATTTCAACAAAATAACTCTTTGAGTTGTTCTCCTTCCTAAAGAAGGCGTGTTTCACTGTAGGTGTTTACCTTCCTTTCTAATCATCTTATCTTCAAAGATAGGGCAGGGGTGCTTGTTTGGCCCCCTGAAACCCCTGAATCAGGCACTCGTCAATGTCAGACACCTCATCAATATAAAAATGCCAATTTGCTCAATAAGATCCCCCATTCTACATTTATCCCATATTGGAGGACTTAATAGTAAAACCGCTAATTTATCATGTATGTGGGGACAGTGAATTAGGTTGAATTGCCCTGGAATTGGCACGTCTGACTCCGGAGACTGAGGATGAATACCTACAAGCTTCATACATAATCCAAGTGTGACAAATGTCCTTGACAGCAGGCTAGTGCTTGATTGAAGAGTTCTGTTTGAAAGGTCCAGAATATTTTTAACCTCCTCCTCAGCCCAGTCTGAGATAAGTTGGGAATTAGGAGACGGTTCCATAATTACACTGGTCTCGTTACTGGCAGGATGTCTGCAGGAGTCAGCCATGCTTACAGACTGTACTCTACAGGAGCAGGTGCTTGCTGGTCATCCTCTATGTGTCTGGCTGGCTGGCAGTCTATCAAGTTGATATCAATACTGAAATACATGTTAGCCATGCAATTGTTTCATACTGCTTCAAAGTTTCATTATTATATGGAATTGTCATATATTATCATTGTCCATATTTTAAATAAGTTTATATAATTGAAACTGTAAAATCCTTTGCCTTGTTGAAAGTTAAAGATTAACATCAACTTTTTAAAAAGAACAAATATGAAATATTTTGATCAAGAGAACATGGATCTTTTATTAATGCATATGATGTGTAAAGTAATTATCAAAGATCAGTATATTAATTCATTGATAAACAGAAAATTTTACTCAAGATCAAGAAAAAGTGATTTTAATACATATGTATGAAGAGGGTGGAAGAGTGATGTGAAAATAAGCTGTTTCACTGCTTCCCCCGACTCCAGGGATATATGTGTAAATGCTTATCTACCTCTACTTAACCAGTCTGCTAGACAATTGATTATGGTAACAGTCAAGATCAAGCTGGGTGTCAGTACCTGGGGCTGAAGTGATGTCAACTCCCGGTTGTTGATGATGCTCTGGTCATGTCACGCATATACTCTCTCTCTCTCTCTCACAACTGAATTGTGTTACTACTTCAGGTTTGTCAGTTAAATCCACAGAAAATTCAATTTTGTTTGGCAATGACTTTAATCTACATTTCCAAAAAATCAAGGTGTTACTGAAACGGCTGGGGTCAGGTTTATTTTCATCAAATCGTTGGAATGCTTGGTTGGTTTACATTCTTAGGGTAATTAATGTAAAAACAGTTTTAATGGACAGACACTGTCAAAACAGGTTTTAGTGGACAGACAAAGTGTAAAAACAGTTTTAGTGGACAGACACTATCCAAATAGTTTTAATGGAAAGACAAACTGTAAAAACAATCTTAATGGACAGACACTGTCCAAACAAGAAGCTGACATGAGCCCTTCCTCCCACCTGCTACAACCTGCAGAATGTACACAAGACTCTTCTCACTGGTTCTCCTACACTACTTCCAGTAGGGAACTTTCAAGGAGTTTGTCTCTTGGTGAAGAAGTTCTGGTAATAAAGTTTGACAAGTTGGAAGATAGGTGGTCCAGTTGAGTGATTCATCACAAGCGTACTTGGCAGGTTAAAAAATAGACCAGTTTAAAATGCTGACACGGCACATATGCCAAAAAAGCTTCTAGGCTAAAGTTTATGGGATATGTTGATTATTTATCATTGGAGAATACTCTAGTGTAAGCAGTAACTTGTCCACAAGTAGTAGATTTATTGCTTTTTCTTTTTATGTTGAAAATTGCTTCTTCATTTTTAGAATTTATTTTCATCATTGGTTGCAAAGTATTCTTTAATTCCTACATGTACAATACAATATTTTTTTTGCAAGTTGAATAATAAAAATGTCATTACTGATGTTGCTGAATTCAAATCATTTACCTTCTCTATTTATCAGTGCCAAACGATTCAATTTGGTGACTTTTAGGGCTTATATGGGAAGTTTCTAAGGAAAATGAAGTACCTGAAGTATTATTGCAAGAGGGTTAAAAGATAATATTCAAAGAGAAGTGAAAGTTACAGATTCATCTGAAGACTGTGATGGATTATTGTCTCAGGAGGATGCAGATAAAGTAATGTTCATCATTCTATGTCTGTGATCAATTCTGTCTGTAAACATTGAACATATCTATGAATGAAATATGAAGGGATTTGTATAACACAATTGTCTCTATTGAGAATATGAATGTATATAAATTATTCAATATATTTGCAATTGTCAATTTGATATTGCTGTACTGTACCTCAAGGGAAATGCAGATCTCTTCTCATGGGAAATCATGGATGAGTGAGGAAGTCAAGGGATTGTTTAATTATCAGCTATACATATTAGTGGAATTTAATTTTGTACGATAACAGAAATCTCATTTGTGATGGTGTTGAATGAGACTTAATGTCTTATCCTTGATGTATATATATGAAATGGGGAAAGTTCATTTTGAGGTCAGATGAGATGTGCAAAAGTTTAGAATAACTCCTGGTGATTTGATGAATGATTCAATACTTAATGCATACTTGTTGTGGGCAAAATAAGCCTCTGTTTATGTTAGAACTATTTTAGTGGCTGGTCAACCATCAAACACACTCTCTATAAATGGCAGATCTTAACCACAGAATGGGCCAGTTTATCTTGGTATCATAGGCACACTGCTATAAATTTAGACGTCATAAGTGACACGGAGATTATGTCCCAAAACTTAGACAGCCATAACTTAGACAGCCATAACTTAGACAGTGGAGTAGGTGATTAATTAACACAACACCCATAGCTGCAATGGAACAGTCCTAATCAGTGTTTTAATTGACCCATAAGGAGATTAGGTTTGTGGGGCTGAGATGTTTTCATTTGAAAATGCATGTCTTTGATGCATGCAAGTTTGATTATCAAAACAAAACTTTTGAGATGTTTTCATTTGAAAATGCATGTCTTTGATGCATGCAAGTTTGAGTATCAAAACAAAACTTTTGAGATGTTTTCATTTGAAAATGCATGTCTTTGATGCAAGTTTGAGTATCAAAACAAAACTTTTGAGATGTTTTCATTTGAAAATGCATGTCTTTGATGCATGCAAGTTTGAGTATCAAAACAAAACTTTTGAGATGTTTTTATTCGAAAATGCATGTCTTTGATGCAAGTTTGAGTATCAAAACAAAACTTTTGAGATGTTTTCATTTGAAAATGCATGTCTTTGATGCAAGTTTGATTATCAAAACAAAACTTTTGAGATGTTTTCATTCGAAAATGCATGTCTTTGATGCAAGTTTGAGTATCAAAACAAAACTTTTGAGATGTTTTCATTTGAAAATGCATGTCTTTGATGCAAGTTTGATTATCAAAACAAAACTTTTGAGATGTTTTCATTCCCCCTGGCTCTTTGGAAACACCACAACACACAAGGCCAAAGAACCAACAACAACCTAGAGGGATTTCACAACCGTATGAACCGCTCTCTCCCCCACCGACATCCCAACATCTTCCGCTTTGTAGGGATCATCAAGAAAATCGAGATAGACACTTTGTGAACATTTGAATGAACTTCTGAAGATTTGTGAACAGAGAGTATTAAATTATTAGTATTTATATAAGTAAAAACTTGATGAGTTATGAAATGAAAGAAATGGTACTATATGTATTGTTTTATTCTTGTTAATAATCTGCTTTAACAAACCTATGATCAGTTATACTTATACCAATGTTACAATTTTCGAACTGGCTGTCTAAGTTTGGGGATTTTTTATAGATTTTCTTGGACTATTCCATTATCAAATGTAGGTAACAGGTTGAGGATTAGTTGTGTACTTGACCATAAATGTTGTTGTTTTAAGCTGTCTAAGATATGGCTGTCTAAGTTTTGGCACGATACCGACACGGATAGTAATAAATATGATTAACTCTTAATAGATTACTGTCAAAACTTGTAATTGCATCATGTATAGCCATCAAATAGTCCCGAGGTCAGAGTACCTTATATCTCAAATCAAACCAAGAGATTGAAAGTGATTCCATTTTTTCCCATTGATCAATCACTTTGCAGCAAGATAGGCCCACCATCCAATCTGGGCATGAAGAAGTAACTAATAGTGGTCCCCAGCAAATCTATAGTGCATTCTGTCCTAGATAGGATCACAGAATCATACAAGACACCCATGTAGCCTGATCTCGCCCTGCCCATCTCCTATATAATCTACTGGTAGCTGAGCCAGCTCACATTCTGAACCTTCCAGGAAAGTCATGCTTCTTGGACCCATCAGAGGAAACATGTTTCTCTGGAATATTTAATTGAATTTTGATTCCATCGGACACTGTCTATCATCCCTGACAATCCCTTGTCTCAGAACAGTGCTCTCAGACAATGGTAATTCCTCACCCATTTGGGTCTAGACCAATTTCCTCGGGACCTGCAACACCACCTCCATATGGTTGGCTGTGAGTCGTAAGGTGGGCTGTGTTACCTGCTTTCTGCAGCCACAACAAAGTTGTTGTGTAATAGGTTCATGTCTGCTTTTAAAAGAGATAGAGAATAGGGGTTTTATGAATGTATGTATTTCGGTAAAAGACTATAAAACTGTCGAATCGAAATAGGCATTTAGATATAAATGATCTAGTACCACACTTATAAAAATGTCAAAGTGTGGTATCAAATAATTTGGAGAAATTGCCATTATAGTTCATTTACAACACAAATGAATTTGCAAAGACAATTTTTTAAAAACTTCCTTCAGAGATAGTGTTTAAAGAATCAGAGTCAACCTCTATTGTGAAAAGTTTATTAAAAAAGGTAAACATGTCCTGCTTAACATGGGGCGCCTGTCATTTATATGGTGAGAGTTACAACTGCATGTTTTTTACAATATTTAAGAATTAAAAAACACAATTTAAGCTTTTAAAGTCATTCATTATTTTTCATATTGAATTTTGGTTTTTGAATGTATAAAACTTTCTTTCCTTAAGGATGCCATAAAAGTAAAAATTTAACTTACTTGCTTACTTATTTGCTTATCTCAGAACTCTGAAAATGTCTTTTTGTGTTATGTTGCTACCTGCGGAGAACATTAACAGGGAACAAGAAGGCTGAAGTCTGTGTCCATGCTGTGAAGGCTTAGATGTTTTACTTTAATGACTGATCAATTTTATAAGTCTTTTAAAGATATTGATAATAGAACAGCATGTTCCTTTTTACCCTTTAAACAAGGTATTTTGTCCTTGAATACATATATGTAAATTAAAAATATGTTGTAAAAAGTTCTTTTTTCATTAGTTATTTCCCAAAAGTTTTTCAATTAACCACTATCTAAGTAAGATGATGAGTCGGAATTGCCATAATGTATTTTTAAAATGTTTACTCGGGCACTGTTTTGTCTATGCTCTTTTTATAGTCTTTGAATATTATCTTCACTGAAATGTGTAATAGATTACCTTTTTATATAGCTTGTGTCATTTACATAGGCATGATGAACATCTCGTCATGGTATTACTCTTTTTTTGATTACTTTCAAGTATCTTTTTCTTATCTTATTTTCTTGGGTATGTAGTGAAATACTGAACTATTTAGACTGACTGTGTTAGAGTTCTTATTTAAAGAAACTTTGACTTTGAAGATCTGAACAAGATAAAACTTCTTTTTTCATAAGAGTCAAGTAAAGCTTTTGTAAGATTGAAAAAGGTATATGAGAATTTATACCAAACCATTACATCTCTTGTAATAAAAATGTTGAAAATCTATAAACTTTATGCCCTTTTCTCAAAAGCATATTCATTCCAATAGTGCTTAATTTCACCACATCGTCTTGGTGTCTATACAAATCTATGATGCAGAATTCACAGAGAAATTGTAGTTCTAACCACTTTTAACTGATAATTTTTAGAAAAATGTTAAAAGAGTTTGTTTGATGCAGTAGATCATAAAGAAGAAACTTTTCTTTATATCCTCAGAAACCATTTGTTTCAGGATATTTTTGTTAAAAGCTTCATTTTAATATTTATAAGTGTTTATGGATTACATGGACATGATTGTATAAGACTATGTGTTCAGGCTCTTTTTGTTAAAGGCTTCATTTTTAATATTTAAAAGTAGTTTTGAATTACATGGACATGAATGTTTAAGATATCCGACATTTAATGTTTTCTTCCAAACACAAGGCAGCATGCCTGTGCTGTAGAGTTGTGTAGAGTTGTGTGGAGTATTGTGGAGTATTGTAAGGGTGAAATTAAAGCCATTAGACTGAGAGCCTGCATTTGTATGTATTCTCTCAACAACAATCAGTTTTGAAGCCTTATACCTTTTTATCCTTCAAAAGTAGCAGGCAAAAGCATTTCTGTTTACCAAACTGAAAGGGGAGAGCAGGTTTGTCCGACTAAATCAATTTTGCCGTTGTATGTGGTAATGACGGAGATGTGCTAGTTACAGGAAATGAATCAATTGCTCTATCAACGCACTGCAATACAAACAGTATGGATACGGAAAGAAACTTTTTTGGAGGGTTTGCTGAATGATTGAGTTACATTTGATGAAACTGGTAAACTTATTAATAATTTCTTCATGTGAGTACTATATATATATACTGTATATGTTCACAGCTATGTATGGTAATTTAATGCTACATTTCCTAGTCTAATCATATCAAATTCTCATTTCAAGTTTCGTATTGATTCATTTCTTGTTGAATCATTGTTTCACACTATTGAAATGAAACTGAAAGTGCTGACATTATTAACAGTTATATGTAAACAGGCTTCTTTAATAATTTTTTATACATATCTGTATTAATTTTTTCCTTTTTTTTAAAGTTTTAAAAGTTCCATTGAAAGATCTTGTACCAACAACCATTTCAGATGCTTATCAGATATAATACATGTCGCCATTATTTTCTTGAATATGTGGTTATCTGTATCAAAAGCTACTGTGAGATAAATTTATAGTCTTACACACAGACGCTTGAGCATATAATTCACCCAATGGAAGCAAGTCTAGATCTGGGCTACTCTAGCTCTGAAAATCTCCATTTGTCTGAGGCTCCTTTTAAAAATTTAATTAATTAGATTTTTACTAAAAAAAAATTCAGAGACTAAAAATAAATTTATTTTAATCAAAAACATTACAAACTCACTGTTCTTTTGTAAAACTAATACAATCTGACAGTAATGAGTGAAACCAATTCAACTTAAACTTTCAGGACAAATTACAAAACTATTTATTTAATGTCAACTTATGACATTAATCATATTGAGCAAGCAAAATGAAAGTCTAAGTTACTAAAACCAAACATCCAATTCAAGGCTTTAAGGCAGATCAGACCTTTTTAAAATAGTCATAATTCACATAAAAGGTTATCAGATTATATGGACAAAATAAGCTAGAGACCCATTTACTGTAGCAATACTGAGTTGAAATAATACATGGCTACAAGCAAAATCAAATAATTTCCAATAGTTATACTGCATATGACAGTGACGGATAATCTACAATGGAGGTCATATGGCAGTCTGGATTCAGCCTCTCTTCATCATTCCTAGGGTGATTTACCCTTGTTCCTGCACCAGAGTGTCCAGCCATTAGTTCTGTGCAGGAATTTGTAAATATTTTCTCCAATTTTCAGTTTGTTTTGTTCCCTTTATGTAAACATGATTTGATATGAGATGTATTATAATGAATAACTAAGTAGTCCGTAATACGTGACTTGGGTTAGAATCATGAATGTGATGAATGCAATTATTTATTTTGTTCTGTCCTGCACAATATCATTGCGATTGATTATTGGAAATTGGTAAACATATTGTTGTTTGTACGTATCAAAATGACAATAACATTTGAAGTTCATAGTTTAGGGGTGAATTAAAGCTAACATTTGAGAGGATGAGTATCCAATGAATTTGCTCTGCTAGGTTTTCCTAAATCTCCTCAAGATTCATTTTAATTGTAATAGAAAATTTTTGTAAGCATAGATAGTTCTCTTAAAATGCATGTTTTTACTTGAATATTTGTGGAATAACTCATGTATTGCTGTGCATATCACCATTAGTATCCAATGTTGAAATTAGGAGCCAAAACTTCATGGCTACATCAATTTATTCAATGACACCTTCTTAGTATGGAGTTAGTCTTTCCCACAAGACATGGATCATCTCCAATCTGTTATTGTGTACTCAAGTCTACATTAGTCTACATACTGTCATTTAAAAAAATTCCTTAGTTTTGCCATTTGTCTAATCTAGTCAATTGTGTAAGACAAAGTTTATATTAGTCTACAGTGTAACACAAAGTATAAATCAGTCTATTGTGTAACACAAAGTATATATCAGTCTACTGTGTAACACAAGTTATATATCAGTCTAATTTGTAACCCAAAGTATTTATCAGTCTACCGTGTAGCACAAAGTATTTATCAGTCTACTGTGTAACACAAAGTATTTATCAGTCTACTGTGTAACACAAAGTATATATTATTCTACTGTGTAACACAAGTTATATATCAGTCTAATTTGTAACCCAAAGTATTTATCAGTCTACCGTGTAGCACAAAGTATTTATCAGTCTACTGTGTAACACAAAGTATTTATCAGTCTACTGTGTAACACAAAGTATTTATCAGTCGAATGTGTAACACAAAGTATTTATCAGTCGAATGTGTAACACAAAGTATTTATCAGTCTACTGTGTAACACAAAGTATATATCACTCTACTGTGTAACACAGAATATATATTAGGCTACTGTGTAACATAAAGTATACAGTGAGGTGACATGAGTGTGATAAATTGATCAGGCTCCGTTACCTGGTATTGAATCAATTAGGGAGAAGGAATGTATGGTTAGGTGCACAATCATCCACTATTCTGGTATTATAGCTTCACTTTGCTTCATGAAGGAGGCATACATCAGAGGCAAATACCAGTCTGTAGACATATCAGGCTCATCCAGCACAGACCGGGGCTACAAACTGCTGTAGCAATTGCATATTGATGGAGAATAGATACTTCAGGCTGTCATGCTGCAACAAATGCTTCTTGTGTCGATCATCATAGATGTGCAACTTTTTACAGTATTAGCTTTTCTTCAGGCAGCTAGTCGTGTGCATAATCTTGAGTTATTCTGGTGCTATATCAAATAAACTTTCTTTCCACATATCTCCTGATGTTACATTTGCATGCTTGTGGTATTTATAATACAATTTCTAATCTAGTGCTCAATATGATTTTTGCATGTTTGTAGTATTTATTTAACAATTTATGTCTTTCTCTGTTAAAAACGGTAACTGAAGCGATGAGTTTTTTTAGTGAAAATGTCATTGATTTTAAAGCTGCTAAAAAGCAGGGAGTAAAAAATATTTCAGATTTGAATATATAAATATACGTATTTGTTTATTGGCTTAATGAAATGAGTAAAAATACAGCATTTTTGGGCATGATTGAAATAAAAAACAATATGGCTGAACAGAGGCCTCTATTTGGGTTAGCTGAAGGAAGTTGAACATCCGCTGATCACCGAGAGAACAGGAACTAGCCTCTGGCGCCAGTTTTGTCTTTCCCAGATTTATACGCTGTTTTCTTGTTTGACCACTGCAACACTTGAGGGTATTCTGAAGTATCTTTAACTTTTAGTAAATATGAACTTATCAACAATTGCTGAACTAAGTCCAAAAAATATGCAATCTGTAATATATAGAATTTGTTAAACAGTGATGTCGTAAAAATGTACAGTAAAAAGTGATAAGATATTAACCAAGAGAGTGTCTATATTAATAAATTCTTGCTTGGAATGAAAATGATCAAGCAATTTTTTCTTTATATATATAATACAAGGTTCATTTGCTTCCTTCATTGGGAGTGATTTATTGTTTAATACCCTAGCCTGTTATAATAAAGCCATGTTGGGAGAGGTATCCAGATAGGCTGATAGCCTGTTTACCAATCCCTTTCTTTTTGAAATAAATATTGTTTAAACCAAAGCCATGTGTTAGTAGTTTGCTTCCTTTGGAATTATGAATGTTATATCCAGTCCACAGTCACATTCACCTTTGCTAATGGTTTTGCAAGTTTCCTTGTAGATAATGTATCAAGAAGTCTACAATCTATTAAACTTAAAACATATATTTACTAAACAAATGTAATTCTATCAAGACCAAAAAGTGCAGACATATAGTCTTGTGTTGGAATTGTGCTATCAGTAATGCAACGTGGTGTAGTTACTGTGAGCACCACCAGGTGGGGTTGTGATCGCTGATGAAACATATCAGGGAGTACGCTCTTATAAAACTTACCTTTCATACGAAGCTCCTTCCTATTTAGGTGCCTTACAGACTTGGAGTTAGTCATTTATACAACATTTAACAAGCTATTTCAAATCAAAGTTACTTTTTATATGTTATTTGTTTTGCTTTATGATACACATTCAATTTAATTTAATCAACTTTACAAAAAGCCCATGTAGAATGAAATATGAAAATTGTTTATATGAATTATCAATTATGAAATGTTGATTTGGAAGGTGAAGCTGTCGGATTTAATACTTCTCTAGTAATTGGAATTTTTAACATGCTATCCTCAATATTCTGTAAAACAAGATTTTAATTCACTTGTCAAACAACTTTATGAGCTCATGTAAAGATTATTGAATGTCGGAATATTCACTGCCTGTTGTCATTTGACACCTGCTGTCTAAACATTATATTATGAAAATCTCTCGCATTTTATGTTGTTTGGTTTAACTTTGTCAAACAATTGCTTAGATGTGTGCAAATGCTTTAGTGAAACTTTTAAAATAGCACCCTTGAACAGATTGCTTGAGAGACTTTTCTTGAGGACACACATGAAACAAGGACACAAATATAATCCATCTTTGCCTCCTCGCATTCTGCTTGGAATGACACATGATAAATGACAAAACTATTCCAAATAAAAGATTAAAGTTAAATCAGGAACTAGATCACAGAGAAGGCTGAGATTAAGTCTAGTTGAAGCATATGTTGATGGAATGATGACCTCCATAGCAAGGCCTGCCAGAAGACATTACATCCTGTGTACAACTCCAACAGTGCAGCAACTTCAAAGACGAGATATTTCAGAAGTTTGTAGTAACTGGGAGGCTATGATTGTGGACAAGTATGACATGGAGCTCCTACTGATGAGAACCACTACAGGCCTTCTCATCTATAACTAGTTCATTACTGAGATACACCTCCACATCACTGCCACAACTATTGCATGAATGAATAATTAACTTTTTACATCACAGAGCTCTTGGCTCTGATAGGTAGACTGTGGTTTTTTAGAGTAAATTCAAAGTGACTAGCTGAGTAAATGAGGGTACATGATTCGAAACATTTCAATTCATTATATACTAGACAGATCAAAGACCATAAGTTATGTCAAGGATTCTTAAAAGAAAGTTTGATACATGTGAGATATATCAATAATCTTCTTTGTAAACAAAATATCACTTTTTAAAACTATTTTATTATTGTTAATATCTTTGACCAAAATACTGAACTATCTTACAAGATCTGAATGAAAATTTAAAAAATTCACATGTTATCTAAGTTATAAGGATTTCAGTTGCATATGTAAGTAAATGTCATACTTTCCTTTAAAAAATTTAGATTTATATCATTTTGTAAAATATGGACATCTCATGTTTTAATTATCTCCTCTATGGATATATCTACCAACTGTTAATGTCTTCAAATACATATTTCTGCACTCCATATCTATCTAAGACTTTCCTTATTCATAATTGTTCCAAACTTTGACATAATGGCTCAATTAGCTGGGAACTCTCTGGCATTACTTGCCTACTGATTTATAAGGACTTGAGCCGCCTCGGTTTCCTCTGTTATCTTATCAAGGCAATTTATGTTTAACTCAATTATATCTAGGTGAGTCCCAGGTGGATCCCATAAATCAAGAGAAGTCCCACCCAAGTGGCTGTGTTGAAATTCCTCCTCATTAGGGGTCTATACTTTATAGGATGTCCTGACATAGTAGAAGATAAATGTATCTTAAAAATGTGGCTTTCATCTGTTATTTTGTTATGTTATAAGCGATATTGTACAAGATGAATTAGCCATATAGGGAGGAATGTTGATCTTGAAGAAGATGTATGCAAAAAGACATATATTTCTGCAAAATGAAACTAAAATCCTGTTTATACATCAATACATATTCAGGTCATAGTGTTAATTTTTAAGGTTTAAGCATTATAAATTTCTAAACCTAACCAATAGGCAGACAGACATTTTTGGGAGAAAGTGCTCATTGGAATAAAACAAACAGTTAAGATACAACTTGACTTTTATTTAACTATTCTGATAATGATGACACTAGTGATGTATTTATGTTGTCCTTAAAGTTTCAGTTACCAGCTATCTTTGCAGGCAGACTAGAATTAGTGTGGAGAGATATGCATCTGCTCTACAGAGTAGTTGTTTGAAGTGACATATAGTTGTGCCACCTGAAGCTTAGCAACTGACCCCCTCCCCCATTTTTCACCGACACACATCCCCCCACTGTATCCTACCCTGTTACCCCCCTCACTCGATCCTCCCATTCCTCCTCCTCCCCAATCCTCCTGCCCTTTAACCAAACACCTGTCCAGGGGTCAGATTTCTCAGATTATCCTACGTTACTGATTGTTTGAAGTGACATATTGTTGTGCCACAGGAGCAACTGGTTCTACCATCACCCCTCAATGTGTATCACAGTATCTCCACCCCAACCCTCCACCAACTTCCAGGGGTCAGACAGATTTATAAATACTACCTTGCTCATTACCTGGACTGTAGGATCATTCAACACATACCAAAACTTCTTCTCCTACTTTATCCAACCAGCATACAAATATGCCTCTCCTCTTTGAAATATGCCCCAACTCCTATCCACATCTTAGTAATACCATTGGCTTTTCATATTTCTGATTGTACAAGCCAGTAAGGCAATTGAGACTCTTTTTGAAACAACTCCAAAGAGATATTGCAGTAAAATGACCTTTTAAGATATAATGAGTATTTTGTGAGTCCTCAGGCACTACTGACATCCTAGTTATTTTTTTCAACTGGCACTATCTAAAATTAACCGACTAATGGCCAACAGGCAGAAGTTGTTTTCACCTCTGCCCAATACCTCTTTCATTCCAACTTCAACCACAGAATGTTAACATTCCATCCCCCCTTCTCTCCCATCCCCTCAACCCAAGCCTGCCCACTACCTTTTTACAGTTTTACCCATAGCGTTCAACATACTCACACCCTCCACCCTGTTCAACCCTACAACCACTACCCACCCACCCCCACCCACCAAGATTACCTCTTTTATTCCAGTCCCACCCCCAGAATCTCCTATTTCCTCCCCCTCTCCTCAAACTAAGCCTGCCCGTTACTTCTTTGATTACAGATTCACCCACAGAATTCAACATGCTCTCACTCTCAACTCTCTTTAACCCTACACACCCCCCACACAACCCACACACCCCACCAAGATTTCCCATTACGTCTTTTATTCCAGTCCCACCCTCCAAGAATCTCCTATTTCCTCTCCCCTCCCATTAAGTTTGTGCCAGGAATGTCCTGTATGTCTCGAGGCTCACACAACCCCCATTTGTTAGTGACCAAGTTCATCACCCAACAGATTAGTAGAGTGGTAATGTTATTCAGGACCTTATGAAGATGGACCTTCTCTCTACATTGGTGTTGCTGTAGACTGATTTCTGTACTTCTCTTGGTGGACACTTGATGACAGAGTCATTAACAATGAATAATTCTGAATCTTAAAATGCTAAGGATTAATTCTACCTATATCTTTCCAAATACTTTCAACATGCATGAATTGAATATATAATTTTTCTAGATAAATTTTTTACCAATCATTGATGCTTTTGTTGTGCAAGGAATGATAAAAGATGTTATGAAGTTGACTTCAGGTTTTCTTGAGGATATGACGTTTTATCCAGCTGGTAAGGTAAAGGTTTCTTCTTAATAAACGGCAAATGGCAAGAAACACAAATTTGGTATTGCTTGAAGAAAATATTGAGGAGAGGTAATGATGTTTAATGTTCATGGTTGCTGAGAATTGACTTTTTGAGCTGGAAGGATATCCTTCATAGTGTATTCTGATCTTGATAGCTTCATTTGCAAGATGAAATATTTGATTAATTGATTTAATCTTTTCTTTCTTGTTTGAAAGGAAATATTTACAAGCAGCAATGCTTTATTGGAAACAGGTGTTGTCAAGAAGTCTTAGGATTGGAGAAAGAAGGGGTAGATGTTTGAAGGCAGCCTATCTGACAATAATCTGTCACAGCTAGTTTTGGCTAGAAGTAAAGATTTAGTATATCAATTGATTTGGGTAAAAGAAATATAGTATATCTGTCAATTGCCATAGCTTCTTTGGGCAAAACATTAAGAGTTATAATGGGAGAGAAATAAGGTGAGATGTATGAGATCTCAGTCTGTCTTCCGTTAGTCCAACACAGCTAGTTTTGACAAGAGTTACAATTTGGGAATGACCAGGGTAGATGCATGAGAGTGTAGTCTATCTCCAACAGACTTCAACATTCTGGTTTGGCCAGGAGTTAAGAGTTATGAAGGATGGGTGAAGGATTGGGATTTTACATGACAAATCAGACTGTCTGGTATGTCACAATTGTCACCCCCAAACTGAGGACGTCCCATATCTGGGGACATCCCCAATCTAAGGATAGACTGAGGACGCGGTATGAATTATGTCGACAAGGTCACCTGGTCAGTTCGCTCATGTGTCTGACTGTTGGAGAAATCATCTCAGTATTGGGAAAGCATCACGGTGTGGAAACCGTCTGGCCCGCTGCTGTAATACATTCTATAAGTAGAGGGTGAATCTGAATAGCTTCTAATAGACCTTTCAGCTGCGGCCTCATACAGTACAGTCAATGTTTGATTTTGTGATGTCCTACATTAGGTGATGCAAAAGTTACTTCATTTGACTTGCGTGTGCATATTGACAGGCATTATGACTTGCATGGAAATCAAAGTGATATACTTTCTGATTTAACGTTCGACTGAAATAAATCTTTCTCATCTGATTTCTTTGAAAGTCAGTCGGATTGGAGAAGAACTTGGTTATTAGACATATGATCTTGTCTCATCAGATGACTTTGAAGGGTGGTGGATTTCATATAGAAATATTGCGAAAGGAACTTTCTGGAGGAGATACTTCAGTAGTGGATGGTAGACCAGACAAGACATGTTCAGGAAGTGGGAGACAGCCATCTTGTTCGTTTCCTCATTACGGGATGATTAAAATCTCATGGTCTCTCATTTGTTTGAAGTTTTGTCAGTTGATAAGTTTAAAGCAATAAGGAGTTTAGTATGTTGTGAGAATTTGATGAATGAGTTTATGGAATGTTAAGAGTTTTAATTAATATTGTCCTTTGAACAAAGAGCCAAGGATTCCTTTATGTTCATCAAATATTTCATTTAAAAAAATGAAATAAGATAAAGTATTTGATAATTGATAAGGTATCCTCCTTTGAAGCCGCCATATTATAGAAATTTAAACATCTGTTTTAAAGATTGAAGCCTGGAGCTTAACAAGATGGTGTCAGTTTGATTAGGAAACATTTTGTAATTTGCTGTTGCATGCATACATTTAAAAAGGTTTCAGTAGTATTTGTTAGTCATACTCAACCTCTTTGGTCTTTGGTCAACAGATAAACGTTTTGATCATGGCAATGTGATACTTATTAGAGAATGTTCAGTAGAAGATTAGCAAAATGCCGTCTGTGGGAGGGATTGTCTTTGTCAGCGTCAACCGGTCATCTACAGAAAATTTGCCAAGATTTTGTCGCCAATCAATGCTAGGGACTCAGCAATTGACATTGATTGATACAGGCAGATCGCGCGATTGAAGTAGAAAATGTCCAGTACACATGCGGGGCCAATAGAGGAGAATCGCTCCTGTGCATATGTTGTGTGTATCAGTTTGTTGATACTTGGATTATCCCACCAGTCACATTCATGCTTCATATATGCCGGTGTTTACCCAGGGATTAACTGCCAGCTGCCAATGGTAGTCAACATCGCCATCAAAGTGATTGCTTTCCAGCGGTCACTTTCAATTGAGTAGCATGTTATTCATTTGTTATCAACTTCGATTTGTAACCGGCAGTCATTGTCGATGAACAATCATAGTTTGTTTATGTTCCTGGAGGTCATTCTGAGGCTACTTACGGGAAATGAGAACATGAAACACATCCCTTTATGATCATGTCTGTTAGTATAAGAGAATGACATCAATAATTACCTACAAGCAGACACATTCTATTTGTGCAGGGCAGGTCCTTGATGAGACGGAGCTTATAGCGTGATGCAGGGCAATATGCAACACACATCAACCAGAGCATGTAGTGATCAGCTATAGGTTACAGTACATGGATGTCCAAAAACAGGCTCTTGTTTTAATTGATGGACGGACCAAGATGGGTTTGTCAGGTTCCTGATGAGGAACAACAAGCTTATGATCAGTTGGTATTGATGGAAATATTTGTTAATGCAAAACACATCTGTGATAATGGAATTGTGAACGAAAGATTATAAGAATGTCCAGGAACAAGCATAAGTTGAATTGAAGGGAGGGAGGTAAAATATTTGCTTTCAAGTTCCTATTTGAAGGGACATACATGAACAATTAAATCTATGCTAAACAAATCAGCTTGCATGTAATTGACCCCATTGAAAGGTTACTAGCATTAATTACTATACTAGATTCACTTCTACTTTAGATGGTTATGGTGAGTAGCAAGTTCCTGACACTGACATATCTTCAGTCAGAAGGTAGCAAGCGATGGACATCTCATGTCAACAAAATACTTATACAAAAATTTAATTGATAATTCTTCTCAAACCTTGACAGGTACTGAAATTTGTTGATGACACTTAATCAAAAAGCTCACAAGTAAGACAAGCTCACTGACCAATTTGGAAGTGACCATTGCTGAAATTACCCAGCAATTGCCTGATGGACAAGCAGCCAATTCAAACTCTGGTCAGACCATCAAGAGCAATTTGATGATGGTCAGCTTTGTACAATGCAAAGCACCTAAGAAAGGATGTAATGAGTCATCATAAGGGGCTGTGCTGCAGAGACTCAGTTGGGGATCCATCAGGAATATCTATGAAGTCTCAGGAGGAGGGAGTTTGGGTTAGTGACCTAAGAGACAGTTGGCTATATTTCTCCTCTTGAAATATGCCCAAAAAATCAGATATGAATTTAAACCATGTGATGGGTCAATATTTGTATCTAATAAAGTTCAATGTTTTATGGGTATCCAACATCTTTATTTACAGAAGATCTTTATACAATTTCAAGCATTCTCTTCCAACAGAATCAACTCACATCTTTAAATGTGCACAAACATTTAGAAGTATGTAAATAGGTTGATCATTCCTGAAAATTTGTTTTTGAACTGCAGGCAATAAAATCAAGGACAGATTTGCTCAAGGAAAGGGACACAGATACATAGTTTCATATCTTTGAATTCACATCTTTAAATAAGCAAAATCACAAAAATGCATGTAATGCTTCATCTTTTCTGAACTGCAAACAACAAGTTAGGGAGTTGTTAGTGAAGGGGAGAGGGGCACTGACCTACGGTCAGTAGCCAGAGCAGGACACCTCGCAATCCTTCCTGGTATTGATCGGTCAATCCAAGACCGGCCAGTAGTAAATTACTCTATAGCACTGGAATTAAGATGACCAAGCTTGCCCCCTGCACTTAGCAGGGTTGTGTAGACAGACCGGCTCGCTGGGAGGGGAGAGGAGGATTAGAGGTGTGAGTCCAATTCTGTGGCTCTCACTGCTCCCCAACTGATAGGATACTTCAGTCTTCAGCCTTGTTATTAGAGGCAGTTCTGAGCTGTTGGAAAGTAATTATGTGTCGCTCTTTTGCTTACTCAAAACATTGTAAGAAACTGCTTTAAGAGCTTGATTGGTATGGTAAACTTTCCCTCCTTTTAATTATGTGCTGTGTTAACTGAGACATGACTGATGTGGGAAACACTTATGTGTTATGGGTTATGTTAGTTTTCAGTTCAACTCTCAACATTACTAAACTAATACAAATTCCATAGGCAACATTCATGTTGATATTCTGAAAATTGCATCTTTCATTCTAGAGTCAAGGATATTGAATTTCTACATGTTTACCCCAAAACACTTGTTATTTGATTTAGTAAATTGACTTTGAATATTGCTTGAAACCCTGTTTTAAAAAAATATTATCAGATTTATTCACACATTCATAACAGCACTTAATAAAGATTCATTATTCATTCCATATTTCAGGAAAAGAAAACGGTAGGCCCCACAATCAAACATTGAGATTGAATTTCTCTGTTTAATGTAATGTACAATCAGTTGAAGCATCCTCTTCATTAAGAATTTATCTTCCTTTGCTAAACTCTATTTATTGGAATATCACTTTGTGAGTCTTTCTCTGCAAGTTATTGATGTAAAAAACCAATAAGGTGCTAAAGTGAATTCTTGCGTTTATGACATTCTTGTCATGGACAGAAAATGATGTTAAAACTTTTTATGTGCATGGCAGTTTGTCCGAAGGCATTATATGGCTTAAGAAGTACAAAATGTGATTGGATATTATTAGTTTTTGCTACTTGATTTAATTTAGGACAAGTATTCCAGGTCCAATCTGAAATGAGTTTGCTTGCAGTCATAGACATAAAGAAAGCGTTCTTGAGGGTCGCCATTTACATCAACAATCTGTTACTCATTGATTTTTTCTAGAGTGGGCCACACTTCATTTCAGCTTGGTCTACAGAACACTTTAAATTCATCTTCTTGCCATTGATCTTTTATTATGGTTCTTTTCTCACAAGTCAGAACCACATATAAGTAAATATTCTTGCATTAAATCCAGCCACTTCACTAGATGTGAGCTTGAAATGAATACCACAAGAAAGCCTACAAATGTCAATATTTGCAGCATAGAATGAAGAAAAATCAAAGTTCAAAGTCAGCAAACTCATTTTATGTCCTGGTCTAAATCTTACACTTCTGTGATTATTTCAGCTCTAATGTTTGTCTTGCAAGAATATTTTCTGGAATTGAGTGTAAGCTTTAACTTAAATATTCCGGGAATATCCATCACATTTAGAGGCTAACATACTCTTGATACTAGAGTGGGCAGCAAGGTTAATCTGATCCTGCTAACAAAATGAGTTACAACCCATCCCCAACTGGCCAACATCACTCTTTAACCATCTGATTTTGCCCATGTTATGAGAGGCATATAAGGGATGTTATTTGATTTATACATAAACATTAAACGCTGACCTCAGAATAATCTAAAGTATCAAATCCACAATCTTGTCATCAACAGGAACATCAATCCATCATCAAACAACAACAGTTCTAATTGCATCATCCTCATTGTTCAATTCACACAAATACTTGTCCATAATTGTTGCTTTGTTGTAGGCAAGTGCAGTGAGAGGATCTGCAGGCAGGGTCTGTGCTCTGATCAATAGCCAACTGTCAGCTGTATGTTTGCCTGACCTCCAATAATCCTCCCCCTTCTCACCCAAAGTACTTGCTGACTGGGGGATCAAATAATGTAAAATAGGAAAACTGGCTTTAATAACGTTCATTCCGAGCCAAGACCAGCATCACCAGACTCAAGAAGTGCTATTGATTTCTAATGTTAAGTTCATGGCAATTTATTGGGTGCCAATTTGAAATGTAAACCTGAGAAGTCATCTTTAAGGGCTGAGGGTATAAATTCATCTGGACAAGAAGTAGAAATAGGATCTCTGTATATTATCCGTTGGCCCTTATCCGAGAATGTCTTCATAGATCTGCACATTCATCAGTCTGGGTTAATAGGTTAATTTACACTTCAGCCAAGATGTCAGAGGGATAGGAGCAGGAGAAGAAGTATTGCCTATAGATATAGTCTTCATATCAGAGCGGCATCCCCTGCACAGTCCTATAGGTCAGCCAGCACTGCCTGATACCCTCGGGATGCTTCCAGTGATAACTCTGTCTACTTTCTTTATGGTCCATTTTCTCCTTCTTATTCATGGTCATCTTCCATCCGGCAATCATGTGCAAATGTCAACGGTACCATTGCACAAAACACTAAGGTGATCTTTAGCCTCTAAGGTTGCCTTAATGCAATGTTGAGATATAGCACTAAGTTTAGTGTTAAGTTTGTTTGTGCAACAACCCCCTGTTTCGGGTGTTTTTTTCTGTTTTCATTGTTAATATTGTTACTGCATTCATTCCCTGCACAGTCCTATAGCTCAGTCAGAAGGTAGCAAGCTCCAGCTCATAACCTTGGAATGTTTCCCATGGGAACTCTGTCCATTTTCTTAATAATGCCACATGTTCTCCTCCTAATTCATGGTCATCTCCCACCTGGCACCAAAGTGCAAATGTCCTATTACAGGTGACATTGTTCAGGTCTGTTTTCATCGTTCATCTTGTGACATCATACGTCTTCTTAACTTTTCATATATTCTACCTCACTTGTTTCACCTTTTTTATGTTGCTGCATACCTTCATATGCATGTGTCCTTTTTAAACCTAATGTATCATATCAACAGATTACTCTCCGGATTGTCCTCAAAGTGTTTGAACACCTAAGCGCCTATTTTTTTGGTTGCAAGAGTGAAATGGTTGACTACCATGTGAAGCATATTTAGCTTAGTTATAGCTTAGGTGGTTTGAACTATTTTGAGATCTTGATTTATTCTGAACTTATGGATGAGTGTGCTTGTTAAAGGGACATTTAGTATGTTAATGTTTCTGATACAACATTTTATTCAAAACACCTATAAATTATATCAATCGGTAGATAAATATTTTAACTACAATTAGGTATATGAGAGTATGCTGACAAATCACAATAAGTCGATATTATTATGTTCAAAAGACATTTTTTGTAACCGGAAGCGCGCGCTAGTGAATTGTGATGTCATTGAGCAGATTTCCGATTTTTGCGTACTACGTCAGCTCGCCTATTTTCATCCGCAATATCAATATATTACTAACAAATACAAACAGTATGTAAACCAGAGAACAATAAATTATTTAAGCATTATGTTGATATTGAATAACCAATTAACATAACTTTCTTCTAAACATTCCATGTAGCTTTTCTTTTCCTTTTCCCTCTTTGCCATCTGTGTTTACATTCAGTGTGTGAGCAGACTACGACATGGATATAGTAAATTCGTAACCAAACGAACTCGTACCGGAAACGTATCCTAATTTTATTTATAGGTTTCGATAATTCAACATTAATTTCGTCTAAATATGCAACCATAACTATGTTGACACCAAGATAATACTAAACGTGAACAAAAAAATACAAATAGCTTTCTTGTCGATATCATATTAGACATATTCGAAAATTCTATGCAAATTAGGCAGTTCTTCATTCCGTTAAGGACCGAGTTATTATAACTAAATTCGTCATCGGTTGGTATTTTATTCAACTTATGTAAATTACGTCAACTTGTTCTTTCAAAATTCGAAAGATCATAAACGATATCAGGATTATTTGTTCACGTGACTCTACAGTCAGTATATACGGAAGGGCGACTGCAAAACTCGACTTATGGAGCCTTTTGAGGTCTGAAATCCTCGTGATTTTGACTCTGAATATTGATTTCATATCTATAAAATTATGTTTGGAAGCTAAATATTTATTGACAATATATTGAGGGTAAATAGGAATACTTTTACACATTGAAATAATTTCAAAAATCAGAACGTGCGATGTATTTTATAATGAGTGTAATTAGCTTAAATAGCTTTAATTGTTAAGAAAGAATGCTTTAATGATAAACATATCACTAATGACTAATAAACCATCAAATGGACTGCGGATACGTGTTCGTCGTTTTGTTATAGGCACGAGTTTCTTTTCGGTACGAATTCCCGATGGGGAAAGCTTCGTTTTGGGTACGAATTCACGCACAGCAACAATGACCACAATGCTTTGCGAGAGAAAGTTATAAACTCGATCTATTTATATCCTGGGGAAACACCTCTTCTAATTATTTCGGTTTCTAAGCTTATTTCAGGTCAAACTAAATGGTGATAATTTGTGTGTATATGTTTCAATGATATAGATTTTTAGCAGTGTTCTTAAATTTGTATCAAAACACTCAATGTCCCTTTAATTAGCATTTTAGGGATATGTTTAAAAAAAAAGTGAAATTTATTAATTACAATGTTCATATTACATCTTCCAAAACATTTGGATTATGGGTGACATGTACATGTACTTCTCTACAAATAATTGAATTACTGAAAAGTGTCTTAGTTAATGTCAATTGTAATCAAATGTATCTTTCAAAGCTGTTGTAGAGGTCAAATGAAAATCTATTTCCGCTGAGAACGTCTATTTCATGCAGGCTAAAACAATTAAAGGAAGAGAAAGACAACTTCAATTTTCTACTGCTGAAACAATTAAAGCTAGACAAAGACAAGTTTAATTTTCTACCTTTCAGACTATGTCATGGTTTCAGCCCTGTAGGGAGAGTAGATTTAGATTGGGCGAATTGTCGGCCGGATTAATTAGACTGGTGGTACGAGGTACGGGGTCGATCCCCGAGGTGTCTAGCTATCCCGAGGACCAATTAGAACAAGGTGCCACAACACAAGGATTCTATTATTGTCAATTTTACTTGATTTATCCGTCTCTCTCAAGCACATAAGTGTATTTAATCAATGTGATTCATTGGCTAGCCATCATTTGAAGTTGACTTACAACTTGGATTGAATATATTATTGGTTGTAAGAAATTGTTTTTTGAACTTCTAGGCATAATGGTTTGCGGTGTGGCATCTGTTTTTATGTATATTCTGAAGTTCTCAAAGAAAGCTCCTCTCTTTGGGCTGGGAGTAGTTCTTGAAGTAATTGTTTTTTAGACAAGGATCTGTTGCTCTATTGGACTTACAAATAACAAAACAAATCCATAAAAACTTGAATAATATTGGCATTGCCCAATAGAAAATATTATTGATATCTCTCATGCTGAAGTTAAGGCTCTTGTAAATTTTTTATTCATACCCAACTGATTTCAATGGAATAAGAAATGTCAATTGTTGTTGTAAAAGCAACCAGTGGGGAGGAACTGAAGAGCAAAAAAACAGGTCACTTGCCTGTCAAGTCAGGTCTACTCTAGCTAACAACCAATATCACACAAGTGTTCAATATCTCTCTTTATCACACATTCTGTCCATATCTAGAATCAGCTCTCATCAGTGTATGGCTGATTTGTAAAACACAAGATGAAATAAAACTTTCATTCAATTTCACAAAGAAAACATCAATAGGTCTGTCTGGGCATATTGATAGGTTGACACCAACCCGACACCTTCAACACTCTCTGAGGAAAATTGTGTCCCAATCTTGCACCCAGTTTCAATTAATTATGGAAAGATTGCAAAGATGGACAATATGTTAAAAGTTCTGTGGAGCTAGACTTCCTGGGGGATCATCTTGGTCGAGTCATTATTAATGGCACATGCTTTAATGGTATAAATGTGCATGTTTCTTGCTTCTATTGAATTTAGTCTGGTCTTGTAGACAACATTGAATGATTATTCTCTCAGCGCTTATCAATTATTCTCTTTTATGAATCACAAAGCTTTTGTTAAGTCATTAATAACTACGTTCCAAACATAACTCACTGAAGATTCAGAATTGCATAAAAAGAAGTTAAGGCATAATCTTTTTCTGATGAAAGCAGAGCAATTCATTTGAATCCATGGTATTTTTCTTTTATTCTTTGTTTTTGTGCAAATGTCTTTGTTAATACATATTGGCTAAAGACTTTTGATTTACAATATATATATATATATGTTAAAATGTTTTTTATCCATCCACATTTACCCATATTGTATGACTTGAAAAAGGTATAAGTGAATGTAAGTATATTTTCTAATCAAGCATTTGAAATATGACAAATTCTTGTAAAGTAAAACTGGAATTTTTTTTCTGTAATAATGTCAGACATCAGACGTGAATTTGTTTAAACGATGACTTTAAGACCTTAATAGTAATTATGCTTACAAAAGCCTTTGTATCGTAATAAAAAATCAATTTGTTGTTCATTTGAAGAATGGCCTACAATATCAGATTGCATATCTGACACATAAGGTGACAGTATGATAATGTGAAGTTCAATCCTCTGAAAGGTAATCTAATACAAGCTATGATGAAGTATCATAGAGAAGTAGATTAACGCCACAGTCTGCCGCGATATGACGGCGAGATGACAGGTTTTAGCGTTGATATGGATCAATCACCACACATTAAGAGAATGGATGTCACTCCAACACGCACACCTTGCTTATGAAAACTGTCATTACCTGGCCGCCTTCGTTAATAACACAGACTAATTGAGTGTGGACAGGAGTAATTAGACCTCCCTGTTGGCCTTACCTGCCATTTTCCTATCTACCTGTCGATCCGTCGGAAATAGATACGACTTGTCCATGTTGCTAACTAAAGGGTTGGACGAGTATTGACTAACAGTGGACATGTCATTCAGTGCTGTAATTAAGCTTTGTTAGGGGAATCATTAGCTGGAGGTGATTGTCATGGTAGGAGATCTGCTTATTTATGTGATCAGTTAATGTGACAATGTCTGTTTTCTGTGTGTGGTAAGAACAAGTGGTTTGTTGTTGGATTAGTACTTGTTATATTTACAAGCAAATTGATACAGACTTTAATTTATCATGAAGGAAAGAAATGACAAATGAAAGACAAATCTAGATTTTACCAAAGATTTAAATTTAAATTTAATAAGTTGAAGCATGAAATTGTCATTAATTAAGAAGACTCCTATCAAGAGGATTGTAAGTGGTAATTGCATGGTCCTTTTTTTATAGCAAGAAATGGATAGAAAATATCAAAATACAATGTTTTGGCTTGCAATCATTAAATAAGTCGTAGCATAAACTCTATGCCATTGTTATCAATTAAGGAGGCTTATAATAAATGGTTATGAGTTATTTGTTGATCCCCACTGATTAGACATGCAACTATGAGCAGTTAACAAAGTGTGTGGTCAATAATGGGAAGTGGGTTTACTATAATGGTTTGTGAATGGTCGATGTTCTCTGATTGATATACAGAAGTCTGACGGAAGCTATGTGTAGCTGGTGACAATGGGAGCATGGTCAATGAATGTCGGAGGATTAGTAGTGACATTGTGTTGATAGACATGCAGATAACCTGGACACAAGCAGCACATTGATCACTGATAGGTTGACACTAGGACACAAGAGGATATAATAAACCACTAAAGGGAAATGATAAACGCATAAGAGGGAAATAATAAACCACAAGAGGGATATAATAAACAACAATAGGGAAATAATAAACCATAAGAGGGAAATAATAAACAACAAGGAGGACATATTGAACAACAAGGAGGGGATATATTGAACAACAAGGAAGATATATTTAACAACAAGGAAGATATATTGAACAACAAGGAGGATATATTGAACAACAAGGAGGGGTATATTGAACAACAAGGAAGATATATTGAACAACAAGGAGGATATATTGAACAACAAGGAGGGGATATATTGAACAACAAGGATGGGGATATATTGAACAACAAGGAGGATATATTGAACAACAAGGAGGGGTATATTGAACAACAAGGAAGATATATTGAACAACAAGGAAGATATATTGAACAACAAGGAGGATGTATTGAACAACAAGGAGGATATATTGAACAACAAGGAGGGGTATATTGAACAACAAGGAAGATATATTGAACAACAAGGAGGATATATTGAACAACAAGGAGGGGATATATTGAACAACAAGGATGGGGATATATTGAACAACAAGGAGGATATATTGAACAACAAGGAGGGGTATATTGAACAACAAGGAAGATATATTGAACAACAAGGAGGATATATTGAACAACAAGGAGGGGATAAATTGAACAACAAGGAGGATATATTGAACAACAAGGAGGGGATATGTTGAACAACAAGGAGGATGTATTGAACAACAAGGAGGGGATATGTTGAACAACAAGGAGGGGATATGTTGAACAACAAGGAGGGGATATGTTGAACAACAAGGAGTAGATATATTGAAAAACAAGGAGGGGATGTATTGAACAACAAGGAAGATATATTGAACAACAAGGATATATTGGACTTGGATATAAGTATAATATGACCACAATAAAGCCCCTTATTTGTACTACTCTATGGTAGTTACTCTTCTGTCTTTGGGTGTCGTACATGAGAAATACAAGATTCATGATCAAGAAGTTGTTATCCAGAAAATGTTATTGTCCTTCCTCAATATTGATATTCAGAATTGATATCTGTATAAATTTTGTCATGAAGTCCAACATACTGGTTCATTATCATCAATCTCTTTCTTTTGTATCCACTCTGTGGGAGTTTTTTGTTTGTTTATTTTTTTTGCTTAGGATTTACCTATAAGTACGGCTCAGTGCAGTTTATCCTTTGTTTTGATGTGATTTGGTCCAACATGTTGATAAAAACATTGAAGGAGAACTTTCAAGAATTATATTGATGTGTTTTCACAAATGAGAATTGTTGAACAAATATCAGCTTCAAATTAACTTTGTTTGCAATCTTATTACAATGATTATTTTGAGAAAACGCAATGGAAACACTCCCTCTCAGAATAATTGAAAATTGCCTTAAATTGGATCTGATTTGTGTTTTCCCTTCAAGATTCAAACTGATCCAATGATCTGTTAAAAAGACCATTCATTTGATTGAGATGTGATGAAATATCTGTCAAATTATTGTTCATTTTGGCTTGTTTGATTTCATTCCAAGATGTTTGATCTCGGTCACCTTCTGTTTATAAAGTGTTTGAAATTATTTCAGCTGTGTAATCTGAAAAAGCATGTACTCATCAGTTGAGAATGAAAAATGTTAAATTTTTAACTCCGATTTCATTTGATGTGTTTGAGAACATATCTTTGCCATTACCCAATAATCAAAATTCTAATCCATTTGCAGCCTTAAATGCATAGAGGAGAAGTGCATTATTGTTTTTCTGAAACTATTCTTGAAGAAAAATTATTGATGGATTAGAAGCCAATTGCATTCAAGTGTTCAAAGAGTTAGAAAAATGGGCACCATTAGAAACACATTAAGCAGGTTGTGGCAGGATTTATGTCTTCACACTTTCATCCTGTTCTTATTGTGCGTTCTACCTCCATCTTACAGCAGGATTGTTGACGAAGAGGCCTATTATCTCACCTTCAGGCTATTGTATATTGGGCCCTCTCCGAGCGTGAACGCTACTATCAAGAACAGCCTCTAATGAAACACATTGTTTTGTGGACGTGTCACTCCATCGGTCCGAGATGCAAATCTGGAGCTCTGTTTTGTCACTGTTTCATTAACCATCCGAGTTTTGGTAACACAAATCTGTGAAGTCAGGTGCTTGGAAGCTGTACATCCTATAAAGAGTGTCTATTGGCTGATTTGGCTGCAGGCAGGGGGCTGGAGAGCTATCATCTTACTGCGGCCACATTAGCAGCTTTTTGCCAAGTGCCCTCTCGGTCCATCAATATATGGATGTTTGTGTTGCAACTTGTGCAAAGTGTTAAGTTTCTAATCAAAATAGCCTGAATAAAATCCATTATTGAAATGGTAAACGTCTTTCAAAAGTTTTCTGTTCGAGAATATAAGTTGTCTCAAATTAGTAAAACTGTTTTCATTTACAAGCTCTTGACAGTTTCTTTAGAGAAAAGATCTCATTAGCTTTATGCCAAGAGCATGAGCTTTGCTTAAATATTTCAAGATATTTTCCTGATATTTAAGAAGTCGCTTGTTCAAACTCTTGCCACCAAATACAAATTCTTGAATAATCTTAATGAGCACCAAGTGGCTAGCAAGTAGTTGGGTCGATAATGAGTATCAATGAAGTGACATCAGAAAGCGTTCTGTAGTAAAGGTCAAATGTTGATTTATGCATAATCTTAAAAAGATTGGTGTGAGATATGATGATGCATAAAAGAGTAATAAAACTAGCAGATCAGCATGTACCTAGACTCCCATGGTAGTCTCCCCTTGACAGAACACATGCCTTAATACAAAGCATGTCCATTAGGCGAGCTAGTGATCATTTGTCCTTGCATTCAACCATGGTGGTACACTTTTATTTTTTGACAGATGGTTGATTATTTTTTAAATTGACCTGTTATGTTCATTCTCTCCATTACATTCACATTTTGGTCACCTCAACTTTTCTTTTTGAATTATAATGATTTTTTAGGAGTGTTTTTAGTCCTATTCATCATTTATATGTCAGGATGTTAACTTGGTTCATGTTTTTGGGCAAACAATAAATTGAATTTAGACATAGTTTAAATATCATTCATTGAAGGCTGGAGATTAATTTATTCAAGATATATAAGCAAGATTGATAAAGAATATCCAGTCCTCATTTATTGGTATTGAATAAGACCAATATGGTAACACTGTGTCAATTAAGATAAATATGGAGTTCATTGAAACCAGATAAGATGTTGATGTCTTTTACTTCATGTTCTGAGGCAAAAGTTGTCATTTTGATATTGAAACTGCCTGGCTGTGTTGTAATGACTTGCTAGTCCCTAGACTAGGTGCTTCAGTGCATGTACATTTGATCCATCTACAACTGAACCCTGCGGGCCAAGCGGATCAAGTCCTTGGTTTGAAGCCTGACACCAGAGTAAGCCCCAGGCTGGTTGATGGGAGATCAATGCCCTTTCTCTGTGAGACAATAGTTTCATCTCAGGTCCTTGTTTCTGGCTGCTTCCAACAAGATTAAAACAAATTTCTTTTGACTTATCCAATAGGCTACCTTTCAATACCGATCACTGGTAAAGTTTACCCTAAGGGATAGTGGGCTGTAATCAAGATTGATCCAAGTACTTTTTGTTCTAGTATCATATTGCATTGTCATTTAACAAGCAGTCATCACGAAATTGACAATTGTTTTTATCTTCTATAAAGTTGATTTGATATTTTCCTGTGTTAATTAAAGAATATGAAACGATAAATAATCTCTCTCATAAATCTTTTGGATTAATTCTTGCCGACTTTATGTTATGACTCTTTTCAGATTTTATTGCAAATCAAACTTACACAACTATTGGTATATTGTAAAATATCTTATATCATAAACTATGGTAAGTGATGAGAAGAAGTCAACAATTATATATCTCATGAATATTGTATTACTTTGAAATTTGTAACCAAGCTTACATTACCATTAAAGACAATTTTCAAAGGTCATTTGGTTAGAATGTCAAAAGTAAATCTGGGAAATGATAATCAAATATAATTCAGAATACATTTTGTATCATCAAATGTGCAAATTAGTCTGTAATTTTCATTTGTCATTTCATTGTAGTAATTTGATTTGAAAGCTAACAATAAAATTATAAAAATGCTTGTCGTTAAAATTCAAATTAGGAAATCAAGATTGTGTTAAACAGTGTAGTCATTGTTAATCATATGACTCACTAATGAGATAAGGAAGCATTTCTCACTTATGAGTTAATAAGGTCAGTGTAATTTCACTTTCATGAGTCCTCTAATGGTCGTGAGCTTGTCCTCAGAAGAAGCAGCAGGCCCTTAATGTAGAGTGCATGTAGAGAATTTCTCTTCTTGCACACGCAAGGTCTTTAGCATCGGAACTCTAAACAGTCCAGGATCCATCAACAACTCCAACTGCATCGTCGTCAACCTATCCTTCCACGGCTGTTGGTTTACACTAGAAATCATAATAGGGTAGATTTAGATATTTAATGTTTTCTTGAACTTCAGTAATATTTCCTTGATTGAATTATTTTCTGGGACATCAGGCTCTTAATGCACGGTGCATGTAGGGAATTTCTCTTCTTGCACACGCGAGGTTTTTAGAGAACTCAAAACATGGTTCATATTTCATCATTAAGTCCATCTGCATAGTTCCTTCGATTGATGCATAACATAACAACTTATACATACTGGTTAGATTTACAGAAATATTTTCATTTACTTATTAATCATTGATTCGAAATGTTTTATTGATAGCAAAAGTTCTGAATGCATTCGGCATGTAAGGACTCCCTCTTCTAACAAGCCAAGTCTTTGGCATCAGAACTTTATATTTAAGGATATATGTATACAAAAGATTAGAGACAAGGTCCTTGATCCATCTTCTTCAGCTGCATAATTGTGGACCTTTCCTTTAGTCCATGCCTTGGCTGCACTAGAAATTAAAACAGGTATTTCAACAAAACCATTATTTTAACTTAGGTGATAAATCATTGATTTTAAATTTTTAAGGAGATTTGTAAGCAAATGTTGATGTACAAAATGCAATGTTTGTTTAGTTTTTTTTCAGAATAAAGACATCTGCTTTGAAATATTTGATAATCCTTTCAATTTATTTATAAATCACACTTGATTCCTTTTTTGACCAGACATAATAAGATGTAGAACCAAAATCTAACCTTTATAAGTGAAAGTACATGGTACAAAAGGTACATTTTCCAAATTCGCAAGACTGACAATAATTCAATGTAACTGGAGATGAATGAGAATGTATGATTAGGATTTTGACAGGATGTATAAATGCCATTGTGATCAGAACATATTACTCGTAATATGATAGACATGAATGATCTATATTGAAATATTAATGTATAACTCTTATTGTGATGGTAATTTAAGATTTATATAAGGACGTCTAGGCCGTGAGATTCATATTATGATATAAATATGATTGATATTGATTTTGCGCTCAGTCTGGCGGGGTGATGTGAGAAGTTATCAAGTTAGTTGGTTCTCACTGCCTCCCTTGGAGTACAAGCTCTGAGTTGGTAAAGTGGGGAGAAGAAATAATGATCCTATAGAATCTAAGTTTTTTGGTAATAACTCAAAGGTTAGATTAATGCAACTTACACAGTAGAAGATTGTATTGTGTATCAACACTTTGTAAAGTTTTTAAGCTTGTTAGGTGAGAAAGGGTTAAAGAAAAATGTTAACTTTTTATTAAAACAGATGTTTAATAGATTTAATGTGTATATCATTATGTCAATTTTTTTCATGGATACTCTTCAGCATTGGGTAAGAAATTGTTAAACAACAAGAAACCTCATAATTTTTCAACTTCAAAAAACACCAAAAAACGTTTTCATCGGTCCTCTAATAACAAAGATATCGCCCTTCAAAGTACGCAAATTTTAGGCTTCTCAATTTGACAGTCTGAAAAGGGATTCTCCCGGGTGAACGATATTGCCATTACTGCGCATGCGAGAAAGGGCGATGTGATGTGGCAGGTTATGATTGGCTGAGAGAAGTTTTACAGATTGTGTATTATTACATCATATACAGAACGGAAATGGGCCTAATCAATGTAAATATAACAGACAATGGTGGTAAATAAACAGAATAAACATGTTTTAGCACAATTTAGAAGCTTCATCTGTCTGGCAATAAAACAGAGTAGTAATTAAACAGTTATGGCACATCGTAACTGATTGTGTAATTACAGGCCTAGGGAGTCGCGCTTGGGATATTTCACACTCTTTGACAATGTTGTTACAAGAATTAGGGGATGTTGTTTTAGAGATCAAGCATGTCTGCCCATCTATGACACGCCCAGTTGTCAAAGCACTAGTCATCCATTGGCCAACAATAAGACAAACTAGATCCAATCAAAAATTAAACATTTAGAATTTATCATATGCATTGCATCTGTCTTGAGATGAACACATTCAGTACACATGAGATAGAGTATTTTGCGTTTACAGTGACTTCAATAAGGTAGGCTTTGGTCACATGATATGTAAACTAAATTTTGTGCATTCAAACTTATATGTATACATATTTGTTATTTCAGGCAGTTGTTTGCGTTAGAAGTTTACAAATATTTAAAATTTAAAATAACATTTTCTCAAACAAAGATGTAGAAGGGTATTTATTTTACGCTGATGAGTTGTCTCTTTGTAAACTAACATTGTTTCTTTATTTGATTGAGAAACGCTCAAGACATGATGAAACATCGTGTGAAAAGGTGTATATCCTGAATATCCTTGTATTGCGAACTTAATACAATTTCATGACATGATGCCTCAATGACTCTCTTTCCGAATATTTCGTAGTGTTTATATATGTTTATACCATTAATGAAGATATAACCTTAGCATTTAATTGCTTTGTTGTATGTTTTCGAAAATCGTTGTTTCAATACTGTCACTGTATATGATATGTGTACTGATCTGTCCATGTTTACGTTACGTCACTATTTTGTTAGGGAGCGGCATAAATATAAACATATACCCCGTTTCTTTTTTAAAAATAGATATGCGAAACATAGTTCTATGACAGGGCTATGACATACCATGTAGTCTCATTGATGAATTGACTTTAGGTCCCTCTGTAGAAGCCGTGATTAAGCTATCAACAGTCAAAAAGATTCAACCAAAATTAGTAAATGTCTTCATTTTATGTCTCACTAACTAACCGTCATACTGGAAAGTTGTTTTCTTTGTTTGTATAGTAATTATACGCTAAGTAAGTAAGTGACCGCTTGACTCAATACTGTAAACAATAGCAATAGCCTGACCAGTTTGGCGAGAAAGGGCGATGTAATGTGCCAGGTTATGATTGGCTGAGAGAAGTTTTACAGACTGAAAATATGATGTTTGTTTTCAAAGTCATTAAATGACTATTTTGCGCATGTTTTTGAACAAACAAAATATCGATGTTATCTCAAGATATCTTTATGTATCCATTTCTGCATTGTGTACCCCCTCGGGGTTACATGTTGTTTAAGGAAATAAAAGTAGACATACTTTCTATACTTTGTGTATATTAATAGAAGAAAATAATCGCCTCAACTTTGCATACAGTTTATGAGCAAAGATAATTATACTCATGCAATTAAAGCATAATCAGAAATACCTCAGTTGCACCTTATTAACCAAAACGAAATATTGACATACTCCATAAAAGAATCGCAATTTTATGTTAGTCATTTTAAGTTGTATAAATAAATGCATGATGCTTTTATTGTTCATGCGGAGACAACTTGGATCAAAGAAAGAGCCGTTACAAGTTTTATAAATAGTTGAATGGTGTTGTTGTGGTAGACTAAGTGACCACTTAGATATACCGTGTATTCTACTTGCTAGATTACTCTGATTCTGTACAGGCCAGGAATACTAGATGGATCACTTGGTAATCTGATTGTGGTCTGCACTGGGGACTGTTTAACAGAGTTGTCTCCCCTTGGGGACTGGTTGATAGAGTTCTCTTCCCTTGGGTCCTTGATTCTTATTCTGCTTACTAAGCTGGATTGGCCACTTTAGACATGCTTTAAATATTGTATTTGTGGAAGTGATAGTATTGGCACAGAATACCTACAAGGAATCTACCAGGATTGTCTGGACTCATCAGGGCAGAGAGATTGATTGTTGATTGTATGATTGTTGACTGATACTATAGTCTATAAGTCTTTTGATTGATATCATTGAATTATTTGGGCGAATGACATGTATTTTTGTTTCCCTGGGCTTGTGACAGGTGTTATTGTTTAACTTGGTTTATTGACATGTTTTATTGTTTTACTTGGGATGATGGCTCATAAAAGTGTTTCAAGATGTGGGTTGATGACAAATATTATCTTTTAAGTGTCAGTAATGATAACCTTTTCTTTAGTGTGGGTGTATTTTTCTTTGTATTTCAGTGTTGATTAGTCAAAATAATATGAATAGGTTAGTGCATGTGTAACTGATTTAGTGTTGACCAATATAAAAGTAGTGTTTGTTTTTGCAAATAGTTGTGTCATTAAAATATTTACAGGAGTAAAGACAAAGTTCCATTTGGATGTTATACATATAATAATATAATATAAGTAATCTGAAAAGATTAACACATAATGCTAGAGCATTTTATCAAAATGACAGTTTGATCAAGGTTAAACAAGATGGTTAACTATCCTATTAAGTTAACATGTCTACCATGGAGATTTGGTATAAGAAGTGAGTTCAGAATGTGGCCAATGACAGAGTTGAGAAAGTTAACCTATGGATTGTAGACAAAGATTCCATCCCCCTCCTGCTTGTAGTTAGTTTATAGAGTTCATGACTCTGCATTGCTTAACCTTCCCAAGGCTGAAGTCCTATCAGAAGACCTTGCTCATATTTGCTGGATCCACAGACCTCCAACAATAGCCTGCATGGGCATCGGGGTCACTTGCATCAAACCTGATGAGCAAATTTTTCTGCTGCTAATTGAGATAATTGTAAATAAATGGATAGAAATCCTAGCTGCAATCAATGGACTGCTACAAAAATGAGAATGGGAAGTGAACGCGGCTATTCAATGAGGCTGTGACTGGGAGAAAGGAGGGACCTTCTATCAACAGACCCGGTAAAAAGTTGTCCCTTAAAATCAATCCCAGACAAGACCTCTTATGCCTTGCTTTTAGCAGGAACCTCCACGGAATTGACTCAATTCCACGTGGCTAGATCTTCAAAAGAAGAAATAATGTCTGGAACTACATTCATCCTTTTGAAATTTTGCACACTTAAAATCTGAACAGTGTTATTCAAAAGCTAAATATTCCAGAAGAATGGTTCCTTTTGAACATTTTCCAAGTAAGTTCTTACGTTACGAAAATAGTCTGGAGACTTTAAACCAACGTTTTAATGTGTCTTCTCCTTGCAGCTATCAAATTTAGATTACTGTTAGCAGTGAGCAGCTTCTGTAGCAGTTATCAAACTGTCCCTGGCAATGACTTTACAATCTACTCCAATGTTGCAGCTTGGTTAGTCCAATGTCCATGCAAAATTAACTTGTCCCCTGATAGGAGAATAATTTGCTCCAACTTGACACAGCAGAAGACACTACATTGCAAATATAACTATGCATTATGCATAAAGTAAGTTAAATAACTAGATTCAATTGAAAATATAATTATTTACAATTGTGTTGATTTATTAAATCACAATGTTAGCATTTAGAATAAACATGTTCTTTTAACATTTTCCTATGACAATTTCCTCCTTTAAATCAAACAATTGATTTGAATGGCAGAGGTTGAATCTTCATGTCTTCAAGAAGCAATAACATTACAAATGCTTGAGCACCAATGTTTCCAAGTATTAAAGAGATATCAAGGATAACTAGTTTTGAATAAACATTTTTCTGTTTTTACATGAAAAGCTTTTAAACGGAATTACAAACGTAGAAATGTTTTGATGTATTTCCACTTGTTCTGCTCTCCCGCCCTCATGCATTAGCTAATTTCAGCAGAATGCATTAGATTAGGTAGGCAGATTTGTTGAGCTTTTTCAAAGAGCTAGCCTGATCTGCAACCTTTTGCAGCCTACTGCCCCTGTAGTACCGGGGTCTTAGCCAAGTCCGGGAAATCTTATCTAATTACGATGATAAAAAACTACTGATTGAAGCAAGCAAGTAAAAAGTCCAACCTTACACACAGGCAGGCCTTCGTGTAGGATAGCTCATTCATCACACACTATCCGACCGACCTATTGTGTGCTGGAGGTTCTACTACGGGTGATCATATGCAGATTTTGGTTGTAATACTCTTCTGAAGGGTACATTAATCTTTAAGTGGAAATATTCATGAATGTAATGTGTGTATGAATAAATATATTTCCTCTTGGAAATATGAACATATGTTTTGATTCTTAAATGATAAGAGAAACAATTTCTTAAAGCTTTTCATAATTCTTAATGATTTTTGAAAGCGTAAAAATCAAATCTACTTTCAATGATCACATTATTCTATGTGGTAGAGATGAGGTTTTATGATTTGATTAAATCTATTGGCTTATAAATGTCAGAACAAATTAGAAATACTCTCAATGGCAAAAAGAGTAATTGTTTACACATGAGTACTGAAGAAGTACAAGATGCAGTGGTGATTAGGAGTAAATGTCTCTCTCTAAACTCGGTGCCTTTCATCTTCTCTCTTGCTTTGAAGTATTGTCAACCTTTTGAAAGAAGCTCTTATTTCTCTACGAGTTACGGCTATGTTTCATTGTCCTCAATGTGTTTGAGTAGAAGTTGGAAAGTAAAATTACTCTATTTGGAAACGATGTGGGTGAGCATTCTGTCCTGGAGCCTGCACTTAAACCAACAAGATGTGTCTGTCCTCTCCAAATTATTCAGAATTAAACAAGGATTAGAAGCAAAACATGACTGCAAATACATGGACTGTTTGTTCCATTACAAGGTGGCCAAATTGGTTCAATGTATTGTCGGAGGGACGTGGTCCATGTGTGATCTGATGTTCAATATTTGCCGACCAGGTTTGGGGGAGGAGGGTTAGTGTTAAGTCTGGCATGGTGTAGGTCGGTGCCGGAGATGGAAGCGTAATACGGGGCCTCTCCAAACCTAACCTTATGATGTCTGAAGGTCAGACTTAACACACAAGAAATGCGAGGGATTCTGAAGGCAGATTACACGATAATGATGTGACAGACCAAAGGGTTGCGGAAGAATCAAGCTCTATCACAGACCCACGAGGGATAGATCGGTCGGCACGGAATCGGTAATAGGGAAAGTGAATAGCGTGCGGTGATCACATGACTTGTGTGTCTATCTTTGATTCTTTCACTTCATAACCCATGTCAAACGCTGCGGAAACTTTTATCATATTTAGTTTTATATGATTATGTGCAAATTGCATTTATCTTGTCAGATTTGAATCAGTGTTTGTAAATGGAAAATGATTCAATTGTAGATGTGTTTGGATGTATTATAAGATTATTTTCAAAGGGAAAATCATGGATTAAATCATTTCTCACAATATTGTTACCTAATTGACAGTTTCATACATGATTTTGATGATGATCAATTAATTATTCCAAATTTAATCCAAACTAGATAGCAAAATGTTATTTTCACATTTGATGAAGCTTTAATTACAAATGTCAATATGATTAATTAAATGAAATAAAAAGTGAACTGTAAAAACTGTATTTTACGATTTATTAGATCATTCCTTGGTTGCTCATGCATAAAATTCATTCTCAAGACAATTATTAAAACTATTTTTGATCCTCGTCATACTTATTTCTTTGCATCATATTCAACAGCATTTTTATATCATGATTGTGTCAATACCGATGTACCGACATCAAGTAATGTTAATCATTACATTCTGGACATCAGTGATATTTGTGTCCACCATGTAAAGTATAATTTTCTCTAAGTACTAGGTCAATGTGACTGTTTTCTACAAGCCTCCTCTCACCAAGTATTATCTTCTGACCAACACATTGACCACCGGTCATCAATCAACTTCAACACAGCTGGTCAGCCTTGTCAGGGGATCTTTTATGGGTGCTTACCTCAATCACTCCTGTCTAAGTATTCATTAAGTGAACCAAGCCAGTTGACAAAAAAGTGGTATCATTTTATTAAGTGAATTTCAGCTCTACTTTAGGATATTGTAAAGATCTTTTATTTGTTGTTATCTTTTCTTAAAAACTCTTTATGTATGTTTTCTTCTGGCAGATTTTATATGTATCCTTTTCTCAATCAGTCCTGTCAAAGCCTTTTACTTTCTATAGATAACTGAATAAAAAGGTGGAATTGGTTTTACCAATTGAATTTGGACTCGTTAGAGATATTCAAAGACTACTTGATGTGGTCATTTTTGTCCTGGAAGATCTGTCCTCATGCTTGCCACATTAACTCAAAATGCTTCTATTAGTGGTAGATTGTAAATGACAAAAAATAAATTGGTATCAATTATGTGAATGTCAGCAATCTTAGTAGTGGTCATACTGCTAATGTCTGTTTGGCTCATAAAAGTGCTTTAAAAAACAAGTGACCTTGAATTTATATTAATTTCAGTTATGCGTAATATATCATAGAATGTAAAACCAGGCTGTATACTAATGCGTAATTGAATTATAATTGCTTTTAAACAGAATGATTAAGTAATTAGTAATTCAAAGAACTTTTTATGTATCATATTTTCAACATCTCAGGATAACCTTTTGTCATCGTAGTCATGAATTACTCTTTAACTACTAACATCTCCTTTTGAAAATGTCAATGTCCATCTACTGTCCAAGTTTGTATGTAAATATCTTCATAATAATCTCCTAATGGAGGAAATAAAGATGATGATGATGATGATGATGTTAATTTTTATCACTTCTTTGCCAATTAAGTAAAAAACTTAAAATATACAACATTTCAAAGAATTTGTGTAATATTGACAATATCTTGACTCTGTTTGATCCCCACTCAACACACTCTATAATAGGTTGTAAAACCCTGCTGTTTATACAGCTTCACCCAGTGTATACATGCTGTCTATAATGTGTGCTGTGTTTAGAATTGTTCTGAATTCTGTGCCAAATGCTTGCAAAAACTAGCACTCGCTTTCCTTGAGTTTCAAGCCTATCTTTGTGGCAGTGTACATTAGTTTTTTGGCCTCCTGTTTTGTGTCTTTATCACAAAGTCATTTGACAGTTTCTGTAAGGATGCCAAACCCCCTTCTGATTTGGTGCAAAGTCTGTAAACAGGTTCAGTGTATGTCAAGATACAAAAGTAATGAACAGTCTACCATCTCAATTCATCCAACACATTGTTACAGTATTGAGAAATATGTCTATTGTCTCAAAAAATGAAATCCAAATGTCTTGTTACTTGATTCACCAGACACAATGAACACTTTTTTACTTCAAATTTTAGTTACAAGTTTCTTACAGTTCAACCAATGAATTACCTGATATTCAGCCTAACCAGAACATATCTACCCTTGCATAACAGTAGTACTTTTCCATCATTTGAAAAATATTACATTTTCAAGAAATTGATTACAATTTGGGTCAAAGTCTATTGTCAGGCTCAATATTTCTTGTTCAAGACATCTCTTGTATAAACCTTCTGCAGCTAGGTTGAAGATGTGCAGCTTACCCAGAGCTTATTCCTTTCCTTCATGAAAGTGCAGTGTGTGAATTACATGTGCATTACACATTTCATCTGCTGTTCCCTTCAGAGCAATTAGCTTTTATCCATGCTATCATTTGTGTTCTTTTACCTGGCTGTTTACCTGATGTTCTGTAAAATGCAGCACGTGTTCTTCATATCTGATTCTCTGCCTGAGGAACCATTTGATTCTCGTTGGTCTCCAGGATGCAATGTTCTCATATGTTTGGAGTTCTTCCTGTTTATACAATGTATGTCTCTTGGATTAAAGGTGAATTTATTTCTAATACTTCCTTGGGGCTTTTCACATTATATAATACTCTGTTCTCGTTTTGTTTAGCTGAGTAAATACCAGTAGATGTCTTCCTGGTGTCTGTTTGTTGTACTGCCTTACACGTTTGATGATATCAATGCATCTGCAGGCTCAGTTGTAGGTCTGTGGATCATCAGAATTCTCTTTCTGTTTATACAATTTCCGGTATGTCTATATCATGGTTGCACTGGGTCCTGTGCATTTCTTAATTGACTAATACTACCTGATTAAGCCATTCTCATGGGTGGCAAAAGGTTAAATCCTTGCAGTTGTCACTAGCCTGGTATTCAATGTGTATTGTTGCCACGCCCCCCTTCTCTACAACCATTGATGTGCAACAACTATGAGCAAAGCATGATTCCTGACTGCATATTCTTACAGGATCGACTTCCTGACTTGCACCAAGATATGAGTTGTAGAAACTGTGGTGTTTGCCTATTTTACCCAGCAGCACAAGGTTTACAAGTTTTTGTGTTATTGAAATGTGAATTATAACCTATTAAAAGCAGATACAATAAATGAAAAATCAGTGTTATAGATGACATGATTCTGAAATCTCATTATCATGCTTCCAAACAGGGCCAGAGATCAGTTCTTGTCCATCTCTGTTTGAGTTTCCCAATATTTAATATTGTAGTTAATCAACTGCCTCTTGAACACCTTTAACTTAAACAACCAACTACAAGTTGCTAGTATAGAGATCTGACATGATCCAGTATTGTTGTATTTTCCCTATGTTTGAGATGTTAGTTGTCCTGTGTCAGCAACTTATTAAAGATGTCCACAAAAAGACCGTTCAATAATACTGATGACCAGTTCTGAGATCCCCTGCCTCCAAACACTGAGAGTAGGGTAATGAAGTGTTCTGATCAGACCAGTGTTTGTCTTGATGTCTGTGGCATTGTTTATCCTGTGTCATGAAATGACTATAGACTTTTAAAGTCAACAACAAATGACTAGTCAGAAGTATTGATGACATGATTCTCTAATATAATTCTTCTCAAAGAAATAACTGCAATTTAAGATAGTGTTCTAGGCAGTGTTAGTTTATTTTCCTAATGTTTGCGACATACTGTATCAGCATCTCTAAACCTTTTAATAAATGTAGGATAGACGACTTGATCCTTAAATCTTCTGTCTCAAAACAGGATTGAGTAAGGTGAAGGTATATTTCCATCAGTCTGGTGTTTATCCTGATGTCTGCTGCATTGTTTGCCCTGTGTAAGAACTGCCCATAGACTTGAAACCTAAACTACTAATGACCAAACTGTAGTATTGATGGCATGATAAAGGTGGACAACGTAGAATTGTGGATAGTAATGCCATGTTTGTCCATATGTTCGTGACATTGTTTGGTAAGGTTGTTTTGATGACATGAATCTGAAACCTCCTGACTTCAGACAGGGTTGACTAAAGTGGTATAAGTGTCATCTCTGAGTAAATGCTGGTGTATATGTCTCACTGCATACAGCATTATTTTCCTAACAACTGCCCTAGACTTTTAGCTAACAACAAATGGTCAGGCTTGATATCAATGGTATCATTCTGGAACACCCTGCTACAGAGTATCCATACACTCATAAAACAGTTTTCAGTGAGGAACATACGTACATGCCTCCAAATAGAGTAGTAGAGGATAGAGAAGGGTTCTGGACAGTCCAGTGTTTGTCCCGATGTCTACAAGGCTGTTTGTCCAGTGTCAGCAACTGCTGGTCTTGTGTCCTGATTGATCAATGGAACTAGCTCAGATAGAGGAGCCCAGATTAAGAGGAGGAAGCAATGAAAATACAAATAACCGTGTTAAGCAAAGTTTGAGGGAATTAGTCTCACGTTTTGCTTCCTAATTGAAGCATCATAATGCAAATGAAGTTATCTTGATGGAACTCCTTTTAATCAGATAATTCCTTTAGAAAACATGAACTTTTTGACTTGAGATAATTTGTTAAATTGTAAAATGTGAATAATAATCAAATAACCAAAGATTTGACACAGCTTTCAATTTGATTGTACATGGTGTAATGTTTAATTATTCATTTGTGTACACTGATGTTCAAGTAAAGAATAATATGCATTAAGTCAATATTGCAAAATATGACCATTGAGCATCAAATTGCAAAAAGTTCTTCAAAGAAAACATGTTTTACATTTAAAGTGTTTCCAATTTTTATATTCGAAGTCAAACCGTTATATTTCAAAAGACTTATTGACTTAAATTTGTGTCAGAAGACTGGAAGAACACGATAACTAGGGCGGTAATAAAGTATTTCATTACGGCCTGTAGATTTCATTGACTTGTAGTGACCCGGGGTCAGTATGGGAGGGGCAAGGTTTGATTGGTTGTACTCTCAGACTTATCTCTGGAATCTGGAAGGTGGACACAAACTGAAGGGGATGTTCTATTGAACAATCAACATTTTGTATTAACTTACTATATGCACATGCTCTAATATTTCATGTACCTCCATTTTTGAGAAATCTCAATCAAATCTTGCTTTAGTTATTGATGCCCCTCATGGACTCAATGAATGAAATGTTTATCATGTTATGAAGAATATCTGCAAACTGTTTTTGACTTCACCTAGGACAATAATGGTTCCTTGTAACGGTACCTCAAGTTGTCTATTAACTTTTACATTAAATGCATTGCTTTCTATTATAAAGCATAACAAGAGGCTTGACTTAGGTATGTCAATATTAACTGCTATTGATAAACGATTGCAATATTTCTGATCATTCTGAATATTGAAAGGTCCTAATGACTTGTTTTCTATTTGGCCATAAAATGCTTATTTTGTATGTACATATTTGCTTCATTTTAATTTTAGGTATGAGTTTGAAAGCATGTATTGCATTAATATGAATCAAATATATTGATATGGAAGTTTGCTTTTCTATCGCTATGATGTGGAAAATTGCTTTAAAAATTGCCTCCTTTCTGTGTCTGTATTTCAAGGGGCACGTAACTCTCCTTATTCAGACCACTGAATGGAAAGTTTAAACTGGCATTGATATTCTAACAGATTGAGTAAATGAATCTATCAATAGACCCATCAATGCAAGATGTAATGTTGAAGATTTGAAGAGGATAGTTGATGATTTGGAATGGCATATTTGAAACTCATAACTATCATCTAATTTAAATGGATATATCATTGCTCAGTTATCCGTTCATTCTTTTGATGTTGAGTGCAAATATATTTATCATGTATTTTATTTCTTTGAAATAAGCAAAGATTTCATTCAAATTGCAAAATATGAATAAGACATCATTCCAACATATCATGGTTTTACAATCCAATTGGCAAATAATAAACTATTTAGTAAAAACTAGAAAATCAATAACATCTTGTAACATGATGAAAGATAGATAATTGAAGCGTGAGAAATGCAGAGAGTTGTGGTCGTGTGTGTGAATGGCTTAACGCTGGGAGTTAGCTGCTTGAATGAACATCAATATCTGTCATGGTGGTTCCCGTAGTGTGGAACTTCATTAGAAGACAAGAGTCATTGATTGATGAGACAAGAAGCCCTACATCCCAGCTACCTCTTGTACAACATGGGCATGAATTAGTAGACTTATACAAGGTCCCTTGGAGCTATTACTGTTAATGTAATAAACCTACATCCTACCAACCTCTTGGACAACATTGGCATGAATTAGTAGACTTATACAAGGTCCCTTGGAGCTATACCTGTTAATGTAATAAACCTACATCCTACCAACCTCTTGTACAACATGGCCATGAATTAATAGACTTATACAAGGTCCCTTGGAGCCATGATTGTTAATGTAATAAACCTACATCCTACCAACCTCTTGTACAATATGGCCATGAATTAGTAGACTTATACAAGGTCCCTTGGAGCTGTAACTGTTAATGTAATAAACCTACATCCTACCAACCTCTTGTACAACATTGGCATGAATTAATAGACTTATACAAGGTCCCTTGGAGCTGTAACTGTTAATGTAATAAACCTACATCCTACCAACCTCTTGTACAACATTGGCATGAATTAATAGACTTATACAAGGTCCCTTGGAGCCATGATTGTTAATGTAATAAACCTACATCCTACCAACCTCTTGTACAACATTGGCATGAATTAATAGACTTATACAAGGTCTCTTGGAGCTATTACTGTTAATGTAATAAACCTACATCCTACCAACCTCTTGTACAACATGGCCATGAATTAATAGACTTATACAAGGTCCCTTGGAGCCATGACTGTTAATGTAATAAACCTACATCCTACCAACCTCTTGTACAACATGGCCATGAATTAGTAGACTTATACAAGGTCCCTTGGAGCTATAACTATTAATGTAATAAACCTACATCCTACCAACCTCTTGTACAACATGGCCATGAATTAATAGACTTATACAAGGTCCCTTGGAGCCATGACTGTTAATGTAATAAACCTACATCCTACCAACCTCTTGTACAACATTGGCATGAATTAGTAGACTTATACAAGGTCCCTTGGAGCTATTACTTTTAATTCAATAAACCTACATCCTACCAACCTCTTGTACAACATTGGCATGAATTAGTAGACTTATACAAGGTCCCTTGGAGCTATTACTTTTAATTCAATAAACCTACATCCTACCAACCTCTTGTACAACATGGCCATGAATTAATAGACTTATACAAGGTCCCTTGGAGCTATAACTGTTAATGTAATAAACCTACATCCTACCAACCTCTTGTACAACATTGGCATGAATTAGTAGACTTATACAAGGTCCCTTGGAGCTATTACTTTTAATTCAATAAACCTACATCCTACCAACCTCTTGTACAACATTGGCATGAATTAGTAGACTTATACAAGGTCCCTTGGAGCTATTACTTTTAATTCAATAAACCTACATCCTACCAACCTCTTGTACAACATTGGCATGAATTAGTAGACTTATACAAGGTCCCTTGGAGCTATTACTTTTAATTCAATAAACCTACATCCTACCAACCTCTTGTACAACATGGCCATGAATTAATAGACTTATACAAGGTCCCTTGGAGCTATTACTGTTAATGTAATAAACCTACATCCTACCAACCTCTTGTACAACATTGGCATGAATTAGTAGACTTATACAAGGTCCCTTGGAGCTGTAACTGTTAATGTAATAAACCTACATCCTACCAACCTCTTGTACAACATTGGCATGAATTAATAGACTTATACAAGGTCCCTTGGAGCTGTAACTGTTAATGTAATAAACCTACATCCTACCAACCTCTTGTACAACATTGGCATGAATTAATAGACTTATACAAGGTCCCTTGGAGCCATGATTGTTAATGTAATAAACCTACATCCTACCAACCTCTTGTACAACATTGGCATGAATTAATAGACTTATACAAGGTCTCTTGGAGCTATTACTGTTAATGTAATAAACCTACATCCTACCAACCTCTTGTACAACATGGCCATGAATTAATAGACTTATACAAGGTCCCTTGGAGCCATGACTGTTAATGTAATAAACCTACATCCTACCAACCTCTTGTACAACATGGCCATGAATTAGTAGACTTATACAAGGTCCCTTGGAGCTATAACTATTAATGTAATAAACCTACATCCTACCAACCTCTTGTACAACATGGGCATGAATTAGTAGACTTATACAAGGTCCCTTGGAGCTGTAACTGTTAATGTAATAAACCTACATCCTACCAACCTCTTGTACAACATTGGCATGAATTAATAGACTTATACAAGGTCCCTTGGAGCTGTAACTGTTAATGTAATAAACCTACATCCTACCAACCTCTTGTACAACATTGGCATGAATTAATAGACTTATACAAGGTCCCTTGGAGCCATGATTGTTAATGTAATAAACCTACATCCTACCAACCTCTTGTACAACATTGGCATGAATTAATAGACTTATACAAGGTCTCTTGGAGCTATTACTGTTAATGTAATAAACCTACATCCTACCAACCTCTTGTACAACATGGCCATGAATTAATAGACTTATACAAGGTCCCTTGGAGCCATGACTGTTAATGTAATAAACCTACATCCTACCAACCTCTTGTACAACATGGCCATGAATTAGTAGACTTATACAAGGTCCCTTGGAGCTATAACTATTAATGTAATAAACCTACATCCTACCAACCTCTTGTACAACATGGGCATGAATTAGTAGACTTATACAAGGTCCCTTGGAGCTATTACTGTTAATGTAATAAACCTACATCCTACCAACCTCTTGTACAACATTGGCATGAATTAGTAGACTTATACAAGGTCCCTTGGAGCTATAATTGTTAATGTAATAAACCTATATCCTACCAACCTCTTGTACAACATGGCCATGAATTAGTAGACTTATACAAGGTCCCTTGGAGCTATAACTGTTAATGTAATAAACCTACATCCTACCAACCTCTTGTACAACATGGCCATGAATGAGTAGACTTATACAAGGTCCCTTGGAGCTATAATTGTTAATGTAATAAACCTACATCCTACCAACCTCTTGTACAACATTGGCATGAATTAATAGACTTATACAAGGTCTCTTGGAGCTATTACTGTTAATGTAATAAACCTACATCCTACCAACCTCTTGTACAACATGGCCATGAATGAGTAGACTTATACAAGGTCCCTTGGAGCTATAATTGTTAATGTAATAAACCTACATCCTACCAACCTCTTGTACAACATGGGCATGAATTAGTAGACTTATACAAGGTCCCTTGGAGCTATTACTGTTAATGTAATAAACCTACATCCTACCAACCTCTTGTACAACATGGCCATGAATTAGTAGACTTATACAAGGTCCCTTTGAGCAATTACTGTTAATGTAATAAACCTACATCCTACCAACCTCTTGTACAACATGGCCATGAATGAGTAGACTTATACAAGGTCCCTTGGAGCTATAATTGTTAATGTAATAAACCTACATCCTACCAACCTCTTGTACAACATGGCCATGAATTAGTAGACTTATACATGGTCCAACCTCTAGTATCACATTGGTATGTATGTGACTTAAACAAAGACCCTCAAGCTATTGATTAAGCAATTAAAATCCTTCTTTCACTCTTGGATATGAAGTATGAGCTATAGTTCTGAATTCAACTCTTTTAGCTTTTTTAGCCCCAGAGATGTACCATTAATTGCTTAATTATACTTTACTTTTTCTTAATTAGGTAGAATTTTGTTTTAAATCATCTCTCATATAGGTATCATTTGTATTGAATGTTCAGGTCAGGGCATGAATTATCTTGCCATTGGGGAAGCTATGATGTTTTCTCGGACAATGATGTCTATTGATAAATGTCAGGGGACCGATAGGCAGACTGGAAGGGCAAGACATGTACAAGGACCTTTCAGGTAGTCGTACCCGTGACTTACACACATCAAAACTTTCTTTACTCCAATATTTGATCAGGAAACTTGTACGAGATGAAATTAGACCATTCATTGAATGATAATCAGATTTGTGAGATCAATACGTTAATGGCATCCTTCAATGGCCGATGTACGAATCTGTGTTTGATGGAGGCATAAAAACGAAAGTGTTACTTTGAAAAGTTTGATTTGTAGTCCCAGTTGCTATAGTTAATCACTGACAAGTCGACAGGAAATAAAGTGGGGAAGGATTTAAAACCTGATTTTTCTTCTGGGCATGGGTAAGTCAGCCATTGATAAATTGGGAAAAAGCTCGTGGAATTGCCTGAAATGATTTAAGAGACTTAGGTTAGTCATTCCTAATTCAACTTAAAATAACCCTTTTTCATTGGCTCCAGAGTTATACAATTTTAGACCTTGCTGAACAGAAAATTGTCTCTCTCTTAATCATTTCGAGTAAGAGCAAGAATTATAGTCTTCATCCCCCATATACGCATCATGAATCAACAACTTCATACAGCAGCTAGATAAATAGCTTTCTCCGAGATATCCAGTCCCTGCTTGCTCAGATTCAACAGCCGGAAGAGGCAGGACCACTAAGCACTTATATACACAGACAAATATAGGACGTGTTTCTATTTAGTGACTACCTTTACAGAATATCAAATCCAGTCAACAAGTTTTAATTGTGATCCTTGATAATCAATTAAGTTATTTGTGGGCTTGACAGCATGGTTATCTATCGTGGAGGGCTGTAAGAAGTACCATTCATTAAGAAGAAATTGCTTCTTGGGAAAAGCTTGGCAATTTGAGCACTCTGCACTTCAAGCCTTGGTGGATATTTTCGTACTAAGTTGATTTATTTATCTTTCTATTATCGTTAGCCAAAAGAGACATTCAATCTTAAAGTTTTTGTTTAAAAAAATATTACTTCCAGGTCTTTTGAGCGTCTTTAGAAGTGGCATGCATTAAAAAACATGATTTATGGATTTCATAATTATGAAAATAAACATTAAAAGATAATCAATTTTAAATCCTTATTTAAAAATACAACTTCCCTTCTAAAAGCAAGATTCCAAGTTTCAAAGCTGTTTATATCTGCATGATGCTTCTGAAGTCTATTTGTAGGTGTGAGATATGTCTATCATATAGCGAGGTACACACACCATATGTCTAGTTAGGTATGGCAGGCTTCCAGCTCCTGTCGGTCCAACATGCTGTAGTGTATATTCAGTGTCATCAGTTTAAGCATATTCTCACCCAATATTTCCCACATGGCCAATTGGAAGTGAAAAGATATTTTATATGATAATGAAATTCAGTGGTTTAACATTCAATGCCACAAAAGAGAGATTTGAAAGTCATACATAATATTCAGATATGTGATTCATTCTTTAACACTTGATATTTTCTTTCTATCTGTTTGTTCTTGGCTTTCAATAAAACAATTGGATTTTTGATAAGGATGTGTTACCCCCCTTGGGCATACCAAAACTGATATGAAATAAACCTACATTTGAAAACCAGAATTGAAAAACACTTTTGTTCTACTCTGCTTTCACTTCCAAAAGATATTGTCATGTTCAGGCTAACAAGATAATGAGAATGATCAAGGAAAAGTGCTTTTAAATGCTGTGTATATTCTTATACATATACAAAAACTTATGCACATATTTTCTTATATAGATAAAATAAAACGTTTTCTTTATGTATCACTTACTTGACAAGCTATGAAACCTATGTCAAAATGTCACTTTATAGAATTATAGAAGTTGTTCTTCCATGTAAGAAATTATCAAATATTTTAAGATAAATTAAGCTTTTCATGAGTGACAATATAGCATTCAGGCAACCTTTGCCATTCCCCATTGATAGCCATAGTTGATGAAGTTACCAAATGGACAAATGATTTAGCTCTCTCAATGAGGAAAGGATCTCTGCTTGCCTTACCTGGGACAGGTGTAACCCTCATTGTCAGGTGTGCTTGTAATTAATTACCTGTCTTCTAATGAGATGAACAGCTGGAAGTCAGGTGGAAAATAGTTTTATCAGTTTTCAGTCAATTACCAGATTATGAAATGTTTTTGAAAGACAGTTGTTACAACAGATGAAAATCCAAAATGCAACTTAGAGATATTTCTGTTATGTTTTAGTTGAGAATATGTAATATTTAATATAGCAACATTGAAGCTTTGAAGTTATGTTGGAAAAGGTTTTCTCGATTGACAACATATTCTCTCTTGTCCAATAACAATTGAGATCAATATAAGATCTTTCATGATTACTTATTGTCTAGCTTTACGAATAAAGAAGCGACAATTATTTCCTAACTGATACATTTTATTTTATCTGAAGAAGTCCTTGCATCAAGAAACAGAATTGATGATCACAACAGCTTACAGGAGTTTAACATATAGTACATGGCTTTCCGTCCATATGTCCATCTTCCAGTTAACCCTCTTGTTCGACCTCTCTTACTAAGACCTATTTACTAGATTCCTGATCAACCTCGTCCATAAATCATAAATTAATACTGACTGCATACCTGCTAGGAATATACAAGATAAACGGATCCACATTGAACATAGAATGTATGTATATTAGATGTAGTCTACCTAATAAAGACATAACCAAGTCAGCCCTGGGGTCATTTATACCATTATTCATGAAGTGTGATTTGCTTATGTAAGTGATATATGTCTGAGACATCTATTACTCTATTGATATTATGATCTGGATGGTTAGTACAGTGTCGGTCAGCCCACATCTATACGGTCAGTGTATCCCTTGTGTCCAGCATTGATGTAACTGTGAGAGTGGACCGCAAGGTCAGCAATAAAGTTCTCTCTGACAGAATGGACCGTAATGTTATTTATCTTCACCCTCATATCACTCTAAAGCTTGCCAGCTTTGGTGAGTAGGAAGAAGACAAGACCATTTTGTTGTGAAGGCACACATGGATAAATATATAAAGTTACACAAAATAAATATTTCATGTTCCTTTATAATCTTTTTTCTTTAATTATGGATCATGAAATTACTTTTAATTAAGAAATAGAGTAGCCCTAACCATCATGTGTTTTGCAATAAAGTATAGTTTTCCCCTGAACTATTATAGTTAAAGCATGATAGCTGAAGGCTAGATCTACATCAAACTGAACCATCAACTTTAGCACATCTTGATCAAACCATGGCATTGGACATCTAAATCATACTCCTTCACATAATGATTATGGTGAATCCCTGTTTTTGAACAAGTGCATCAGATTCTGTAGTAGAATCTGATAATGTGACTACTAGATCTACATCAAACTCAGAACCATCAACTTTAGCACCTCTTGATCAAACCATGGCATTGGACATCTTAATCATACTCAATCACATAATGATTATGGTGACACCCTGTTTTAAAACAAGTGCATCTGTAGAAGGATCTGATAATGTGACTGCTAGATATACATCAAACTGAACCATCTACTATACCACCATATAGCAGTGGACATCTATATCATACTGAATTGCCTGAGGAGCAAGACATACCTCATGTTCAATATATGCCCTCCAACAAGAATGCTGAAGCATTACGGAATTACTTTTTAGATGTTAGACTACACGGCTAGTAGAAAGAACAATCTGCCGTGATGTTTTCTATGTGTTGTAATGAAGGCCCCCACCCTGTGACACTACATCATCCCAGCCTGCTCCTCTTCTACAGGCCATCTCTTTCATTACCCTGCTCAGACTCTGTCCAAGTCCCTCGGTGTAAATCAATCCTTCTCCAGAACACTTAAAAGTCACCATCGAAACTTGTGTCTACAAATGTTTGATGAAGTAATGGATTTCCTTACCCTTTTATGATCTGAATTTCTCTTCAAAAGAGATGGTGTTTGGTTCAATTTGATCCAGTTCTGACTTATGCTTCCTGGTATTGGATGTGTTGTGAGGGCTGGCTTTAATCTCTTGTTATGGAATGATTTCGTTCCAGAATCATTTTGTATTTTGAATTGAGCTTCTAGTTCATCTCCCAGTTTCTTTCTTTCAGAGTTTTTTAAGAAATGTGCTTTTGGAGATGAACTCAAACAATCACATCTGTTCTTATTCCTGATGTAGGGATATTCAATTCAAAAAGTATGTTTTTTAAAAAGATCTCTCTATCTAATCACAATCATATCTTCAGCAGTAATCATTTTAGCTCAAGAACTGTTTATTGTAGAAAATCATTTTTCAGTAATTTTATCCAACCATGAATTTTAAGAAATGGAGATAATGATTATGTGTATAGAGAAAACCAACACCAGCATTTCATGTCAGAAAGTATCTTATAGGCATATAAGATTATAAATAAGATACCAGGGGCTGAGTCTTCCACTATACTGCACACCCTGGTATTTTTTTTTACCATAAGCATAGATACTAAGAAATATTGATTCACTTTTAGACAATAAGCCAAAACATCACTATTTCCTAGCAAGCTAATCTAAAATCTGACATTATTCTTCTTTGAGCTTTTACTTTACAACCATCTTCAGCAATTCTATTACCCAAAACTACAGCAGTGTTTATGGTGTGTTGTAGCTTATCTGTGAGTGGGTGTGTGAGCTGAGGTGAGAATAATGTCGTCCCAGCTTCCATCAGAGAACACGCACAATTAGCTTCTGTCCTCATTCCAAAACCATTTCCTTCTCAGACCTGTTCCTCACACACAGGAAATTATATAAAAGAGATTTGTGAAAGTGGAGTATCCTATTTCATGGCACTTAGAAACAATAGGATCAGCGGTATCGGCTTGGATCTTGTTTTCCCTGGCTAATGCTCATGTTGTTTCTTCCTACCTGCCTCTGCTTTCTGGTCTTCAGAGCATCACATTTTGCACTTTCAAGTCTTCACCTTTTTTCTGAATAAAAGCAACTGCAATTGGAAATTGTGGCAGAAAGGTTGAAGCTGTTTTTAAGAAATGCTGGTTTGCTTTGAAAAATGGATAGGGTTTAGATGTCATGTGAAAACAAGAATTTTGTTTAAAACTGCAAAATAGCTAGTACATACACACAGAGACAATATGCAAGTTTGTTTTAAAATGTTATATAATGAAAGGAATTTTGTTTCCAAGTAGACAGTTTGGAAATTATATTAGCCAGTAAAGGTTTATATTAGCAAAACCTTTGCGATTTTGTGTAAAAAATGATATGATGAAAAGGGTATTATTTCTTACGTAAATAGTTAGAAATTTTTTTTTTAGTAAATGTTTCTACTTTCAGAACGTTTTCAATTTTGTTTAGAGAAATATTATACTTCCTGAGGAGTAGATTTCCAGTTTGAGGTAAAAGGTAAAAGCAATGATATCCCTTTGATTGTCCATGAGATAAGACCCGGTGAGGTGATATGACTAGGGTTTACCATCCTGTATATCCTGGTTTCACTTCAAGAACTAGTCAGCCAATCAGGTCGCTGCTCCTGCAAGGTTGGTTGGAGATGGTATTGGATATGGTTCCAGGGCAGAAGCTCGCTTCACCTGATCAAAGGTTAAACCATTCTGTTGATTGCTGATGACCTTTCTGAGCGCCAATGTCCGACCTGATTACTGTTGATGCAATGCTGATAGTTAACGTGGACTAATAAAAGAGAAGTATAGCAGTCAAATGTGGTGTAAAAAGGCAATTTGGTGTCTTCCACTGCTTGGCTCTGTACAACCATCTCAATGACATTTACCATTGCAGACTTATCTCGCCACATCACCTCCTATCTCCAGACCTTAATTCTGTCTATTGGAAGTCACTGCAGGCTTCTTAGAGTTGAATTACCAGGTTAACCATATTTGTTTCAGACAAATTTAATTTGCGAGAATGAAATTGTTTTTTGACAGTTTTGAACTCATTAGGCCTCAGGCAATTATTAAGTTGTTATCAAAAGTAAATGTCTATGTTAAATGGATTCTATCATAATGTCACATAGAAATAACAATGTATCCTTGACTATGAAAATATTAAATCACCCAACTAAAGGTCATTTAAAACATTTTGTAACAATCCTGCAAGAGCATTAGAAATCATTCTTTGATCGTTCACACTTTCATAAACACTTGTAAGAAGAATCTTAACCATATTTATTGGCATTGACCATGTGTTCTTTCCAATTCGAAATTGTTCCACCATTCACAACAACTTTTAAAGTAAAATGTTTTTTATAAAAACTGTCCATTTGTTCTTTCCTTCTCCTCTCCTTCATGTCAATGGTAGACTAACACTCATCACCATTCCATTATTTATCTGGTCTCAAACTGGAATATGTCAGACTGACTTCTCCAGTCAATCTTGTCCATCACCGCTGACATTCCACCTGCTCCGTTAGTCGGAATTGCATTATCTCACCTGTCTCCCCCTGTCGTCACTCACCTGGTTGATGGGTAGTGACTATCACTTCAGTTAGAAGGATGAAAAGCTGCACTTAGATCTTTTAATTTGTAAATTAAATAATGTTATTATCAATAATATTATTGGAAATTCATTAGGCACACATATCAATCCACTAGTGCATGACCAATTGTTTTTGACATTCAATGAGTCTGAATCCCTCAAGGTATGATAACAATCAGAAAATAGAGGAGGTGTCAATTGAACTCAGTTACATGACAATTGGTAATGACTGCATCAGAAAGCATGATTTGTCCTCAAAAACCAGATTTGCATTCACATTCCAATGCAGAAACACTGAGATCACATTAACTACCACAAGAGGAGTGTTCTAGGTAGACAACAGTAGTATTGAGGAAAATAATGAAGAGCTGAATGTTGGGGAGAAGTCGCTTCTGATGGACAGGTGCTTGTTACAGGAGATGGTTGGTTACAGTGTCTCCTCCCCTCTCCTCCCCACCATCCTGTACTACTATCAGCTATTCAACACCTGCTCTCCTCTTCTTGCTGTTCAATGTCATGCTTCTAGAATCAGAGAGATGTCAGTCAAAAACAAGTGTCATGCTTCTAGAATCAGAGAGATGTCATTCAAATCCAGTGTCATGCTTCTAGTATCAGAGAGATGCCAGTCAAAAACCAGTGTCATGTTTCTAGAGTCAGCAAGATGTCATTCCAAAAGCTGTGTCATGCTTCTACAGTCAAGAAAGTGAAATATATTTCACAAACCAGAGTTGTTGTTTTTAGAGGCAGAGAGAGAGAGAGACATATCATTCATTAACCAGATTCATTATTCTAGAGACAGTCTATGTCATTCATGACTCTCAGAGTTATGATATGAGAATGATATGCCTTTTATCAGATGGTGTCCTTTTGTCAGAGGGATCATATGCCATTCGTCAGTCCTGTCAGTTTTGATACTATTTCCATATAACTTCTACAATGTCTTTTTAATGAAACAACATCTTTTCAGACACAAAACAATACATTAATGACTTGCAAGGAAAGTCGATCAGTCAACAGATCCAGTTAAGTGAGTTATGCAATGTCGGCCTATTTCAATCTGCAGTGCTCCTTCCATACCCTGAAATCTATAAGATACAATGTTTCATATCCAGCGCGATTGGTCATCCATGGATATATATTTAAATCATTAAATTTGTTAGCATGTGAAATGTGTTTATGCAAAGACTTTTCAACAATGAAATTCTTGCTAATTCTCGATGCCATCATTTCATTTGCTGGTTGATATTACATTGTGATAAGGGTGATTTAACTTTTTGTAAAAAACATTAAAGAATTGTGATCTTTCTTGTGTATACAGCCTTCATGAGAAATATTTATGACCCTTCATTATGAATCTTTTTAACTGTAGCTTCTCACAGTTTCTGCTGCAACATCATGAGAACATAAATATTGCAACTCACGGAAACACAATCGAATTTAGATGATTTGAAATTGTGTTGAGCAGCCATAAAAGAAAAAAGATTTTTAAATTTATCACCTTGTCTTTGAAAGTTAGTGGCGAGTACCATACACTTGAAGCTGGCATCCTCAAGTGAGGAGTTATGCTGGGAAACAAGAAGATTGAATCATTTAGGATCTTGAATTCTAAATTCTTTCTGGATCCATGACAATCTAGTAAAAGTTTATCAATGGAAAGAAAAGTTGAATTATGATATTTAAATCTAATAATTTTAGTGATGATATTATTTGTTTTTTAAAATCAATTTTATGTTGTGCAAGCTGCTTTGATCTGACCACAAGGTAACAAAGCCATTAATACAAGAACTAAACATATCTTTTGCATCAAGCAAACAAGCAATCAACCCATATCGCCTTTGTAATAATAATAATGTATCCATTTATATAGCGCCAAACTCCACACTAGGTATGCTCATAGCGCTAACAGTAAAGTCAATTGATATAAGAGTTTTTGAAGAGATAGGTCTTGAGGTGACATTTAAAGTTGTTTAGGGTTGGACATAGTTTAAGTTCATCAGGGAGGGAATTGTCATAAAATTGTCTACTCAGGTTGGTACCTTAATAATGCAGCTGATCTGGTGACTACTCACTGGCCTATATGTACAAATGGTTTAGAGGAAACCTAAGAGGATGTTGCAAAAGAAAAATCAGGGTTTCCCTTGAACCTTGTTTAATGCATTTCTTAAGTAGGGTGCCAGGGGATAAAGAATAACTTGAACTAATGCCATCTTAAGTTCTTTCCCTCTAACTGTAAGTGACAAAGTTGAAATATGCTGATTGTTCTATCCGCGAGTAAGAAGATTAGCTTTTTGTTCTCGCTCAACATCCATCACAAGCACACTCATCGAGGCTTATCCCAGCTTTTTCTACACCATGCCATTTCATTTTATTGATTTTGAAGCTAAATAGCTTATGTTATAAACTTGAGTTCACATGCTAGTGTCTGCTATGTGCTTCAGTCTTTCTCAAAGTTAAATCTCCCTGCAGCTAAATTGTGGGCTACTATAATGGATATGTCTACATACATCTATGGTAGATATTTCAATAAATTATGCAAGCTGTATACTATTTTGAATGATAAATAAATGCAAATGATAAATCTGCACAATCTATGAAAGAGAAAGAGATTTGTGATTTGCAAAATTTGCAATTTGGATAAAAATTGTCTCTCTAGGTCCTAAAGCAAATGAGTATAAAATACCAGAATCGTGTTGATGATATGGTTAACTCCTATATTGTTATACACTATAATATTTTGCTTATTAAAATGAATTATTTCTGCGAAATGTTTCCTCAAAACTTAAATTGAACATCTTTTATATGGTTGCACATAGCTCAAGGTCTTTGTTGACTTCTCTTCTTGTACAAAAGATTTAAGAACCGTATGCTGTAGAGACGACCTGAGCTATTATACGGTTTTTGCAACTGGACACCTGCTGGTATTGTTGTTACTTAAACAAAATCAATACTATCTGTTTAAAAAAAGTCGTCCCTTAATTATAATGCGTCTTCATACAGGAGATTCACTGGCTTCTTGTAATGGCAAAAATAAACTTTAGGTAATGGTTAGATGATTAAAACAATGATTATGCATTGTTGTGTATGTTTGAATCCCAGTGTAGCACCAAACAATTGTGGCTTAAAGAGACACAGAGTATGTTGATTGTATCACATATGTCAAATTTTGAAATCGATGTTATTACATCGGGAACCACTAACTGTCACTGAAAATAACAAGTTAAAGGTCAATCAGTACATTAGAGCGAAAATACGGCCATTCAAAGTCGGGATTTTGATCGAAAACCGGACAATGTGGCTCGAGTGGCTCGCAAATTCACCAAACGTAATTTGGAAACCTTGGCATAAGCTGACAGGAAGATATATTCATTTCGATAGTGTTTATTAGGTATTGTAACTAATAGGTAGATTAATTGGATGCATGATTTCGAATATTAAACGTATTTGAGATGTTTTCTTGATTTTTCCATAAAATCAAGCATTTTAGAGATATTATGCATACATGGATATATTTGCAAGTCCAGTGATGAGATATTAACTTCAATCAGCATATTAGATATTTTGTAGCTTATCAAAACCAAATAAAATTTTAAGAAAAATACTCTGTGTCACTTTAAGTCTTTTTCTTTGTTGTGTCCATTGGCATGGTACTTCATGCACATTGCATTCAGTATACTCAGCTATATAATTACCAAATACAAGGGGTAGGTATATCATGAAAGCGGAAAGTATGGACCTACGGTATGTGTTTGTGCTAAGCACTTGATAGGCATCATTGAAGTACTATTCCTTATGTGTCATAACAGAATTGGAAATTTTTATTTTTTACAAAACATTTGAATCACTCAGTGCAATTAGTGTATGTCCAATTCAGTTAGACTGTTAATCAATAACTGTGCATGAACTTTTAGATGGTTTCAGACTGGTAGTGAAAATAAAAATGCCTTGTGGTAATTAAACTACCTATTGAAATCTATTTTTTGTTTCATCAGATTAACTTTATTATATTTTGCTCTAGTACCCTTTAAATTTAAAAAAGGCCAGTTTGCAATTTCATCATTTGGAGCTACTGTAGAGTGGATACAATGAGTTTATGTAACTTTGTGATTAGTTTTGACATATTCGTCTCTAGTAACAAAACTTCATCATTCTGAAATTATTCTGATTTAAGACTGTGATTTTTTCAGGAAAAAAAATCTGCATATTATGGTGTACAGACATAAAAGTCTCATATAATCATTCAAGCCAATTTTCATCTTCAATAGGTTAGCATTACACTGTAAATATTTGGCTATATTGAATTTCAAATTAAATAAATCAATCCCTTTAAGAAATAGTTTTCCCGACTCGCTATAAGTGATCATGCCCCCGGTAATAATTATTATGATTGAATTGGGAATATGATATATGATAAAAAGACAAGAAAGAGAAATTGATTATATTAAAAACAAAACCTAAATGTCATGTACCAATATTTGTAGATATGAAGCTTTGACCATATATGAGATCACAAACTTGAAAACATCTATGATAATCACAGATTTTCTATTACAAACTAATACTACTCAAATAAGACCGCCTTCTTTTTCTCACAAGGAATAACATGATCCCTGATTAATTGCCCTATTTAATCTGTAAATATGTTTTATTTCGTACAGTTTTTGTTCTGGCAACAATTTGTTAATACGAAATTGGATATTTCTGCAGGAAACATACTAGGTTTTCAAATTTCCAAACAAATTTTCTTTTATGGAGATTGCAGACACAAACATAAACATTTTCAACACACTTTTCAGTCCTATGCATTTAATAGACTACACTACAGATCAATCTCATTGAAAAAAGTTTGAAATTGACTATGGGAAATTGGTATACCAAATTAAGCTAGATCTACAGGTAGTTCATCTGAGCTTCAGATAAGAAAAAGAGCAAATCCTAATTCTTATTTTAATGAGATTGCATATTGATGAAAGTGTTAGTGTAGATAATTAAGTATCAAGTTATCATTACCTGGCAGGTAATTTGAGATGGGATTCACCTGTGTTGTTTGTCTCTGAGACATGAAATTGGAGATGGGATTCACCTGAGTGTTGTTTGTCTCTGAGACATGAAATTGGAGATGGGATTCACCTGAGTGTTGTTTGTCTCTGAGACATGAAATTGGAGATGGGATTCACCTGAGTGTTGTTTGTCTCTGAGATGTAATTACAGGAGACAGTAGGAGGCCTGAAGAGCTTTGTCCGTGTCTAGCTTCTATACTGGACATCTCGAAAACATCTTCTTTATTGTGAAAATATATGACATGTCAAAGCAAATCAATCCTTCATCAGGAAAATTACAAAACATACTACATATACATGTGTCATAGACATAGTATGACATGCACACTCATTTGATATGCTCTATTCTCTAAAAAATGTTCTGCAATGTTTTTTGTTAGTCATATAATTCCTCTCAGTGAATGACATTAATTCTGTTCACTAATTCTGTTCTTCTTTTGTTTCAGACTGTGACGTGATCATCTCCAGCCCCCACTCCGCCGCCAAGAACGGAAGTTTTAAGTCCCCGAATTGGCCTAGCAAGTACCCCAACAACGCCCACTGTATCTATAAATTTATTGGCTGGGATACAGAGCGAGTCAAGATCAAATTTGATACCTTCTATCTACAAGGCAGGGCACCTTCGTAAGTAAATTTTTGTTACCAGTAATAATGATTTGAACAATAAGGTCCATCTACCAGCCTCGGTAAGGGTTACTTTTGGTCAGACTGGTGTTAAGTTTAACTATATCTATATTTAACTGTAATGATGAGATACCACTTTTGGGCTGGCTTATTTTCTTCCTACTCAAACCCCAAAAACGCCAGTTTCTGAACTGTCAGTTTTATGCTTTGCTACAGACCCTCAAGTTTTCTGTGCTTGCTCTCTAGCTTACTATGAGGGAAAGCAATAGTCCAATCAGAAAGTAACTGGAGCTTGCTAACAATCGGTTATAGGGGCCCTGATATCAGAAAATTCAGGGGTCTGCTGCAAGGCATAAAACTGACAGTTCAGAAATTGGCGTTTCAGTCTTTGAGTAGAAAGATGACACCTGAACACCATAGAGCTACCTCTAAAGGGTGCTTGTCGTTTTAGGATATCTATGATATTTGAGGAATAAAACATCAAGAAGCTGGAAGAGAATCAATGATATCATTAATGGTTGAGAGATGAATTAGTGTTCAGAGGGTGAGCTACTGGTGAGTTCTGAGAATGTTCAGAACAAACATGACATTCCTTTACCGGTACCATTTGCTACCATTTGGATTTATTGTACTCGTTTAGAAGACTATTCAAAGGGTAACGTTAACCTACGCTACTGAATGAATATAAAGATACTAGTGAAGATACTAGTGTCACAACTGTGGACTGAATGAATGATTCAGGTAGTACCAGGTACTTATGAGAAAAGAGATTGGGAGGTAATCATATAGATATACACATGTCTAGTGCCCCCTAGATTGATTCAATGTTTTATTGTATACCTAGGTTATATCAGTGTCTTTCTCCCTTTATAGATAACAAACCAAATGGAAATAATTTTTAAAAACAGGATTGATATTTGAAGTCAGTTCTTCGGTGTCAAACAAAAGAACATAAATCAAATTCTAAGCTTTTCTACCTGCAAATCTTGATTACTGTTTTAATGAAGAAAGTCTAAATCAAGGACTAATCCCCCGAACACTGATGTGTTTGATAAACGAGGACTAGTCACTACCTTCATGTGAAGTCTCGTTACCGTCCCTCCATGTTGTAGGACCAAGTCTCATTTGCGCTCACGCTGAATGCTGAGAGATTAGAGTCTTTCACATCTCTTGTATTGATTTCAGACCTATTTGGGTAATTAAATAGGGATATTCCCAGCGCAGAGTCAGATAGAACAGAAAGATGATCTGCTGTAATTGCGCTAAAAGTTACACCCGTCTTAGTCCTGATTAAGCCTAGTATTATCAAGCCATGCACGATTTCATTTATCACTTGAACAAAGGATCTGGGAGAGAGGATTCCATATGGAAGGATTCCGTGGCTGTGGACAGATTAGAGATACCATCAGAATTGAACGCTGGTTTTAAGAAGTTTATGTCAGGTTGTTTGTTTGTATTTTGGCGCCAGATTTTTTTTAAAGAAACTGATACTCTGAGTTCAAGGCATTTTACCGTTAAGCTCATCTTTATTGAAAAGAAAGACAGTTTTAAGTAAATAATTATACTTCTTGCTTTTTGCAATAGTTCATTTGAAAAAAGTAAGTTACTCTCGAACCTAGTTTATTTTCAACGAAGAACTAAAAGAAAAGCTTTTTACCTTATGTATGCCACTTCTAATAACCTTCAAATAAAAAAATGTCAATGAATTTTCTCAATTCACTCCCCGGATGTTCTGGTTATACATGAAAATCATCCGGGTAGTGAGTCATCCAGTTACTTGAATCAAAACGATATTGTATTTGTTATGTATATAGGGATATATATATATATTATAAAATTAAAGATATGTGCTCCCATGTTAATCCCCTATTAGCGAGTCTTGAACGAAGTGACATGGGTGGATTCAGGATTGTGCTTATTGATCAATCAAACTTAAAACAATTGCTGTATGGATTAACAGTTAACGTAACAAGATGCTTTGAAGACAGTTTGGTTGGGTATGCTATTAGCAATCAGATTGTCCGGTTATCTGGATTTGATTTCAGTACAAATATACATACATGTTTTGAAAAATTGGCGTCTGGATCTGGAAGCAGGAGGTCCAGATAAGTGAGTACATTGATTTAAGAAATATTTGTTTCATTTGGTTATCCGAGATCCGGGTAATCGAGGGTTGGCTGTATTGCTATGCTGAATAGTAAACTGAATTGAATATTGAATTGATTATGAAAAAGCATTTGAAGCTTACAGAACTCTTTCTCTTAACTTTGAGGAGTAATTTCTCTTCTCAGTGTTGTTCAATGCTTAAATGTTGGCATCACAAGCAAATATTACTATTTGATAAATTTATTTGTTTGAAATATATATCATTATGGCTGTGACTTTTCCAAGTAAAGGTTAAAAGATAGGTGTCACTGTTGTCAACTTTAATGTTGCAATTGTAATTATGAAACAAGATTGCTAAATTTCTCTGAAGAATTATTATGATTTTATATCGCAAATCTAACATTTTGAAATATAAAGTTTTTTGGCATTTTCATTATTTCAATGCAACTTAAAATATATGTTACAATTTCAAAATACAGATATTCAGATGAAAGTGTTAATCTTTCAAATTCAAGTCTCGGAGACACTTTAAGGCTGGATTGTATACATTTCTTTTCCTATATAAGAATGAAAAACTAATTTCAATGGCACTCTATTGTGAGTATAATACATATATGTCTTACAGAAATGAACCGTTTCATCTCCCAGAGTCTGCCAATAGCCTGAAATTGTTTATTGAACCAAGCTCATTTGATTTTTCACATAAAGCATAATAAACACTTTCCCTTTATTCACTTACTGCAAGTTATCAGAATAAATGAACTGGCCAGCCAATAGATAATATAGGAGAGTTTTTGACAGGGCGACTTCCGTGGTTTGAGTGTGTTATTTCCTGCAAGTTATCTGCATGATCTGTTTTTATTTCATTGCAAACCACAGACAGACAATTTGAGGTATCAGAACTACAAATCATCCATCACAGAGTCTAACCAAGTGGAGAATCATACAGAAGCTTATCTAGACATCTACATATCATGTTTTACACTGGTTGATTCGCAAGACTGCCACACGGCATGGCCACATGAACATCCTCAGCACTAACATTAAATGGTATTTTATTGGCAAATTACAAGAAGAGTCAATTGAAGCAGAAATTCCATATTCACTGAAGCAAATTGCAGCTAAGTGGCTTACCCTGTCAGTTAATGCTGCTTTGCAAGATAGGGCCAAATCAGGAGAAAATCTAAATGCCTATCAAGAAATCTGTGTAGTTGGTCCAAGCTAGAAGCACTCAAGTAGTTAATGAACACATTCAATGTAGAAGGGCCTCCCTGGGTAACACTGCTAAGTACTTCTTGATCAGAGGATGAAATGACCCCCAGGAAGTCTGTAGGTATTCCTCAACCACATTCTGCTGTGAGAATAGATGAAAGACTGAAACTTTTACTTTTCAAAGTTTTCTTTACATACTGACTTCTGAAAAAGTTAAAGTTAATCAATAGAAACTTATTCAGCCCTTCTTGAAATAGTTGTTTCTGATTGTTACATATTAGAAGGTTTATATTTGTTTCCTAAATTTTTCAGAGACATAGAAAATATGTTTTGAAATATGATGTGCAAATTATGATAATCATCACATAACAAATGTAATATTCATACATTTTGTCTGTGTTTGTAAACCAGTTATATAAAGGTTAAAGTATAAAAGTAGATACAAAAGGACTTTTCAGTGAAGCTGTAAGTCTCTCACATGTTTGCAATGTGTTGGTTTCGTGACTGCACTGTGAGTTGGTTTCGTGACTGCACCGCGTGTGGGTTTCATGACTGCACCGGGTGTTGGTTTCATGACTGCACCGGGTGTTGGTTTCATGACTGCACCGCGTGTTGGTTTCATGACTGCACCGTGTGTAAGTTTCGTAACTGCATCGTGTGTGGGTTTCATGACTGCATCGTGTGTGGGTTACATGACTGCATCATGTGTTGGTTTCATGACTGCACCGGGTGTTGGTTACATGACTGCATCGTGTGTTGGTTTCATGACTGCACCGTGTGTTGGTTTCATGACTGCACCGTGTGTTAGTTTCGTAACTGCATCGTGTGTTGGTTTCATGACTGCACCGCGTGTTGGTTTCATGACTGCACCATGTGTTAGTTTCGTGACTGCACCGTGTGTTAGTTTCATGACTGCACCGTGTGTTGATGTCATGACTGCACTGTGTGTTGGTTTCATGACTGCCACAAGCCATGATCTCAAAACCACAGACATAGACATGGCCTTGATCTCTTGCCCACAGACATAGTTCTGTATTACAGGGACAAAAATATAACTCTTTAGAATCTGATACTGTAGGATGAAGATTTGATCTAAGTACATGTATTAAAGTAGGCAAATATTATGTACAATGCATGTTAATTTCCACTATGTCGGTAAAGTATATCGTCATCAAAGAAATTATTTTTATCACAAACCTGAGACTACTTGTGAATGCAGAGTTGAACATACAAGAACCCTCTGCTGTATTCACATGAGATGTTTAAATCTGTTTACTTGGCAGCCGACGGTTATGATCTCACCAGAATAGTTGAATAGATTCTGTCCACAGAGAAAATGGCTTGTCTTTGAGGCAAGGAGACAATCTCTGTAGTTGATAGGCTTTGATAAGCTGGAAATAATTATCGAGTCTACAGACTTTACTGATAGATCAGAAATATTGATGGAAATATGTCTTGGGGAAGGGATAAGGTTAAGGAGACAGTGATTACAGTTGTAGAGAAAACTTGTTTCATTTCAGTCAGTACTGTGTAATAATGTAGATCCGAATTCATCTTAAACCAGTAGCCAAGTGACAAATGACATGAGAGAAAGAATCTATTGATAAATAGAATAAACTGTCTACAGACTTTATTTGTAGAGAGATATGCTCATGAAATATGCCTTGAGGAAGTAGTAGAGGTTAATGAAACTGTGATTAAAGCTATTTTCATTTAAAATGAATGTTGATGTGCCCTTTAAAGAGATATAGTAGTGCATTTTTTTAAACATTTTTATTCTTAATTTTCACTCTTAATTGTACGTTAATGCTAAATGTCTTAGTGTCAAAAATCTCATTACAATACTCCAATCCAATCCTCCACATTTGGAGAACAAATTATTCAAATAAAGTCCATTGGCGGCCATTTTTGTGTGAACACCTTTTATTAATTTTGTGCTAGAAAAAATGAATCGCATGGCTGAACATGGCTTTATCTAGTTTGTCATTACATTGTCTTTCAATTGGAACCATTTATTTTCATTTTTCTGACATCACCTTATATTCCCTCTAAATTGTGCTACTGCCCCTTTAGTGCTGGTAATATTGTAGATCAGAATTCATGTCAGAACTAGCAGTATTGACTTACAAAAAGAAAGATCATGTCGGAAGGAAATACAATCTGTTGTGATCAGTTTGAGAAGGAGCCTGAGGCGATTGATTTAAAATTGATGACAAAAACAATCATATTCAATCTAATTTCTATTCATTTTATGTTATTTCAGTGTTTATCAATCTTGAAGATTAAAATTAAATTCTATTAAATGTTGATATTCCTTGATTTCTTCCGAATCAGATTTTGCAAACTTTGACAACAGCTGAATGTGAATCTGTACCTGATGTTATTTCCTTATCTTAAAAATTCACATTGGCTCGGAAATATTATACTTTAAGAGTCAATAAAAATACTTTTGCAGAGATGCTATCACTTAAGAGCAGTACCTGTGTTACATCAAAGCTGAATTTGTCAAATGTTTTGGATAGGATATTTAATTTCTTAAGCTTAAAACAGATTCTTTAGTAAGGAATTTGAAAGCTGCATTAGTTTAGCAGGTTGAAATATTACTCTTTACAATTCAAATCTCTACTCTGTGTGGTGATACATTCACTGTCATCTTTATTTTTGTTTTGGTGGGCTTGAGAATTCTTTTTGGCTATTGCAAATAGCACTTTTTATTTTCATCAACTTTTATCAAGCATAAGGGTTAATAATTGAAAGCAAATGAATTTTCAATTGTTTATAATTGATGTGGATATGTTAGAGAAATATAATTGTATGTGCTTTTGGAAAATCTAAGAAGAATGACAACTTTCATTCAGATTTATGTTCTTTAAATCATACTTGACTTTGACTCCAAATATTATAAATATCCAACATACTTTTGCCCGATTTATTGATCTGAACAGCTGTATCTGTGTTCTTTATCTGTATGATATATAAAATGGAGATTATATGATAAAAACATTGTATATATCAATGAAATACCTCTTCATTCTTCACCAAAAATTCCAAATTTTCAAGGTGAACTTTGTGGCGCATAAACTTCTCCTATTCCAATTCAGAACGTCAGCTGACACCAATACATACCTCCAGCTAGCTTATTCTATCAAGCACTTGTTATGACTTATCCTCATGTCCAGCTCCCTGTCCAGCCTGTCGGCACCTTGATGAGAAGTTGTCTGATCTTCTGAATGTATTCAGGGGTGATCACTGATAAATTTGACTTGAAATTCTCATCAGAGTCCAGCGTTGTGTGAGTCCACATGTTAACATTCCCTCACTGGTTTACCATCACTTCCTACAATCACCCTGTCGTGCTCCTCTAAGGGTTCCATTTCCTGCCAACTTCATGTAGTTAACTGACCATGCTCCCATATAAGACTCTTCATCTCTCAACTTACATCCATTCACTGACCATTGTCTCTAAGTTAAGTTGATTTTCAATTATCAAACTTATTTGTTTGTTTTTAATTTAAAATCCTTTTATTGAAACTTGGTAAAGTGTCTTTTTTGCCACCTTTTCTACCATGATAAAACTCCTCATCTCTTCACTGACTATATGTAGTTTATTTCAATTATGAAACTCACTTGATTGTTTTTTGTCATCTTTTTCATTGTAATTTGGTAAGATTTTTATTTTTCTGCCAGCAACACTAATCATAATCTTCAATCTCTTCATCTCTTCATTTTGAGACAACTCCCTGACCTTCCTTCTTTCAATAACAAACCTATTTAATTGTTTTGTTTATTAATTGTTTATCTTTTAAATTAACTAGGTATGGGTTCTATTTCCCAGCAACATGTGGACAACATTCTATGCCTTTCTTATCTCTTAATTTATAGTTAATTCATTGCCTCTTTCACATCTAAACTTACTAGTATTTGACTGTTTGATGACATCTTTTTACTCAAAATTTGTTTTGGGTTATATGATGGCAACAAATTGGGTCAAAGACCATGTTCTGCTATAAGATCCTTCATCTCTTCACATAGGAATAACTTCTTGACCTTTCTCATTTCAATTATCCATTTGTTTCTTTTTTTCATCTTTTCAATTAGGGATATCTTCCTAATCTTGTTGAATCTAAATATTGTTTTGTTTTTAATATTTGCAACTATTATCTTTTCTAACATCAAGATAACGTTTTCTTTTACTTCCTGTATGTTCGATGGAAAGTTATCACATATTTACAGAACATTCTTTAATATTATTAAATTTTTAAATAAGATATCAACATTCTTTTTAGTTATAGTGAAAGTTATCTGAAATTTAAATTGGAATGGTGGAGTAAAGAGGTTTGATAGAAAAGAATTGTTGCAGAAAATCTGTTGTTAATTACAAATCTCGAAACTGTTTCTGTTTTCTATTTTATTATTGGATTACATTTGATATCAGGTTCAGTCCTTATCAAGGCTAGAGATCTGAATATTGGAATAATGAACATTCTAGTTAGTATAGGCTACAATCCAAATCAGATCTATGATATGTCTGAGCTCACAAACAAAAAACATTGATGATAATCTGAAGAGTGTTTGTTGTTGAAGTGAAAATATGCCAAAACATATCATGGCACATGTTCAAGTGAAAATATGCCAAAACATATCATGGCACATGTTTCTGTGAAGATATGCCAAAACATATGATGGCACATGTTGAAGTGAAAATGTGCCAAAACATATGATGGCACATGTTGAAGTGAAAATATGCCAAAACATATGATGGCACATGTTGAAGTGAAGATATGCCAAAACATATGATTGCACATGTTTCTGTGTATAGCTCAGTTCAACTGAATTAATGTTCCTCAGCATTGCATGGGCACAGCTCAACAATTCATGGATGGTTGACCTCAAGGCTATAAGAGTATATAATAATATAATAATTAAAAGGAAGGTTACATGTCTGCGAAAGAAACTTGATTTGAAAGACTTGTAGTTTCACTTACTTAAAGTGACTTTTTTCACAATGTACTCCTTTCACAAAGCAGTGCAAATGGGTGAATGTTTTGTTGGATTAAATCCTTGAGCAACTTTATGTCAGCCAAGGTTAGACCAGGGTAATGGAGCATTTTGAGTCCACAAGGCCATTTAAGAGATGTCCAGTTATTATTATCTTATCAATATATGTCTGAGTCTCCTGATAAGGAATACAAAATATGGTTTTAGACAGGGAAGGTGTGTGAAAAAGTTTTCTTGGTGAACTACCATACTGCAAGTAGACTTTTCAGTACTGTAGGCAATCCTGTGGGCTGCTATTGTAAATTCCTGATCAAAAACTCAATCTTATTCACTTCATCTTCTTGTATATGCCGAAGGGGCAGGAAACACCTTGGTGAAGAATGATTCTTTTAGAAATATTTTTCAGGAAAATTTATTGATAGTGCCTGTCCTATATAATGATGAGGTACATATTGATGAAATTCATCGTCGTTTTTCATGTCATTGACTGAAACCTTCCATACAAAAAGCTCCCAACAATTTAGATTGAAAAATCTTTTCAGGTTTTCAGCATTGTAAAATCAATGTAAAGAATTTTCTATTTCAAGGAACATTCATTCTTGAGGTTTTTGTCAATCACATTGACTTGGTACTTTTTGTGTGTAGATGGAGGATATTTAAAGCTGTATTGTTATGTTTCAAACAATGGAATATTTCAGATGAAAATCATGCGTGATATGCAAGTTACTCCTGAGGCAAATGGAACTTCAATTGTCCAAAAGCATTGAATTGATATAAACTCACTTTATTTAAAGATGGATCTGTTAGAAGAACATATTCATACATATCATGTTGTATAGAAATTTAAATCCTTGGTAAGCTGTCAATAAGGAACAAATCAATTTGTCAAATTCTAGAAGCGCACAAAACCTCCATTGTCCACAGTCATTGACATTGTAGTAGTGTAGACTCAAACTTGTTTAAAGCTGAATTATCGAGCCTGGAACTGAAGGTTGTTTGCCAAGGAGCAACAGAGAAGACTGAGGGTCCTTCCTCCACATGTCTGTCCCGGATGTGTGAAGACTGTCCTGCTTCGAGACAGAACCGGTCTGTTTGCTTCTCTCCATACCACACAGCAACATTGATCTCCACGTCCATAAATCTAGCAGTTCTTTTTGTCTGACAAAACCTCTGAACAGTGGGCTGCGGCTTGCTGGGATAATGTCTTCAATCCTGGAAGATATTTCCAACCCTGATGATGTGAGGTAGTTTTGTCCAGAAAACGGGACTAGGAGAGATAGCTCATCTACCATCAAAGGAAACGTCATTAAATGCAAATATGATTGTGCATGTAGAATGGGATATGCACCTATTTTGATAATAGCTTTCATCATCTGCATGCACCCATGTATCAGTTTTATGACCTGACTATATCTAGTTCAATATAATGTTAGCAGGCAAGAAAAATAGGGAACACATTGAATCTTACATGGACTGAGTCTGGCTTAAGGAAGAAATTGATGTCCACACCTGATTTTGATAACATGTAAATAGTTAGCTGAATCATTTTGAAGTTGACTGTTATATGTTGTCACTTTTTGTATTCATGCACATTACAATTTGATTGTAAAGTATGCTGTTTTTGAAACCCCATTACCTTTTACTTGTTTTGCTTGAAGATCATCTGATTGCATACACAATGTAATGGTAATAGACATACAATGTATACTTCAAGAGTATCCCTTTTTATAAGTTTATAATATCACATATAAAAATGTCTAGTTTTTCTGGAAACACACAATATAGAGTTGACAATCAAACACTAGTCTGTCTTTTAGTCTTGTGCCAATAAGAATAAATTGAAAAGTTCAACCAAGTGTCTTTAACTATAAAAATATATAATTATATATATCAAGAAATGTTTTTTTGTCTGATTAGGTAGTGGATAACATTTTGTAAATAAATCAAATTATTCTTCAACAGTTGTCATAGAAATCTGGGTAAAAAATTGTTTTAAACCTTTCCGGTCATTGCAACATTGACAAAATTGGTTAAGACTATATGCTCAAGAACAGTTACATTATTTTTTTCATTCTGATATCTCAAGACATTCATAATATCAGTTCATCATGCCATAAACACTTTCCAAAAAACATTCCTAAACTGCTTGCAGTTGAGCATGATAGCTGTACAGCCTCTGGCAGCAATAAAAACTAATTAAGACATTTGCAACTTGATATAAAGAGAGATAGCATTGCCTAAATTAAGAAGTGTGCATTTCCTTCCAAGTGATAAGTCATATTTAGTTTATGGCTTGAATGTGGTAAGAAAGGAGAGATTGGATAATTGAAATACTTTTCGTCTCTTAAGAGTGAAATATGTACACGTTGCTTATCTTGTTGAAGTGTGTCTTGTTTCTGTCTCAAGAGTTGAGGAATTCATCTCTGCCAGTTATAAAGGCTCCTGCTGAGGCTGGCTTCAGAGTGTGGGATTATACAGTATACAGTTTTTTTTAGAATTTGTAAATCAAGACCTCCCTGAAAAACCTCTTAAATCATAATTTTATTTTCAGGGTAGAGCCAACTGACAAATCAATAAGAGTATTCAGTTTTGATGTGATGAATTCTACAAGAAATGAAAAACTGTATCTTACCTCATTGGTTAAAGTTAAAGTCAACGAATTCTAGACACTGTTTTCCTTATTTTGCAATCTTTTTAAAGCATTATATACAATACAATTTTGTAAATTATCAGCTGATCTGGCCCAAAAGGTTCAATAACTCAATTTGGTATGGCATGTCGTTTGTCAGTCAATATGATATTGTATGATTTGGGGTATGGTATGGTATGGTATGGTATGGTATGGTATGGTATGGTATGGTATGGCATGGCATGGCATGGCATGGCATGGCATGGCATGGCATGGCATGGCATGGTACGGTACGGTCACATACTGTAAGGTAATATGGTATGGTTTGGTATCAATCTGGCCGTCAGTATGGTATGAAAATGATAATAAAAGTCCACTTATAATGCACATATATCCATCTGCTCAGCACCTGCTCAAAGTGCTATTATTTCCATGACCGAATTTTACTATCGGTGCTGCCGAATGAACGAATCTATGTACACCAGACATTTCAAGTATGGTATGACATTAAACCTTTAAATCTACAACTTCAAAAAATGTTTTAAATTTTTTCTGGAACTTCCCACAGACAGCAACCGTAACAGATTAAACCTGTCTTTCTTCATCTATTAGTTTTTTATTCTTCCATCTTTCTCCAACCTCTCAGAGCTGCTAAAAAAACACAGTACATGTTCCTGTAATCAAATTATCTAAAAGGCAATTCAGAATCCCTGGAGATGCGCAATGGCACATGTTTAGCTTCCGCAGCTAATTTGGAAGATCCGAGACCAGTGTATTTTGGTAGTGTCCTTTTTGTCCACCAGTGTGTTCCAGCTATCCTCCATGTTAGTGTGTCAGCACTCGTAGAGCTAGACTCAGGAAATCTTTGAGTTTTTATTGGATCCTTCAGGAAATATTTATCTACTAATTTCATCGTGTGAAATAAGACTATAAAGTCAACAATCCCAAAATATGAATTTGTTAATTTTTGGGATAGTAAAAAGGAACAAAAATCCAACAGCTCAGGAGTAGCAATTTGTTGTTTTGTTAGAAGTATCTTGGATATTTCATGCATTTGTTGATCAATCAAAAAGATCTAAAAGAATAAGGGTTCTGGAATAATGCAGAATATAATTTTTTATTTCTAGCACTGAAACCACTTCCTTCTATAAATTAGTTACAACAAGATGATGCTCTGTCAATAAGTGGCTTGTTTTTTGTCAATAGAAAAACATACAAATAGCTGGTACCAATTTTCCCTAATTTCCATCATCCATTGTAGACAATGTAAAAATATATACATGTAATAAAATCAAACCGTATAAAGGGTTGCTACACATATCATGTTGGACACACTGAAAGGATCTTATTGATGTCCAGGCTTGTTTTCCTGGCAGCTAATTTGGTCTGGTTAAATTGCTTGTCTGGTCTTCTTTCCACGTCGGTCTATGGCTCTGGGCAAGGTGTAGAAAACCTGGTTATGGGCAAAGAGGACTAAATAGCATCATCTCCATCAATCTTTTATAGAAGCTTTGGATACAAGAATCTAATCAGGGAGCTAAAATGCACTTTTGTTGTGGTTTAAGTATTATGTGATAGCTGATCCCTCGAATAAAGCACGTCTCTTTGCCATCTCAGGTCATATTTTGATTCCTCTCGCTATCATCAAGGCACTTTTGCAAAGTTCATGTTACAAAATTAGCTTTTCCTGAAGTAAAAATTGATTTTCAGTTGTTTGAGGCTTTATGACTTTGAAAATATAATAAGGAGCAAAATCAGTGAGGTCAATTCAACTTGGCTTTAGGAAGTTTCAAGGAGAAAAATAATGGTTTACAATAAAAGAGGATATCATTGCTTGATATCTTTAATTGAGTCATTATTTCAACGTTTGTGCACAAGTCAGATGTTGTCTGTATCTGATTTTGTTTGATCTTAAATTTGTATGTCAGAAATCTGAAAAATAAAACTAACCAGGCAAGTTGTTGAAAGTGGATTATATTTGGTAAGATATTGGTATAGAATTTTGATTTGAATAATCATTTGAATAACCATCACCATCACCATCACCATCACCATCACCATCACCATCACCATCATCAGTAGTATGTAGGTGTATTTGTCAGGATGCTGGCCTCTAATGTCAAATATCAATTTTTAAATCCAGGTTTAGTCACTCAAAATTGTAACCTGGGCTTTAAACTGATATTCTGTCCATGGACAAGAAATTATATCCACATTGCACTCAGTCCATCAAGCTGTACAATGGGTACCTGAACACAGGGAGAACTGAGCTATGTGATCGCTTTATTATGATTTTATTACTTACGTTTTTCCGTATGGTCCAGTTACAGGTCCGAGGTATGCTGTATTGTCTGAGGCAACTGAAGTCAGTTGTGTGTATGCTCAGAACTGTATTGGCCCAATCTGCTCCGTATTGGCCCAGTTTTACCCATATTGACCCAGCTTACCTGTATTGGCCCAGTTGCAGAATTGTATAGTGTAGTTCATATAGATTGTATTTGTTTCATATCATTGATAGTTAATTAATAATCTGTGATATTATCTCTGAAGAATCATACAGCTCTAAGAGTATAGTCTGGATTTTGCAGGTGTGAGCATGACTACTGGTCACAGGAAGAACCGACCTATATGATCGCTTTATCCCATGATAATGACTCTAAGAGTCTAGCCTGGATGTTGCAGGTGTGAGCATGACTACCTGGACGTGTACACCCAGATCAAGAGTGAGAGGGACACGGAGAAGCTGCTAGACGCCCAACTCACAGGCAGGTTCTGTGGGGACCTTCTGGGTAACCTGCCCAATCTCATCGTGTCCACCAGAAACGTCATCATCCTTTCCTTCTTCTCTGATGGCTCCAAGTCCGAGGAGGGTTTTGAAGGCACATACGAATTCTTTGATGCTTGTAAGTATGTCAAACCTTGAACCTTAACGTTTAACGTTAAGAAGTAGGGGATTCTGTATGTCTCTTCACTGCAGCCTTAATAGGTTCCTTGTGACTTTAAACCTACCAGCGTCTTATGTAATAGAAGTGATTGTGAGAACATCTCCAGCGAGATTTGAACCTGAGGCCTCCATGTGAGAGTCAAGTCCTCATCAATTCAGCCACATATCATCTCGCAGGAGGTGATCTCACAATCAGTTCTGTTAGATAGACATAGAAAATTGCTGAAGAGCATTTCAGTATTTTTGGTCTGTAAGTTGTATATAACTGTGCTATCTATTTATATTAAGTGTTCACTTGCTCATCTTCCTGCTGGTTTTTCTTTTGATGTTGTCTTTAGATCAAATCCAGAAGTATCAATATGTTTAAGTATACATCTTTTGTGAAATATCTTTTGTCAGCGCTTGGCAGTAAACTTTCATTAGTTCCTTTTATGATTTTTATTCTCTGTTTTTAAGTCAAACTCAAGCCATGCATATATACATCTCAATTACTAATACTCATTCTCTTGGCAACTGTACAGCAGCAGGTTCATTTAGATCTGTGGTTCAGAAAAACTGCAAGACATAAAGAGTTATCTCCCTTGTCAGTTTCCCTCGTACCAGGAACTTGTATTCAAATAATCCTTTTCTGTTGTACAACTGCTCTGACATCTGCAGAAGCTTTACAATGCTGACGACATGCCAAGAGCTTATCTAACTGTGTAGGAACATAAGGTACAGACAAAATAAAACAACTCATTTATCAGCAATGGAAAGAATAAGGCAGAATTTTGGCTTAGGGTGTGTAAGTAAACGGTATTTGAGTATATTTGTGTTTCTTGTTTCTAGTAATTAATGTAAATGACATCTAGTTCTAAAGCTATCTTTAATATGAAACATAACACTTACCCGACACTTTTTCCACAACAAAATTTCTTTTGATAAATTGATAAACGTTCTGCCGTAAGCTCAATTTCTTTGAGTGATTTTATTTATGCTTCAACTACATACTCGTATGTACAAAGTCAGTCCTGATGCATTCTAGAGTAATAAAATTAAATTATGTAAATATAAGAAAATTTTAAAATTATCAAATCAGTCAGTTTCTTCATAATTAAAACGGGTAGATTTGGCAAAGTCCTTTGAATTGATCTTTAGTGCTTTATTTAATTGTACATGTACTAGTTTTACTCGTAGATATTTTGTTACAATTGGTCATGAAAATTTTAACTTTGTTCAGATACAGGTATTGCAGGATAAGTAGCTCTTTATGTTTTGTTATCAGGAGAGGCACTTGTATATGCAGGCCGACTCCCTTCACCTAATTACATCCATAATGGGGAAATATAGCCTATACGTATATGTATAAAAAATGTCCAACTCTATGAAACAGCAAATGTATATTTATTGTCAGTATCATATTCATGCAACAGTAACTGCCCTATAAGTGGACTGTATAGATTGATGTAACAGTGATCAATGTTCCAGCAGTGTACGATATAGGCACGGAGGCACCGCCAGCGCGGTGTGGTTACACCGTCAAATCTGAGAACAAGATATCAGGCTTCATCATGTCCCCTACCTTCCCCGGCATGTACGCAGACAACATGTTCTGTTACTACAAGCTGCAGGGGAAACCAAATGAGAGGATCCGGCTACAGTTCATCGAGTTCTCCCTTTATCATGGTGGTGAATAGTGAGTAGATATCTTCCTTTTTAATTATGGGGGAAAGTGATTGAGAAGATATCTCCCAGTTGATGCTGAATACATCTAAAGGTTCCACATGCCTATATTGTTCTTTCAGTTTGTAAGTGTGGGTACCTAAATATTCTGATCAAAATGATTGAAATATATTAAAAAACTAACAGAGTGGGTTTTATTGTTCATTTTAAAGATTTTATTACCAATAGTTTAATGACCAGCATGGAAAACTTTCATTCGTAAGTTTCATTTTGATAATTTTGAAATTGAAAAATTTGCTGGTAAATTTGCCTGATTTGTGATTGTGTTCTTATGTACTATTTGAATCATAATCATAATAATTAATTCCTGTTTCAGTTGCCCTTTTGACTATGTAAAAATCTACGATGGATCTACAAACGATGCTGAAGTGATAGGGACATTTTGTGGCAACTACGACAACACCACCGTTATATATTCCTCCAAACAGTCGCTCCACATAGAGTTCCTCACTAGTCAGGGAAGAGTCAGATTTGATAAACCTCCACAAGAAAATAGAGGAGACTTTACTGTTCCCAGGAAGGGATTTAACATTTCTTATGCATTCAGCAACAAAACTGTTAAATTAGGTAAGATTTGTAAATTTGAAATGTTTATATAAACTGCTTTTTACAATGCCACTTATTTTTCTCAAGAACTTGTTCTCGAAGAACTTGAATTAATGATGAAAATATTCTTTTAGAGAATTGGAAGCTTAAATTGCTTCTTATCTTCAAAATAAATTAAAGCAATTTGATGTTGCCATGTCAAAATTGTTTTCTTTGAAAAGTCTTTAAAATATTCTGTTTTCCACCGTTTCAGATTTTATACAACCTGATGCAAAACACATAATAGGAACAGGTAAATATGAGTGTCAACTTAAGATTTAAAAAGAGTAAAAATCTTAGATGTGCTATTTGGAAGAAAACCTTTACCCAACATAAAAGGGTTTGATAAAATTATAAACATTATTTACATAGCTTCTAATGCAGTTTCACAAAACTCTAAGGTGACATTACCACTCTTATGTACGGGTAGATTAGTGTCAATAAATCATTCAATCTATTAGTGTTATGCTTCTTGTGTTGAAAGACCAAATTTGGAATTCAGGGAAACTTTATATTGATAAGTATTCTGACAAGATTAATTGCATTAATTGATGCAGGTTTTCTTAAACATCTTTTCGAATTACAAAATTATTGCCAGATCAGACATGATGTTGTTTGATGTAATCACAAATAACTTTTTCATTGTATTTTCAGAGTGTGATCAACGTATAATGAGTAAACAGGAGACAAACGGAACAATAAAATCCCCCAACTACCCCAACTCGTTCCCGATGAACGTGACGTGTCGGTACTACCTGGACGGACTGATGGACAGACAGCACCTAGAGAAGGCCAGAATATCATTCAAAGACTTCAGCATACCAGGCAACATGCCCTAGTGAGTACAACATGCCCTAGTGAGTACAACATGCCCTAGTGAGCACAACATGCCCTAGTGAGTACAACATGCTCTAGTGAGTACAACATGTCCTAGTGAGTACAACATGTCCTAGTGAGTACAACATGTCCTAGTGAGTAAAACATGTCCTAGTGAGTACAACATGCCCTGGTAAGTACAACATGCCCTAGTGAGTACAACATGTCCTAGAGAGTACAACATGTCCTAGTGAGTACAACATGTCCTAGTGAGTACAACATGCCCTAGTGAGTACAACATGCCCTAGTGAGTACAACATGCCCTAGTAAGTACAACATGTCCTAGTGAGTAAAACATGTCCTAGTGAGTACAACATGCCCTAGTGAGTACAACATGCCCTAGTGAGTACAACATGCCCTAGTGAGTACAACATACCCTAGTGAGTACAACATGTCCTAGAGAGTACAACATGCCCTAGTGAGTACAACATGCCCTAGTGAGTACAACATGCCCTAGTGAGTACAACATGCCCTAGTGAGTACAACATGCCCTAGTAAGTACAACATGTCCTAGTGAGTAAAACATGTCCTAGTGAGTACAACATGCCCTAGTGAGTACAACATACCCTAGTGAGTACAACATGTCCTAGAGAGTACAACATGCCCTAGTGAGTACAACATGCCCTAGTGAGTACAACATGCCCTAGTGAGTACAACATGCCCTAGTGAGTACAACATACCCTAGTGAGTACAACATGTCCTAGAGAGTACAACATGCCCTAGTGAGTACAACATGCCCTAGTGAGTACAACATGCCCTAGTGAGTACAACATGCCCTAGTGAGTACAACATGCCCTAGTAAGTACAACATGTCCTAGTGAGTAAAACATGTCCTAGTGAGTAAAACATGTCCTAGTGAGTACAACATGCCCTAGTGAGTACAACATACCCTAGTGAGTACAACATGCCCTAGTGAGTACAACATGCCCTAGTGAGTACAACATGCCCTAGTGAGTACAACATGCCCTAGTAATTACAACATGTCCTAGTGAGTAAAACATGTCCTAGTGAGTACAACATGCCCTAGTGAGTACAACATGCCCTAGTGAGTACAACATGCCCTAGTAAGTACAACATGCCCTAGTGAGTACAACATGCCCTAGTAAGTACAACATGTCCTAGTGAGTAAAACATGTCCTAGTGAGTACAACATGCCCTAGTGAGTACAACATGCCCTAGTGAGTACAACATGCCCTAGTGAGTACAACATGTCCTAGTGAGTACAACATGCCCTAGTGAGTACAACATGTCCTAGTGAGTACAACATGCCCTAGTGAGTACAACATGTCCTGGTGAGTACAACATGCCCTAGAGAGTACAACATGTCCTAGTGAGTACAACATGCCCTAGTGAGTACAACATGCCCTAGAGAGTACAACATGTCCTAGTGAGTACAACATGCCCTAGTGAGTACAACATGTCCTAGTGAGTACAACATGCCCTAGTGAGTACAACATGTCCTAGTGAGTACAACATGTCCTAGTGAGTACAACATGCCCTAGTGAGTACAACATACCCTAGTGAGTACAACATGTCCTAGAGAGTACAACATGCCCTAGTGAGTACAACATGCCCTAGTGAGTACAACATGCCCTAGTGAGTACAACATGCCCTAGTAAGTACAACATGTCCTAGTGAGTACAACATGTCCTAGTGAGTACAACATGTCCTAGTGAGTACAACATGTCCTAGTGAGTACAACATGTCCTAGTGAGTACAACATGCCCTAGTGAGTACAACATGCCCTAGTGAGTACAACATGTCCTAGTGAGTACAACATGTCCTAGAGAGTACAACATGCCCTAGTGAGTACAACATGTCCTAGTGAGTACAACATGCCCTAGTGAGTACAACATGCCCTAGAGAGTACAACATGCCCTAGAGAGTACAACATGTCCTAGAGAGTACAACATGTCCTAGTGAGTACAACGTGTCCTAGAGAGTACAACGTGCCCTAGTGAGTACAACATGTCCTAGTGAGTACAACATGTCCTAGAGAGTACAACATGCCCTAGTGAGTACAACATGTCCTAGAGAGTACAACATGCCCTAGTGAGTACAACATGTCCTGGTGAGTACAACATGCCCTAGAGAGTACAACATGCCCTAGTAAGTACAACATGCCCTAGTGAGTACAACATGTCCTAGAGAGTACAACATGTCCTAGTGAGTACAACATGTCCTAGAGAGTACAACATGTCCTAGAGAGTACAACATGCCCTGGTGAGTACAACATGTCCTGGTGAGTACAACATGCCCTAGTGAGTACAACATGCCCTAGTGAGTAAAACATGCCCTAGTGAGTACAACATGCCCTAGTGAGTACAACATGCCCTAGTGAGTACAACATGCCCTAGTGAGTACAACATGTCCTAGTGAGTACAACATGTCCTAGTGAGTACAACATGCCCTAGTGAGTACAACATGCCCTAGTGAGTAAAACATGCCCTAGTGAGTACAACATGTCCTAGAGAGTACAACATGTCCTAGAGAGTACAACATGCCCTAGTGAGTACAACAAGCCCTAGTGAGTACAACATGTCCTAGAGAGTACAACATGCCCTAGTGAGTACAACATGCCCTAGATAGTACAACATGTCCTAGAGAGTACAACATGCCCTAGAGAGTACAACATGTCCTAGTGAGTACAACATGCCCTAGTGAGTACAACATGCCCTAGTGAGTACAACATGCCCTAGTGAGTACAACATGCCCTAGTGAGTACAACATGCCCTAGTGAGTACAACATGCCCTAGTAAGTACAACATGTCCTAGTGAGTACAACATGCCCTAGTAAGTACAACATGTCCTAGTAAGTACAACATGTCCTAGAGAGTACAACATGCCCTAGTGAGTACAACATGTCCTAGAGAGTACAACATGTCCTAGTGAGTACAACATGCCCTAGTGAGTACAACATGTTATAGAGAGTACAACATGCCCTAGTAAGTACAACATGCCCTAGTGAGTACAACATGCCCTAGTGAGTACAACATGCTCTACTGAGTACAACATGTCCTAGAGAGTACAACATGCCCTAGTGAGTACAACATGCCCTAGTGAGTACAACATGTCCTAGTGAGTACAACATGCCCTAGTGAGTACAACATGCCCTAGTGAGTACAACATGTCCTAGAGAGTACAACATGCCCTAGTGAGTACAACATGTCCTAGTGAGTACAACATGTCCTAGAGAGTACAACATGCCCCAGTGAGTACAACATGCCCTAGTGAGTACAACATGCCGTAGTGAGTACAACATGTCCTAGAGAGTACAACATGTCCTAGAGAGTACAACATGCCCTAGTGAGTACAACATGCCCTAGAGAGTACAACATGTCCTAGTGAGTACAACATGCCCTAGTGAGTACAACATGTCCTAGTGAGTACAACATGTCCTAGTGAGTACAACATGTCCTAGTGAGTACAACATGTCCTAGAGAGTACAACATGCCCTAGTGAGTACAACATGCCCTAGTGAGTACAACATGCCCTAGTGAGTACAACATGCCCTAGTGAGTACAACATGCCCTAGTGAGTACAACATGCCCTAGAGAGTACAACATGCCCTAGTGAGTACAACATGCCCTAGTGAGTACAACATGTCCTAGAGAGTACAACATGTCCTAGTGAGTACAACATGCTCTAGTGAGTACAACATGCTCTAGTGAGTACAACATGCCCTAGTGAGTACAACATGCCCTAGTAAGTACAACATGCCCTAGTAAGTACAACATGCCCTAGTGAGTACAACATGCCCTAGTAAGTACAACATGTCCTAGTGAGTACAACATGCCCTAGTGAGTACAACATGTCCTAGAGAGTACAACATGTCCTAGTGAGTACAACATGCTCTAGTGAGTACAACATGCTCTAGTGAGTACAACATGCCCTAGTGAGTACAACATGCCCTAGTGAGTACAACATGCCCTAGTAAGTACAACATGCCCTAGTGAGTACAACATGCCCTAGTAAGTACAACATGTCCTAGTGAGTACAACATGCCCTAGTAAGTACAACATGTCCTAGTGAGTACAACATACCCTAGTGAGTACAACATGCTCTACTGAGTACAACATGTCCTAGAGAGTACAACATGTCCTAGTGAGTACAACATGCCCTAGTGAGTACAACATGTTATAGAGAGTACAACATGCCCTAGTAAGTACAACATGCCCTAGTGAGTACAACATGCCCTAGTGAGTACAACATGCTCTACTGAGTACAACATGTCCTAGAGAGTGCAACATGCCCTAGTGAGTACAACATGCCCTAGTGAGTACAACATGTCCTAGTGAGTACAACATGCCCTAGTGAGTACAACATGCCCTAGTGAGTACAACATGTCCTAGAGAGTACAACATGCCCTAGTGAGTACAACATGTCCTAGTGAGTACAACATGTCCTAGAGAGTACAACATGCCCCAGTGAGTACAACATGCCCTAGTGAGTACAACATGCCGTAGTGAGTACAACATGTCCTAGAGAGTACAACATGTCCTAGAGAGTACAACATGCCCTAGTGAGTACAACATGCCCTAGAGAGTACAACATGTCCTAGTGAGTACAACATGCCCTAGTGAGTACAACATGTCCTAGTGAGTACAACATGTCCTAGTGAGTACAACATGTCCTAGTGAGTACAACATGTCCTAGAGAGTACAACATGCCCTAGTGAGTACAACATGCCCTAGTGAGTACAACATGCCCTAGTGAGTACAACATGCCCTAGTGAGTACAACATGTCCTAGTGAGTACAACATGTCCTAGAGAGTACAACATGTCCTAGAGAGTACAACATGCCCTAGTGAGTACAACATGTCCTAGTGAGTACAACATGTCCTAGAGAGTACAACATGCCCTAGTGAGTACAACATGCCCTAGTGAGTACAACATGCCCTAGTGAGTACAACATGTCCTAGAGAGTACAACATGTCCTAGTGAGTACAACATGCTCTAGTGAGTACAACATGCTCTAGTGAGTACAACATGCCCTAGTGAGTACAACATGCCCTAGTAAGTACAACATGCCCTAGTAAGTACAACATGCCCTAGTGAGTACAACATGCCCTAGTAAGTACAACATGTCCTAGTGAGTACAACATGCCCTAGTGAGTACAACATGTCCTAGAGAGTACAACATGTCCTAGTGAGTACAACATGCTCTAGTGAGTACAACATGCTCTAGTGAGTACAACATGCCCTAGTGAGTACAACATGCCCTAGTGAGTACAACATGCCCTAGTAAGTACAACATGCCCTAGTGAGTACAACATGCCCTAGTAAGTACAACATGTCCTAGTGAGTACAACATGCCCTAGTAAGTACAACATGTCCTAGTGAGTACAACATACCCTAGTGAGTACAACATGCTCTACTGAGTACAACATGTCCTAGAGAGTACAACATGTCCTAGTGAGTACAACATGCCCTAGTGAGTACAACATGTTATAGAGAGTACAACATGCCCTAGTAAGTACAACATGCCCTAGTGAGTACAACATGCCCTAGTGAGTACAACATGCTCTACTGAGTACAACATGTCCTAGAGAGTGCAACATGCCCTAGTGAGTACAACATGCCCTAGTGAGTACAACATGCCCTAGTGAGTACAACATGTCCTAGAGAGTACAACATGCCCTAGTGAGTACAACATGTCCTAGTGAGTACAACATGCCCTAGTGAGTACAACATGCCCTAGTGAGTACAACATGCCCTAGTGAGTACAACATGCCCTAGTGAGTACAACATGCCTTAGTGAGTACAACATGCCCTAGAGAGTACAACATGCCCTAGTGAGTACAACATGCCCTAGTGAGTACAACATGTCCTAGAGAGTACAACATGTCCTAGTGAGTACAACATGCTCTAGTGAGTACAACATGCCCTAGTGAGTACAACATGCCCTAGTAAGTACAACATGCCCTAGTGAGTACAACATGCCCTAGTGAGTACAACATGCCCTAGTGAGTACAACATGCCCTAGTAAGTACAACATGCCCTAGTGAGTACAACATGCCCTAGTAAGTACAACATGTCCTAGTGAGTACAACATGCCCTAGTAAGTACAACATGCTCTACTGAGTACAACATGTCCTAGAGAGTACAACATGTCCTAGTGAGTACAACATGCCCTAGTGAGTACAACATGTTATAGAGAGTACAACATGCCCTAGTAAGTACAACATGTCCTAGAGAGTACAACATGTCCTAGTGAGTACAACATGCCCTAGTGAGTACAACATGTTATAGAGAGTACAACATGTCCTAGTGAGTACAACATGCCCTAGTGAGTACAACATGCCCTAGTGAGTACAACATGTTATAGAGAGTACAACATGCCCTAGTAAGTACAACATGTCCTAGAGAGTACAACATGTCCTAGTGAGTACAACATGCCCTAGTGAGTACAACATGTTATAGAGAGTACAACATGTCCTAGTGAGTACAACATGCCCTAGTGAGTACAACATGCCCTAGTGAGTACAACATGTTATAGAGAGTACAACATGCCCTAGTAAGTACAACATGTCCTAGAGAGTACAACATGTCCTAGTGAGTACAACATGCCCTAGTGAGTACAACATGTTATAGAGAGTACAACATGTCCTAGTGAGTACAACATGCCCTAGTGAGTACAACATGCCCTAGTGAGTACAACATGCCCTAGTAAGTACAACATGTCCTAGTGAGTACAACATGCCCTAGTAAGTACAACATGTCCTAGTGAGTACAACATGCCCTAGTGAGTACAACATGCTCTACTGAGTACAACATGTCCTAGAGAGTACAACATGCCCTAGTGAGTACAACATGCCCTAGTGAGTACAACATGCCCTAGTGAGTACAACATGCCCTAGTGAGTACAACATGTCCTAGTGAGTACAACATGTCTTAGTGAGTACAACATGCCCTAGAGAGTACAACATGTCCTAGTGAGTACAACATGCCCTAGTGAGTACAACATGTCCTAGTGAGTACAACATGCCCTAGTGAGTACAACATGTCCTAGTGAGTACAACATGTCCTAGTGAGTACAACATGTCCTAGTGAGTACAACATGTCCTAGTGAGTACAACATGTCCTAGTGAGTACAACATGCCCTAGTGAGTACAACATGCCCTAGTGAGTACAACATGTCCTAGTGAGTACAACATGTCCTAGTGAGTACAACATGTCCTAGTGAGTACAACATGTCCTAGAGAGTACAACATGCCCTAGTGAGTACAACATGCCCTAGTGAGTACAACATGTCCTAGAGAGTACAACATGCCCTAGAGAGTACAACATGCCCTAGTGAGTACAACATGCCCTAGTGAGTACAACATGCCCTAGTGAGTACAACATGCCCTAGTGAGTACAACATGTCCTAGTGAGTACAACATGTCCTAGTGAGTACAACATGTCCTAGAGAGTACAACATGCCCTAGTGAGTACAACATGCCCTAGTGAGTACAACATGCCCTAGTGAGTACAACATGCCCTAGTGAGTACAACATGCCCTAGAGAGTACAACATGCCCTAGTGAGTACAACATGTCCTAGAGAGTACAACATGTCCTAGAGAGTACAACATGTCCTAGTGAGTACAACATGTCCTAGTGAGTACAACATGTCCTAGTGAGTACAACATGTCCTAGTGAGTACAACATGTCCTAGTGAGTACAACATGTCCTAGAGAGTACAACATGCCCTAGTGAGTACAACATGCCCCAGTGAGTACAACATGCCCTAGAGAGTACAACATGTCCTAGAGAGTACAACATGTCCTAGTGAGTACAACATGCCCTAGTGAGTACAACATGCCCTAGAGAGTACAACATGCCCTAGTGAGTACAACATGTCCTAGAGAGTACAACATGCCCTAGTGAGTACAACATGCCCTAGAGAGTACAACATGTCCTAGTGAGTACAACATGCTCTACTGAGTACAACATGTCCTAGTGAGTACAACATGCCCTAGTAAGTACAACATGCCCTAGAGAGTACAACATGCCCTAGTGAGTACAACATGTCCTAGAGAGTACAACATGCCCTAGTGAGTACAACATGTCCTAGTGAGTACAACATGTCCTAGAGAGTACAACATGTCCTAGAGAGTACAACATGTCCTAGAGAGTACAACATGTCCTAGAGAGTACAACATGTCCTAGTGAGTACAACATGTCCTAGAGAGTACAACATGTCCTAGTGAGTACAACATGTCCTAGAGAGTACAACATGTCCTAGTGAGTACAACATGTCCTAGTGAGTACAACATGCCCTAGTGAGTACAACATGTCCTACTGAGTACAACATGTTCTAGAGAGTACAACAAGCCCTAGAGAGTACAACAAGCCCTAGTGAGTACAACATGTCCTAGAGAGTACAACATGCCCTAGTGAGTACAACATGTCCTAGTGAGTACAACATGTCCTACTGAGTACAACATGTTCTAGAGAGTACAACAAGCCCTAGAGAGTACAACAAGCCCTAGTGAGTACAACATGTCCTAGAGAGTACAACATGCCCTAGTGAGTACAACATGTCTTAGTGAGTACAACATGCCCTAGTGAGTACAACATGCCCTAGTGAGTACAACATGTCCTAGTGAGTACAACATGTCTTAGTGAGTACAACATGCCCTAGTGAGTACAACATGCCCTAGTGAGTACAACATGCCCTAGAGAGTACAACATGTCCTAGAGAGTACAACATGCCCTAGAGAGTACAACATGTCCTAGTAAGTACAACATGTCCTAGAGAGTACAACATGTCCTAGTGAGTACAACATGTCCTAGAGAGTACAACATGTCCTAGTGAGTACAACATGTCCTAGAGAGTACAACATGTCCTAGAGAGTACAACATGTCCTAGTGAGTACAACATGTCCTAGTGAGTACAACCAGTTGTCAAAATATTCTTTTCTGGCAAGCAATGATCTGTGGTTAGTATGATCAAAACAAAAAATTGAAATAAAATAAATCCATGACATCGCATCATGTTTGCCTGAATGTAAAGACCAGAAACATTTTTTTGTGGGCCTTATAAACTGTATGTGAATAGGATTGAAAACACAATCACATTACTTCCTTTCCAGTTGCACCCTGGGATTCATCGGTCTGAACGAGGACAGTCGGCTGGGCAAGGGGTCAGTGAAGGAGAAGTTCTGTGGGTCACTCCGACCCCCAACACTTAGCAGCGCCGGGCCACGCCTCGTACTCACCCTGGATACCCACGGAGCAGTGCAGGGGGGACGCTTTATTGCCGGGTACAAGTTTATTACAGGTCAGTGCTATATTTGCTGTATATTTGCTATTTTAAGAAAATGTCTTTACTAGACAAAAATGAATAGGGATATTTTAACATTTTAAAAATATGAGTATTACCATTATTGACCATCTCCTGAAATGATAATTATTAAAATTACAATATTCTTAACTTAATTATTTTGTTCAGGATATATGTTTAGAGAAGTTCAATATAACATGTCCGGTATTGTTAAGGACAAGAGTTGTTTGCTCTTTAAGAACAAATTAAATTGAAGTTGCAAAAAAATGCATTAAGCATAACAACTGATTTTATGTTCTATTTGAATTTCCTGTGCAATTCAGTATTTACCATGGTTTAATTATGTATGTCATAGAATTGAAATAAAAATTTGAAATGCATATTATTGGATTATCATAAGATAGTAATTTGTAGTAGGACATGTATGGTGCTTGTAGTCTTAAATATTACTTCAATCTTTCTACTAAAGTCATTCTACAAGTAGATTCTCAGAGTCAGAGTATTCTGCTTCCAACTTTTCACACTGTGTGATTTGACACGGAACATGAAGCTTGGTACCTTGTGTCAATATGACTGGATACTCTAATGCTTGTAGTTCACTAAGTCTGCCTGCTTTCTCTAAATCCTACAATCTAAATTAATGGCCCTTTTAATCGCTACTTCAGTCAAGGCGGGTAAGTTCCTCCTGTTGCTGCCTGCATGCCAGTATCTATGGTGTTTTCAGATCTTATTCTCTCAAGTAACATATATATTTATATACATATAGTTCAATGCCAGCTAGACTGTGTCGATCACTTCACGGGATCACTTTCCTCATGCATGGCATTTCTGTCTTAGCCATTTTGTCTCCTCGGTCGGTCTACAGTGGTGCCTGATTATCTCAAGTAATAATAACAATAATAATCATTAACTGTCAACTTCGCTCACTGCATATATCTCCTCAATCACAAAAGATCTTGCAACTTTTGTTGGGTCTTTCGATAAACTTGCACTCATTCATAATTTTTCTTTCTGCAAGTATTTTCTAAATATATCATATCTTATAAATTATTCTGTGTATTTAAAAATATTTTCATCTTTGTTTGTCTTAACTTGTAAATGTTCATAAGTATATTGTTTGTTAATGTTTAATTGTTCTGGTCATTTTCTGTTTTCTTGTGATTTACGTTACATATATTTTTTCATTTAATTGGTATGGCTAAGTGAATGAAACTGTCTTGTGTCCATTTGGTGACAACTAAGGCCCACATGCACAAAGCCACCTTAACCTAGGACCGACTAGGTGCTGGAAATAGACTAAGGTTGGTTTTAGTGCTAAGCTAGCTTTGTGCAGGTGTCCTTGGTTATTTGATGAGTTTGTGAGCTTGAAGTAATCAGGTCTCCACTGTATTCTGTATGGTACTTTACTGTTGTGGCCAGTACGAAACACTAAGTTGTTTGCTTTCAGACTTCGGAATTCCAGGTTTCCAAATAGCTGAAGGTCAGTGTAAGTTCTTATACGATGGGAGCCGAATGAAGAATGGGGCGTTTAACACCCCTCGTTACCCTGGCAACTACCCCACTGATATGACGTGTGAATATATCTTCCGGCCAGGACACAACAACTTTGTCTTCATATCCTTTGATACATTCGATCTACAGGAGCGGGCACCAAACCAGGCTGGGTAAGGCTAGATTAAAGTTAGATTGGTTATTTTTACCTCCAATCATGTACCCAAGCAGTGTGCAATATCAACATGAAATCTTTCTTTTTTTCATCAATTAAAAAATTGCTCATTTTAGTTGATTGAAATCAATCATGATTCATAACGAAGATCTTTACTTGTAAAGGAGGTTTACAATGAAAAACATATGACCAGTAGCAGATAATGGAATATAGGGGGAAGGGGAGGTGATTTGGGTTGCAGGTAGAGAGTTTTCATAACAGAAGATGAATTGGTGGAGTTTCATTTTGACTAATCACCTTTTTAAAATGGTGGAGGGGGGGAGGTTGTAGATGGAGTCTTCTCCTATAGAAAAGTGGGTGTGGAAAAGTTTAATCCAAATTATCAGGGCTTAGGTTGTTTGGTTGGCATAGGGAAGTTCACCAGCTTAAAGAATGCCCCTGTCACATACCAAAACTGCTGTAACACCTATAGGGAGATATGATATATGAGTGTTATAGTCACCTTCCATCTGCTGGCAGGTGCTTGCTGATAGACTACCTGGAGATTCTGGAGGAGGGGAGCAGCAGCAACAACTACACGCTGGTGGAGCGACACTGCGGCTCCAAGTCCCCCGGTCCCTACACCTCCGCTCATACCGTCAAACTCGTCTTCCGCTCCAACGATAGGGACACCAAGATGGGCTTCAGGGGCAGATTCTTCTTTAACTCCCAGCAGGAGATTGGAAGTGAGTACAGAGGTTGTTTATTCAACGGTAGATAAATACAATATATACTGGACACGGAAGAGAGTATAGAAGTTGTTGATTCAGTAATAGGTAATAACTAGATATAGTGGACCAAAAGTGAGTATAGAGATTGTTGATTCAACTATTGATTAAGACAATATATGCTGGACACAAAACTTAAGGGATAAATGCAAGTTATAAAATTTTGAATAATTGTGTACAATATTATTGATCATCTTGTGAATGTCAATAATAAGAATTACGATCTCCTTACATTAGTTGTCAAGCATATTATGTATATGTTCGGTATTGCAACTGTGGTGCCCTTTAAAAGAAGAAGAAGAATTACTGGAAAGGCAATGATCTGATTTGTATTGTAAAACTTAATGATTGGTTTGTGCATGGTATTTATGCCAGAAAGACTTAATGGGAGGTTAAGCTGTTCCCATTTTTATGTGCAACCAATTACCGTAAGCTTCTTCAAGAAATCAGTTGACTGTCATCACATGAACATACATCACTCTGCTTGGTCACTCATCATGCAACATACATCCGAGACTTTGTTTTTCGCAAATGTATTTTTTGTAGCACAAGTTTGAAACACACCACCAATTAAGGATTTTGCTTTGAAATTACGAATATTATTATAATTGATAACAATTCCATTAAAATCACTATGATTTCTTGATGCAGAATGTGGTAAACAGACAATAAACAGCGGAGGATCAGGGGGAGTGATAAAGAGCCCAGGCTTCCCCAGTAAATACAAACCGAAAACCTACTGCCAGTGGATCATCAAGGCAAGCAAGCCAGTCAACAAGATCATGATAGAGCCTGCATACTTTCAGCTGGAGGGCAAGATGGAACGTAAGCTTTATATAGTTATCAAAAGCATTTACAAATTAGTAATAAATGAAATTTCTTCATTGTAAGAGTGAGATGCTTTGATGTAGCAGGTAGATCAGTTATCTAGCAATTGATTTACCTGATAACCGTTTTTATATATATTAAATAAATACAGCAGTTTTAATTCATAGTTCTTTCCTCAATAAATTACTAATCAATCTTATCAATTGAGAGAAATAATAGATAGTTCCGTGTAGCATTTAACACCCTTATCAAGCCATTAATATATAAGTTATATACTTTTTATCAATGTCTGGCCATTTTATGGAAATATAACCTTTTGAAATTTTGCTAACTTGTCAATGAAATTTTGGCATTTGATAAAATCTTTAAAGACAATGGTTTAATATCAATGTAAATTCGTTAATCTTATACAGTATTTTGGCATATATTAAAGCCAAATGAAATGAAACACAGGTTGTATGCCTTTGGATTGAGCTTTTACTTCTCAATATGGTAAAATAATTGTTATGAGTCAAAGTAAGAATTCTTTATTTATCATGGAAAAGGGACAAGCATTGCATTGTTCTGACAGAAGTCATCTTCTATCCAATGGTTGTTTTCCTTTACTTTAAGCATGAATATATTAAATTGTATTTAAACTAAAATGTTATGTTGTGAGCTTGGCCATACCTTGTACATGTATTACAGTATAAGTGTTCGACCCCACCATAAAAATATGAGTTTTACTTAATAGATAGATTTTGCATTTTTGAGAAGCCTTTTAGAAGTTGACAATAATGACAATAATGAAGAGGACTACACGGATAACAACTTCATCACTCATGGTATTGAATGATGGTTCTCTGTTAGAGGTGGGTTTGGAAATGTCTTTTTTCAAGAATAAGGAATCTGTGTACATCCTTCTTGATCAAAGATAGAAATTGAAAGATTGATGCTCTGTTCCAGATACAGGGTGCCAGAACGCTGCAGTGAGGCTGTACACCCACGTCAACGACATCGAACCATCAGAGACTCTGTGTGGCAACCTCGGTTCAGAGAAAGCTTTTACTTCTGCCGGAGACGTTCTCAGAATATCGTATGTTCATTTCCCATCTGTTATATTAATAGAGAATCAATTGAAATGGATGTTCCTTGGAATTACAACACCCTTCATTTCCTCAATGAACAAACTTTGTTTACTCAATATCAAATGCTATGGTATAAAATGTTTTTTATGATTCAACATAAGAAATGTTTATCAAACTGAACCTGACAAGAAATGATCCGATTCTGTTTTTGTCAGATTTGTGACGTCCCAGCAGTCTCTGGGTGCTAAGGGCTTCAAGTTCTCGTGGACTGAGATCAGCGAGTCAGGTGAGATTCCAACATTCAGTATTTCATATCTTTATATAGCGCCATTAATCCAGCTCAGGGAGGGCTGCTCAAAGGAGCTTTGGATTTTCACTGGATAGCATTTGGTACAGTAATATTGATGGATATATTTTAGAGTTACACCTCCATCCACTAGTGAATGCTCAAGGCACTGTCAACATTATTACTCCGGCGTTACAGGTAAACCGACACATTTGTCGCGAGAAGGTCGCCACAAACACAAGCCTTTACCAGGTAGCTATATCCTACTAGATTAACAGAGGCACAGTTTGATTAACGTCTCTTGCCCAAGCTAACACCACAAGTCTCTCAACTTGTATCATGAAAATTCAGTAAATGAGTATATAAGAATGAGAATAAACAAGAAAAAGCCTTTAAAAGCTTGATGGCACCTGGTAATATATCACTATATTCAGATAGATGAAGGTAATGGGGTTAGGGACTGTTACTTGAATAAATTGTTCCAATCTGAGCCGCATCTTCTTTACATTTTTATTGGATAGTTAATCAACAGTATATGTGTAGTAGAACATTGGGTGAAATTCCACCCAACTGTAGTTATATCCCCCACCTCAATCACCATATAAAGTTATCGAACATGTGAAGGTAATGTATGTTACTTTAATCAGTCTGTAAATGAATAGTTTGATTTTGTTTTGATTTTTAATATGGCAGATATCGCCTTAGTTTATTTTTTGTTGTTCTCTTAAGTTTTGCCAGCCTATTCAAAATTATTTCAATCGGTTACATTCATCTCCAAATTATCAAGATATCTAAAATATCATGTGACAAAGCTGCATCCACTTCATGTGATTGTTAGTCAGTCCTCCACCTCAGCAAGTTGTCTGTCATAGGCTGTCTTAGACGACCGAAAGTCACAAGTGAGTGTTTCACATATATGTACATATTTTTGAGAGATTTTGAAACAGAACACTAGTTTAACAAGTTCTCTACATTTCTAAAAAATCAAAATCTGTAAAAAAATCCCAACAAAATTTAGTTATGAAAGTATTCTCATTTCAGTAATTTTTACTTTTCAAACATTTCGCAGGATCAAAAGATTCAAATGGGGTTTCCTACATGGAAATGTTATTATTAAAGAATAAAAAAATGTTTGAAAAAGTGAATTAATCGGTAATGAGGAAAACTTGTAATCGCTGCGCTCGGCCAAAACACTAGCTGCATTTATCCACTGATGATGGGGAACAATTCCCTCATATATTTATTAAGCGTATAAACACTGATCTAAATATTGTTGAAAAACACCCAGCTATATCTTACATCATAACATTATTAGGGAAATCAGATTAAAGCTTGGAGCTACAGCTCTGTCAATTGATTGTTCAATATGCTTAAAACAAATATCATTGGCTGAAACTTCTCTTTGAAGTTTCAAAGGGTTATATAGAGAGAACCTTCTACAATTAGTTTTAAATCTCAACTTGGTGGCAATAAATGATATTTTTACTAACTCCTTCATCAGCTCGAATCTGAAATTAAATAATGAATGTTTGATGTTACAGATAGCTGCTATGGCTTCAAGTGTGCTAAAACAAACTTCTGTATATCTCCTGAGTTAAAATGCAACAAACTGCCTAACTGTGGGTCAGGGGATGAATCTGATGAGACAGCAGAATGTAAGTGTGATGGAGTTATCTCCCTTAGACCTTTTACTCTTATCAACCAAAATCATCAATATTTCATTTATCTGGGGTTTGGAATATAAAAGTTTTGTGGTTATTGTTGTGAAAATTGGTACCTTTCAACCCTTTCATGTTATCAACTTAATTTATTGTGCAGTACTTCTATTTTGTGATATTTTATGAATCGTTGGTTTTGGTATATTTAATGTGCAGTATTTTATTTTGTTATCTTTGATAAATTTCTGTTGTAAGGTGAAAGTTGTTTTTATATTGTGTGCTTATATTTATGTTCACCTGAAAGAATCTGCATTCAATTTATGGGTTCAAATGTTACATGGATTGATGATGAAAATAAATCAATTTTAATATATGTGTAGATGCATAATGGCTGCTGGTTGAAGGACAGATTCAAATGCACTGACTTGTTCCAGTTTCCTTGGTAACAGATAAGGAAACTTAGTTACCAGATGCACCTTTTGGAATGACGATAGAGGAATGCACCCATGTTAAATGCACATTTGTGACATGGTTTACAAATCTTGAGTAAATTCAACTTATCATGTGACAAGAAGCAGCTATTTTGAAGCATATGATATGCATTTATGAACTGCACCTTTTTATGTTCAATTATGACAGATTTTATTGCAGTCTGTGTTAAATGTTTGTTTATTTTGTTTATTTATTTTACACTATGAAAATATTTGGCAGCCATCCTTCATATTAATAACTATGGGGTGATATATTATGATTCTTAAGTTGAATTGATTTAATAATACTCTCTCTATTCTTGTTACTAGCTTTTATGATAATGTAATGCAACATGGAGAAAATATTATGGATAAAGATGTGTAAATGGATTTATCCGTCATTGTTTGCATTTTATGAATGCTTCACTGTGTAACCAAATACCAGAAGCACATTATTGCTTTACAAAAAGTAGATAAAAATAAGCATTGAAAGTATATCATTATCATGACAGCAAATTTTTCAATTTATTTGTATCATTATTCACATAAAGGAAACACTAGGCTTACCTGACTCAAATGTTTGTGATAAATTAAATTTCAAATACTAAAGCCCTTGCCTCTACAAGCTAAGTATTTCAAAGTATGATAGAATGTTGTCATGAAGGCAAAACTATGTTCCTTCAATCTATGGAAGATATTCTTGGAATATAGTTGCAAATCTTCTCTTTGCGATGACATTAATGTAGGCCTGAATCAGAGTAAGTCTCTGGAGTTATTGATGTGATGGCCTCAAGTATTTTCATGCCCAACAAGTATGAATGTGTGTATATTTGTTTCGTTTCTTCCCGGATATAGGCGGAGCAGCCACAATGTTGAGTGTCCACACCACCATAGTGCTCAGTCTCACTTCTCACTTCTTATTTCTCTCACATTTTATTTTCCATTGAGGTAGGTTTGTCGGATACTTCGCTGCATCCCCTTCCCAACTGCATCTGATGCATCAGACAGACCAGCTGACTTCACGTGCTGCAGCCTTTGTCTAGAAACATTTAGGCTATTTGGTGTGATTTCCCTGCAATACTGCCAGTACAGCGATTAACAGTTTATAACTCACTCACTCAATTTCTTTATCAAAATTATCTAAGTACATGAGAAAGGACTGTTCCCAACTGATCTCTCAGAGTGGCCTGCATAAGCAATTACGTGAACAAAATCAAATTCTTAAAGATGAGCTAAACATCAGTCCATTTGTGGCATTGCAGGAGACATAAACATTGATAGTTTCATGTGGTCTTTTTCAAGGCTTGAAGCTTTTATCAACTAATCATTACGCCCTGATGCAAAACTTCCCCCACAAAGAAAAACTCATGCTTGTTTTAACAACTGGCCATGCTTTGTTACCTTTTTAGTGTCAGCTCTATGATTTTCTGTTTAAAAAAGGTCCAGCAAATCTCAGCTACTTGTGAAATGCATGAAATGTCCTGTCAAAGGCAAACATATAAAAGGCTTTGCTTATATTGGTTTTAAAATTAGGTGTATTTAAAAATAATAAAAATGATTCCTTTACACAAGGATATTTGAAATAAATTTTAATATGAAGCTTATGCTGCTTGGTGATTACTGATATGATAGAGAGCACCCACTCTAAATCATAATCTCCCGGAACCCTAGCAGAGTGAAGTCAGTCCGCGAGTGATGCATCAGGTTGGTATTGGCTGCAGGGGGATGCAGCACAGGATGCAGTGCACTTATCCAGTCTGACTTGTCGATGCATGCATATCCAACAATGCATTTTGTTTCTCATTAATCAGGCGCAATAATATTATTGAACCGTGAAGGGTCCCGTGGTATGTAGTTTTCTATCTCTTTCCTTCTGCGCTCCACCCAACCCTCTAACCTTCCTTCCTTCGCTCTCCTGATATCTGCAGAAGCTGTCAACAACTGGTTCGTCTCGATTGATTGATGAACAGGTCTGTGGAATTATTCTGCAGTCAAGAAACTACTATTCAAATCTGTTGATCAAGCAAAATGATAAAATCAAATTTTATTTTGCATTTTTGTTGCACTTTGCTCAAACTCTGATCTTTAATGATTTCAATTTATGTTCATATTCTTTCTTGAAACCAGGAACATTTTTTAGAAATCACATTTTTGTTGATCAGCGAAGTAAAAATTGATTCAGATATGTCAGGAAAAATGATAATTAACAACATGAATGGCTTGTATGCTAAAAGGCTTTGACTAAATGTGGATAAACCCCCTTGGCCTGTACTGGCCCCCCATACACGAGGGAACTGCATGGGTACATAGGGAAATGTGTTAGTTACTGTAGGGAAACCATTGCTGGTAACCCAGGGCTTATAGTCCATGGGCTGGGATAGGTGACCCTGCCCCCCCTGGGGGAATTTTGAAGACTATATTTTTCTGAAAGCTTATCATATGTACATTCAAATTCCATGTGTTTGCAGTCTGGCTGCGGGGTATTTTTCGATCCCTGACCCCTCAAAGGGGGTCAGGGGGGTAAAATTTTGAAAAATTTGGATTTTTCATATTTAAAAAAAATACACTCATATGGATGTTCTCTATCAGGAATGATAAAGATATTCATGATTTATTAACCAGTTAAAGGTACAAAACGACTTTAGTTTTGAAAAATACATTGCGGGTATGGGGAAAATCAAACTTTAAAGCTGTTTTTCTGCTCTTTCTGGCCAGTAATGCCTTTCGGTAGAATTTCTTCTCAAACACCTTTAAAATGATATAATACTTTCTTAGGACTATATTCCACTTATAGAAAAGACTTTAAAAGACTTTTTGCCCTTTTGAAATTCATTCATATTGAGGAGTTATGGCATTTTTCTCGAACCTTTATGCCGAATCATCATAGATTGAGTCCAAATGACTATCAATCTCAACATCATCTGAATCTTCTATTTCACTCAAGTCCAAGTTTTTGTTGGATATTATGTCAGTCAGCTCTTGTGGGAGGATGTTGCCCTTTGTCCATTGACATTTCAGAGCATCTTCTCCCTGTTTCAGCCACCCATTGCCCACAGGATGAGCAACAGAGGGGTGGGTCTTGTCAGCATTGACCCAGATGTAAGTCTGGTGATTCACACGTTGTATGAGCATTTGAAGGGAGTCTCTGCAAGGTGGAAGGAGACTCATGTCAACACCATCATAGCTCGTCATTGTCTGCCCCCCCTTGGGTTTGAACTTCTTCATGAAGAGTTGGTAGCGAGCATCATTTGTGTTGTGTGCATTCTGCCCATACATGAGACACACAAACGATTCCAAAGATTTTATAGTGTCAGCATCTATTTTGTCCGAAAGCCCAAGCTTAGAAAATGCCATCATCAGTTCTGGATGGGATTCGAGAATCTTTATTGGGGTAACTTTACCACGTCTGACAAATGCACTGGTTGTATCACATCCTGTGAATGCATGCAGAGCTGGCAAGATGTCACAGAGAGTGGATCCTTTCAGATTGATGATACTTTGTACATCCAAAAGTCTTCGTTTATCACCAGTGCCTGTGTCAAATAAAACTGAAGCCTTCACCTTTTGAACGAACTTCAGAAGCAGGATGAACACGTTTGTGTCAGGGGACCTTATCACAATTTGTGATGCCGAGGGGTCTTGAGCATCAGCATGCAACACATGCAGAATGATTCTTGTGTCTGCTTCTTCCTGCGATGAACACAAATCACAGTCTGGAGTAATACTCACTGATTCACCGTCCATGGTCGTTAACAAATAACATTCTCTATCTTTCACGAAGAAGATTTTCTTTCCTTGGAGATGAACTGCATATTTATCAGTGCACCATTCATCAAAGATAAGTTGTATCAATTGTTTTTTGTTTGTTGAATTTGACATGAATGATTTCCAATCAGATGGAGTTTTTGTCTTTGGGCCCTGAACCAAAAAGACAACAGCTGTTCCTCTTCTATTTCTCTCCAATCCTTTGATGGAGTCTTCATGGTAGGAATCCGTTACAAAATCCACTCTTGTTGATCTTGGAAGCGTGAAGAAAACCTTTTCAGCTAGCTTTTCAAATGTATCAGGAATACTAGTGAGGGATTGGAGTAAAGCATTTCCGTCAACAATGTGCACAGCATCATCAGAGATACTGTCATGCCTCTTTGCATCAGTCTCCAGGTAGTGCAGAAGTTTAGCTTTGTCTGTTTTAACTGGGAAGCCATCTGCTGTTGCTAAGGCCCATGGGACAGGGGATAGTGGGAATGACAACGTTTTTTTCAAATCAATGTCATGCTGCTCACTCAGGAGAACCAACTGAGCAAAAACGTTTCTCTCTGCTTTTACTTGGACAAGTTTGTTATCACTACTTTTTACTTTCTTTGTTTCAGATAGTGATGAGAAAGTTTTCAACTTCTGACGATGGATTGGATCATGGAAACTTTTTTTCTTCTCAACCAATCTCTCTGTCACAAAGTCATCCATGGCTCTCTTTCCTTGCTGATCAGCTGTCAGCAAATCTTTTGACACATGCTCAGGAGCTGGAATCCCAGAAGATAGACAATACAAATCATTCTTGTTGTCAATTTTAAATGGATTGATGAAGGAATCGAAAGCCTTTACTACCAACTGCACATCATCCTCAGACTTTTGCATTTGTGATGGTCTTGTCTCTTTATGTGCCGTTGTTTCAGACGATATCATATCCACCATATCCAAAGTCGCTTCCACGTAGCTTGCTCTGGTATGTCTTGTCATTGCCCATCGATAGTATGCAGGATAGTTTCTACTGAATCCAATGATTCCCCCAGATGTTTTAGCATGTCTGTTTATTGTCTGTTCAATCGTAATGTCAACAGCATTTCTTGAGGCAGGGATTTCCGATCTGCAGACACTAAATCCATCTCTTCTCAATAGTTCTTCTGCTCCAGGGTGTGTCCTGTGGAGATTGAGAATCGACATCAAATAGACAGGAACGTATCTTGCATAATTGAAGTGATCATAGGCAAAGAACAATGGACAGAGCTTTTGAAGACTCCAAACATGTAGATCAAGATCATTCATCTTTGTTGCTCGTACCATCATTAGTATAAGCCAAACCTTGTCCATGTAGCTGAGCCAAAATTGTGCTGTTTTCCCAAGTTCCCCTTTCCTTCCAGATTCTTTGAATCTTTCATACTCTTGATGTAGCAATATACTAGCCTCATTCTCAGTTGTTGTCTTCAAAGTGTCGAAGTTCTGGGCTTGTATCAACGTGTCCAGTAATGGCTTGATACTATCTTGACTCTGTGATCTTAGAAAAGCTTGAAGAAGTAGTCGTTCTAAGGCCTCGAGTACAAGCTTGTGTACTCGCATTGCACGGTTGAAGTGTTTTCCTGACATAACCTTTGCAATAGAACCGCTTGCACATATACCAGATTCTATGATTATTTCAGAGAATCCACTTCCTTCCATTTTCTTCCCAAGAGCTCCGAATATAGCACAAAGGATGTGAAATACTCCAAGGCGTACTATCACATTCTCAAAGTATCTATTTTGCCATACTATGGAAAAGGCTTTCTTTGCAACGGCAAGATCAAAAGTGACAATAGTGTACACCTGATTTAACTGATCACTTGCATCTTTTGATATGGTCAGGATGTGTTGAACAGTTGCGTTCTCAGTCACTGGAGCATTCACAGGAGCCATGTAATCAATAACTGACTGCTTCTTGTCTTCTTTCTGGCTCACACTGGACAACCATCCTGTCCAGCCTGGGACTTGCCCTGACTTATGAATTCTGCAAAGAAGCCAAAGAAAATCGGATCTTGCTGCTTCAAAAAGACTTACAGGGTCATCTGTACATGTTATTTGGATATCCAGGTTTGGCTCAGGCTTTCCTTTCAAATAGCAAGGTAACAGTGGTATTTCAATGGGATTCACAGATCTAGCTTTTTGTTTTTTGGACGGACCATGTGTTGACTGCGGCTCTGTGGCAAGTGGTTCTTCATCATCCCTTCTTTCTTCATGAATGATAATACCATGAGCTGTGTGTGTTGTTCCTCTTCCTGAAGGTGTTTCTTCATTGAGATCAAAGTTATCCCAACAAAAATGAACAACTGCTGTACGTCCTGGCACTATAGAAGGTGGAAGAATGGAATTGCTAGCTGTATTCTTGTTGCAAATTGATGTTTCCAATTCAAGATTTTGAGAATAAAACTGACAATGTCCTAGCCGATTAAGAAGCGTCAATATCTCTGCACTGCCAGTCCAGTGTCTGATTGTCATTGCAAGCAACAGGTGCTTTGGTAATGTCCACTTGCCATGGGTGGCAGCAAAGCACAGATCCTGGCTGAAGGAATCAACAAGTCGCTTTGTTCTGGTGCTGCCGGAGGAGTAGACCTTACCAGATATGAGTTGAGCCAAAAAATCAAGGAGAAGAAGTGGAAGTGCTGAAGAACCATCTCTGAGATCTTTGACTGGTGATGGCCATGGAAGGGCAGTACAATTCTTGTGTGCTTCTAAGATTGATCTTCTCAAAATAGCAGCTGATTCTAAAACTCTTTGTTCGTCGGATGCAGCCACCTCAAATGCAACTTCAACTGTCTTCCCCTGAAAAACACTGTCAGCATAGACAAGATTACTGTGGTAGTTTGGCTGCCAAAAGCTAATTCTGCTGCCGAAATGTCTTTGGATCTTATCCTTGAGTTTACATGTTTTGTACCCATCATTGTGCACATGAGGACTGTGGATTAGTATGTAGTTTAGGTACTTCTCCTTCAGCATAGTCATCCGTTCAATCTTGCCCTTTTGGATGATGTTCTCTTCTATATAGAAACACAGATAGTTGAATGCTGTTTCATGAGCATCTAGGATATTGTTGAAGTCATCTTCGGGCCTCCTATTATGTCTTTCTGCAGCTTCTGCACGAGTGTAGTTACGTCTGCAGACATTGTGATAGTGGGCTTCTTTGGCAACAAGATCTGATCCAAATATGTCACATAGAAGAGATTCATCTTGTTTTCTTTCAGCGGCGTCAACTATTGATTTGGCAGCTGTTTCAGTAATACACTTTACAAGTGGTTGGTGAGTGTTTTTATATTTTAGTAGACCTTTCCTGCAGAAGATACATTTATCTTTTGGAAATAACACCCCTGAAAATGTATCTGACCGTCTTCTCTTTGGATGAGGTTCAATTGAATTGTTGATGAGACTTGTATTTGATCGCCTTTTCAAACGGTTGATGTTTGTGAAGTTTTGATAGCACCATCTGTGAAATCCATGATTTTTTCCATTGAGAGTTTCTGGTATTAAGTCACAAATATCATCTAGTCTGATATTTAGGATCTGTCTGTGACTGTCTGAACTGAACTGTCTCTCTTATCTTGCTGGAGCTTTGATCTGTCAAGTGCCTCACTAGGGTTTCTTCATTTTGCTTGTAATGGATGATGCATTGTAGTGTTTCAGTTTCACAGTTGTCTTCACTTGATGCTTCAAGTGTGTTGTTTATAGACATCTGGATGAACCTAAAATGAAGGAAATTTAATATTTAGTCAGGTTTGACGAATTTACAAAAGTAGGCATTAATTTGTATTTTGACCGTTTGAGGGTGTCAGCAGAAGTTTCTTTAACAGTAGTTGTAAGGAAAATAGTATCTAAGAGAAAAGTTTTGCAAGATTCAGTTTTGAAAATGTGTACTTCACAGCAAATTTTAAATGGATTTGTTTGCATTATTAACAATTATTAGTGATCTTAAACATTATAGGTACATATCTTTTGAACTATTGAGAGTGTATTTAACCCCTAATGTTCAAATAAACATTATTATAATTTTTGCATTTCATCACATATCATGAAATTAATTACTGTTTACACATTTTATTCATCAGAATTGGTTGTATGTCACTTTCATAGTTCTTTTACAGTTTCAGTCACTGAAAGAAGTAAGAATACTCACCAAATTAACAGTAAAGCAGCATACATGAATTGGCAAAAAAGTCGTCTGCTGTCAGGCAGACATGTTGATTGCTGTAAGGGGAGATGTTAGTGTAATTTGTCACAAAAATATCTATCTTCAACACCAACCCACAAAGTATTATTCCATTTACTAAATAGGTAATTAATTCATTTAACTAATTTAAGATTTCATTGCTTTGTAACAAATGATCCTGAAATTCTTGCAGTATGTTTTGATAGTCATTTGGACTCAATCTATGATGATTCGGCATAAAGGTTCGAGAAAAATGCCATAACTCCTCAATATGAATGAATTTCAAAAGGGCAAAAAGTCTTATAAAGTCTTTTCTATAAGTGAAATATAGTCCTAAGAAAGTATTATATCATTTTAAAGGTGTTTGAGAAGAAATTCTACCGAAAGGCATTACTGGCCAGAAAGAGCAGAAAAACAGCTTTAAAGTTTGATTTTCCCCATACCCGCAATGTATTTTTCAAAACTAAAGTCGTTTTGTACCTTTAACTGGTTAATAAATCATGAATATCTTTATCATTCCTGATAGAGAACATCCATATGAGTGTATTTTTTTTAAATATGAAAAATCCAAATTTTTCAAAATTTTACCCCCCTGACCCCCTTTGAGGGGTCAGGGATCGAAAAATACCCCGCAGCCAGACTGCAAACACATGGAATTTGAATGTACATATGATAAGCTTTCAGAAAAATATAGTCTTCAAAATTCCCCCAGGGGGGGCAGGGTCACCTATCCCAGCCCATGGACTATTAATGATATGATGCTCTAAATTAAATCATCCCTGGGATTTTTGATCAGGAATGTTTTGTTGAGGAAAGTTGCTCCCGATGCAGCGTGTGCTCGTAGCTCAGACTCTCAGATTACCCAATGACAGTGTTTCCTTTGAAATTTCAAATTAAGTTCTGGAGCACATAAATGAAAAAGGATGTTTAAAGAGCAAGGTACAAAGACACATTTTCCATCATCTTATGTGTCAAGGCAGATGATTTTATCAAAGATTTCCTGATGAAAAATTCAAGGGGGGATAAAACATAGTGTGTTTGACCATTTGGCCCTGGGTATACTTTTTTGGTAAAAAAAATGCAACTTATCATTTCTTATGCATCAAATGAACTTATTGTCATGCACATGCAATTAAAGCACTTCTAAATGCAATGTAATATAGATTCTTCTTGTTAAGCTGATAATGCCTATACAGTCAGATGGACTTGTGCAAAGTGTCGGTGTATATGACCAACAATCTCTAGACATGTAACAACTTTTTTATTTTGGAGAAAAATATTCTTTCTTAAAAAAAATGCAGTTTTTTTTACACTGGGGATTTACACCTTGGCTATTTATATAGGCTTTTGGGTTCATGCCCAAACCTGTTTTTTTCTTTTTCAAAAGTGCATAGGTATAAGCTACAATGATATTTATATGGTTACATCTAAGTCAACAAGGGCCAAGTGGCTTACCCAAAAATGCCTCTTATATTGACATCACTTTATAGGATGAAACATGTTTCGGCATACATTTTACCATGCAGACCATAAAACAAAAACAAACTTTTGACAACTTTGAGCTTAAATGATAATGTTATTATCTTTAGTAGGCCGTATGAACTGCACATGGTATTTTTTGTTTCATGTATGATTTATTTGCTATTTGGAATTTTATAGATCTGTTTTTCATTTATTTATAGCATTAATGAGAAGAAGTTTATTGTGAACATTGCCCCTTTAAGAAGATACTATCCTGCATGATCTTACAAAGGTCTTGGTGGAATGTTGAAATAATTAATCTAAACTTAGTAAATAAGTATCACTGTTGTTATTCACCCGATTAATACTATTGCTAACCAATAATACATTTGTGCATATTGACTTTGACATGTAATAATATATAAGACATCTTACACAACATACTAGTATATATATATACAATGTACATGACATTGGTAAATAAATGTAACTTTACATTAATGTGTGGGAGATAGAGGTGTTTACATTGTATATGTGTTTATATTGCAGATATTTCCTTCAACTTTTTGTTTTCCATTTGTAATGAATATTTCATACAAGTATTCATACATGATATTCAATTAATAATTTTTGACATGTATTTAGTATCAGTTGCAATAATAAGTTCCTCAAATAGAAACTGATCTATTATGATATGTTATTTTGCATCTTTCAACTAAGTCAAAGCATTCCTCAGCCATGACTAACATATTTCTAAAAGTGATTGATAATGATCAGAATGTTCATTTTTTTATTTCAGAGTGAAGTTGTTATTTTTCACTTCAGAACAAATGTCTCTCTATATATATGCATCCTGAATGAAATAATCTGATCCCTGAAATGTTTAAGTTTTATTTTCACTAAACCACTCAAGCATGGATTTGAATTTCAGAATTGTTGTGCATAACTGTAACTTTCTTTGAATAATGTGTCTCCTAAAGTCGACTCTAAGAACTGAAGTCAATCTTTTGTGTATTCATTTCATGAATACATGAACAGCTCTGTAGAAGTTATTCTTTGTAAAAGCATTTTGTATTGCACTTTTTCTAAATGTGTACATAATTTTATTTGTAAAATATTTTGTTGGTATTATGGAAATAGATATTTAACCATGATAGTGTGATTACAAAAAATTTAAAATAATAAGTTTTTTTATAAAGAAAGTATCTAAAACAGTAAGTAGCAGTCGTAGTGTTTGAAAAAAAACACAAGACATATGCCATTCATATCATATATTGATTTCATATCAGCAACATCATAATTATCTTTATTGTGTTTCCTTTACAATCACAACGTTTTATGTAAAATTCAATTGGAGAAAGACAAACTCATTTCTTATCAAACATTTATCAAACACAATTTTCAGGACTATAAGGACAACTATTTAAGGACTCATTTTAAATCAATGTTTTTACTTGATGACTTGCATCTGTAAATAAATTCTATCATATCACCACACATAATTCCTTATTTCCTTCTTTCAGGCCCAACCACAGCAGGAGTGCAAATTCTCCACATAGCCATAGGAACATCCATATCATCGTTTTTCTGTATCATTCTTTTAATATGTGGCTTCTACCACCGGCGGAAATTCCGTAGTGAAAGGACGCCCCCTGACCACGATCACGTGGAGGTGCGGTATGTGTCAGCACCGACAGGGTGCAACACGACAGATAGACTCCTCATGGAGGAGAAAGCACAGGAGAGTCCTCGGTGTCAGAAAGTCTCCATGGTATGATGTCGGCTCTCACTAGTGTACATAGACAACTCATACATACATACTACATGTCAACACAGGCAGCAAGCAATCGTGTGTATCTATCTATCTATCTATCTGTATATCCATCAGTGCGAGCATGGGCACCACCGCTTTCTGTGTATGCGATGGGAAACACAGAGAACATGAATGAGTCTGTGTATTATCTGTTTGACCTTGAAACCGTGTATTCATCTGTTTGACCTTGAAACCGTTTCAGTATACGTGAGGCCCTCATCTACCTGTGTGTGTGTCTATGTGCACACATACGTGTGTATATATATTGTATGTGCACATGTGGAGTGTTCATCCAAGGAGTATTCAGCCATCTCAGTATACCTACCTGTACATATATAGTCCTCGGAGCTGGATAGTCCTTCTGGACAAGTGATATGAAGGCCAGATTGAGTTGTTCTCCATTAACAGTCGATATGGAAGGATATTCACACCTCTGCTCAAACAGGTGACAGTGCCAGTTAAAGTCACTTTCAGTATACAGACCTGCATACAGTCTACCAAGCAAGAAGCTCCTGTTTTATGTGCTCCTTTGAATGAAAAATTTACAAATTTCTACCTATGTAATTCAGCATAATATGTACATAATAGGATATCCCTTTTCACAATGTGATTATAAGGTCAGTATGTGCACTACAATATACCTATACTTTCTTGTATATATATATAATATATGACCTCAATGACCGATCAAGGAATATTGAAAAGGGTTCATGTATTGAAAAGTGGGGGGTTCACCTTTTTATTCTTGAGTTTTGTATAAGAAAGTATGAAAACGGAGGGGAAAACTACCCCCAAACCACTTTCGATCTGCCAATTGACCTTCTTGATCTTTGTGCAAGGATCTTCGTGCACGACCAAGTGGAGTGGACATCCTCAAATTGAGCATTACACTGTGCAGCTGTCTACATATCATGGATGACCCTTGACCTGATGATCATTTTGCTTACACAGACTGCAAATTGTGGATGTTTAAGCTTTGAGAACACAGAACAAGAGGACTGTATCGTCAATTCAACTTCATCCTTTTAGTTAATTTTGTTACATGAGATGGTTACAGAGACTTGTACTTAATTTTTTATATGAATTTTTTAATTGATTTTTAATATATTTACCTTCAACCACAGAGACATTTTCTATTTAATGAATGATGAGATATTTCATTCAGACTATTCATTTCAATAGTTTGTGGTGAATCATATGTCTACAACTTACTTTTAGCTCATCTGGCCTCGAAGGCTGATGGGCTTACGGCATGGCATCATCTGTAAACTTTCACTATTATGACAGAATCAATAGATAATGGATGGATTTTGTGATCCCCTATAAGAATAGCCTTGTGACCTGTCGGATGAATTAATTTAAATCTGAAGAGCTACAGAGCCAATGGCTGTTAATTTGTTTATGTTTCATGCTCAACATTTTGATTATGTCAGCAAGTATATTCGTTTTAGTCTTTTTTTTTATAGGAATGGAGACCAAAAGACAGTTTATTGGCAATGAGTACAGAAAGGAAATGCATTAGAATTTTTTATTTCATTATTTCTGTGGTTAAACATAACATACCCTTGTTATCTGGATGTAAACAGATTTTGGTTACATAAAAGGAAAAGACACTAATGATGAAATGTATTTGAGGGAGGTAATTATATGATGTAAAAAAAGTTTCACTTTTCAGGAGACATATTGAAAATATTTGAAGAAGATAAAGATATAATATGATAAAAATTAGCACATATACATATATTTATAGCTTATTTTAAAGAGGTTCAGAAAAAACTAAGAGCAAACAATCAAGCAGAAAGATGTCTTCCTTCAAGTTTCAGCTGAGCCAGTCAGGTGTGGTCAAACTACACAGAAATCCAAGACTATTTTTTAAAGCTTATTTTGCAGTTTTTAGTTCATGAAATATGCAAAATTGGTTTTAGCTGTACAAGGTGTATGAAGTCTTTAAGTACGTTCTCATCTCTTTTAGTATATAAGCATGGAAAATATCGTAGTTGAACTTCATGAAGTTACTATTTCCTCCTGTCATGACCGTGGGTTGTTTCGTGAAGTTACTATTTCCTCCTGTCATGACCGTGGGTTGTCTTCATGAAGTTACTATTTCCTCCTGTCATGACCGAGAGTTGTCTTCATGAAGTTACTATTTCCTCCTGTCATGATCGAGAGTTGTCTTCATGAAGTTACTACTTCCTCCTGTCATGGCCGAGAGTTGTCTTCATGAAGAAACCATTTCCTGCTGTCATGACCGAGAGTTGTCTTCATGAAGTTGCAATTTCCTGCTGTCATGACCGAGAGTTGTCTTCATGAAGTTACTATTTCCTCTTGTCATGACCGAGAGTTGTCTTCATGAAGTAACCATTTCCTCCTGTCATGACCGAGAGTTGTCTTCATGAAGTTACTATATCCTCCTGTCATGACCGTGAGTTGTCTTCATGAAGTTACAATTTCCTCTGTCATGACCGTGGGTTGTCTTCATGAAGTTACTATTTCCTCTTGTCATGACCGAGAGTTGTCTTCATGAAGTAACCATTTCCTGCTGTCATGACCGAGAGTTGTCTTCATGAAGTTACTATATCCTCCTGTCATGACCGTGAGTTGTCTTCATGAAGTTACAATTTCCTCTGTCATGACCGTGGGTTGTCTTCATGAAGTTACTATTTCCTCTTGTCATGACCGAGAGTTGTCTTCATGAAGTAACCATTTCCTGCTGTCATGACCGTGGGTTGTCTTCATGAAGTAACTATTTCCCCCTGTCATGACCGCGAGTTATCTCCTGCTGTATGTGTCCACCTGTCATGACCGCGAGTTGTCTCCAGCTGTATATGTCCACCTGTGTTATGCGACTGTGAGGAAACTAGCTTCCATGTGTGTTTGTCAGTTTATATGAGCATCAGAGAACATATTAGGTGTGAAACATTGTTAGTATGATATCCTGATAGGTTTTATATTGATATCCTTACAGTTTCAAATTGATATCCTGATAGTGTCAGGGTTGATATCATGCTGGCATTCATATTGATATTCTGACTGCAATTGGTTTGATGTCATGAATTGTCAGAATGATATCCTGATGGCGTTCGTTTTGATATCCTGATTGTTAGATTGATATACTCATAGCATTCATAGTGTCAGATTGAAATGCTGATCATGTTTGACTGATATCCTCATAGTGTTCAGATTGCTGTCACTGCCAATATTTTCTACTCTCTGCACGATTGAATGAATGAATTCACATGAGACAAATCCTGAATTGATTGTGGATGTTGCTCTTCTAATGGTCAACTGTTAAGGTAATATTTTCCCTAGTTAAACAATGAGTGAGCTGATGACAGAGTGTAAATATATATGTTTAGTTGATTACACAGAGGGAGCTTTGTGTATGAAATATCGACTTGAAGTGTTATGTTTTATCATGAGTTATTGACTAGTTGTGGTATATATGAATATGCCATACAGACAAGTTGTGGTATATGTGAATATGCCATACAGACTAGTTGTGGTATATATGAATATGCCATACAAACTATATGTGGTATGTTTGTTTATGACACACCTACTAGATGCGGCATGTATATATGACATATACTGTCCAAATGTGGTCTGTATATATCTGAGATAATGGTATGTAATTATATTTACATACTGGCTAGGTGTGATATGTCTATATGACATACTTGTTAGATGTGGTATGTATGTATATGTATGTAAGTATTAAACTGTTGCACAACATATGTATTTAACAGATTCCATTTTATGCTCAATCTTTCTGATGAAATATAATGTTCATCTGTCACTTTATTCAGACTAGTGAGAAATTCCCCATTGTATCATAAGCAATACCTATTGAGACAGACTGCAGGTAGTGTAAAGGTGGAAACTCAATCTCAATCATTTATTTATTTCATTTGTATTAGGTAGGAAAGCAAGGTTGCCAGACTGCAGTCTCTTTTACTTTGTAGAAAGAAAAGAACGAGGGAGGGACTTGTACTATTCTGATGTTTCCAGAAATTGAATCTTAACTTAATGGTGTACCACAGAGACAGCTCAATCGTATTCAAGCAATCCTCTGTTTTATTAGCCAAAATCCCTGGCTTCCAGGAGATAGCCCAAGCGGCAAAAAGTTCCAACATTACATATCTCTCTTATTTGCAGCCAATGAAAACATATCTTTAATTCCTTTGTGAGCATCCTTAACGGCCGTATGGTGACATTTTATTTTACTAATCAACCTCAAAAACTCATGAAAAGGTAAAAAGTGACGTTACACTATTTTTGCTGAAGCATACAGACCTGACCAAGGCTTTGCTAATGATTGCTTTGAAGGGCGTCACTGATTGTACAACTAACTTGGATTGCCTCCAATCAAACTTCTACCTTTAATTCCCCATGTATTAGGCTAATGAGAGCTAATAAAACAGAGGCTTGGGATACGACTGAGTTTCCTTTGAGGGGGGTGAATGACATCAAAAAAGGCATGCTGCTTTTCTTTTAGTTTTCAAAACACTGTTTATTTATTAATGTAAGTTGACAAAATAATACTTAGCCAGATGTATTTTAAATTAGCATATGTTATTGAAAGTGTAATTTGAGTTCATCTTTTGATATAGTTAGAAAACATATTATTTAGTAAGTTAGTTTGTTACTTACCTAGATATGACTTATTAAAGTTTTGGAAGGGTTATGTTTACAGAAGAGATTTTCATTTATGTCACTGTTTAGCTTGATGCAAGATAATGTTTTTCAAGACTGCTAGAAAAACAATTGAGCTTCCATTGCGTTCTTCTCATTACATTCTACTATAAGCCTGCGTCTCACTCTACTACATTATCTGCCTGCCAACCTAGCTCCACAGTCATAGAGCAACCTAGATTCTAACTGATAAGCTAAGCTTGTTTTATGATAAATGCAACTAAAAGCAACATTGAAAACCTGAGATAATAAACAAATGTGACACGATTACATTAGAAATGACAATTGCTGTAATTTAGTACAAATTCTTGTACTTTTATCCCTTGCAGAATTCAAACCCACACCATTTGTGTCAGTATGCCATTGCCAGCACTGTCCATAAGTACAGTTAGTATAACCATACTATTGAAGATACATTGCTATCTTAGATATGGCAGAGAAATACTTTAACTCAACCCCTTAACTGTCTGAAAATTTTCCAATTTTCATCTTTTAGAACAACTTGTTGGCAAGGCAGACATTTCCCGTAATTTGTATCAAGGTTCAATTTGTAAATTCACCTTGAATACTGTTTCAATATCAATTAAGTATAGTGATATTTTGATTTCATTTTGATTAAAATGTTGGTTATAAGCACTGACATTGCAATTGGACAATTAATTGATCATGTCAAAAGTTTGTGCTTTATCTTGTTTGTTTTGATTGGTTTCCAACAAGTCCCATTTAGCTACAGAGGCGCTATTTTATTTATTGATACATTTTAAGAGGTAAAACAGTTTTAGAAAAACACCTGTCGAAGGTTTAACACCAGTACTGTAGTCAATAAATCTTGACCTGCCCACATAATCTCTCAAAAAGTGTAAGTCCAGATCTGAAGTGAACTCTACAATAGCCATTTGTCAGAGGCCTTTGTTTGTTATGAATAACATAATTGTTTTGTAGAATTATTTCTTAGAGACTCAATATTATTATGGTTGAAACTTAATGAAATTAAATAGCTGTACAACTCACTCTGATGTGCATTTTAATACACATATTAATTACTTGTCCTACCAAGATCTCAGTCTAGTTTAACTAGCTATAATGAATACCTCCCTTAGTCCTCATGTGAGGACTTAGGGGATGTATACATTACAGCAAGTTTTAACTAGATTGACCAAGATCTTTGTTTAACTGTATATCAAACAAGCTAGACAGGAAAAGTTAATATATCTCTCTTGCATGTAAAATATTTAAAAGACTTGAGGTATTTTTCCATGCTTGATCTTTGAATGTTTGTGTAGCCTATTAGAGAGAATGAAAATATTATTCTTGTTGGTATTTACACATGTGTACATTGCAGGACATTGTCAAATCAACGAGGTATGTTACATGTTAAGTATGGATGGTGAGTGGTAGAAAGGTGAAAGGTATTACTATTAACAAATAACTAATATGTATAATAAATTTATAAATATTTGCAACAGTCTTGTTGAGTTATTTATTCATGACAACCAGCATTGCAAGTTTTATTTGAATCAGACACTTTTTCAAAATATCCAGCACTGCAAAAAATGTTGATCTTTTTAATGATAACCGGAAAGTGACCTTTAAAAGAATCATCGACAAGTGCTTTTTATGTCATGTAAGTCAAATTTGTTATGAAGACAACTGTTATTTATGAGCATTTGCAGAGTTCAATCATGTCCAGTTTTCTTAAAGCATAAGGCTTGAAGAATGGTTACACATGAAACAGCTATGAATAGAAACAATTTTGTTTCTCCATTTCTAACTCAGATAGTATGTGCTCCTATTGAACAGAGGTTAGCCTAGAAAGATGTTATGACTTGCGCTACCTATGAATGGCAAAAGATAAAATCGAAAGCAGACGAACACTCAGATGACTGACGCTATTTATTGAGGACGTGATGCAAGGAGCCCCTCTCTCAGATGCATTGATGTTAGCATTGTTCTGAACAGAAGCTGGACCACAGAGACTAAATGATACTTACTGATAAAGAGTGACTAATGGAAGCGCAAATACATTCAGACTTGATTTGTTTGAAATGACAATAGACTCTGATAAAAGAGCTTGAATCCTGTGATTCCTCCTATCTTCACTTCTTACACACTTACATGTACCTAAATACTGAATATAGCAGAATTATTGGCGTAAATCTTCCCTCTGGGACGAAACGGAGCCCCTATCTTCATTCCTTGAATGAGCCAGCAGAAGTCTAAATAAAAATAAAGAGAAAAAACCTAAGCCATATTCACCATTAGTGGTATGCAGCTCCTCTCTTCACTCCTGGAGTTGTCTCCCTTTGACTTTCCATGTGGCAGCCTCATATTCTCTTCTGCTAGCCTGAGAGATGGAAGCCATTCAGAAGTCTGAATAATTTCTTCAATTTCCTCCTCATGTGCTGTGTTTTTTCTTGGATTCTATGTTATGTGATATCGACATTGGGTCTTAATAGACAACCGCATTCCTTTTTTGTGTCTTTGAACTGTGTTTTTTGTGACTTGTGAATTATTTTTTTGTTCTATGACTGTCGGCGTTTTTTCCGCGAAGTTCTGTCTTTTGTGTTTTCGTAATGGCTACCCAACGTAAATGTGTGTCTTGTCAACGTTTCATGTCGGATCGCGATCCTCATTCTCTTTGTGTTTTGTGTGATAAAAACCCTATTTGTTGCCCAGAAGCGCGATGTCTTTTGTGTAGCGATTTAGACCAGGATACGTGGGCTAAACTGTGTGAATTACGTGCTAAGAAAGTGAAATCTCTTTACAATGCTCCTCATTCCCCTTCCCCAACGGTGGATGGTCATAATTCGGATTCTCCTATCCCCCCATCGGGAACAGTAGCTAAACCCACGACTAATTCCAGTGATTTAACGGCTTTTCTCACTTTGTTTAAACAAGAGATGTTTTCCTCTTTTCAAACTAACTTTAAAGAGATGGAACGCAAGAATGATGAGAAGATCGCCTCTTTAAAAAAGTCTCTCTCCAAATCCCTTTCGAGTAGCTCGGCTAAGGGCAGGTCTTCACGGAAGACTCCGTCCAGTTCTGAATCGTCCTGTGGTGATAAACTTAAGCCGTCCAAACGGGCCGCCGACCCTAAGGACACGGCAGTTACGGCGGGTGATACTTCCAAACGGCAGTGTTTACCGGGATCGGGCCTGCCTACGGATGGTCATGGTGACCATGTTGTGAAGACCTGAGCCGTTCTGGCGACTACTCTGTCACAGATCCACACGTAGTGGACGCGGTTAACCTGTCCGTACCTTACTCTGGGACGGTTCGGGGCGGGTGTCGCGTGCTGGGCGATCAGCCCGTCAACGGCTCTAATGCCACGGCTACTGGCCCAGTCCAGGATGCCATTGACACCGGTAGCATGCGTGATCCGTGTCCTGACTCACTGACGCAGCAACTCTCCACGGACGGCACGGGCCTCTCGGGGGCAGTAGGTCACGGCTCGAGTGACAGTGTCGACAGACAGGTGCCACTTGATTTCGTCAACGTTTCTAATCCGCCGTTCCTCCCGATCTTGACTGACTTAGACTCGGAAGATAAACAGCCGGTAGATGTCAAGCTCCACTGCTATGAAGGATTAGCCACATTCCCGCCGTTGATTCTTCAGACATCCCGGACTTAGTCCCGAACTGGACTTTTGTTGAAAAAATTGATTTTTTATACAAGCTCAAACCTTGTACACGGCCGTCCTCAGTTGATGAGATCTTAGAACAGCCCTTACCTGAGGAGCTTGGATCGACTGGTGTCCTGCCTCCTAAGCGTGCTCCAAAACGATCTTTACCTCACTAGACAGTGGTCAAGATTGGTCTGGATATTATTAACGCTAATCTCGCCAAAGCCAAGGATGCGTCATCTTTATCTAAGCTTCCTCTAAAACAATCCTACGTAATTCAAGATCCGGTACTACCGGCTGCCGCACCAGATGTTGACAGAGATTTCGCTCGCCTCAATGCTAGACCCCTTCAAGGGGATAAACTGTCGGTTCCTCGCAAGGACATGAAGGATTTAGACGCCGCTGCCAGGAATTCTGTTGATATTTTATTATACATAAATTGGTTTGCGGCTGGTGTTAGACAACTTCTTCCGCCTACCTTCCACAGCTATGAGGGTGTCAAGCCTCAGACACTAACTGTCATGAGCGCAGAGGAGGTAGCTCTCGCCCACTCCTTTTTAGATGTAATTTAACATGCCGCGGGGGATGCCACCCAGGCTCAAGATGCTTCCCTTGCTCGCATTACTGCACTAGAGAGATCTCAGTTGTTAGGATCAATCAAGAATCTACCTCTCAACTCTAAGGAGGATCCCTTCCAGCAACCTTTGAACTCTGACTCTATCTTCAACGGACATTGCGCCCAGGCAATTGCTTCTCAGGAGGGCCAGACTAATCGTCATCTCAACCAGCAACTCGCCTTAACTCTCCTAGCTCAAACCAGGAACCAGCGTGGTTCATTCCGAGGTTGTCGTGGACAGTCCACCTCTACACCCCGACCCCCCTCCACCGTTCTGCCTTCGATCGCGCTAGTAAGCCCTTTGAGCGATCTCGGCCTCCTCCTACTAAACCTTTAGACCCCCAAGGAGAGTCATGGTCCTCCTCCCAGGTATAGTTTTCGTGGCAGAGGAAACAGAGGAGCCAAAAATACCTTCCGTCGCCGACTCTTTCCGGGTCAGTCTACCAAGTCTACACCCTTTCGATCTTGCTATGCCCACGGACTCCTCTCTAGATTTCGATTTTGTGACGCCAGTCGACTCCTGTCCAGTGGGGGGTCGTCTGCAACGATTCGCACGGAACTGGCAACTCATCACCCCGGATCCTTGGATCAACTCAGTGATTTCCGACGGATACCAGCTCCAATTTCAGACACGGCCGCCCCTAGCAATTCATCCGATGGGAAGGAGATATTTCTTACAAGGACCGCGTCTGGACGCTGCTCTACTGGCAAAAGAGCAGCTCCTGCTGAAGGAGGCAATTGTGGAACTCTCTCCTCTCGATTCGTCCCGAGGTTTTAATTCTCCAGTGTTTCTGGTGCCGAAACGCGACACGCCAGAGATGCGCATGATCATAGACCTAAAGATCCTCAACAAGGATTTTCTTCAGCTTCCTCCCAGGTTCACCATGAAGTCCCTGAAGAACGTAAGAAAGCTTGTCCAACCGAACAGCAAATTCATCAGCATGGACTTGAAAGACGCATATTTGCATATCCCCATCCACAACCACTCACAAAAGTTTCTAAGGTTCGTCGTAAAGGGAAGAAGATTTCAATTCCAAGTTCTTCTGTTCGGAGTTTCGATCGCGCCTTGGTTATTCACTATGGTCATGAAACCCATCCTACACTTCCTACGCATGAGAGGGATTGCGATACATGGGTACTTGGACGACTTCCTGGGAAGGCACATTTCCACAGAGATGCTAATAAAAACAGACCAAGTTCGCCATACATGTCTTCACTCCTCTAGGATGGATAGTTCACCCGTAGAAGTCCGAGCTAACTCCTACCCCCAAGATCAAGTTCCTAGGTGCTATCCTAGATTCGGAGAAGTGTTTTGTTTTTCCCATACAGGATCGTTGGCTGACAACCCGGAATCCGATTCTCTCTCTTCTCGCCTTGCGAGTCACGTCTCTCAGGAAGTGGATGTCCCTACTAGGATTCGTTACTTCAATCCAGGCCTTCACGTACAGGGGTCGCCTCAACCTAAGGCATACTCAGGCGTGGATCAACGCGAACAGACATCAGGAGTTAGTCTCTCCCATAGTGTGCCCTCTTCAAGTGTGTCGCGAACTGGACTGGTGGACGTGGGAGTCCAATGTTATGACAGGAACGCGATTCACAGATCCTCCTCCGAGATTCACGATATTCACGGATGCAGCAAGGGAAGGTTGGGGAGCCCATATAGATTCGTTGGAAGCACAGGGGATATGGACAGAACAGGAAACTATGTTGCACATAAATTCTCTGGAGCTTCTCGCAGTTATCAAAGCCCTCAAGGTGTGGTGGAGGCTTCTATATCACACAAGTTTGATGATAGCGACAGACAATGCGACAGTGGTTGCTTACATCAACAAGCAGGGAGGGACCAGGTTCCAGGAGCTTACGGATCTAACTCGACAGTTATTCTCCCTAGCAGACCAGTGCAAGACCAATCTCAGGGCCAGACACATTCCAGGCAGGTTAAACGTGCTAGCGGACTCGTTATCCAGGAGCAAACAGGTGATTCCGACGGAATGGACTCTTCACGAGGACGCCTTCCAGTTAATAGTGAACAAGTGGGAAACCCGGTTTTTCGATCTTTTCGCTACAAGTCGAAACTACCAGCTTCCGAATTATGTCAGCCCGAGTCCAGACCCGAACGCTTGGGCAGTAGACGCACTTTCGATATCTTGGCAAGGGATGACAGTGTACGACTTTCCCCCAGTGAAGATCATTCCGGACGTATTAGCCAAAGTCTCGACTCAGGACTGCCTCATTTATCTAGTAGCGCCAGCATGGCCACTGAGAACCCGGTTCCCCAATCTACTGGATCTCTTAACAGATTATCCACTGAAACTTCTGTTGTGGAACGACCTATTGTACCAACCCCTGTTGAAAACCCACGGAAACCTGTCAGCATTAAATCTTCACGTGTGGAGGTTATCGAGGAATCACTCTCATCTAAGGGTTTCGGCCGAGAATCTTCGAGCGCTATTGTCCAATCTGTCAGACCTTCCACATCAAAGTTGTACGACGCCAAGTGGAAGATATTCTCCGGCTGGAGACAGCAAGTGGGACTGTTAGATTCAGCTATATCCATTCCCATGATTGCAGACTTCCTTTGGTTTTTAAGAAACGTTAAAAAGCTAAAGCATGGTACCATCGAGGGCTACAGATCAGCTATCGCATCTGTTTGTGATTTACAAGGTTTATCAGTGGGAACAGATCAATCTCTTCATAGAATACTAAGATCGATTCAAATCAAGGATATGTCTACTCCTTCAATTTTTCCTATCATTATTATTTCTATCATGCAAGCTTAAGACAGCGGTGGATTCAAAAATCTCAAAGAACACTATCTCATCTTGGTTGAGGAAAACCATCGTACTTGCCTATCAATAGGTTGACCAGGATTGTGTTAACGTCAAATTCTCTCCTCACGAGATTAGAGCTCTTGCTTCATCATTATCGGCGTGGAAAACTGTCTCTATCAAAGAACTTGTCTCAGCATGTCAATGGAAAGGATCAAACACTTTCATTTCATCTTACCTTCGAGATATATCTCAATCTCTCGACGGAATCTGTGATTTGGGACCGCTAGTAGCGGCTCAACATGTTACCTCCCCCTAATCCACTTACAAGTACAAGGAAAAAAAAGGGGGGGGGGGGGGGGGGCGGGGTCGTCGGGAGGTTATTGACGACTGACCTCTTCAAGAGTCACCTTGTTGACCATATTGAGAATTGAGTTAAGTTGAAGGTTCACGGTAAAGGTACTACATGTAGTTAATCGCACTTAAGTTGTGGACTGGTATATCCACCAAACTCTATCACCTAGGTAGTATGTCTAAGTATGACGTAAAGCTAGGGATAGCCGGAAGTGACGTCATCAGTAAGGAGATGACGTCGATTAAACCGGTAGTGACGTCATAACGGGTTCGCAAGAACCAGAATATTGTATGGATTACATACTCATAGGTGTGTTGGAGATTACGTCATATTCAGAGATTTATCTATTTTATTAACCAAGTGGTGTGCACTCACTCCAAACAATATTATTTAGGTGAAAGGATAAGTACGGGAGAACTGCATGAGGTGTTGTTGGAGTTGTTTTTAGTACTACAATACATAGATCTAAAGAGATAAATAATGGTCAATTGTAACCTAAAGGATTATTGGCATTAAAGTAAAGGAGTTAACATCCCCTGGATCCCTCCTCCTTTATGTGTAATTCGGGACTACGTTTCGTCCCAGAGGGAAGATTTACGCCAATAATTATCGAACAATTACATGTATTGTTAGTAATTATTAGTAAACGGTAATTTTTCATCTTCTATTCACCACTTATCAATTAATAAAATATAATATTGCCGTATGTTCAATGGATCAAATTCAGTAAGAGTATTGAGAAGAAAAATGTCAATGTAACGGGCCTTTCTTACACAATCCTTATCTTTGAATCAGATCAAATCCATTAATCGTACTTTGCTGTGACCTGACTATTGCTTATTTCCGTCATATCAGGTAAGCAATTCACTCTGTGACGAGGCAAGCAAACCCAATAACGGTTGAATTTATGAAAGGTGACCGATCACAGACAAGGCCATCTGACGACACGACCTCTATAGAACAGTACTTAGATCAGTAATGGTACGAGTGATAGGTTCGATCTGATTTCGATGAGATTGTTGAATGATAAACCAAAATTAACTAGTACAGCATAGCCTATCTATGATATTATCTGAAGTGATTGCAATGTGTGGGTAGTCTAACTGTAACAGAAGAACCTGCTTTTCAACGTGAACTCGGACCACATTGGATAAAAATGCCATCCTCATAGCTTGTTTAAATCTATTTATTCCATATTCTTTAATATATTTTAAGGGGGCAGTAGCACGTTTTTTATAATTTTATATTTCAAAATGTTCACTGATAATTGTAAGTTAATTCTAAATGTATTATTTTGACAGTGTCAAAAATCTCATTTCACAAGCCAATCATCCATTGTCAGAAGACAAAGTATGAAAATTCACATATAATCCATTGGCGGCCATTTTGTGTGAACACCTTTAATTCATTTTTGGTAAGTAAAAGCAATCACATGGCTAAACTTTACGTTAGTTATTTGAATTATTACTGCTCCATTTAGTTTAAATACATTGTATTTTAATTGGAACCAATAAATTTTATTTTCCTGACGTCATCTTATATTCCCCTTACAAAACGTGCTACTGCCCCTTTAATACAGCAATGTCAATGGTTCTGTCGTTGAGTCACGTGTATCACACCAGCTGGTTAATAGATTGTATACCATTTAAACCCTCCATTCTCAAAAGGGATAAAAAAAATCCTTAAAAGGCATTATTTCCAGAAATGTGGACACGTGTTTCAAAATTCATAACTTAGTTTAGTTGGCCTTCGAAGACAGCATGTAATCGCGTTTCTTGTAGCATTTTGAAATAGGGTCTGAGTATGCTGATTTCTGTTCTGTGAGCATAACTCGCTCGAAGCTCTTTGTATACTCCCTCATCTTGCTATCCCGATCACTGTACCCGAGCAAGAGAAGAACAGCCTGGAAGCAAATATTTCAACTCCGCGATGTCATCTTTCGATAGTTTCGATGTCATCACGAATGTGGCTATACAAAAACCAAAGAAAATAAAACCGATATGATATAAACACATAATTACATACAAAGGGGCAAGCATAAAAAAAAGATCATTTACCAATCCCTTTCTTTTGAAATAAATATTGTTTAAACCAAGATCACAATTGGTAGCAGGTATTTATTTAGATCAAGGGTAACTTTTTGCAAGGTATAGAGGGAAAAACTCCTAATTTCTGATCATACGTGACAACTTAATAAACTACACCTTTGAACAAATAACCAAACCATAAAATATATATATAAATTTCCACGTTGAACTGAATGGGGGTAGAATATTTCTGGCCATTCTCTACCCACAGAGGCAGATCAAGTCAAGAAATGCTGATACAGCCTCCGTTACTTTACGCCGAAATTCCTAGGTTCCGGCAGTTTCCCCTGACAGAAAAAAAATGCACCACAATTCATATGAATTTCTTTATCAAGTGACAACGCTTCTCGCATGGAAAGGGTGGTTCATATCACCATGCCTTTGCCATTATTTAGTATCCAAAATGATGATTTAAGAACTGCATCGCTAATTGCACAACTAACTTTTATTGCCTCCAATCAGACATCTCCCATTCTATCCCACAAACTCGGCGTAATATAACAGAGGCTGTATCAACGTTTCATGACTTGATCTGCCTTTGTGGGGAGAAAATGATTTCAGGAGGGATCAGGTAAATAAGTGAGTGAGTTGAGTTTAACATGCTGTATGCAAAATTTCAGTTCTACGGGATCGAAGGTAACTTTGTAACCCACTAAACCGGTCAATTTGATATTGAAAAGATGAAGATGAACTGGTCAAGTTGGTAACTTACACAGCCAGGTAACGGTTTGAGCGATGAACTTGTTGTTGTGCTTAGATTCGGCACTATAGTAACCATACCTACCAGGTAAACCCTTCAATCCGATAAACATGGGAACATGGGACACTGATCTCAACTAGTCAAGAGGAACCAACGAGACGTTCTTTTGTTTACTTGTCATTAGTTCATGTAAACCCAGCTGAACTCTGATAAAAGGTCGTGGTTCTATACTTAGGTTTACAAACCGACGATTAAATATTGTTTCTGATGTGAAATAAAGCATTTTCTCTACTGATTTGTTTGGATTATTGTTTTCGTGTACTAAATCTAAGAAACATGTTAAGTTTAGCTGTTTTTTACCTACTACTTTATGTCTTACTAATTTTTGAAAATAAAATAATTTAAAAATACATCAATACCTAATGGAAGAATAATAAAGCGATAGTTCTCACCTCTCGAATATTGGTTAAGAACCCACTCCTTTAATACAATGACTACACAGTGTGTGTACGTCTATATATACATGGATCGTCCTTTGTCTGAGATGTATATTGTGTGTCAGCATGGTATACATGCGAACATATCCAGAACATTCGTGTTAAAATAAGAACACGACGACTAGGTTTTTAGCTCACCTTTACAAAGTAAATGTGAGCTTATGTCATGGCGCTTCGTACGTCGTCCGTCTGTCTGTCCGTCCGTCCGTCCGTAAACTTTCACGAAAAAGACTACTCATCCTAAACGAATTCAGATATCATTCTGAAATTGTAGTATGTTATACCCATGGTGATTCCCCACAGAAAGGTAGACGTTTCAGTTTTGAGAATCCAAGATGGCCGCCATGACAGCCATATTGAATTTTCATTTAGATTTCATGAAAAAGACTACTCCTTCTAAACGAATACAGATATCATTCTGAAATTGTAGTATGTTATACCCATGGTGATTCCTCACAGAAAGGTAGACGTTTCAGTTTTGAGAATCCAAGATGGCCGCCATGACAGCCATATTGAATTTCATTTAGATTTCATGAAAAAGACTACTCCTTCTATACGAATACAGATATCATTCTGAAATTGTAGTATGTTATACCCATGGTGATTCCTCACAGAAAGGTAGACGTTTCAGTTTTCAGAATCCAAGATGGCCGCCATGACAGCCGTTTTGAATTTTCATTTAGATTTCATGAAAAAGACTACTCCTTCTTTACGAATACAGATATCATTCTGAAATTGTAGTATGTTATACCCATGGTGATTCCTCACAGAAAGGTAGACGTTTCAGTTTTGAGAATCCAAGATGGCCGCCATGACAGCCATATTGAATTTCATTTAGATTTCATGAAAAAGACTACTCCTTCTAAACGAATACAGATATCATTCTGAAATTGTAGTGTTATACCCATGGTGATTCCTCACAGAAAGGTAGACGTTTCAGTTTTGAGAATCCAAGATGGCCGCCATGACAGCCATATTGAATTTTCAATTAGATTTCATGAAAAAGACTACTCCTTCTAAACGAATACAGATATCATTCTGAAATTGTAGTATGTTATACCTATGGTGATTCCGCACAGAAAGGTAGACGTTAAAATTTTGAGAATCCAAAATGGCCGCCATGGCAGCCATATTGAATTTTCAATTAGATTTCATGACAAAGACTATTTCTCCTAAACCAATCTAGATATCATTTTTATATTGTAGTATGTTATACCTATAGTGATTCCGCACAGAAAGGGAGATGTTTCAGTTTTGAGAATCCAAGATGGCCGCAATAGCAGCCATATTGACTTTTCAGCCGCAGATGACACATCATTATTATTAAATTTTAAAAGTCTAATATTGATTTTAAGTTTAACATTAAACCCGATTACTGATTAGTATGTGGAATATAACCCCACCGACCCCTAGTCACGTGAGTCATGTAAGGGGTTTCCTGTATGAAATCGTGACGGGTTTACTTCTCGTAATAAAAAAAAAAAAAAAAAAAAAAAAAAAAAAAAAAAAAAAAAAAAAATTATTAAATTTTAAGCTTTAATCAAGTGATCACTGGCACCATATAAATTCTCTAATTTGAACTTACTAATCATAATATTATCTAAAATATGGAATATTTAAGATTGTCATGCAAGTTGTTCTATATTTTTAAGTGTTTCTAAAAAAAATTAAGATGAAAGACAAACATAATTGATTAATTTGTTTAAAATCTTTATGGCAACTAGCTGCAAAAACCAAATCACATTAAACATGTTAAATTTTAAACAATGGTTTCTCCCTTATATTCCTTTAAATACCACACATAAGGGGTCAACCAGAGTTCAGATATTCCACTCTGTTGTCTAATACACATCCCAAGGCAGGCTGCTAGCATCACAGTGTCAGCTGCTAGTCTGTTGCATAATCAACCTGACCCAATTGATATGGTAGAGCATTATGCTATATGGCCATGGCCCATGTGTATGCAATAAAAGTTATGGACTTGTATTCTCATGACAGTGATATGTTCTTTCTAAGAATAACAACTTACACAAAACTTGTCTACAATAAGCTTTGTGTTTAGCAATCTACATGATAAGTTGATGTGGAATGAATATGCAGATGAAAATCGAAAAGGGTTTAGTAAGAAAAGTAAGGAAATTTGATTTGTCATATCTCTCTGTTGATTTGACAATGCAAATTTTTTTACCATTATAGTACTGTATGAGTGTTAAATAAATTGATACTTTAATGAAAGACATCTCATGGTCACTTGACATGTAAATATTATGTGAACAAAATAAACGTGTCTTATGCATTGCTGTGTTTATGACTTTCCTCTCAATCAGTCATTCATTTTCCTTGAAAAATCTGCACTTTTGGGACTCTCAATATCCCATGCAGCATAACCATCAGTGAAATAATCTTGAAATCATATTAATGATTCACTACAAAACAAATGTAAGTGCCCACCATCCTGTAAGTAATGAATGACATTTAAATGGATACACCTAAACCAATCAAGATATCATAATGAAATTAATACGGATGCCCACATAAAAGTAGCATTTTGAAGATTAAAAAGTACAAGATGGTCACCAATTCAGCCATAGATATACAAAAAAGTTATACAAAAACCTACTGCTTGTTAACTTATCATGATTATATCATTCGTGTATTAATGTTTGTTCAAGCTCTAGTCGTTACCAAAAGAAGTCTAGAATTTTAAAAGATAAAAAAATCATGATGGCAGCCATAATCAATTATATAAAAGATGGTTACATGTATAATTAAACCATTTTACCACATCATTCATTTTAAGGTGAGCTTCTGTACCCTCGGTACTTTTATTTAGGGTATCGTTATGTACTATACGGAAAGGTATGTTGTAATGACAAATGTATTAGAATAACGTTATTGACCAATGGAAGGAGTCAAGCATACACCCAGCGTCCATGGATTGGAAGTAAATTAGTGAAGCCTAATGCACATAATGAGGCATGATTCATATTTGGGAAAATGCCAACTACATATGTGAGCAAATATACCGAGTGTCGTGGGTAAGTTGCAAAGAAAAGATTGACGAAGAACCTTGCATTTAAGATTATACTCATTTTTCCACCGTTACAAAAACGAGATCATCTACGTTTTCCAGGCCTCTTGTGCAGATTTATCAGAACGAAAGCGCTGAATTATCGAGAATGATATGATGAAATACAACTGAAATGTCAATGTAACTACCTCTAAGTGACTTAAACATGCCAAAGGCACCAATGTGTCAGTTTTAGATTCCGAAATTTTTAGTAAAGTTTTGACTTCCTAATAAGTTCTTGGTAATCGATATGGTAATTAAGTACCTTATTTGCTTTTAACATACGCATAGCAGACCATGTTACAGCTTTTATAATAAGCCATTTATATTCTGCTCACTATTCAAACGTTTATCACTTTGGAATATGCCATTTCTCTTCAACAAAGTCAGACTATGAACCATGAAGTATCACAGGTGACGGTCTCGGGACATTTTCGGTTCACAACTCCGAGATCCATTATTCTAAGACTCCACGACCTAACACTCCAAAACAGTTGTGACTGATGGCCGATATCAGATTAGTAACAAGAAGAATGGAGGAAGAAAAAACAACAATAACGCCCCAAAAATATATTTTAAATATATACCATGAAACTGGTCCAATTGAAATCTTCAAATAGAAACACCAATAAGATTTGTAGATTTACCTTGGACGGAGGTACAGAGTTCAAATCTATGTCTCCCATTCCACTTCGTGGTAGAGCAAAATATCAAGGGTGCCCACATGTTTTTCGACACTATGGTCTTATCTAAGAAATACCCTCTAAAACGTCATGGCAGTTGATATTTTTTTTTAGGTAGCTCAAGACACAAAATAATGGTCAAACCTCAGTTCCCTGGTTTTCAGTGAAATATTATGCAATATGCAGTACAAACCATTTGAATATATTGACTTTTGGATTTTGAGTGAATGAAATCGGGCGTTTCCGAAACTAGCTCACAAACTAATCTTATTCACGAAGAGGTTGGATCAATATTTAAGAGTTGAGTTATAGTTGTAGGGTGGTAATGACCAGGGATTAAACCCTAAAAGGGATAACAACAATGTTCATATATATGAGAGATGAAATAAATTACGGATATAGAATATGACTTAAAGAAGTGGCTGCACACAGCCATAGGTTTGTAAATGTGATGATTGGGACATGAAGATTGCTTATGTAATGTTGTTGATAATTAATGATAATAAACAAAAACAGTATCATTGCTATTGTTTCAAATCAGTTTGACCTATTTGTGTACATTTTCATAGAAGTGCGTGTTGTGTAGTAAGTCACCATTAGGTGTAAGGATTTATAGGCCTTTATGACATATTTTACGAGCGCTTCGCTCAATTTTTTGCTCTTGATTGTCCTGAGCGGAAGTTACGCTAAGGGAAGTAACTCTAAATAATTACTGCGGTAAAGTTTTGGGCTGCGGCTCTAGATTCGTCTGCTGCGGTGGACTGACTTCTTTCATCTTAACTAACTTTGTGGGCAATAATGGGCCAAAAAATTTGTAAGCATTGTTTCTTTTCTCATTATTTGTAATTATTTCAAGTAATTGTGTGCAGTAATAGAAATTTTAATGGTAAATCTTCACTCAGTAAACCTCACCTCGAAGAACACGTGTTTTAGTGTCACCTATTTTCGTGGCACGGTAAAGTAATTGATTTTATTCAATGTTTATGCAAGTAATTCATTATTTTTGATATTGTAAAGTAATTATTAAGCTTTTTTGGTAGTTTAACAGTAATTTGGAAAATGTCCTGCTGGATAATTTTACTAAATAATGTTTTGTTTTCTTTGTACAGCTTGAACCTGCAATCTACAATACCACACTTCAATTCCAATCTGTCCATCCAATCTACAATTTCAACCTGCAATTTCTACTTCTGATATATCTACTAGTCTACTGCTACTTCTGCATCTAATCTACGTTTTGCTTATTCAGCTTCAACTGCTACAACATTCAATATACTACTGTAACCATGTGCCAAGGAATAAAAGAGTTCAGGATCATCGCCCAGTTATTTATTCCCACATAAAGTTCAAGAAATTTTTGTAATTCCTTCAACAACAAACATGTCAGTGATAAGTGACTATAAGCAGACTGTTGATGATACAGAAAGTATGAATATTGAACAGATAACTAAACTCAGAAGAGAGAGAGGGGGAATAGCTTCATACTTCAGTAGATTAGAGAAGAATGTTAGACAAATGATACAGGAAGGTGACAGAAGTTGTGTTTCACTTGAAGAAGAGTTAGAACTAATGAAAGAGACACTTGACAGAATAATTATCAAATCTATGCAATTGAAAGAACTTCTTTCACATGACCAAGTTGAGTACAAACAAGTGGAAGACTATTATTTGGCAATCAGGGATAGATATAACCAATTGTCAGAAGAGATAATTGCCCTGAAGGAGAAAGAGCATAATGCAATCAACCCTGACGATTCTGCTAGTCAAGTTGGTAACAAATCATCCGCGTCATGTCTGAAGTCAGCAGAAGCAAAGACTGCTGCACTACGCTTGAGGTCCGAAGCACTTAAGAAACAACAAGACCTCCGAAGACAGATGTTAGAGCTCCAACTACAAGAGGAAGCTTTGAAATTGGAGACCGAGATTGCAGCGGCTACTGTCGAAACAAATGCTTTAACCGATCACAGAGGTACAGTGCCTTGTACAACTAAACTCAACCCCAAGTCTGCAGAGTTTCAGTTAAACACAAAGGGTCGGAGCAATCAAGAGAGAGAACTTGGACAGGACACAAAACTACCGATGCACGAAGGCAGTAAGGAGGAACAGATCCTCAACATGATCCACCTACCCAAGGCTGACCTGATGAAGTTTGATGGCGATCCACTTAAGTACTGGATTTTTATTCGCTCATTCGACAACAGCATTGGGACAACTAGTATCAGTGACAGTTCAAAACTAACAAGACTTCTGCAGTATTGCAGTGGCAAAGCTCTCTCAGTCATAGAGTGTTGTGCGGTGATGAACCCGGAATATGGTTACAAGGAAGCAAGAAGAATCCTGCAGGACCGATTCGGCAACCAGTTTGTAATCTCACGTGCATGGACACAGAGAATCACTGAGGGACCAATACTGCGGTACGGAGACAACGCTGGCTTGCGACAGTACGCAGACTCTGTCAAGAGCTGTATCGTCACACTTTCTGCAATGGGGAGACTAGAAGAGGTAAACAATCAAGATAGAATCAGAAAAATGACAGGAAAACTGCCTGGGGGGCTCCAGAACCGATGGCGAAACCAAGCGGTTAGTCACTTCAGGATGAAAGGATACTATCCCGACATAAATGAATTTGCACAATTCATGGAGTTGGTCTCAGATGAAGCCAATGACCCAGTGTTCGGACATATCCACCTTGAAAGCAGAGACAAGCCAAATAGAGAAGGTTACAAAAGAGGAACATCCTTTCAAACAGTTATGCAGAGCGGAAACCCTAAACCAGCCTGTAAGTTATGCTCCGGAGATCATGCCATCTACATGTGCAATTCATTTAGACAAATGAACCAAGAAGCAAGACTAAAGTTCATGCAGGATCAGAAATTGTGCTACAATTGTTTCAAACCAGACCATAAGTCCTACGAGTGTACAAAAGGAAGCATGTGCCGCATCGATAGATGCAACAAGAGACATTCAACGCTATTACATCATGCATTGCAGTCCTACAGGAGGATGAATGGTAGTACACAAGCTGACCGGGGACAACAAAGAAGTTCACAACAGCCACATTTTAACAGGGAACAGCACGAGACGCAGACCTTCTCGACACACCACTCTGCTCGTGATGTCAATGGGGCCGGCAGGGTAGCACTACCAGTGGTACCAGTTACTGTCAGGAAGAATAATGGGGATTGTTTGACCACCTATGCATTTCTTGACAGCGGTAGCACAAACTCATTCTGTTCGAAGGAACTGTATGACCATCTTGGACTTGCAGGAACGAAGACGTCCCTATCCCTGACAACACTGACAAGCGAAGAACGTCATTCAGATACAACCTGTATCTCGCTCGAAGTTTCGGACGTCGAGGGAAGGAACCAATTACGATTGCCCTACGTCTATGTTATCCCGAAGGTACCAGTTCCTGAAAGAAATAAGGTTGGCCAAAAGGACGTTGAAAAATGGCCACACATGCAAGGTGTAAGTCTACCACAAGTTGATGAAGCCAAAATCTCAATCCTCATCGGACAAGATAATCCTGGAGCGATAGCACCTCTTGATGTTAGACGAGGAAAAGTTGATGAGCCGTATGCAGTACTAACAGCCTTTGGATGGACACTGAATGGACCACTTGAAAATGGTAGACAAGGTACAGTTGTCTCAAACTTCATTCAAACTGATCAACAACTCACAAACTGTCTGGAGAGAATTTGGAAATTGGATTCATGCGGTGATCAAGCAGACGACAGTCAGAACTTGTCGAGGCAAGACAAACAGGTCCTTAACCTGTGGAAGGATACAGCTGAAATTATTGATGGACATTACAGTATGCCGATACCATTCAAGACCAAGGATCCTAAAATGCCAGACAACTACTACATGGCCGAAACCAGACTTGAATCTCTTGGGAGAAAGTTGAAGAAAAATGAGAACCTTCATGACCACTACACACAGGGCATCAAGGACTTACTTGAAAAGGGCTATGCGGAAAAGGTCAGTGACAGTGAGTTCAAAACTGACAAACCAGTTTGGTACCTGCCACATCATGCTGTCACAAGTGACAAGAAACCCAATAAAGTAAGAATTGTTTTTGACTGTTCGGCCAGATGTGGAGGGACAAGCCTCAACGAAGAAGTACTTCAGGGTCCGGACCTCACAAACAAGCTTATCGGGGTACTCCAACGCTTCAGAGAGGGACATGTCGCAGTGATGGGGGATATAGAAGCGATGTTCCACCAGGTCAGGGTCAAACAGGAGCATTGTGATGTACTGAGATTTCTCTGGTGGCCAGGAGGAAACCTATCTCTCAAACCAGAGGTATATAGAATGACAGTGCACCTCTTTGGCGGCATATGGAGCCCAAGCTGCGCTGGTTACGCTCTCAAACGTACAGCTGAAGACAACGCAGCAGATTTCGACGAAGTGACGGTGAGCACAGTGTCTGACAACTTCTATGTCGACGACTGCCTCAAGTCAACTACATCTGACGAAAAGGCAATCCACCTGGTAAAGGCGACAAGTGACCTTCTAAACCGTGGCGGATTCAACATGACAAAATGGACCAGTAACAGCCGAAAGGTGGTAGAATCTATCCCAACCGAAAGACGAGCTAAAGACTTGAAAAATATTGACTTCGGCAACCGTGACCTACCTCAGGAGAGAGCACTCGGTGTAGTATGGGACACTGAAACTGACAAATTTGGGTTTACTGTGAAACCAAAACACAAACCAATGACTCGCAGAGGACTTATCAGCATCATAAGTTCCGTGTATGACCCTTTCGGAATAGCATGTCCAGTCATCTTGAAGGCAAAAGGACTATTTCAGAATGAATGCAGATTAAAGAAGGGGTGGGATGACACTCTTGAACCAGACAATGTTAGAAAATTCATGGATTGGCTCCATGATCTCCCTGAGATTGAGAATTTGAGAATACCCAGGTGTCTATTTCCTGTGGACTTTGGTGAAGTCGTGAAGTGTGAGTTACATCACTTTTCAGACGCATCACTCAATGGCTATGGAGCAGTTTCTTATCTCAGAGCCGTTAACTCAGAAGGAGTAAGTCATTGCTCATTCTTGATGGCAAAGGCCAGACTACCACCCATGAAGGATATTACCATTCCCAGACTCGAACTCTCAGCTGCGGTTGTATCGGTTAAACTGAACGAGACCCTTTTGCGGGAACTGAACTTAAAAATCGACAGCTCTACCTATTGGACAGACAGCATGATTGTTCTTCACTACATAAAGAGTGAGAAGCTGCGGTTTCAAACCTTTGTGGGGAACAGGGTAAGCCTTATACAGGAATCCACTTCGCCTTCAGATTGGAGATATGTGAATACGGAACTGAACCCAGGAGACCATGCATCTCGCGGCTTGGACGCACAACAGATCACAAACTGTAAACAGTGGCTGATGGGACCGGAATTCCTATGGAAGGAAGAAATTTACTGGCCACCCGTCCCGGATGTGTTCGACGTTGATCCATCAAAACTAGAAGTCAGGAAAACCAAGGTTTTCTTCTCAGACAGTGAAATAGGAGAGAAAGCCACTGACCGACTGTTGAACAGATATTCATCCTGGACCAAGCTGAAAAGGACAGTATGTTGGATACTGAGACTGAAAGAGTGTCTGCTAGAGAAAATCAGAGGTTCAAAACATAAGGACAGCAATATAACTACAAAGCCCTTGTCAGTGGATGAACTCAGGAATGCTGAACTGGAAATTGTGAAATATGTGCAGAAATGCCACTTCCCATCAGAAATTAGAGAACTGAAACTAGGTCAACCAGTAAAAAGGTCCAGTTTTCTGTACAAGTTGGAGCCAATCATAAATTCAGAGGGAATTCTGTGCATCGGGGGCCGACTGTCCAACGCACCAATCAGTGAGCAAGCTAAGCACCCGATGATACTTCCTAAAGATCATCACGTTGACCGACTGATTGCTTGCCACACTCATGAAATCCTTGGACACTCAGGGACTGAGCATGTGCTATCACATCTACGACAAAGATTCTGGATAATCGGAGCCAGAGTCATGTTGAAATCCATGTTTCGAAAATGTGTTTACTGTCGCAAAATGCAGGGCTCTAAGAGTGTTCAACAAATGGCTGAACTGCCTACAGATCGAGTTACGCCACATCGACCACCATTCACTTTCATCGGTGTAGACTGTTTTGGACCTTTCGAAGTGAAGAGGGCTCGAAGTATTGTGAAGCGTTATGGCTGTATCTTCACATGCTTAACAACCAGGGCAGTTCACATTGAGAAATTGGATACAATGAGTACAGACTCCTTCATCGACGCGCTTCGTCGATTTGTGAGCCGCAGGGGCCAACCTGAGAAAATTAGGTCAGATAATGGTTCTAATTTTAAAGGAGCATTCAGAGAACTGAAGGAGGCTATGCAGGCATGGAACCTGGAACAAATTGACACTTTTCTTACTCGGAAAGACATTCAGTGGGAGTTTAATCCTCCAAAGGCATCCCACATGGGAGGCGTGTGGGAGCGCCAGATAAGGACTGTGCGAAAGGTGCTAAATGGATTGCTGGTTAGGGAAAATGGACTTACGGATGAGTGTCTTCACACACTGTTTTGTGAAGTAGAGGCTATAATCAATAGCCGACCGATCACCACCGTATCGGACAATGTCCGGGATGCTGAAGCCCTCACACCCAACCATTTGCTGCTGCTGCGGCAAAGCGAGTCGACGCCTCCAGGTGACTTTCATCACGCAGATGTGTACCGACAACGATGGAGACACGTGCAATTCCTGTCCGACGTTTTCTGGAAACGTTGGGTCCGGGAATACCTTCCAACTTTGCAGCTGAGACAAAAGTGGCTGAAGCCTACATATAATCTATGTGTAGGTGACATTGTTCTCATTACAGATGAGAATACACCGAGAAAAATGTGGCCACTTGCCCGAGTGGAAAAAACATTTCCAGGGAGGGACGGACTAGTGCGATCTGTGATGATCAGATCAAGGGGGACAATCCTTACCAGACCCATACATAAACTGTGCCTACTGGAGTCAGTGACTCTGTGACTTGCCAAAGAATGACTTCTAGTAAAACCAACCAGCAATGAGATTGATTATGTGACTTTTGAAAATAGAGAAGTGTAGTGTTTACTTCAGTATTATTCATTGCATTAATAATGGTGCTATTTTTATATGAATATTGTTTGTTTTTTTGTTCAAATGAGGTTGTTTGAATATTTATATTTTATTTTGTAATGTTCTATGGTAAAGAATAAGAAATAATTTGAGGTAAATGTTTGTTAATTTTAACAAAATAACTGCACATTTATGGGGCCGGTGTGTAAGGATTTATAGGCCTTTATGACATATTTTACGAGCGCTTCGCTCAATTTTTTGCTCTTGATTGTCCTGAGCGGAAGTTACGCTAAGGGAAGTAACTCTAAATAATTACTGCGGTAAAGTTTTGGGCTGCGGCTCTAGATTCGTCTGCTGCGGTGGACTGACTTCTTTCATCTTAACTAACTTTGTGGGCAATAATGGGCCAAAAAATTTGTAAGCATTGTTTCTTTTCTCATTATTTGTAATTATTTCAAGTAATTGTGTGCAGTAATAGAAATTTTAATGGTAAATCTTCACTCAGTAAACCTCACCTCGAAGAACACGTGTTTTAGTGTCACCTATTTTCGTGGCACGGTAAAGTAATTGATTTTATTCAATGTTTATGCAAGTAATTCATTATTTTTGATATTGTAAAGTAATTATTAAGCTTTTTTGGTAGTTTAACAGTAATTTGGAAAATGTCCTGCTGGATAATTTTACTAAATAATGTTTTGTTTTCTTTGTACAGCTTGAACCTGCAATCTACAATACCACACTTCAATTCCAATCTGTCCATCCAATCTACAATTTCAACCTGCAATTTCTACTTCTGATATATCTACTAGTCTACTGCTACTTCTGCATCTAATCTACGTTTTGCTTATTCAGCTTCAACTGCTACAACATTCAATATACTACTGTAACCATGTGCCAAGGAATAAAAGAGTTCAGGATCATCGCCCAGTTATTTATTCCCACATTAGGTAGTCTATGACTCTTCAATTTGGTATAGTCTCACCTTCAGAAGGGCATTATGAAGTTGTTTCATTGACTATTTTCTACGAAAAAATTACGCATTCATGGTTTTGTTTAACGACGTTTAATTTGTAGTTGAATTTACTGACGTTACTTGAACTACTAGAGAAATAAAAAAAACTAATACAAAAAAACAAACATACTAAGTGAATTATTACATGTTGAAACAAAGGTTTGAAAACAAAAACTGTATAGCAACGAAGAGCAACAAAGTGAACCAATGTGTGAGATGACTTCTGTATTTGTTCACAGCTGCTTACAAAAGTTCGTTTAATCCCGTTTGAATTCAGTGCAAATGTTGCTTACAAAATGTTCGTATTTCAATTAGGAATTCATTGCTGATATCATGTAATATCCCAAGGCGCTTGCTTGAATTCGATTTATTCAATCAGTATTTTACCAAAAATTATGAATTTTAGAGTGAAGAGAATATGGTCTTCATCTTACTAATACCTCAAAAGGCAAATAATTCTACACATGTATACAATCCAAAAAAGAAATGAATAGCTAATTTGATAATTTTGGACTGGTGTAAAAACAAATTATCTGTTAAATGAACATGTCAAATGTGTCCAAAATACCATGACATAGATAAACTAATTTCACAAGTCATTTTAGACATTTGCACTAACGATGAAGCAGAGCATGTGCAATAAAACCCATTAGACATATTGCAAAATGATACACTAACGGAGTAAAATAAAGTGTTAAGTTGTGGATGAAGAGGGAAAACTGGTTGAAGAAACTAGGTACCATCAACTACATCGTTGAACGTCTAGGGAAAGACATTAAAAAGATTGTCATACAAGGGACATAAGAAGCATCGACAAAACAGAGTCCACAATGATGAGATGCAACACCCCAGAACAACGCCTTTAGCATTAAATCCCGATCGAGATTTGGCACCGATGAAATATCCAAATCAGCCATATATGTCCCCTTTCCAGAAGAGGTGAAGAGTGAATCTGAAGAATCCCTATCATCTGAAGAATTAAACCAATAAAATACAAGTTTATCAAGTGTTAGTTGTAACATGAACATTATCATCATGAACTTCGCCAACACATACATGATCTGCACTAACAACAGCAACATCCACATGACCATCGTCAACATTAACATTTACAATATTAAGATAATAATTAAGACCCAACTCTCACTCTAGGCTGGTTTGCTTTAACACCAGTGAGATTAGGTGTGCTGTTTGAGATGTAGTCTTCATTACAGTGTACTTTACCAGCAACACTAGTTTGCGCAATAGCATCAGAAAGAGTAAGCTGTTCATCAACAGTGACGTCAAGGAAAAGTGTCTTCTTATTATCATCCTCATTACCAGCATCGACATGTGAATTATTTACATTTTTAACATAAGCTTTACAAAAGCAAGTCTATCATTTTATGGTGTATTGCCTGGTTAGTATCAAACCACTTGTCACTTGCCAATTAATCAACGTCTACTTTACAATGTTACAACGTTATACATGTCTACCTATATAAATTCCATGTTGTACAATCTCCACACTGTTTAAAAGACCTGGAAACAAGTCGAAATGCGTCGCATCGAATCCTAATCAAAATGATACCTTCAAATAACTTTTTGTTACAATGTTGACAATTATTATTTGAATTGTTTCATTTCTAAATTTATTAAAATAAACTTACATTTATAAACTCTATTTTTCTTTAGTTATCATCGCTATGTGTTGTTTTGTAATAAAGCTTTATTCTTGTAAATGTTGGACCTCTATCTCAAACTTTATAAGGAACAAACTGTGTGGTCTCACATTTTTAAATAATGATAATGTATGCTTTAGGTTCTTTAACAAAACTCAATAGTATGAACACCATACGTACAGTACATGTACATTTACATAACTGTCATGTACAAATCTGTCATAAGCGCGGTCTCATTACGTATGTGGTTCCAGATACGGGAACAAATGTCCTAGCTCTGTGTGTGGGAATCAAGATCAGAGTTATCCCCTTCCCCTCTCGAGAACCAGTCATATTAAATACGGTTTCACCCTAGTTTAGGCACGTGCGAGAAACAGTTCACGGACTCGACAGTGTCTGTCCTCTGCGATAAGAGATCAGGAGTGGCTCTGTCCCAGGAATAACGTGACGCTTACATATGTCTACATTCTCTGATACATAGATCTAGTGCGCATAGACTTACTTGAGGACGCACGTAGCACAAACAGGGAATACTTCTCTTTTTTCATGTCTAATGTAAATACAGCTGTACTTACGAAATACTGAATGTAAAATGAGATGGCTGTTTTATTAGAAATACTTTGTACTCGTTTCTTTCATTTCTAATTTAAGTATTTAACAAATAAGGTAATATTTTGATTCATAAAAATGTAATCATTCTCTTTCTTTTCTAGTAAAAAATATAATATTCTATCAGAATGCTCCAGTCGTCACACTGTTATTGAGAACAAAAATTAAGCTATCATTACTTTCATTACATTTTCCCTTTCGTGTGCTTCGATTTTAGACACTAAACAACTCATTGGGTCGGATATCTAATATAGTTTTCAATTAGGACTGATGCCTAAAGTATTAAAATGAAATATAACGCCGATTTATGAACGCATTACAGAGTTACGAACCCTCTATACAACACGCTAGCAGTAAAAGATAACAGCTGAAAGCATCATTAGTTAAATGCACTCATTAAATGTCATCAACATGATCGACACATAAAACGAAAGAGTCCGAATAACCTTGGTTAGTAGTGCCTATGAGATGCGCACCTTGACTGGCGTGATATTAATAGATAAATGGAGGATACTAATTAAACGACCTTCCCTTAAATACTTATTATATTAAATGAGTTAATGATTTTAATTTGTATAAAACGAGCGAAAGCGAGTTTAATGAAAATAATATTAGTATGGAAGGAAGTTTAGTATTCTATTTATTACTTTCCCTAAAGCTCTGGCAAAGTTGCTGACAGCTTGCTGAAACAAACACCATTGTGAGTGAGTGAGTGTTGAACGACATAAGCGAGGGGATATTAACTACTTAGTTAAAACTACCAAGGACGCACTTGAAACGTTCCTTCCCTTGGGACACGTATCTCTGCTTTTGTGTTTAACATAATGAGAGCCATGCCGTGAGAAGGAATGTTTAATGTGACTGGGGAGATAATGTTAAACTGTACTAGAAACAATTAGTTCGTTTCAACATCGTTTCAAAATTTGACATATGTGATCCTATCTATTTTTAACATATGTATATATACACACACTCCTTATCTATTTCGTTTGGATCTAAACTTATACAGGTTAATTTTTAATAAAATAGATACCTAAGTAACACGAAATCATTTCTCTGAAAACTTCCATCTGTTGGATTGGATTGTCACGCAGTGAAGCCTATAAAACCCTGTCTATGCCTCCCAATAGACACAGTTGAAATCAGTCACGATGAAAGTAGCACTTCTTCTCCTGGTAGCCGCAGTCTGCATCTTCTCTTCTGTTGGTGAGTGTTAGGTTGATCTTATCTAATCTTTAGAAACAAACACGTAATTCATCCTTTTAGTTTTCATTTAGCTTTCGTAATTTCAAGTTCAATTCAAGTCGAGTTTTATTAATTTGAAGTATATCCATTCAAGAATTTTAAAACAAGAAACAATTTAGACTCCGTATGATGAAACACAGTGAACCCTGTCACACTGTTTATTTTATTTTGATAGAATTTCAAGAGATTTAAATAATCATCACTTACTGTTTGGACCAGGCAGCGTGGCTAGACCATACAATGCATACAGTGCAGTGTAGATGAAAAAGAATTTTTTTTAAACATCACCCAAAATTTGGAAATCCCTAGGGTTGAGGTTTTTTGAACAGAGGTCTTCACAGTTATTTTTTCCAAGACATAAGTCCTTTTCTGCGTCAGTAAGCTGAGGTTCTCTTAAGAGCTAGCCTTGGGAATGCCTGTTACAGTTCAAAATAAGTTTGTGTAATAGTCCTACAGATGTTAATTTTGATTTTGACATTTTGATATCTTGATCGTCCCATTTTCACATGTCTACATATTGACGATAGTATGCCAAGTTAGGCATCAATATGCCTTTCGTCACAATTTTCATTTAAACTGAAGCACTCGGTGAATAAACCTTAGTGATAACGATAACATTCAATGGCTGAAACATCCATTAGAAGAACATTTATTCAGCAACAGTAACCATATCTGTCATGCGCATTCTTAGGTGATTATTTCAAGTTATCGTTTATTCACTGTTCTGTTCACTTCAGATGCCCAGTCTTGTGGACATCGTACCATATGCGCAAGAGACGGAATATGCGACATTGAGTGCCCCAACTGCAACGGACACACCCATTGTGAACACGATACCAACCATCATTTGTTTGGTCACTGCGTTTGCCGATAGAAGGTACTTTCTTTCCATGTTAACTCAGGTGTATTTAAGGTTTTCTTTATTCGTGACAGACTGTACTGTAACTGAACGTTAAATAGTTAGCAATTGAAAAAAATTGATATTTTCATTTGATTATTTTGACCCATTCTATCACCATAGCTACCATTTTCTAATCCCCCTGCATTCTGTGTGTGATTAACTGAAGTTTTGAAAGGATCTGGTTGACGGTTACTTTCATTAATTCTTGAAGTATTCATTTGGAAATATCTCCTGATCTATTCAATACCACTTATTGTCACACAAGGTGGGTAAATACCCTGATGGGTCACTTTCAGATTCATTCAATAATTTTTTTTCATCTTTGTACTGTGTTTTCTCTCTAACGCCGTCTTTATCTTTCTGAAACAACACATTTTCATATTCATTTTTTATGTTAATTGTATCTGACAATGTGATTAAAAATGTAGTTTAGCAAACCAGCATTTTTTTAATTCGAAGAAATGCAATGGTCCTTAAGCTTTTTCCTCAGTATATATACTCGTTATCAGTAAGTATCATTTAGTCTCTGTGGTCCAGCCTCTGTCATGAACAATGCTAACATCAATTTATCTGTTTTTATTCCAGATGAACACAGAGAGAGTGGCGCTCCTTGCATCACGTCCTCAATAAACATGTCAGTCATTTGAGTTTTCTCTTTTGCCATTCATAGGTAACTTTAGTCACATCTTCTATGCTAACCTATGTTGCAATCAGAGCACTTTCTGAACTAGAAACGGAGAATCAAAATCGTATCTTATCATAGTTAGATATGCAATCAGCACAGCTGGTTCATGTGTAATCAAGTCTTCATTTCGGCATGCTTCAAGAAAACAGAACTTGGATAATGCAAATAAGTCACAGTTACAATCAACTTACTGAGGTACTTCAACAACTGAACAATATCAGTACGAATGCAAGACGGACAGTTTATCTATCACCCTGAGATTGTGCTGCTATCCTGTCCAGAGACGGGGGTCCTATCACACAGACAATCAGTCCACACAATCCAAACCTGATCGACACTTCCACAAAACGATTTTCTGAAATCAGACACATGTTTGAGATTTTTGCATAGAACACGATCAGCTTAACCTATATCTGTTATCACACGGTAACAGCACAATAACAAGACGATGACTACACACCGCACAGTGATCATAGGCGATCGTGTGAGTTCGGCTATGGGTTGGTTTAGACCCATTTTATTCACAAGCAAAAGGTTTGTGGACAAGTCATCCAACTTGAAATGCCCTCTCCTAGTATTTATAAAATTGATTACATAAAAAAAAGTGAACACAGCAGAAGGTGAGCAAGAGTAGAGTAAGAGTATTAGGATGAAACAAATGTTATCAATAACTATTTCATGTTACTCAAATCGCTTTGTTTCATGGACATAAGTTTGTACCAACATGAATAAGGTTTTGTTTTGACATAATGACAGGTCTGCACTTCCCTAGAGCAGAAGTCTAAGATCTATTGTAATATGTTCAAGTCCAGTAATTTGCCCAAATGAAAACATAAGTTTTTCTCTCTGTTTGCTTTACAATGTTCATTTCAACAAATAATGATATACATGTGCATTCTCAACATAATAACTACATGAACAGAAAATAATTGTTGAAAACTTTGTACATATCATATTTCATTAAACCCTGGCATATTTCTACTTTGTATGGATCATATTTAACTTTCTTTTGCCACATGAGTATGTATAACGATCTGAAGTCATGACTTGAAGTAATTTCTATTTCTAATACAAAGTTTAAAATAACTGCAACGTGTGGACATTTAACAACCATGTAAAATGGTAAGAAGGTTCGCCCTTTTCTTCCCATTAAAAACAACCTGTTTCATGAGTAATGTGACTGTAAAAAGCGCCAGAAAAAAAGAGGCAAAACATGTTGTCAAAAGTGGAATTCGAACCCACGCCTAGAAAACCAGACTGCGACCTGAACGCAGCGCCTTAGACCGCTCGGCCATCCTGACTTATGAAAGACTGTACCCGGTGTAAGCTTCCAGATTATACCCCCCTTCAAAGTACACCCGGGTAGATTCTGGGAGCTCTCAGAATCTACCCCCTCTTCCCAAAATCTACCCCAGGGTAATTTCTCATAGCTTTCAGAATCTACCCCGGGGTTGTTTCTCATAGCTTTCAGAATCTACCCCGGGGTTGCTTCTCATAGCTTTCAGAATCTACCTTGTGGTAGTTTATCGTAGTTTTCATAATCTACCCAGGGTAGTTTCTTGTAGCTTTAAGAATCTACCCTGGGGTTATTTCTGGCAGCTTTCAGAATCTGACCCGGGGTTGTTTCTCATAGCTTTCAGAATCTACCCCGGGGTTGCTTCTCATAGCTTTCAGAATCTACCTCGGGGTAGTTTATTGTAGTTTTCATAATCTACACAGGGAAGTTTCTTGTAGCTTTAAGAATCTACCCTGGGGTTATTTCTGGCAGCTTTCAGGATCTACCCTGGGGTTGTTTCTGACAGCTTTCAGAATCTTCCATGGGGTTGTTTCTTTTAGCTAACAGAGTTCATGGGGGATATTGAAATGGGCTCAGTCGGTCCGTCCGTCCCGATATCATTTCTGGAGCAAAACTAAAAAAACTGTAAGACCTAGCTTAACGGAACTTAGTATATAGATATTTTATATTGAAACCATTGAAGTCTAGTATCTTTTGTGCATCTGAAAGGGACCATATTGTATTGAGACCAGTTATCAAATGTGTTTTCATTAAATATGTTTCGTTCCCATTTAATGCTGTGTAAGTTTTTTGTGGTGATTGGTGTGATTATTATGTTGTGGAAATATTTAGATCCTTTCAAACAATTAAACACATTCAGCAGTGTATGAGGCAGTATTGGATTTTGCAATTTTTCTAAATGAGTCATATTCACATGTTTTTCATGAAAATATTGTTTAATTGCAGCGATAAGGCCATTATAGGTGACAAAATTTGTTTTGATCTCGAAAGATTTAGAAAATTTCTCATAGGTAAAGAATTGTCCGTCCTTCTCAATGAGATCGTTAATGAAGCGTACTCCCTTTTGATTCCAACCTTTATAGTAGATAGGGGTACGTGCAATGCGTATATTACTATTAAGCCAAATAGTTTCTGATAGTATGTCGTTCCCTTTATGTTCTGTTCTAGAGTCCCACCAGGCTGTCAAAATATCTCTGTAGCATTTGTAAGTTGTAAGCGGAAGAAGCTCATGTCTCAAGTAAACACAACTATATTCCAAAACGTTACCCGAACCTAACTTAGGGAGATTGAGGTTAAAGAGGTAACACCATTTTGAGTCTGAGGTGACGAAACGCCGTAACATTGATAATTTCTGCGCCTGCATTGTTGCTTTGATATTTGTCACATTGAATCCTCCATTCTTTTTGTCACAAATTATTTGACTTCTTTTTATTTTGTCAGGTTTGTTCTTCCAAATAAATTTAAAATGTTTTCTTTGAAATTCATTAATACATGAATAATGAACTAAAAAGGTGATGTAATTTTGGAATAATTAATGATTTTAAAACAGTGTTTCTTCCAAATTGGGTAAGGTTATGTGTTGACCAAATAGACATTAACCTTTCACACGTTCTAAGTTGTTCTTTATAGTTAGTGTCTACTATATCTTCAAGATCATGAGTAAACGTTATACCTAGGAGGTCAAAGTCGCCTTGGTCCCAGTTTAGGTTAAGTTGTGGACATAACTTAATTTTTGATCTCTTTTTGGATCAAATCCATATGAGACGCGTTTTTTCAATGTTAACCTTTAAACCTGAAAATCTGGCAAAGAAATTCAGTACAGTAAAAACAGCGAAAAGACAGCGTTCTGAACCATCTAAAATGCATGATGTATCGTCTGCAAATTGATTCAGTAGAAATTCCATATTACCTATTGTTATCCCTTTGATGTTTTTATTATTCTTGATCATTATCGCAAGTATTTCTGCATATAATATGAATATATAAGGCGAAAGTGGGTCGCCCTGACGGCATCCCCTTTGTATCTCAAACATAGGTGAACCATAACCATTTACCAATACATTTGATTCTATCCCATGATATAACGTCTTGAACCATTTACGTATCAATTGCCCAAAATTAAAAAAAGCAAGTGTTTTATCTATAAATGACCAGTCGACCGTGTCAAATGCCTTTTCAAAATCTATAAGCAAAAGGAGTCCAGATATTTGGTGAGATTCTGTATATTCCATAAGATCATATATTAACCGCGTTATCTCGCCAATGTATCTTCCGGACATGAAACCTTTCTGGTCCTCACTAATCAATGTCGGGAGCACAGATTTGATTCGTTTTGAGACTGCAGCTGAAGCTATTTTATAAAACACAGATAGGAGAGAGATCGGTCGCCAATTTTTCATAAGCATCTTGGGTTTGTTACCTTTTGGTATACAGGTAATAAGTCCCCGTTTTAAACTAATAGAAAGTTCCCCTTTCTCGTATGATTGATTTAGTGATCTGATTAAGAATTTATTGATATCTGACCAAAAGAACTTTAAGAATTCTGCAGTGAAACCATCGGGTCCAGGGCTTTTGTCATTTTTCAGGCACTTTAATGCTGTAAGTAATTCTTCGTATTCAAGTTTGCCCTCTAGTGATGTTGACACGTTTTGATCTTGTTATGGTACAGTGTAGTTTTTCAATAGTTGATCAAGGTCGATATCGCTAACATCATGTTTTTTACTGTAGAGTTTGGAATAAAACTTTTTAACTTCATCTTGAATTTGCTGTTGATTTTTCAATATGAGTCCATCATCACTTTGAAGAGATGAAAATAACTTATCTAAAAAGTTTCGAGATTCTAATCCAAGGAAATATTTTGTTGGTTTTTCGCAATTTGCTAAATTGTTGACCTTTGATCTAATCATGAGTCCTTGCGTTTTAATTTTATTAATGTTTTCGAGTTGTTCGTTCAAATCATCAATTTCTTTTAGTTTTATAGATTTTAATCAATGTCATCAGTTTGATCCATATCCTTTGTAACGTGATTGAGTTTAGATATAAGTTCAGTTTCATCTTTTTCTCTTTGCTTCTTTTTATATGATGAATATTTAATTGTTTGACCTCTTATTTGAAGCAATAATACTTCAAAAAGCATCTGATCATCGATAGTATATTCGCTATCTGTGTTGCATGGTTTTCATATTGCAAAATAGTTTCCGAAATAGTACTTTTGACAAGTGTAACATAGTCTTTGTCCCTTAAAAGAGAATTGTTGAATTTCCAAAATCCTTTTCCCCTGTCTAATTCTGTCAGTGTAAAAGACATTGATATTGGAGAGTGATCGGACATGAAGCTTAGTTCTATTGCTACATCAGTTATAGACGGGATCATATTGTGCGACACAAGGAAGTAATCGAGTCTAGCCTGTTTTAATGGAGAAGGTTGACGCCATGTATATCGTTTGTCATTTGGATACCTCTCTCGCCAGGGATCAATTAAATCAATATCGTCTTTTTACTTCATTATTCTATCTCTAGCATTTGGATTGTTATGATGTTTGTAGTTAAACGTATCGATATACTAGTTTTGTACTACATTCCAGTCCCCACACATGATTATGTGGTCACTGTTAAGAGTCTTAATGGTTATTTCAAGTTCATCATAGAAATTGGGGTCGTCAGCATTTTGGCCATAAAGATTGATGTTCGCTAGTTTATATTTGTCTAAAAGTGATTTCTATTATTACACTTTTGCCATCACAATCTTTTCTAACATTATCAAGGGTATAATCTATGTTTTTAGAAAAAAGTATAGCAACACCCCTCGAGTTACTGCTATAAGAACTAAAATAACGATTCTTACAACCCCAGTCTTCAGTTACCGTTTTTTCCATTTCTTTAGTAAAATGCACATCTTGCAAACAGTATATCGAGGAGCGTTTCTTTTTCAAAAATCTAAAAATCTCTTTTCTTTTCTTCTTATTATTCAGACCTCTGCAATTCAAAGATGTTATTTTTACCTTAGTCATATTCTGATTGGTTCTGATTAGCAACCGGGTATATACATGAAAAGAAATATATTGCCAAATGGTTCGAAGGAATAGTTATATAGTACATAGTATTGAGTGTAATATTGCCTACTGTTGAAAACATTGCCATACCAAACAGAAGAGTTTCAATGAGGACTTCACAGCCATGGTTGATTTTTTCAAAATATTCCAAATGGCAGGGGGTATAGGCGACGCTGATTATTTGTGGGTTGTCAATTGATCAAAATCGTAATACCAATGCACCATACACACTTGCTGTGCATTGTCAACTAGGATCTAGGTGGTTGGTTAGGTTGGTCAAGTCACTGCATAGCAATCAAAACCAACATGTCAAGACAGACAGGATTTAATAGGATAACAACATTATTGTTATGCCCCAAAGGGCACCAAGTATTATGATTTGATTCTCCTAAAACTTTTCTGAATTCTCTCTATATTACTCTTGATATTTTCAAAGGGAAGCCGCGCCAATCACATGTGTTGTATCCAAATCAAAAGACCAATGAACAGAGATGTAGCCAAAAATGCATTACGTCACCATGTGGGTAACACAAAATATTTGGCACATTAAACTGTGGAATATGATTTCGCTTTAAATGTCATGTTAAAAGAGAAACAATATTTTCTATTAAAGACGCTGATAAATGTTAACAGACTCAATCAAAAACATCTTTATTTGATGAAGAGTCTGCATTTGTTCCAGATAAGAGCATTATTTCGCATTCAATAATCACAGAATCCACTTTTTTATAACTCACGCGATTTAATTTCACGCTGGGCTCGCCTGGCGATGTAAAAGTAATGTTTGTGTAAGAACGATGGTGACATCGAAAAAAGACTTATGTTTACTAATAGGTAGATCACTTACGACCACGTGACAAGTCATACTTAACGATGTCACTAAATGTTTACGTTGAAAACATGTATTTATTATCAGAGCTACTGAAATTGACTCGTGCTATATATTTAGAATATGACATACATCGCTGGTTCCATACGGTTACTATAAGGCCGCGGCTTAGCTCAGCGGAGCTGGGTTGAAATCCCGTCAGATCATCGGAAAGTATTTTGTTTATTATCTGTAATACTACAGTTAATAATTAACCAGCATGACAAGGAGATATGGTTTTGGCAGTACGTTTTGCACAATTTCCTGTCATTGTCAACGCTATACATGGCAACCCATGCAGTGCTTTTACTTCAAGTAACAACATCACAATGCCATAACATCATAAACTGTCACTGTCACATCACTGTCTTGAAAATCTAGTGTTGTTGTGTTCAGAGATTTACATTTTTTCTCTGAGATCTCAAAAAGAGTGAATTTGAATGATAAATAGAATATCACCCTCGTGTGTTTTGATTTGAAATATACCAACAATCGTTGATGAATGTAAAAAATATTCATAACTTTCAGCAATTCGTGTTGATAGAAATTAATTTTGTGAAATTAACTTTAAGTAATACTCGTGTTAATATTACTGCTGTTATCCAGTGTTGTATATATTAACACCCAAATTGTTCGACAAATCACAATCTCCTTCATCTGCCTATGTGGCACCAAGCATGCCTTTTTAAAGGCTTTTCTTGTTATAACAGTGTTTATATGTATGCCAATTATACAACCAATCCTAAGCATATTTACCTTATATCAACACATGTGCATATTACAATAAAAAACACAAGGATTGTATAAATGACAAGACCCACATAATGGTCGAAATAAATTCATTGTATTAAAGAAGATTGATCCAGTCTGAACCATCTGATGTTTACTCTTTCCCATATATATATTAATATATTCAAAAGTAAAAAAACACACAACACCAATAGACTCCTAATAGTTTCATTGTATCTTCAGGGAGTACAAAACAGTTGTGACGTTAGATTGTCATAATAGTGATGACGTAACACAGGTATGACGTCACAGTCATTAAGCAAGCGATAGAATCAAAGACATTTATACAAGAATATATAAGTATGCATTCAAATTTGGTTTTAGCATTCTAATAAAGTAATCTTCTTTCAATTTTCTGGCCAGTCTGTCATTTGTTTCAGGGGAATACATCGTGTTTCAGGGCATTTAATCTGCTGCTTGTGTACTCGAACTCTGAGACACTCAGTCTGTCCAATGTATTCCCCCGAACACCCTTGACATATAATAACAAATATTACATTTCTTGCCGCACAGTTAATATTGAAGCGCACATAAAATCGTTCCTTTGTTGTGAAATTTTATGCTTGAGTTCTCCAAAAGATGATGGCATGTCCCACAATTCCCTCTATTACATTTATAAACTTTGAATTCTGGGGATTCACTGTTTAATGTATATCTAGCCCTTGATAATAGTTTTTCAAATTTTTGCTTTGACGTTTACTTTTGAGTTTACCGACTGAGCCCATTTCAATATCCCCCATGAACTCTGTTAGCTACAAGAAACAACCCCAGGGTAGATTCTGAAAGCTGTCAGAAACAACCCCAGGGTAGATCCTGAAAGCTGCCAGAAATAACCCCAGGGTAGATTCTTAAAGCTACAAGAAACTACCCTTGGTAGATTATGAAAACTACGATAAACTACCCCGAGGTAGATTCTGAAAGCTATGAGAAACAGAATCTACCGGGTATACTTTGAAGGGGGGTATAATCTGGAAGCTTACACCGGGTACAGTCTTTCATAAGTCAGGATGGCCGAGCGGTCTAAGGCGCTGCTTTCAGGTCGCAGTCTGGTTCTCCAGGCGTGGGTTCGAATCCCACTTCTGACAACATGTTTTGCCTTTTTTTTCTGGCGCTTTTTACAGTCACATTACTCATGAAACAGGATGTTTTTATTGGGAAGAAAAGGGCGAACCTCTTACCATTTTACATGGTTGTTAAATGTCCACACGTTGCAGTTATTTTAAACTTTGCATAAGAAATAAAAATTACTTCAAGTCATGACTTCAGATCGTTATACATACTCATGTGGCAAAAGAAAGTTAAATATGATCCATATGAAATATGCCATGTTTTAATGAAATATGATATGTACAAAGTTTTCAACACTTATTATCTGTTCATGTAGTTATTATGTTGAGAATGCACATGTATATCATTATTTGTTGCAATGAACATTGTAAAGCAAACAGAGAGAAAAACTTATGTTTTCATTTGGGCAAATTACTGGACTTGAACATATTACAATAGATCTTAGACCTCTGCTCTAGGGAAGTGCAGACCTGTCATTATGTTAAAACAAAACCTTATTCATGTTGGTACACTTATGTCCATGAAACAAAGCGATTTGAGTAACATGAAATAGTTATTGATAACATTTGTTTCATTCTAATACTCTTACTCTACTCTTCCTCACCTTCTGCTGTGTTCACTTTTATTTAAATAAATCAATTTTATTAATACTTGGAGAGGGCATTTCAAGTTGGATAACTTGTCCACAAACCTTTTGCTTGTGAATAAAAGGGGTCTAAACCAAACCATAGCCGAACTCTCATGATCGCCTATGATCACTGTGCGGTGTGTATTCATCGTCTTGTTATTGTGCTGTTACCGTGTGATAACAGATATAGGTTAAGCTGATCGTGTTCTATGCAAAAATCTCAAACATGTGTCTGATTTCAGAAATCGTTTTGTGGAAGTGTCGATCAGGTTTGGATTGTGTGGACTGATTGTCTGTGTGATAGGACCCCCGTCTCTGGACAGGATAGCAGCACAATCACAGGGTGATAGATAAACTGTCCGTCTTGCATTCGTACTGCTAATGTACAGTTGTTGAAGTACCTCAGTTGGTTGATTGTAACTGTGACTTATTTGCATTAACCAAGTTCTGTTTTCTTGAAGCATGCCGAAATGAAGACTTGATTACACATGAACCAGCTGTGTTAATTGCATATCTAACTATGATTAGACACGATTTTGATTCTCCGTTTCTAGTTCAGAAAGTGCTCTGATTGCAACATAGGTTAGCATAGAAGATGTGACTAAAGTTACCTATGAATGGCAAAAGAGAAAACTCAAATGACTGACATGTTTATTGAGGACGTGATGCAAGGAGCGCCACTCCCTCTGTGTTCATCTGGAATAAAAACAGATACATTGATGTTAGCATTGTTCATGACAGAGGCTGGACCACAGAGACTAAATGATACTTACTGATAAAGAGTATATATACTGAGGAAAAAGCTTAAGGACCATTGCATTTCTTCGAATTAAAAAAATGCTGAATGAATATGAAAATGTGTTGTTTCAGAAAGATAAAGACGGCCTTAGAGAGAAAACACAGTACAAAGATGAAAAAAATATTGAATGAATCTGAAACTGACCCATCAGGGTATTTACCCACTTTGTGTGACAATAAGTGGTATTGAATAGATCAGGAGATATTTCCAAATGAATACTTCAAGAATTAATGAAAGTAACCGTCAACCAGATCCTTTCAAAACTTCAGTTAATCACACACAGAATGCAGGGGGATTTGAAAATGGTAGCTATGGTGATAGAATGGGTCAAAATAATCAAATGAAAATATCAATTTTTTCAATTGCTCACTATTTAACGTTCAGTTACAGTACAGTCTGTCAAGAATAAAGAAAACCTTAAATACACCTAAGTTAACATGGAAAGAAAGTACCTTCTATTTGCAAACGCAATGACCAAACAAATGATGGTTGGTATCGTGTTCACAATGGGTGTGTCCGTTGCAGTTGGGGCACTCGATGTCGCATATTCCGTCTCTTGCGCATATGGTACGATGTCCACAAGACTGGGCATCTGAAGTGAACAGTGCCGGACAATTCTTTCAGTTTTGAATACCTTTGAAACAATCTCATCATATTAGTACGAAATACAAATATATTTATTTTTGCTAGATAACTGTTCTCTTAATGGATGTTTAAAGTGTTTCATTTCGAATAGTAATTATGACAAGAGACAGATTTTCAGTTTGAGCACTCAATATCGCATATTCAACTGTTTGTGCATACAGAAGTGGTGTCCAAAGAACTTGACATTTTCAGTTAACATTGAAGTACGTTATAGAACTACTGCCTAGTTTTATTTATATTAATTAATAAATAGACGACTGTTATATTGTTTCAGGAAACTTAATTGGAAGGTCTTATCGAGGAATGTTTTATGGAAACGAAATTAAAAAATACTTCCCTGTTTAAACTGATATATGATTATGACATGTTTATTTTACACTAATTTTCAAATATGTTAGTGAGGAAAACACTTTAGTTGCTCTAGATTTTACAATTTGACAAAGAATAGGTTGAATCGCACCCTTATCTTGAATTTTGTCTTCACAAGAAATACCCCGATAAGACTGTCCCTTTAAAAAAGGGAAGTAGCACGTTTTTTTGATAATTTCATTTCACTGATAATTTAATCAATGCTAAATTTATTAATTTGATTGTGGCAAAAATCTCATAACACAAATCAATTATCCGTAGTCAGAGGACAAAGTATGAAGATTCACCTAAAATCCATGGGTGGCCATTTTGTGTGAACACCTTTAATTCATTTTGTTTAAGAAAAAGGAATCGCATTGCTAAACTTTACATTATACATTTGAATTATTACTGCTCCGTGTAGTTTAAATGCAGTGTCTTTCAATTGGAACCATTAATTTTAATTTTCCTGACATCACCTTATATTCCCACTAAAAACGTGCTACTGCCCCTTTAAAGAATTCTCGAAAAAAAATTGACAAATACTGTAGATTCTAAAAAACAAAAGACAACTACGTGAAAGAGTCAGGGTTAGATAAGTTTAAGGAGTATATTAGATTTGATCAATCTAACACTCACCAACAGCAGAGAAGATGCAGACTGCGGCCACCAGGAGAAGAAGTGCTACTTTCATCGTGACTGATTTCAACTGTGTCAACGTACAGGTATAGAATCTGTTTATATATATCCACTCCCTGACAATCCTATTGGCCACATGGAACTTCTCAAAGAAATCGTGTCCCAATGTGAATCATATATCTTCTTAGCATAAGATAAGAAGTGTGTAGATTTCAAACCCTACCGCAGCTGAGTAAATGTTTGTTCCACTGTTAATTAGCTACTTTGTCAAATCATTTTATGAATATTCTAAAATTGCAACAATTGTTAACTACTTTACAAGCATAATTTTGTGAATCAGTATGTCAGGGTTCATATCTTCACTACAACAAGTTACATAAGTGTATATAAATGGTATGCCGGGAAAATTGTTAATCGCACCAAATATTTAAATGCTAATGGATGTCAATCTTCTATTTGATCATTGGACTCCACATTGCTGTGTTCTGGCGCCTTGACTTTTAATTTTGTCGCCAATGACTTGTCATTTGATAATATGTTTATGGTGCTACTGCTCTAACTGGCCTTATTTCTGATTCAGAACATAATTAATGTCAGGGCATTATCAAAACATTGAATCATATTTGCAAATTTTTCATTGTAAATAAACGAGTTAATGTGTGTTGGGTGATCAAAATTAACCTTTTTGAGGCATATTTTAAAGCTGTGATGTATGCGAGAACATTGAGTGGTACTGTCCGAGGTTAGGTCAAGACTGTCCGAACCCCGGGCGAGTTGATATACACAATCAAACCCGTTAATTTCAGTTAATCTACAAATATTTCTACAAAAATAAATCGTAATACAATAAAAAAAATCGTTCCTTATGGCATAATTGGCTTAAAATTATTTTCTTCTAATAATAATGTACAGTACGATCTTTGAAAGTATTTGGATCGGAACACAGCTGTATACTTTCTTTTGAGCACTAGTTTACATCTTTGAAAATATAATTTCATGTCAGAAGTATGAACCAGTTTTTACCAACCTTGTGGCAAAATATCAAATATTTATCATTTAAACAAAAATCAATAAATGATGACACTTCACACATGGAAAAGGGAGGGGGTGGTCACCGTTGTCTTAACTATAAATATCAGCCACTTATCATTTGGATAAATCAGTAAATGATAACACTTCATCATTGTCCCAACTTCGATTCAGTAGCCAAAATGTTTATATTTTTAAAGCCGTCGCTTATTAACAGCTAACTTCTATTGTACCCCATCTGTCTTCTCCCTTTCCTGCTAGGGAATGGGCTACCTCGAGCTCGATTCCCTGAAGACAACTTGAGCTACCTCTGTTGAAGAGCAATTCTACCATGACATTTCAAAATCCTCAAATTTCATTGTTTCATCTGTTGAAGAGCAAGTTCTAAATGCTCATCTGTAAGTTTCCCCATCATCAAAAGAATCGACCATAACACTGTAGCACTATGGAAAACCTGGAAATTCAGACTGGTAATACTTCTCGGTTGTTGGAATTTTTCATTGTGCATTACATTAGAGTTCTGCCCCTTTTAGTCGCTAATTAACATCCTCTTGTCTCGTCCTGATTTCTCAATAAAATAATTTTACAAAAGAGAGCGAAGTCTATTTTTATCTGATTAAAATGCGACTATGCAGGCTGGTGTTTCAAACCAAAGGGTATATTGTGTTGTCTAAAGTGTGATTTCAAACATGTCAGAGAAAAAACCGCTCTTGCTTATATGCTATGATTAAAGACTTGTGGTATATTTACATGCTTCTTCTTGATTTTATACATGCATATAATACAAAATAAATAAACATTCGTACATTGTCGAATCGAAATTGTTGAGTATGCATGGAGTGTTAGTATTGTTAAAGGTTTGACCATTGACAAGTAACATATATGAATGATAAACTTTTAAATACAAGTCTTTGTGAGTTTTCGTTCGAAATTATTTGCGGAGATTAGTTTCAATAAAAAAATTACATTTTGTAACATTTGATTTGGAAAGACGTTATTCTATCCATGTATGGATTGTCATATCAACTATTTCTGAAATGTTAGTCACATTTCACAGTTGGTGAGGTTTCTTCAATGTTCTAACACGATAATCCTGATAACAGAAAGCAGGAGAAAACTCAAATGACTGACATGTTTATTGAGGAAGAGAGCCACTCTCTGTGTTCATCTGAAAAAGAAAAGGATATTTTGTTGTCAGCATTGTTCAGAACAGAAGCTGGGCCACAGTAACTACTTTATACATTTTGATAAACAGTGAGTAACGGTTGCACATATACATACAAACTTGTTTTGATTGAAATGACAATAAACTGTGCTCATGGGAACTTGAGTCGTGAGATTAAGGAGGATATTGAGCAGTGTTGCAAACTAAATAAAATGCTGAATTTAACTTTATGTTACAAAACAGTCTGTCATCTGGCCATGTTTAATGAAGAATTTTAGAAAACCAGAAACATGTTTATTTACCTATCGAGAATGAAGTCTTAATATAAATACATCTTATTCAACATGGAAAGAAAGTACCTTTTATTCGCAAACACAGTGACCAAACAAATGGCCTGCAAGATGGTGACCATCGTGGACACAATTGGTTTTTCCATTGCAGCCTGGGCACTCAATGTCGCATATTCCGTCTCTTGCGCATATGGTACGATGTCCACAAGACTGGGCATCTGAAGTGAACATTGAATACACGATAACTTGGAATAATCACCCAAGAATGCGCATGACAGATATGGCTACTGTTGCTGAAATTTTTTTATTCGTATGGATGTTTCAGCCATTGAATGTTATCGTTATCACTAAAGTGTATTCACCGAGTGCTTCAGATTAAATAAAAAATTGTGACGAAAGGCATATTGAGGCCTAACTTGGCATACTATCGTCAATATGTAGACATGTGAAAATGGGACCATCAAGAAATCAAAATGTCAAAATCAAAGTTAACATCTGTAGGACTATTACACAAACTTATTCTGAACTGTAACAGGCATTCCCAAGGCTAGCCGTTTAAGAGAACCTCAGCTTACTGACGCAGAAAAGGACTTATTTCTTGGAAAAAATAACTGTGAAGACCTCTGTTCAAAAAACCTCAACCCTAGGGATTTCCAAATTTTGGTTGACGTTTAAAACAATGTCTCTTTTTTCATCTACACTACACTGGATGCATTGTATGGTCTAGCCGCGGGGCATGGTCCAAACAGTAGGTTATGATGAAATTCTGTCAAATTAAAATAAACAGTGTGACAGGGTTCACTGTGTTTCATAATACGGAGTCTAAATTGTTTCTTGTTAAAATTCTTAAATGGATATATAATTAGTAAAACTGGACTTGAATTGAACTTCAAATTACGAAAGCTAAATGAAAACTAAAAGGATGAATTACGTGTTTGTTTCTAAAGATTAGATTAGATCAACCTAACACTCACCAACAGAGGAGAAGATGCAGACTGCGGCCACCAGGAGAAGAAGTGCTACTTTCATCGTGACTGATTTCAACTGTGTCTATTGGGAGGCATAGACAGGGTTTTATAGGCTTCACTGCGTGACAATCCAATCCAACAGATGGAAGTTTTCAGAGTAATGATTTCGTGTTACTTAGGTATCTATATGATTAAAAATTAAGGCACAACTTGTTGAACCTGTATAAGATTAGATCCAAATGAAATAGATATAGAGTGTGTGTATATGCATATGTTAAAGGGGCAGTAGCACGTTTTTAGGGGGAATATAAGGTGATGTCAGGAAAATGAAAATAAATGGTTCCAATCTAAAGACAATATTTAAACTAAATAAAGCAGTTATAAATCAAATATATAATGTAAAATTAAGCCATGCCACTTCTTTTCTTACACAAAATGAATTTAAGGTGTTCACACAAAAATAGCTGCCAATGTATTTTATGTGAGTCTTTATTATTTGTTCTCCGAATATGGAAGATTGGTTTGTGTAATGAGATTTTTGACACTATCACAGTGATACATTTAGCATTAACGTACAATTATCAGTGAAAATTGAAACTATAAAATTGTCAAAAAACGTGCTACTGCCCCTTTAAAGATAGATAGGATCATATATGTCACATTTTGAACCGCTAAGTGTTACTGAAAATATCAAGTTAAAGCTTAATCAGTACATTAGAACGAAAATACGGCAAATCAAAGTCGGGATTTTGATCGAAAACCGGACAATGTGGCTCGAGTGGCGGGCGCAAATTCGCCAAACGTAATTTTGAAACCTTGTCATAAGCTGACAGGAAGATATTTTCGATTCGATAGTATTTATTAGGTGTTGTAACTAATTGGTAGATTAATTTCGAATAATAAACGTATTTGAGATGTTTTCATTTTAGAGATATATACATAAATGGATATATTAGCTAGTCCAGTGATGCGATATGAACTTCAATCAGCATATTAGATATTTTGTAGCTTATCAAAACCAAAAATAATTTTAAGATACTGTGTCACGGAAGAATAATTCACTATAAACATTACTTCAAGAGGGGAATAACATACATATTTTGGAAATTTCTTAGATATGCAAAATTTCACATTATATGCGAAAGTTCATATTGCAAAGAAAATTGCAATTCTCCCACATCTACTAAAATCGGAGACCCAAAGGGATGGGGAGATACTTGTGACGTTCTCATGTCGAAAAAAATTACAAAAGCGTCAACATATCCAGCAAATATGGCAAATTGGACTTAATAAAAACATGGACGAAGAACATTGGAAACATCGAAAAAAATTACCTTTAAGTTATTTTATGGTATAAAACAATATAGTTCCTGAACAGTTTAATTCATAGAATTCTGCCAACAAATGATTCACTAACAACGATGGAATGCATAAATTCAAAAACATGTTCTTTTTGCAAATCCAAGGTAGAATGAATATCGCACTTATTGTATGAATGTAAATAGGTCTGAAATGTGTGGAACGAAATACACTCAAGTACAAAAGAAAGTACACACCCACAGATTTTCATATTAATTCATATTCATTTACAAAGTAGCATTTTTTTATGCTCTATCCAAATGTGACGAACGGAAACAATGAAATTATATCGTCAAAACGCATCCGAGGCATGTCAGTTCAGGTAAGAAAATCACGATTTTTTTCAATTTCTACATGACTTGGGCGCGCTAAGAGTATAAAAACCACTGAATTCTACCATTCACTACGAGTGTTCCGAAAAAAGCACGAGAAAATGCCACGTTTAACAGCAGCAGAGTGAGAAAGAGTCGTTGGAATGTCTGAAGTTGGAGTTTCAAACAGCCAAATTGCCAGAAGGTTTGGCCACACCAGTCAAACGGTCATTCGACCGCTTCAACGTCATAACCAGACTGGCCAGACATCGGACCATCCTAGAAGTGGAAGATCGAGGGGGACGACCCCCGCTGAAGACCGTTATCTGCGCACACTGCATCTACGCATCAGATTCGTCACAATGGCGTCAACGGCATCGACGGCGTTAGGACACCACATCAGTAGAAACACTGTCATGAGACGTCTTCGAGCTGCCGGTATTCGGGCTTGCCGACCGTTCCTCGGAATGACCCTGACTCGCGAACATCGCCTGAACCGTCTACACTGGGCAAGGAGAGTGAGACGCTGGCAACGTCGTGATTAGGCAAGAGTGATCTTCAGCGACGAAAGTCGATTCAACCTCTTCACAGCAAACGGTAGAGTGAGGATTTACAGGCGTAGAGGCGAGAGACAAGCTGCAGCGTGTGTCCAAGAAGTGGTACTCTATGGCGGTGGCAGCATCATGGTCTGGGGCGGGATCTGCGGCGACCAGAAGACCAATTTGGTGACAATTCGTCAGACCCTTGCAACCCAGAAATACAGGGATCAAGTGTTGCAGCCTGTGGTTGTCCCCTTCATACAGAGGCAGCACCAAGGGATGATTTACCAACACGATAACGTCAGACCACAAACTGCCAGGATCACCATGGACTTCCTCAACCAACAAAACATCCAGGTTTTGCCTTGGCCATCACGTTCCCCTGATTTATCCCCCATCGAGCATCTTTGGGACCATTTGGGAAGACGACTTAGACGTCGCCTAGAGCAATCAGTCAACCTACAACAGCTGGAACAGGCACTACATGAACAGTGGCAACGTATCCCTAATAACGCCATCTGACGTCTGACTTTCTAAAACCCCTGTCACAACCCGTCGTGGGGTAAATTGGGGAATTCGTGCGTCCTCGGTACCGACGCGGTACCGATTTTGGACAAATTTGGAGCACGCAGACTCGTCGTAGAACTTTTAGTGCATGCAGAACTTTCGCTGCGTGCAGTCTACGAACGGGCTGCGAATTTTCCTCCGTACGATCGACGTGCGTGCCCTGTACGACAACCGCACGCACAACGCACCGACATCGTGCGTTTTTTTTCAAGCTTATGCTACGGTCACACTAACACGATGTCATCCGCGATGTATCACGTGCAACTTCATCTTGATATGCACCTATATGTTCTTGATACACACGCCATTCACACTTACAACGAACTCGATGTGCACATGGTATTTCGGCGAAGGTCGTAATTAGCTACGATTGAGTAAAAAGTTTTGAACATGCTCAAAACTTTCCCGATCATCGGGAAGCATTGTGAAATACACGCATTATGTACGTGGTGCATACGTGTTACATCGTGCCCTTCTCTTGTTTATCGTAGTATTGTCGTGAGCAAATTGTTATTCCGATGCTCCCGTCAACTGTACGAATAGGAAGTGCTAATTGCGAATGTGTTACGTTCACTAAAAGAGTTGATACCGAGTATAAAGCGTCTTTAGCAAGACACCATTAAGTGTTTATCACGATATTAAAGTGCTCTTTAAGAAAATGAAACAGTAACCCCCAAAGGCAAATCAGATAATTAGTTTACCTGTATAGGGCGTATTGAAATAAACAGAGATGTCATAAAAGTTGTTTCAGTAGCTTTCTACTGATTGGTAGGTTGTTTGCTTTTTTTTTTGCTTTGGGAAACCTTAACACCAAACTTTATTTATGGTTCATTAAATGAAGAATTGATTACAAAATATCAATTGTCAGATTGTTTGTTATCACTCAAGTTTGAAAGTTAACTGTGATGGACTTACCTAGTTTCATTTTCACTGGTAGATTTATTGCAATTATTTATTGAAATGGCAGCTGTACCGTCTATTAGCTCCAACATAAAAAAACTCATATTCGCTGTCCATCAATGACATGAGAACGATGCTTTGGAACCCCTTGAAGTTAAAATAGAGGGAACAAAATCCAGAAGGCGCCCTTATAGCTATATGTTTACCGTCTAGTGCACCAAGTCAGTTATAGAATTCCATCTTTTGGATAATCCAACATTTCCCCATTCATCCTCATTTGATGGACACTGGAAGAATAATTACCACGACCAACTTGCGGAAAACTATTCATCCTAATATTCGTTTCAAATCTGCACAATTCTTTTTTACCTTACTAGGAGAGGTGAAAAAAAACCATGCAGAATTACAAGAGATAGTAATGTACATTTTATGAGAAAATACTTCGTCTGACCAATTGCAGAAAAAAACATTCATTCTTCTCAATTCCTCCCTTTTGGGGGTCAAATGCTTTGCAAGAGACGTCTACTTTGGAAGTGAAAAATAATTAGGTTGGTCAGGGATACACTGTCGTGGGTAAAAGTAAGCCAAGCTCACTTCTTTGCTTGTTTCTAAAATATGAAAGTATCATTTAGCAAGTGCTTATTTATTCATTGAAATAACTTTTAAATTAATGCAAAAGCAGAAGTCAAATGTTACCTTCAGAAAGTCTCCAGAAAACGCTTCGATTATATCGTTGCAAGTCTCAGGAATAATGCCAGAAATGCTTGCCACCCGTACTGATATTGGAGAGTTTTGTATGCGTCTCCAATTGCAAGATATCGAAGGATAATAGCGAGACGTTTTGCTGGATCGATCGGTTGTCTCATGAAAGTGGTTTTATTCGATATTCTTTAACTGATTCTTTTTAACAGTGTGTCAAATATTTCAGGGTCCTCCCAAAAAAATAGTGAAAGCCAGCTCTGTCTTCCAGAGCAAGCTCCTGCTGCAATGTTCCATAAACCCCAATATGTCACGCCGCAACAGCAATGGTCTTTTCCAGTTTTTGTTGTTGCTGATATCATGGGCTATACCCAAATTACATCAAAATTATAATATAGAAATTGGAGAAATATATCATCAACTTTAAAGAAATATCAAAGTGACAACAACAATTAAAAACGTCAAGGTAAATATCATTAATTATAAACAATGTAATTATTTCAATATTTTTTTTTCGAAATAGACAACTTTTCCCATATTTACATTCACCTCAAGCTACAAAATGATATAATATTAATATAAATGGTAGACATCTTTGCTATTTCTAGTTTTAAATCCTTTGATATAAAGTTGACACTGACAGTGACTTTAGAAGATGTAGTCTTGGATGTTAGAAATACTTAACGACATCAAAAGTTTGACCAATGAGAGGTTACCTTCATTTAGCTTTATAAACCCCGTAAGGAATTAGAATATTTAGTTGCAGTTTGGGAATCAAACCTAACCCATCTGAAGACTGGGTTACTATTTGGATTTTCATGCCCCTGGAATGGAAATCCAGCTGTTATCTACATTTTGTATCTATGTTGTTATGCAAGTCATTTCTGTAAATAAATGTGTGCATATCTATTCCATGGACTTTGGATTTCTTCTGCCTAGAGTTAATTGCCCGTTATAACTAGACAGTTAGACCATCAACCCGGAATATCAAAAGTTGGGGCAGCTAAGGATTACCCGAACCCTGCCTCACCCATATGATACTTTTTTTCGGAAATGCTTGGTGGCGACAGTAACAACTGTTACTAGCTTAACTAGAGATGAAACGTCGACATCCATGATGGACCTTCCCTGTAGGCTTACTGGTATTGTTTCATCTAGCCAAGAGAAGTAACGTGTCTGAAAACAAAATTGATAAGGAAACATCATGTCGTATAAAACACGGTTACATCGTGATATCAACGTTTTAAGCACGTAACAGCTCTTACATCACGCGTTGTGAACACGCCCCTTTCTTGACAAACACGCATGCAAATCTGCGTAAAAACTTAAGTTTCACTTGATGTGAACGTATTGTGTTAGTGATACACTCGCGGTACATCGTATCTTGCTCTTGTAAACAGTATAAAATACCTTTTACTACGATAATCCGCACCTCGTAATAAGCACGTCTATGATATCGCGTAAGTGGGACCGTAGCATTACCCACTCACACTTTCTCTACGAACGACGCACGTTGCACGTGCGTACAACGTGCGTTGTACGTGCGTAGTTCGTGCTTACTCGGCACGTCCAAAGTTTAACTTTCAAATAATTAAAGAAAAACTCACGTCGATCGTACCGAGTGAGCATGTACAACGTACCGAGTAAGCACATACAACGCACGTTTTGGGCACATTTTGTAGGATATAAGCCGAGCCGACGGACGATTGCCATCATTTGAAGAGAACATGCCAGTACATGTGACAATGTGTACCAAGCACCTGTCAATCGGGCGGGAAAAACCTCATTGCACTCGCACGCACTTACAACGTGCGTGGTGTAAGGACACTGTACGTGAGACGCACGGCCCCCGTACGACAATGTGAGAATCGCACATCACACGCACGTTGTACGCACGCTGTACGCACGCAACACGCACGTACCACGTGCGCATCGTACGATGCACGCAGCTCCTCACTGCCAGACGTGTCGACGGGCCACGTACGTATGACGTGCGTTGGCAAACTCCCTCTCTGTTCTTGATAAATCCACCCTACGTTTTCAGAAAAACGTAGCGACCGTGGCCTCCCCAAAAAACGTACGAACGAATTGCACGCACGATGGGTTGTGACAGGGGCTTTCAATGAGGAGACGTTCTTTGCTTGCATTAACAGTAATGGGGTCACATCCGATACTAACTCCTCATTTATGGACATCAGACCACGGAATATTGTAGAAACAATGAGTGTAAATTTCAAATTATACCCCTAGTGGACACTATGAGAAGTAGAGAAGGGATGTGTGAAGTGAGAAGTAAATACCTGTCCTTGCCATGTTTGAAAATGGTTCACTATTGATATTATACCTTTGATATGCTGGAAATATTGTCTTGTTGTCTTTTATTAACAAATTACTTGGGTGTGTACTTTCTTTTATACTTCAGTTTAGAAAGAATGATAAATGAAATACTGGTACAACAAAAACTTTAACTGCGAGAAATATTAACTAAGGGTACTGTGAAAAAGAAACTTTGTTTTAAGTAAGATGATCTCACATAAAATATCGATTGTGCTAACAACATTGTGTTTTTTTTTCATGGTAGGCATAGGTGGAACATTTAACTTTGTTCATAAGGTGAAGGCAGTTTAACTTCAAGCCACTGGTGCATGAAGATGTTTAGAAAAGACTGTAGGCATTATTCTTTGTAGGCATTAGTGAACGCCACCAACTGAACTTGTGTTACAGTGTTCAATGAGCGAATCAGGTAGACGGATAGCACATGCCATTAATGTATAACCCCTTGAACGTATTCCTTGCTTCTTTATTAAACTCACACCCTGTCACACTGGACAAGCATTCTTCCGGGATGGGTCCGAACATGTAACAAAGTGTGAGAAAAGCGTGAAATCTAATTCACCTAGTAAGTGTCGCATTGGAAGCCCACAGGGACGCGCTTGGAACTCCAAGAACAACTTTGACTTTGAGCCCGAATCATTTTCCAAACATAGGCAGAGGTTTCCATCGAGTACTATAGCCGCCGAAGCGACGAAACAGAAACCCCTTGAACATTTGCAAACGTAGCAGACACTTTTTGAAACGATGATGAAACGAACTAATTGTTTCTAGTACAGTGTAACATTATCTTCCCAGTCACATTATACATTCCTTCTCACGGCACCTCCTTGGCTCTCATTATGTTAAAAACAAAAGTAGAGATACGTGTCCAAAGGGAAGGAACCTTTCAAGTGCGTCCTTGATAATTTTAACTAAGTAACCTGTTTGAATCGTTGGTCTCCGAGGCGTAAGAGATTTGTCCAATATTCTCTATGTATATTTATCTTGACTTAACTAGATAAACAAAATATTAACAATACTCTTTTTTATGTTTTTAAAAACATAATCTGACTTCATTACATTAAAATTTGGTATAAATTAGTACCTATACATCGCGTATATAGGGAAATACAACAATCCAGACATGGCACAACAAAAAGTACCACCACCTGTATCGAGCCTCAGTAGCTCAGTCGATAGAGGCGTTGCGGCGCAACATTAAGGCCCCTGATTCGATTCCCACTTTGGTCATTTACATTTCTCAAAAATTGTAAATTTTACAACTTGGTTAATTTGCCTAAGTTGTAGATCTCTTCACTTGACGTTATTTGGGTGTGCAAAAAAAGAATAGGTGTATTAGAAAAGTTGTGGTGTATCGGTCAATATACCTACGGTTAGAACAAAGGAAACCACAGCAACGAGACCGGAAGTGGGGTATAAGTAGTTAATACCCCTCGCTTATGTCGTTCAACACTCACTCAAAATGGCTGCAGCTAGAGTCCTGGACTGTTTGTTTCAGCAAACTGTCGGCAATTTTGCCAGAGCTTTAGGGCAAGTAATAAATAGAATACTAAACTCCTTCCATTTAATACTATTTTTATTAAACTCGCTTTCGCTCGTTTTATACAATTTAAAATCATTAACTCTTTTAATATAATGAATATCTAAGGGAAGCTAAGGTCGTTTAGTATCCTCCATTTATCTATTAATATCACGGCAGTCAAGGAACGCGTCTCATAGGCACTACTAACCAAGGTTATTCGGACTCTTTCGTTTTATGTGTCTATCATGTTGATGACACAGTGTATTTAACTAATGATGCTTTCAGCTGTTAGTTTTTACTGTTAGCTTGTTGTATAGAGGGTTCGTAACTCTGTAATGCGTTCATAAATCGGCGTTTTATTTCATTTCATACTTAAGGCGTAAGTCCTAATTGAAAACTATATTAGATATCCGACCCAATGAGTTATTCAGTGTGACGGTCTAAAATCGAAGCACGCGAAAGGAAAGAAAGTATTGATAGCTTAATTTTTGTTCTCAATAACAGTGTGACGACTGGAGCATTCTGAAAGATTATTATATTTGTTACTAGAAAAGAAAGAGAAAGATTACATTTTTTATGAATCAAAATATTAACTTATTCGTTTAATACTTAAATTAGAAATGAAAGAAACGAGTACAAATAATTTCTAATAAAACAGCCATCTCATTTTACATTCAGTATTTCGTAAGTACAGCTGTATTTACATTAGACATGAAAAAAGAGTGCAGTGACGTTTGAGAAGTATTCCCTGTGTGTGCTAGGTGCGTCCTCAAGTTAGTCTATGCGCACTAGATCTATGTATCAGAGAATATAGACATATGTAAGCGTCACGTTATTCCTGGGACACAGCCGCTCCTGGTCTCTTATCGCAGAGGACAGACTCTGTGAACTGTTTCAAACACATGCCTGGACAGACACTGATAGGAAACTAGGGTGAAACCGTATTTAATATGACTGGTTCTCGAGAGGGGAGGGGATAACTCTGATCTTGATTCCCTCACACAGAGCTAGGACATTTGTTCCCGTATCTGGAACCACATATATACACAATGAGACCGCGCTTATGGCAGTTTTGTACATGACAGTTATGTAAATGTACATGTACTGTACGTATGGTGTTCATACTATTGAGTTTTTTAAAGAAACTAAAGCATACATTATCATTATTAAAAAATGTGAGACCACACAGTTTTTTCCTTATAAAATTTGAGATAGAGGTCCAACATTTACAAGAATAAAGCTTTATTACAAAACAACACATGGCGATGATTAATAAAGAAATTAGAGTTTTGTAATGTAAGTTTGTTTGAATTTATATTACAACTATCTTATGACATTCATTTCTTAACAATTTAGAAATGAGACAATTCAAATAATAATGTCAACCTTGTCAAAGAGTTATATAAATAATTATATATTTGTTATTTAAAGGTATCATTTTGATTAGGACTCGATGCGACGCATTTGGACTTGTTCATAAGTCTTTTCAACAGTGTGGAGTTTTTACAACATGGCAATTATATAGGTAGACATTCATAACGTAACAATGTAAAATAGACGTTGGTTAATTAGAAGTGACAAGTGATTTGATACTAACGAGGCAATACACATTGAAATGACTTGCTTTTGTAAAGCTAATGTTAAAATGTAAATAATTCCCATGTTGATGCTGGTAATGAGGATGATAATAAGAAGACACTTGACGTCACTGATGATGAACAACTTACTGATTCTGATGACTATGCTAGTGTTGCTTGTGAAGTACACTGTAATGAAGACTACATCTCAAACAGCACACATCTACCTGATCTCACTGGTGTTGAAGCAAACCAGCCTAGAGTGAAAGTTGGGTCTTATTATTTAAATATTGTAAATGTAAATGTTGACAATGGTCATGTCGATGTTTCTGTAGTTAGTGAAGGTCATGATTGTATTGGCGAAGTTCATGATGGTAATGTTCATGTTACAACTAACACTTGAAAAGCTTGTATTTTATTGGTTAAATTCCTCAGATGATAGAGATTCTTCAGATTCACTCTTCACCTCTTCTGGAAAGGGGCCATCATATTGCTGATTTGGATATTTCATCGGTGCCAAATCTCGATCTTGATCAGATGCTGGGGCGTTGTTCTGGGGTGTTGCATCTCATCATTGTGGACTCTGTTTTGTCGATGCTTCTTATGTCCCTTGTATGACGATATTTTTAATGTCTTTCCCTATATGTTCAACGATGTAGTTGATGGTACCTAGTTTCTTCAACCAGTTTTCCCTCTTCATCAACAATTTAACACTTTTATTTTACTCCGTTAATGTATCATTTTGCAATATATCTAATGGAGTTTCTGGCACGTGCTCTGCTTCATAGTTAGTGCAAATGCCTAAAATGAGTTGTGACATTAGTTTATTTTGGACACATTTGACACGTTCATTTAACAGATAATTTGTTTTTTCACCAGTCCAAAATTATCAAAATAGCTTTTCATTTCTTTTTTGGATTGTAAACATATGTAAGTCCATATTCTCTTCACTCTAAAATTCAAAACATTTTCACTCTAAAATAATGATTGAATGAATCGAACTCAAGAAAGCGCCTTAGGGTATTACATGATATCAGCAATGAATTTCTAATTGAAAAACGAACTTTTTGTAAGCAACATTAATTGTTGTCAACGAATGTGACAATGTAGCCTTGACACCAGTTTTGATGACTTGTGACTTGTTTCTCATTATTGTATTCTCAATATTGCAAAATGTCAGTCTCATGTTAATTCAAAGAAAATGTAGGTTTCTAATGTTCAAATGGTTTGTACTGTATATTGCATACGTTTTCACTGTGTGGGGAACCTGCTGAAAACCAGGGAAGGAAGGTTTGATCATTAATGTATGTCTTGAGCTACCTCTGTTGAGGGAGAGTGTTAAATATAAGAGTCTAAGTCGAAAAACATGTGGGCACCCCTGATATTTTGCTCTACCACGAAGTGGAATGGGAGACAAAGATTTGAACTCTGTACCTCCATGTCACGAGATGAAATAAACCAGGTATTTGGAAAACTACATTAAGTATTCTATTTATTATATGATTTTTTTAATGAAATATGCAATTAAAATGACTTTAAAACTGGAAGTTACCCTCTTTTGTTCACATAGCTGAAAGTAGTTCCGGCACCTGACCAGTGACGATATATTATATAGTCACTAGTCACAGTGAATATATCATATATCGTCACTGTTGCCTGATAGACAGTTTATTTCACTGATAAAACCCGGTATTTCATCGCTGATCATGTAATAAAACTCAGTCTCTCACAGCTTAGCATTATCTTAATGGTGTTTCTTTTTGTAGATTCAATTGGACCAGTTTCATGGTGTATATTTGGGCGTTATTGTTTTTTTTTTTCTACCTCCATTCTTCTTGGTACTAACCTGATATCGACCATGAGGCACAGCTGTTTTGGAGTTTTAGGTCGTTGAGTCTTAGAATAATGGATCTCGGAGCTGTGAACCGAACATGTCACCTGTGATTCTTCATGGTTCGTAGTTGAAAGATAGATGGCATATTGCAAAGTGATTAATGTTTGAATTTGAGTAAAACATAAATGGCTTATTATAAAAGCTGTAACACGTTAAAAGCAAATATGGTACTTAATTTCAATGTCGATTACCAAGAACTTATCAGGAAGTCAAACCTTTTCTCAAAATTTCGGAATCTAATCCTGCCGTTTTTATGTGCAGAGATTCCTCTCATGTTATACCATTCATACAGTCGGCCACACCTGATCATATTATTATACCGTTTAAAAAAGCAAAGGAGGTATCTGTTACTGCAAATTAATGAAGGCACCTATATATGTTGCCACTATCTTGTTGTTTGAATAACAACAAGATTCCTCAATTGAACGTCCGTTGGTCTAATGACTTAGTTACTTGTTTATCAAATGGTGAGAAAACTGACACATTGGTAATTCTGATATGTACATGTGCCTTTTGCATGTTTAAGTCACTTAAAGGTAGTTACATTGACATTTCAGTTAAATTTCATCAAATATCATCCTCGATGATTCAGCGCTTTCCTTCTGATGAATCTGCACAACAGGCCTGGCAAACTTACATGATCTCGTTTTCGTAACGATGGAAAAATTAGTATAATCTTAAATTCACCGTTCATCTTTTCTTTGCAACTTACCCACGACACTCGGGATATTTGCTAATATTTATGTACATGTAGTTGGCATTCTCCCAAATATTAACCATGCCTCATTAAGCGCATTGGGCTTGACCAATTTACTTCCACTCCATGGACACTGAGTGTTTGCTGACTCCTTCCATTGCTCAATAACGTTATTCTAATACATTTGTCATTACAACATACCTTTCCGTATAGTACATAACGATACCCTAACAAACCTAGTCGTCATGTTCTTACATCAACACGAATTTTCTGGATATGTTCGCATGTATACCATGCTGACACACTATATAAATCTCAGACAAAGGACAATCCATGTATATATATACGTACACACACTGTGTAGTCATTGTATTAAAGGAGTGGGTTCTTAACCAACATTCGAGAGGTGAGAACAATCGCTTTATCATTCTTCCATTAGGTATTGATGTATTAATTTTAAAAAATTTACTTAATTAGTAATAAAGTAGTACGTGGAAATCAGCAAAAAGTTATCATGTTTCTTAGATTTAGTACACGAAAACAATAATCCAAACAAATCAGGAGAGACAATGCTTTATTTCACATCAGAAACAATATTAAGTCGTCGATTTGTAAACCTAAGTATAGAACCACGACCTTTTATCAGAGTTCAGCTGCGTTTACATGAACTAATGACAAGTAAACAAAAGAACGTCTCGGTTGTTCCTCTTGACTAGTTGAGATCAGTGTCCCATGTTCTCATGTTTATCGGATTGAAGGGTTTACCTGGTACGTATGGTTACTATATTTCCGAATCTGAGCACAACAACAAGATCCTCGCTCAACCCGTTTACCTGGCAGTGTAGGTTACCAACTCTATCAGTTCATCTTCATCTTCTCAATATCAAATTGACCGGTCTAGTGGGCTACAAAGTTATCTTCGATCCTGTAGAACTGAAATTTTGCATACAGCATGTTAAACTCAACTCACTCACTTATTTACCTGATCCCTCCTGAAATCATTTTCTCCCCACAGAGGCAGATCAAGTTATGAAATGTTGAGTTACGCCGTGTTTGTGGGATAGAATGGGAGATGTCTGATTGGAGGCAATAAAAGTTAGTTGTGCAATTAGCGATGCAGTTCTTAAATCATAATTTTGGATACTAAATAATGGCAAAGGCATAGTGATATGAACCACCCTTTCCATGCGAGAAGCGTTGTCGTTTGATAAAGAAATTCAAACGGATTGTGGTGCAATTTTTTCCGTCAGGGGAAACTGGCGGAACCTAGGGATTTTGGCGTAAAGTAACGGAGGCTGTATCAGCATTTCTTGACTTGATCTGCCTCTGTGGGGAGAGAATGACCAGAAATATTCTACCCTCATTCAGTTCAACGTGGAAATGTATAAGACTTCTTTTTTCGATTTTATGGTTAGGTTATTTGTTCAAAGGTGTAGTTTATTAAGTTGTCATGTGTGATATAAAATTAGGAGTTTTTCCTTCTATACCATTGCAAAAAGTTACTCTTGATCTAAATAAATACCTGCTACCATTTGTGATCTTGGTTTAAACAATATTTATTTCAAAAGAAAGGGATTGGTAAATGATCTTATGCTTGCCTCTTTGTATGTAATTATATGTTTATATCAAATCGGTTTTATTTTCTTTGGTTTTTGTATAGTTACATTCGTGATGACATCGAAACTATCGAAAGATGACATCGCGGAGTTGAAATGTTTGGCGACACCTCCAAGACTGGTTGTGCAAGTGTTCCAGGCTGTTCTTCTCTTGCTCGGGTACAGTGAACAGGACAGCAAGGTGAGGGAGTATACAAAGAACTTCGAGTTATGCTCACAGAACAAAAAGCAGCATACTCAGACCCTATTTCAAAATGCTACAAGAAACGTGATTACATGCTGTCTTCGAAGGCCAACTAATCTAAGTTATGAATTTTGAAACACGTGTCCACATTTCTGGAAATAATGCCTTTTAAAGATATATTTGAATCACTTTTGAGAATGGAGGGTTTAAATGGTATACAATCTATTAACCAGCTGGTGTGATACACGTGACTCAACGACAGAACCAATGACATTGCTGTATTGAAGGGGCAGTAGCACGTTTTTAAGGGGAATATAAGGTGACGTCAGGAAAATGAAAATGAATGGTTCCAATTAAAATACAATGAATTTAAACTATATGGAGCAGTAATAATTCAAACAACTAACGTAAAGTTTAATTTAGCCATGTGATTGCTTTTTCTTACCAAAAATGAATTAAAGGTGTTCACACAAAGTGGCCGCCAATGGATCCAATGTGGTCCGAGTTCACGTTGAAAAGTTAGACTACCGACACATTGTAATCACTTCAGATAATATTGCAATCACTTCAGATAATATCATAGATAGGCTATGCTGTACTAGTAAATTTTGGTTTATCATTCAACAATCTCATCGAAATCAGTCGAACCTATCACTCGTACCATTACTGATCTAAGTACTGTTCTATAGAGGTCGTGTCGTCAGATTGCCTTGTCTGTGATCGGTCACCTTTCATAAATTCAACCGTTATTGGGTTTGCTTGCCCCGTCACAGAGTGAATTGCTTATCTGATGTGACGGAAATAAGCAATAGTCAGGTCACAGCAAAGTACGATTAATGGATTTGATCTGATTCAAAGATAAGGATTGTGTAAGAAAGGCCCGTTACATTGACATTTTTCTTCTCAATACTCTTACTGAATTTGATCCATTGAACATACGGCAATATTATATTTTATTTATGGATAAGTGGTGAATAGAAGATGAAAAAGCTTAACTTGCTAAAAGAGTAAGGGTATTTCTCATATCTTATATGGATATACATGTAGTAAGCATGGCATTTTATCTAACAGAACTGGGCCTGTGCGAAGAAATGCATGGCTGATATCACATTCCTGAGCCGACTTAAGTCTCAGGATCCAGCGTCAGTGTCTTCAGAAACACGTCACAGAGCTCAGGAGTGTCTGACTGATTTGAGCTCCGAGAAACTCATGAAGGTGTCCAGGGCTGTTTGCGGCCTGTATAACTGGGTAGTTATTGTTTTTTTCTATTGAATTTGTGTGCGAGATAGCACAGGGGCTCAGGCATTTTGTCTGCAGTGGAGAACTATTGTACGTGTACACGCATTTAAGTTTGGATGCAATGCTACACTGAAATTAAGCCTTGTACCTCACCCATAGTTCGCCAGTTCGAGCTTGTGCTCGCAACGATCTACACATCCACAATAGATTTCTCCTGGCAATAACAGTGATCCCTAAAATAAGTGAAATAATATCTAAAGCGACGTTAAACCTCTAATCAGCTCACCTCTTGAATTGTGTATCACAGTTTTAGTTTTAATAGTTATGAGTAATTGTCTTATAGAACTTAACTATGCACGTTGCAACCTTTGATACGTTCTAAATGCTATTTATGATGACTGAATGCTATTTATGATAACTAAATGTTATTTATGATAACGTTGTTTCACCTTTGCTGGCTGTTATCGCTAGTATATTGTCTAATTGTCAAGTATTCTCATGTTTGACTATTTTATTGTTTTTCAGACTGTACAAGTGTCGACATAAGCTCCCGAGCAGATGACTGTGGACTTAGGATAGACTCCAGGAATGATGCAGTCAATGTTGAAAATATTTTTGTTGTTTTGGTATCGACAGTAGAAGAAACAATTTTGGGAGAGACATGAGAATGATGCTGAACTGACATCGAATATATGTTCAACATAAACATTTAACAAACTTAACCTTGTTGTTCTCTTTGAACATTGACTGAAAACTTAGTTTGGAAATATATATAACAGAGTGCCAGTTTTTTAATTTAAATCTTGCATTCCCCATTGTCCATTAGGCATGAGAGAAGAGAAGGACGCCAGGGGGTCAATAGGCTTGCATATCCTTGTTTAACCAAGTACCGTATTCCTCGAATAGACACCCCATTTACCCCCGGCGTGTATTCGAGACCTGCCGTCTATTCGAGGCCGGCGTCTATTTATTTTTTAGTAGGAAACAAATATTAAAGATGGTGTAAAGGGGGAATAATTTATTTCAATTCAACTACGGGAGCAGTAATTAATCAACTTATCACCCGGCGTTTATTCGAGACCCGGCCTCTATTCGAGGAAATACGGTAACCCAACGGTAAGCCCAAAGGCACCAAGCTTTATGATTTGATTTCACTAAAACTTTTCTGAATTTAGTAAGCTTACTAATTCGATTTAGTAGCTTACTAATTAATAATAATAATAATAATAGGGCACTTGTAAAGCGCTATAATTCCGCACCACTGAGGGGCACGCTCAAAGCGCTAGCATAAAATTATGGATACATATATACAACTGGAAACTGTAGAAATGGGTATGGGAATTGTCAATATCGACGAAATAGGACTGTCTTGAGTTTGGACTTGAAGGTTTGGAGGGTGGGGGATAATTTCAAGTCAAGTGGAAGTGAGTTCCATAGTGTTGCGGCTGTATAGGAGAAGGTTCTGGCTCCAAAGGATTTCAGTTTATATACAGGGATGTGAAGGAGGTATTGGTCATTTGAGCGGAGATTTCTGGATGAACTGTAGGGGAGGACCAAGTCTTGCAGGTAGGGAGGGGCTGTTTTGTTGATTGCTTGGTACGTAAGTGATAATATTTTGAAGTCTATTCGTTCTTGAACTTTGAGCCAATGGAGGGATTTTAACACTGGAGTGATGGATGTAGAGCGTTTAGTTCTGGTTGTCATTCTTGCTGCTTTGTTTTGGACTTTTTGGAGCCGATCGATCTGTTGTTTGTTTATGCCTGCAAGTAGACTATTACAGTAGTCCAAGCGAGAGAATATAAGTGACCTCACAAGAGTTTCCGTGGCACTTGTAGTGAGTAGATGTCGTATTGCACTGATGTTCCGTAGGTGCATGTTGCAAGTCCTGCAGATCTGAGACACTTGAGATTCCATGGTGAGCTGTGAGTCTATGGACACTCCAAGGTTCCTGACTGTTGAAGAGAACTGGATGCTGGACTGGCCAATGTGCAGGTCTTCAATGTGACATTGTTTGAGTTTTGATGAGGAGCCAAACAATATTGCTTCTGTTTTATCATCATTTAGTTTAAGTAAGTTTGAGTTCATCCAAGTTTTGATATTGTCCAAACATAACTCTATAGTGTTTTGAGCAGCTAGCTGACTCTCAAGCAAAATGTTGAAGTCTTTCAGTAGTTGGGAATCATCAGCATAGAAGTGGTGGGCAACTTGCTGATCAGTGATGAGATGTCCTAACGGTCGTGTGTAGAGGCTGAACAAAATCGGCCCAAGCACAGAACCCTGTGGAACGCCACACTTTAAAGTGAGACGGTCAGAGAGAACTTTGTTGATCTGGACAGACTGTGATCTGTCAGTCAAGTAGGAAGAGCACCACTGCAGGACAGTACTGGATAATCCGAACTCGTGTTCCAGACGGTTGAGAAGTAAAGTGTGGTCAATAGTGTCAAATGCGGCGGATAAGTCCAGCAAGACGAGCATGGACACCTTTCCGCTGTCAACAGATTCACGAATCTTATTCAGGACACAGTTCAGAGCTGTCTCGGTGCTGTGGGCTGGTCGATAAGCTGATTGGTGTCTATCAAATAAGTCATGCTTTTCCAAATGGTCCATCAGTTGCTCCTTGACGACCTTTTCAAGAATTTTTGAGACAAATGCTAAGTTAGACACGGGTCTATAGTTCTTGAGAGTCTCCGGGTCCAGTGAAGGCTTCTTGAGGTGAGGTTTCACAACTGCAGTCTTGAAGTATTGTGGCACGGTCCCTGATGCTAAGCTGAGATTGATTATCTTTGTCATAACTGGGAGTATACTGTCCATTATTTCCAATAAGAGTTTGGTAGGTAGCGGATCAAGGGTGCACGATGTTGGCTTTGATGAAATTATTAGTTTCCTCACTTCGGCTTCACTGACTTCTTTAAATACATCAAACTTGGTTCCAGTGAACTGTTTGAATCCAAAGTTATCACCTGAGGCGCCTAGTCCTTGTCGCAAAAGACTGATCTTATCCATGAAGAACTTGCCAAAATTGTCTGCAAGGGATGTGTGGTCGCCCTTTGGAAGGATGAGTTCTTTAGATTTCCCCATTAATCCATTTATAGTCTCATATAAGGCTTTGGGGTTGCCCGAGTGTTTCTCAATTTCAGAGATGAAATGACTTGATCTGGCTTTCCGAACAAGTTTTTTAACAGAGTTTCTTGAGCTTTTGTATATTTGGCGGTGGATTTCTAGTCTTGACTTCCGCCATCGGCGCTCAGCAGCTCTCCTGTTAGCCTTAGCAGTCCTTATTTCCGAAGAAAACCATGGTGCAGCTTCCTTGGGGCGGAATTTCTTAGACTTTAGGGGAGCATGCTTATCAAGTATCGTCGACAGGGTGTTAATGAACAATTCTGTCAACTCATCCACGTTGTCAGGGGGGTTCTTCACAAGGTTTGTGTCCCGCAAGTCAGTCTCAAACTTCTGCAAATCTATATTACGCAGGTTGCGAATTTGCAATTCTGTCCATGGCTGAACAGGTTTGGTGAGGTTAAGACAGCACGTGATCATGAAATGGTCAGACATCTGTTCGTCTGTAACTTTTAGGTCATGGATCAGGTCCATATCACGTTATAAAACCCAGTCGAGAATGTGTCCTGACTTCTGTGTGGGTTCTGTGACATGTTGCTTTAGATCGTTAGATTCAAGAATCTTACGAACATTTTTAGTCATACTGTTGTCACATGCTTCAAAATGAACATTGAAATCACCGAGTATAAGAACGTTACTTCTTTTCGCATCTAGGTGATCACAAATGTGTGTGAACTCCTCACAAAAGAGTCCATCAGTAGATTTGTTGACCTGTGAAGGTGGCGGTCTGTATAGGCTTACAACCTTTAAAGTTTTAGAAGCACAGCTTATGACACATGCCATATGCTCAAAGGAGGAATAGTGATTTTTGGGGAGTTGAAACTCAATCACAAGATTCTGTTTATACACCACTGCAAGTCCACCGCCTCTTCTGTTGAGACGAGGAGTGTGTTTCAGATGATAACCATTCGGTGTCATTTCAACACAGTGAGCGTCAGATCCATATTCAGTTAGCCATGTTTCAGTCAAAAAGAGTATATCTAAGTCACAGTCTAGGATGTATTCACAAATGTCCAGAGTTTTGTTTTTCACAGATTGGGCATTCCAAAGACCAATTTTAGGAAAGTTACTTTTTTGTATCTGATGAATAGAAATGAGAGTTTCCAGGTTATGATTTGGTTTAATTTCAGTGGTTGTGTTTCTGGTTGACACATCACAAAGGGTTTCAATAGGTCTTTGTTTTCTTCTTCCACCACGTTTTCCTCTTTTTGTTGGTTTGGACACACAAATACCAAGTTGCCTGATGTGAGACAATAGATCATGATTGAGGCATTGTCCGTGTAGGTATTCAGAGTTCATTTCAATCAGTTGCTCCCGGTCATACAAGGGTTGAGAGTCACCCATTGTTCTGTAACCTGGCTGAAGGCTTGGGTGTCTGATTGAGGAACAATAGTAGTGTCCTGTGTTAGAATCCAAATGTATCAAACTTGCAAATATGAAGTTGACAAATATCAGCATTTTAGTACAAGATTCAAACTTCATAATTCATCAGATGATGGGAAATGTCTTTAGGAACATCACTTCCACTTTTTGTGCAGTTCCAAAAAGTGTAAACACACAAAATTATAGAAAGTAGTGAGAGCTCAAACAGTCTGCTGCATAGCAAGCGCTGACGATAATTCAAATCGAATTAGTAAGCTGACTAAATCGAATTAGTAAGCTTACAAAATATCTGCCCGAATTAGTAAGCTTACTAATTCGATTTAGTAAGCTTACTAAATAGCGATTAAAGTCCTGTTTGGCACCCCATAATAATTGGTATGTAGGCTAATGATCATGGAAAAACCAAACCGCCTTTGCGCTGCGTTTCCTCCCACTATATTGGCGAGCTCTATAGTGAATCCAAACTCGATAGTTTTGCCATAATCATATTGTAACTGGACTCAATCCAGGAATGTCGGCGTTATACAGCAAGGTTTGAAGTGATGGAGACTTGTGCGAGCCATGTACATAAGATAGATTAGTTATTAATGATACAATTCTAACATACGCATGACACGAAAACTAGTTTTAAAATACAGCCTTCTGGTTGGTTACTTTTGGAGTAATTATTTCGCCGATAATCACCTCTAAATATTTACGACAGCTTCACATTCCTCCGCGCATACAAACTGCACTCGATGAACTAACTGTTTACATTAGAGTTACAGGCGACGGCAATTGGCTATGAATTTCAAAATCACAGACTTGTGGACATTATGAAAATGAATAACTTTTAATGAAAAAGGCACCTTCTTTTTACCCGTTTCGAGTAAGTACATGTACTGCTTTTCGAGATGTAAAATAATAACAACATGCTGGACACACTTGGTGGTAACGTACCCAGGAAATTGCTGACCACGAAGCGAGGAAAGATGACAGAGGCAGGGGACCAGGTAAGATTCACGATTGATTTGAAGTCTTTCTAGAGTTTTTTAAATGCAATAGACTACAGGTAAATGATTGATGTGGATAATAGTTCATATACGAATTTGAATTACTTACTGACAGGTCTTTCTCATTATACTATTGTCGAAAATCGGCAGTGTGGTCGCTACAGAAAGAGTGAAAGGGAACAGTATTTTACCAATTTCATTATTTTCGTGTCATTTTAGAAGGTCAAATCTATGTTAAAAAGAAATTCTAGAACAATTTATAGTTTCTTGATACCCAGTGATCGTGTGATTTTGAGAGAGAAATGAGTAATTTGACAAAATAATTGAACTCGAGTGGTCTGCGTATTGACTCGAGATGTGGTCTGCATATTGGAAACACAAATACTGAGTCAATACGCAGACCACTCGAGTTCAACTATTTTGTCAAATTAATCATTTCTCTTTCAAAATAAAACGATCACTGGGTATCAAGAAAGTGAACATTGTTCTAAAGTTTCTTTTGAGCATAGATTTGACCTTCTAAAAGGACACGAAAATATTGAAATTGGTCCAAAACTGTTCCCTTTCACTCATTTTATAGCGACCACACGGTCGATTTTCGATAATAGTAACAACTACTTTTAGAGTGACGTCCCTTGATGTTTGGTCGTGTCCTTGTCTGTCATGTAGGGGTGATAGGTCGACCCATGTATTAAGTTCAAAACTCGTAACTTAATCTGTCTTATATTGATATTATGCACGATGAAATTAGATCAGTTGTATCTTAATATATTTTGGTGTATGTCATACCAAGTTTGAATGTAGAGTGTTCTTTATAAAGTTGGACTGTGCCGTAGTTTTCCCAAGTGACTGGAACCGGTCTGCACTGGTTTAACAATAGTCAAAATAGTTAGTAATGTTACAGTGGAGATGAATCCATTCTGTTTTTCACCTTGGGGTTGTATGTAGTGCAATCCTTACCCCTAAATTAAACATTTCAGAACTTGCAAGGTAAGGTTGGAGGAGTCATCATTTCTTTATGAATATATATGTGTACATCAATAGATGCATGAAGCACTCACCTTTTGTCCTTCTCTCCAAATAGACTCTGCTGAAGTCACTTTTACCCAGTACCGTCTGTTACAAGTGGACCTCTTAGTTATCCTGAGCTGTCTGAACATCACCAAGACCTGACATTCACAGCACAGAAGTCAAGAAGTTCTCTCGCCAGAGCATAACTTAGAATGTACAGATACAAGGTTTATCAATGGCACTCATACATGTCTACAAGTGCAAACTAAAAATGATTTTAACAGTTTTCACACAATACAGCACTTACGTAAAGCCAATAAATGCGTGGTATGAATTATACATGTCTAATTCCTTATTATCACTTGTTGAAGAACAATTATCGGTAAAACATGCTAAAACTGACTTCTGCTCTTTTAAAGATACTAAGTTGGTAAAGATTATTTTTTAGGGAATCAAGTTATTTAGAATGAAAAGTATAATGTAAAACATATGCAATAACCGTTGAACTACTTTTCTTTATGGTGTTTTGGTCCAGCGATATTTTCAACTGGTACTTGATGGGTCATAGCTGTGAATATAGGTAAAGATGCAATAACTATAAGTGCTGGAAGTTAAAGGTAGCACAGAGAGGCTTGTGAGTGTTTAAACATTGTAAAAAGAAGCATCGGCGTTGTTATTGATACAACTCTTCCATGGCCGATATAAGGTAGGTAGGTAGGTAGGTGAAATTAAGGGCGAAGTTTGGGCCAAGGATGACCTACATGCGCCCGTCCGATATAAGGGAGACCAAAGTAGATTATCTCCCCTGGCTAGATTTCGCTAGGTCCTAAGGTGGCGCTGACGTTACGGCGAGTCAAGGGCAGATAATTTTACTTTGGTCCCCCATTGGATCACCTGTTTAGTAATATGCATTGACCTGTCACTGAAACCGTATGAGTGAGGGGTTGTAGAGAGGGAAGTAGTATCATAATGTGGCTGATGACTTACTGTTCCATTCTGTGTGGTTGATAAAGACTAACGATTCCTTCTATGGGAAAATATATAAAGCATACAAATATTCCACTTCGGAATTCAGAGTTAAAATTATAAGATGAATTTTAGTAAATGCAAACCATGTGACATATTATTGGCATTTGTTTTAGAATGGTTTTCAAAGATGATCTTGTTATTGTAACGTTGGAAAAATGAGTATAATCTTAAATCGATCGTTCTTCGTCAATCCTTTGATTGCAACTTACCCACGACACTCGGATATTTGCTCATGTAGTTGGCATTTTCCCAAATATTAACCGTGCCTCTCTATGCGCATTGGGCGTGACCAAATTACTCCCAATCCATGGACACTGAGTCTGTGCTTGACTCATTAACGTTATTCTTATACATTTTGTAATTACAACATACCCTTTCCATATAGTACATAACCATATCCTTAAAAACGTCATGTTCTAATATTATCATGAAGGTTCTGGATATGTTCACATGTATACCATGCTGATACACTATATAAACCCCCTAGACAAAGGACCGTACTTGTATATATAGACGTACACACACTTACTAGTGATTGTATCGAAAAAGGAGGAATCTAACAACCATTCAAGGGGTGAGAACTATCGTTTTGACATTCTTCCATTACATTGAACGATTGCAGGAGAGACAATATTTAAGCTAACATCAGCAACCATTTAAGATGGTTGAGTTGTGAACTTTGAGCATAAAACCTCGACCTTTTATAAGAGTTCAGTTGCGTTTACATAAAGCAGTGACAAGTAAGCAATAAAACGTCTCGGTGGTTCCTCTCGACTAGTCACAAGTTGAGATCAGTCTCACACGCCAACTGAGTAATCGGATTGAAGGGTTTACCTGCTACATAATGTACGTATGGCTGCCATATTACCTAATCTGACTAACAACAAGTTCCTCTCTGCCCGTTTACTCGGCAGTGTAGGTTTCACATTTCGTCTCTTCACTGTGAACCTTTACAGTCTGTTATGAGTTACAAATTTGAAATTACCTTCGATCCTGAACTTGTATTCGTGTTAAATTCAACTTACTCACTCGATTCCAGGGACCTACCGGTAAAAAGCTCAAGGTTGAATCTATATATTTAATTTATATTCTAAATAATTTTGTATGTGTTCAAATATGTAGTTCATAGAGTTTCGTGTGATTAGGGTCACGGTAAACCTACTACCAATTGTTATCTGGACATGATTTTTATGTTGCATGTTTTCCTTTTTGTGTTTTTTATGTATGAATACGATAAAGATTTTATTTTTATTTTGTTTTAGTATTGATGCATTCATAATGGTATCGAAAGCAGACATCACAGAGTTGAAATCTTTGGCAAACCCCCCAGTTCCGGTTTCGCAAGTGATCCAGGCAGTTCTGCTGTTGCTCGGGTACAGTGAACGGGATAGCAAGGTGAGAGATTGTACAGGATCCTAGGAGCTCACACTGACAGAAATAAAGTCACCATACCTAGCAGTAGGCCCTACTTCAATCTGCGAGTGATAAATACGACTGATACATTTGTCCAACTTTCTGTAAATCCCACAAATGACATAACAAGTGTTTGTATTGCAGAGCATGTTGACTCCAAATGTGGAATACTATATAGCTACCATACCGCTAGGCCCTAAATTGAATATGCGAGTGATACATACGACTGATAAATGTGTCCAACTTTCTGGAAATCCCACCTTTTATGTATTGTTTGAATCACCCTTTAAACTAGACGAGATTAAAAGGACAACAAGGTGGATATTTCCTTTGCTCGAGTGTAGTGTACACTCCATTATCCAGCTGGTGATATATATGACTGAACGACAAATACAAGGATATTGCTTTCCGAAGCATACAATAGAATACAGGGTATGGCATACAATGACTGTAAACAAGCCATTTTCATTTCCATCAACAATTTTGGAAGATAAGTTAACTTTTCTTTTATTTCACGAGATCTGATGTGTAGTGTAGAAGAGTAAAAGACAATTTTACCAATTCAGATAATATCAGAAATAGACGATGCTGTGCTAGTCAATTGTAATTTATCATTCAACAATATCATCTAAATCAGATCGAACCTTCCACTCCTACCTCGCAGCATTACTGATCTGAGTACTGTACTATAGAGATGGCCTTACCATTTAGGTCACGCGGTGAATTGCTTACCTGATACGACAGTAATTAAACAGTCGTCAGATCAGAATCACAGCGAAATACGAGTAATGGATTCGATCTGATTTCAAAGATAATGATCATGTAAAAATACCCGTTACACTCACATTTTTCTTCTAAATACTCCAACTGAATTTGATTTATTGAACACATGGCAATATTATATTTTATGTATGTATAATCAGTTGATAGAAGATGACGATGAAGCTAAACACATTGTATGTAACTGCTAAACTTGCTTAATGGTATTTCTCATAAGTTATATCGATATATAATATGGCTATTATTCAAACAGAACTGGGCCTGCGCGAAGAAAAGCATGGCTGATATCACATTCCTGAACCGACTTAAGTCCCTGGATCCAGCGTCAGTGTCTTCAGAAACACGTCACAGAGCTCAGGAGTGTCTGACTGATTTGAGCTCCGAGAAACTCATGAAGGTGTCCAGGGCTGTTTGCGGCCTGTATAACTGGGTAGTTATTATTTTCTATTGAATATTGTGTGCGGGCCGGGATAGCACAGGGCATTGTTTTCTGCAGTAGAGAACTGTTCTACACGCATTTAAGTTTGAATGCAATGCTTCACTGAATTGTATCGCCCGTTCCAGATTTTGCTCGCAACGCACTACATAGCCGCAATAGTTTTGCAGGATATCTCCTGACAAATATGCTGATCCCTAAAATAAATGAAATAATATTTTAAGCGACGTTAAATCTCTAATCAGCTCACCTCAACTCTTGAATTTTGTACCACAGTTTTAGTTTTATTAGTCTTTTACAACTTTAACGTGCATATCTAAGACTTTGATATGCAATTTGCAACCTTTGATACGTTCTAAATGCTATTTATGATAACTGAATGCTAATAACGTTGTTTCACACTTTCCATTTAAACATTGCATTTGCTATCTCGCCAGTATATTGTTTTAATTGACATGCATTCATATGTTTTGACTATTTTATTGGGTTTTTTTCAGGCTGTACAAGTGTCTACGTGAGATGCTGTGCAGGTGACTGTCAGACACGAGAAATGATGCTTACCGGAGATAATCTCCTCAAATATATGTTATGGTAGTGGAATTAAAAGTACAATAGTTATCCTTGCTATACAAATTTCAATGTGAGTCTTTGCTAAGATACAAATTTGGGAGAGACGTGAGAACGATGCTGAACTGTTGTTGAAAATAAATTCCACATACAAAATTAACAAACTTAACCTTGTTGTTCTCTTTACACATTGACTGGAAAAAGTTAAATACTTTGTTTGGAAATATATTACACAGTGACATTTTGTTATGTTAAAATCTGACATTACCAATTGTCCATTGACTGACTGCAGAGACGGAGAGCCAGGGTGTAGGAGAACTTGCACATCCTTGTTCTCTTTTCACATTCACTGAATACTTTGTTTGGAAATATATAAAACACAGTGCCAGGTTTTAATTTAAATTTTGCATTACCCATTGTCAATTACGCCTGAGAGGAGAGAAGGACGCCAGGGGGTCAATAGTCTTTCATATCCTTGTTGCTCAATCATGTCACCTTCATTTGTGGATTTACCAGTGGCACTCTGATAGACGATGAGGTTACAAATGCTTACCTATATTTGGTATTAAATGATCGAGGGAAATTCAAAACGCCTTTGCGCTGCGTTTCCTTACAATGTGTTCGCGAACCTGAATTTGATAGTCCGAGTCCATTCATAAATCCTCTGAAAGATTTTCCTTATTGACGTTGAGGGCGCTTCATTAAAGGGGAAGTAGCACGTTTTTAGGGGGAATATAAGATGATGTCAGGAAAATGAAAATTCATGGTTTGAATGGAAAGACAATGTATTGAAACTGAATGGAGCAGTAATAATTCAAATATATAACGTAAAGTTTAGCCCTGCGATTCCTTTTTCTTACACAAAAGGAATTAAAGGTGTTCACACAAAATGGCCGACAATGGATTTTATGTTGATCTTCATACTTTGTCCTCTGACTATGGATGATTGGTTTGTGTTAAAAGATTTTTTACACTATCAAAATAATATATTTAGCATTAAGTTACAATTATCAGTGAAAAATTTAAAATATAAAATTATAAAAAAACGTGCTACTGCCCCTTTAAATCCAGGAATGTCGGTGTAATACAGCAAGGTTTGAATCTATCAGTGATGGAGATTTGTTCAAGCCATGTCTTGTTAGGGAAGTTTATGACACATGTACACAACATATAAAACACATAGAACTGATTTTACAGATTGAGCAGCCTTTCTGGTAACAAAACAGCCAAGAATGTGTGGCTTTGTGGCATTAACTTGTTTGTCGTTGAATACTCACCATACACACAAGCACAAATTCATTTTAAAGGCGTACGATATAAATTTAATGTAAATGTACTTACGAACCTTTCAATTTCTCTTGTCAAAATGACAAAATTAAAACCTGCACTTGTCGAAAGTCAAGCTACACGTGCTTCTCGTGGGGAGACGGTCTAACACAAATTTCACGAGCTCTATGGTTTTGTTTTGATGTCAATTACTTGTGTTACATGGTCCCCGTCAAATAGTTCAATCATTTTAACAAAAGTAAAATCAACTTTGGATTGTTCATGACGTTTGATAAACCACATTTCTGGCCATGGTCTAAGTAAGTTAGACCATTCGGGCCTTGTTGTTGGGCCTTGTTTAGTCCGACAACGTACAACATTATATTTACATAATAAGACAACATGTCCGAATGATCTACCTATTACCTAAACATGAAAATAGTATTGAAAGTAGAACTAATGGACTCGTTGACAATTTATAAACATGAAAACATTAACACTTCCAAATTAAACAATGAAATGAAATTTTCATATGCTGTTCTCGGAGGACAATATTATGACTTAATATTTGACTAATATAACTGAAGTCGTTTTAGATAACCTGCATTTCGTATCCATATCATTTTTTTGTGGAATTTCATTTCATTGAGTTCATGAACTTAAAGAAATTATTGAGGTTTTCCAATTAATTGACTGTGTTCTATTTCATTAAGTCGATTTAGGAACGAATTTGGACCTAATTTCTGCTAATTGCTGGTCTTTAAACGTTATATTTTCACTTAAGTGATTGTCTTTACGTAACTATATAACCAAAATAAAATAAGCATTTTTAGGAAACTTAACTCATGTTCAGCAGATGAGTCAAAAATAGAAAAATGTCTTATATATTGGACGAACAATTCGTCCAACTTATCATAAAATATCATAAAACTTGTTTTCTGACGTTTTGGCTATTTGACCATAGCATGATTACCTATAGTATGAATTAGTTTATTGTTATTTATTGTATTCATATCAATATGTATATGCTCATTCCTGAGGTAAACAGTTACCTAAGAGGCGGATTATTCACGGAAAATTACCACTAAATGCAAGGCCAGTCAGCATACAAGTTAATCAGATAGTAACATCAACTGATACTGTTTATTTGTGATTTAGTACTTGTATTGGTTCGATTAACCTCCCCCGCAATATAAAACGTTCGAGTATTTCCCCTGATTAACATCGCAATACTGACAATACTGTAGTAAGAAAAGGACTGGTTCATAACGTCATGGTCTATTATTCTGCCTTTGAGTGATTGTACTAGGCAATAACGCTAATCCTATGATCAGTGTATTAGAATGTACTTATGTGTTGTATTGCGAAACCTCTATACTTCATTACTCACATCAGCTTTAGGTACATAACATATATATGTCATTGACAAACTGAGGAAAGCATTATTACTTTTCTTTTGGAAACAAAGTAAGTTGCAAATGTCTTTCTGTCATTTTTGTCATCGCCTGGTATATATTGTTCTTAGTATATGTCTGCAGGGTTTAGTCCTTATAATATATTTTGCATGACATTATTGACAATTTGAGAACATTTTGATGAAACCCGTAACACGAGACCTTTTTGCTTTGAGAATCGATCTACACGCACCTGCCAATGCTTGTGCATCCTGCTTCATGACTTCTAAGAAATTGTAACCTTTTGTTACAAACTAGTGCATATTTTGGCATTGAAAGACTAAATACACATACGATGATGATGATGATGATGGCTATTTGTATATGAAAAGACTGATGGTATGATTTAATAGAAATGAAGCTACAGTAACTATTTAAAATATTGCATAGACTAAATGTTAATCTATTGCTTTGTATTTTTACTTTTGTAAGAGTGCACTTATCGTTATAGACCATATCGACCATAATTGGTTATTCCCTCCCGCACGTGGGATATTGGAGTCACATGGATAGGAACAACCGGGTCAGTCATCCTGAGCGTTTGAATTAATTACAGGTCTCAAAATATCTACAGTACATACTTACTAACCATTGGTAATCGGAGTTAATCAGAAATACTCATCTATGATATAAATTATGTAAATAATGAAATAAAACTTTGTAGCATTCTAACTAAAATCAATATTCTAGGAAGAGCTCGACCATTTACAAATTGTGCGGTTTTAGAGCAGTCATAATGGCATCCCTTTTATCGAAAGACTTTTCCGTCCTGAAGACCCTCAGTCGGCCCCCCGCGGCTGTTGTACAGGTGTTCCACGCCTCGCTACTGTTGCTGGGTTATAGTGAACGGGAGAGCAAGGTTCGTTTGATCCACTTTAGCAGACATGGTGTTTAAAGGGGCAGTAGCACGTTTTTAGGGGGAATATAAGGTGATGTCACGAAAATGAAAATTAATGGTTCCAATCGAAAGACAATGTATTTAAACTAAATGGAGCAGTAATAATTCAAATATATAACGTAAAGTTTAGCCATGCGATTCCTTTTTCGTACACAAAATGAATTAAAGGTGTTCACACAAAAATGGCCGCCAATGGATTTTATGTGAATCGTCATACTTTGTCCTCTGACTATGAATGATTGGATTGTTTAATGACATTTTTGACACTGTCAAAATAAGTCATTTAGCATTTACTTACTAATATCAGTGAAAATTTTAAAATATAAAATTATCAAAAAACGTGCTACTGCCCCTTTAAAGTTTACGTATGGAAACGTTGCAAAATCATGAACTGTAAAATGTCTTCAGCTAGTCCTTGTTTTTAATTCTTGATGATATTGGATACAGCTGAATTACCTTCCCTTAGGCTGTTATAGGTGTATCGTCAATATTCAAGCAATTTTGGTGCTTCTATATGATCATATGCTGACAAGAATGACGGTTAGTCAATTTGCCACTAACATAGTACTCACCTTTGTTTTCAACCGTCCTGCTACATAACCGTATTCACATCTGCGAACTTCGTGCCATACCCTGACATCTCGCAAAGCAAATGCCTCGTAGTGACAATGGGTTAACAGGTTGGAAGAGAAAAATCTATCAGTGATTTAGTGCATAGTGAATAGTGAATAGTGAATAGTGAATAGAAATATCATTTTATTGAAAGTTTGAAATTTTTCAACAGGATTGGAAATTCGCAAAAGCTCATGGCCAGTGTTGATTTCCTGAGCCGACTTCAGTCAGTGGACCCAGCTTCTCTATCGACAGACACTCGTCGTCAGGTTCAGGAGTGTCTGACTGATCTTAGTCCCGAGAAGGTGTTGAATGTGTCAGCCGCTGCCATGGGCTTGTATACTTGGGTAATCATACACTGTGGTTTTAATCATTAAAAGAAGTCATTGTCTCAAAGTTGTCCAAAGAAAATGCTCCAGCAGTTACATCATATCCATAACAGTTTGTTTTAATTCTGATTTCTGTCATATTCTACCAAGTAGCCACATCGCGATTTGGGAATCTAACTTCAGCATCACCTACATGTTTGGAACAATGGCTGTTCTCATTAAGATTATCGCATTTTTATATGTCCTGTCAGCACTTTTGTGATGTGTCATTCGTTTCTTTAGATTAATCTGAAAAGTGTTACAGGGAAGGAGGAAAGATTGATGTAAGGTAAAAATATGATTATCGAAGAAATTGGCAATGCACAACTGAGGCAATGACTTTTACCGATTGCACAACAATATTATCTGAAATATTTGGGTCGAAAACGAACATACTTACATATAGTATATCAACCTATGTTGATTCATTAAATTTTGTTAAATCGAGTTATTCAAAGGTGTTTATATAATGATAGCCGCAAGAAGTATTCGATTAATAGGTGATTTTTTTTACGACGCTACGAATAATCAGGTTTATTTAGTAATTGAGATATATTGCGTTATTTTATAAGGCGCCTTTTCTCCAAATTAACATTTGTCATTCTATGTTCCAGGCCATCAAAATAGTTGGATGACAACAATGATACTGAGAGGAGAGGAGCAAACAGAGACCTTTCTAGTATTAACATGAGCTATGAGAAGGCAGTTTCATAAAACCTGATTCGCTGGATAAGAATCTAGATGCAGTCTACAGTTATACAGTCTTTTCAGTACTAGCAGCTCTAAACCAAATACGCAGTCGTGGACCAGGAATATTATATATGTGTTCTTGTCGTCAGTCATCTGATACTTAATATTTTGATATACGGTTTGTGAAATCAAAGTTTCTTGGTTAATCTATGATTTGTATTATCTCATGAAAGTGAACCTTCAGCCTAACTCCATATACGAATTGTTTTGCAAGAATAACTTATTATGCGGTATTGTCCATTAGATTAATTTTGTAATATCTACAAGTATTGGCTATCACTGTGTGGCCGAGTATATACTTGTTCGGCACTGGGCCGCCAGTCAAGACGTAACAAACAAGGATGGAAGTGATTTGATGATCGGTTCATTGATGAGTTGATGGATCTGTTGCTGAGGTACAATAATCTGGAAATGAAATAAGTGTTTCCACCTCAGCAACAGAAATTGAAGTCATAAAATCAACAATATATTTCAAATAAATAATTTTAACAATATTCATTTAGTATAATATAACATTATATTGTTAGTATATCACATGAACATAATTCATATTAAAGATATAAATATTGCACTCAGGAATTAATTCTATTAAAAAGCACATGGCATGGCCATTTTATTAAATTACAGAGATTATTAAATACTATTTTACTGAATTAAATCACTATTTTACAAATTAAATATTATCATTATTGGTTTATAATTATTATTTAGATAACATTAAGCACCTGATAAACGAGTTTGAAAGAGAATTGAGGCAGATTGAAAAAGATTAGAAAATCACCATACCTGGAAATGAAATCGTGTTTCCACCTCAGCAACAGAAATTGGAGTGAGGTGAGAAACAGGTAGGCAAAGGAAGTGGTAACAGAGGACTGCAGTAGCCAATTAGAAGACAGGGAACACATCAAAGGAAGCCTTTGATGTGACCTATAAATAGAATAGGGGAAGCCCAAGAGGTGGGTAGCCTGCAAAGCTGATCTAAAAATAGAGTAGAAAGTGAAGGGAGTTGCTTGTTGGCAAGGCTCCTGAAGCAGAAGAGTACAGGTGAAAAATGTATAGGGGTGGCGTTCAACGGCAAACAAGTACAACAGAAGACATATGAGCATTTAGCATATAATGAATGAAGAAATGATATGGATGATGACTAATTTAATAGTGGATTTAGGCAAAATGTGAATTATGCCCTGTCACAACTGGAAACACAAAATAAGATATTAAATGCGACTACACATACATATACTTCTTGAATGTTTATTTCAGATTTTGATTTAAAAAAAACCAACATGTTTTTATTCATTTAAATGTATTTTTATTGAAAACCTGAAATAAACAATATTTAAACCAAATGATTTTATTGAACTGAGTTCGTCATTTATACAGTTTAATATTTAACCCTTTGTTTGCCGTGTAATTTTTGTTAACAATCTTTTGCATACACGTGAAACAGGAACACATTTACTACACATTCACTCTAAACATCATGGTAAACAGACTCTAAGGTTGTTCAGTGGAGAATGTTTTAACTTCAAATTATTTAAAACTTGTTGAGTACTAAAATGGTTTAATATGTTGAAAATCTAACAATTCAGAAGCTTTCCAAGGTACTCGGGTCTTCGATATTTTTAAATATGTTGAATATTTTGGTATTTGTGATACTATTTTGTTCTTCTGCGCGGGGATTAAAAATTTAAGGATATTGCAAAAAATCATGACTAAATTTACAAGAAGACAGAGATTCTATTTCATATACTGTTCAGTCACAATCATTAAAGTCTGATAAATAAAACTGCCACTCTCACCGTGTTGATCTCAAAGCAAAAATAAGTCCAACGTTACCTGAAATACATAGAGATGTTTCAAATTTGACATACTGTACATTAACATCATTGAAACCAGGTACATTATCACATCGATTGAATATCGAGATATTCTTTAATTACATCCGATACTTGTAAATACGATTAATGTCATATGTTTAATATAATTTCTAGCTATCGAAAGAAAACAATTAGAAAATGCAAAGATCGTGCTGTGCAAAACATGGTAATACGTGGTATAGAGGAAAGAATACAGAAAGGTCCAGTGTCATGAAGATAAATCAATTACCCGTCTATTGTTACTGTGCCTTTAAAATAGATTTAGGGCAATAACATTCATGCATAGTCAATACATGTATACATCATAACTTAATTCCAACTTGACCTGCGGTTGGCTGTGGTACCTGATAGCTCTCGGTGTGTTTCTTGATTTTCGGATTCATCGCGGGATACACTACATCTAAGGACAATTTTCAAGAAGATATTCTGTTTATTTAGGTTGCATAGTTTCCAATAGTCCTACAAGACGATCTAAATTGTTCAGGTTCGTCGAGCAAATTATGATTAAAGCAACGAAGCAGCAAGATACAATCATCAAACAAAGACCTGGTAGTAAATAATACGTCAATCCCAGTTGTGATCAGGTTTAGTTACAACAATGCGTGTGACTGGTCTCGCATGTAATTGGAAGTAGCGGGGACTTCCCCTGACCTACCATGAGCTTGTAAGCACATTATCAAGTCATGGTCATGATTCTAGAATTCTCTCAGTGACATCAGGGGATTATTATAGAACTGCCGTGTTCAGAGCTATGCGCAACAACATACACCTAATCCTGACTTAGTAAGCATTTCTTATCAACAATATGCAGCGATGCGTTTTGTTTTTGTGACGTTGAGAGTACATGTATAGCTCAATATACAAATCTATGTCATGTTCTAGATACATGGTCGGAACATTCCAGACAAGAAACTCTATCTACTTGGTAAGAGCGATCTAGAAATATCTAAACACGTGAAGGCTTAGCTATAAAATGCAAACATGAGTATGTGATTGAGTGATTCTAACGGAGGAGAAGGGATCGAGAAGGAGCATTGTTTACACAGCTCAAAGTAAGTACCATCAGTCATTCATGTTTACATTATACCTATGACATTCACTAAGGGGCAAAAGAAACGATATCAAGTTGAACGTTTTAAGAGAGTTTAACACAAAATCCTGTCGTAAATAAAATGCGACTAGGAGTCCCTGTGATAGGCACATAAGTTGTGAAGAAGTACTCGCAATATTTGATATGTTCATTTTTGCCCCTGCTTCCGGTTATACTATCTCTAAACTTCAGAGCTGCACTAAAATGATAAAGTGGACCTATTAAGATTATATGAATAATTATAACATATCATTTTAATGTCATAATAGTGTTAACTATTATGTTGATCTCACAATGTTGACATATTAAACTATCTACACTTTTATGTCATTGACATATGGTAAGTTAATGGACAAATTACGCGGCATTATATAGTATTTACACAATTAATCAAATTTCTTACTTATTTTCAGGTCTCAAAAATGGGTGAAGTAACAGTTTCTGCAGTAACAGAAATTAAGTCGTTCGCAGCCCCTCCACAGTTAGTCAAGGACCTTCTGGGGGCGGTGCTGTTGTTGTTTGGATACAGCGAACAACAAAGCAAGGTAGGTATTTGTATGCAGGTATGTAGTAAGGCAAACTAAGCCTCCTGTTTACAGTGATTGGATCCAAACTGAACATTGGGATATTCTACAGTTCATATAATTCTTATAATCAAATAATACTAAAATAATGAATATATAGATGGTTCTGTAACATTTTGTTGATTAATGAAGAGTCGTGATTTTGGCAACCGAACATGAAAGTACACCAAATCACATATTCCGGTTTTACCTACAAAACGTGTCTGTTGAAGGAAGAATATCTTACTTCAAAAAAGGTTGTGATAGAATCTTTATAAAGGTAACGGCAAGATGATCCTTAAAATCTTTAAGTTCGGAAATAGACAATTCCATAAACGTCGCCTAATAACGAAATTTCAGTACAGGCCAGTGTAGATCAATGTTTAAATAACGGATTGAATAAACAATCATTAGGTATTACTAAATGGTATAATGATATTACCCTTTTGTCAGTAATATCTTGCAAAAAGTTGACATTTCAACGACCCGAAGCTTCCTTAACATCAATGGACGCCAATGTGTTAATAACACTGTTCCTTTGACATCTGAAACCCAAAATAGCCTTGACACAAGAACAATAGTTGTTTTAGGAACAAACCTCGTACTATTACAACTTGCTTCCTAATTTATTCTAAGGTCAACATGACACTTTTTCTTTGTAGATTGGACGTTTACGATATTGATAATGATTGATATAGTCAAATTATCCCAACAATGTTAGTTGTGAATATAGAGGTGCTACACTTTTGTCGGGGTCTATATCAATCTAAATAAATTAAGATCAACGGATTTTTTTTATTTTGTCATACTGTTGATCTAAGATTGACCAGTGTGAGAGGTTGTCCCGGTGACCTTTCGTATGCAAATAAGGAATTCGCGATTTGATCAATCAAATTCGACGTCACAAACAGTTCATAGTCGCTATATCAAGGTGTGAACGGAAGAAATACATGATGGCTTATGGCCTGTTCTCAATAACAGTGTGCATTGTAAAAAATAAATCTTGCATTTGATACTGATAAGAAAAATATCAGTAGGTTGATTTTATTTTGGGTGTATGAAAATTTTTTAGTTTTATGATTGACAAAAAAAATCACTATTTTTAATTATTTGGATGGAAATGTAAGAAATTAGTACAAACGAGTTTGATAAAAAAAGAAGTTACCTCCCCTTGCATGAGGATTTTCGTAAATATTGGCATTTATCAAGCTCTAACTTTGTGATTATTATTCGCCACGTTAGTATCTGTGCGACGTGCAAACATTGTTTGTCATTGACAACTTGCAAATACGCTAAATCATTTTAAAATGAAAAAATAGAATCTATTAATACATCCAAGCAATCGGATTATTCATAGAAATGGTCGCTCTGTTCCGCTCCGAATGACAAGCTCCGAACATCATCCATTTCAAAAGATGTGCTGCTGAGTTTTTTTAACTTCCAGCGAGCTAGGGCAACTTTTCTGATTGGCCGAGCGGCTGATTTCAGAGGTCAGCGGGATGACCCGCCTTACGGGCCAATCTTAGATCAACAGTAGGACCAAATATAAAACCTGTTGATCTAAATTTATTTAGATTGGGTCTATATCCTTTTCCTATTTGGCATTATAGGTGATAAATGCAGACCTAAGAGCATTATTTAAAAGATATTTTGCACGGAAATTAATCAATTCATTAAATAGGTTATGAATTACATATATGTCAGAAGATCGATTTTTGGCCTGCTTTACATACACGAATCAATGAGCAAAGGAAGCTTATATTAATCGATCAATCGATTGTTGTCGAAGCAACTTGTAATGTTGAGGTGCTTTATTTGGTACTTTTTTAAAAAAATGCGCCATAACTGTGCGACTATAATATGTATAATGGTTTCTTTAAGGTTATCATTGAATTTTGTGAGTTTATGCAAAAAACAATATTTGTATCAATTGAATTAAAAATATATTTTTAAAATGCTTTAATAAAAATATTCAATAACATTCGCACCGTTCATTCAAAATTATTCTCAATTTCCTTGTAAAAGCTTCATAGCTCTATTCATTAGATATAAGAAAGAATACGTGAGTTAGAATCACAACTCTGTACAATGTTGATCATGTTTCCAGAGATGGGAGAACGCATTGAAGTGTATGGGCAACCCCCGAGACTTCATCACCCGACTGAAGCACCTGGAGACTACTGACGTGTCCGAGTCCAACCTTCAGAGAGCCGGTGACATCTTGAGGCGCCTGGACGTGGCCAGAGTGAGGGCAGTTTCATCCGCAGCCGCAGATCTGTGTGCCTGGGTTAGTTTCCGGTATAAATTTTAGAGGGGACACATGTTTCTGAGAAAACAACAACATAGGGACGAGTTCAAACCGCCACACACAATATTCAAATATACATTAGAATTACAGTTAATTACAGTTAAACATTTATCAAAGATAAGTAATATATACTAAACACCATGAAACATTCTTGCATATAGAGATCGATGCATTTAATTAACGTTAACGTTATCTGTAACTTTCCTTACGATCCAGATTTGTTAATATTTCATTGAAATGTTGCAATGTTTTCAACGCGAAATGTGTTATTTGTTTCATTACTATTAAATAAAAATTATATAAATTTCTAAATAATTTCTAAAACAACTTTATTGTTTAATTTTCTTCATTGATTTCCAGGTTGAAAATATCATATCCTGACAGAAAAGACGACGATTGTCAAGAGTTGACATCAACAATCAGCCGCATTACAGAAAACTTATACTCATATTGTACTCAAAAGAGTTTCCAATGAATAAATGATGGTATTCACTTCTCCCAAACAAATTTGTCTATTGAAGACTCAGTTTAGCAAATAATGTCACGATATATATAGTCATTTCGGACAGCGATTGTGTTGTGGTAAATGTATACATAGACAATCTTCCTGGCTTGTCTTCTAACTGGGCAAAGAACCAACACATAAACCCCTTGGGCGACAGAGGGTGTAGATGACATAGCTGTAAATGTAATGATTGCTCTAATCCAACATTTGTTCGCTGTGTTTTTCCCTTGCTGCAACTCTGGTGGTAAAATTCCAATATAACCCTATAGATTTGGAAAAAAGATTAACAAATGAGAAAAATAATATGAAAAACTCATAAACGAGAAATGTTTCGAAGCGCCAGTAAAATATTCCAGAATGTGTAACGTTCAACTTCCACATTAAAACATTAAAGCGAAAAATGAAGCACATACAAGCTGTGTTTCATACATGTTCTTCTATAATGTTTGTAAAACTTGTAAAATTATAATCATTTCAACCACTGCACATGCTGTGTTCTCGATTTGTAACGAAACACTAAAGTTCATTTAAACCAAAGCTTGTTCCAAAAATGAATAGCGATAATGTGAAGATGAAATGTATTGGAATATGTTAAAGGGACGAACACTTATGATTATAGAGCACATTTAGCGAGATAAGCAAGATCCGTATATAAAATGCTAATAAAATATTTTATCCGTTTTAAAAAGCCAGAAGGCTATACATGATTCTTTTGTAGGAGAAAAAGATGGAAAGTAACCCACACCAAAACCTGTAAACAACAAGATGCAAGCAAAACAGCGGAGGGGATCATTGCACACCCACGTAATACTTACAGATCAGGGGTGTGTTCGTTCAACCTTTCCACCATCTTCAGAGATCTGCCTTTCTATCATAAATTCTCAGTTGTGTAACAACTATTAGCTATTACCTAGTGCTCGTACTACATATCAACTGTTAGACTAAAATTTAGTCTATGAAATATATTATTTTTGAAATAATTACATGCTTTTTAACTTTTTTTATTTCTTGGTCTCCTCATTTCATAAATAAATTGCTGTAGCCTAGACTTGCTGAAGGAGAACCTAGACTGTATTAAAGGCTCCTTTTTATTTACAGTCCTGAAGCTGGACTAATCAACTGTAGACTTCGCTGGTTATTCCTACACTTCTGTAATACTCATTCTCAAGGTCAACGTGACGGAATTCAACAGTAATAAACAAGCATTGGGAATGTTTATACATATGGAAAAAGAAAAGCTCCAACAGTAAAGTTGCTACATACATATACGAAAGAAGACAATGTGGTGGTACACATAATCGTATGATGTGATGTGAGATAACCATGATTTATCAATTTAGGGAAGAACATACCTTAAGGTTTTGAACTTAGGGAGTGTTTAAATTTTTTCCATATGTATATGTTAGATAAAATGCAAATTAATGATGATGTTATTGAACACACGTGTACTAAATGAATCTTCTATCATGATTATTTTTTAATACCAAATTTCCTTTTTAGTAGCAAAAGCAATTAATTACAGGAAGCACAAGACTATTGAATGAATCATTAAATCATAAAACATTTTTACAAAAGAAATTAAATGGTGTAACTAATTTCTAAACCCGTAGATTTGGTTACGTCAAGTTGATAAAACACATTAATCGCTTAATAAGGCCCAAATGTTCTACACTTTCTTCGTAGTTGTATGTACCATATAATTATCATAGGCAAACACTCGCGACAACCTTAGTTAAAAAAAAAAATTCGAAACCTTTTGCTTTTAATACAACAATACCGGAACATAATATTATCTTATCTCGATTAAAAAAAGACAAAGTATGAAATATGAAACTTGAAAGCTTAATAACTTTCCTATCTACATGTTTTGTAATATCTTATTGATTCAGTGTTAACATATATACCTATCAAATATCATGAATTTCCAACAATGTCAAAGTTTAAAATTCAATGTCAACTTTAAATTGTAACTTAATAAGAAACTTATCTATTTATCTTTATAATGCTATGCTGCTGAGGCAAGCCTCTCTGAACATTGTCAGCTGAAAATTGTAACACCGAAAAACTGTACACGTCGAAAAATGTAGTCATGGCCTACACTATTTCTGTAATAAAGAATTGAATAACATAAAATGTTACTCGAGAAACTTTTGGTTTTTTTACATTCATTTAATAACATGTTGGTTAATAAGCAACAAATCAAAAAGCGATTTGAATCTATGAAGTTTTAAATGACTAACTGCCACTCTACTTTTCCTCATATTCATTTACATTTCAGATGTCAAGATATAAACCGAAATTTAAAAATTAGATTCGTTGCAACCATAATTATCAAATCGACAAACTAACAATGCCCAAAAAATAGACTATCAAGCAATATACCTAATTGCCAAAATTCATTTTGACAAAACAACAAGGAATCTTCTCGGGAGATACAACGAGCCCAGGTGTGGAGAGGCGAGATAGTGGACCCCTCCCTTCAAGTATGAATCACCGATAAGGGGTGAGGGGGTGTTGCAAAGCAATTGGGAGGGGGTGTAGAGAAGCTCAGAGGCATCTTCCTTCGCCCATCTGCTCGGTCTATCTCACAGGGGAAGTAGCAATAGAATCAGTCCATTGTGAGAACAGGGGGTTAGGTTGGTACCATAATTTCGCCAATCTTACATCGTAAAGATTTACTTATGGTTTAACTTGACATTAATTGACTTTACATAAACACATCTTCAGTCACTTCTCAGATAAAACATAAGAGTTAACAACAAACCTTACAAATGATTACCTACTCATTACCAAAGTAAGAAAATGAACTCTCCCGAACCGCAAGGTGCCATTCCTGACTTTGACCGCACCGTCTGTCTGTAGCCCATCATCAGTACTCCATTCCTCCTACTCACCCGAGCTCTCTTTAGATAGCAACATGCCACCCAAGGTAAGAGTTTTCGTTTAATTTGGTAAGCATGAACCTCGAGTATACCGGAAGATTTATTTCAACAGGTGGAAAAATGTTTCACACTTTCGAAAAGAGTTATAATGCATCTATTTACCTGATAATATTCATAGCCGATTAGTCCCCTTTAACCTATGACTAAAGATCGTACATTGTTTGTAAATCGTGGATAAAAGCCTGTTCAAATCACTTTTTACATTTTGACGTTTTGATAGGGTAAAACTATCCATGTTAAGATTCCTATAGACCAATATCAGCATATTGAAATGAAAGAGGATTATATGTGACTTTCCTCTGCAATTCATATTATATTTGACATAATCAAATGTCGGTACGGTTTGTTATACACTATGGAATATATCATATGTGTTGTATGTAGCCATGACACAGTGAGAGAAATGTATAGTGACGTCATCAGGCCGGTCTGTTACAGACGGCACGCCAATCAGTGCCAAGTGTGTAAAGAAGTTTATATCCTTCCATTGACTAATTCTATTTAGTACATTGAGGACTATAACATGCGTTAAACTGCTTACGTCCTCTTGTATGTGTATATTGTATTATATTTTGGGTAAATCCCATAGAGTTTAATTGAAGTATCAAAGGGCCACTCACGGAGTTGTTGGGGTCACATATGCCAAACCTTATCAATAGTACATTGGATTCCTCGTTGCCTACAGATTAACGTCAATCGATTCGGAAGCAAGAAGAGGTAGATGAGAATGAAGGTTCTTATATTTTCAACAAATTCTTGCTTTCACTGCTTCTTCCTCACTAGCCAAAAATTCAAAGAACATTCATGCATACCATGAAAAGGTCCTTTAGTTTCCATTGATAAGTTATTTCTTGCAAAGGTTGATCTTTTGTATTAGTACAATCATACACGTAAACGGCAAATTGTAACCATAACATACACTTCAGGTCTTTATATCCTCTCGAAAATACTACCTCATCATTGGAACCGAATCATGGAAGTCTCGTTATCAGTTAAACCAACATATCCGAGACTCATCCTCAAAGTTACATAAATAAACACAAGCCTTAAAACTAATAAGAACATCTAAAGCATCTATATCAAACACAAGTCATCCGTCTATAAAGTTTCTCTACTCGCATAAATGAATAATAATCGTTTTAAAACCTGGTAGAGTTGCAACAGAATGTTTTAAACCTTTCACCTATATTCATGGGTAATGGGTAAGTTGGCAAAGGAAGGTATTTCTCTACTAATCAATATTAATTTGATAGTTTAAGGGGAAAATGCACAATAACACCCCTTAACACAAACACATTCTACTCATATCACTTATTCAGAAGTAACAGTGCAAAATCATGTAAGACATGATATATATTCCTTTGTCTTTAACCATGAAACATTAAATGAGAAGATTGTTTTTCACTGCAACATGTAGGCACATACATGTATGAGTAATAAGGCCATTCACAGATTTACTCTGAACACATTTTACATCTTGAAGTGTACTTGTTGAATCTACACTGGATGATATTTCATTCATATGGTATGATTGAATGACGTGGGTGTTCTCATAAAACAAATTCTCATCAGTACATTCTATAAGTAGTTACGACGAGAAGGCAAGTTCAGGGTCGGAGTTAGGTAACAGTAGGGTAGGTTACTAAGTAGCTACTGATGAAGGACACGTGTCTATAGTTAGTGTGTGAGAGCTTCTTCTCTAGCAACTGCTTCATCAGCTATCTCTGTATCTAACTAAAGTACACTTGGGATCGAGGTGTTAATTTGAGTACTAGAATACTAAAGAGACTCTTCACAAGTGTTGCTTAAGTAGTACTGGTAACCATAGACTAACGAAATATGAGGTATGAAACGAAAATTACTGATTCGATTGCAAATTACACCTTGAAAATTTTCATAATGAAATATGATGAGGTTATAATCTATCTACGTTATGTTTTTTCTGGTAATATATACTGTTGTTATAATTCTTATAAATAATTAGAAGAAAACTGCAGATGCAATCGTGTTTCAACGTCATTACTAAAATAAGTAATTTATAAACGTTTCTTTATGAAACATCGGTTCAAAGCTCGATTGGTATGAAAAGTAAATGTTCTACTATTAGGTGTTGAAAGTACCAAGTCTGTATATATCAGCTGATGGATTGTTATTGGTACAACAGACCATTAGTAGAACTAATGAGGCTATCAACAGCTGCACTGACCATCACTAATCACAGCTGCATCTGTGTAAGACATACGTCGTGACGTTAATGAAGTGAACAGAGAAACCAGTATGCCATAAAAGACCGATTATGTAATAAATGCACAGTTTGAGTGCACTCAATTATATTCGTGTCATAGACTTACATTCACAGTCCACTTGGAAAATTTTACTTTAAAATGAAATGATGCTCAATGTTTCATCTGGTTATTAACTTTTTGTTTAAAATGAGCAATATTTCAGGTTTATCGAACATTGCAAGTTGAGTAATAAGCATTTTGTTCAAAGTTCTGTTTAAGAAAAAAAAAGATTGTTTTCTAATTGGGATTTATACATGTTGAATCATTGGATCTGACAATCCAGACCAGACATATTTTATGGGCGTCAGATTTAAGACTTAACACCAATACCGGTGCATTGCTTCAATATACTACAATACTTTCAATACATGGCTAGATAGGTAAAATTTGGCATTGAACATACAGATTGCAGTTAAGATAATACGTAACGCGTTCCAATGGTGAGAACCCTGGCCCCCAGCCAGGGTGGAAACCCATCTCCTACAGACAGGTCAGTCTGTTACTCTACCTGTGAGGAGTACTCGAGTGGGGTGTATGAGCCGACTGAGCCAGGGCGTGTATGTAGGTACTGTATATACGTCCTTGACTAGCTCTGTACAAGGGTTGTGTACAACATACATGTAGAGTCCTTGACATAGTCTAGGTCCTCAATTAGCAAGCTTTCACATTTTTCGTACAGCCAAAAGAAACAGTACAGTAATTGTTTTAATTTAACAGAGTATGGACCAAATTCTAATCTAGTCCCCGACGAATAATTCTGCTCATAGACTGTGTAGTATATAGCTTTTAATCAAGTTTTACTCCCCATTTAGCAGTTCTCAGTTCTATGGTATCTGAAAACCAGAAAAAATAGGAGAAAATATTTCTTTTTTTTAAAGCACTATTTCAAAAGGGTCATTGTTTAGTCTTATCTTCAACAATTCTATAACAATTCTAGCCGTGGAATCTTTGAAAAGATAACCTAATTCAAGTTAACCTTAGTGTCATGAGAAAACAGTCTTGCTTACCGAAATAGGGTTTTGAGCAATGCGATCAATGCTGACATAAATTATTTTAAAACCTTCGAGTTTAATTAAAGGAAAGGAAATATTTATTTTAATTCAAAAGATTTGAAACATTGCAATAAATGAATGACCGAAAATGGTAGTGGGTGCACGGCAATCCCAATAAGCATCACTACAGTCTCTACACATTTTCTCTGTATCGAAACCCAACAGGGGGTAATCTTGAATGACTGCGTTAAGTAAATTTGTTTCCATGGCAACTGAAATAAGATCGGCCAGGTTTATCCTGGTATAACGCCTAAGCTTTGAGAATACATGTTTATTTTTCAATAGAATGATGTAATCTGTTTCAATAGAATTCTGGCGGAGTAAAATCTATACACTTTACGCTAGTTAAATTTTCAAACATCACGAACTTATTGAGCAAATTTCTCTCATAGCAAATTCTTACAGTAAAAAATTAGATAGTTTTGGCAGCATGAGATCATTATCTCATCTGTTAATGTAAGACTTGTTAGTTCCCCAGATATCTCGCAACCTGCTAATGAGCTAAATATACATCACCCCTACATATCCCAGGCATGTTTGTTACGCTGTATCGCAGTCATGAAGTACCCTTGCTGCCAAGACTTGTATTATGCAACAACTAGTTGCATGTGCACTAAATGAATCGCTGCTTGCAACATGGCTGTGTATTATTAAGCTATCATGATATGGTACGTATTTTGTCCTGATGAATGAGTCCTCTTAATTAAAAGCACGAAATTCACCCCGCGATCCAATCAACAGACAAGGGCTTCTCAAGACAAAGCTTTAGGCTATACTATATATTCGAAAAATATATTTCCTTTGTAAAACATTACTGAACAAGTCATTAGTTGAATTAGGATCCAGACTGTATTAAAATCTCCAAATATATAAGTGATAGAGCTTAGCATGTTTTTTCCTTACAAGGAGTGTATGATGTATTTAGGCATTCAAACTATCACCTAGAAACGTGGTACGATATTGATAGGACTCTATACAAGTTTTATGTTTATGTACTGTTTGTTTACATGTATGTGGTCCTTTACTCGTGTGTTTTATGTCTGCGTCGTATTCCATGGAATGGACAATTGTGTTTTTCAAAAATATCATTGGTAACAGAAAAATGCTATGGAAAGCTGAATTTGAGCGAGAGCATCGGAAATATCAACTTATTGATGCAAATACTAGCGATTCTGTGTCCTGGAACGTATGTCTCCTTCAGATGATATTAGGTAAACTCGTATCTTTAGAATTATATAAAACGTATTATTTTAAGTAATATGTAAACCAGAATTTCGTACATGAAAAGTAAAAATCCCTGAAATGTACATTCATCCTTGTGTATTTTATTTTTTTAAGCTTTATATATATCGCATGTAGTCAAATCTAAACCTAGACTTACTGAAGGCTGTTATTAAATACATGAAGCAGGACACCAACTAAAGATAAGAAGTACGTTCTAGAATATGTATAGAGAGAGTATCACGGGGTGTGTAGAAACCAGATAGGCCTGACAGATGTTTCTGTGTCTGTACACAGCTGTTTACACCTGGTCACGTGACCTCTACCATTTGTGCATCCCCCATGGAACCAAGGTCTTGTGTGAAATTCTCAGACCTGAAGATTTAGAGACGGTTCTGCCCAAGTGAGAGTTACCAACCTACAAGACATGTGAGAGTATCGCCTTTCACTGATACCAGAGATAGAGGCTCCAACATGCTGAGTGTACTGATAAACCTCCCACGGTCAGACCAATGTCTATTTTAAGAAAAGCCAAAAATACATCGACGAAATTTTGTCGCAATACAATTCTGCCAGACAGAAGGGTAGACTATACCTTTGTCTATGAAACATTTAAAATATTAACTGAACCTTCATTTGGGTTTATATCATTTTATTTCTTAAGGATTTTCATTTCAAATGTGTATTAAGGCATACTTACATACATCCTCTTCAGCTGTGGGTTTAGCCATCAAGTCAATATAGACTTGAAGAATTAGGACTCCTATTTAATGTTGATTTTAGGAAAGTTAAAATAGCTCATTTTCTTGTTAATTGAGAAGGGAACATAAAAACAGGGAATAACAAAAGTTAAGACAGAATATGTTAATGCTGTAATAGTAATGTTGTAAAGACGAATATAATTTTCCTCTTGTATTTCCAGCTGATGAAGGCATAGGTTCCATGACTCGAGGTACTACTAATTTCATGGCATTGAAATTCAATTGTTTTCACCTCGTTTTGATACTTCTTAGAGGTTTAGCAGATGTTATTCAATGATATGTATGCACTGAACATGCTTTATAATTAAACCTTACACACATACAATAGTTTTACCTGTTTCCAAACAAAAACAGCAATTCAGAAAAAATATCTCCTATTACACATGTTCGTGTTTGGTAAAATGACAAACTTATAATGTCGTGCAGTATGATGGTTTGACTAACTGTAATTTATTAGATTGAAAATTAATAAAAAGCTTAGAGCATGAAATAACAGACACGAAATTATCTTAATAGTATTTTATTAATCCTTCTTTTGGTCAAGTCAGTGTATAATGTGCAGCCAAGTTGCGAATGACACCTTTGACTTGAATAGAATGACGTTTGTCATGTATCGCTTATATCTCAAGTATGACGTAATGCTATGTTTGAATTGACCACTAACGGTTAAAAGTCATGAAAGACTTACATTATCAGGTATTCAATCAGCTAATGCTGAATCTATTTGCACCTACTGGCGATGTTGTGAAGGCAAACACGCGTAAAGGTCAGGTGTAAACCAAGGTATGCGCCGGGACGTATGTACGTAGTAATTGCTGACATATGACCCAGAACTTCTCAAAGCGGACGAGAATAGATGGGTTATCTCCCTTTGTTAGTACTTCTTTCACACAGCGAGTCCCAGACAGTTTGACTACACGAGTTATGCCCCTTTGTTGCTAAGTCTTTCACAGCGTCCTCCAGACAGATGGGTACCTGCGAACCCACGCATCTCGTTTCTGTTTCTGCATGATCAACAGCGAGCAGAAATAGCTTCAGCTTGAGATTCCATCATCGCTGACGTCCATTGCTATCTGAACTCACCTTGAAACAAGGAATGGCTTTATTTCCGTCTGTGCCCATTCATCTTGTGTTGTGTGGAGAACCTCGCCCTAGCTTGAAGAGCGTCTTTAACCGAGTCTTTAATATGTCATAGGCATAGAACGTTTGCTATATTTAGAATTGGTTCTTTATTATCTGTTTATGCGAACATGTACTATTGTGTTGTACTATTCAACATACGCTGCTATTAAAGTTGTTTTCTTTTCTACAAAGACATTGGCTTAAAAGTATGTAATCCATTGTTATTGCTATGAACACATACACCTGAACCATGGTTGCGATGAGTCCATGGTATCAAAGAAGTGACATATTGACTTACATACAACGCCCAAATGTGAAGGTTGAATATTGTAACATAATGTCAAAGAGCATCAAAGTTGTCATAAAATATCGAAAGTGTTTTGCCATTGATACAGATCTAAATAAAACAAAGGCAATATTTCACAATTTGGTTCATTAACAGTGTGCAAACCAACGTATTCATGGTTAGTAAACGCTAGGTTGTTATTGTTCTTGTAAATGCAAGCGAGGACATATCTGCATTATAGCATCTTCGAAAGCAGGTAATGCTTGCCGGCCACCATAAACGCACAAGTGCGCATGCCAGCTACACAAATAAGTATAACCAGATAAATCAAACGTGGTGTAGATGTACACATACATGCGTGGATAATGCATGTCATATTCGAAATCATCTTCACACGAGTAAATGTCAAATATAACATAACTTTCCTGGACGTATAAATGTCTGTAGAAACGCTTATCTGTGTGTCTATTTATAATGTATAAAGTATTTTAACGTGATAATTCCATTTATGACGGCACATGCAATTTTTTTTCTCTCCTTTAAGTGTTTGTATTTAAATATCTTATATATTTGTTGTCTATTTGGTGAAACAGTATCATTAATTTACGTGTGGACATGTTACTTGACCAAGGCACCATTTGATAATGTCAGGTATCTGTTATATCATTCATGTTATAAAGTTGACTATGACCTCTATGAGGCTGACCTTCGCAAGAAATGTTATCTATGTGAACTAAGGTAATGATTTGCGTATGCTATGGTAGGTAATGAATTTATGTATAATAAATTATATATATATCCCAATAATTGAACTACAATTGTTTTGCGTGTATCTATTTCTTGAAAACTGTAAACAAAATTAAGTTCATACGTATTTAAACTAAATTTCGTGATATCACATCATATATTGCAACATCACCCTACCTCCCTTTACGATATGTAAACATGTTACTGTTTCTAAACCCAGAATCATGTTGTAAAATGCAAGTTAACAAACGTAATAAACAACTAAAGATCAAAGAACAATTTGTAAATTGTTGATAAAAAAACTAACTTAATAAACAAACAAACGGCCGTATTCCCAAAATATGCGGATGAACACAGTTTCTAGATCGAGTTTTAAGTTTACACCTTTTTGAATATATAAAATTTTGAAGTCAGTTCAACAATACCACTGAGTTACAGAATCATGCTTGATATCCTGTTTATAGCGCGATGCCGATCTGGAGAAGCAGGCCCTGGACTTCGTGGAGGCGAACCTGGGGGAACCAATTGACCGGAAGAAGCCGTACGAGGAGGTTCTCAAAGATGGGATCATCCTCTGCAAGTGAGTCTATAGTCCTAGCTTTACACAGCCTTTGATACATTATCCGTGCATCATATGACCTTCTTTGTCTACGGCAGAACGTTGGATACCCTGAACCCTATCGTGGTCGTCCGACTCCTGATTATACCAGAAGTTAAGTCCGTATCGGGTTTCCCAAATCTTAAGAAACAACAGAGAGCTTTGATATAGATGAACAACTTCTTTATTCTGAGAACATTCGACATATTTTCTAATGTCGTTGAGTTTTGACTTATAGGTTCTCATGTTGTTTAGTTTCGACATAGACTCTAATGTCGTTGTGTTTCGACCGTGATATATTCTCATGTTGTTCACAGAATAAGAAGTTGATCATCCATAAGAGATCTCCTATCACGCCAACATCTAAAATGGCAATTAAAGCTATCACTGATGTTCATTAGATGTTTGCTGTTACCTGGTCCATTTCACACATATAACAGAAAGCGTTCGTAGAGATAATGTAATAATGTTATGCAAAAACAATCGCAACTGGTTTTCAATCACATCCTTAGTTCCTTCCTGTGGCTACATGCCACATCGAATTCACTATCTCTATCTTTTTCATCGGTTTACATGTCTCTATAAAGAGATCCTCACTTCATTCATAAAATTCATAGCTTTATAATCCTTTATAAATAACCATTGTCTTTGTCGTCATGTCGTGAGAAAAAAATTATTTCAACTGTCAGAAAACAGTGCCAAACGGAGATTGAGATTATCTATTTCTCTGTTTCCAGAATGATGAACAAGTTGACGCCAGGCTGCATCAAGAAGATCGACACCAAGGGAGGAGGCTTCGCCCTGATGCAGAACATCGAGCGCTTCTCTAACGCTGTCCAGAAGTACGGAGTGCCGCCCAACGAGTGTTTCCAGACCGTGGATCTGTGGGAGAGGAAGAACATCCCCCAGGTCACCCTCTGTATACACGCACTCGGCAGAATTGTGAGTTTCACATCCTGTGTTGAATATTGAATCTGTAAGCTTAAGGGTATTAAAGCACAGGTCCCTGGGCCTTTAAAAGACTCCCCCCCCCCCCCCACACACACACTTCCTACATAAAATAATAGAGACGCCCCCTGAACAAAATAGCTTAACTTTGTAAACGCTTTATTCATTCGCTCCCCATCCGTATGACATCCATTTGTGTCTGAATTCAAAAGTTGAGCATGAAAATCGGGAATTGGTCGAATTACATTACGACAAGTAGACGTGGGTTCTATGAGTGGTGGTCGAATCATCCAAGTATATGTTGACACAGAGTTTTAATCGAGGCTTAATTCAGCGATTAGTGATTGAGACTGGCGGATATTATGCCTTTCTGGGTAACCTTTACAATTGTGTTCACAATGTCGGAATCAATATGGGAAATGAAATGAAATTTTAAAGCAATTTTGAATCTATCTGTCCTACGAAACAGCACATCAAAGGTCTAGCGTCTCATAATGATTCATAAATGGCCATATCTGCCTATTTTCTGCCATTGAATTACGATTGTGGTTTTAAAAACTTGATGAGTAGACAAATGAGTACTAATGCAATGTATGTGCAGTATTTGAATCAAATCTGTTAAAGGATTCCAGTATATTGGAAATTTATTTACATTTTGCTTTAATGCAGAATAACGTGTCAAATCAGAACTGTCTCTATACACTCCAAAATTACAAAATTGAACTCTGAATTTGATTTAAATACGACGCTATACTTTCAGTGCCAGACGAAGCCCGATTACCATGGCCCAACTCTCGGACCCAAGATGGCGGACGAGAACAAACGAGAGTTCACGGAAGCCCAGATGCGGGAAGCACAGAACGTGGTCAGTTTGCAGTATGGTTCAAACAAGGGAGCAACTCAAGCTGGTCTCAACATGGGCAAACCACGATCAATCAACGACTAGAGGAGGATTCTAACCAATATCAGTGAAACTGGACAAGGAAATGATTTGATACTGATTGATTCGAGACAATGAACATGAACTTTATAGTGAATAGCATATATCTAGAGCTATAGATGTGATGTGATCTATCAAGACGGATGAATTCTCGGCTTTGCCTTTCGCCGGAGTGTAATTTAAGATTTATACAATTATTGCTTATTGCATAATTTCCAGCTGTGAAGCGATTGCTGACATTTTCGATAAATTTGGTACTCAAAACTATATTTAGCTTTGATTGTTCTATATTAAAGACCTCATCTCCGTCCAGTTCAGGAAATTACAGCATATGGCAAAGAGCTATTTTTCAAATTCAAAATTGTTGGTTGGCATGACGACTGGCAGGGCCAAGTAGATGTAGATACTATTGCATGGGATGCTAGTGTATATAGCAGTATATATGATATTACTGACCAATACTCCTCAGCTATGAAGTTGTGAGGTACGATATATCCGCAAAGTGCCAAAATACTTAGAACCTGTAATTTACGGGGTAAATAGTGTGTGTTGTGTGTCAAAAGTTCTATATTTAAATTGTTGTTTTAAGCATATAGTACATACTGAACTTTGGTAATCATTATGAGTGATAGCGCAAAATAGCAAAGATTATTATCGTGATGTCGAAACAAATAAATATAATTTTATGTGGTATATAACTGAATCTGAATCATATCGATTTGTTAATGAGTCGTTACGTGCTTACCGTATCAGTATTATGACCTCCGATCTATCTACGATCAGTACAAGTTCATTGTAAGGGATGAGTCATGTCGGCTTTAGGTCGCCAGCAAAGCATTTTGGCATAACGTGCAATACCCCACTGAACTGTAACTAATATTAAAATAGAATAAATGGTCATTTGAATTTTTCAAGCAGCCAAAATTTACGCTTAAAACATACATTCTTGATTGGAACCTGTTACGTGTGCCGTGTATTATCTAGTGCCTTCTATGTGTGTGTATGGGGTAGTTTTTCTCTGTTTAGCTGACAGCAGGCTGTTCTCTTCCAAGTCTTTTTCTACTTTGTTACCAAGATTGTGCTTGTAAACATTATTTTCCTTTCGTATTTTACAAGCACATTTACCTTTGTCACAAGTTGTGTACATGTCATATTATTCTTTCATGGATAAGAGATTTATGTTTCAGGATAGCTGTATTATTTTATTTGATTCCTCTGCGACTACTTATTTCTATAATACACTTCTTGAGCAAATAAACATATATTAAAATCTTATGAACTTCAAGAGTTTGTTTTATGCAATGTCACCTGCTTGATTTCAGATTTTACAGTTCTCAACCAAGACTATCCCAATGCAGTAGTCAGCTGATATCTTTGCCAAATAGAGTCGAACGAAAACATCATTTACTGCATTCATTCACAGATATTTGTGACCGTTTTTGTTAACTGTCCATTACTTCATACATACGATGCTACCGACAGAGAGTTGTAATACACCATATGCACACACATGTATATGTTCCAACACAACCTTGCTTCCTCGTCGCTCAAGCTACCCATCATATATCTTTCCTGGGATTTTGAATCAGTAACCAATCAAATTAGAATAGTATTGAAACCTATGCTCGAACCTGTGGTTCTGATCTAAGTATTGTACCCTTAAGGATCATGCCTTGTGAGTCACCTTTTAATCTTCATACATTCAAACTATTAAAAACCCGGCTTAGACAGCATATCGTGCTGATGACTTTCTGGTCTTGTCCCTGATTGGCTGTAGGGCAAAGGTCACCTGGCATGATCACGGTGAAGCATCATTCAGATCAGAAAGGTTTGAAATTTAAAGGTTCACTGAGCTCTTTGCTGTCACTTTTGTAAGATTTGTTATCAATTTAACCAGCCAAGAGGCTTGGAATGAGACGTTTGATTTTTGTTATTGGTACCTTGATGGTTAATTAACTACTTGCAGTGTATGCCAATTTACCTGGGCTTAAAAGCAAATTGTTTTGACTGATTGCCAATAACATAGCTTGTATGGAAACTCAACACCATGGTGTGCTTTAAGATGTCTTTTGATAGGTTTGTTGGAACAGTCGAAACAGCAGTCTTATAGGCTCACAAAAATCAGGGGCGTATGATTTGAGGACGATTTTGTTGCTGAAACGTCCCAGGGATTCCAATGATCATAGGTTTATTTCTTGCACACATATATAACAGGACAATTATTCATGCCAAAACGTTTATTCAATATTAAAAGGACAACAGAGTCCTTCGTTCCCATACACGGAACAACAGAAGAAGGACTTAGTCCATAGATATATACATGCAATTTACCTTTACCTGTTCGTAGATGGTTAAAGTGTTAATATCACGCTATTGCAAACCTTGCATCTGTATAAAATAACTCCTCACTGTCGGAAAGACGTGGATATAACCGGGTATAACTGTGATCAGAACGCTCTCATCCTCTTCTTTTCGTTGCGTTGACGAAATATATGGAACAAACAAATCAGTTTTGTGGGCGTTTGAAATACGCTGTAGGGTAACGAAAATTAGCTTTCTATGCCCACGTTGTCCTTTAAATCTGTACATGCAGTTGAATCTTTTATTTTATTACAGTATCGCTTTTAGGTATCAACATATTCTTCCGTCGACTTTGTTGTCGCATAAATCAGTACGCGTAGTAAGAAAGATTACAGTGACAGTGACATCTATCCATCCACGATGTGAGTGAAGTCCGAGGCCTGTCCGTAACGCTAGGAGTTGAGGGGCACGTGGTTGCACAGCTGTCTGTTGTAGGCGCGGTAGTACTCGTGGTAGGTGGCGTTACGGAGACACTCGGCTAGAGCTAGGTCACAGCGACACGTCGTGTAGCTGCACGGGTTGGAGTAGGGGTCGTCTGCAATAGGAGAATTCTTTACATTTCAGTATATTCTGTAATTTTCGGATTTACTGAATGATGAACACAAGTAGACACACAGATTAGGCATACATGGTTTTGTAGGCGCGTACTACGTCTGATTGTTTTCGCTATGGACACTTGGTATGCTTTGATTTCATAAGACAGATATAATTATGGAACGTACCAGTACACTGGCAGGCTGAAGGCTCGCTGCTGATGTTGGTGGTGTTGTTGTTGTTGGAGGTGGGGCAGTGCATGGTGTAGCCCACCCACTGGGGGTAGAACCAGTAGCACGAGACGTCACCGTAGCAGTTGTCGTGCTTCCTGCAGCATCTGTAACAGGTGCGTGTGGGGGATACTTACATTGGGACGTACTGATGACATTAAGCTAGCTCTAGTGGCAGTTCAAGCTTCATCTATTAAAAAAGGTTATTTGTTCAATATCTGCAAAGAAGTTTCAAAAGAAGAAAGAGAGGTTTAGCCATCACAATGCAGCTTTGCCAGTTTACCTTTACCAAAACAAACAATAATAAACCTGGGACATGTTCCTGGGCAAATACGAAAGTACTTTATTACCTAAATAAGAATGTTTAACTCACGTATCGATATCGTCCAGTGGTTTATTGCCGCGGTTGCCGAGCCCACAGAAGCAGCCGTACCCGTTGAAGTCGAGGCAGCTGCGGCCCGTGTGGTGCGTGATGAGAGCGCACATCTGGAACACGGTCCGCTTCTTGATGGAGTGAGATCTGGACACCGTGCCACATTCCACTTGGAGCGCTGGACATTGAATAGATCATGTGGGTAAACATTACATGCCATTTTCCACTGTTTGTACAATGCCATGTGGAACATCATGATTTGTAGCTGGTAATTAATCCAGCAGAATTAGTTTTTCATCTGTTGGGCTGCGTGAATCCATTAACCGGATGTTCACACGTAAATGGCAGCTTATGGTTTATGCTTGATACTTGATAAGTTCTTATTCTACTGCTTCTGATCAAACTATTATGTATGGATGTATTTGACCCTTTGAAGTTAACACATAAACTTATAGTTATTGTTGCAGATTATTCAAAATTCAAATCAATGAGTGAACACACAATAAATATTCAAGAAAGAGTTATTGTTCTCCTCATTCTCTCCCCACAGAGTTCGATCAAGTCATGAAATCGTGATCGATCCGCTGTTCTTATTTCACCAAATCTGTGGGTTTCGGCAGTTTCCTCCTGGCTGAAAAGTATTGCACCACAATTCGTTTGAAATGACCATTTTGCTTTTGTCATATTTCAGTAGCCAAAATGATGATTTTAGAACAGCGTTGCTAACTGCACAACTAACTTCAATTGCCTCCAATCAGACTTCTCCAATCTATCCCATGTCCTCGGCGAGTAACAACAAAGGCTTAATCAACATTTTATGACTTGATCTGCCTCTGTGGGGAGAGAATGTGTTCTCCTTAGAGTTCAATAACATTCGAAGCTTATTACATGCAACACAAAAGTAAACAAATCTGATACAATTTATATGCTCACTTTCAATATGACTCACCAAGTGATATAACAGCTACAGTCACTAATTGGAGAAGAGTTTTACAGTATTTCATTGGTGATGTAGTTGTTGTAGAGCCTGAAAAATGAAAACATAAAAAAACTTAAGAAAACATAACCTTTAAATTATGCGTATATCTGTCATCGCTCAAAAAGGGGTTGGGGTGGGGGGTTTGGCAGGGATATCGGAGTGCATTATTTTCATATGATGGCATTGAAATGCTCCAAAGTGGCGTCATTTTATTAACAAATGATGTCAAGGTTCGTTGCTGTCTTTCAGGGCTGGCTGACTGTGGTAATAGCAGAATATTATGTTAGTGCTCATGACATACTATGTTTAAGACACTCGTGCCTATGAAACAGTATATCCCGCGCTCCCCCTCCGCAAAAAAACTAGTAATCAGACACTTGTGTCATTATCATCGTATGTTACGGAAACTCATATAATATCTTTTATGAAGTAGATGAAGCGCCGTAAAATGACATAGGATCGTTGCAGTAAGTAAAATTGAACGGTTCTTGAAATCTAGAAATTGAGTATCGAAAAGAATATAACGCACTGCGATAAAGAAGTAACGTACTCAAAGATAACTGATCGTCGCATTTCACTTCACTTGATATACTTATTAAATATGATATTATTCATTTATGATATCTATATTAGGTACCGATATTAAATCTCTTCGGTGCAAGTTCTATAAGTAAAAGAGAACAACTACATTAAAACCTTATCCACAACTGAACAAATGGACACGTTCGTTTATTTTACTGATAATATTTCGATCACAGAAGATTTAGTTTAAACGGGCTCCATTAAAGAACCAGATATGACTGCAAACAATGACACAACTAATAAGCGAAACAATCTATCCAAATTGGAACAATGACGTCATCGTATGCTGGTCATGACGTCTGCATTGCAGATTAATTTCAGCGAAAACTGTAATCTACACATCAAAGATTCAACAAGTACGCCGTTCCTACATTACTATTTAACTCAAATTGATTGATCAACTTTTTATTCTTTCAGGCAGATGAAGTTTTATTTGACATACTTTAGATACAGTTTATCTAGTCATACTGTTACGATAGAACAGAATGTAACACTAGCGGTCAGGGACATCAACTCGAGTAGAATTACCTCCCTTGCCTTGTAGCACGGCGGAACTACAACTTTCTATCGTATTAATAATATAAGTAGTATGCAAGTGATTTGACGTTCCACTTTAACATAATTCTAGCACCAAACGAAATCTCCTCAATGTTATGATTGCTGTCCGTTATGTTAAACAAACACCAATCAGCTGATCTGACCATGAGTTGATAATGCTAAGTGCCGGTTAATTGGAGAAACAACAAAGGATAAAAAATCACAACTTTCAATGAATAATAATTCCAGAAATCTTTACACAATTGCTCAAATTGCATTCAGATACGCAACATGATATCAAATTGAAATCAAGATAAAGAAGCAAGTTTAGGTATATGGAGGCGGGTAAAGGGCGTCTTGGAACCTATACAACATGTGCGCTATAGCAAATGGAAATGACAGTTGACAAATGTTATGAAGAGTCAATTTAAAACATTATGTAAAACTGTTTAAGTAATCAATAATGCAGAAACACATCATATGAATAATAAGAGCTAATGTCTTTAAATGTGATTTTGATGAAAAAGATTACAGTTTCTAAGTAGATCAACTTCATTACCTCAAAACATGAACGAACGGCTCTGTTCCAAGGTGACTTCTGTAACATAATGAACCAGTATTAACGTACATTACATACAGACCCAACGGCATTGATACTTCAATTGTCAGAGGGAAACAATCCTGAGCAATACAAATACTTATGATTGACTATACTATCGGCTGAAATACGTTTTAATAAATCTTTGCATGTAATTCAAGAAACTGGATTTATACTTACTCTTTTGAAACTAAAACAGAGATCAAGTTTAATCTGCATTGTACTTTGTACCCAAAAGACAGCGTAGGTGTTGCCAACGTACCCAAAGTGCCAAGAAAACTTAAAGTTAGTAACGCTGTCTAAATATACATGCACGTTGTAGATGGTTTGATAATATTCTACAGTAATCAACGCAAGCAGGTGCGCGTCAAAACTGAGGATGTGAAAATACCTGTGTTTGAGGTAAACAGCCGAGGTATTTGTTACTCATAGCTATATAAGCTGTAAAGACCTGTGGTTAGGTGTAAATTAGCTATCAGTGATGGTTACGCAATATGCACTATACAATATGCCATATGCACCTTCCTGTTGATCAATAACTGTTATAGTAAACATAGAACAGAATGTTGATGCTTTTTTTATGTTAGAATACAGATAACTTCCTCAAAACGTTTTTACAAGACTGATCATTATTCCCACAATGTTCAAATGCATTCCCACTACTTCTATAGACAGGAGAAATAGTCATAATGTGACAACGGTTCACAAGTATTATTATCTTTCACTGATTCTGATAGCTTCTTGACGAAACCACATCGTATTGATTAAATCATTACTGAAGGTGGTATGCAGATGTTTGTGGTTTATGGACAGGTGAAATAGTCATTACGGCGCATGTGCGTCTCATCACTTCCTGTCTGGGGAGGTTGAACATGCTCTACTTCTTCTAGTTAGCTCATTAATGCCTCTTGAACAGGAAGCGAGGCGGGATGAGAGGCAAAATAGGATGGGATCAACAACCACGTTGCAGCGAATCTTAAAATTGATGAATTGCATTTAACTAGTTGAAGTACACTATTTCAAAGAATGAATCTAAGATATAATAGATGTGTGTTTAGAATACATCTAATCCATTGAATTAACCTTTCTTAACTGTTTGTTTTTAAAGATAAAGAAAATTGAATTTGAATCTTTAAACATAAAAAATAAAGTATGTTGGATATTCGCGTTGTTCTATATATTTGAAACCAAAACCAAAAAGTCCAACAAATAGAAAAAGACATCACAAACAAAAATATAAAAGATCAACAACAAAAAACAGTTTTAAACAAAAAACATACAAATACTTAATCAGCTATTGACAACCATAAGGAGCGCACACATAAAAATGACTTACTAATCGCAAAAACCTTTGGTTAAAATAGATTTAAAAACTGTAGAGTAAAGTGATGGACAAGCGGAGAGCGTGGAACCTACCTGTTGGTATGACGGTCCGTTTGAAGTGAGGGAATGGTGTTAATGAGGCTGGCAGTATTTAACCCACTGAACCGCTAACCACGTGGTTCCGCTTACAGACACTCCAATATTCATTCTTCAGATTTCCTGGTTAACGGCATTAGGTTACTTCTTTATCAGGATCCTGTAAAATGTTTTCAATTAATTTATTATGTGGGTCACTTATATCCTGTTAAGAGATTTGTGACCATACTGGTTGGCAATTTGAGAGTATTGCACAATCTGATTATTTTGGATATTTTGAAATGTATGAATTCCATTAAGTTAAGTTGGAAGAAAACGTTGTCTCAGGCAGTCTATCTAATTATTCCACTTACAAACTTTTATTGTTAAAAATCATCATTCAAAGTTCGTGATTAACTCCTTTATTATGATCCTGTAAAGTGTTTTCAGTGAATTCATTATGTGGGTCACTTCCATCCTTTAAGAGATGGGTGACCATACTTATTGGCTATTTGATAGAGAACAAAATGATTATTTCACAACCTGATATCTTTAAATGTGTGGACATTGACATACAACTAAATTGTGTAAGCCACCCAAAATCCAACCTCCATTTGATTTACCAAGTAGCCCAGCATACAAGATTTGCTTCTTTGAGAGGCATTTCATTTTGAATAATAAAGAGGAATGCATTGAGCGAGACTTTTTAATGCACGGTTAGTTTTTCTCACATATTATTGTGTTGTTCTAAAGAAGAGGTAAACACCCATTCCTTACAACTTTATATATCCCTTTTTGAGCACGACACGAGAATCTGTGTCGAAACATTGCTTATCGTTAATAAGGAGTTGTAATACATATATTCCCCTTCATTATCATAATAAAATTATGATAGTATCATATTGAATAACCTCTCCCTGTTGTTTTGCCTAGGGATGACGTCAGGGAGGTTCATTAACCGGTCTCCTATCTCCTCACTCGGTGTCAGTATCACAGAGACATATACTGTACTGTACTGTACTGACCCTCCCAGCCAACACTCATGCCAACTCGGGCTAGCTGTACAATAGCAGACAGACAGACAGACAGACAGACAGACAGACAGACAGACAGACAGACAGACAGACAGACAGACAGATCTGACCGTATCGTCTTGGAGGTGAATTAGGTACAAACTGCACCAGATGATAAGAGGAGTTGTAGTGCAAGGTTAACCTTCAATATCTGAAATGTGTATCCAGATTTTTAACCAAAGTCTGGGGTTTACATAAGTTTAACTTTTACCATGTGTGTAAAAATCAGACTTAAATAGCCTACAGTACTTGCAAAACCGGATAGAGATAAATGTTCGTTATAATTTAGAAAAAACGATGTCTTGAAATGTTGGAGCTTACGCATGAACAGTTATCAGAAAGATCGTTCTTGTTGCTAAAACAGCTTGGTATTTCTTAAAATTCTCTAGTTGAAACTATTTGTGGTTATAAAAGTCCGTTAAAACGGATTCCGGGTCTCATGATATATATGCAACTAGTTGTAACTAGAATAGAGAATTAACCAACTCATAGCCTTTAAACATACCTTTTACATTTTAATTTCATTTAATGGTTTTTAATGATGGTAAGAGTGAGCTAGAAGTCGGGTCTAGTTTTATCAATGACAGCTCGAGTTAACATCTGGTAACAAAGTTAGTCATGTAGACAATAAGGTGCTATATTTACCTAACAAAGTGATAATAAACGTTAATAAAAAAATAAATATCATAATCAGTTCAAATAGAATGATAACAACATCTAAATGTGCTAATGAGTAGTAATTGGGATATATCAAAATATTATCAAATTATTAGACAATATTGTTAAAACACATATTGACAGTCATTTTGATACCACTATAACGACTAGCACGTGTGACCGACATTATCAATGTTCAATTGTTCAATGGTAAAGTAAGATCAACGTAACAAAATTTGGTTTGGGTCATCTCTGTAATAATGATTTCTGAGTTTTTCCCAAAATTTAATGTGATACCTCTGAAATAATCAAAATAATATATATATATATTAAAAAATATAATATTACAACAATACGATACGTAGTTACATAAACAAATGGGGTCAGTAATTTTTCAATATGGCTTTGTTATTTATAACTTTTGCAAACAAAACGATCAGATATTTACCATATACCGAATTTGGCAGGGAAGTACAACTCCAATCTCAGTCGTCATAGATGAGCGAGTAAGAATGCCGCAGGGACACAAGCAGCGAGGTTTCATTGAAAAACTTGGAAATTCTGATTTAACAAATGATCATTCAGTGTTTCCGCTTGTGTTTTTCTCTTTTATCGTTAATAACTGGTTTACAAGTTTAAGTTATTTAGATTGTATTAAACGGAGTTATATTGGAATAATTAGATTTGGAAGAAGAAAGGAAGATCCGGTGAATGTTCACACAACAAGATGGTCTAGAAAGAGGCTCATTAGAGTGTGAAGGATTATAACTAGAATTATTGTGCAAAGAACCTATGGAATTTATATAACTTTCCCTACTCTAAGAATCAAAGTTCGGAAATAAGTGTAAACTTTAATGTGATATTATATAACACTAGAATTACTTCAAATTGTGCCTGGAACAAGGGATATGCATTGAAATAAAAGAAAAGGTGTAGCCTCGACCATCATGTATTTAGCATGATTGTATATAGACGAGTTGATATAGTTAAATCACGAAGCCGGTTTTGTAAAATGCCAAACAGATTCATTTCATTTCTGTTTATATAAGAGAACATTTATAATTCTCTTCAAAATCCTGCAGATACTCATCGGTGATTTAATGTTTATCAAAGAGGTGCATGGGTTGACAGTCTATATATCGCACAACCTTTACAAGAGGAAAAAAAGCTACGTATTATTTACGGATTACTCTCAGAACGTTATCCTGGTGCTTGTCTTCTAGTCAATCGATATGTTTCTAAACTTTGCTTGAATTCAGATGACAGATGATACAGATTAAACAAAGCCTACCCTTCTTTGCAATTATAATAGAGGAGAAGACCTTGTGTTGTAGAGTTCCTGTCGACTCTTTATCAATAGTTCCACTACCCACTCGACAAGACAGTTGTAAACCAAAGCAAAACTCTTATCTCTCTCTAGATACAAACGAAATCTGATAAACCAGACCAAAACAGGGCAAATTGACACAGTTGAAATCAGTCACGATGAAAGCAGCACTTCTTCTCCTGGTGGCCGCAGTCTGCATCTTCTCTGCTGTTGGTGAGTGTCAAGTTGATCTTATTTTACTCCGAGAAACAAATACGAACTCGTTATTTCAAAGGATACTTTGAAGGAGCAGTAGCACGGTTTTAAGTATAGTCACGATCTCTCATAATCCAAATTAAATGTTGCCAAATACAGATCTAAACTAATAAATCAAACTAAGCAGTTCTAAAACAACCGTCCAATATTCGGTTACAGTAAGCAATGCATGTCCCTACCACATAATAATCAAAGTTGTTGGAACAAAACTGGCCGCCGACTGTTTTTGCTTGATTCCTGTTTATTGTCAACAATACCCAGATGTAAACTACAGTTAATTCTAATTATACTTTAATTGAGCAGTAGTTTTAGGGATATACAGAGATTTCTCGAAATTGTTGCCTTATGGAGGTCAAAATCTATTAATCTAACGAAACATTTCTTAAACGATTGTCCAATATTGGGATATGCATGTCACTACCTCTAACAGCATGTTTTCACCTCCCTGAGTTATCCCTCACTATAAACTGCGAGTTCACTAAACTTCTCTTGGTACTTGTTACATCAAATTCTTAAAGTTCAATGTTGCCTTTCATATCAATTCGTTTCTTTCCTAATCGCATACATTTTCTGGTACATGTATATACATACAAGAGTATTTGGGAAGGCGTATTCTCAGTCACTCAAGATTGGACTACCTCACTGAGTACAGTTAATCTTAAATGACTAACCTAAACTACAAAATCAAATGACTGCGAAAGTCAACTTTATTCAATATATTAAAATCGAAAAACATCATATGCAGGACCTTAGACCACTAGCCACTTGAATGCGTTGAAATATATGATAACTGATATAGGTCTATTATTGTAACTAAAGTAATGGTCTTCCTTACTGTTGGTCGTAATTTCACAAGTATCTTATCATTTATCAGTTTGATAGTAAATGTAAGTTTTTGCATTTTTCTATGATTTAAGAATCATCTGCTGATTGTGTTGCCATTAAAAAGAAGTTTAGCATTTACATCTTCACTGTTAAGTATGTGTTATGAAAGTTGTTGAGAGACCCAACATATTCTCACTCGACTTTTCTGATTCTGATTGTATAATTATATTACTTCACATCGTTTGAAACAGATGCCGAGGTCAAAACTTGTGTCATTTCTGGGACAACTCAGTACTGTGCGAATAGCCATGGATCATGCACCGCTAGCCAGTGTCCGGGCTGTACTGGACAGATTGAGTGTGTCTCCGGACATAGCTGGCCACTCGGACCCCCTGTCCTCCTTGGTCACTGTGCCTGTAAAACATAAGGTACTATATAGTCACTGTGTCTGTCCCTTTAAAAAGATGACTTGTAATTCCTTCTGGACTCTTATTAAGAAAATTTGAAGTATTCAAGGACAACTAGTAAACTCACGAGCAAACGAAACGCCACCACACCACAGAGTAAAATTACATATTGTTGTTGTTTGTGATAGGAGACTTGTTAAACGAACACGAAAGACGTGTTTAAGGTACGTGACAAGATATTGGCATAATGTTAATTGCTCAGTTAACTTGGATTTGAAGACAAGAAATAACCCTATTTCATAGTATTATAATCACTCGTGGATTGAAATATCTCGTATTTTGTATGGTGAAATTTGTATTGCTCGTGGCTCTATGTATTCCTACCTTGATACATAAGTTGCAACATATCCATGATTCATCTCTGGCCGCGTTAACTGATAAAGTTGCTGATCACCAGGTGAAAATACTAAAATTCCCGCGATACCGCACATCCCGTTTCTTTGCCTTGGTTTACTTTTTTAAATACTGAAGTAAAAACGCTAACACAAATAGTAGGAATGTACAATATATACACAAAGAACGTTAACGTAGTTAAGCATCCCTATTTAATGTATTGACCACACCAGATATATTTAATGTTTATTATTGACTATTTATTTGAATTAAGGGGAGAAACTACACAATAAACTTTGGACTTGTAAAATAAATAATAACATATTTGATCCCTAACTGACATTCATGAACCAAATCATTTTTTTAACATGCATGATACGAGGCTAATAGAACATTGAATTTTCAGTACTTTTATCATCAATAACTGGGGAAATGCCTCCAATCTTAAAATCTGTTAGTAAATTTGAGATTCTATGATATTAATTCGCTGATCAACACTCCTCCTTTTAGATAAGCCAGTATCTTTAACAATTGCCAGTTTTCTCTTTGTGCATTTTTCAAAATTGGACAAATCACTTATTTTTTATTTTTCGAAGTTCATACTGCTTTACGACTAACTTTTGAGGTCGTTTACTAAAACGTCATCATTTTAGTCAAAAGAATGCTAATTATCACATTGCAGCAAAACACATCAAAACTCGAGTGAAGTTTTCGTTGTGTAAAGTTGGGCAGTGATGAATTAACTAAATGATTAGATTCTAGGAACTCAAAGGAGTTTTAACTAGAGGCATATAAAAGAATCTGCTTGGCAAAATGTATTGCCGCCGTACAATAACACATGGTGTTACATGTTCATGCACATGGGACTAATTTTTATCAATGATCATCTTTTGACATTAGTTAAAGTGTCAGTATGTATCTAATTAATTCAACAATGTAATTTATTTTGCTTCATTTCAGATTTGCACATTGTGATAAACAGAAAAATGGGCGGTATTTTTACTACAAGCACACTCATTAAATAAGTGACCTTTACATATGTATTTGGGTGCTTCTTATCAACATGACCGTATCTTAAGACCATATTTCTCAGAAAGTTGTCATCTCTCACTTCTCACAGCTTTATCATGGAAGGATCGCAACATATAATTTTGATACGGACAAAATGAACCAAAGCACATTTTCATATGTTTTAATGTTATAATTAGAGAGGGGCGTATTATTTGCAGGATTGCGAACACGACGTTGGACATAAACACAATTAGAGTCATGTTACAAGTATTGCCACGATTAACGATACGATGGCGGAACCACTGCTTCAGCAAGTACATTTGCTCAAGCGTGCAATGAGAACTATGTGTATAGCATATAAGATATGAAATATGATTTGTGATGGTAATGACATTCCTAAAACTAGATTAGCGTTTACGTTTACACCAAAACTGAGGTTTCGCCTTACCCTGTTCCGTGTAGTACAAAACCTGAGTAAATTGGGCATTTTTATAACGAAATATTCACAAAGAGGAATAAGAAGTTGATCTTTGATGTGAGGATGTCAAACGAATTCCTAGTTGTATCAAAATAACGTCTTTTAATGACAGGACCAAAACCAAAAAAAGATAATGTTTTCTGTATGAATGTCCAAGAAACAGAATCAAAAGCCTTAGCAAAATCTACTCTGAACAGCATACCTGGAATATTTTGAGATTCAGTAAACACAAGTGTATCATATACAATTCTAACTCCTCACTACCAAGTTTTACTCATTTTAAAAATGAGTTGAGATTGAGATATTATATAGAAAAATGTTGCAAAAAATAATTTTATGCCAAGTGGGTACCATTGTTTATTCAAAGACGACTGAATCATTAATGTCTAACTTGACATTGATCTAGTATTGGTGTGAATGGTGTGTGAAAGTTTCTGTCTGTATTTTATTGTTTAAAAAAGGCTTCCTTGTAACCCAGACTGAATTTGATTTCATTTAAGTCGACTTGGCAGTCCCCTGGCTGCTGAGTTTTTGATTGTTACAGGGTTTGAGGAATAAAAAAAAAAAAAATAAATAAATATGTTTTATGAGTTCTGAAACATTTATTGGGAAAAGGGGTGTACGTGGCCAAAACTCATATCTTACGTTACCTTAAGCTTGACCTTTGACATTGAAGGCCCGATGGATATCAGGGTAAAGGTTGGATCATAACGTTAACGCGGAGACAAATACGCTGATGTAGGAGAACAAACTAAAATATATGATATAATATAACAGGTCTAGTTTTCTCTCTGAAGTATGTATCTCTTCGTCGATAACGTCAAATTTGGAATATACCGTATTCGACGTAATCAGCGCCCTCTCCCTATATAACGGTGCTTTTAACTAAAAAAAACATTAAGCGCCTCCTCTTTAGGCACATCTTACATTACAAACCTATGAAATTTTACATAAAAATTGGTTTGAAGATTTGATTTCAGTCCTCCTCTTTAATCACGGTCATTAAATTTGTAACTTTTCGCTAAAAATAACTAAATGCAGATCGAAAATATAGAAACATTTTTGTCATTCGACTCAATGATTAAGACATTTTAATAAGCCAATGTTTTAGCCGCCCAGGGCGCCTAATTGGTCGAATACGGTATGATAATTACAACATATAGGAACGTTTTATTTGTGCAAAAATTTAAACATTGGTTTAGGACCAATCAGATAACTAGACCGGCGTTCCACTTTAAAATGATCAATCAATAAGATAGATCAACATTAAAAAATCGGATAAATGTTTCGTTTGACATGCCTGTTAACCATTTGTAGTTTTCTTGTACTGAGCGAGTAATTATATATTGTTGAAAACAAAGCAGTAAAAATGCAAACATGATAATGACAAGCTTTTTGTTTGTCATTGCGTAAGGATACATATAGAATATACTTCACTTATGCTGTTCGTCCTATGATTAAGACCCAAACTATAAACTGTAACTGCAAGTTGCTCAATCCCGATAAGAAGTCCTCTCTGAGATCTGGCATGTGGCTCGCGATAATCAGCCCAAAGATGTGAACGACTAGTTGACCCTGTCCTAAACCAGTAGCTCTATAGAATATTACCAGAATGAGAGCAGCGCTTCTTCTTCTTGTGGTCGTGGTGGTCCTTCTTCATTCTGCTGGTGAGTGGTCCATATCAAAGGGGAAGAAGCACGTTTTGAATAATATTTCTTCAAGTTCTCCATTCGCTCCCCACAGAGTCAGATCAAGTCAAGAAATGTTGATACAGCCTCTGTTCTATTACGCCGAGTTTGTGGGATAGAATGGGAGATGCCTGATTGGAGGCAATTAAAGTTAGTTGTGCAAACGGCGACGCTGTTCTAAGCCATTAAGATATGAACCACCTTATTCATGCGAGAAGCGTTTTCCTTCAAATTGATTGTGGTGCCAATAATTTTCCGCCAGTGGAGACTGCCGGAATCAACAGATTTAGTCTAATTAGAACAGAGGTTCAATCAGCGTGACATAATCTGCCTTTTTGGAGGAGATAATGAGTGAAAGCGAGTCGAGTTGTTTTGGAAACTGTTGGCAATTTTGCTCGATTTTTTAAAGGGATAAATAATAAACAGAAATCTAAACTTCCTTCCATGTAATACTATATACTCACACGCAAAAGAAACGCAAGTTTTGCAATAACAAGGGGAAAATCTTATAATCGTATATTCATCAGAGGTTTTTGTCCATAGTGATTACTTACGGTGGTAACAATAACCTTTGAACGGATTTTATGAGGTATAAAGCTGTGCCAAAGAAATTAAACCCTTCACTCACAATTCACCATTGCGACGTTTTTCTGAATGCAAAGAATTAAGGCTATCTCGAAGCTGGTGAGTCTGTTCAAATAGTGCACAGGATATATCAACAGGATAATACACTTCCCCATGTTGCTAAAGCTACCATTGCCTTCATCCAAACAACACAATATGCGCATTCTACCTTGGTCTGCCCTCAGTCCTGACCCAAACCCCATCGAACACCATTTATGGGATAAGCTGCAAAGTTGCATCGAACACCACTTATGGTATAAGCTGCTAAGTGAATAATGTGAGATCAATCGCAACTGCTTTCTATGGATCCTTATGGCCTTTACAAATCCTCAGATTCAGTCAATTTAAAGGGGATGCGTGGTAGAGAGTAATGGTTACAGGGGTCACACTAGGTATTGACTCAGACTGCTCAGAATCTCTTTAACAGTATACTTTAAGACAAAACTTACACGGATGGTATGTATTTTATATGATATTGATTAGAAACAATAATACTAAACATGATACCTGACTTGCGTTTCTTTTGCGTGTGAGTATATTATCATTAACCTCGTGAATGATTATGTATTAAACTCGCTTTCGCTCGTTTTACACGAATTCACTAACTCGATTAATCAAAATAATTTAATGAATGTAGTTTAGTATTCTTTGTTTCATACAATGAATATTTCATAACTAAACCCAATTACTCGTAGCACTAGATGAAATAAGCTGGTATCAAGTTCAAACTGAAAACTATAGATATCCAACTTCTTTATTTACAGAATAAATCCTTATACCGTTTATAAGCATCATGGTATTTTGGTTCGTGTCAAAGTCGCATGATGTAATATAATAATTCCTTACGTGTCTTAAAGTTCAGTTATGTCAAGAATGACGGGCAATATCCCAGACAAGATATAGCGTCTCCAAATAAAAAACCAACATTTACAATCGTTTCCCAAAGTCATAGAAACACTTTTGAACACAAAATAAACCATAACGATTCAATAGAACTGAGCACATGTCGTTGTTGAATTCACAATATTCTATACAAATGTCATTTATTTTTAAAGGATTTTCTTTCAGATTCCAGATTGATGTTGGCGTTTGAAGCACAGTAAAATGCTTACAATATTTTTCTTTTTTATCTATATTTTGCCCTGAATGCCGGATGGTTTATTGTTGCAGAAGGAGCGGAGGTAGCGTGTGGCAGCGTGGGGCTCTGCGACCGTGACGCCATCTGCCAACAGGAGTGCAGACACGACTGCCTACATGGTCACGCCGCCTGCCATCTTGATGAGAGCCATCATCTGTTTGGACGCTGCTACTGTGTAAACTAAAACATTTGGAATATATAGCATTCACATAACTATTTAACTTCTGTGATTGTTGTTTAATTACAATCTGAATGGCTAGTATTTGTTGCCTGGGTCATATTGAGTCGATGAATGGGTATTGTGAAAAATATGACTGTACAATTGATGAAAAGCAAGCACGTTTGAGAGTAGTTGGCCGCTATAATCTGAACATACATTGTCATGCAATGAGCCACAGGCGAGTTGCATAGAACCTAACGAGGGACTAGATAGACACACAAATGCTGAAAACTTTCAAAAGAATTGCTCTCTCAAATTATTTCTAATTTACGGATCAAATGAAACTTGATTTTAAATTTGGTGCATATAAGATAAATGATTATAAACTGAACGCCAAAAGAAATGTTACACCTCTTCGAATTTGAATATAACCCTTATTTACGTGTTCAGAGGAATTTGCTAAGTTGCGTTGCAACACACCATCAGTTTAGTGTTTTGTGCTTTAATAGCAGACCTTTAACTTAAATGGTAAATAAGTTATCGCCAGTTCTTCATGGGTGGGGTCAATTGTCCTATTTCCGGTCATGCACATAGAATAATCATTAGTTTTATGACAAATTGTATGTGATGAGTATCTGGTTTGTCCGCCGTTGGCATTCAAACATGCCTGAACTCTGTGGTCATAATTCATAATCATAATTTTGGTTAAATATTGCAAAGGTATTGTGATATATGCGATGAGTTTCGTCCTTTGCTATGAAATTTAAAATGGATCATGGTGTATTTTGTTTCACCAGTGGAAACTACCAGAAACCAGGGATTTGGAATATTCGAATAGATGTGGAATGTTTCTCTGGGGAAGTGAATGGATATAAATAGGTTATTTGGTTAATTGTCATTATTACCCACGTGGTACTTCGTAAAGGGGTTTCATAATAAATTGTTATGACGCATATGGGTCATAACACCTCAAAGTGATTTGATTGGCTTGCGGTGAACTTTGACATTGTCCGGACTACTTTTTTCATTCATAAAACGAACGTGTTTTCATACACAAATTCGAATGGCACTGAGTGAGTCGGACTCATTCTTCAAACTTTCAGTTTACCTTTTAAATCTTCCTTACCGAATTGTTAAGGAATAAATCTGAGGACAAAATAATTACAATAAAACATCTTACTGATATCTCAAGGCTCATATAAACACAAAAGGGTTTAAATTCAGCACAATTTGATCACCGAATTTTATTAATTTGATCCATGTCGCTCCAAAATGACACAGACAGACATTGTTTGTTATCTATCAGCTGTCTATAGAATATAAAGACAACTGAATATTCTTTAGACAATATTTCTTCAAAATAAAACGCGTTTGAACAATGATAAGCATCTTAAACTTACTTTGAAGGCGGTTGTTTACACAATTTGACGAAGAGATACAGGCAAATGGCGGCCGTCATGACATGCCGTTGATCAAAGAAAGATAACTCTGACTGTTCTCGCGCAGTGAGATTTTATTTTCACGTACGCTTCGTTCATGACTAATGTTCTTATTACTAACATTTCACCAGACAGGCAGACACTATGAATTAACGTAGGGTAGAATTTAGAAATGTGAATATTTGACGTCGTAATAGTATAATATTTGAGGCTGTGACGTGGTTTGATATTCATCCACCGTTTCGTCTCTTTATTAAAAAGTTATTTTAAAAAGCAATAAATCGTCTGAAATGCAAGTTGGTAATTAATAGGATACATAACTCGTTCCCCTTTCATATCAAGTTTATGACCCTCGTGAAATAATTTTGTTTTGTCACTCGCCAAGGCTCGTGACAAAGCAAAATCATTTCACTAGGGACATAAACTTGATATGAAAGGGGAAGCTCGTTAGATATCCTATAATTATTTACTCATTAGTATATATCATCACAGTTACAAGTTGACGAATTGGTTGAATTACCGGTAAAGCAAAATTCGTCGCTGCATATAGGCGGGATATGAAAGAATGCAGCAAATACTAAATTTTGCATCGTATGATATTTCTCAATTTTGAAGTTCAGATAATCTATAGCTTATAGTGGCTATAAAGCGTTCCCACCCTTGTCGTGTTTTTAATCCAGTTTTTCTGATGCGACATCATGCGAACGATAACGGGATAAGATAAAGAGAGGCTCTACATATAAAGCACCCCCATACAACAGGTAAACATAGCTACAAATCAAAGAATATACAAAATTACAAAATAATTAATTAAACAAATATCGACATCAAAATAAACACCTAATGTACATGCAAATGACGGCTTATTTAAACGATTATTAAGATGTTAAAACAGAATTGCATTTTTCAACAGATAATGTTTTTAAATTCCAACTTTTTAGGTATTCTTATGAAAAGTGATTTATTAAAACGATTATTAAGATGTAAAAAAAAAAATGCATTTTTCAACAGATAATGTTTTTAAATTCCAATTTTTTAGGTATTCTTATGAAAAGTGATTAATGAAAACGATTATTAAGATGTAAAAACAAAATTGCATTTTTCAACAGATAATGTTTTTAAATTCCAATTTTTTTAGTTATTCTTATGAAAAGTGAATCGTTGGGTTATTATTGTATTTGAATTTGAATACGGACCTGACTAAAATTTAATGTTGAAATATTATTTTCGGAAGTGCGGAAACTGATCTTCTTACTATTTTGCCGTTTTCATTGAAACTGTTTACTATTCAAATACTTGTTTGAGTTAATTGACTGACAAAACACATTCATCATCCCTCATCTCTGCATATTATGTCATTCGCAATTTTAAAAGAATATGGAAAACGTTTCTGTTTCTGGACACAAGTTTCCACTTTGATAATCAACAATGACACGACCTTATGTGTTGTGTTCTTAAGTTAGGATATGTAATCGGGAAGAAACCATTCCGTAATTCTGTTCACGTTTAGATCAATAATAAGGCTCGATTCAACTGTTCTAAAATATTCCCTTGTCAAACATTTTTAAATTGTGTAAACGTTACAGGATCTTACGAAGCTCCAGAAGGGACATAGTGAAACAATATTTTTATTACGTACGTACGTATTACTATCACGTACGTACGTGTTATTATTACGTACGTACGTGATAAATTATTACGTACGTACGTGTTATTATTGCGTACGTACGTGATAAATTATTACGTACGTACGTAATAACTAAATGTGAATACATTTAGCCTACGTACATAACATTTCGTTTCCCGGAGCATATCTCTAAAACTATGTGACCGATCATCACCAAACTTGGTATACTGTCTCTCTATATCATGTAGATGTGCCTTTTGGAGGTTATAGATTTCTTAAAATTTAATTATTTATTTTTTTCCATGGCAACAATTTGGACTTAGTCTTTTTCAAGGGTAGTGTTCGTTTCCGGAGCAGATCTCTAAAACTATGTGACCGATCATCACCAAACTTGGTATACTGTCTCTCCATATCATGTAGATGTGCCTTTTGGAGGTTATAGATTTTCAAATTTTTTATTTTTTTTTATTTCCATGGCAACAATCTAGACTTGGTCTTTTTCAAGGGTAGGGTTCATTCTGGAGCAGATATCAAAAACAATGTGACCGATCATCACCAAACTTGGTATATTGTCTCTCCATATCATGTAAATGTGCCATTTGGAGGTTTGAGATTTTCAACAAATTATTTTGTTTATATCCATGCAACAATTTGGACTGAGTCTTTTTAAAGGGTAGTGTTTGTTTCCCGAGCAGATCTCATTAATGGTGCTTTATGATAGTATTGTTTAGAGGTTTGGAGCATTTGAGGAAGGGGGAGACATCTGTTTTTACGGGTAAAAACACTTTGTAGTATTTTGTATAGCAAGAATTGTTGACAGAAGTTTGCCATTTGCTTAATATCGTTATTGTCCATCATAGAAAATCTATTTCATTCTGGTAATAACTTAATACGGCTAAATCTATCTATCTATCCCACCTATACTACAAGTAACTGGTCTGGTACCTTTACAATACAATGTACATTTATTCGATAATGACGAATGAACGTCTGAGATGATTCATAAGAAATGTGCTGTTCCATGTGACTATCATATGATTTATACATATTTATTCATGAAATAGTAAATAAAAGAATTGACCAACAAGCTCCAAAGGGATTATTTTAAGACCGTTAATACAATTTAATGTGTTAATATTTACAAACAAATAAAACAATAAATATCATATAAAATGATTTAAAAAAATTATTGATGGAAAATGGCGTCGTATTGCTTCTTGAAATCTTGATGTGATAACGTTATTTATTACATTCATTATTCACTGCCTTTGAGTCACGTTTAGCGAGGTGACAAACACACGCAAGATATTGATCTTGGTGAAATAAACCTACCTACCTACCTCCGTCGGCTTTCCGGAAGCAAGCCCAGCCTGCTACGGAAAATAGGGAGTTTGGATTAGTGACCTTCAACAAATATTAGAAACTCGTGTTCATATTCGGTGAGGTGGTGAGGTGATGTGGGGTTTATCGCCGCTTTCAAGATTATTTCACTCATATCGCGGCTGCTAGTATTATTGCAGGGAGAAAGCCCGCAACACTATTTTGGCTATGGGTGGTACTGCTCTGAAATTCAGTGTAGCATTGTACCCAAACCTGACTGCGTGTAGAACAGTTCTCTACTGCAGACAAAGTTGCCGAGCCCCTGGCGGGATTCGAACCACGGACCTCTTGATCCGAAGCCGAACGCGCTCACCACTGCGCTATCCCGCCCCAATATTCGGAAACATCGGTTTGTATCCGGAATGTTTTAAGTGAGAGTCTTTTTTAAATCATAATCATAAGACACTAAGCGAGTGAAGTCTCTTGTAGGAGTAGATAGGGCGAATTGCATCACCTTAGAAAACGGACGGATGAGCAGTTTTATAACTTTTTATACACCATAAACTTCGATGCACGGTAATATATCAGTATTGGAAGAATATGGAATCTTATACATTATTCGCAGAATTCCATTCTCTTTGGGTGTCCAAAATGTTCCATAATCTTTGAATTTTTTTCACAGCGCGAACAGTTATACAGCTCATGTCAAATATTGAAGAAATATACCGGCGATAAAGATTTGCTTATAGCTATATAGTATATTTTAGAAAGGGTAGGATACTTTCATCTGATACACTTCAAAATAGTAGCCTATGGACTTCAAAAAGGGAGGGCTTGCTTTCGCAAAACGCCGTATTTATTGTCGATATAGAATATATCACAATCCTATAAGTGAGGGAGGATCAAGAGGAAAGACAAGACACAATATTTATTTAAATTAATTAAATCTTAGCTCTCAGTGAGAGAAAGAGGAGGGGGGAGAGGGAGGTGCATTTATAAGGCATGACTGTAGTTTTGGATCAACCCCCACCTGTTATGAATGTATTTTTATCTAAAAAGACTCATAAGCCACTGTATGGAATAGGCTACAGCAAATCTGTTGCGTTTTTTTAACAAGCAACTAAGTAGCACAATTTCCTCCCCAAAAAGGACAAATAAGAGTTATATACTTTCAATCTTACTTATTAATATCTAGGAAAAAATAACTTTTAAGATTATATCTGATATATAAATATATTATTTTGTCTTATATCATTTATAATTTTCAAATATTAAAAAATTTATTTTTGATATTTATTACATACTGACCGCACATAAACCAGCAAAGAATAGAACAATCTACATGAACGTCATCTTTGTATAAAGGTTGTGAGTAAATTATTAGTCGAGTCCAATAGACCAGTCTTTTAACCATAAGCAATCGTTTATCGTATACAATCTGTGTTTAGCTCAAAGAAATATGAAATATGTGCTTACTTTATTTGTCTTTTGCAACGGTGGACGTTTAAAACAAACACTTGTTCTACTTTTATATATCATCCTACACTAGGAATTCAAAACGTCTAAGCACGTATACCATTAAACTATGGTATATTGAATATGTACCAAAGTTGGACATGTAGAAATGTCGAAAGTTATGTTTTCTTAGCCCAAATTTTGGCTTTGCGAATTTTGTATCCATAGTAACCGCACAAGCGAAACGGACTAAACAATTAATGGACCAAGGACCAATGGCTCGCGGAAACAGTTCACAGTGACAACCCTATACATTTTCAAGTTATTGTGTTGTATTTATTTATGTAAAATAATTACAAACATAAAGTTGTATATGACTTTATTGTTTATGTTGGCTAGAAACGCAGACACCTCAACATTCCGATAGAGATTTTAAGACACATCATGGCAATTATGATAGTCTAAGAAGAATGCAGATCCATTACAATCTTCCGACACTAGCTCAATTTCGATTTATAGATGCTCAACATACATTGAACATATTTGCAATATTTTTTTAATAAAAAAACTATTCATTGTTGCAATTCTTTATCAAATTCCTCGCAAAAGGCTAAAACAATGGAAATTAGTTATTACGTACGTACGTAATAATTTATCACGTACGTACGCAATAATAACACGTACGTACGTATTAATTTACTACGTAAGTACGTAATAATAACACGTACGTACGTGATAGTAATACGTACGTACGTAATAAAAATTTTTTTTTACCATGTCCCTTCTGGAGCTTCGTAGGATCTGGTGTGTATGATTGAAGCGAACGTAAATTACCCACGCTCAGTGAAACCTGCTGGAACTTTTCTTCTCTTTTTTTGCCTCGTTAAACTCTGTAAATAACTGACCAAAGAAATAACCCCACTTGCTATAGCGGCAGTGCCTGAATGAGAGGACACATTGGTTCGAGATGTTTGAGTACTAGTCTCAATGAATAATTGATAATATATGAACTTCATTGGTTGAAACCGTCCCATGTCATATCTAGCCATGGCTACCCGGCAGTACTGGCATTTGGCGTGATAAATATCAGTGTTTGGTAGGAGCAACATGAACACAAATACACTGATGTAGCACGATGCCCAAATTATGTTCTTTATTTCAACATGCCAATCGACACAAGAGGTTGACCTTTTAGTTACATTCGTTTGATGAGCGGGTTCTTAATCATGAAAGCTTAAAGTTTGCAAAGCAAAATATGATTGGAATACATTAAGACAATACATAGATTAATTTCGTTAATTTTAGAACATCCCGCTTATGTTTAACTATAACTTATAATCTCTTGTTAAAGGCAAAACGACATATGTGTACATCGGTAGGCCTACATACATTTCTATAATTTCTCCTTCGTGCACATACATTTCAGAATATGTATTTTATTTTAAATCTTATAAAAGGTGTGTCTGTAACCTCTTTAAAATGTTTTCATGGGTTAAGAATATTTCAATTCCTACTTTGTTCTATTCACCTGATTAACCATTATAAATGTATAAACCTATGAAACTTTGTAAGTAAAAAAAGGATTTTGCTCTTTCCTTATGAAGAAATTGCACCAAATGTCTAACCTCGAGGCTTCTCGTTAACGCAATTGTTGGCTTGAATAACTTTTTATTATACAATTATTTGAGACCAATAATACTTAATTGTTGGTACAACTATAGAGTTATACGTGCTTCAATAATATTATGTAAGGGGCGGGACAGTGGTTAGCGCGTTCGGCTTCGGATCAAGAGGTACATGTACGTGGTGCATCATAGGTTTAGATGCAGGAAAGATATTGATAATTAAGTTTATTTATTAAGTTCATATTGCTCTCATAGAGCTCTTTATATATATGTGTCATATTGTAACTATTTTAGTGCTTAAAGGGGCAGTAGCACGTTTTTAGGGGGAATATAAGGTGATGTCAGGAAAATGAAAATAAATGGTTCCAAATGAAAGACAATGTATTTAAACTAAATGGAGCAGTAATAATTCAAATATATAACGTAAGGTTCAGCCATGCGATTCCTTTTTCTTACAAAAATGAATTAAAGGTGTTCACACAAAAATGGCCGCAAATGGATTTTATGTGAATCCTCATACTTTGTCCTCTGACTATGGGTGATTGGCTTGTGTAATGTGATTGTTGACACTGTCAATATAATACATTAGGCATTTACTTACAATTATAAGTGCAATTTTAAAATAAAAATTATCAAAAAACGTGCAACTGACCCTTTAATGCGCCTATAACTATTTAGATGTGTTTCACTGTCGTGTCGTTTTGTTGGCAGTATGACGTGCCGTTTATTAGAACTGTTTCAAACCTGTACGCTGTGCGACACTTAAGGTGGCAGTAGCACGTTTTAAGGGGAATATAAGGTGATGTCAAGAAAATTAAAACAATTGGTTCCAGTTTAAAGACAGAAAAATATGGATTTAAACTAAATGAAGAGGTAATAAATAAAATATATGATGTAAAGGTCAGCTATGCGATTCTATATTTCGTACACAAAATGAATTAAATGTTTTCACACAAAATGGATTTTCTGTGAATCTTTTTAATTTTTTCTTCGAATATGGATGATTGGTTTGTGTAATGAGAGTTTTGGCGCTATCAAAATAATACAATAAAGATTAACGTACAATTATCAGTGAAAATATGCTACTACCCCTTTAAAACATATTTTCTTCTTGTCTACAATAGATTTTGACTCGTTACTACACTTCTTCTGAATGTCTGACATGTCTCCGCTGTCGATTGTTACTTTTTTTTGTACAAGCTAGTAACTTCCCAATAGTCCATGTGTAAAGTGGTGACCGAACTTAAGAAAAGAATACGACTGAAGTGTTTAAAAAATTAAAATGACGTTTTCAACACTGTGCAATATTCGAGCATCGTGTAAGCTCTGCAATAGGTTTGAACCTGCATGGTTAATGAGAGATTCGGCGTGTATGTGAATGTGAATGAGTCCCCTCTGTCCATTCGCTGACCGCATACGTGACAGGTGCGTGTTTGTAAAGCTATGCTTACCTGGGGATCGCGTTAACGCTCTCAACGCTCCCAGATTAACGCTCCCGGATCCCCCTCTCCGCTTTTTGCATCCTCGTTCACCGCCTAATCCTTGTTAACCACCCATTACACGTGACTAACTCGCATTGACCAGGATCTAAGGTGGCGATCAAGGGACGCCCTTTACGCACAGACAGAATGTGCACGGACAGACTGACGGACGTACATATATTCACCAATAGGTCAGATCGTTGATGCACGGACAGACAGACAGTGTAAGCCAGTGGGAGATGCACCGTAGCAACTGCATCAGCTAGATCTCCCAGGATGGTAAGTTGCCTTCTTTTCTCAAGTCAACTGGTCAAATTATTTGACAAATCTGCATTTATAATCAATCTTATTTACAAATAGTTGTTATAAAAAAGACGATTGTAATTGTTTGCGATTTTTTAATTTGCATTGATTGAGCATTTGTTGCATTGAATTAGTTGGTAAATCTACAATATCATTTGCTGTTGTTTCTCATAGTTCCACATTGAAACTAAGTTATGATACCCTTTGCAAGGTTGTCTGACAAGTAATTAGCTATATAGACAAGGATTTAGAAACAATAATTATACTTCATTAAAGGTACTTTTTCTAACAGGAACATTTCATTCAGATACTATTTCGCGACTTTGTGAATTTTTATTTATCATATTTTATTTTTGTTTAAGAATTCTGGTACTGTGGTATCCAGGAACAAGTTTAGTAAAGTGAGATGAAGGCAATATCGGTTGTTGTAAAGTGAACAATTCCTTTCAGTGAACTGAACATCACCGATGATTCAAAATCTTGTGAATGTAATTTGTTTGTCAAATGTTTGAAAAAAAGATAAAAGTGCAACAGTCGGTTAGTTCCTTATCACGTAAGGTGCTGTGATCCGTGATGTCAACTTTGCGAAAAGATAATGTTGTTTTAGACAACTGATTCCACAAGTAGTTTCCTCTCAAGAATATTTTTGTTTGTTAAATAACAGGTATTACTATCAGAATTGTATTCATGGTTTCATAAAATATCCATATGAACTGTTTTCTTAAATAGATTATTCAATACATCGAAGTCTTTCATGATGACAATGATTTATCTAGTAAAGCTATCCAAACATTCCAACAACACAAGTTAATTTTTAATATGTGGTGTATAACCTAGCTTTTGCCCTGTTGTATATTTTTATGTTATTTAATCAATGGTCTGACAACACTTGAACTGAATCGAGACGTTCTCTTTTCTATAATGTTTATGCCACAACGTTACTAAAACAAACCCTGACAGTTTGATCTGGGTATGTAAATCCCCTTCCATGTATTTTGATAAAGAAATCAATGTTCCTGAGAATTCATGCATTTGTACCAAGTTAACCCTATCTTCATCCATCATTGCCGCTTTACCAAAGCCTTTCCGCAATGATTAATAGTTTTTAGTAAAGGTAATCTATTGACAACAAAAACGTTTGTGAATTTTTTTCTTTTCATGTACTTAAAATACATAACATTAAATAGGCGCATTTCGGTCACATTATGACGTTTTGACTGATAACGAATTGCAGCGGATTCTCTTGAAGAGATTATTTGCACCAAGTCACCCCGACCTTATCTCATTATAAGCTTCATCTCTTCACCACATCATCATGTAATCTCTTACATTAATCAAGATATTATTTCCTGTAATCATTTCAAGTGAATGTCCTCTTCACATCAGTTTTATTTTTTTAAGTAGTGAAAAACGGCCATATAGATGTAAGGAAATTAAGCTTTATTTATATCAAATTTTCAAAAATACTATTCACACTACCACTTAATTTGATTTTTTTTGTGCCTGACTTGAATAGGTAATTTTTTAGACATTCGCGTTATCGATTGTCCGGGTTTTGATATCAAATCACGAGTTTAAATTATAATTGTAACGATGAATAACTGATAAGTACTTAATAAACTAGCCATTACTTCATAATAACTTCCATCAGTTTGATATATTCGACTTCAAATCATTAGTATTGTTTATACTACTAAAACGACGAAGGTATGTTTATGGATATATACCAAGCAAGTGAATAAATATCTCTTCGACATCAGAATCAATGTCAGAATGTCACCTTTCCAGAATTCAGAAGTTGTATATCCATAAAATTCTTCATCAAATCAACTTCTAGAATGCTGAATGCCAAACAAAGAAGTTTCTACTACAACTGCGCTTTATCCCTTTTACAAATACTTCCTTTCCGGTTTCAAATAGGAGTAATCACTAGTTTAATCGTATGATGTATCATAATCCCACACTACCGTCTTTCTTATTCGATCTACTGACACAGTCTCTCAAGCTGTCTTTAGGCGAGCAGGGGAACCTCGTACACAGCACATGGGCAAAGCTATTGATATATACGCATATTAACAAATTTATAGACGTATATGCTGACCAAAAACAGAAGGGTGCTAAATATTAAATTAGGGATAGTGATTATATTGAATGACATTCATTCACATATTGATGGTATTCGTTCATAAAAATTCAATATTCACTAATTGATACAATAATAAGTTAAACTAATCCGGTCCAGTATAGTAATAGTAAAGGTAATTTCATTGTTCTAAGATAACCCAACCCTATTTCAGACCCATGACAAGAACTATGCACGCCTGTGTAGACTCCTGTGTGTGTTCCTGCTCACCCGTCACGTGGTCGACACGCGCTACCTCCCCAGCCGGAACCCGGGAGACAGATACGGGCTCTTCCTGTTCCGCATCCCGGCCCGCTACATCAACTCCACTCTCGGACCGGAAACATACGGCTGGCTCGTGCGCACATTTGGTCAAATCACTGTCGACCAAGCAAACATATCTAGAGCGCGTAAGTGTTGTTGTATATATGAACTTTGCATGCACATTTTCAGGGTATGCTTAAAGTGACACAGAGTATGTTGATAGGATCACATATGTCAAATTTTGAAATCGATGTTATTACATCGGGAACCACTAACTGTTACTGAAAATAACAAGTTAAAGGTCCATCAGAACATTAGAGCGAAACTACGGCCATTCAAAGTCGGGATTTTGATCGAAAACCGGACAATGTGGCTCGAGTGGCGCGCGCAAATTCGCCAAACGTAATTTTGAAACCTTGTCATAAGCTGACAGGAAGATATATTTGATTCGATAGTGTTTATTATGTATTGTAACTAATAGGTAGATTAATTGGATGCATAATTTCGAATATTAAACGTATTTGAGATGTTTTCTTGATTTTTCCATAAAATCAAGCATTTTAGAGATATTATGCATTAATGGATATATTTGCAAGTCCAGTGATGAGATATGAACTTCAAACAGCATATTAGATATTTTGTAGCTTATCAAATCTAAATAAACTTTTAAGAAAGATACTCTGTGTCACTTTAAAATGGATATCCCTTTCAAGGTTCATCAGTCATTATTGCTCCTGTTGTCAAACATCTCGGAGACTACAATTCATGACAAAAAGAGGAATACGACTGATAAATTCATTTTGGAAAGAGGCTTTTTGATTTGAATAAGAAATACGATGATTTACCGTTCACTCTTTTACTATTATTGGCACCAAGAGGTCGAGACCCTCAACTCCTCATATTTCTAATACAGTGTCAAAATCTATATGAATCCCACATTCATATCACGCAAGTCTGCAACCAAGAATGTTCTCGAACAATACGTTTGAAAGCAAAATTATCCTTTACATTTCCATCCCATCAAAATGTGTTTTGTATCACATTCCACATAGAACGGTATTTTTAATACAAAGTTATATAGCCGTCATTCCGTCCAATCAATTATCCGAAAATGTTACTTTAATGTCTAATTCAACAAATTGTGTGCATTTGTTAACCCTAACTAATTTTGAATTTTATTAATGTTTTTGTAATCTCCATGGAAATGTCACTTTTTGACTTGGTTACCTTAGTATATATTGTACGATTGGAAAAAACCTTTTTCGGACACTATTACACCTGGATAAGTGATCTTTTTGTAAATATGTATTGATGATTGATACTCTTCGTCGAGTTCGAAAGCCATCTCCGAAATATTATTTTTGGCGGAGTTATGGAGCTTCAGTCTACAAATGAACTTGGAGCAAGTATAAGGTCTGATGCTCAAATGGGGACAACTTTCTCTTATGTCTTTCACTGACCTTGACGTATGGCGTATAGCAGATTGCGGGGGTATGTGAGTTATGTTCACTTTTAGTTTATGTATTGAAAATGTCAAAAGGCAGTCAAACCGCGAATGTCTGACATATACATGTACAACCGAGGGTAGCTAATTATTTCTCAAATAACGGAGATAGCAGCGGACTTTTTGCAAAAATGAGAACACAATTGTTCTTAACAACAAGAACATTTCCCGTATTCAGTTATTGATGGAACGGAAAGATTAAACTTAGCTTCTTTCGGTAGCCGTTCGTCTATTCATTGGCCCTATTCATTGGCCCTAAAATTTAGTAGTATCCCACGCGTAAGAACATTACCCTTATTCATGTAATTGATGGAACCGAAAGATGATTTTTCTTCTGGCGATTCATTTACGTTCTCTATGTCCGGGAAAACAAGTACCATTAATGTGCTTAAATGTTTTAACGTTGAAATGATTTGAGTTGTTTTCATAACTAAACATATCGCATGCTATTTTTATGTTCTGTCCGTTCTGTCTTTTTAAAATGTTCTTGACATATGTTCTACTGGACAAAAACTTTGGATGTAGAGAAAACGTGTATCATGAAACTTTACTGACAAATGCTCAGAAGATGCTTTGGAGATAAGAATCGTATAGTATAAGGCGAAACATGGCAATGAAGTTCGCACTGCCAATAATAACAAATGTGCATCAATTACATTATTTTAATGAATGAAGTAATAGTATAGCCTTGCTCAATGATTGTGATGTTTATGAGGGACCGTGTTGTACTGAGTAGAAAACCATCTGGATTCATTTTGATTGAATGTAACCTTTTTTCAACAATAAACAAAAGTAAACCAAATCACGGAATGTATAACGCTTTTTATATTTAACCAAATGGATGCTTTTAAGCTAAGGATAAAACAATTAATTAATTGTTAATCAGCATCGTTTAAGATGATGTAAATGCACCTCATTGACCAAACCGCGTGGTAAAATATCCGCCGACAGATGCGACAATGTTTTCCGCTTTAATGTGACCGATTTACGTGACGAAACGCTGTTTCTCAACCCCCACTCTCTAACGTCAGCGCGATGCACTCCATCAACTCCGTTTTATAGTTGTTCCCGTTCTGTCGGCGACACAGTCCCCTCACAAGACGTATGATTTCTGCAATCGTTTTAAAAATAAAACGAAGCTTGTAAAAGAACATATTTCACAACATTTCACCTTTTTCAGACATCTAAAGTATAATGAAACTATGAGTGTTCATGTTTTTATGCACGAAATCATCTACCTTTGCTTCCTGGACTTGTATACTGTCATGTCAACATACATAGGAGTAGGCAATGTTTATAAATTATCACATTGATGATAATTGGTAAACAAGTAAGATTTCACTGATGCAGAGTTATGAAAGTGTTTGGTGTTTTGTTTATTCATCACTTAATTGATTGATGCGATCACATATTTTATTTAAGGGAAGAGAAATATATAACTTGTATTCATGAATGAATATGAAAACGTTTGTTATCAGTTTCGGCACACACGTAAGGAGTTTGTCTCATTTGCATTTGAAATCCAATCAATTTTTTGTATTTGACATTATTAATATCAGAAATGTTGAATATCATATTTATTGGTGTTTTGGCATGTACGAAATCCAAATAAAACATGAATATAACGAAGTGTCTCTTTAAGCTTAATTTTGAATCATAAACAACTTATTGCACGATTAACTTTCACTATTTTCATTCCAGCCTCTGACAGTCACACGTGTGGTACCGGCGGATGGTGTCGAGGTGGATGTTCTGGTGACGAGTGGTCCGACTGGAGGCAGAAAGATGTGTGTGGAAGATTCAGATGCTGTGTCAAAGCGACCAGAGACACAAGCAAGTGAAACAAAACTTACTGTGAGACACAGAACGACAATCAGGCGAAAATGTGCATAATGTATTTATGTAAATAAATGTTCACTTGTAAATAAATATAACCTATCCATCTAGTCAATTGTTATTATTGACCTTAGTATACCTAATGAGATATGTTTACCTAACTCAGATTCAGTATCTCTCTCTGCAGCAAGAAACAAGATCATTGCCCTCTCACGCGCCATTACATCGAAAACCTGCAGCTTGATAAAAAAACCTACATGTTTCTTATAACATTTCAGTGATATTTCCTAGGATCAAAGAAAACAAGATAACGGCTGTTTTTTGCATCTCCTGACATTTGCTGATTTGTCTTCCAGTAGAATCCATACAGTGGAAAACTTACATGTCAGGGTTACTGCATAAATGAAAATACCAAGTCTTTACGAGAAGAAATCAGCTGACCGAGTTTACGTGATGTGGTTTTCTCTACTGAACACTTTGAAGTCTTGATGACATTGACCTTGTAGCCTCTCAGTGATCTCCCAGGCGGCGCCATATTAGGGCAATCGATCATGTCAAGGTCGGGTCTGTTATGAAACACGTCTCAACAACTAGGCTGATAGACAGCTGATGTGATTAAGTGTCAAGGTCTTGTGCGACTCGCTTCTTTGGTGCTAAGATATGTGATAAGAAAGAATCGTCAGGGATATGACTGATTTCATATTGAACGAGAAATACTTTTGAATTGGGACACCTCATTAATTATCCTCTCCTTTGACCTATGGACATGTCTCCCCTCAAACATATTTCGACGAAAGTTCATAGTAGAATGTTTTCTTTACAAGACATCATAGAATTGAAACAATTTTTGTTGTTGAAAATATTACCCTTTGTACCCTAATATTTACAACAGATCTTATTTACAAGGTATTATCACTTTTTGCCATTGGTAAGGTATGGCATGTAAACCTTCTCTTTCCATAAGGATAGATCAAGTCATAGAATCCATAAGACCAAACCTCTGTTCAAATTAGCCAAGTTTTGGGCTAGAAAGGGAGAGTTTGTTGAGATGCTATCAACATGTATTGTGCAATCAGCGATTCTGTACACAAGTCATCATCTTGATTACTGATTAATGGCAAAGGCCTTGTGACAAGAATTACCCTTTCCAATCGAGAAGTGTTGTCATTGTCAGAATGTTTCAATATATTGTAGTGCTTCCATTCTTTTGCTGCTAGTGGTAACGTCCTGAAGAGGTTAGATCACCATGTAAAGACTTGATCTACCTCTGCTTAGATAGAAGCGTCATTAGTCCCAGTTTGTACGACGAAAGCATGAATGAATGAATCTCTGTCCGATTTTAACGGTCTTCTTCTCAATTTCTCCTGTCTTTAGCTGTTGTCTATATGCAGGCAGTAATAAAACCGTTTTTACTATATAATGATCCAAGATGTTTCTTGATAACGGATCTGTAGGCTTGTTCTACATTTCCGAAACCCTTGTCCAAGAATGTGTTTCTCCTTGAGCACATGGCACTTAACGCTGGTAGTAGGAAATGACACTTTTAATATTAGACCCGTTGAATTCAACCAATATAAATCCACTGATGGGTTCTCCATGTCTTGGACGTGATGATAACATATGTTTGTTTATCAGCGTTATCATTACGCAACAGGAGGGCTTCAACTATATGATTAAGACTATGCCAAATCCTTGGAAGATACTCTGCTCTGAAGCAGACAGTCCTTCTCACAGTCTAGCTGTTACATCAGTTCTCAAATATTCACACCCTTCCGCCCTGAGATTTTCCAGTCTTGTCCTCTTGTCAGTCTTAGCGAGACTCTTAGTGAGTTTGTCCCTTATTAATAAATGACGTTTGACAACAGTATACTATGGAGTGGTGGCCGGTATTTACGTACACCTTCCTTTTAACCTCTCTTGCGTTTCACACGTTGTTTAGATAAGGTTACAATTGTCATACTTTGATCAACAGGACGATGTTATATCAAATGTTTTATGATTTATTTTTTAGTTTGATTGTGCGTGACAAAGTGTTACTTGTGCATCACCCTAAATCACATACATGTAGTTAATTAATAAATCGATTCCTTCTTCAGTATAAGCAAGAATTGATAGTGTAATGATACTTGTAAGTCTGGACGTGTACTGGGCTCATTAAGCAATAAGGAAGTTCATTATCACGTTGAGGTTGTAATGATGGAGAACAGATCCTAGATGAACAAACATGTACAGACTAAAGTTCTCTCGTCGAGCGAACAGAAGAAACATCAATTACCATCAAATACATAGGAACGTTTAAATTATATATTTATAACTTTAAAATGGCAAAAATATTCTAATATCGGCTTCGTTCATTTGCTTAATTTTTATATATAGATAATTTCGTTTTCTGATTATGCATTAGGATATACTATCTATAAGGAAATAATGACTTCACATCTAGAAACCGGACCCTGACAAAGTAAAAAAGGTAAATGAAACTGTATATTTCACCTTTTCTTATATAAATAATATTATCGGAATATCTGAGAATATATTTATCTTTTCAAGCAGTATTTATAGTATCAAACATGTTAGCAAATATTAAGAAAAAGTTTTGTTCATTTCATCTATACGTATACCTTTTGCTAGCCTTTTGAACAAGAAAGCTAAAATAAGGGTATAAGCGCATACATATTGGGTTATTTCCATTCGTAAATGAAAGTAAGTTAAACAACTAGATTCAAACAAGAAAAGTATAAAGTGCTTTATCAAACAATTGACAAATGTACTTGTTTAGTTTATATGGTTTAAGAATTCACTGGAAACTTTGCGCTGTCCGTTTTTTTCTATGAACGAAGTAATTTATGAGAAATTAAGATACCTTTCGTTTTATACCTTTCTGTCCATTGTTTAACGAAAGTATCATTTATAACTTATATATATTGTCAGTGCTTAAAAAATCATGCTTATAATGTTAAAGTCGTTAAAGAAACCCATGTTTGATTCTGTACACTAAATGAACATCAATAGTAGTCAATATGAATAGAAGCACATTTATTAATTCATAGAGTAAAGTAGCCTCTGAGACTCAATAGATTACATATCTCTTTATCTCTAACTCTTTCCCACTTTCCCTGGTAATAAATTTGACAGGTAAACAATGTATCAAACTAATCGGCAAAAGACAGTCATCACAATTTGAAATGATATAATACATTTTGACAATTATTTGACATGAGATCCAAATATGCTCAAGTCAAGTCTAAACACATGTGGAACCATTCCATTAGCTACAATTGTTGTAACAGGTTTGACTCAAGAAGTTTAAAATTTTCAATGACTTAATGTTCTGTATTCAGTGACAAGGCATATGGCCTTTACAATCGCTGTTTAAATCGTTTCCTGCTATTTAGCATTTACATATGTATATTGTTATAAAATCGCAAACCATATATCATGCAGTTTATGCAGATATTAAGTTATTTATTATAATATAATCGATCAAAAATCATTTTCCCTTAACTATAATGATTAGTCAGAAAGAAATGTCAAGACAAAAATCATCCGAGCACCATGTGTAATAATACCTAATTTTAAAGGAGTAAAAACCAGACTGACCATCCTTCACCCTCACAGACTTCCTATAGCTAAAGACATTGACACAGATCTGGACTCTCAGGAGACTCAAGTCTACTCTCTGAGACACTGGGTCAAGGACAGCTGTCATCTCGTGGTTATGAAACATAAGAAGTGATGATGGAGGTGTCACTCAAACACCTGCATGTATAAGTAATCTATACTTGCCCAAGTTAAATGAAAATGCAAGTTGCAATTATAAGATACGACATGATCATTAGCCAGGAATGATTCTACTTAAAAATGGTTAATAGCTCAATTTTTATTTTAATGTATTCATCATGTTACATCTTGACAGTATTTTTGTTATGAGCCAACTGTTGTAAGTCAACGGCGCAATTATATAAAATGGCCCGAACACCCGGAAGGTCGAAATTACAGAGACAATGACCACAAATGTGATTCCTCAAACGTTAAGAATATAATTTTTAAAGTTGATATTTGTAAAATGATTACACACTGCAATTGATATCAAAACAATATCATAATGCTGTTCGGTCATTGGAAGAAGGTCAAATAAAAGGTTTAGACATGGATAATCACAGCCCTTTTGACGCTGAGCCTTGGAAATAAAATCTAATTTAAAGTTGTGTTTTTGTCTGCTTGGTGAATATTTTGACGAAATACATGTATATAACGCATAGCATTTCATGATACTTTCAAATGCATAATCTATTTTAGTTGAATTTTCAGGAGATACCATATTGGCGTAGATAGAAACTTAGAAATTTGACCATCGATGAATAATGATTATAAAATTGTATACGTTTTTTCCATATCCATTAGTACACATCAGTAATATCAAAGTCTAATATTTTTTAGTCCAAATGATAGTCAACTTCTTGATTGCAAAAGCTACGACGTTTGATGTATATGCTAACACCGTTATCAGGTATTGTATATAAACTTTATGATACTTGTACCATTGCACAATGTCCTATGGTTTTACAGCAAATTCAATGTTAATCAACAAACATACTCCATCTCCTCTTCACTTATTACATGCCAGTGTACATCAACCATGTTGATTATATAAACTCGACTAAGTCAAGTTTGATGTTATCCTTCTTTCAAAACGGAACACTTGCTTGATAACAGAGTTAGTATATTCACCGAAAAACTTAATCTTGGTTTTATGTAACTCATTTGTTTTTCAATAACAACTCTTTAGAGAACATATGCCACATATTGCTTTTCTAATGTTTGTTAATATTCATCCACATTTGTTGAAAAAAGTTAAAATGTGATTACACATATTATTTTTTTAATATGATAATTGATCAAAATACATCAAAAACATACTTACTTGTTACTGAACTAGATGAACAGTGAAGAATTTCAATGACCAATTGTGTGTATTCTCATAATGTATAGATATTTGATGTTCGCTGTTCATGCACATGGACTTAACATGACTACAAGGCGAGATCTGTTAATCTACATACTGTCAAGGACATTATAGTCTAGTGTTATGATACTAAGTAAGTGATAATAGGCTTTCCTTATGCTAAAAGGTTTCTCCTTTATACCTTAGGAAAACACCTTTCAGTATGCATGATTAAGTCATTTGATGCTAGCTGAGGAATATTTGCATCAAGAGCGGGGAGTAGTATGTATGACCTTACATAATGATTTGCTCTAAATTTTAAAACAAGTATTTGCATAAGTTTGCAGATCAAATTGGCAGGTCAGGCTAACATTACTGTAGACCTTGATCGACTTGCTTCTATATAGCTGCTGCCTCCAGTTACACAATATCCATCTCTGGTTCATTGTCAATGCTACTCAGTGTCACCATACAACTGCTGACATTCAACTGACATCGAGATGATAATAACCTAGTGATGTAATTTCTAATTTCTAACAAGGTTTCTGGGTCACTGAATCATGATTAACTGGTGCATTTATTGGATTAATACGATTAATTTATAAGGTTTCCGTGTCACAGAAATGAATGTTCAACACCTGCAAATTTATCACTCATTACAGATAATTAAAAATCTGATTTGTTCCTTTACTTTTGCACCAATTTCAAGAATAATGTTTTTTCTTATTACCGAAAAGATTAAAGTTTTTTCCTATTTAATTACACATTCATGTGCAATTTTTAATTTAGAATGTGAGAGCTGTTATCAGTTAAATATCCACATGTTAATGTAACAGTTTGTTACAAATACGTAACGAAAATCCTCACAAACAAATAATCACAATCAAACAATAGCTTTAAGCTCTTGAAAGAAACAGCTGCAAAATGTGAAATTCATTAAATTGTTTTTCTCACTCAAGCAACAATATTTTTATCTGGACGTATCAAGTATAATCTTTCTAAGATCACAGACCAGTGTCTGTTTTTTCTGAAAGCCAAAGAAATTTTATCTTTCAGGTATCATCAAATCGAATCAGATGAATCACAAATTGATTCTTCAAAGATGAAAGATCACAACTGTTTTGAACGTTTTGCTTCCTAACGCTGAGTAGATCCTAATTATCTTCCACATGCAATCAAGTTGAATATTTGGATGAAGTGGTTGTGAATATTCAATTTCATTTACCCTTAATCTTACATTTCTTATACATGTAATAATGCCCTTATAGTGGCTCAAGCAAAGAACAGGCAAGACAAATCTGTCAGCTCTTCCTACATTTCGTAACCATAGATCGAGAGCCGCCCTTGACACAGTGCAGCAGATCAATAGAAGTCTCCCGATAGACACCTCAAGAGCTTCATGTTAGTCCGCCTGCATTATCAGTGTCAATGCCACAAGGTAAGCTGCGAGGGTGAAGAATAGCTAATATGGTTCCTGCTCCAATGAGGTCATTATCATTAGGCCAAGGTCAATGTTCTTGTTTCCATTTCCTTTGTGTTTCAAAATAATGTTTCTGTCGCACAGATTCCTGATTGTTCAATTATTCACGAGATTATACACTTTTTTGGTCATATTTGCATATGTCATATCTACCGCATGGAACTTCGTTAAAGAAATTGACGAACTTGTGATTCAATCCTTAAGCAAACTAATACCTAAAACAAGGAAGATTTTACAGAACTTTTAACTGGAGAAAACGATGAGGTTAGTTTGGTACTTGTCTAGCTATGGAACATGTTTCATAACAGCCCCGTCCTTGACATGATAGATTAACCAGTTACGAAGTGCAATGTCAATGTCAACGGACTTCAAAGTCTTCGTCAGAGAAAGCAACCTAGGTTTGATGAGATTATGTGCACTAGGTCACTGGGTCTCCGTTTGATGAACACGTATAACAGGGAATGGGGAGCACCTGACACAAATTTTATCGGTGCAAAGTTCTAGTGAAAGAGTAGACACAGAACATTCAGACTGCTGTGATGTTTCATCTTCGAACAAAAAAACTCATTTAATGAACAAATACTTAAGCAATCATTGCAGAATAAAAAGTCTTTGTAAGATATAAAATTATCAATGTTCAGGGGTATTTCTTGTTTTACCAACACACATCTATTGGATGTCATTGTCTCGGAGAAACGATTATCTGATAAGATATGGTTGTTTGTAAATATTTAAAATTAATCAATATGGATCTTCTAATCTCTGCGATAGCGCCAACATGTTTGTCTAATCGGTACTTGGATTGTGCCACTCAAAGGACATGCATTATAGTAACTTATGACTTACAGTTTTGATATTCGCGGACTACAATTGATACACCTGGAATTGCATCAACCTACTTTCAAATCTACATGTGTTGTTGTGGTGATGTTAGAAAAGTTTAACTGAATTGATTTTTTTTGACATGTGAAACATAGTAACTACTGGTAATTCCTTAAAGAATAGAATTTCATGTTTATGTTAAAATAAAGAAAGTAAATTAACAGTACTGATTTCTTTTACCAAAAATATATATTGTTCTTTTGCCCCAAAACGGTTCTGCTTTGAGTGACATAAAACACCATTGTGTTTACCAAGTTTACTTCAATCAATTGCATTTTGTTTATTCAGTCTGTTCATTGAAAGTCGCCCTTTGGTTTGGAGAGGTCATTACACTTAATACTGACCGGTATCTTTCATTGATCTTCTAGTATATAGTTATGATTTTATTACAAATTTCAAATACTGTTTATAAAACATGAACGACTTGAATTTTGTATCTTTTATATTTTATCAGTGTAAAATCTACATCTCTCATGACCTTTAAGAAATATCTTCTCTGGTAATGCTTCGCGTGTCTCATCTTACAAGGCAGCGACAGCTAAGAGTTCAACACGAAGAGCAGGAAGTCGCAAATAATGGTCGTGTTTGTTATAAACACAGTTCTTCCACCCAACTACTACTAGATGTCCCACGCTACAACCTCAAGTCCTTTGGTGCCCGACCCCTCAGATACAACGCTGCCTCTCTTTGGATTTCACTGCGTCATGAACTTCAAACTGCCATATCTCTCACAAGTTTCAAATCCCAGCTCAAGACATATCTTTTTAAACGATATTAATTATATCATCATCTCCAGCCATTTATATATATGCTGTATTTTGTTATTGTATGTTCAGCGCATTTAGCATTGACCTTGTTTGTGGAGTTCTATTCTATATAAGTACCCTTTATATTATTATAAACATCCAGGTGCCTTTTGAGTGTTTTTAGGACATACCCTACCCAGAAATAGAGATATTTAGTTTATTTTTCTTACAATAAGCATATTGTTTACAAATGAGTCTGCTGATCTAAAAAATCTAATGAAAATTGGCGTCACTGTGCTCGGTTTTGGGTAAAATTGATTAAAAGAATATCATATTGTGCAAAAAGCCAAAAAATAAACATCAAGGTGCCTTTTGAATGTATTAAAGCAGTTTATTGTATCGCATTGTCATTTCACTATTGTATGGCAACTAAGCAAGGTCCATGTAAATTTATGATTATGATCCAAGATTGTTAAAGACACTGAAACTTGACAACAACAAACAAAGAGATCAAAAACATACTTTATTGTCAGTGGACAAGTCATTTAATACCATGATATAACATAACAGATTGGTTCACGTATGTGATGGTTTGAATGTTTCAAAAATGATGTCAATCAAACCTTAATGAAATACAGTGAAGACCAATTCAAGAATCAGACGATCAGAATATAAACGTGATCAGAATATAAACGTAACCGTATTTGGAAAACCGTGAATGTAAAATAATTCAGTACATTATAGGCGATAATGGCAATTTTAATTGTTTTCTCTATATTTATAGACATTTGATGTGCAAACATCTCATAGTAATAGTCGTTACCTCAATTGTAGCTCTATCTTACATTTGTTAGGGAAAAAGCAAATGTGTTGTATTATTCACATGTGGGTATCAGTGATTTATAAATTATTTACAATTGCTAGACTATTTAAATAATTTGGCATTACAACATGAGTATTTAGATAATCGAATTAATTACAATTGTCAAGATAGTACATCTTTAGCACACATTTAGCAAGAAGTGTTGAGTATATATGATATAAATCTAAATTTGCACAAGAAGGGATATTACTCCTTACATCAAAACAGACACTTAAAATACCTATTACATCTTTATAATGTTAAGTTATTACGTTTAGTAAATGCGTGTAATAAGTGGTCATCAATTTAAGTAAATGCACGTATTTCCTGGATATTTTAGTAAATATGTGTTTTTATTACTAAAAGTTTCATTAAATACATGTATTCACTGATTACACAGATTTAATTTACTAAGATATATACAAATACTGTACTCTGCAATTCACAGACGGCATGAAATTAAATGATTGGCGAATAATGTTAAAAACAACAATGAACATGTGGTCGCCTTATTGATTTCATACCATAGTGCAATAATTGTAAAATGTGAATTACGAAATAAGTGTTCTTCTTCAATATAATTGTCTATCAAACTGTACCACTCAACTTTAAGGTCATTATGAAAGTTTTCCAGATACTCAAACACATTTACAGTACAAGTCGTGAATGTAGTAGTACAAATGGCACACGTTAGCGTACACGCCTTAACCATCGTTGTTATTGTACCAACGATCTCAATATTATGGGGACGTTTCTGTTTAAATCAAATATTATGTTTACCTTTACTTACGTATACGACCTTAGTAAATTAGGTCAATATTGTCAGGCAAACAAGGCCTATCTGTAGCTGATACAGACCTCACGTAGAGACCCCTGGCGGCGGAGAACCTGGAGACTGAGCAGATCGTTACCTAGGCTGCCCTTAGCATTGAGAGGTTTTTTTTAAATTCCTCGCGTCATGTTTTTTTGCAACCTTGCAACAAATCGAGATCACTTGAGTTTGTCAGCTGTGTTTTGAAATATCCCTTTCGGTTTTTCGATATGATTTTTTAATTAAACATTTAATATTGATTGTCATCTTCAATGCTTCATATCATTTTAAAAATGATAACCAGAGAATTTCTGAAAATGTGTTTGCAGGAGGATAACTTAATTAGTTATGAATACTATCTAATGAATAGGACAATATTCAAATATAGAAACAAAGTAATTAAACAACGTAAAAACGTAGCAGATTGGAATCCTCTTCACTTCCAATCTCAAAACGAAACCATGAAAGCTTCACATTGTTACACATGTTTGTCAAATATCTTGCACACAAACTGACTGTTAATTCGGATAAAACCAATTGGATAAAACATAACAAATGGAACACCAGATCAAAACCAGCTAAGGCACCCGGAAAATAGTTCGTTGTTATCTCCGTACAAAGGCCTTCTTAGAACTGTATAAATGCACATGTCAATCACATCCCAATCTCATCCAACATAACCGCTTCTAGTGTCAATGAATCAGTCTTGCAAGCAACACAGATGGAACAAATCACACACCACAGTTGCATTGTCAAAATCAACCCGTCCTTGGAGGGCTTCCGTGTATCACATGCCAGAAAATAACGATAAACGTTTGTCAAGCGAATAGTTTTTTTCTGTTACTCTCATTCTAAAACGCCGACACTTGTATATCTATGTTGACGTTTGCCGGCCCGATGTAGATTCCATTTTTGGTCATATCTCCTTGATAGTCCACAGTACTATCCATGTTTGTCCTGGAACCAATGAAAACACCAATTGATAAAGCTCATACGAAAACATCACAAACATCAATTTTTTCGAATTTTCCGTAAATTTATCAAACCATTTACTTTTTTAACAACTCATAAATCCCTTACGAAGCTCAAAGAAATTATGTTAATGACGCACACATGTAACGTTTACTTTATCCTAACTGTAGAAGTGCTTGCTGCTGATAAGTCTAGTAGCTAGAACGTTCTTGATATTTAATTCTGGAAGAAATTTCACAAGGGTAAAAACTTCTAAATTACAAAATCTAATCCATTTCATGATCTTAGAAATATTCAGATAACGGCCTCTTGCCCCTGCGACGACCGGCTACAGCGACGTCACGAACAATGGTTTTATGACCTCAAAGACGTAGTTATACTAGAAGTGCTTCAACAATCGTTGCTAGGCAAAGTGATATTTGGCATGTGCTCATATGGAAAGTAGGACACTACTGCTATGGGTAATTATTGATGTCATGTACTTGTGCCTGGCTGGGGATGAAGTGACTTGCTGCTCCTCGATGGAGACACCAGGCTCGTCCCCCGTGTACATCTCCCCTATAGTGGTGAGCAACCACTCCTGGTGCCGTGGACTGGGTTGTCTCTGCCTCCTCCTGCCCCCTTCCCCCGGGCACATCGAGCAGAAGGCACCCCTGAAACGGCTGGACCCGGCGGTGTAGATGAGAGGGTTTAAGGCACAGCTGAGTTTGGCAAACATGGTCGGGAGGCAGTTGAGAGAAGAGGGGATGTCAACTCCCAGGACGGACAGTAGGGAGAACAAGGCGTAGGGCGTCCACACGATGAAGTAGGCTATCACCATCACAAGGCAGATCTGCAACATGTTCATCAGGTTAATCAAGGTGTTATATCAATTACTCACTTACAGCAGATCTGCAACATAATCATCAGGTAAATAAAGATATAATATCTATATTACAAGAAACATTAATGTTAAGAGTTCGGGGAACAAAGTGTAGGAATTCCATACTAGGAAGTGGGCAATTACCAACTCAAAGCAGATCTGCAACATACTTATCAGGTAAAAAAAGATAATGTATGTATATAACAATATAAACTACTCGGAGAAGGCGTAGAATTCCATAAAATTATATACCCTGTTGTGTTATCTAAAATGAACCCTTTTCGCGATCGCGTAAGGCGTTCAGTTCATAAAATAATTTAAACGCTTTTGTGTTTTTAAACCTATCATAAACAACTAAATAGGCTTATGAGGATACATTAAAATGTCAAAACCAGACAAAATAAGTCAATGATAATTTGTTATATCGTTATTGAATTGAAAAACATTTAGTCTATTAACCTGTCACAAAGGTAAGAGATCATATTATGAATTCTTTGTATTTTTTTTACATGAGAATGATGTTTTAAGGATTTCAAATCGGGTGTTTTAATCTTCCGAGTCTTCCAGAGTCTATTGTTTGTTATGTTTTGTAGTTTTTTGTACTATAATAGAAAAGGAAACATTAATCGCCTGTAAAAACATAAAATAGAAACAGATAGACAAGTAATTATTTTTACAACCTTATAATATATCGACAAAGACTTAACGTTCATTCTAATAACTTTATGTTAAGGTTGAGAAGTCACACAGGTTTCTCATCATAATTTCATGTTCACTCTTATACAAAAAGACAAAAGGTTTTACAGATTTTTTTGAAAACATCGTCTAAAACTTATGTGTATCCACGTTTGTTGAAACTAACGTATCAGAAAATGCGTAGAAACAAGTTTGCAGAACAACTTAAACAGGTCATGCTAACATTACTGTAGACCCTGATCGACTTGCATCTATATAGCTGCTGCTAGATCTGATAATCTACACACTGTCAAGGACAGTGTATTCTAGGGTTACATTACTTCATAAGTGCTAATAGGCTTTCCTTAGGCTAAAAGGTTTCTCCTTTATACCTTGGGTAAACACCTTTCAGTATGTATGATTAAGTCATTGATGAATATTTGCATCAAGAGCGGGGATTAGTATGTATGACCTTACATACTGATTTGCTCTACATTTAAAAAAAAGTATGAGCAAAATTTAGTTTGCAGATCAAATTGACAGGTCAGGCTAACATTACTGTAGACCTTGACCGACTTGCTTCTATATAGCTGCTGCCTCCAGTTACACAATATCCATCTCTGGTTCATTGTCAATGCTACTCAGTGTCACCATGCAACTGCTGACATTCAACTTACATCGAGAACATAATTACCGAGGGTTTTAAATTCCTCAACTAAGGTCTACAAATAAGGTTTCTTAGTCGCTGAGGTAATATATCTTTTTTTCATTAATGACACTTTTATTGCTTATAATTGGAAATATACTGAGTTCCTGTGCTATCGTCCCAGTTTCTCGTCCTTGCTTAAGTTCAAAATGCACAGTAAAGATAATCAAATAAAAAAAAATCAAATCCCCAAACTTATATAGTTTCTTGTTCATTGGGTCGAAATGGTAATATTTGAAAACGTTTATGCAATTTGGAAACAATTAGAATCCTGTAAGGCTCTCTGATGATGAAAAACAGATAACGAGATCAGAGAAAATAAACAAAAGACTAGACTGGAGTTCAAAAGACAAAAGATCAAGACCTCTTGGCTGCCAGCAGTTAGTGTCTTTTCTGTGCACAATGCTATAATTGCAGATTGTCAAATTTTGATAATCCAACATTAGTACTGATGCTTAGATAAACAACAACTCGATTAAACAATCGCTTGAATGTGAAAGCCATTGTCATTTGTGTTGTATTAATTAAAATGAAATTTGTAAGAAATGATGTAATGCATGCTATGGATGATAAAATTACGATGTTTTGCGGTGAACACTATAATGTCAAAACGGGATATGACATCGCAGTATCCGTTGAAACCTTCTTATGTGATGTATGTACAGCTGCGTATCTTAAGTTTGTTCACTTACCTGCGTTTTTAGTGCAAATATCATGTAATTTTGAGGCATCCTTGTATTGCGAAAACTAAACGAATAATGTTGAAATTTGAGTACATAAGTTAACATTCAGTTTCCGTTAACCTATTCGTTTGTCATACCTTAAAGATAACCGTAACTAATTTTGCAGGGCATTGAAATTATCAGGGGTCAAAATTTTTTCTCTACAAAATCCTTCATTAGTGACCAATAGCTTTACACCTATGTCATATATGTTCCTTTGCATTAATGCAATGTAATTGTACTGATTTCTTTCTTACAAAGTTTATATAGAATATTTAATTTGAAATTTAAGAAAATCTGTATTTCACAAATATGACCCCATCTGCCTATTCAATCATGCCAAATATCTAAATTCAGTACGAGTGACAAGATTTGATTTGGGAATGATTAATTTACTAATGGATAATTTGTTGTCGTTTGTAGGTGCTCCTGGATTTATTTTATGGACTTCAAAATGAAACCCAATTTACATGATATTTGCGCTAAGATACACAAGCAAGTGAACAAACTTAAGGTACGCAGCTGTATGTCGCCCATTAAAAAAAGTAAATAACGTTTGTTTTAATCTTGTATGTTACATTGATACTTACCAAATGTATCAGGTGTCATGTTATGGCAAACAGTAAACATAACGTTAATATTGCTACGATTACTGGTTTATTTTTTTTATCTGTTATATCCCGTCCATGTATTGCATATTGTGTGAGAAATGAAGGATGTGAACAATGATAGACAATCACAATGGTCACGTTTACAAATATTGTTTTTAAACTTCATATTGTACAATATGAGTGGATAAAATACTAATTTGATTAAGCACTATTGGAGTATGTGCTTCTACTAGGATTGGGGTTGTCGTCAAGGAACATAGTTTCCCCCTTCTTTGAGCTAAGATATATACATGAACCGTCTCTACACCTCCTCTGACTCCAGCATTTCAGCTAAACAAGTAAATAGTGATCAGCATCGTTACTGTTTAAATATAGGACAATCCACTAATTATCCAGTCATTCCTAAAGAAGACATGGGAATTGTTTTTTAAAAATTTTTTCCTGATTTTTTAAATTTAAGTTGAATGCTAAATATTCATTACCACTCATGTTTCAGAATTTTTATTTCGGACACTTTTTGTAAAAGGTTTTCACAGTTGAATATTCTAGTCCAATATATGAACAAAAACGCTTAAAGTAATGTTCACGAGTACAGTAGTTCAAGATATCCTTTGAAATATCCGATTTACTCACAATGGTGACGTTTCTTTCCACCCTCATTTTATGGAATAGCATCAATTTCTCCATCTCGAGGCACCTTGAGGACGAGGTTATCCCGAATTGAAGACTGCGTGCCTTCAACATGATCTTCACGTAGCAGAATGTGATGACACTGGCGTGAAGCACGTAGCAGGTTATAAGGGAGACAATCGAGTAGGAGGCATGTGAGAGTGACCTCCCCTTCCAGTTGAGAGTGCAGGAGGTCCCGAAGGGTTCCAGAAGGTAGCTGCTCCATCCCAGCAGAGGAAGAGAAGTCCACAACACGGCGTGGAACCAAACACCGCCCAGCACGTATTTCATGTAGTGGTTACTAGCTAAGAAGTCTGCAAAGATATGATTTTATGTCACAATAATGCGCCTAATTAAACAAAAACAAAAGACATTATCAAGGTGTTACACCTATAATTAATACCTATGTTTTAAGGAGACGTCGCCTCTTTTCATTCTTATGTGCTGTAACCTATCAGTGCTTATTGATTATATGGAATGTTTTATCAAAAACAATTTTGTAAAACAATCTATTTCATTTGGAGGTTAACGGATTTTTTTGATATTCACTATAGAAAGGTTTATAGAATTATTTAAGAAATTAGGTTCTCAAGTTGGACGAAAAGGACGACTTGCTGTTCACAAGTTTACACGTAGTGGGAGATATTGAATATATTATGTTACAAATGTATACCGGTTGTTATTATATACCCGCACTCATTTTGGTAATGAGATGTATTGAACTTTGCAGATTATGAAATATACTCACTTTATAGCGTGTTGCAGATGAAGAGATATACGTTATGGGGGTTTCAGATGAAGAAACGATCAATTGAATTTGGGTTTACAGAATAAGCAATGCACCCGCTGTATTGAACTTGACATATGTAGTATTACACTCACTTTGCTGGGGTTTATTGATGAAGAATGTATTCACTGTATTGAGGTTTAGAGGTGAAGGTGTATACTCACTGTAATGAGGTTTACAGATGAAGGTGTATACTAACTGTATTGGGGTTTACAGATGCAGATGTATACTCACTGTATTGAGATTTACAGATGAAGGTGTATACTCACTGTATTGAGGTTTACAGATGAAGGTGTATACTCACTGTATTGAGATTTACAGATGAAGGTGTATACTAACTGTATTGGGGTTTACAGATGCAGATGTATACTCACTGTACTGGGGTTTAAAGAAAGAGATGTATACTCATTGTATTGAGGTTTACAGAAAAAGATCTATACTCACTGTTTTTGGGGTTTACAGATGAAGGTGTATACTCACTGTATTGAGGTTTACAGATGAACGTGTATACTCACTGTATTGAGGTTTACAGATGTAGGTGTATACTCACTGTATTGGGGTTACAGATGAAGGTGTATACTCACTGTATTGAGGTTTACAGATGAAGGTGCATACTCACTGTATTGGGGTTTACAGATGAAGGTGTATACTCACTGTATTGAGATTTACAGATGAAGGTGCATACTCACTGTTTTGGGGTTTACAGATGAAGGTGCATAGTCACTGTATTGGGGTTTACAGATGAACGTGTATACTCACTGTATTGAGGTTTACAGAAAAAGGTGTATACTCACTGTATTTGGGTTTACAGATGAAGGTGTTTACTGACTATATTGAGGTTTACAGATGAAGTTGCATACTCACTGTATTGGGGTTTACAGATGAAGGTGTATACTCACTGTATTGAGGTTTACAGATGAAGGTGCATACTCACTGTATTGGGGTTTACAGATGAAGGTGCATACTCACTGTATTGGGGTTTACAGATGAAGGTGTATACTCACTGTATTGAGGTTTACAGATGAAGGTGCATACTCACTGTATTGGGGTTTACAGATGAAGGTGCATACTCACTGTATTGGGGTTTACAGATGAAGGTGTATACTCACTGTATTGGAGTTTAGAGATGAAGGTGTATACTCACTGTATTGAGGCTTACAGATGAAGGTGCATACTCACTGTATTGGGGTTTACAGATGAAGGTGCATACTCACTGTATTGGGGTTTACAGATGTAGGTGCATTCTCACTGTATTGGGGTTTACAGATGAAGGTGCATACTCACTGTATTGGGGTTTACAGATGAAGGTGTATACTCACTGTATTGAGATTTACAGATGAAGGTGTATACTAACTGTATTGGGGTTTACAGATGCAGATGTATACTCACTGTATTGGGGTTTAAAGAAAGAGATGTATACTCATTGTATTGGGGTTTACAGAAAAAGATCGTTACTCACTGTTTTTGGGGTTTACAGATGAAGGTGTATACTCACTGTATTGAGGTTTACAGATGAACGTGTATACTCACTGTATTGGGGTTACAGATGAAGGTGTATACTCACTGTATTGGGGTTTACAGATGAAGGTGCATACTCACTGTATTGGGGTTTACAGATGAAGGTGTATACTCACTGTATTGAGATTTACAGATGAAGGTGCATACTCACTGTATTGGGGTTTACAGATGAAGGTGCATAGTCACTGTATTGGGGTTTACAGATGTAGGTGTATACTCACTGTATTGAGGTTTACAGATGAACGTGTATACTCACTGTATTGAGGTTTACAGAAAAAGGTGTATACTCACTGTATTTGGGTTTACAGATGAAGGTGTTTACTGACTATATTGAGGTTTACAGATGAAGTTGCATACTCACTGTATTGGGGTTACAGATGAAGGTGTATACTCACTGTATTGAGGTTTACAGATGAAGGTGCATACTCACTGTATTGGGGTTTACAGATGAAGGTGTATACTCACTGTATTGAGGTTTACAGATGAAGGTGCATACTCACTGTATTGGGGTTTACAGATGAAGGTGCATACTCACTGTATTGGGGTTTACAGATGAAGGTGTATACTCACTGTATTGGAGTTTAGAGATGAAGGTGTATACTCACTGTATTGAGGCTTACAGATGAAGGTGCATACTCACTGTATTGGGGTTTACAGATGAAGGTGCATACTCACTGTATTGGGGTTTACAGATGTAGGTGTATACTCACTGCATTGGGGTTTTCAGATGAAGGTGCATACTCACTGTATTGGGGTTTACAGATGAAGGTGTATACTCACTGTATTGGGGTTTACAGATGAAGGTGTATACTCACTGTATTGGAGTTAAGAGATGAAGGTGTATAGTCACTGTATTGAGGCTTACAGATGAAGGTGCATGCTCACTGTTTTGGGGTTTACAGATGAAGGTGCATACTCACTGTATTGGGGTTTACAGATGAAGGTGCATTCTCAATGTATTGAGGTTTACAGATGAAGGTGCATACTCACTGTATTGAGGTTTACAGATGAAGGTGCATACTCACGGTATTGAGGCTTACAGATGAAGGTGCATACTCACTGTATTGAGGCTTACAGATGAAGGTGCATACTCACTGTATTGAGGTTTACAGACGAAGGTGCATACTCACTGCATTGGGGTTTTCAGATGAAGGTGTATACTCACTGTATTGGAGTTTAGAGATGAAGGTGTATACTCACTGTATTGAGGCTTACAGATGAAGGTGCATACTCACTGTATTGGGGTTTACAGATGAAGGTGCATAGTCACTGTATTGGAGTTTACAGATGTAGGTGTATACTCACTGTATTGAGGTTTACAGATGAACGTGTATACTCACTGTATTGAGGTTTACAGAAAAAGGTGTATACTCACTGTATTTGGGTTTACAGATGAAGGTGTTTACTGACTATATTGAGGTTTACAGATGAAGGTGTATACTCACTGTATTGAGGGTTACAGATGAAGGTGCATACTCACTGTATTGAGGTTTACAGATGAAGGTGCATACTCACTGTATTGGGGTTTACAGATGTAGGTGTATACTCACTGCATTGGGGTTTTCAGATGAAGGTGCATACTCACTGTATTGGGGTTTAGAGATGAAGGTGTATACTCACTGTATTGGGGTTTACAGATGAAGGTGTATACTCACTGTATTGGAGTTAAGAGATGAAGGTGTATAGTCACTGTATTGAGGCTTACAGATGAAGGTGCATGCTCACTGTTTTGGGGTTTACAGATGAAGGTGCATACTCACTGTATTGGGGTTTACAGATGAAGGTGCATTCTCACTGTATTGAGGTTTACAGATGAAGGTGCATACTCACTGTATTGAGGTTTACAGATGAAGGTGCATACTCACGGTATTGAGGCTTACAGATGAAGGTGCATACTCACTGTATTGAGGCTTACAGATGAAGGTGCATACTCACTGTATTGAGGTTTACAGACGAAGGTGCATACTCACTGTATTGGGGTTTACAGATGAAGGTGCATACTCACTGCATTGGGCCTTACAGACGAAGGTGCATACTCACTGTATTGGGGTTTACAGATGAAGGTGCATACTCACTGTATTGAGGTTTACAGATGCAGGTGCATACTCACTGTATTGGGGTTTACAGATGAAGGTGCATACTCACTGTATTGAGGTTTACAGATGAAGGTGTATACTCACTGTATTGGGGTTTACAGATGAAGGTGCATACTCACTGTATTGAGGTTTACAGATGCAGGTGCATACTCACTGTATTGGGGTTTACAGATGAAGGTGCATACTCACTGTATTGAGGTTTACAGATGAAGGTGTATACTCACTGTATTGGGGTTTACAGATGAAGGTGCATACTCACTGTATTTGGGTTTACAGATGAAGGTGCATACTCACTGTATTGAGGTTTACAGATGCAGGTGCATACTCACTGTATTGGGGTTTACAGATGCAGTTGCATACTCACTGTATTGGGGTTTACAGATGAAGGTGCATACTCACTGAATTGAGGTTTACAGATGAAGGTGTATACTCACTGTATTGGGGTTTACAGATGAAGGTGCATACTCACTGTATTTGGGTTTACAGATGAAGGTGCATACTCACTGTATTGAGGTTTACAGATGCAGGTGCATACTCACTGTATTGGGGTTTACAGATGAAGGTGCATACTCACTGTATTGAGGTTTACAGATGAAGGTGCATACTCACTGCATTGGGCCTTACAGACGAAGGTGCATACTCACTGTATTGGGGTTTACAGATGAAGGTGCATACTCACTGTATTGGGGTTTACAGATGAAGGTGTATACTTACTATATTGGGGTTTACAGATGAAGGTGTATCTGAAGACAGCTATGATGAGAAGCGTGTTCATGCTCACCATGCTCAACATGAAGATAATGTAAGCTGAGAAGATACACCCGAATTCACCGAACAACCATCTGCAAACATAAAGTAGAAATGGGTGTTATAGACATTGTAAGTTGAAAAGAAGTGCACATCATTTAATATACAAATTCAGGTGTCTTATGATGACGTTAAACATCAGAGGGTGACGTGATGTAGTGTCTGGGCATTATACCAAGGACTCGTAAACAAAGACCACCGCATAATGGAGACTTTAATAAAGCGATCTGGTGCCACATGAACCAAAACATATGTTTAACGTAATAAGAAGTATGTTTGTATTTGTTTATATATATTCTTTTAAATCAATCCGCTGCATTATTTGGAGTTAAAACGTCCATGTAACTGTAGTCACAAAACATTCCCATCTGTTGTTCGCAAAAATTGCATCAATCCTTGGCATGCCTGTTGTGCTTCGCAATCCTGTTTTCTTATGAAAGTGAAACTTAAGGCTAACATCGATGTTCCTTCAGGCTAGTTTTACATTATTTCTGCATTTTATTCAACAGAATGAACATTCTTAAGGTTTATTTTTTCGCAAAGGAATTATGTAGACAAAACATGTTTACTATCACTCGTTAGACAATATATACTGTTTTATGTTTTTCGCAGTGTATCAAACACATTTGCATCTTATTGGGTGTTTTATGGCATCTGGTACGTATCAGTTTGACCAAAAAAATCCCTAATTTGATTGTCCAAACATTTCACTGTCTGGTAGCACTAGTAACGTGGCTAACATGACAATGACATGTCGTACATCGTACTAAGCCTCGTTTTACATTCAGATGATATGATGAATGGTAGTTCAGGTAAAGGTTTTGGTAGGAGAATCTCTTACATTAAGGTCAATAATCCAAAAAGCGAGAATATGGTTGCTTTGGTGGACCAGCAATGTTGAGACTCGATGAATGTATTCGGGCAATGTAGTTTATTGTTTTTGTGTGTGATTGTACACGTAAAGAAAATGAATCATCGATTTGGATTAAGTACAAAAGAAGATTTATGAGTAGGATTATACATGTATACATACATACATACATACATACATACATACATACAAAAAAAAAAACTTATATAGCGCTGTTTTCTGGAAAACCACTCAAATGTGCTTGGACATAAGCCTGGAAATGATTGAGTGAAATTATAAGGTGCTGTATGCAATACTGAACAAATAAGTTTTCAACTGAGATTTAAATTGTGGCAGTTGCTCCAGCGATCGTATTTCCATAGGTAGACTGTTTCACAATGATGGACCAACTTTGGCAAATGAACGGTCACCAAATGACTGGGATCTGGTGGTTGGCACTTCCAGGAGCAACTTGGAACCTGATCGTAGGGGTCTAGATGGATGATATTATTTCAGTGTATCAGTAAGGTAGGTTGGAGCAAGTCCATTGACACATTTGAAGACAAGCAGGAGAATCTTGTATTCTATCCTGTATTTGATGGGAAGCCAGTGTAGATTCTGGAGCACAGGGGTGATGTGATCATATTTTCTACTTCGTGAAATCACTCGAGCTGCGGTATTTTGCACGCCTTGCAGCTTGTCAAGTAACTGCTGAGATGTCCCATACGGGAGAGAATTGCAGTAATCAATCCTTGAAGTGATGAAGGCTTGGACAAGTGCTGATGTGGTCTTGGCATCGAGATACCTCCTGATCAAGCTGATGTTATGGATGTGAAAATATGCACGCTTAGAATTGCTGTTGATTTGCGACTCCATGTTAAGGCACGTATCGAAAATCACGCCCAAGTTGCGTGCTTCCTTGCTCACAGAAATCACACAATCACCAATGCGGAAATCTGGAAGGGAAAGAGACTTTTGATTTCGCTTTGAACAGAAAACAAGAAGTTCAGTTTTGTCCTCATTCAGTTTTAAAAAGTTAGAAGACATCCATGTCCTTATGCTATGTACACATTTCTCAACTGATTGAAATGTGATCATCACTGATGCATTTTCAAGTGGGTTAAACGCCATGTAGACTTGCGTATCGTCAGCATACAGGTGCAGGCCTAAATTGTAGGATCTGACAAAGGCGCCAAGAGGAGAAGTGTAAACAGTAAAGAGTAGAGGACCTAACACTGATCCCTGTGGGACTCCATAGGTTAGGTCTCTGGCATTAGACTTCAGTCCATCTATCATGACGGACTGTTGTCTCTCTGAAATATAGGATTCCAGCCATGTCAAAGCTACCCCATCGATGCCGACTCGGTTCTGCAGAGTTGAGAGGAGTATCCTGTGGTCAAATGCAGATAAGAGGTCGAGTAAAACAAGAATCGCAGCACCATCTTGATCAATGCCTCTGAGGAGATCATTTTGAACCTTTGTCAGTGCTGTTTCGGTGCTGTGAAAGTTACGATATGCTGACTGAAACTCTTCATTGCAGTCGTTGAGAGTGAGATGTTCCTTGAGTCTTGTAACTACTGCACGTTCAACCAGTTTTGAGACAAACGTTAAGTTTGAGACGGGTCTGTAGTTTTTCATCTGCTCATGGTCTAAGTTCTTCTTCTTTAATAAAGGAGTGATCACTGCATGCTTGAGTTGCACTGGCATGACACCTTCAGTCAGGGATGTGTTGATTATATGAGTCAGTAGGGGCACCAGTGGGTTCATAGTTTTCTTTAGAAGCCATGTTGGAATAGGATCAAGCTTACAAGACTTGGTTGGTGATTTCAGTATAAGTTTGGACACTTCTACATCTGTGACAATTTTAAAGTGTAAGAGTGGTTTACCAATGAAAATAACTGGTCCGTCATCATCTTTTGGCTCCTCTGTTTGTGGGAAGGACTGCCGGATGTGCATTATCTTCTCGTGAAAGAATGTTGAGAACCGATCGACGAGTTCATTCACAGACGAATGTGAAGGAAATGTGATGCTTTTGTGCTTGAAAAGAAGTTTATTTGCGACAGCAAATACTTCCTTCTGCCCATTTGAATTATTTATTGTCTGTTTGTAGTAGGATGATTTTGCTGCCTCTATCATTATACAGACACGATTTCTTTGAAAGTCGTGAATCTGCTTGTGAATGACTAATTTTGTTTTCCTGTACTGTCGTTCAAGTTTACGACGCTCACGTTTAGCGGCGCGTATTTCCTCATTGTACCAAGGAGACTCGGGGTGGGTAGTGATGGTGCAAGTCTTCAGAGGAGCATGCTTGTTCACGAGTTGGCGGACCTGCTTGTCATAATACTCAACACTCTCATTCACAGACAGGTCGTGGTACTCTGAGCAAGACATTATAATGTCCTGGCCTAGCTGTTCGATGTCAATTGCATTCCACTTTCGATAGGCGATTTTCTGTCGTTGTCTCTTTGGTACTGTGATTCGGGCAGTGAACAATACTCTGTAATGATCAGAGTTAACTGAATAGTCACACTTGATGTTGTCTATTTGAAGCTCGTTCTCTCTTACAATGACAAAGTCCAGAGTATGTCCGCCTGTATGAGTTGGTTCCTTGACCAGCTGTACAATGTTATGGGAAAGATCCTGACATTGTAAACAAAAAATGACAAGTACAGGAGATTTATCATCTGTCAAAGGATTCTTCTGAAAGGTCTTTGAACTTTTTGAAATAAACATTTTGCTGAAAAATTATTTTGATAAACACTACTGTTCAAAGATGTATAACATAAATTCTATGATAGAATAAAAAATGACCCTTATTGTTCACACGTTTATAACCTTTCAAACAAGGTAGGTCAAGTTGGTGTAAATTTTTTTTTTTTTTTACCTCTTCCTACATTAAATAAAGATTTTTGGATAAAACCGAAACCTTTATATATTTATAACTCGTCTTTCAGTGTACCTCTTTGTATTCTTTCTATCGTGATGTTTTGTCTCAATGACAATTTAAGAGTTTCACAACAATTTTGAAAAGTACTAATATTAATTTTCGAAAAAGAGAAAGGGCACTACTTTACCTCTCGGCATATCCTGACGCTGCGGTGAGTGGGTAGGCTGAGATCGCTACGCACAAGTCGGCCAAAGCCAGGTTCAAAATCAAATGGTTGAAACTTTTACACAGCATTCGTTTCAGGACAACCACAAATATCACAATAGCGTTCCCGAGCACAGCAATAACACCTTCAACAGAAGAGATTTATGGGTTACTAAATAGATGTAAGAGGTTTGAAAATACCATGCAACTATAACAAACAAACGACTTTCTGTATTATTTCTTCTCGGCTGTGAAATTCAACAAAATGACGTTTAGGAGTATGTTTCTACCATATTATCAGACAGGATGAAGAGAATTATAAAATTGGATACAGTTACATTTATGCATTACAAAGAAAACGCATTGCAACAAAAGAGCATGCGCGGTAACCTTTGACAAACATCAATGTTGCTTAAAATTTCATCAGTATTGTAAACCGTCATTAAAACACAATTCAACCATTTTTCCAGTCTGGTGACATTCCATTTCATTTCATCAATTCAATTCATTTGAGTTAAGATTAAAAGTAAACGAAAACTGCAGGACACATTATCGACATCAACACGACATTGAAATAAAATAAGTTCATTAGACAAAAGTAAAATGGATTTGTTTTATCAATGTAATAATTATCGACATTAACTTCACAGTACTAGATCTCATCAGATATGAGCAATACTCATATGTAATACTATGTATTCCCTTTACAGCATCAGAAATATCACTGCTGTATTGATTAAAGTATTAATTATTGTACATGCTGACAAGTCGCAATTTATAAAGAATTTGCAGCGTTCTTCATTACCATTTGATTGGCACAGAACAAAGAACTATATATGCTATAATCCGGGTTGTTTTGTAGGTGTAATGAGAGTACATGTGTAAAGAAACGAACAAGCAGAAAGATCAACATCGCCTCTTTACAAATAAAGACCGATTATACATTGAAGATCAACTCCGAATTTCATGACAAAGTATTTACCTTTGATACGAACCTAATCTCATAGGTGGTGATATACACTCATAATCTAGATGTTTCATCCAATAACGACGAATATTCTGGTTAACCATGACAATAAAAACAACTTTATTCATTTTAATGCACAGAAGCCGAGATCCCACGTCCAATTAACTTTATTAGTTATACAACCTATTAGACACCGTCCACTGTTCTTCCGGATGTTTTAGGTAAGTTTGAGATATAACGTTTGATTAAATGACACGCCCCAATTTCAGGTTTTCGAGTATATTCGAGATTTTATGCCATCATACTGTCACTGTAGACAACCGAGTAGCTTGAAAACAAGACTTTAGACCAAAAGTAGGTTCTTCTCAATAAAAACAAATTGTCCTTGTGTGAGTCCAATAACTGACTGATTGTCTCTTTAAGATTTCACATCTTCACATCAGGCCAAAATCTCAACAAGGTGTTGAATAACGACCTTTATAAAAGGAAAAATAGACACCGCATTCATATACATTTCAGCAATTAATCTTCATGTAGCAAACTAACTGTGATAGGAATGACATCTGACATTTAGCGAATCAGTGAATGAATATTTCAGTCCCTTTTACATAGAACGTTCACCGAGTCGTTATGACGCATTGACACTAGAAACAGTTGAAACTTTAAACTTTAAGTTGATTGCGCTGCTTGTGGTTAGCATATTTTATAAAAGCTATAACATGTCACGATATGATTGACAGTGACTGCGACCACGGCTACGTATATGTTAGTGGTATAAACACGTTTAAACATGACATTTTGAAGTATAGCGGTAGACAAAGGTTCTGGTTTTACAATAAAGATCACATTTCTTAAATTCAAAAATTGATTTTAGAGATTTCATGTCTTCATCATCGACTTTTTTATCGATTGGTAAGTAATCACTCTTAGAAATTTTGATTTGATATGTAGAAGTTGAAAAATGATATATAATAATCTTCTTGGAGTTTTCTTTCATTAAGTCTTAATCACTCCTTCAACGATTCTCCTGATGTTATCAGGTTCTAATTCATGCAAGAGATGGGCATTATCCTACAGATGGTTCAGATAGGTATTTTTCATCTGTCATATTTATTGTATGTGAGTAGAAAGTTTTCTGATTTTGATCTTGTTGTGCATCACATTGCACTTCAAACATGTCTATTTAACAGGGTCATATTTTAGTTTGGAGGTCGAAGTGGAATACTCTTTTCTGTAAATACATTTATATCATAACATATAGAATCCCAAACTCACTCACGTCCTTCCATTGCAGTAACTCTTCTAACCAAACTCATTACATATAACGGAAAATGATTGTGCTATTTGTGGTATGATACAGGTCTTGAAACTTTATCATTTATTCAATATCTGCTCTGACACTCGCCAAGATGAGTCTAGGATGAAATAGTTTTGCTACAATAGTTGTGGTCCAATATTATGTATCCGCCAAGACACGTATATTATAACATGAAGTGGACACCATAGCATACATTACCTGGACCCAGGGCCATAATATAAACAGTGTTGTGACTAACTCTAGTTCTAATGTGTGTGCTTATCGTCCTCGGGAATCTCTCTATCCTAGTAAACCAAGTATAGTGAGACTCAGTTACATGAAGTGGACACCATAGCATACATTACCTGGACCCAGGGCCATAACATAAACAGTGTTGTGACTAACTCTAGTTCTAACGTGTGTGCTTATCGTCCTCGGGAATCTCTCTATCCAAGTAAACCAAGTATAGTGAGACTCAGTTACATGAAGTGGACACCATAGCATACATTACCTGGACCCAGGGCCATAACATAAACAGTGTTGTGACTAACTCTAGTTCTAACGTGTGTGCTTATCGTCCTCGGGAATCTCTCTATCCAAGTAAACCAAGTATAGTGAGACTCCGTTACATGAAGTGGACACCATAGCATACATTACCTGGACCCAGGGCCATAATATAAACATTGTTGTGACTAACTCTAGTTCTAACGTGTGTGCTTATCGTCCTCGGGAATCTCTCTATCCTAGTAAACCAAGTATAGTGAGACTCAGTTACATGAAGTGGACACCATAGCATACATTACCTGGACCCAGGGCCATAACATAAACAGTGTTGTGACTAACTCTAGTTCTAACGTGTGTGCTTATCGTCCTCGGGAATCTCTCTATCCAAGTAAACCAAGTATAGTGAGATTCCGTTACATGAAATGGACACCATAGCATACTACTACATGGACCGCATATACAAATCATCGTTGTTACCCCTAAGGGTTTAGAATGTGCATGTCGTTGCGGAGATCTCTCTAACCATCCTTACCAAGTACAGTGAGACACCTAGAGAATATACCCGACTATAAGGACCGAGGACAGAGACTATCAGAGCTATCACTTGTAGTGATGGGTGCATTTAGTGAAGGTTGGGTGATCTATCTCATTCTGAAGGATCTCACTTACCAAGCACTCTAAGGTAGGCTCTGTTACAAATACTTGACACCAATATACACCCCTTTCTCAGATAAAGATGACATCTCTTGTCACTATGGGTAAATAATATTTTTATCAAAATATGTGTATGGCTTTAGAAATTCTCTCTACTCACCCTGTCAGTAAAGACCCGGTTCATACAGGTGATACCCATAGCATACCTTTTGACAATAAGCATTCTAAGGAAGGTAAACAACTGTCATAACTACAATAATACTGTGTTGTGTGCTTGAGGAATCCCAGACTCACCGAGTACAGTGAGGTAGACTCCGGTCGCCATGTATCCAGTAGGGCTCAGTCTGTCCGCCACGGCCACGTAGGACCAGTTGGAGACCACACGGCCGGACATCGTCTCTCACTTCACTCACACTTCACCAGCATCGACTGCAACCAAAACAAACCATCTTCAAGATCGCTGCGCTATATAACGGGAAGTTTCGACTGTAGGCGTAGAGCACCGTAGTTATACAAGTCCGTTTCAAGGACGTTTAAACTATCCTTTACTACGGTTGTATAACATGCAAACGTTGATATTTAGCATTGTAAAATAACCATATATGGAGGTTGTGGTATTCATTCATTCTAACCTAAGGTCCTAATATAGCATGCATTCTTTGGAACAGACTTTTGCAAGAGTTTTTAAAGAAAATTTCAAAGTTGCCAGATCACCAAATATTTAGATTTTTACTTTTCTTGCTTATATAAACCGGTTATTGATATTATGTAGTATTGATAATGATAACATCTTCGTGTCTGTGAAGGAAGGTGAGAGTATTTTTTATTTTTTTTATCTAAACATTTTGAAATTTCGTTTACATTGCATAACGACACCTCATATGAATTACAAATTACTCACGAACATCCTCTGTATTCGTAAGTAACCCTTGTTTCATACTAACATATCAACATTGTGAAATGTGTTGAACAAATTGCGGAACGATTTTATCGTAATTACACGTACATATAAAATCATTTTCAAAAATCCCAGATGTTTACAAGCTTGAATTTTTAATGTAGCATTATCGGGATAATATAACATATCTAAGCCGAACTCCATGTTTTTACAAGCTGAAGAAGGCTTTGTTGGCCAAAAATCTAGCTTAAAACACTTATTTAAGGCCTTGTGTACCCCGCTGTACAACCCCCTACACAAACCCTTTCCCAAAACGAAAATCGTATATTTCTCTATATAGAAGTGAATATCTGCCGTCTACCATTTGTAACCTCGCAATGTACCGTATCGCCAACCAACTCCCCGTAACAAGATTGCACGCCCAACCAACTTCAAAAGCTCAAACGTTCGATTTATTCTCAAGAATCCACCAACGGTGGTACATTACATACATAGTTGTTTGCTAGAATATCTATTACAGAAACGTTTATCATATATTTTACTGCTTGAATGAATAAATAATTTGTTTTTCATCGTCAGTTTATTTCAATAAGGAATATGTTGCTCCTGTTCAGAAGAGCTTATAGTTATTAAACTTTTTAAATTTTTTAAATTTTTTTCCAATTGGTAAATTTAGAGAATATGATATTTTGTGGTAAATATTGTTTATCAAAACTTCAAGTTCATTCCAGAATTTTATGGTCTCACCACATTCCCAATAAACATGACATATGCTCTCAGAGAAATCCTTACAAAAGCTACATAGATCATTATCAACTAGATTAACTCTTAACAATTCCTTTTTAGTATAAACAGCTCTAGGCAAGAATCAGAATTGAAAATAAAGAAGTTTTACATCCTATATAGATAATCTATAATTATTGAAAATGTTGTACCAATCAAAATCATAGTTTATTTCTTCAAGTCTTTTTCTTGTATTGATGACCCATAAGTCAGCAAGAACTGGAGAAAAATTCATGATAAGCACTTCAAACTCACCATTGTACCATTCAATTTTCAAATTTGTACATAATGTTTGTTCATTGCCTGCCATTGATCCAATCCAGGTTGCTTTAGTCTTGTCTATATTTATTTTCAAACCTGACATCTTGTAAAACTTATCTAGTGTTTCTATTGCTGCATATAAACTATCCTCTGAACCATCAAGGAATAATTATAAAAAAAACGAGCTATATGACCTTATATTGGCACTGTATTCATGTGTGTATTCATGTGTGTATTCATGTGTGTATTCATGTGTGTTTTCATGTGTGTATTCATGTGTGTATTCATGTGTGTCTTCATGTGTGTATTCATGTGTGTTTTCATGTGTGTTTTCATGTGTGTATTCATGTGTGTATTCATGTGTGTATTCATGTGTGTTTTCATGTGTGTATTCATGTGTGTAATAAATTCGTTACACGGCGTTTTGACAGGGTGTACGGGACTGTAAGACCCTTGTACATTCTGCATTTCCTTCGGCTCCGCCTCAGGAAAATACAGAATGTAAAAGGGTCTTACAGTCCCGTACACCCTGTCAAAACGCCGTGTAACTAATAGTGTTTTCATGTGTGTATTCATGTGTGTATTCATGTGTGTATTCATTCATTTCCGATCAAGAAATTAGCCAACAAGGTTTTGACATTAGATTGATTACCCTCTCGCATATTTTCTTCAAAATAACAATGTATTTTCTGATGACAATAATATATTGACATAACCTTCAATGCTGACCTACTTACGCACATTACACAATGTAATCAATTATTGATAAACACGTTTGTTTTCCTCAAGATAACATATCATTACATTTGTAAAAGGTAAACAAAAGTCTTGATTTACTCACGTTATGCAAAGAATTCGATCTTAACGTTTTTTATCATAATGATATCTGTGAAACATTCACGACTTCCAAACAGCCCTCAAGCATGTTAACTAAATTTCGATTTTCATCACAGAAGTAATAATAGTACTGTTCTAAACGCCTAGTATCCAGTCCAGGACTGCACAACGGCAATACAATATGGCTGTACAATGTATATTATTACCCTGAATGAATTGTTCTTTCTTGTCAAGCTACTAAGCGCGCGGCCATATAGGTCCGTACTTTCCCCATGTTCAGGTACCCATTTATACAGCTGGGTGGACTAAGTGCAATGTGGATGACGCGCCTTGCCAAAGGATACAACACAGTGTTAGGCCCAGGTTACAAAATAATTCAATACTGACATATGATATCAGTGTACTGCCTAGTCTTTATTGTTTTGCATTAGGGCGATGAGTTTATTTTTTTTGTAACTTTTCAAAAACAAGTTGGGATAAAATACAATTTGCAATTGTCTCCTAACATTCATTAATTCCACATAAGGTGATTTGAGTAAATTGAGCAGAAACAATGGTGAGATTCTATCTTCCATCCACAAGATCAAAACACAAGACATTTAATTTAGAGAGCAATCAATTTCGTCTTAAAAATCCATGTTTATAGCATCAGTGCTTTAAAGCAAATATTGTAGGTGATTTTCAAGAGTTTAAACATAGAATAGTGTGCAAAATGTAGTGTATAAAATATATCTCTTATAGAATGATACAACTACAAAAGGCTATGTGTGTTCCGTTGTTCGTATCGTACTCAACTTTAAAGGTATCATAGTTCAATGAAATCAATCATTTCTTTGATGTTTCTCTTAAAGGGACTGAATAGGAATTAATTATGGCCATACATAAATGAAATGAATATGAAAACAGTTCTATTTCATTTGGTTCTAGTGACCCTGAAACCATTCTTCAATATAGATATCACTGTATGTTACATAAATCATTGGAAAGTCAGACATTTCGCCCATCTTGAAAAATTATTTCTTCCACAAACATCAAAAGGCAATGTATCCAAACCATTATCTGAGTATTAAAACCGAATAGATCCTCATTTTCTACTTTACTGATTGACTACTCATTTGTTTGGTTTGGTTACTGGCGTCAACAGTTTAACATCGATGTTTTGTCTGTTGTTTTTCATTTCTTTCGAAATCTACTGTTACCTTTGATTTTGAGAACTAAAAAATTCCATATGTGCAGAGAGACATTCTTCAAACGCCCTACCTATGTGAGAACATTTTAGCAGTGAATCTTATTTCATCTAACGCAGTAAGTTTAGTTCCACCCAATGATCCTACAATTTACTAGATGTCATATCATCATATGCCTTGAACAATAAGCTAATCAGATATATTTAGAACAGAACCTATAGTGTATATAGTAAATATATTGACAGTACCCGGATCAGAGGATGGTCAGAGCATGCTAAATACAAAGCTAAACCGGAGGTACAAGAAACATACAAAGACAACTTTTGGCTGCAGGTGCCTTGGGCTATTAACATACCCTGATGGTCTCATGGTAGACAATGCTCACACATGATCACATCAACAAGTTTCTCCTGTGTATACTGTGGCTGTAGCATTATTACCATAGGGACCACATTTAGTGAAATAAACAATCGTCTTGTACTTTTTCAGGTCAAGTTCCACACGAGTTCGAAGTTTGGCAAACATCAGCACAGATCGATAGCAATCTAACTCGACATGTTCAGAAGGCATGTCTCATTAATAAGGATATTGTTCAAAACAAATTATCAATGTTAATAACGTTATTGATTCATAACGATTCTTTACGAGAAGTAATAAGTGTAATGCCTTATAATTGGATAGTTGGATCGCAGATTTTCATCATCTTACAAAATAATATCGTTTCCATCTTTACAATCGAACATTCTATTAACATGTAGATGTGTTATGGATCAAAGCCATTTTACTTATGCTACATGCGTCAGCAGAAGTCAATTGTATACCCTTGACTACAAGGAATTTTTAATGTTCAAATATACAAGAATAGATCAAGTCCTTAGTTCTTTCCTCCTAATAGTCAAGGTTTTGTAAGTTTGCTCACATTGATATCACCTTGACAACTGATTCTGCTCAATAACATGACGTCATCAACACGTTTTTCTCCCTACATAAAGCCATGTGAATGATGTAGAATGTAAGATACAAGCTTGTATGACAATTATTGTCAGTGAGAATGTTGATCATAGGTCGATGTTAAGCAAACCGTAGACTAGTTCGTGCAGTGAGTCATCGCTAGAGTGTGGGATTTCAAGTTCAATGTCAAACGTGTTGGAGAAATGTCAAAGAGCGACACGTTTCATAAAGGCACGATTGTCCTTTAACAAATGTCACCAATATCAAATTTTATCATTATAGCAAAGCAAACACGGATGTTTGATTGACTGTTGTCATTTAGCACAGTTTTGGCACCTTTGTATCTTTACAAACTTATTTCACAAGAGCAATTGTTTTAGGTAACTAAACTAGTGTCCAAATGAAACGCTACCCAGTTTTCAAAATCGTCCAAAACAATATTCTATAACCTACCTGAGTGGAATTTAAGTGTATCTGACAGGCATATGTCTTGTGTAGAAGTATGCACATGTTCATTCTTCGGGTGAATATAATTTTGCTTTTATACATCTTCAAACGTTCATGGGGGACATAAATCGCGATTTAAAATTGTTTTTTTTGCACAGAATTTTTGTCATTTCAGTTTAAAATTAAGTGTATCTGACAGGCATATGTCTTGTGTAGAAGTATGCACATGTTCATTCTTCGAGGTGAATATAATTTTGCTTTTGTACATCTTCAAACGTTCATGGGGGACATAAATCGCAATTTAAAATTGTTTTTTTGCACAGAATTTTTGTCATTTCAGTTTAAAATTAAGTGTATCTGACAGGCATATGTCTTGTGTAGAAGTATGCACATGTTCAATCTTCGGGTGAATATAATTTTGCTTTTGTACATCTTCAAACGTTCATGGGGGACATAAATCGCAATTTAAAATTGTTTTTTTTGCACAGAATTTTTGTCATTTCAGTTTAAAATTAAGTGTATCTGACAGGCATATGTCTTGTGTAGAAGTATGCACATGTTCATTCTTCGAGGTGAATATAATTTTGCTTTTGTACATCTTCAAACGTTCATTGGGGACATAAATCGCAATTTAAAATTGATTTTGCACATAATTTTTGTCATTTCAGTTTAAAATTGGCAAAGTAGAGAATTCTGGTAAGAAGACAATAATGTCTATATAATGCACGTTATTTGACATAGAGTAATTGCTACGTCATTGCTCTTGAACGTTTTAAAGAAAGTAAAGGTGTCCTATTTCTCTCTGTTTTCTCGTCCAGTTTCCTAGAGATTCCAAATCGATGATTTTTTTAAATGCGTGTTTCTCTTAAACATGAAAGATAATGTTTCAAAATTTTGCATAGAAGTTAGTTTACGTCTGACGAAATGATAAAACTATGTTTTAGTCGGATTTTGCGATTTGTACGGAAGCGTGTCTTTTGGACCTTAGTTTATATGAAGCTAATTTACTACGGGTTGTCTCCAGCGTTGTATTGTTGAAAGTTGTTCATGAAATTCAATACTCTAGCGACAGGAACAATGCACCTGAGAAACTGATAGACAAAGAGAGTTCATTACCTGTAGATAAATGTACAATTGATGGATGATCTGGCAAGACTCAGACAGTAAGTTCACTGGTTCTCTACAATCGTATATCGACAATGCATGTACGAGTTCTCTATCGCTTTCTCACCAACGAGAGTTGAATCATCACATCTTATACCAGTTATTGCATATACTGAACACACTTCTTTTGGGATGTTCATTCTTTTTCGATACAACCCATGAATTTCCTATCAAGATGATTTGAAAAGATTCAGTGCCAATTCGTTATAAATGTAAATCACGAGAGCTTAAGAATATGCATGAATTGGTAAAATTTCCAGATACAATTATTACATGATGGGTGACACAACAAGCGTTGGTATTTGGAAAATGCTCCTGCCCGCTATTAGCACCAAGCTCTCGAATCGTAATTCATAATGGCCAATTTAACCACTAAGACATCAGAATATACCAAAAAGGAGAACGAAATGCGATGAAGTGTGTCTGATGATAAACATTTCCATCAATTAAACCTTCTAGACGACCGTCATCACATTGCCTATTTGTAGCCCCTGTAGGAAGCACCTGCTTGTTTATATCGACATGGAGTGCATACATCCTGTAACTATATCATTCTGTGGTCTGGTCTGGTTAGGAGAAACATCATGCAAACCATTAGTGAGTATAGCAGAAGGCCAAGGCTCAGACAGTTAATGACCCGTTACGTAAACTTGACGTTAAACATTATATCATCATCATTTAAGTTTTTGCATGGAATTATATATACTAAAAAGAGCTTTTGCGTATGAAATTAATTGATAATGCAATTTGCTCCTTCTGCAAGGAGGCAAATGAAAATCTCTGTCATGTATATTTGGGTGAGGAAACTATAATTTTTGGAACCACCTTCAGGATTGGGTTAGTAGATATATTGATGATTTCAATCTGACTAAATACTTAATGAAAACTCTCTACTTCATTACATATAATCTTATCTGCCGAAAGATATATGTATATACATTTGCTCTTTGAAAAACAATATTCCAAAACTGAAGAATTTTATAAAGATATTAAATGACATATTCACAATAGAAAGATTCATATCTAAAAGAAATAATACTTCTGACAAATTGTCCAAAAAGTGGTTACCTTTATTTCCAGTTTTTGAATTTAATTGACATATATGTACTTGTAGTGATTGATTGATTACGTTATTTCTCTGTTGACCTGTTGTTTAGAATCTCGAATTGTATAACAAATTCTGAGAGGATGTTGAAGCCTTATGTAAAACCATTATACATGTATCATCATTTATTGTGAACCGTCTGTTGAAATCAATTTGTATCTTTCCACTTCCTAATGTTATTTTTAACATGAATGAAATGAAAAATCTTCTAGCAAATAGGACGCAGAGAGGACGGGAAAATATACAATGAAGGTAAGTCATGGCTCAAATTTATCCCAACATTTGCATCGAATCTAACATTCACATTTTACTTAATACAATATTTCATCACTACAGGGAACAAATCCACTAGTCTGATGGGGGTTATTTTGTAATACTATGTCTTCAAATCTAAGGGGTTACCTTATTTTTTTAAACGTTTGATCAAGCATTCATTTACGTTGTCATGTCCACAAAACTACTCACTATCTCCTGATTAAGAAAACTTGTCTAATATCACTAATTTATCCTGTTGACCTGAACATTCTGGCAACAATTCCTGAGATGGCTCTAGGACACAAACCAACCTAGACACCTTGGTCTGGAGTCGCTCGAGGTCAGCTCGATGTGCAGTTTGCATGCAGGCAATAATGACTCCAACTTGACCATTCATAAATGGTGGTTCATGGTGAATCTCAAGGGTCAAACGAACTTTGATTATTGTACTTGACTTGACGTTGGATATCATATCGACCAAACGGGTACATGTTTCTCGGGTTCGTACAATTTCTTATCGCATATCTTTTATTTTCTTATCACAATGATGAACACAACTGTGAAGTTAATGGAGGGTAGGCACTTTCGATTATCATAAACATTAACTCCATCTGTTGATCTATCCATACACCAGACCATACGAAACCTGATAAGTAACAGAACACTCACTTTGTTTTATTTTCCTAATAACAAAAGCAAGCAAACAAAATATATCATCCCTTAATAAGCTTTAATTTGATGGAATAAAGTAATTCAAAGCAGATATTAACTATCAAAGATTGATTGTACCAGATGATAGAGACACTTTGTTTCCAGTTTGTTTTGGTAAAATGGGCTTGACTGAGCGTTTCCCATGGACAATAAGAAGACTCAAGTGGCCAAAACAGCATTTGAGGTGACTGTGGCTACTACATCGATCTGATTCAGTTGCATTTTTTGGTATCATTTACACTCGGTACTTTGAAAATTTCAACTCTGTGCCATTTGAAAAGATCATACCAGAACTCAATAACAAGTTATCTTCATGTAAATAACAAATATTAAAAGGCTTATTAATAACAAAACATCGAATTGGGAATAAGAAATATAACAATGTTATGTGTAGAAATGATGAGATAACAGCATGTAGACAAGATATTCTCCTTGACCATGTACAGCCTTGTATTGTAAAGACGGCAAATTACGTAGTACCTATACCAATGATCAATCTTGCGAGGCATCCTGTTTATTTCTTATATATTTTTTGTCTTAAAAAATATTTAATATCATGTAACGTATGTTTCATAACGCTGAATTCTACAAGAGTGCATTGCTTTTCTTGCAGTAAGTTGCATTGAGAGTTTCCCCTAGTGGTTTGCTTAAATTAAACCTTATCCCTCGATGTCGCCAATTTTGAATTTTGAGTGCAAAGCTTTATTGTGTGACCCATTAACATTTTTCAAAAAGCCATTCAAGCTCCTTAGAGACCTTAAAAATAAAATGAAATTGTGTCTGTATTGTTTGCCAATATAAGCTTTCAAAAGATTTGGAGACCAAAAATGTATCAGATCATGAGATATTATATGAACAAGTGCTTGAAACCGATCATAGTGTCATGGACACAATGTGACCTTGAAAATATTGTCACCAAAAGTGATTTATCTGATGCTGTGTATGCTGTGGTATCATTTGAAGACATTAGGTGCAACGGTTCATAAGATATCGCATTAACAAGAATCCGGACGTACGAACGGACGGACGCCGCTGAATACAACGTTCCCCTAGTATCAGTCTCATCCCCAACGTACACAGTAAGTTTTAAGTGCAATGGTTCGAGATGTCGCGTGAACAAGAGTTCTAAAAGCTCTCGTATTGCCCTAATGTCCTCAAAATTAGTTTTAGGTTACCATGCTTGACTGGTCTTTGCGAAACGAACAATGTAATCCCGAGGTCACGGTTTACGGGTATTACGTAAAAAAAGATTACGGATATATACGTACGGACGGATATAAAACATTGCCTCCTTTGCGTCAGAAACATTCCAGAACAAACTGGTAACGATGTCCCTTCTCTTAAACCAGAAAATCATTTCATTTTATGAAATTGTCTCGGGTCTCACATCGCAAGTTTCTGGTATCTGGCATATTGGTTCTTCGTCAAAACTAATGTACGTCGGTTGGTTGACCTCAGGTCGGACTCGAGAGGATTGGAGACGGCGCCTGTCAGTTGTATGATTAGGAAGACGTAGGATGTGGTGAACATTGACATTGGAACTATAGCAGCTTTGACATGTTCGTGGGATGAATGATTTAATGAATTAATATGATACAAACGCCACACACTCGTGACACTAAATACAAGAAAAGAAGCGTCACGAATTGTCAAACGTTCTCATTAAATCAAATATAAGAACAAAACCTGACTGACATTATACGACAACTACTCACGCTGTTCTAGAAGAGGAGGCCGATTGCTGAATATTAGTCTTCCGAGTTTTACTTGCTATATTGTTTCATAGTAAAATATACAGGTTTTTTTTGTCGCCTGTGATATGCACCATTCATATTTGAATTCCTGCAGAGTAAAATTCACCTAATAACCGACATCAAAGTAAATTGAAGTTCATGTATGTCTTGTTCTTTTCGACATTTTACCATTTCTAAGTCTCTTGTTAAGATATCAAAATCTTCCAAATGTTCACTATCTTTTCAAAAGGGTCATTTATGAGCATGTTGACCAACTGCAGATAATGGTTCAGTGTTCTCTCGTCAGTGACGAAAGAGATTGCTTGTTGGATAGAAAGCAAAAGGGATAAAGAGAACACAGTGAATTTCTCATTATGATATCAGGCCGTTTAAAATACTATGAGCGTTCATCACATCTAACTTGGATTTGTCATCTATATTCACCATTCATGGTATCAAAGGTATCATTGTCATACACCTAGGCCTCTAACACAATGATTGTACGTTTTTTACTGTCTAGTCTTGATCGTTCAGAAATACAATAGGCATAAATATTTTGCCGATTTTACCAAAATACATGTTGTGAATGTTGAAAACTTAACAATGAGTTTATACACTAAAATTTACTAAAAAACACAATAGTTTACAATACTGTTTTATAGCATAGTTTTATAACTTTACACTTCATTAATTAAAAGTCCTAACCTTCTTTCACACTGATAATACTGTCTTGTTTAACGAACACTTAATTGGAATTTTGAGGTAGATTATATTTCGAGCTCGAGGGGCTTGTTAAACCAAGGCATTATTGTTTCAGTGTATGTTACCTTAATAATGATTAATTTTAAAGGATAAACAGACCTAGAGGGAGGTAAGATATCGTTAATCACAATTAAGAGACTGAATAGTTGTCTTAGTAGTCCAGTGTCGTGTTTTATAATAAGCTGTGAGCATCAATCCTACACGTTTATATAAGCAGCTAAATGGATGAGGTACCATCAATTGTAACCGTACTCCTCCAGATCTAGAATACACAATTTTATCATTCATCTATTGGACCAGTTGTATAAGTAATTCGGAAACCTTAAAATATTTAATACATGCGGTTTGTACGCCCACAATCCGAGTTAAGGACATTATCAAAGAATAACAAGTTATTATGGATAGTCAACGTCTTCTGTAGATACTAACACCGTTAGCAAATCAAGCATATCATCATTTATTATATAATTAGCAATGAAATATAGGGTAATACAGTGAAAATATAATCCATATTTTTAGAAAAGCAGTAGAAAGTCATATTTTCACTGCAGTGAAAATATAATCCATATTTTCACTGCGGTGAGAAAAGTAGGACCGAACCTATTACCTCCCTTTGAAACACGATTATCTCCCTTTGCGGAAATCGAACGCTTGCCTCGCGTCACGGCGTTGGTTAGGATCGAAGAAAAACGACTCTTTAGGATGTTTTCGGTATGTAACTATTTTCAGTTTGCAGTGCCAATTTATTCTTCGATATCAAAAAAGCCACCCGAAGTCCATATCTTGTTGCTGTAGTTAATAATTTTATTGCAAAATAAATTTACGAAGCGAGCAACGACATAGCGCTTCACCATTGTATCCGTTCGCGTCAATACTGACTTTCCAAAATAGATAAGGAGCCTTTCTTTCACCTAGTTATAACCAAAAATATATTGTGGATCTGATATCATTTAACATTCACTCATTATATATTTTTCATGAAATTGTTTCCGATTAAATATCGAGTTATTTCTATCGAACTTTGTATTACCGAGGAAGGATAAATGGAGTTGCTAGACTGTCTAGAGCAAAACTTTGCCTTCCGATGTCTGACAACTCTGTTTTATGATCTTAAAATTATATAATAAATAGACTAATTCATTGTTTTTGCCGAATCTCGTTTCTATCTCATCTCGTGAAGTGAGAAAGTGCGCCACTCGTGAAAATATTACTTTCTCACTCCACTCGATGAGATAGAAATGATATTCGGCAAAAACAGTGAAATAGTCTCTATTTACTTGATAACGATGTTAGTATCTACACCGAAACGTCGCATTTCATGCAATAAAGAAGTTGACTATTCATGATAACTTGTTCTTCTTCATCAGCCAGCTTCTAAATGCCTCTAAAAGAAAACATAATCAAAGTAGGTCCTAAAGACCAAATATGATGGTCTGCAATTTGACCATCATGGTGCGTAACTGCGGTTTATGATAAACGTTCTAAGTATATCAGTGCGGAATGAGTTTACAACTGCATCCGATGCCTTATATGCGTTATTTGGAAGGCGTACCAACTCAGTTCAACTCATGAAGGAATGATAAGGGGAAACTTTATGTTTTATTTTAAGGAATATGCAGCTGTAAGATTTTGAAAATACATTTCTGGGGTTTTGATCCCATTAATACATTAATTTCTTTATAGTTATAGTTGTTTGATCGCCAGCTACATCATAGACTGTTTGTTAGATGTTATATCTAACGTTAAAAAAGCTTTGTTTATTATTCTTCTATTAATGTTTTCCCCTTTGTTTCAAAACTCGTTGGATGTCGAATTAGGGAAACTTCAATGAAACCTTTGGCATGTTTAAATGAATGACGCCAGATAATTGGGATGCAAATGAATAAAGGCAAATAATTCGGATACACTCAGAAGTCAGATTCCTTGGTGGATTTGAATGAAGCTGAATGATTTTGGAAACTTAAAGTTTTGCATGCTTAATTGAATAAATATCAGTAATTGGTGTGCCCTTAAATGAAGGCAAATAGTTGGAGGTCATTTATTGTGTGCACCTGAATGAAGCCTGATCAAGTTGGTGCAATTGAATGAACCAGCTGAATGAAGGCAGATAAATGTGCAGTAACTGAAAATGAAACCAAATAAATGTGGTACACCTGAGTGAAGTCAGATAAATGTGGTGTCCTTGAGTGAAGTCAGATAAATGTGGTGCACCTGAATGGAGACAGATAAATGTGGTGCACCTGAATGAAGACAGATAAATGTGGTGCACCTGAATGAAGACAGATCAATGTGCAGTAACTAAAAATGAAGCCAGATAAATGTGGTGTACTTGAGTGAAGTCAGATAAATGTGGTGTCCTTGAGTGAAGTCAGATAGATATGGTGCACTTAAATGAAGCAAAATCTGTGTGTGCACCTCAATAAAGGCAGGTGATTGGGGAGTCATTTGATAGAGCTAATTATTGGGATGCATTTGAATTATATTAAATGAAGGCGAATGATTACCCCCTCTGCTCGTTGTTCAAAGAACAAGGTTTTATCCATGTGCACTTTAGAAAGAACTGACTATAGATTGATTGACTGGTAAGAGGGGAAACATCTAGAGAGGATTGTTTGAGTTCGTTTTTCTTTAATGGGATGTCTAGATGGTTCACCTATATTACCGAGGACATTGCCCAGATTTCATCGATTGATGAATGATCAATTACCAAGCCGGCACAACAAATGGTTACCGTACTTCAAATCAATTATAAACGCTGGTAGAGTTCATTAGAACATCTAAATTCTTCTGCGTCCTCCTGAAAGACGATACTATCAATCTTTTGCAAAAAAATAGCTTTACAGAAATAAAGAGAAACTCTCGCCTTCTAAATACTTAACGTTTATCTTTAGTGTCACATTAAATACAATTGTTAACAAAATGAGGTATTGTAAAACTGATATGCCATATAAAATTGTTCTCTAGTAGCAATATTTATTTCAGAAGGAGTTTTTTGTCCCATATCAATTTCGAAAAATGTAGTCGATACAGAACATAATCTCAAATCTTAGACGGACATTTTGACATCGAATCTTCACCTCAACAGAAATGTCCGCACCCACACATCCATGCTACTTCATAACTGCAATTGAATGACTTTAAGTTAATTAGCTCTTCAAACGTGACTCTAAATGCGTTTTCTCTTGAATAAAAACATTCCAAAGATTTCCTTATGAATAATCTGTGTGTTATCAGTTGTCGGTATTTTATACGTCACTCTAAAAAGTGTTAAGGTTGGGACTTAAAATTTTCCGAAATGTTTCATATTTTGGTTTATTAAACATTTCGATTAAAGACGTCACCCTAAAATTGATTTTATTAAGATGCTCTAGACAATAGGAATCCAAATTTATTTTTAATCTAACGCTGAACTTGATATTGTGACATTATCAGTACATCTCACCTAACGGTAAAGCTGCATACCTTAAGTTTGTGGCCCACCTTAGTGCAAATATTATGTAAGTTAGGTTTAGTATACACGTAAATCGATAAATTCAGTAGATTAAACCGAGGTTGTTACTCAATTGGGTTGCTAACATATTCTCGATGCAGCACAACAGATATATGAAAGTATTATGTTCTTTTAGTAGGGCCGACATTTAGCGTAGCATGAAACATCTAGTAATCATACAAGTCGTTGGGCTTCCTCAGATAGACACATTGGTGGATCTGTGTTAACGACACATTAGCTATAGCTCATCAGGACACATTAGCACTCATTGTTGTACATTAATCAGACTGAGATGTTATCAAGAGACAATTTGTATCTGGGGTTCACCTTGTCTACTGTGTGTTGATCCATTTTCAAGATTGGTTCTATCTATCTCGATAGGTCTAACCTCTTTCGATAAGGATATTCACAAACCACTGTCATTAATTACAGTGCAAACAAAACTCCAATTGTGAATACAAAAGCGGAAGGCTTTTAATCTATTTATTGTTTTTTATATTGTTTTCAGAACACAAGAAAGCCGTATAATTAATTGATATGTAAATGAATTATTACTCAAATATAAAGAAAATTTGTCGTCTTTAGGAACCATTCAAGATATACATTGTCTGCAAGAGATCAATTATTGCAGAGACTTTTCCGATTCAAGTACATTTTTTTAAACCATAAAAGACATGAAGCTATGAATTACTTGGATCTCTGTCGTGTTATACTATCCACTTGAACAATAAATAAACCTTAATCTTTTGTTCCGTCTTATTCACAATAATGTTTTATTTGTTTGCAAATAGAATGGAACAGAGCACATATTTCGTATTTCTGAAAGAGAATGGGCAAAATATAGAACTCTAATCAACATTCGCCGTATTCAAAATCACCCTTCCGGGGAATAAAAAAGCAAGTTTCATTTGCGAGAAGAGTATAACTCAAGAGACAAGAGATCAACCACTTTACATCAATCATGGCAACTGATTTGTAGGTCATTGCCCAGATAACCTGTTCACATTACTCTCCATAGATCCCTGTAACGCACATTATTTGAAAGGGTAAAGAAACATATTGAAGTCATTGGACAACAGGATTATCCGATGTCAGACAACAGCAGTGAAGATAATCCAAGTGATTTAACAACCAATTCTGCAGAAGCCCCAACACTAATGCTTTATTAAGTCTGTGTCGTCGGAGCTTAAGAGGAACAAGAACTCCACTACATTGCAAATGACGAAAAACTTCTTTGCCTTTTTCAGCAATATTGCATGTAGTAATGTGCCAGAATATGTTTTAGACAGCGATGTACACGTAAGAAGGTTGGGAGACATTTTTAACTATATATATAGCTAGCTGTCAGGAGGAGCACGAGCAAGGGAGAACCTATGTGGAGCCTAATTGGTCCCCTTGTTCTTGATTCACATGTTTTTCAGTGCAGTTCATTTACTAGCATCATAACAGTGCAATGAGAGTGTTGCGTATAATGTGTTGTATTTTGCGCCTTTGTTTAAATTGCTGTTCGCTTCAATGATTCTATTTCACAATTTTCGATGCGTTAAGCTTTTTTCTGATTAGATGTCGTCTATCCATGTGTAGGTCTCGCTGCTTCGGTAGCTTTTAGATTGTTTTCTCTTGTAGGCCTGTTATAGTCAACGTACCAACATTTAATTAAATGAAACTGTGGAATGCAATAAATCATTCATCTGGCAAGTCGTCAGTCGTGAGGATGTGTTACGACGTCAAACGTATGGTTTCAGGTGTGATTTTCGATCGATTTCACGCTTGACATTAATACAATGCTTGTAAAACTTGCCATTATCCCAGTATTAAAGGTTATTTCAAACACTCTTTTAAATTGTTACGAGCGGGACTCAAAAGAGTTTGCAACCAGGATATTTATGTTTAAATACAGTACCAGCTAATAGCAGGTGTTAGTTTAATCAAAATATAATGTCAACAAAATTAAATCTAGACGCAACAGCTGTTTTGGGATAATAGCTGCACTGACCTTGGGGTTTCCTTAATAAAGGATTCTCTCGAACAACGAGCTGTGATCAAGTTCCTTACAAAGGAGGAATGCAAAGCTACAGACGTACACAATGGCATGTGTTATGTGATTGGTATGGATGCTGCTTACTATTCACCATTTTGTCCCTGGTCTCTTCAGTTAAAAGGGGGAAGGGAGTCCTTCGACGATGACCCACGATCAGACAGGCCCTCATAAGTCACCCAACCGGAAGTTATTGCCGCTATCGAGAGACGATCGTTAGCTGACCACAGTGTGAAAGTGTCTGAACTGTTTTTGTTTTTTAGAAATTCAAAGAACTGAACTTGTGTGGAACTCCTTGATCATTATAATGCTAATGAAACCGGTTTTCTCCCTCGTCTGGTGACAGGTGACAAAACCTGGATCGGTCACTGGGTCCCAGCAACTAAACCGGAACACCATCAGTACAAGCCACCAATTTCTCCACTGAATTATCGCGCTCGACAATCACCAGGCAAGGTCAAGGCCAGCATCTTTAGGGATACAAAAGGCATTCTAGAAAAGGATACCATGCCATCTTAAACAACAATGAGTAATCAATATTATGCAAACTAAATGCAAGAATTACAGAAAACCAATTCGACAGAAACGCCATAGATTCTGTCAAAAGGTTTTTTGCTTTTGCTTGGTAATGCTCCAATACACGGGCCCATATGTCAATTAACATGGATTCGAACAGCTGAATTTCATCGAAACTTCATTATGTTAAGTACTCGCGATATGTGCTTTTCTGTGCACAGTTCTTTTACTTATATGCCAGTGAGAAGCAATAAGGTCATTGATTGAGCATGTCTAGCCAGCGAGCAGCAATAAGGCCATTGATTGAGCATGTCCAGCCAGCGAGCAGCAATAAGGTCATTGATTGAGCATGTCCAGCCAGCGAGCAGCAATAAGGTCATTGATTGAGCATGTCCAGCCAGGGAGCAGCAATAAGGTCATTGATTGAGCATGTCAAGCTTGAGCAGCATTAAAGCCATTGATTGAGCATGTCCAGCCAGGGAGCAGCAATAAGGCCATTGATTGAGCATGTCCAGCCAGCGAGCAGCAATAAGGCCATTGATTGAGCATGTCCAGCCAGTGAGCAGCAATAAGGCCATTGATTGAGCATGTCCAGCCAGCGATTAGCAATAAGGTCATTGATTGAGCATGTCCAGCCAGTGAGCAGCAATAAGGCCATTGATTGAGCATGTCCAGCCAGTGAGCAGCAATAAGGTCATTGATTGAGCATGTCAAGCCAGGGAGGAGCAATAAGGCCATTGATTGAGCATGTCTAACTTGAGCAGCAACAAAGTCATTGATTGAGCATGTCCAGCCAGTGAGCAGTAATATTGCCATTGATTGAGCATGTCCAGCCAGTGAGCAGCAATAAGGCCATTGATTGAGCATGTCCAGCCAGCGTGCAGCAATAAGGCCATTGATTGAGCATGTCCAGCCAGTGAGCAGCAACAAGGCCACTGATTGAGCATGTCCAGCCAGCGTGCAGCAATAAGGCCATTGATTGAGCATGTCCAGCCAGCGTGCAGCAATAAGGCCATTGATTGAGCATGTCCAGCCAGTGAGCAGCAATAAGGTCATTGATTGAGCATGTCAAGCCAGGGAGGAGCAATAAGGCCATTGATTGAGCATGTCCAACTTGAGCAGCAACAAGGTCATTGATTGAGCATGTCCAGCCAGTGAGCAGTAATATTGCCATTGATTGAGCATGTCCAGCCAGTGAGCAGCAATAAGGCCATTGATTGAGCATGTCCAGCCAGTGAGCAGCAATAAGGCCACTGATTGAGCATGTCCAGCCAGGGAGCAGCAATAAGGTCATTGATTGAGCATGTCCAGCCAGTGAGCAGCAATAAGGTCATTGATTGAGCATGTCCAGCCAGTGAGCAGCAATAAGGTCATTGATTGAGCATGTCCAGCCAGGGAGCAGCAATAAGGCCATTGATTGAGCATGTCCAGCCAGTGAGCAGCAATAAGGTCATTGATTGAGCATGTCCAGCCAGTGAGCAGCAATAAGGTCATTGATTGAGCATGTCCAGCCAGCGATTAGCAATAAGGCCACTGATTGAGCATGTCCAGCCAGGGAGCAGCAATAAGGTCATTGATTGAGCATGTCCAGCCAGTGAGCAACAATAAGGTCATTGATTGAGCATGTCCAGCCAGGGAGCAGCAATAAGGTCATTGATTGAGCATGTCCAGCCAGTGAGCAGCAATAAGGCCATTGATTGAGCATGTCCAGCCAGCGAGCAGCAATAAGGCCATTGATTGAGCATGTCCAGCCAGCGAGCAGCAATAAGGTCATTGATTGAGCATGTCCAGCCAGGGAGCAGCAATAAGGTCATTGATTGAGCATGTCAAGCCAGTGAGCAGCAATAAGGCCATTGATTGAGCATGTCCAGCCAGTGAGCAGCAATAAGGCCATTGATTGAGCATGTCCAGCCAGTGAGCAGCAACAAGGCCACTGATTGAGCATGTCCAGCCAGTGAGCAGCAATAAGGTCATTGATTGAGCATGTCCAGCCAGTGAGCAGCAACAAGGCCACTGATTGAGCATGTTCAGCCAGTGAGCAGCAACAAGGCCACTGATTGAGCATGTTCAGCCAGTGAGCAGCAATAAGGCCATTGATTGAGCATGTCCAGCCAGTGAGCAGCAATAAGGCCATTGATTGAGCATGTCCAGCCAGTGAGCAGCAACAAGGCCACTGATTGAGCATGTCCAGCCAGTGAGCAGCAACAAGGCCACTGATTGAGCATGTCCAGCCAGCGAGCAGCAACAAGGTCATTGATTGACCATGTCCAGCCAGTGAGCAGTAATATTGCCACTGATTGAGCATGTCCAGCCAGTGAGCAGCAATAAGGCCATTGATTGAGCATGTCCAGCCAGTGAGCAGCAACAAGGCCACTGATTGAGCATGTTCAGCCAGTGAGCAGCAATAAGGTCATTGATTGAGCATGTCCAGCCAGGGAGCAGCAATAAGGCCATTGATTGAGCATGTCTTACTTGAGCAGCAACAAGGTCATTGATTGAGCATGTCCAGCCAGTGAGCAGCAATAAGGCCATTGATTGAGCATGTCCAGCCAGTGAGCAGCAATAAGGTCATTGATTGAGCATGTCCAGCCAGGGAGCAGCAATAAGGCCATTGATTGAGCATGTCTAACTTGAGCAGCAACAAGGTCATTGATTGAGCATGTCCAGCCAGTGAGCAGCAATAAGGCCATTGATTGAGCATGTCCAGCCAGGGAGCAGCAATAAGGCCATTGATTGAGCATGTCCAGCCAGCGAGCGGCAAAAAGGCCATTGATTGAGCATGTCCAGCCAGTGAGCTTTTACCGACGACAGCTGATGTAGGAGCAAGCATCGTGAGAAGAATGTATAGCAGTGTAAAGACGATTAAATGAGCCTTTCTTATCACCTAACGAAACATTGTTCCCCAAACTCTACCATGTAAGCAAAACATATCTGACATTGTCATTTCAATAGAGGTATCTTAGAAAATAGAAACAAATGGTGCCCGTATTTTCCTGTTAACAACTGTACAAATATGTCCAGAATCTAACTGAACTTCAACTTTGCACTTTCTAGGTTGCTAGGTTTCTAATCTAAGGTAAAGTAAGGTCATACGTTAAGGATACACCCAATATGTTTTTAAACGTTTGAACTCCTTCCCCAGAAATGCAAGTTTGAAACTAATTTTAAAGTGTGAATCTATCTTCTGAAGATTGTTGTCTGGTTTTACATTTTTCAGTATTTTTAGAAACACGCTGAACAATAAATATGTACTTCCTTGAGAAATAAAAACCCAAAACGTTTAGATTAGTTCATACAGCGTTAATCAATTTATAACAACTTGCGTTTATGTGGATGTTTTTGCTGGCTACTATCATTTCCAAACATAATTGCTTTCTCCTCATCTAATTAGTTCATGTACTAAGGCAAAGTTTTCCACACATAATAAAACATTTTTATACGTTGCTGGAAAATTATCTATTCAACAAATTCCTGAGAAAAATATCTCTTTGATGTTAAGCTCATTTGATGAAAATGTTTCAAAAATATGTCGTTGTATAAGTGGTTGAAATCATTTGAAACGACAAATACGAAAAATGATGAAAGCCGATTACTCATATAACAGTGGTAGCTTTGTTCTTCAAATTGACATGTATTTCTTATCGATTCCTCATTTAAATTCTATGAATAATAAGAACTGCTTCAGAATCGCTGTTTGTATATTTGATGTTGAACATTGGTGTAATGAGAAAAATGTATCGATTACTGAAGAATTCTTCAAAGATGTATGAACCGGATTAAAATTGGCAATTGGCATGGGTAAAAACAAGTGATCCTAAAAAGCAGATAATTGCAGTAACATTCCCTGCAGTCACACGAGCTTCTAACGTAAAGGAAACAAAACAAGTAAACCACTGTTCAAGGAACCGCACGATAGGACAACTGATACCTCCAGCACAGGACAGGACAACTGACAACTCAATCTCAAGATAGGACGACTGATACCTCCAACTCAAGATAGGACAGCTGGTACCTCCAACACAAGATAGAACAACTGATGCCTCCAACACAAGAAATGACAACTGATAGCTCCGACACAAGATAGGACAACCGATAGCTCCAGCACAAGATAGGACAACTGATACCTCCAGCACAAGATAGGACAACTGATACCTCCAGCACAAGATAGGACAACTGATACCTCCAACACAAGATAGGACAACTGATACCTCCAACACAAGATAGGACAACTGATACCTCCAGCACAAGATAGGACAACTGATAGCTCCGACACAAGATAGGACAACTGATACGTCCAACACTGGATAGAACAACTGATACCTCCAACACAAGATAGAACAACTGATACCTCCAACACAAGATAGAACAACTGATACGTCCAACACTGGATAGGACAACCGATACCCCCAACACAGGACAGGACAACCGATACCCTCAACACAAGATAGGACAACCGATACCTCCAACACTGGATAGGACAACCGATAGCCCCAACACAGGACAGGACAACCGATACCCTCAACACAAGACAGGACAACTGATACCTCCAACACTGGATAGGACAACTGATTCGTCCAACACAAGTTAGGACAACCGATACGTCCAACACTGGATAGGACAACTGATACCTCCAACACAAGATAGGACAACCGATACGTCCAACACTGGATAGGACAACTGATACCTCCAACACAAGATAGGACAACCGATACGCCCAACACTGGATAGGACAACTGATACCTCCAACACAAGATAGGACAACCGATACGTCCAACACAAGATAGGACAACTAATACGTCCAACACAAGACAGGACAACTGATACCTCCAACACAAGATAGGACAACCGATACGTCCAACACTTGTGCTCCTGCTTGGCTCTGCGAGATGTGGAGCTTCACACAATCAATAATTGACGAATGCAGATTAATGGGCTCTCCTTGATCCTTGAACGGCTTATGTGAGAACACATGTATCCAACTAAGATATATGCAGAACAGACATGGCGTGTTACATCTCTCTTAATATTTTGATTAACCGACATTTTGTTTCACGTGTGGAGAATCGTTAAATCTAGTGACGTTGCTTTGCTTTACAGTCTGAAACATTTCATTCAATTAAAAGTAATTTTGTGAAAACACGCAGCTTCTTTCACACCAATCACATATACATATATAATCCTTACAATTCATTCAAAAACGTTTGGGTATTGAAAATAATAGTCCGTGTTGTATACAGTGTACAGAGTCGTAAAAGCATAGATGGGTGATGGCCAAATATGTCAAAATGTCAATTTAAACTATGATAAGGTGTTTTGAGAACGATTGTTAAGACAATTAAAGCTAAGTTACCTGGATATCAAAACCTCATGCGCTAGCGTTGTGGTAGAAGATAGAATAACGATTTGCAATTGCATAGATATTACACTTATGTTGTGACCGTCAGTCAGTGTTTTGGTCATCAAATCAACACACGTCAATCCAAACAAATAAAACTTAACCTTTAGAGTATTCGAAGTGTCAGATTGCGTTAACAAACATTGATGTCAGACTATTAAACCGACATTTATGGGTAAGTTTTATGCAGACTTAAGTTTGCCATACAGCAATCAGTAACGTATTTTCAAAATGACTTGCCTCTTGGTAATGAGCAGCTCGTACCCCAGACAGATAATGATGTCTGTTGTTGAGGCTCCTTCAAAATATATCAACAAATGAGATTTTAGATTTGAATATAGAAATATAGTATTGCTTTACGCGTTTGTAATGTTAATATCGAGATACTATATCAAACGAGGAAACTATTGTTTCGGTTATCAAGCGTCTATTTTAAACACTTAAGTTCTTTTAAGGGAAGTTGTAAACCTAAAACATAATGGAGAAATACAACTAGATATCTCTAGTACTAAAGGCACAATTAAGCGCTTTTATAGATCTATTAAAGTAAAAAAAATTGTTTTGACATTTTGTTAAGCTTTAGCACTAAAATTAATCTGATCCTGATATGAAGTCAAATAAATCAATCTTGCATGTACATCTCAAATCAATAAAGTACATGACAATTAATACTTTTAAATGAAAATCGAACAGCAGAGTTGTATTTGTGCAGAATTCGTTTCATACGTCACCTATTCATTGATACTGGTCATATAACCACTTTTAACCTCTGTCTTTCTGGATAAGTGTTATAAAGAAGTTTTTTTATTTACGTTTGATTTTCGATGATAAAGCTAAAATCTTCATATTTTCATTTTTGTGATCAAGTTAAAACCGTCACTTATTCGTTAATGAAATATAGCAGTTCATATGAAAATACAGTTCAGAAATAATCCTTAACAAGATTTCGAGTGTCAATTATATTGACACAACCTTAGAACATAATAATTTTTTAAGTTTGCAAGAACCATAGCTTGAAGCAAGTCAGGATTATAAAGAGTCACACACTCTGGATAGGAAATAACAAAGACTTACCAGTTCCGAGCGGGAAATGAGACGTGTTGTGTTCAGTGATAGTCCCACACCTATTGGTCGCTTTTCCTTCTGAGAGGGGCCATTGGCGCAAGTCACGTGACCTGGATCGATAAGCGACATCTGATGAGGCAGGAGCGATGTGACGCAGCCGTGCTAAAGACAGCAGATGCTTACAAATCTGTAGAGACTAGTAGGGACTAGTACATTTGATTACAAGACCAGCATGTGTGCCATAGGGCACTGAACTGTAGGTGTCAACCCCGGGAGAGTGCTCAGCTTATTTTTGTTGAAACTTAAAGAGACACAGGGTATGTTGATAGGATCACATATGTCAAATTTTGAAATCGATGTTATTACATCGGGAACCAATAACTGTTACTGAAAATAACAAGTCAAAGGTCAATCAGTATGTTTGAACGAAAATACGGCCATTCAAAGTCGGGATTTTGATCGAAAACCGGACAATGTGGCTCGAGAGGCGCGCGCAAATTCGCCAAACGTAATTTTGAAACCTTTTCATAAGCTGACAGGAAGATATATTCGATTCGATAGATTTCATATAAACTAACGTGCACGATTGCGCCTTCTCATTGACCCTGACAACATGTTCATTTGTTTTGCATTATTACACGTTATACTTTCTTTTGCACGTTAGTTTATATGAAATCATATGAAGTCTGGTGGCTCACTGATATATGTCTCTCGATAGAAGTATTCACTACTGTGGTAGTTACTGTAGTTGCATTGAACACACACAAGTACGACCAAATTACTACAAAGGTTATTTGGTCATCCAAGGGGGACACAATATGTGAAGACATCAACCGTCATAGTTTTGAAGTCGCGGAGAAATCAAAACTGTAGATTTTAGAGTATTGACATCTTCAACTGGGGACTGATATGAATATATTCTTCACACTGGTTGTTTGTCCATACGGTGAACTGAAGTCATAACAAGAAAGCCCCCTCCCCCCTCAGTTTTTAAGTTATGTTGGTACAAAGAGAATGTCATATTTTGCACGGCAGTTTACAAGTGATGAATCCTTTATAGGATATTAAAGATTGGGAATTAACCACTACAAAACTTTAACAAACCAGAAAATGACATTTGTGTCACACGATGCATGTACGCAGAGTAAACACAAAATGTCTAGATAATATTATATACTTAAGGGAATAAGATCAAATGTCTAGAATTTATTCAAACTTCTGTTTGTGGATGAAATCTAAACAAGCACACTAAACACTGCCAATCGTGATAATGAATTGTTCCTATTGTCTACTTATGTGTCTAAACGAACGCTACAACCTCAATATCAAACCGGAATTATCGATTGAACTTTAAAAAAAGTGTTAACGCTTAGAACAATTCAACATTAATGTTAATATATTCAACATTTCTGTAACCCGGTCAATTACTTTCTTTTCGTAGTTCTCATACTAATGAAAGTGAAGAGCATTAAAAGTTTAATTGTACTTCCGTGAACCACTACCTTCTAAACACAGAGAGTTATACTGGCAGATAAGCGGATCATTTGGTTTTCACATTTTTTATACGGCATGATATGTCATTAGTCTACCGGTTCTATATATAAGGCCTAGAGAGGAAATCGTTGAACGCTTATTGTTTTCCTTTCAGAGAACTATTTTGTAATTTTATTGCTCTGTCTTAGTGAGAATGATTTAAAATGATTTGTCGCCTTAGGTTATAAGGCATTATAGCAGTATTGTGCACAAGTTGACTATCAGCTGTATGTTAAGACAATTGATGCAATGTTGAGTAATGAAGCAATGTAAATGTAGCACTCGGTAGTCTGCAGAGATAAGGTCGTTGACGTCCTGTACAACAAGGTGTCGAAAAATCACCTCATGATCGCCATATTTGTCTCCATCTTCGTGACAAAATGTTGCCAGCTGCCCATTGCAGCACCTGACTGTGCAGCACCTTCTACGTGCTGTCGGTCAACGTGGACTATGTCTTTAGGTAGGGCCTCTCAGTACTGACGGGCGTCGCATTGAACGGAAGTTGTGAGTATATGACGAAATTTTGCAGAACGTGCAATCTAGACTGTGTTGCAAAGACACATCGAAGCTTCATTCTCAATGTGATAGTGTAGGGTGGAACAAGTTATCATTACATGACCGATCGTGACGTGTGTATCGGCAGAGAAACAGTTCATGTCCTTTCTTAACGAGTTTTACTGCATATTTGGACGCAATCGTTCCTGATTCCATATTGACTTCATGCGTCTTCATAATTAGCTGAACCTATCAAAAAGACGATGTCATCTTTGCTGTTTATGACCTTTCGTATGATCCTTGCGTCAATATCCATTTATCTGTCTTTGCCTTTTTGAATACTTTTCCAAGCATGACAATTTAGTTGACAAGTGGTGCGTTTTCAAAGCTGATCAGTATATGTAACTTGAATCACCATCCCGGAGGAACTCGAGTTAATACAAGCCGAAATAGATTATGACTCGAAAAAACTCCTGTTCATATTCTTCTTTCCACATTCTGATCCTAGTATTCATAATACCATATCATGAATTGTATATTACCTTTGGGAAATAATTCAATGAATTTTGCCTTCGGTTTGTGTGTCTGGAGAATGAGTGATATTGTTAATACAGAAAGTATTAGTGATGTGATTGGTTATACGGTTGACTATAATTAGGTGTCACCGCTTGAATACTGCATGATTTAGGCACGGTATAGAAAGGAAAATAATATCAATTTCGAACACTATTTACAACAGTGTATGAAGACAGCATTCTCAAACACGATTGCAAGGTGGAACAAAAAAGGATATAGGAAACGTTAGGTAGTTCAAAATTCTGTTTACTTTCTCTGCCTACATCCTTCTTTCATCCTTGCTGTATCCCTCCATTTGCTGATGTGACTTTTCTCGTATTGATGGCAAAATTATTGCTGACCACACGTTAATAGCACTCACAGACTATAGACTCAGGGACAAAAGAAACGATAACATATAAATGCAATAGTGACAGCCACGATTAATAATGCGACAAAAACATGATTGCCTCATGTCTTTAGCAGCAACCTGAACTAACTTATGGATTTAAAAACAATATATGGTAAGGTTTTTAATAAAATATGCATTTCAAAATTGATAACATCTTATATATATACAATTTCTACAAGTCATAACATTTTAAGTTTCAGTTCCATACAATTGGCCCGAAAGAATATTGAAAAACCTGTTAAATATTCACACGTTTTAATATTTCCTTCATTTCCGTTCACGGGCAGCACCAATACTTACTGTGTATGATTAAAGTATAGACAGTGATTTGTTATAACGGTCTAGGCCTTAGGTGCTCCAATTTAATTAATGTTTAGTTCAAATTTCCAGATATCGCCGTTTTTTGGTACAATTGAGAGTGAAATCCCTTCGTTATTACTAGGATTACTATATTAATGCGGCTTCATATCAAATACTGATACATTTCTTGAATTACAAGTCTTTATCCTGATTTATACTATTTATATATACATAGATATAGATTATACCTATTTATTGATTCAATGTTTTAATAACCACCTTGCATAGGCGATTTTAGCTGTCTGAGGTATTAAAGGGGCAGTAGCACGTTTTTTGATAATTTTACATTTTAAATTTTTCACTGATAATTGTAAGCTAATGCTAAATGTATAGTTTCGACAGTGTCAAAAATCTCATGACACAAACCGATCAACCATAGCCAGAGGACAAAGTATGAAGATTTACATAAAATCCATTGGCGGCCATTTTGTGTCAGAAAAAGGAAACGCATGGCTAAACTTTACGTTATAAGTTTGAATAATTACTGTTCCATTTAGTTCAAATACATTGTCTTTCAACTTCAACCATTAATTTTCATTTTCCTGACATCACCTTAATTCCCCATAAAAACGTGCTACTGCCCCTTTAAGGGATGTAGGAATGAGCAAGTGATTTTTATTGCAGCCCACGAACGAGAAACTAACTCATTAAATTACAATATTAGAAGGGCAGCTGTCACATTACTCAAACCTCATAAAGAAGATGTTGATATTGAATTGAAAACATTATGAAGGCAAACATTGTATTTGAAATATAGAAACGATTAATAGAAAATAATACATACATAGTTTGCTGGTTTTCACATTTGAAACATTATTATCATCAAAGCAAAATATATGGCTTGATGTTTAAGTTTTAACAAAAGGATGAATAAATGTTCAATGAACAAGCGTTGTCAAGCAAACAGTAAATAAAGTTGGAATACTAGTAGATGTAATTTGTTTCACATAAAGGAGGTTTCGGATATATTCCATGTTGCATCTTTATCATAGGCAATATGAATGTTACGAGGAAAAATTCAATAAGTTATTCCTGCAATCGACACCTTTTATCGAACTGTGCATCTACATTTTCACGTACAAAAATATTTAATTGATGACCAACCAAGTCTAGAAAAGTATAGCAAGTCTAGATCGCTCAGCTTTAGGTCTGAAGTTAAAGCATCTTCTGGGCTCCATTTTGCTATAATACATGATTTGTTTTAAAATATTGTCAATATTGAAAGAAATACTTCTGAGACTAAATGTTAGTCTACTGCTAGAAAAAAGAGAACATAAGTTTTTGGTCCAAAAAGAATAAGATCAAGAAATGTATCTGTGAGCCAAGTTTGATCTCATTTGTTTTGTCAGTCCGTTAACTGTCAATTCCTCAAGACGATGTTAACATCTTCACGTGTAAATGATGAACATTTAACCTTTTGTATAAGGAATGAGAAGTAACGTTGCTAGATTTTATCATTTCTTTTGGGAGACGGAGAGACATTTAAGTTGAAAATCAGCTCTCTCTTCTCTCACTAAAATATTCAAAAGAAAGATAGGAGGAAAACTATACAAGATACAAAGAGTTAGGCTTTTTTTTAATTGAGTGTCAAAAGCAGTTAGAAAACCTTGTTCGGGCGGATCCAGGATTTTCTTTTTTTTGGGTGGTGCGCAAGCGAAACTTTTGAAATGATTTTTTGGGATCTATATTTTGAACTCTCTTGGCTGTTCTTAATGCATAGGTTCTACAAAAGAAGATTAAATTCACCTCATAGTATATTTTGAACACGTCACCTGCATGAATGTGTTATCTATGTTATGATGTCGCGATTAGGTCGTTGCACTTTAAAGCTTCAGATGCAAAGTTATGTATAAGGTTTACCTTCAGAATGCGGCATGTTTGGCTCATATCATATAGATATAAATATCCCTTGCATCAAAGAACATGTATTCTTATAAGTTGACAATCTTCAATCAAATGGAATGTAACATTCGAATAAGGTATTTTCTATTTGTTCAAGCCATAAAGGTTGTATTCAACAAAATTGAAATAGCCATATAGATATGGCTTAAATATATTACTTTATGTTTAATAGAAGTGTTTAGTAGTGAATCAACTTCTACATTCTGATATTTGTTTAACGAAAAGGATCACAATGAAATATTGACATACAATAAAACTTCTTCTACGGTAGTTTCATTCTCTGACTACATAGTTGGCTCAATTCTTTTTATCCATCCACTGTTCTAATTAGACCAGTTTCCTGGTTTCCGACAAACCCCTCTAGAGGGAAGATATTGCACCACTAACAATTGAAAATTTCAGCCAATGAAAACATTTCTCGCATCCAAATGATGGTTGATATCACCGAGGCATTTGATGACCAAAATGATGACCTTCTTACGGCGTCACTCATTGCACAACTAACTTAGATTGCATCCAAACGTGCTTCTCTCTTTCTGGCCCGACAACTGGGTTAATGAAAACAGAGGTTTGATCAGGTTGACTGAAGCTACCTCTGGTGAGAAAGAATGGCTGAAAATCGAAATGTACTGTAGTACTCGCAGGCAATGAAAGTAATAACATATTAATAGAAACACATGAAGGTCTTTTGTTATCTTGAATTTACCAAAGCTTTCGTGTAACATGAAATGAAATATGACTTTTAGACAATTTCCGTTTATTAGTAGCAACATCAACACTCGCAGAAAGTTTCAATGAATTGTTATTTCAATTCATTATTGATTAACTCAGTTAGGTCATAATCCAACTACTAAAGACAGTAACCAATAGGCTACATGTCATATTTGGCATGACTTCAGTGTTTAAATGGATTGGCTTCTGTATAGGAACAGTGAATTGGAATAAAAATTCAAAAGACATGATAATATAGGATGATATATATGGCTGTATGCTGTATTTTATGATGAAATTGTCTCGAATTGTTAAAAAAGTACCGAATGCAATGAGTTCAATGCTTTTAGATTTGTTTTACTGCATTTATGTCATTATTTATTTATTGACTCAATACCTTATTGTGTTGTGTTGGTTTGAGTGCTTTGATGACACCAAAAGCTATACAAGCCGCAGCGTTCAGGCTCTTGGTTAGGGCATAGAAACATAATAGGTCGACGGATAGAATTCAGACAACAAACGAGTCGTTTTGAAACCCGCTGTCTCTGTCATATGCCTTTCATTCTGCCTGTTATGTCAGCCTATCAATCTGTTTCTACCTAGTTGTGGACTCCGTCCGTGTTAAAGGGGACAGCTTTTCTCAGAAACTATTTAAGATAGGTTAACTTAACTTGCTGTGTGTCTTCATTGTATCAATACCTTGATGGAGTTCGAATCAGAGTTATTTTACAGAGTTATTGTCCTTGTTTCATGTTTTTGGACTCTGTTCAACGGTGTCGTCGAAGGGAACAACGTTTCTCAGAAACTATTTAATAGAGAAAAACCATATTTGCGGTGTGTCTTAGGGGCATCAATACCTTGATGGAGTTCAAAAATTAGGTAATTGGAATTACTAAGTTACGGCGCATTTAGGAAATAATTGTAAACGTAAATGAAAACTTATTTGGCGGGGGATGCTGATGACCATGTCTTCTTGTTGAATATTAACATCGACGCAATCTAAATAATTTTGGATCAAAGTATATGTCAGTTTGAATGACGACTGTTTTTAGTAATGCTTCACCTTGCAATTGAACCATATTATTTTATATATCTTAACAAATGACACGAGGCATGGGAGTTCTTTATCTGTGTACTTTGTGCTTTGGTTTTCACTTGAAGTTATCATTGAGATCGTTGCCGTCTCAGTTGTTCTTCCTGCGTGCATATTCCATTCAATGCAACATTCAATCAAGCTCTGTGTATCTCGTGTGGAGCACTCTCCCCGAATGGGACGATTTAATATACTAATTGCTCTTATGGTGACATGTCGAAAAGGAATGAGCTCCATTCACGACAACACTGATACCAGTAGCAAGATATTCGCTTCATGAATATTGTTGGTTAACATTCTACATATTTGCCTGTCCTGCAATGGCAATATGTGGAGTTTGGACTTATACTTTGCTCAAAAAGACAAGCAATATATTAATGTACCATTTCTGCAACTGTGGGTCTCAATTGAATATAATTCTAAATCTACATCCTGGTAAAGTAGGGCTTCATTGAGACATTAACCTTTTCCTTCTTTCTATATGGCTTTTATTTTCTCCTTTATAAAATCCCGTGTGAAGCTCTAGTGTTTCCCGCTGCAAACTGTCTCTGTCGGGTATCTTGTTACACGATATAATGTTCTTTAACTGTATCTGAGGAATACGCAATCACCACTTGACTTCTGTGACCATGACCAAATTTTAGAGTCACTGTAAGACTTTGATAAAAACTAATGAATTTCAACACATTAGGTCACCCACTGTCTTGGTGACCTTGACATTATTTTGAACAGTCACTTTTTGTCCCCCGTTCCGCGCTTCGTTCCAGCTTCTTCCTTCCGTACGTCTGTCCGTTCCGCTTCTTGTTAGTCCGATATCTCACAACCCCTTGCACCAAGAATTTCAAACTTGATATCAATATTCAGTTGATGAATACGCAGACACCAGTAAGTTTTATTGACCTTGACATAATTTTCAAGGTCACGACAGAACTTTGACCTGTAAGGTCTTGTTAGCGCAATGTCTCACAAATCCTTGCACCAAGAGCCTTCAAACTTGGTATCAGTCTTTATTGGGTGGATACGCAGACATCAGTCGGTTTTTGTGACCAAGACCTAATTGTCAAGGTCAAAACAGGGAAACATTGTTATCAAACCCTTGCACCTAAAGCCTTTACGGTTTCAGTCTTCATTGGGTGGATATGCAGATACCAGTCGATTTTAGTTTTGTTGACCGTGGCCGATTTTCAAGGTCACGTCATGAGTTATCACCTCAACTCTTTTTAGGTTCAAGTAATGCGTGCCCTCATATGTTTCCGTGGTACTCATCATTCCGTGGTATTTTCGTGTGACCTCATTTCCCGCGAGCCGCGCACCAAAACGCGTACCCAGCGATTGTTTAGAATTTTGTCAATCTGCGTAATTATAGTCTTCTGTAATTGATACCAAATGCAATTTCCGGTGTAAAGCGTAATGCACTTTTTCCCCGTCATCTCTTTTAATGTTTTCATCAAATTGTACACCATCAAACTTTCTGAAATTTCGGTTGCTGCTAGCTGACGTAACCATTAAAATTAATCACGTGACATAAGAGGGGAATCCAGGGCTGCGTTCGTTTTGACCCACTCGAGTGTAATCTTGCGCATGCTCGGATGCCACTAAGAGCGAACGACTTGTATGCTCTACTGAGTGTCGCACTTGGTTGCCTGGCTGTAAACAATATGGCCTAAAAATTTAATTTTTCACAAACAATTTATCATAAAATTTTAACAACACATGGTCTCCAAAATCACAGATATGTTATAGTTTTCCTTTAACCAAATCTAAACCTCACATTGGCATGTTGCTAATGTGTTAAAACAGACTTATATTTAAGAAAGTATGCCTGTGGTATGTTGTAAACACGGTGTCAATTGACGTACTTCCGTTACTCTCACGACCTCCCTCCCCGATTTAGCAGGAGGGACATTGAGTGACTCTAGAGTGCACACGAGAGTGACACTATGGTCGTTCGATTAGGAATTTCATCGCTCGTGCGACACACTCCGTGCAAAACGAACGCAGCCCCTGCTCGATTTTTAAAAGTATGGAAGCCCAAAAGGGTCATCTCTTAAGGTGATTCTAACACTTTTACAGGATATTCGTGCGTGACGCAAGAGGCAATATCGCCCATACAGCTTTTTTTTATCAAAATATGCATGCAGAAACTGTCATTCAGAACCAAGTAAATCAAAACAAGAGAAAAACGTGTTTACTGGAGACAGGGAACGTAAACTCCAAGTTTCCAAGCTAGAGGACACATGTTAACTACTTAAACTAGCTGAATCATTGTTGACAACGTTAAACCCAAACTCACTCACTCCAGGCTTGGGGGACAGTAATTTATTGTGTAGGGTGACAAGACTTTAAAGAGACAGTGTTTGATGGGCTGATAAAAAGTCAATTTATTTGCAATAATCCATCTTTCTTAGAAAATTACAATAAGACTTAATGATACAAGACAATATTGGTAACAAATTTTTTTCAAAATGTCATCCAATTTGTCAATTTTGTCACTTTATGATCCCTTTTTACTCGCCTATCCATGCCAACAGAGGGGACTGACAATGCGTCTTTATTATTAATTTGAACCACTGTCGGTAAAGTGAACAATCAGTGTAATTTCACAAGAACTAAATTGTTGATGTATGTTATCAAATATCACTAAAGAAAAATTTCATATGTTCAAAATTTCAAATTTTAAAATCTTGTGTGTGACATTTAAATATTGAATATATATTTTGGGATGATATATCTTCATCATGACCTACATGACAGTAACTGTTTTACCTTAATTATGTCTTCAGTTAGAACACAAATTATTTTTTCAATTCAAGAATTTTTTTCAAGGGAAGATGGATGACACGAACTAAAACTTAAAACTTCGACATGCAATTTCTTTGAAGACTTTTGTCACTGGGTACAGCTGAAACATTGTTGCACAATAACATTCCTACGCAGTCACGATAATTTTCATTGTTCATGCCATCAGGAGGATTATTTAGACTCTCGTTTTCATCATCTCAATATATTACAGAATTATCAATTTTGATTTCCCATGAGGTATTGACATAACTTTTGAATTGTAAATACATTTTAAATGTCACAGAAAACCACTTCAATGTGTTTGATTAATGACACTATTACTCTTATGGACATTTATTATAATTTTGATAATCTGGAATCTTTAATGACAATTCAAAAGTGTGAATTTCCCTGTCGCGAGATGGTGTCATGTGCTGTGCTCCCGTACTTTGACTTTGGGAAAATACCACGGAAACATATGACGTCACTTTTGCTCGTTCAATATGGTACCCTTCCGTCTGTTATCGGCGACGATGAACTTTTGAAGGGAAAAAATGTTTTATTGGCATTAAATGCAAGCGAGGTTGGTGTGTTGATAGTTTATTATGCATTTGTTGGTGGTCAGTACATACGCTATCGCCAAGAGCAGTCATTTTCTTAATACCACGTAAACATATGACACGATGGTATGATATATATTCTTTAATGTGGCATCGCAGGATATTGGCAAGAAAGTAGATTCTGAAACCTGCTTGTTGAAATCAGAAGCAGAGGCATATTATACAGCAGCTTAACGCGTGCAGCGTTGGTCACCATCTCTGCATTGGGCTGACAGCAATGGTGATGTATTTGTATACTATAGGTGTTTTGGTTTTACCAATGAGAAACTTTTCCCCATTTGAAGTTGGCAGCATAACGATGACACGTTTCAGACCTTTTAAGTTTAGCCTGATTTTAGCTTTAGAGGTAAAAATTTGACCAATGAAGCTCGATCCTCGAATCAAATACGTTATGACCTCATGCAATCTAAATAAATTTAGATCAACAGGTTTTATATTTGGTCATAAATTTATTCAGATTGGACCTCATGTGGGTTGCCTCTAGTGTACACAAAATATACTTTCTATTGACCATTCATATCCATCATTACCCAAATCTATGCCTGGCTTCTGTTCAAATTACTACGCCTTAAAAGAATTCATAAAAAGGATATGATATCACTATACGGCCACTGTTTTAACTTTACAGCAGGGCTCCCCGAACACAGACATGGGTTAAGGGTCAATCTGAGGCTTAGTATAACAATATCTTATTACGGATACATAAACAATAGCAAAAGGACCGATAAAAATAGTCATGATATAAGTGAAGTTTTTAATTTCATATGGTTGTCCAAGATGGCGGTTGGGTTGACGTCGATCTTTACAATCGTTACCACTTCAAAACGCATAACAGCTGTATCTCTGTCTTCTAAAGTCTGTAGGTTATTCAACATATTAGGAATCTGAAGTTAACTGCTCAACAGAAACGGTTTTTATTTATTTATGCAATTGAGGACTTCAATGGTTAACATCCTGTGAGGGCACATGGGCAAATTTTGCTACAAGGCCATCTTCACAACGTCACGGGCGAAACGAAAACTTTCTAACTCGATACGTTTTGATCTTGACGTGGGAAGATGCTTCAAGGCAACAAACATCCTTACTTCTTGATGATGCCCTTGGGACATTTTTATACAACTAATCATCTCTGTTTATAATCACGTCCACATGAGTCCATGAGAAGATTTCCGCGTTCGTAAAGATAATGAAAAAGGAAATATACGATATACTCAATTACATTTAATATGTCTAAAATTACATTCCCTATTCAGTCAGTATTGCTATCCTTATCGTAGATTTAGATAATAATGAAGAATATAGTGTTTATTGACAAAATTAGATTTAAATTTCGATGGCCTTGCCAAAAGCATGTATAGAGTCAGATGAATGTTTTCAAATTACAATTCATATCTATCGTTGAAATTAAATCATTGATCCCTTCGTTATTACTAGGATTACTATATTAATGCGGCTTCATATCAAATACTGATACATTTCTTGAATTACAAGTCTTTATCCTGATTTATACTATTTATATATACATAGATATAGATTATACCTATTTATTGATTCAATGTTTTAATAACCACCTTGCATAGGCGATTTTAGCTGTTTGAGGTATTAAAGGGGAAGTAGCACGTTTTTTGATAATTTTATATTTTAAAATGTTCACTGATAACTGTAAGTTAATGCTAAATGTATCATTTTGACAGTGTCAAAATTTTCATTACACAAGCCAATCATGCATAGTCAGAGGACAAAGTATGAAGATTCACATAAAATCAATTGGCGGCCATTTTGTGTGAGCACCTTTAATTCATTTTGTGTAAGAAAAGGGAATCACATGGCTAAACTTTACGTTATATATTTGAATTATAACTGCTCCATTTAGTTTAAATACATTGTCTTTCAATTGGAACTATTGATTTTCATTTTCCTGACATCACCTTATATTCCCCCTAAAATGTGCTACTGCCCCTTTAAAGTTTAAATACTCATATCATCAATATAAATATGCATAGGTTATGAAAAAACAAAGATTTGATTAAATTGATACAGCTCTCCGATCAAACATTATTGCTATCCAGATGTTGGTTTTACATTCCTTATCTAGACAACTGAAAAGAAGTGTGATTTAAATATGTAGTATTCATAGGTGGAAGTAGATAGTCAATAACACGTGTTCTTTGGCAGAACGTCTATTGTGTTCGATAAAGCTGTCCGTCTGTCTGTTCGTCCGTCGTCCGTAATCATTTCGTTTCCGGAGCAGAGCTCAACACTGTAGACAGAACTTAATGAAACCTAGTATGCAGATCAGGCAGCAGCTGTAGATGTGCCTTATAGTATTTTCAACTTCTTCAGATTTTCATTTTGGCGGTTTCCATAGAAATCTGACTTAGAACTCAGAAACTGTAAGACCTAACTCAAAAAAACTTATTATTTAGTTAAGTAACCATTTGTGGTTAGAGTTTTGAACTTCTTCTGATTTTTCGCAGTTTCCATGGAAACGTTACTTTAATGGGAGCCGGTTGGAAATGTCATCTTCTGATGACTCTTGTTTTAATATTTTTTATAATAACAACAAAGCTTAACATTCATGAAATAATATATATAAAGAAAACAATTGTTCAGTCTTAGTAATATCCCTTCAATTGTGCACTTTAAATCCGAATCCGGTTTGTTCTGTGAAGATTACTAAATTGATTTTATGTCATTATGAAAACATTTACTATGATTTAAAAAAAAATATGTTATAACTTCTTAATTTTGCTAGATATAAAGCAGTGGGGTCTCTTGTCCTTTTTATCAGAAAAAGCCATCTCTTTTTTCTCTCATCCCGTTAAATCACAAGACGATGCCTACTTTAGTTAAGACAAAGAATAATCAAGGATTCTATCGATTAATCTTGAATATGTCGTTACAAAAATTCTGATAAATGGTATTTGAAGGTTTAACATTGTCGAATGGAAACGATGTTGTTTATTTTGAAATGGTTGTTTTCATCTAATGATAAGAATTTTGAATGAAATTTTTCTTTTTACATTAGTTCTTATCAATTCAAATTCAAACCATTAAAACTTTTAAAAACAAATGTTAGAAACTCTGTTCTGACGTAATACGAAATATAGGTTAAATGTCAAACAAACACAATCTAGTTAGAACTAGCTGTAATGTTTACGCCTCCTAAATCTAGCTACTAACCTACCTGGTCCGTGTCACGCATGCGCGGAAATCAGCCAATGAAAAAAGAACTGGCTGGTCCCTTTGAATCGGACAATCTAGTTAATATAAGCTGTTAGAATCGGCCAATCTATTTAAAACTAGCTGTAATGTTTATGTCCAATACGTCATACATTAAATCATTGATATTTATGCTCATAATGTGTAAAATGCAATATAAATCCTAACGACACCCGATTCAAAGAGATCAGTCAGTTCTTATTCCATTGGCTGATTTTCCGCGCATGCGTGACACGGACCAGGTGGGGTAATTAACTGGATTGATGATACAAACATGTATTAAAAAACTCACTGCAGGCCTAGATTGTGTCTAGCATCCCTATTTCTTCACCGATTTCCTTAAGTTGTTGTACATAGTTATGTTAATACCACCATATAAGGG